>OY776125.1:2500-1425767 GCA_963675135.1 Galeopsis tetrahit | reverse complement strand
GAAACTTAAAGTCTTAGGGTGAATTGTCCTATTCTGTTTTTTCCCCATTTTATTATGTCCATACCCTTTTTTGAAATAATACTATTCATACTACTTTATCTGAACTCTCCTACTATCACTTATTTACACACTTTGTCATTCACTTTATTCATACACAATCATTTATTTATAAATGGACCCCACAATACCTCATCATACCCTCCACTTACCTACTTTATGAATAAAATAATCAATATTCATTAAAACTCGTGTCCGGAGAAGTGGGCATAATAAAATTGGACGGAGACGTCCCATACTTGAAGACACATTTTACCATTTTGGACGTCCCATACTTGAAGGCACATTACCTAAAATAGTAAAACACTTTTAAACACTCCCCCCTTAAAACATCACAATATTACAACAAATGCTACTACTTTATTATTATTTATAAAGTTGAAAAGTCTTTACTACCCCCACTTTATCTTACACAATATTAATAAATAATTCATTCATTAAAACTCGTGCTCAGTTGGTTTGAGCCTTCAAGTATGGGACGGAGGGAGTATAAAATATTAAATGCCGCCTCTTCAGTTCTTCATCTACTCGAAATTGCCGTTTTCTTTCTATCTCATTTTCAGATCACAATTATTTCTTTTGTTGATCTTTTAATTTTAGAAATGCTAATAATTAAATTTGTATTTTTGATTTATAGATTTGCGACGAATATCCTTCTTTGCCACTCAAATTGGGACCACCTGATTGAAGAAAAATGAGTGTCGCAGAGAATAAGGACGGGAAGAAAAAACTATGGCCGCCGAAAAAGAGACTATGATGGTCGCAGCCACCACAGTCGCCGAAGGCTCCCATTTAGGAACCTTTTTTTTCTGCCTTTCTTCATTTTAATCTTTTTTTCAGAGGTTGAAGTTGTTCTTAAACCTTCTACGCTAAGGTAATGTTTTTTTTTTTTTTTTTCCTTTTTAGAATCCTAATTAAGAATTTAATAATTTTTTTATGCAGGAGAAATATTGTTGTAGTTCCAGCCCAATACCAAATACAAATGAAGTGGCATCATCAATATTTGATGCTCCATTAGATATGTTTTCGAAGGTTTGTGTGTTAATTAATGTTGTTTGCCATGTTCGAGTTGCAAATTGCTAAAAAAAAATTATGGGGATGAAAAATATGAGCAAGATTGGAAGAGAGATAAATATATGCTCCATTGGTTTTCTTCAATCATCGGGAGTTCAAGTTTTGCAAGTGAGACAAATAAGAAGCCAAGCATTCAGGCAAAACGTAATCTGGATTTCGTCCCCAATTTTCTGGACATCATCAATTCAGGTGTTCTACGTTTTGATTTGTAAAGGCTTTGGGGTACGTAATGAAGTTCTTGAAGTTGAGCACATCGATGAACACAATATGTGATGTCATACTCCACCAGGTATAGTTTTCTCCATTTTGAAGCATTTGAATGAAAGAAAACTAGGAGTGTAGGAATGTGAAGAGTGCACACTACTACCAAGGAACTTGCAAATTCGTAGCTTTTTTTAGTCTTATTGGAATAGTAGTAGAGGGAGTTGTCATAAGACTTAATTAAGATAAGTCCATCTTTTGAAAATTTGATAGGATAAACTCCAAGATTTCTCCAAATGTCAATGTTTCGTCCGATGATAAATTGTTTTGTCCAAGATTTTTTGACCTCATATTCCTTCATCATCCAGATGATGACCAGGGCTGCATAATTACTAGTATGATCACTTACACACAAGGTGTTTTCCACAATATCAATACTCATACCCATACTCTCTTCACTTTGAGGAGGGGGAGAAAAAACACTGAAAGTTTCAGTTTCAAGATCAAAGCAAGAAATCCACAATTTCCAATTTAGTAAATCATTAACTAACCAGTGGAGATTCCCATTCACAAATTCACCTCTACCAACTTCAGTGTAATGGACTTGGACTTCATCATTAGGTGCAATGCTTCTCCATGATCCGGTTCCAATGGTGTATACCTCAGCAACTCTTTGATAAAAAATACCAACCACCTTATATTGACCACTTATTTTGCTCACTCCAAATCCATAAAAACTAGATGATAATTTAACAGGGTCAATCAATTGATCAGAATGAAGGTCAATATACTCACGAGTGATTGGATTGCATAAGTGAAGTTTTAACTTAAAACTCCCGGACTCGTATTTCGCCAAAAGAAGAAACCCATCAAGAGAACCTTGTATAAGTATTGTATATTCATGAGTGAAATAGAGCTTAGTGATTGTATTGACGTGAATGTCATCAATAATTTTATCCTTCTCATCAGACTTGACAGTGAGAGCAATGCCAGAGCGGACTAGTGAATTAGAATGATGAGACTTGGCAAAGTTACTAGTCTCGAATAAATGACACCACGACTTGCAAACACACTTCCATCTTAGAATTGTTTGTACCGGAAGTCTTGACAGAATTTCGGTGATGATTTCTTGTGGAAGAAATGAGAAAATATGTTGCTCCATAATCTTTCTTCTTTTATCCTAAAGAAAAGAAACCCAATAACAATTAAACCACAAAGAAGAGTGAGAATTGGCAAACATTAGTATTGAAACAAACCCCAATCTCAAATTGAATTTATTTATTATAATTATTTCACATTAATTTAAGATATCAAAATTTACTATATTATATGTTTATCCAATAAAGAACATATTCTTAATTTAATTTAAGTTATCAAATAAATTATAAAAATGATAAAACCTAATCTACACTTAATCTCTTAATTTAAGTTATCAAATAAATTATAAAAATATAATTTCATTCAATCATTTGAATTGAGTTTGACATTAAAATTTTGTTGATAAATATATAAGAAATTTTGGATTAGTAAATACTAGTAGTAATCGAAAAAAATACCTTTTGATGCTCCATTTTCGTCAAAAGATTTTCGAATTTAATTATCAACGTAGAAAGAGATTTAGGGTAGAAAATGAGCCGCTTCTCTTTATATTTATAGGGCAAAAATAACGTATTTTCCGGGACCCAAAACTCTCATTTTAAAAAATCCCTCAAATTCTGTAATTTTAGTTTTAGTAAAAACAACAATATACTAATTCTGAATTTTTATTTGCTGACTCTTTTCCCTCAACCGTTTCTAATTCAAACTAAATAGCTTAGAAGGACAGAAAATTCATTCATTAAATTGATAATGAAATAAGTAAATAATTAAAAAAATGAGAAGAAATTCATACGTTAAATCTAATAATATACTCTTCCACTTTATCCATAAAAATTCATTAATTTTTTTGATCATCCGGTATAGAAGTATCACAAAATTCTATCTCTTTTGTTATACCTATTTTGATCTTATTCCTATTAACTCTCTTAATTTGATTTTGAATGGTTTTGTATACAACAAAAAAAAAATTCTTATTAATTTTTTATCATTTTAATTATTAATTTTAAATAATCTCATAATTTTCGGCATTTCATGTTGATGTGGTATTACTTTATAAGTGTAATAAAGTAATATCTTTTTATTAATCGGAAGAAATATGTATAAGTGTAATTCTATTTTTTTTAATATTGATTCATTTTAATTATTTACTTTTTCATTTTGGAAATAAAGGGATTTTCTATATGGATTATGGAATATTATTTTTAATTATGGAATGGTTTAGACAATCTCTCTTGGTTCTTATCGGGCTAATTTATGGTCATTGATATAATTTTACTCCACAAATTCCACACTCATTGAACAAAATTTATTATCTCCAAACATTTTTAAATTACATTTATATCATTATTTTTTTCACATTTCTCTTAGAGTTATTTTATAATATAGAGAGATTGCAATCAAAATGTAAGTGAAAATAAAGTATTAGCAAGAATGAAATACTCCCTTAATTCCAATTTTATTATTCATATTTTTTTAGGTTGTTCAATTTCATTGTGCTTGTGAGTGTTATCTCATAATATCAAATCAGAAGAGTTCAGTTTGTTGATGTACTCAGCTGTTGGGAGTATCATCGGATATACTTAGCTGGTGGACTCAGTTGATGTGCGTATTAGCTGGTGGATTTAGACAAGCTAACTTAGACCAAATCAGATGAGTGGAGGATCCAGTCAGAAGAGAAGGTGATGCTTAGAGTCGTATCAGATGAGGTGATCAGAAACGTTCACATCAGTTGAGAAGATGTCTAGTAGCAGGGTTAGTCTTTTGGTTAAGTATTGAATATCAGAAGAGCTAAACTGAAGAGGGAGGTCTTCTGGTATTGTCTTCTGATCGATGTCATATGTTACGAGAACAAGTGAAGGACACGTAAGTCAATTCAGTTTGGGCAAACGTTGGAAACGTAAGTTTGTTAGTAGTTGTACCAACATGTTAGAGTCACACCATCAAAACACGCTTCATTCAATCTTGATTCCTATAAATACCCCATAACTTGTAATTGTAAAGTTTGACGCGTACGAGCATTCGTTCTTGAGTTGAGAGTTCACTAGCAAAGTAAGGAGAAATTCATTTTCGAGTGTTGAGTGTGTAAATATTTTTTTATCAATCAAGATCGAAGTCGTGTGTCCAGTGAATGTAGATCGAATTGATCGAACAACTTAAATTCTTGTGCGCTCTATTTTTCTGTTCTCGTTTTATATTCCTGTGAATTGCTATCTTTGTTGGATTGTTTGAGATACTTGTTTTCTGTATTGATTGGAGATGTCTAATCTTGCGGATAACTTGACAGTGCTCATTCTCTTTTGGAAAACAATATTGTACTATACTATACTATTTTATCACCATCATCGTATCATCATTTATTTACTTATTTTGTCATTCACTTTATTTACAAATGAATCTCACAATACTCCACTATACCCCGAACCTAACTATTTTCTGAAGATAAATTAATTAATATTCATTCAAATTCGTGTTTGAAAAAATAAACATTATAAATATAGAGGATGGAATGGAACAAAAGGACAATAAGCTTCTTAAAATTAGAATTTATGCACTACAAAAAAATTGATAAATGGCATCGGGGAAGGCATCGGATCTGCCGTCCCCAAAGATGAAGGCAACGGCAAAGCCATCGGCAGTGTGCCGATGCCAATATGCTCGATGCCATTTAAATGGCATCGGATTTGGGGAAAACCGATGCGAAATGGCATCGGCAGGTCGCCGTTACCAAATGGCATCGGGGCCCACTGCCGATGCCATTTTGCATCGGGGACAGCCGATGCCATTTCGCATCGGGGAAAGCGCCGTTACTAAATGGCATCGGGGCACTGCCGTTACCAAATGGCATCGGGCACACTGCCGATGCCATTTTGCCGATGCCTTTTTATTAGAATTTAAAAAAGACGAATCTGGGTTTCGAACCCAGGTCGATAGGCCACCAACACCCACCCCCACCGCTGGGCCACCCCATTTTCGCATAATCAGCCCATTTTCGCGATTTCAAGGGTTCGAACTCGTGACCTCGCGGTCTCGAAGGCTTTTAAGTGCCCCCTGTGTGCCGTTTAGGCTAGGAGCTTTTAGTCGACATGTTTTGAATGCAATTAATATATATTCAATTTAATTTGCGTTTTTAATTCTTTAATTAATTCAATTCATTCTAACTTTAATTGTTGTTTATTAAATTATTTATCAAAACATATCATATTATTTCTAAATTATGTTTTTCAAATTAACTAAATTATGTTTTTCAAATTAAATAATTTATTTACGGTATCAATTATTCACACTATTTAAATTTATTCTAATCTTCAATTTACAACATTTAAATTCATTCTAATTTTTTATTTCACAACATTATAATTACATACAACATTGAATATAATTATTTTCACTTATACATTTAAATTTATTCTAATCACATCATTTAAATTCATTTTAGTTTTCAATTCACAACATTAAATATATATAATTATTTTCACTTATCCATTTAAAAATATGAATTCACTTATCCTTCAATGGACCCTAAACCCTAAACCCTAAACCCTAAACCCTTAACTAAATTATGTTTTTCAAATTAAATAATTTATTTACGGTATCAATTATTCACACTATTTAAATTTATTCTAATCTTCAATTTACAACATTTAAATTCATTCTAATTTTTTATTTCACAACATTATAATTACATACAACATTGAATATAATTATTTTCACTTATACATTTAAATTTATTCTAATCACATCATTTAAATTCATTTTAGTTTTCAATTCACAACATTAAATATATATAATTATTTTCACTTATCCATTTAAAAATATGAATTCACTTATCCTTCAATGGACCCTAAACCCTAAACCCTAAACCCTAAACCCTTAACTAAATTATGTTTTTCAAATTAAATAATTTATTTACGGTATCAATTATTCACACTATTTAAATTTATTCTAATCTTCAATTTACAACATTTAAATTCATTCTAATTTTTTATTTCACAACATTATAATTACATACAACATTGAATATAATTATTTTCACTTATACATTTAAATTTATTCTAATCACATCATTTAAATTCATTATAGTTTTCAATTCACAACATTAAATATATATAATTATTTTCACTTATCCATTTAAAAATATGAATTCACTTATACATATAATTAAAAAAAAATTCATCTATTATAAAATTATTCTCTAGTTCATTTTCAATTAAAATAACATCATATCACAAACAACATTAATTATAATCATAATTAGCATGTTCACGTCAATTAAAATAAAAATTAATCCTCAACGTCAATGTAATATAATAACATCACACGTAACAAAGTAATATAAAAATGTATCACTCCTCATCACCACCACCATCATCCTCAGTATCATCCCGATCCTGAACCTGGCTACTATAATGAACGTTGTGCGACGGCCTCGGCGGCCTCGGCTCCCCACCTATCCGACCCATCTGTCCCATCATCAATGCAAGCTGGTCCTGAAACTCCTTGCGTAAGCGCTCCTCCTGCTGCCGCATTTGTTCCACTAAGCGCTGCTCTCTATCTTCATTGACTCTCCGTTCTTCAGCAATAGCATTGTTCATGTCTTCCTGGGTGAATCGTCCATAAGCCGTACCACTTGACGTCTCGCCAGGACCGGAGGAGACCCGTCTGTTCTTGCCTACTTGTCCAAGGCCCCTAACACGTCCATGAGACCTGCCGACCTTCTTCACGTACAGTGCAGACATATCGGGTAAAGGTGGGGCCTGGGAACCATCCTCTGAACTAGGTTCATCTGACGGATCTCTTGTAGTATTATTGGTGAGCTCGTCATGTATCTGGTCCTATACGTGCACATTTAAAAGTGGGTTAATACATTTTCAAGTACAATTAAATATATATTTGTTATATAATGTAATGTATATATATATAACTTACAAGTATATCACCCATATAGCCACAAGTGTATGTCCCGTTTTCGTAACGGTGGTAATATTCAACTATCTCCCAGTCGTATGCAGGGCGTCCCGTCCTCTCCTCCTGTATTTTGAATCGAAGACATATACGAATAAATAAACTAAATAATTAACTAAAATTAATTATATATAATTGACCACAAATACTTACAATGCGTCGTGCGACCTCTGCTGCTCCACGAGCTCCGCCTTTATGAGTACCATGGCCAGTACCCGGACCTCCAGGCTCGGATAAGCGGTTCTTACGAGCCTGCTCGCTCTTCTTAATTGTGTCGGGATTGTTCCAGTGACGAACTAAGGAGTTCCAAACATTCACATCCCACAACGGCCTCTTGTTATCCTTCACCCACGCTTTCTTGATTTTTGATAACATGTTAGTGTACCGAGTTGCAGCTCTTTGAAGAAAGAGTCTGTACACCTCTGTAGAAGATGTGGCTTCAGGGTCCCACCTGACCTCGGTCTGCAAAAAAAAATTAATTAACGAAGTAATATAACAAAATAACTAAATGTAAAGTTATTTTATACCTGGAATGTATCCCACCACCGCTGTACCGTGCCGGGTGATACCATAGCCCAGGTGTGTGCTCCAAGCTCCATATTCCGGTACATTATCGATCTGATCGTCCTCGAAATTAAATTTGAAGGCATCAACCTGTTACACGTATTTTATTAATAAACATGTTATACATACGTCTAATGAAATTTAAATATAATATACTTACGTATCCATGTAGATAAACAGTCGGATGCGACTGTCGGGTGCATCAGTCGACATGCTGGCCTGTGTCCCGACAGACGGATGTCTAACTGGCGAATGTATCGGTGGAGGGGATTGTTCCTGTGGATGTGGAACCATATGAGGCAACTGAGGCACCTGAGTGTAATAGGAATTAGGGTTCATTCCGGGCATTTGGGGCAACATTATCCCAGTCATATCGGGCATATACAAACCATGTGGTGTCTACACAGTCGGTGTCTCATCCACCGGCTCTCCTCTGCCTCTACCTCTACCTCTACCTCGCCCATGTCCAGAAGAACCCTGTCCAGAAGAACCCTGACCAGAGCCATGTCCAGAACCATGTCGACGACCACTCATCTGTCAAAATGAACATTAAAACATTATTAACATTGAACATTGTAACAATTAAAAAACATTATATATGAACATCACTGTAACGATTAACACTAAAATATAAATAAGGAATATAATTAAGGAATTAATATTTAGATAACATTGTCGTCTAACAATTAATATTTAGATAACATTGTCTAACAATTGAATAATCCATGTCAATCGACGTCTACAAACACACAAACAACCAACGTCTCATTTCCAACTCTATTAAAATCAATTAATATAATTCTAATTATATTCTAATAATTATTCTAACACCCTAATTAACAAATAAATTCATATATATAGACATATAACACAAATATAATTCTAACACTCTAATTAACAAATAAATTCATATAACTTAATTATTAAAACATACGTACATATAAATACATGCTTATAAACACAACATAATTAATTAACAATTTATAAATTCTTACAATTAACACATGCATGCATAAAAATTAACAATTCTAACAATTTTATATATACATACAACATATATGCATATATATACATATATATACTAAAACTATATATACACATATAACTTCAAATTTAACCAATGAAAACGAAAAAAATTACCGTAGAAATGCTCCCGTCGAAATGTAGAACACAAATGGCCAAAAATCGAGTTCGATCCGCAAACGAAGGTGATTTTTGAGTGGGGATGGCCAAAAAACGCGAACCTTCAATTTGGGGGAGGAGGGCACGGCTGTAACGTTCTGGAAGAGGGAAGAGGGGGGTTTTATATTTAATTAGGGCATCGGGGAAGGCATCGGGCCCACTGCCGATGCCATTTTGCATCGGGGGGCCGTTACCAAATGGCATCGGGGCCCACTGCCGATGCCATTTTGCATCGGGCATTAAATGCCGTCCCCTTTTCGCATCGGCCGGCCTGCCGATGCCATTTGCCGATGCCTTTTGGGCAATATTTTGTGGTGATGCACCACTGGTTTTTTTTTTATTTACACGCATTCGTATAATTCAAGTAAATATTTGACAAAGACAAATCGATTTTGCTGATATTTATAAAACTTAGTGGTGGTCCTTACGTATCTAGTTTATTCACTCCCATTTAATTTTACACAAATATTTATCAAAACTCAAATAATAAAATGTTTTATTTTGTAATAGTGATTATGTGTCTTGTAAATTATAAAGTGCACATAAATTATTTTTCAAGCATCACTACTATACATACCAAAAGTTACTATTCAAAAAATGTTTAATTTTTAAAAACGATCCCTTATATTTATTTTTTGAGGAAAAAAAAAGATCCCTTATATGTATAGTAATAACACTCGATAACTATAAAAAAATCACGAAAACTTAGATTTACTTAATCTTTTGTCAAGCTAAAAAAAATTCCAAACTAATTTTAGGAGTGTTTACAAATTTAATTAATATTCCCTCCGTCATGAAAAATAGTCTCATTTAACTTATATTCCCTGTCCAACAAAATGTAGTCTCGTACCATTTACTTACAATGAAATCTACAATTCTCTATAATACCCTTACTTTATCTAATTTATATACTTTTTTAAAACATGTGCCCTACTCGAATGAGACTACATTTTATGTGGGTGTTTGCAAACAAACTATGTGCTTAAAAGCATTTTTTTAAAAAATAGAATCACTTTTGAAGTGTTTGTAAACACAAGTAAGTGATTAAATTAATTACTTAAAAATAGTTTTAGTCAATCACCCTCTTCATGCTTCTAACAACTTCTTCTAAGTGCTTCTAATCATTACACTCACTAATTTTACAATTTTGCCCTCACAATTTAAATAATTATGAAAGTCAATTTTAATCGAGTCAATTTCAACTTAAATATTTTGGTCAATTACGAAAGTCGCTCAAGATTTGTTCAAGAAATTTGTAATAATGATTTTAATAGAAAAATATCTAGAATAGAAAAGAAAGAAGGAAATCAAGTTTTTAAAATATTCTTAATATGAATTGAAAATTTTAGAGAATTTTTTATAACTAATCTTTATCACAAAATGTTAGCAGATAGTCATGCTCGAATAATTATAAATAGGAAATTGATTCAAATAATTTGTTTCAATGTTTGAATAAATATAAAAAATAAATTATCTAGCCAGACTAAAACATTACTCGTCAAAGGTTGAGATTTAGAGTAGAAAAGGAGCCACTCCTCTTTATTTATTTTATTTATTTATAGGGCTCATATATTTATAAAATATAATATCACTAGTGCACGAAAAAAAAGAACAAGTGCAATGAAGATGAACACCTTCCTTACACCAGATTTCTTACGCAAGATGGACTCTGGTTCATAAACAAGTGCGGTCGCAGTAGATCTTGGCGGTCGCAGTAGATCTTCAATGGTTTCTTGCTCCCCATCCTATTAATTATTGTTCTAAAAATTATTGTTTTAAAATATGTGAAACATTGTTAAAATTTAACGTAATTGCACTAAAATTCATTAATTAATATTAAACAAACGTAAAACTTAAAATATACCCTGTAAAAAAATAAGTAATAAAAAAATTATAAATGTAATGAATACTATTAATAATAATATTATTATTAAATATAAATATAAAAATCATGATGTATTCATAAACAATTACTTTATTTACAAATGAATTTCATAATACTCGATTATACCTCAACTATTTTAGGTAACAATTACTTTATTTACAAATGAATTTCATAATACTCGATTATACCTCAACTATTTTAGGTAACAATTACTTTATTTACAAATGAATTTCATAATACTCGATTATACCTCAACTATTTTAGGTAGATAAATGAATTAATATTCATTCAAATTCGCGTTCGATTATAAATTTAGACTTATGAAATAGAACATAAGGACAATAAGGTCAATCAGGTTCTTAAATTTAGAATTTATGCACCACTGATTTTTATTTTTTATTTACACGCACTCGTCTAATTCAAGTAAATATCTGAAATAGACAAATCGATTTTGCTGATATTTATAAAACTTAGTGGTGGTCCTTACGTATCTAGTATATTCACTCCCATTTAATTTTACACAAATATTTATCAAAACTCAAATAATAAAATGTTTTATTTTTGTAATAGTGATTATATTATGTGTCTGGTAAATTATATAGTGCACATAAATTATTTTTCAAGCATCACTACTTACATATACAAACAAAAAGTACTATTCAAAAAAAAAAATTTATTTTTAAAAACGATCCCTTATATGTATATGTATAGCAATAACACTCGATAACTTTAAAAAAATCACGAAAACCTAGATTTACTTAAGCTTTTGTCGAGCTAAAAAAATTCCAAACTAATTTCAGGAGTGTTTACAAATTTAATTAATACTCACTCGGTGTCACAGAAATTTGCACACTTTATATAAATGAATGTCTCATCCCAATTTGCATACCCGTGAAAAAATAAAATAATTTCATAAATTTCACCCTTAAAATATACTCTTATTTACACATATGTTATTACTTTTCCACACACAATCCACTTTTTACTTTATTTATAAAACTTTACAAACTGCTCATATACTCTCTCCGTCCATGAAATGTAGTCCCATTTGCCTCATATTTTTTGTCCACCAAATGTAGTCTCATACACTTAATGGAAAATAGTACCTTTCAACCATCACTTAATTATTCAATTTGCCATCAACTTTATTCATAAATAATTATTTTATTCACAATGACACCACAATACCGTATAATACTCTTACTTTATTTACTTTTTGTACATTTTTTTTTAAACTTGTGCCCCATTCTAATGGAACTACATTTGATAGATGGAGGGAGTACAATTTTTTAAATTGTGTGTCATCCCAAATGTGCAAATTCGGGACGAAGGGAGTAGTTTTAAAATCACTTTTTATACAAAAAGAAAGTTAATGGGTGTTTGCAAGCACTGGTATGTGCTTCAAAGCACTTTTGTTTTAAAATATAATCATTTTTTGAGTGTTTGACAACACAACTAAATGATTAAATTAAGTTGTTAAAGGTAGGGGTGGATAAATATACCGAAATTTCGGTATACCGAGCTTTTCGTACCGAAAAAATACCTAAATTATCGAAATTTTCGGTATACTGAAATTTTCGGTACGGTATGATATCATACCGAAATTTTCGGTATGGTAACGGTATGAAAAATGATCATACCGCGGTATTTCGGTATACCGAAATTTTTTCGGTATTCGGTATGAAACGGTATATCGAATACCAAATACCGAAACCTTAATAAAATAATAATTTTATAATATAATTTATAATTTTATATTATTTTTAAATTAAAATAACTTTAATTATTAAAATTTAAATAAAATAAACCTTAAATAATTAATTTTGATGTAAAACAATACTTCAATATTTTCGGTATAAATTGGTATACCGGTATTTCGATATGAAATTATGATTCAATATTTTCGATATGAATCGGTATACCGATATGGTACAGTATACCGATATACCATACCGAAAATTCGGTATACCGAAATTACGGTACGGTATCGGTATGAATTCTTACATACCGAAAATTTCGGTATACCGAGATTACGGTATACCGAAATTTCGGTACGATAACGGTATGGATTTTTTCAATATCGAAATTTTCGGTATGATAACGGTATGGTCGGTATACCGTACCGAACCACCTCTAGTTAAAAGTGATTTTGGTGAAACACCCCTCCACCTACTTTTAATAGCTTCTATGTGCTTTTCTAAGTTCTAACCAATTTTACATTTTTGTCCTCACAATTTAAATAATATTTTATGTTTATTAATTATTTATCCAAATGTAATAAGGGTATTTTTGTAATATTATAAAAAAGCTATTTATTTATACAAAATTAATTAAAAGTGCTTAATTTTAAAAAAACACTATCCACTTTCAAATATATTTTAAAAATTAAGTTTAATCATTTGAATCAATTACTATTGTTTACAAACACACAAAAAGAAAGTTAAAACAAAGACATCTTATCATCTTTATGACTTTATTTCAAACTCTATCCAAGATTTCTCCCACACCCACATTCTTCAAATGGGCCCCATAAAAGTTGGTTCACCAACCCCCTCTCCACCACTATAAATTCCCCCCACCGCCACCAAATCCCCCCACCACCAAAAATGCCACCGGAACAACCCCCCGCCACCACACCCCCAAATTTCTGGGGCCACACCCCCGAAAATGATTACTACACCTCCCAAGGCGTCCAAAACACCAAATCCTACTTCCAAACCCCCCACGGCAAACTCTTCACCCAATCCTTCACGCCCCTCGACCCGACCCGACCCGTAAAAGGATCCGTTTTCATGACCCACGGGTACAGCTCGAATACGGGTTGGTCGTTTCAGAAAATATGCATTAACTACGCGAGGTGGGGGTACGCCGTGTTCGCCGCGGATCTGATCGGGCACGGCCGATCCGACGGCGTACGGGGGTATATCGGAGATTTGGACGCGGCGGCGGCGTTGGGATTTTTTAGGAGCGTGAGGGAGGCGGAGGAGTATAGGGATTTGGCGGCGTTTTTGTTCGGGGAATCGTTGGGAGGGCTTGTGACTTTGTTGATTTATTTTCAATCGGAAAGGGATTTGTGGAGTGGTTTGATTTTTTCTGCGCCATTGTTTGTTATTCCTCAGCCTATGAAACCTTCTAACTGAAAGGGAATTTAAATTAATCAGCCCACACACGACGACTCAAAAAAGAGTAGTCGCAATTCGCAATTACAACGCTCGGCTCTCAAGCTTCCCCTTCCATCCAAGGTCGGGTTAAAAACCCCCCGCCGGTAAACCCTTAAGGGACAAACCCAGCAAGGGGAAAACCGTGCCTCTTCATGTGGTCGGGTACTTCTCCCCTTTTAAGCAATCAATGTATTTGTTCTTGTTAGAATAATTACAACCCCTAATATAGGGCAAAATACAACTGCAATTAATCTGCCTAACAGTGTGCTTCTTCATATCCTTTCTGAAATTTTTGAGATTTTCAGAAATGGTCCTTTTGCTAGCCATGCACTTGCTTGTCGCCAGATTGGTCCTATCTCTCGCCCGGCAATAGATTCTCGCCAGCTCCCCGATCCGGCTTGCCATGCAAGACTTCACGCCCATTTTCCTCAACGCCACCTTGTAATCAACACCTTGCCCCTCCTTGCTGCATCCAACCCCTACAAAATTCAAACACACACAGCAGATTCCATTCCACAATACAAAACATATATTCACAAATCTAAACATGCATGAACTGATCATAGAAACCCTTAATGAAATCCCCATGCAACCACATGCCAAGTTGAATGGATCGAACAATATTCGCAATATGATCCCTTTTCCCCTCAAACTTACACTTATTCCTATGCCGCCAAGTGTGGTAAACAACAGTGGCCACACACAGCCTAAGCACTCGTTTTTTGATCGAGTTAACCCCTCTATTCCTATGAATTCTCTCCAACACATCTTTAAGATTATACCCACTACCTTTCCAGCCAAGATGAAACCTTCTAAGGTAATAATAGTCGGTAAAGTCTAAGTATGAACTTTTCAGTTTACTAAGTTACACTTTTTGGTAAATGGTGTTGCACTTTTTGGTTGGTAATGGTCACTTTTTGGTAAATGGTGTTGCACTTTTTGGTAATGGTGTTGCACTTTTCAATTATTAAACTGAATAATAATATTTTTAGTAATAATTGAAAAGTGCAACACCATTTACACAAAAAGAAACTGAAAAGTGCAACATTGACTAGTGTGCACAATATGCACTCGAGTCCTCGAGTCCATAATAGTCTGCTTTTCCGTTACTTTTGAGCACATTGATTAAGAAAAATAATTAAGTAGAAGTGATGTGATTGATAAAGATACGGTGAGATATATTATTCGAGTCGGCTCGATAATATTGACGAACTAAAGAACGAGCTTGGCTCGACTTGTTAAAGGGTCTAACGAGCTTTTCGAGCCGAGCTGAGTCTAACAAGCGGGCCTAATGGAATTTAAAGAAAAAAAATTAGATATCGAGTCTAACAAGTCGAGCTCGAGCCAACTCGTTAGTAAATCGAGTATCTAACGAGCTCGAGCTTGATTCAAAAGATGAACCGTGTGGAGTGGGATAGTGTGATAGAAAAATTGATCTATTTTTTTACAACCAACTTTTGAAGTTTTATCTAATTTACCCTTCCAAAAAAAATTACTACTCCCTCCGTCTCGGGATAATTTGCACACTTTAACCGGCACGTTGTTTAATAAAAGTGGATTTAGTGGTTGATGATGTAAGATAAATGAAGGATATTTTAGGTAATTTGATGATGTGTAAGATGAAATGTATGAAAAAAAAGGAGTGACAAATTTGAAAATAAAATGATGTTGTGAGGTTATTAATTTTGTGGGGTATTTCCATATTAAGAGTGTGTAAGTAATTTTGGGACGTCCCAATAAAAATAGTGTGCAAATAATCACGTGACGGAGTATTTCTTTTTTCTTTTCAACTCGTCTAATTGAGAAAAATTCTATGAATTTTAAGTTCTTTAATTTTTTTGTAAATGGCTACAACTGAGATAGTATGGAGTTAGGGCTGTTACACGAACCGAGCCGCTCGTGAGCTCGGCTCGGCTCGTTCGTTAAATGAGTCAAGCTCGAACTCGTTAGATGCTCGATTTACTAACGAGCCGGCTCGAGCTCGATTTATTAGGCTCGATATCTAATTTTTTTTCTTTTATTTCCATTAGGCTCGTTCGGCTCGGCTCGGCTCGATAGGCTCGTTAGACCCTTTAACGAGCCGAGCCGAGCTCGTTTCTTAGCTCGCCAATGTTATCGAGCCGAGCTCGAACTTCAAATACTCGGCTCGGCTCGGCTCGAATAACAGCCCTATATGGAGTATTATTTTAATCGAGTCAATTTCAACTTAAATATTTTGGTCAATTACGAAATCGCTCAAGATTTGTTCAAATTAACAATATTCATTATTATTATTATTTTGAAAAATTGTCAAATACCCCTTAAAACACCAATTAATTTTTAGTAACACATAGTGTCAAATCGCGAAGCAATAGATCGATCGACACAAATATGGAAAAATCACAATAATTGAAATGACTTCACGTTTCTTGATCAATCAAATTTTTTTTAAAAATGGTCAGAGTATTTATAAATCCACATTTTCTTTCAAAATATGTTTTGAAGGTACATTTATTCGTCTACGGAATGTTGTTCGGGTTAGCCGAAACTTGGGCGGCAATGCCCGACAACAAGATGATCGGAAAGGCCATCCGAGACCCCGAAAAGCTAAAGATTATTGCGGGCAACCCGCGTAGATACACTGGAAGACCTAGAGTCGGAACGATGAGGGAGATAGCAAGACAATGCGATTTCGTCCAGAACAATTTCGACAAGGTCACGATACCGTTCTTGACACTCCATGGGTTGAGCGACGGGGTGACTTGCCCGTCCGGGTCGAAAATGGTGTATGAGATGGCCAAGAGTGAGGACAAGACTTTGAAGTTGTATGAAGGAATGTATCATTCGTTGGTACAAGGAGAGCCCGATGAAAGTGTAGAGCTTGTTCTTGGTGATATGAGGACTTGGATTGATGATAGGGCTGTAATGAGTGAAGTGTTGATGGATAATTTTGTAAAGTTAAATAAATAAGGTAAATAGAGTGATTGAAATAAGTATAAAAGTAAGACATTTTGTGTAAACATGTGAATATTGTGAAGTTGGAATTATAAATTTTTCGGGTGTGCAAATAATTGTGGGACAAACTAATATAGAAAATATACAGACAGATGAGGGAGTAATATATTGTGTATGAGAAATTGTGATTATAGTGTAACGAGGCTTTTTATAAGCTTGACTCGATCCATTTGATAAACAAGTTAGACTTTAAGTCTTTTTTTAAGTTCATTTACTTAAATAGAGTGAATTTAATACTATTTGATATATATATATATATATATATATATATATATATATATGCCTAAGTGGCATACAATTGAATATAATATTACATTTCTGGTGTCGACATGATAACACAACACAAACACTAACACGATAAAATTATGTATTAATACAACATGAACACTACATACACTAAAAAATAAATTAATAAATCGAAAACAAGAATCAAGACATCAAGTACGCGATTTCTACGTAGTTTACCTCCTTTTAAATTTGATCGTCCACATTTAATTACCATTAAACTCACTTATTATTTGATTGCCAAATTCACATAAGCTTATAAGCATTCTCCAAAATCTACCACTAGTTTTTCCTTTTTTCCAAAAATGTGCTTCATGTTTCTATATGTCATACAGTACTATAAAAGAGTTTGCAATTATTTTGATAAATCTAAATAATAGTGATTGTTTGGCTGCAATAATGATTTTAATAGAAAAATATCTAAAATAGAAAAGAAAGAATGAAAACAAGTTTTTGAAATATTTTTAATACAAATTGATAATTTTAGAGAATTCTTTACAATTAATCTTCATCACAAATGTTAGCTGATGATCATGCTCGAATAATTATAAATAGTGAAATGAATTTAAATAAATAACTATTTTAAAATACGTCCCATCATAATACAAATTCAATATGGAAACAAAAAATAAGTCTGAAAATTTTGATAAAAGAACCATCCCTCATTTTCCCTCTTACCTTTCACAATAACTCCGTTAATTAGGTTTGTTTTAAAATTCAGTTTCTGTATGTGAGGACCAGATCATAAGACCATCGACAGACTACTACTACTGATCGTCCTCTTGGTCAGGCACATAAAATAAAGAAATCAACATACTGGATGCATATTTTGTAATCTTGCACCATTTATAAAAATTCAGGAGCGTTGTGCTTTATAAAGACCTTTTTATTGTACACTTACTTAAAATAGTTTAGGATAGTTTGAAAAGATGTCGAATAAGTATTCAAAGTATTTCCAATTTTGTAATTGGTCACTCAGTCTCCCACTAAATTATATTATAAAAAACTTATACGGAGTATGAAATATTTCAGGTATAAAAGTAAATTAAAATAAAAATTTACAAGTAAACTATGATAATTAATTTTTTAAAACTATTTTAATTGGGCCGCACTTATGTGGTGAAATATTATATATTTCAGGAATAGTCCGGATTTGTAGTGGGTTTGACCTGTCAAACGATTATTTTCTTCAAAATCGCGGTTACTGTAAGTACAAAATAGAAAAACTTGTTCCGTGTTACTATAAATACAATTATATGTTACTGTACGAGCAAATATGCGTTACTGTAAGGACAAATAACACACAATTGACTTTTGAGTAACACATATTTGACCTTAAAGTAACACGGAAAAATGTGTTACTATATAAACACAAGTGTATTACTTTATAGAAAAATATGTGTTACTATATAAATAAAACGTCATTATTGAGAGGGAATGAGATACCCACATTAAAAAGACAAAGAACAATAATTGAAAACACGAAAAACACAACTATGTTGAATAGTTTATCGATCGTTACAATTACGAAGACATAATTATCAACAATTAATTGAAATAAATCTGTGTGGTATTATTGTTGATTTTTTCGCATTCAGTAATTCATTTAAAAAAAAAATAATGATTTCTCCCTTTGTTTCGTGATTAACAAATCGAAAATCTGAACAGTAGAATTGATATCAATTGATTTTTCTGAGTTTTTTTTAATGGAACTTGGGCGCGCAGAGGAGAAGAGAAGAAGTTAGCAAGTCACGTTGAAGAGGAGGGTGCAGAGGAGAAGAAGTCACGGTGAAAAAGAGGACGCTGAGGAGAAGAAGAGAAAAAGGCACGCTGAAGAAGAAGAGGGAGACCGGTTACCAAATAAAAACATAAGAATTGATCAAATTGCACCATATAAAATATTGTATATAAGTTTTTGTCATTTTAATTAAGTATATTTCATATGCAACTTAATTATATTTTATAAGGATACTACTCTTTTAAAAGTTACTTTGTTAATTATTTACATCCAATAACTTTTAATTTTTTAAAAATAGTCTATAAAAAATGTTAAATGTTTGATCAAAGTAAATTGAACATTAAAATCTAAGTGTATCTATAAATTCAATTGCATGAGATAATTTACCGTATTAAAATTATTATAATTACGTGAAAAATTGTAAAAACTCTTTATTCTTTTAAAAATCTTCAACCACATGTCATTACTTTTTACATGTTGACAAAAAATTTCAATAAATTGGAAATACTCATACAGTCATACTATTCCTTTAAAAAAAAAGTAAAATTTTCACATTTAATACCAATAAACAATTCTTATATTAAAATTGATTTAAACATTAAATATTAAAATAAAAATGAAGCAAAGGGAGTATTAGTTAATACGAGAAGTCTTGAGGGTCCTTAAATGAGTAGTGATGGTTTAAGACTAGGGAAAGGGATGAATAGACTTAAAAAAAAAATTGAACTCTTTTGCGTGTGTTAGTTAGGGCTGACAAATCGTGCTATCTTGTCGTTAGGGCTGACAAATCGTGCTATCTTGTCGTGTTTCGTGTCGACACGATAGTGACACGACACGATAAGGTCAAACACGAACACGACACGATAAGGATATGTGTCGACACAACACGAACACAATAATTTTTGTTGGGATATGAATCCTAAAGACAAGTCCTAAATGATGAAAAGATAAGATAAGTTTTGATAAGTCAAAAAGTAAGACTTGAATATTTTCTAAGTGTTGACTGATCTAGTCTAGTTAAGAAGAAGTTATCTTGTACAGATCAGTAGAGTTCACAAGACAAGTACTAGTTCACAATACAAGTACTAGTTCACAAGTACAAGTAATAAGTTCACAAAGACAAATACTTATAATATGTTGATACTTTGTATAAGTGTTAGGATTTATACTGAGCTATATTAAAAGTTGTATAGAAGCTCATGTTTTACGATTTATATTTGATGTATAGATTCTTAAGTTGACTAAGCTTTATAACAAGAGCTTAATGTAATGTAATAGTCTTGTTAGGATTAGATAATAGGACTAGATTAGTTCTATGATGTAATCTACAGAAGATGTCTACTGCACGGGACAAGTAGAAGACGAAGTCTACTACTGAAGGACAAGACAAGTGCGCAAGACAACAAGACAGGTCAACAAGAAGACTGAAGATTAGTTACAAAAACGCATGTTGAAGATAAGGATGGAAGAGTTAGTTAAGGAATAACTAATTAACTGCTTAAACGCGTGAATGGATAAGTTTGGAAGTTGCAAGTTAGTTTTCAAGAAAAGGTTGTTACACAACTGAAAGTTCTTGGAATTAAAGTCTATAAATACCGCAAGGTATTGATCGATTAAGGACTACTGATACTACTGCATACTAAAGCATAATTGAAGATTCAAAGAAGAAATTACTCACAGAGCTGACATTCAGAAAGAAGCCAGAAGACAAGTGAAGAACAAGAAGGCTGCTACTGAAGACAGAGAAGTTTACTTTTATATTTTTGTTTTCAAGCTGCTAGTTACTTGTAAAATAGCTAGTTAGATCGAAGAGGCACTTGGTAGTGTTTTCGAGAAGATCTAAGTCTTATTTCTTGGGACTTAAAGCCACAAGAACACATTACTCCATTGGACGAGTTAATAAGAATATCACAACTGATTTTGTGAGAGTGGATGTAGACAAGTTGTCGAACCACTATAAAATCGTTGTGTGTTGATTTACTTTACTGTTTGTTTAATTGCTTAACTGATTAATTGTTTATCTAAACAAGACAAGTAGAGTGTTCATCAAGAAGTTCGAATTTCAAATATAAGTTGAGTATAAATTTGATTGGGCTCATTGTTAATCTGATTAATTCCGCATTACGTATTCTGATATATTGAAAGATTTTTAAAAGTCTATTCACCCCTCCCTTCTAGACTTTTACTAGCTTACTCAATATTATTAACTCAACTTGGGACCAACAATTTTAGTGTCGACACGATAACAACACGACAATTTTCGTGTCGACGTGACACGACACAATAACGACACGTAACACGATAACGTCATGATAATGAAATAAATCAATTTAAAATTGCATTTAAATATATAAAAATTAATATATTTATATAAATATAAAAAAATATCGTGTTATTATCGGATACGTGTCATTATCGTGTCGTGTCATATCAAGTAATAACATGTTAACGGGTTACCTGTTAATTTTATCGTGCTTAATAGGTCGACACGAACCCGACACGAATTTTTTGTGCGACATGAACCCGATAAGATTAAATACGAACCCGCTATTTTCGTGTCGTGTCGAAAATTGTCACCCTAGTGTCAGCTGGTAGGATAACTTGGTGAGGTTAAGTGCAGAATGCAACCTACAAGAGTGTGAGTGTTAACAAATTGGGTAAATACTTTTACTTTGAGTGTTAATTTCAAAGAACTTGTAATTTAGAGTTTAAGAATAAGACTTTAAATTTGATGCACTCGAAACGTAATTGCTCGTACAAATTCTTCAATAAACAACCTATAAATCTAGAGTTTAGAATGAGGATTGATTGTGTTATATGTTTTGTTGAGATTAATGCAATATTGGAGAACTGTTCTTACTATCAGAAGTGGTAGTGTGCTGATTTTCAGAACTGTGCTTAGTATAAGCACAGTAACTAGTGTTCTGATATTTGGTTATTCCAGTACAAGTAGAGTAATGAGTACTCTGCTGATAAGGTTTAGTGATCTTAGGTATCAACTCTGCTGGTCGGGTCAGAACAGTACTGCTCTTAGTCTGCTAAAGAGTACTGTGCTGATATAGTGTTCTTAGTCTGCTGAGACAACTGTGCTGAGTTTTACTGCGCTGAGTTCTACTGTGCTGTTATTCCAGTTTCAGAGTTAGTTGATTTCTGTTAGTTAGTTAGTTAGTTTGTTAGAGGCAGTTACAACTTGCATTGTACATCTATAAATACACCATCTAGTGCATAGATTGTGGGTGACACACATAGAGAGTTTAAGAGAGAGATCAAGCTTAGAGAATACTTGTAATCTGTAACTTTCATTTGTGATTAGTGAAGAGAGTCTTCTATCCTCCGTGGACGTAGATCATTTGATCGAACCACGTAAATCCCGTGTTCTTTTTTTGAGTTCTTTATTCGTTTCAATTCATTGCGTTTCTAGTTGTCTTGATTTATCATTTGTAAGGAGTTGCTTTGTGGATACAATTCCGTAACAATTGGCGCCGTCTGTGGGAACCGAAGATAAAGTCAAGAATCAAGAAATGGGCTCTATGAAGTTGGAGATAGAGAAATTCAATGGTAAGACAGATTTTGGCTTATGGAAAGCCAAGATGAAGGCTCTGCTGTCACACCATGGGCTGAAAGAGGCTCTTACTCCCCTTGACCCTGCTGCATCCGATGCAGACCAGGCCAAGAAAGAAGAGCTTATGGAAAAAGCTTACAACATTGTTGTCCTGAGTTTGGGAGACAATGTGTTCAGGGAAGTTATGAAGGAGAAGGATGTTGCTGCTGTATTTGAGACCCTTGATGATCTGTATTTGACACAATCTTTGTCAAACCAGATGTTTATGGAGAGGAAGCTCAACAATTTCAAGATGACAGATGATAAGACCCTTGATGAGCAGTTAATAGAGTTCATGCAAGCTGTTGATGATCTTGAAAATGTTGGAGTTACTTTAGATGATCACAAGAAGTCTTTTCTGCTTTTGGAGTCCTTACCACCTTCATATGATAGCTTCAAAGATGCTTTGCTGATTACCAAGGAGGGTAAGGCAAAATTCAAAGAAGTCTTGTCCATTCTGAAAACTAAGAGTTTACATGTAGCAAACTCAACCAAGAAGACCAAGAACCAAGCTGAGGGTCTTAACATCAAACTTAAGAATGACAAGAAGAAAGGGCAAGGCAAGAAGTTCCATGCCAAGCCAGCTCAGAAGAAGAATGGATTTGTAGCCAAGAACAGAGCTTGCTACAAATGTCATAAAGAAGGACATTTCTTTAAAGATTGTCCAGAGCAAAAGAAGTCTACTGATGCTGCTAAAGCTGATGTAGCAGAAGGAGAAGAATATGATAGTGCTGAGGTTATGAGCATAACAGATAGCAAGCTTGTTAATGAATGGGTGCTGGATTCTGGATGTTCATTTCACATGTGTCCTACCAAATCTTGGTTTCAAAACCTGGAAATGATGAATGGTGGATCAGTTCTGTTGGGTAATGATGAAAGCTGCAATGTGAGAGGGATTGGCACTGTGAGGGTGAAGATGTTTAATGATAAACATGTGATCCTGACCAATGTCAGATTTGTTCCAGATTTGAAGAGAAACCTTATATCTCTTGGCACACTAAATGCTTTGGGTTATGAATTCAAGACTGAAAAAGGATGTTTGTTTGTCACCAAAGCTGATAGAATAGTGATGCAAGGGAAGAAGTCTAATGGGTTATATTCTTTAATTGGTGAGACAATCACAGGTGCTGCTGATGTTACCATGAGTTCTGAAGATGCTATGCTTTGGCATAAGAGGCTGGCACATGTAGGAGAGAAAGGCCTGATGGAGTTATCCAAGAAGGGGGCTTTCCACCAGAAGACATTCAAAAGCCTGGAGTTCTGTGAGCAGTGCATTCTTGGCAAGGCCAAGAAGAAGTCATTCCAGAAGGGTAAGCACACTACAAAGGAGCTGCTGGATTATGTTCATTCAGATGTCTGGGGGCCATCAAGAACAGAAACCATTGGTGGAGGTAAGTACTTCATGTCAATTATAGATGACTATTCTAGAAAAGTTTGGGTGTTCATTCTCAAACAGAAGAGTGAGACCTTTACAAAATTCAAAGAATGGCTACTTGAGATAGAGAACAAGAAAGGAAAGTCCTTAAAACATTTAAGGACAGATAATGGCCTTGAGTATCTATCAGTTGAATTCAATGAATTTTGTAAAGAGAAGGGCATTACTAGACATAGAATTGTCCCTCTTAATCCACAGCAAAATGGATTAGCAGAGAGAATGAATAGAACTATTCTAGAACGGGTCAGATGCATGTTAGTTGATGCTAAATTACCTAAAAGCTTTTGGGGAGAAGCTGTATGTACTGCATGTTATTTGATAAATAAAACCCCATCATTTGCTTTAGAAGGTAAAACCCCAGATGAGATCTGGTATGGCAAGCTGAGTGATTATTCAAAACTTAAAGTGTTTGGATGTCAAGCTTATGCCCATATTAGACAGGATAAGCTTGAGCCTAGGGCTCTGAAATGTATATTCATTGGCTATCCAATAGGTGTCAAGGGCTATAGATTGTGGTGCCTTGAACCAGGTCATAAGAAACTAATAATCAGCAGAGATGTTGATTTTAATGAAAAGGTAATGGGATATCCTTATAATGGAAATTCCCATGACCTAGATGGAAGAATTGTAAATGAGTCAGAAGAGAGTTTCTCAGCTGAGGTGGAGTTTCCCACATCAGATCAGTTGGCACCAGAGGAGGTAGTCAACCCTACTGATCTGGGAAATAACACACCAGATGAGGTTGTTCCAGAACAGGTACCAGAAGATAATTCAGAAGATGATACCATGGAAGACAACCCTGCTGATTTGAGAAATTATAGTCTTGCAAGAGATAGGCTCAGAAGGCAGATTCACCCCCCATCTAGGTTTGGCCAAGCTAATCTTGTGTCATATGCTCTGATCACAGCAGAAGAGGTGGAGCATTATGAGCCAAGAAACTATAGGGAAGCAATCACCAGTCCTGAAAGAGAGCAGTGGGCAGCAGCCATGTCAGAAGAGTTGCAATCTTTGGAGAAAAATCAGACCTGGATCCTTGTTGAGAAGCCTAAAAACCAGAAGTTAGTGAGCTGCAGGTGGCTGTTCAAGAAAAAGCTTGAAGTTGGTTTTGGTGGTGCTAGAGAGCAGATCAGATTCAAGGCTAGGTTGGTGGCAAGAGGATTCACACAAAGAGAAGGCATAGACTTCAATGAGGCCTTTTGGGGAAACTCAAAGTAAAGCCGTGAGGGTTTGGCAAACCCAAAGCGGACAATATCATACCAAGTGTGGGGGATACGGAAGGGTCCAGTCCGAGAAGAACCATAACAATTGTTGAGATTAATGCAATATTGGAGAACTGTTCTTACTATCAGAAGTGGTAGTGTGCTGATTTTCAGAACTGTGCTTAGTATAAGCACAGTAACTAGTGTTCTGATATTTGGTTATTCCAGTACAAGTAGAGTAATGAGTACTCTGCTGATAAGGTTTAGTGATCTTAGGTATCAACTCTGCTGGTCGGGTCAGAACAGTACTGCTCTTAGTCTGCTAAAGAGTACTGTGCTGATATAGTGTTCTTAGTCTGCTGAGACAACTGTGCTGAGTTTTACTGCGCTGAGTTCTACTGTGCTGTTATTCCAGTTTCAGAGTTAGTTGATTTCTGTTAGTTAGTTAGTTAGTTTGTTAGAGGCAGTTACAACTTGCATTGTACATCTATAAATACACCATCTAGTGCATAGATTGTGGGTGACACACATAGAGAGTTTAAGAGAGAGATCAAGCTTAGAGAATACTTGTAATCTGTAACTTTCATTTGTGATTAGTGAAGAGAGTCTTCTATCCTCCGTGGACGTAGATCATTTGATCGAACCACGTAAATCCCGTGTTCTTTTTTTGAGTTCTTTATTCGTTTCAATTCATTGCGTTTCTAGTTGTCTTGATTTATCATTTGTAAGGAGTTGCTTTGTGGATACAATTCCGTAACATGTTTCAATTTCAACTAGTGTAACAAACAACAATGCTTGTACACTTTTTTTAAGCCTAAAGATAGAATTGAGATTAATTTTGGGCTTAGTAGAAAACTCAGAAGTATGGAATTTTTTTAATGAAACAATTTCATAATCGGGAAATGGATTTCTTCATTATATAATCGAGAAATAGGAAAGTCAATAGAGTCTTAGCATAGCCAATTATCTATCGTCACTGTATGAGATCAGTGTTGGGGTTGAATTATTTAACATTGGGTTGGTCTGCTGTGGACTCGAGTGTATGTTGTGCACTCTAGTTCATGTTGCACTTTTCAGTTTACTGACTTACACTTTTTGGTAAATGGTGTTGCACTTTTTAATTATTAAACTGTATAATAATATTTTTAGTAATAATTGAAAAATGCAACACCATTTATCAAAAAGTGTAAGTCATTAAACTGAAAAGTGCACATGGATTAGGGTGCACAGCATGCACTCGAGTGTACTAGACTTTACCTTTAACATTTTATGTAACAAGAATTAAAACCGGCCCAAAAATTTATAGTGAAATAAAATCATTTATTTATTCTTTTAATTATAAAAGCAGCTTCTAAAGTTCCTCAATAATTGCAAAGAATGAGGTAATATAACTCCTTCTGTCTATTAAGTGTGTTTATTTTTTTAATCTTTTTTTTTTAATTATTCAAATAAAGTGTTTTTATTTTTTTTAAATATACCTCACCACACTTATTTTATCTTATGTTTTGAAGAACGGAATGTTGTTCGGGTTAGCCGAAGCTTGGACAACAATGCCGGTCAACAAAGGCCATCAAAGACCCCGAAAAGCTAAAGATTATTGCGGGCAACCCGCATAGATACACCGGAAGGCCTAGAGTCGGAACGATGAGGGAGATAGCAAGACAGTGCGACTACGTCCAAACCAAGTTCGACAAGGTCACGATACCATTCTTGACACTCCACGGGACGAGAGACGGGGTGACTTGCCCGTCCGGGTCAAAAATGGTGTACGAGATGGCCAAGAGTGAGGACAAGACTTTGAAGTTGTATGAAGGAATGTATCATTCTTTGGTACAAGGAGAGCCCGATGAAAGTGTAGAACTTGTTCTTGATGATATGAGGACTTGGATTGATGATAGGGTTGACAAGTATGGGAAAAAATGTAATGGCAATGAAAAATACAACTGAGGGGTAATTTTATAAAGTTAAATGGATAAAGTAAAATTAAATGTGGTTGAAATGAGCGTAAAACTAACGACATTTTGTGTAAACATGTCAATATTTTGAAGTTGAAGTTCATGAAGAAATTCATTTTTAGGGTGTGTAAACAATTGTGGAACGAACAAATAAAAAAAATATACAAACAATTGTGGAACGGATGAAGTAATATATTGTGTAGGAGAAACTGTGATTATAGTGTAATGAGACTTTTATAAGCTAACTCGACTCATTTGATAAACAAGTTAGACTTAAGCTTTTTTTTAAAGCTCATTTACTAAAATAAAATAGAGTAGACTTGAGTTTTTTCTTATGTCAAGGTCAAAATATATATTTGTAATACTTATTCCGTCCCACAAAAATAGCTACATTTGACTTTATACACAAATTAAGAAAAATCAATAAATGTAATTAAATTTAGCTAATGTGCCAATTTTGTCCTTGAAATCTCATACTCCAAAATCTACCGAGCCTTAATTACTCTTATTAATTAAGGGCAAATACGACAATAAATCATTTAATGTTAAAATTATTAAAAAATTGTGTTATTAAAAAATTATTAAATGAAAAAAGAAAGAAAGAAAGCGTAGTAGACAGGGGCAGACGTAGGCATGTTCTAGGGAGGGCCATGGCCCCCCTCAAATTTCATGGGCTAAGTAGGATAGGTATATATATTAGTATTATATTTTTATTTATTTTTTAGTTTGGTCCCTCAAATGAAATGGACTTTATGTAATTAGGCCTTTATTAGATACATGCTACCTACTATCTAGTCAACACTAAAACCCATATAAACTTTCATTCTATTTAGTTAATTAATTAATTAAATCTACATGCGTACATCGGTGGCACTGCAATTCAATAAAAATACTATAGCATCTCAGTCATATTCATTTATAGATAATTATGAAAGTCGTCCCTTCAAATCTTTGAGGGTTAAAATCAATGAGATATTTAATATTAAATCATTAGAACGTGATCCAGGTTTGTCACACTTTCAATCTCCACTGCAACTACGGAGTGATCTTTTTTAGCTATGAACATAGTCAAGACTACGCTCCGATGGAAGATTAATTTTTTACTGACTGTTTGTGGGTATATATTGAAAAGAAGATTGCAAAGAGGTTAAACATAGATTTGCTTATAATTTTCGTGGCATGAAAGAAAGATGTTCTAAATTTTATCCGGTTGTAAGTTTAATGTTATATTTTAAAAATTTTATGATAATTAATACTATATTATACATGCTCTTGTTAGTGTATACATTAACTTTAAATTTTACCGTTGGCCCCCTCAATGTTTCATCCTGGGTCCGCCCCTGGTAGTAGAGTACTATAAAAGTAAGAAATGGTCTTTGCTTTTTCTATTTTTATTTGTACATAGTAGTTAAAAGAAGTGAATATTTACTAGGATCTTCAAAATGGAAACCCTTAGTGTTCAAAACCTCAAAAATATTTGGATATTATTTAAAACAACAAAACTCATGTAAAAACCCAATTATACCCTCAATTACATTTTAAAACTTTCATTTCTCTCTCCACTCAAAAGTCATCTTCCTACCCCATCGTTTCTTTCCCTCATTCAAATCATATGAAACTCTCAAATCTTCTCTCTCATCGGAACTGAAAGGGGTTTTCAGCGATATTTTGAGAAATGGCATGCGGCTGCGGGGCTTCTTCTGGATGGCAGAATGGGGACGGCGGCAGCGAAAATCGATGAGCGGCGTTAACAGTGGGCGACAGATCGATGGGTTTCTTCAAAAATAGGGTGGAGCAGCGGATTAGGGCGGAACTAGAGGAACAAAACCAGAGAAGGGAAGAGTTCGACAAGGGGGACGTCGTTCTATGTTTCTACAACGACGATGGAAGACGGAGGCGGCGCCGCGAAACCCTAAATCGTCGTCAACAGAGGACACATGACTCATCAGATCTCCCGGGAATGAAAAAACCCCAGATCTGAGGATAAAATTCGACGGCGGCTACAAACCCTAGATCTGTGAAGTGGATGGCGAATTTTGGTCAGAACTTACAGTGGCGACAATGGCCGAGGAGGTGGTGCGATTGTCGGAACTGAAGCTTCTTGGAAATGTGTTTCATCTCGTCTTCTTTTAAGGTGTTTGTCCTTCTGTAACTTTTCTTTAAGTTTCTTGCATTTTCTGGGGATTTTATTGTAGAGTGCTTTGAGCAATCCGAAGATATTTATTTGGGGTGCTTTTATTCTATTTACTGAAGATATTGGAATTTGTTGAATGTTGTTGGTAGTGTGAGCTCAGGTTGAAATCCATAATAATTTATTTATGAATTAATCACACCATTCTTGTTTCATCTTCTCCACTGCTGATTCTTTGAATTAGATTTAAGCCCATTTACTGTTTGTTAAAAAGTGTGACCCACTTTCATCTTTTCCCTTAAAGATTTTGTGTTTTCTCTCAAGGTATATATCCTTGATCTCAATTCTTCAGCTTTGAAAGGTGGAGACTGGAGGGTGTTTCAGATTTTGTGTTTTTAAAGTTAATGATTCTTTACATTTGACAACTGTGTATTTCTGGTTTTTTTTTTTGCTTAATTTGTGTGTTGGGGTAGGAAAGTTGTTCGACTTTTGCAGAAAACAATGAAGCCGATGGAGAAGATATACGAGAAGAGGAATTCTGGGTAATATGTTCAACTGAAATATAATTTATTGTGTTAGTAGTTTTTAAAGATGGTTTTGTAGTTCTAATTTTATTTTTTTCCATAGTAGTTGCAATGGAACTTTGATTTTGCAAATGATGATAAGATAGACAGGGACATCAGAGCCAATTGTATGTGTTTGATGACATTCGGAGTATGAGTGCAATATTCTTTTTCTTAAACTCTTAAGTTTCTGAAACTCTTGTTCCATTTGCTATGTTTTATTGTGTTTAGTTTTCAATAATTTGATTATGCAAGTATTATGAAATTGGGCCTAATATGGCTGAACTCTTGATGTTTGTGAATTCCCTCTTAATCTCTTATTAATTTTGCATTTATAGTGTTGTTTCCAGCTTATGATTGTAGTTTTTTGTAAATCTGAGACATTAAACGTTGCATCGTTAAATAGATTGTTTCACTTGATAGTGTAATACTTGAAAGATGCTAATTTTATGTTGTATGATTTTAGCAAATGCTTTTTTAGTGAATTTTGCACCATGGTCAAGAAGATATACATATATATAACCGAGGAAGCCAAGAGGCTCTCTCCCAAGACAAAGCTGGGCACCTTCTTTCAGATGCAACAGTTGGTGATGAAGAACAATCCTCCTTTTCAGATGAGAAAGCTAGTATTGTAAATAAATTAGAGAATGTTTAATTTCTATTTTCAATAGTTTTATATTGACCATGTTTGAAGCATGATCAACTATTTAAAATGAGGAAACTTAGGATTATACTTCTTTTTGTAAGTAAATATGTGTTGCTTGTTGTAATTGTGCCCAATTTTATGTCTTGTTTGTTGCTAGTATGCAATGTGTTGCAAATATGCACTATTCACTCGCTATATGCATTGTTTGTTGTTAGTATGCAATGTGTCTTGCAAATATGCATCATTCACTCTCTATATGCATTGTCTATTGCTAGTATGCAATGTGTGTATGCATTATCTATTGCTAGTATGCAATGTGTGTATGCATTATCTATTGCTAGTATGCAATGTGTGTATGCATTATTTGTTGCTAGTATACAAATATACACACAATATAATGTAATATTATATAGAATATTAATTTATCAAATGTGAATACAAATCTTAATATAAAATATAATATTATATAAATATTACGTCAGTGATATACAAATATTACTGAAATAAATAATTAAATTATAAAATAAATAATTAAACATATTAAAGGTTAATAATTAATATTATGAATTAAAACGATAATTAATAATAATATAAGTCCACACAACAATAAAAAATATTAATATTTATATTAGTTAGTTAATGTTTTTTTTAATAAAACATAAAAGTATATATAATATAAAAAGAAAAAAACAAGAAAGAAAAAAAAAACTAATTTCTCAATTCCATTATTACTATAATTGAAAAAAAAAAAACAAACAAACGTGTAAATAAAATAGAAGTAGAGGGCTGATTTGATTTGACAGAGGAGAGACTTTTCAGCCAAAAAAAAATGAATTACTTTATTTAGGCTTTTCAATTTAGGGGTATAATGGTCAATTTATGTACACTTTTGTTGCTTTAACTAATAAAAAATTTGGTTTGTTGTTATTCCTAAGATTGAAGGCAAATTGCAGTTATTCCTAATTCTCCCTTAAAAGAATGGCTGAGTACTATTTTTTGGACAATTTGATAAATTTATTATTGCTTTTATTTTTAGATTTAGAAAGGTAAAATGGAAAATAATGAAGATTGTAATGTGTGATTAAGGTTAATTAAAACTAATTAATGATGTTATTCCCTTTCGATACAAGCTGGCCTTTTGCAAAAGTCTTTATCAATATTCAACCATTTTATTTAATTTTGCCTCGTATGATTGCAATTGCATTTTAATCTTAAATTAGTATTAAATTTTATTTAAAAATACTTCCTTCAATGTCTTAGTTTATTGAAAACTTAATACAGTATTTATCTCTCTCTCTCTCTTTCTTGAGAAGTAAATTGATATTCATTTAATGCGGAAAAAATGTACATTTTTTAGTCTTCGTCCTCTTCTTCAAATGCTTCGATTAAAACTCGTTTTAATGTACCTACAAAAACCATATTTGGGTTCGAGGACTCTGACGTTCAAGTCAATTACCATATGTAGAAAATAAATAGATGACGCAATGTGAATATACACTTCATTTGTCCCACAAGTGTTTGCACCACAAAATTGACACACTTTTTTTAAAAAAAAAGTGTAATGAGTGGAGTGTTGAAGGGTAATTTTGTAAAGTTATATGAATAAAGTAAAAAGGTGATTGGAAAGAGAGTGAAATAGTTGTGGGACGGAGGGAGTATATGAGAAATACAGTGTTTTACCTCAAAAAAATTATGTATTTATAAATCTTCATACATGAATATTTTGGTAATTTCAAGTGCTTAATTTTGAGTTAATTGGGCATTTCATGGTATTTGACTTATTTTTTAGGCATATATCATTTATAATAATAATCTATTTGATTGGACCCAGGACCAAACTTTGAAGATGACGAATTATTTTTCTTATTCATTTTCTGTCTTGGCATTTTAGAGATATTAAAGGAACTAGTATACTTTTATTTTAATGTTTATATTTTTTTAAATGTATAGAAATGTATTATTAGAAATTAATATACAACAATTAACATACCTTTAATTAATTACTCCATTCTATTCAAAATATATGTCATTTTAAGTTCATGCACACATATTAAGAAAATAATTGACTTCCCACTTTATCCTTAATCAATGTTTGTAATTCTCATTAAAAAAAAAACACAAGTATGTAATATTTATTGAGCTTATAGATAAATTTGAAATAAATGCAATTAATTTTAATTGAAAAGTACAAAACTATTTGGGAAATTCTCAAATGCACCATGTACACCAAAACAAGTTTGGTGCACATGCTTTTGTCCTTATCCTCCCACTCTAACTTATTATCTTTTTTTCTCTACTTATGGTTATAATTCCATTTTTTTCTATTTATTAATTAATTTATTTATAATCCATTACTTTATTAATTAATTAATTAATTTACCATTATTAATTAATTACCGTTCTAATTTTTATCGACCAATATTTACAATTCTCATCACTTAATTAATTAATTTACAATTCTCATAAGCATGAGATGTTCAAATCCTTTCAAACTTTTTTTTTTCTTTTTTTTTTCGTTACTTATTTCCACTTTTCAATAATAATAGTCACTATTTTTCAGTAACAAAATTTCCACTTTTCACTAATAATAATTACCCCTTTTCAGTAACAAAATCACCACTTTTCACTAATAATAGTTACCACTTTTCAGTAACAAAATTTCCACTTTTCAATAATAATAGTTACCACTTTTCAGTAATAAAATTTCCACTTTTCAATAATAAGAATTAAACTTTTCAGTTAAAATATCTACCACTTTTCAATAATAAAAATCACATTTTTCATTTAAAATATCTATCACTTTTCAGTAACAAAATTTTCACTTTTCAATAATAAGAATTACACTTTTCAGTTAAAATATCTATCACTTTTCAATAATAAAAATTACATTTTTAAGTTAAAATATCTACCACTTTTCAATAATAAGAATTACACTTTTCAGTTCAAATATCTACCAGTTTTTAATAATAAAAATTACACTTTTCAGTTAAAATATCTACCACTTTCAATAATAAAAACTACATTTTTCAGTTAAAATATCTACCACTTTTCAATAAGAATAATTACATTTTTCAATAATAAGAATAACATTTTTTCAATTTTAATAATAATTTTAACGGAACAATTTATAATTAAATATACCCGTTTTAATTAATTAAATTAACAATGATAGCAATAAGTAAAATAAAAATGAAAATTATAGATTAATTAATAATTGTAAATTAATTAATTAATTAATTAAGTGATGAGAATTGTAAGTTAATTAATAATTGTAAATATTGGTCGATAAAAATGAGAACTGTAGTGGTAAATTAATTAATTAATAAAGTAATGAAAAGTGATAGATTTTGTTATTGAAAAATGTAATTATTATTATTGAAAAGTGGTAGATATTTTAACTGAAAAATGTAATTTTTATTATTGAAAGTGGTAGATATTTTAACTGAAAAGTATAATTCTTATTATTGAAAAGTGGTAGATATTTTAACTGAAAAGTGTAATTCATATTATTGAAAAGTGAAAATTTTGTTACTGAAAAGTGGTAACTATTATTATTGAAAAGTGGAAATTTTGTTACTGAAAAGTGGTAACTATTATTATTGAAAAGTGGAAATTTTGTTACTGAAAAGTGGTAAATATTATAAGTGAAAAGTGGTAATTTTTAATATTGAAGAGTGGTAACTATTAGTAGTGAAAAGTGTTATTTTATAATATTGAAAAGTGGTATCTAGGTAACTATTATTATTGAAGAGTGGTACTTATTATGAGTGAAAAGTGATAACTAGTATATGTGAAAAAAATTGTACCTTTTTTTTTTATATATAAAATTTGTATTCAAAAATTATTTTTAAAAAATTGTGAAAAGTGGTAATAATTATAGTATTAAAATTATTTTAATTAAAAAATAAATTGATGTCACAGGTATTTTTAAAAATAATAAAAATAAAGTGAAGTCACAGGTTTCTAACCTAGGACCTCACACCAAGATTAAACTGATGCAACCGCCCTGCCATAGTATACTTTGTTTGAAAGTTCCGTTTTTTTAATTAATAACAATTGATTTGTCAGCATAGTGTGCACGTGCACACTGTGCACAAGAGACCAACTCAAACTATTTATATTTTGCAAAGAAAAAGAAAGTTCAAAACGACTTATAATTATCTTACATAATAAAATGAGGATAAGACTCTCCATCCTTCCGCCATGTATCGTTTTATTCATACTATAATTTCGACATGTGTCATTACACATGACACTTTCATGCTAGAAAGTAGCCACATTGTCTTCTAATGAATAAGAAAAATAATTCGTCATCTTCAAACCGTTATATTAAGTTAATTTCCATATGCTAATTTCATGATAGAAACAAATTGCATTCTTATGTACAACTTGAATTATACACTAACCATGTGTGTAAATATTATGAGTTTTAGGAGTCAATTTATTCACTATATTTAACCAAGAAACTATTGTGATTCATTACATTGTTAGATGAAAAAAATTGTTATGTGACAACTTCTATACACACATATGACATATTGCAACAGTTTAGCGGTTGTATTAGAGATTACAAATTTATTTCAATTAATTCGATTTGATATGTATTGAGTATCATTTTGATTTAATTCAGTTTTTTACGGCCTCGTGGTTGTTATTCTCTACAGGATTGTAACCAAGGTATAGACACCCCTCCTCCGATCATAGTATCAGATAGATATAGAACGCGTTCTTGAGCCTTTGAGGGTGCCCGCCTTCTTCCATGCTACGTATTAGCCGTATTCAAAAACTCAAACTTATAATTTATATTTATTTATTTTGGATCGTTTTCAACCGATGCGTATAGCATAGATATAAAGAAATAGAGTTGGTCCCTATCTACACACTAATGCACAACTCAAATCAATATATATTGTTTAAATTGAAAATTTAGATTAAAGTAACCGGTGATCAATTGGTTACAATATTTTAAATTATTTACAAAGTCACAAGATCGATTCTTGCGATCATCTTTCTACAAATTTCTAACTAATTTTATTTCTTAATTCTACAAAAACCTTAACATCTTTCTACAAATTTCTAGTAACTAATTTTTTTTAATAATTATATTTTAATTCTACAAAAACATGTGATCATCTTTCAATAATAATTATATTTACCACTTTTCAATAATAAGAATTGATCATCTTTCAATAATAATTATATTTACCACTTTTCAATAATAAGAATTACACTTTTCAGTTAAAATATTTACCACTTTTCAATAATAATTTGGACCTCTTTTGAATAATAAGAATTACACTTTTCACTAACCAAATCTACCACTTTTCAATAATAAAAATTACATTTTTCAGTTTTTCAGTAACGAAATCTACCATTTTTCAATAATAAGAATTACACTTTTCAGTTAAAATATTTACCACTTTTCAATAATAATTTAGCTGCATATGCAATTTTGTTGGATCCTAATTGATTGCTTCTTTTTATCTACTCTAAATTTTCTATGTTGGTTGATATCTCTATGGCAACAAAACTACAAGTGGAAGTATAGTTCATACTCTCTTGGACAAATATAAACCAAAACCATAGTGGTAACTTACTATTTTCCATTTTTCTGGATACAAATTCAATTTGTATAAAATCACCTTATCTTTATCATCCCCTTTTTCTCTCTTGTTTTAGTTCATAAAAATCAAATCTTTGTAAATTTCACAATCAAAGAGAGAGGTTGGGAAATGCAGGCTGTATTACAGTCAAAAGGCCTTTTTTCCTTGCCTTTAAATCCCAGAACTTTCTTTACAAAACCCTCATGTGATTTAAGGCTTCGATTCATCTCTATAAACCCTTCATCAAAATCAACAACACTCAAAAGGGATTCTTTACCTCTCAATGGGCTCTCAAAATTCAAAGAATTTGCAAAGAACAGAAATCATGCCATATGTAAAGCTGCAGCAGATGGGCAGCCTGTTTTTGAAGAAAAAGAATCCTCTAAATTTCTGGGCTTTGAGTTGGTCACTCTCAAGAAAATCATACCACTTGGGCTGATGTTTTTCTGTATTTTATTTAATTACACAATCCTAAGAGATACTAAGGATGTTTTAGTGGTGACAGCTAAAGGTTCTAGTGCTGAAATCATACCTTTCTTGAAAACATGGGTGAATTTGCCAATGGCTATAGGGTTTATGCTCTTTTACACAAAATTGGCTGATGTGTTCTCAAAAGAGGCTCTGTTTTACTCTGTTATAATTCCATTTATAGCCTTTTTTGGTGCATTTGGTTTTGTTTTGTACCCTCTTAGCAATTATTTCCACCCCACAGCTCTTGCTGATAGCCTTTTGAACATTCTGGGTCCGAGGTTTCTTGGCCCTCTTGCAATATTGAGAATATGGAGTTTCTGTTTGTTCTATGTCATGGCTGAACTTTGGGGAAGTGTAGTTATCTCTGTTCTCTTTTGGGGCTTTGCTAATCAGGTAATATTCAGTTTAGGCCCCGTTTTGTAGATACGTTGATCAAACCAGTTGAATCACAAATGATGTGTCTTTAGGTCATTTAGTTTGCACACAATCGAGTGTGTTTTTGACCTGATTAGTCATCTATATTGGGCTAATCGATCCTACCAAACTGGAGCTTAACATTCAAGATTCATTGGAAATTTCTTTTTGTCTTGTGTTTGAGATTCATGGTGATTTATGCTTAGGCTAGTGTTGTATGTGGTGAAGATGGAATACATTTTGTGTGAAATTTATCTTTGAATAATTGATATCGTTATCGTAAGAGTCTTGTTATTATCTATATTGGGCTAATTGATCCTACCAAACTGGAGCTTAACATTCAAGATTCATTGGAAATTTCTTTTTGTCTTGTGTTTGAGATTCATGGTGATTTATGCTTATGCTAGTGTTGTATGTGGTGAAGATGGAATACATTTTGTGTGAAATTTATCTTTGAATAATTGATATTGTTATCTTAAGAGTCTTGTTATTGTCGACACGTCTAGATTAGGAAGCATAAGCTTGTTCTCCGTTGTTTGGTCCTAAAATGTGATATCACTCGTTGGAGGCATTTGTATATATTGTAATGGTTGATTACAGATGCTCATTTGATCAGATTTCTCTGATTATTGCAGTATGCTATGTTTTTGTCCCTTGGTACTGTGTGGAATAGATAGGCAAGGAAATTAGCATAACCTTAGGAATCGAAAGCTTTTCACTTTTCGGAATCTGGTCTAGTTATCTTCTGAATACTATCTAATAGTGACTTAATACAATTGTGCTGTAGATTACTACTGTTGATGAAGCAAAGAAGTTCTATCCCCTTTTTGGTCTTGGAGCAAACGTGGCACTTATTTTCTCGGGTAAAACCGTAAAATACTTCTCTCAAATGAGAGAAAATTTGGGTCCCGGAGTTGATGGTTGGGCTGTCTCTCTAAAGGGAAGGATGAGCATTGTGGTGCTCTTGGGGTTTACGATTTGTTTCCTTTATTGGTGGGTGAATCACAACGTCCCTCTTCCCGCCCGTAGCCTAAAGAAGAAGGTACTGAGTTTTTCAAGAAGCAAGATTTGGTTCAATTTGTATCAAGAATCATGTCCATGTTGGAAATTATTTTAGCGTTTTTCGAGACTTGAGTTGTTCGTGTTGCTTGTTAACTCTGTTCTTCGTTTATTCAGAAACCGAAAATGGGGATGATGGAGAGCTTAAAGTTCTTGGTATCTTCAAGGTACATTAGAGATCTTGCCACTTTGGTGGTGGCGTACGGTATTAGCATCAATCTTGTTGAGGTGACATGGAAATCGAAGCTCAAAGCTCAGGTAAAGTAAAACCCGCCTTTCGTTTCATTCACATTATATTATTTTCGTTGCGTTTTATTTTTTAAAAATGACCTGTATCTTGAAATTGCGCAGTTCCCAACACCGAATGAGTATTCGTCGTTTATGGGTGACTTCTCAACTGCAACGGGGATAGCAACTTTTATAATGATGTTGTTGAGTCAATGGATTTTCAAGAAATACGGTTGGGGAGTGGCGGCAAAGATCACACCAACCGTATTGCTCCTAACTGGAGTTGGCTTCTTTTCGTTGCTTCTGTTCGGTGACCCTCTCGCTCCCACTCTTGCAAAGTTCGGGATGACCCCTCTTTTAGCTGCCGTTTTTATTGGAGCTTTGCAGAACATTTTTAGTAAGAGCGCCAAGTACAGCTTATTCGATCCGTGCAAGGAAATGGCCTACATTCCCTTGGACGAGGACACGAAGGTAAAACCCGATTAATGTTTCACACGATTTTTACTCTTTACGTGTCTTGTTCTCTCTAAATTTATGTCGCTTTGTTGTGTTAGGTTAAAGGGAAAGCAGCTATCGACGTTGTGTGCAATCCTCTAGGAAAATCGGGAGGTGCCTTAATTCAGCAGTTCATGATTTTAACATTCGGATCACTTGCAAATTCGACTCCATATCTGGGTGGCATTCTTCTCGTGATTGTGCTTGCATGGCTGGGAGCTGCAAGGTCATTAGACGAGCAGTTCACTGCGTTGAGACGAGAAGAAGAGATTGAGAAGGAGATGGAACGAGCTACTGCAGTGAAGATTCCCATCGTTTCTTCAAATGAAGACTCTCTTGAGAGTGGGTCGACACTAGACCCTACGGGAGACGATGCTTCATTCGAATCCTGGTGATCGTCTTGTCCAGTTGAGGAATACACAAAGATACTCGAAAGATTGATAGGTATAGACATTAATTTCTGAAAATTCTTGGAATTCATGTGTAAGATGTAAGTTTAGTCATATCTTTATTTAGCTACATATATTCTTTGAGTCTAACTCATTTATAAAACGAGTCGAGCCTGAGTCGAGCTTTAATAGATCGAGCCGTAGGCCCTGTCGAGTAGTCTGACCCACAACAAAGGTGACATATTTGGATCCTTTCTTTCTCTCTCCAACCCCCCTTCATCTTATCATCATTTTCTAACCACAAACATGTTGGAAATCAAAATGTGGCCAAAAAAACAGCATTGTCATAGACTCATAGCCTCTCTAATCTTGCCAAATTACTACTACTAGACAAATTTGCTATGAGGGCATTCTCGTCAATCTGATTAGGTGTGAGATTTCTCGTATTTGTGTTCAAGAATCACACAAGAAAGAGGCCAAGATTGATTGGCACCACACAAGAAAATTCCCCATTTATTCAGGGCTAGGATTTGGCCTTTCTTGCAAACTTTATCTCATTTTTTTCTCTCTTTGAGAGCACAAAAATGCAGAACCAAAAACTAACAGAGTTCATCACATTTTCAGGAAAGTTAAAGCCTTTAAAGAATGACTGCATTTCAGACATGGATTATTTCATCAAAACTCTCTCCGAAATCAAAGGCAAGAAAGTCAGGCCGGACCTCATAGGCTCAATCATCACTCATTACGCGTCGAAGTGGCTCCCCGACTTGGCCTTAAACGACGACGAACGCCCACAAGAAAACTTCTCCGAAAGTGTCACAGTCTCATTAGCCAAAAAAAGATTCATCATTGAGTCTTTAGTAGGCATCCTGCCTCCAGAGAAAGACTCCATCCCCTGCAACTTCCTCTTGAGGCTTCTACGCGTCGCCAACATGGTTCGCGTGGACCCCTCGTGCGTTTCAGAGCTGGAAACGCGCGTTTCTTGGCAACTCCATCAGGCCTCGTTGAAGGAACTGATGATTCCTTCGTTTAGTCACACTTGTACCACATTGTTAGACGTTGAACTCGTGTTACGTCTAGTGAAAAGGTTTGTGAACATGGAAGAAGCTGCTAAGGGTGGAGCTGCTCTTATGAAGCTGGCTAAGCTTGTCGATTGCTATCTCGCTGAAATCGCCCTTGATTCGTCCTTGGAGTTGCGCGAATTTGTCGCGCTTGCTAGCGTCTTCCCTAGCCACGCCCGTTCCATAGATGATAGACTCTATCGCGCTGTTGACACGTACCTTAAGGTAAAATAATTCAGTCATTATAGCTTCTCTAGCTAATTCCTTCAGCTAAACGTCTTCAATTCTCTGTTATAAAAGACGTTTAGCTAGAGAATTTATAATTACAAAATTTTTGTTATTAAATGCATTTTTCTTTTCTAAATCATCAAGAAGTTAGTGAAGATTGTTAATTTTCTTGAGTGGTCCTAAAATCAAATGGTCCCCAAAGTACAAATTAGTGATATACTATGGGTGGGTGTGTTTGGTTTGTTAGATTAGCATGGATTAGGCTTGATTGATTTTTTATTCCCAATGAATCAGACGTTTGGTTTGATTGATTGTGGCCCGGGATTAATGCAAGGCCCGACAATTTTTTACTATTTATCATGCATATGTTAAAGAATAGATTGTCATGTGATGTGAAAGTATAATATAGTAAAATGTTACGTGGATTGCGTTCACATCTCGTATTTTATTTCATCAGCACATTTTTTTTCGTTGATTAGGCGCATCCAGAGCTTTCAAAGCAAGGACGAAACAAAATATGTAGTTTAATCGACTACAACAAGCTATCGCAAGAAGCGTGCGTACACGCAGCTCAAAACGAGAGGATCCCAGTTCGGGCCGTGATCCAAGTGCTCCTCTCGGAGCAATCTAAGCTTGCCAACCACATTGAGTGGAGCGGATCATTGTCAAGCCCGATGAGCTTCGGGCCTAATAGCTCGGCCCGGTGTTTCTCAAAGCGCGAAACGGACTATCAACAAATGGAAATCAAGAGAATGAAGGAAGATATCTTGAGGCTTCAAAGCCAATGCATGGCCATGGAGAATCAGATTGAGAAGCTGGTGGAGAAGAAGAAGTCGAGATCGTTTTTCAGCTGGAAGAAGATTGCGATTTCGAGGTTTAAGGGTGGTAAGTTTGAAGAAGAGAGTGTGGCCGGGTTCGGGCGAAAAGCCCGGTGAAGATTAGTAGAGGTAGAACTCCGGATAGGAAAAAATCGTTGTCTTGAAAGTATGTGGAGGTTAATGAAATATAGGTACAAAGATAATATGACATTGTCTCCTATTTAAATTTGATGTATGTCAACAATAGCCATAAGTAGTTTTTTTTTTTTTTTTTAAGATAGTAGTCATATGAGATTGTTTCACATTATATTTTATATTTTGTGTTAATAAGAAAAAAAGTATTCGCAATCTTGGCAAAAACTCGTGTGAGACCATCTCACATATCTTTTTCTGTGAGACGAATTCTTTTAACCCATATTTCAAAATTTTGTGTAGGATAATCCATATTTTTTTTTCAAATTTTAGTTTGTAAAAAAGTGATAATGTTTAAATAAAAAGTGATAATGTTTTTAACAAAAGTGACTATCACTTTTTGCTCAAACATTATCATTTTTTATATATGAGGGTCGTCTCACGGATCTCATTATGTGAGACTGGTCTCACCCAAGACTAGCCCATCAAGAAGGGACTAGTCTTGGGTGAGACCGTCTCACAGAATGAGATCCGTGAGACGGCTTTTATATATAAAAAATGATAATGTTTGAGCAAAACGTGATAATGTTTAAGTAAAAAAGTGACAGTTACTTTTATTAAAAATATTATCACTTTTCACTTAAACATTATCACTTTTTATACAAACCAAAATCTGAAAAAAAAAAATATGAATTATCCTACTCAAAATTTTGAAATATGAATTAAAAAAGATCTGTCTCACAGAAAAAGATCTGTGAGACGGTCTCACACAAGCTTTTGCGCATGTTCACAATTTTTTTTTTCAAACATTTTAAAATAACTTTTACATTTGTAAAACAATTTTTAACAAACCTAAAATAATCCATCCATCCATATGAAAACTTTTTTTTTTTTTTTTGGGATGAAAAGAGCATTTTCTTTAAAAAAATAGAATGCTTGAATATAAAATGCAGTATTTTTTAAAATAATACTATTCTCACTGTCATAAACTCTCACATACCTATTTTATACTCCATTCGTCCCTCTATAAGTTTCCCACAAGTTTCCCACTTTTCTTTTATGGATGTCCCACAATATAAGTTTTCCATTTCATATTTTTCCATTTTTGGCATATGATTTTCTCTCTCCCAATCACATCACTTACACTTTATATATTATTTTATCATACTTCATCTCACACTCATCTATTATTTTCTCTCTCACCATCACATCACTTGTACTACATCTATTATTTAATCATATTTCTTAATCAAAACAACCAAAAGAAAGGGGAACCAAAAGAAAAAGAAAGGGGAAACTTATATGGGACGGAGGGAGTATGTTTTATTACAAGAAATGAATAGATGGACAACTTTGATACATCTGTTTCACTTTTTGTGTTTCACCCTACTTAATTTTTAACACATGTCGTCATAAATATTGTAGAACGAAAATATCGTTTCGTCATATATGACAGGACGGACGAATTCGATTCCCCTGTTCCAGTCTACTGAATTTTTAACATGTCTCGTCTTCGACTCTAGTCACATTTTACTCTGAAGGGGGCATTTGCAATCAACTTTCTCCGTCTTCTCACGTAACTCAGGAGCCTTTTTATTCCTCACATTTAATTCATCGTCGCCGGTGGGCCCCCTCCCCCCTTCTTATTATAACGAAATTCCACTGCCTAACTACTCTCCACCACGCCTCCACTAACTCCCCCACACACCATGGACGAGTCGCCGGAAACCGCCACGCCTCTCCTCCGCCAGCACCTCCAGGGATGGCGCCACCGCATCACCACTTCCCTCCGCCTCAAGACCTCCATATTCTCCGAGATCAGTGGCGCCGTCGGCGACCTCGGCACTTACATACCCATAGTACTGGCCCTGACGCTCGTCTCCAACCTTGATCTCTCCACCACTCTCATCTTCACCGCCATGTACAACATAGCCACCGGAATCCTCTTCGGCACGCCCATGCCTGTCCAGCCTATGAAATCCATCGCCGCCGTTGCCGTCTCGGAATTACCGCATCTGACGGTTTCTCAGATCGCCGCCGCCGGGATCTGTACCGCCACTGTACTGCTCTTCCTCGGCGTCACCGGCCTCATGTCTGTTCTCTACCGCTACCTCCCCCTCCCCGTTGTCCGCGGTGTACAGCTCTCGCAGGTCAATTTCATTACCAATATTTAAGTATATTCAATATTGTGAACTGTATAAGATGATTGAGATAAGTATTGGAGTGTGGAGTATGTTTTGTTGTAATTTATTGAATGATTTGAATTAGGCATTAGGCAATAGGCATAACATATTTTCGATTGTTCATGTGCATGCTCACAAGGTGTTCGATAAAATGTCCAAATGAATGCTGTTTCACCTTGTTCACAGGGGCTCCAATTTGCATTCTCTGCAATCAAATACATTCGCTACAATCAAGATTTCTCGAAAACAACGGCCACGAAAACCGACGACCCACGCCCCTGGCTCGGCCTCGACAGTCTGATTCTTGCACTCGTTTGCCTCCTCTTCCTAGTTCTTGCAACAGGAGATGGTAGTAACAATGAAACGAGCACAATAATTGTATCAACGAATCGAAGAAGAGTTCAGAGAAGGCTCAGGATTTTGTCAGCAATACCATCAGCTCTTATAGTGTTCTTAATAGGCTTGGTTCTGTGTTTTGTCCGAGACCCTTCAATCTTCAACGACATCAAATTCGGCCCGTCAAAATTCCACGTGATGAAAATAACATGGGACGACTTCAAAGTCGGATTTCTACGAGGAGCAGTGCCTCAGATCCCTCTATCAGTGCTGAACTCTGTTATAGCTGTCTGTAAGCTCTCGGGTGACCTGTTTCCTGGTACAGAACTATCGGCTACCTCAGTATCGGTTAGTGTAGGTTTAATGAACTTGGTCGGATGTTGGTTTGGGGCAATGCCGGTTTGCCATGGGGCGGGAGGGCTAGCTGGACAGTACAGGTTTGGGGGGAGGAGCGGCTTATCCGTCGTCTTTCTTGGATTGGGGAAATTGGTGCTTGCATTGTTGTTTGGAAATTCTTTTGTTCGAATTCTTAGGACTTTTCCGGTGGGGATTCTTGGGGTGTTGTTGCTGTTTGCTGGGATAGAACTGGCTATGGCATCAAAGGATATGAACTCTAAAGAAGATTCTTTTGTGATGCTGGTTTGTGCTGCCGTGTCTTTGACAGGTTCGAGTGCTGCGTTAGGGTTCGTTTGTGGGATCGTCTTGTACTTGCTTTTGAAATTGCGCGAGATCGATTGCTCGGGTTTTCCCTTTTTGGGATCCAAATCTGACTCGACCGTCGAAGAAGAATCCCTTCTAAATCAATAGAAGGGAAAACCTAAGCAATCGGTTTTCAGAATCACTTTTTATTTTATTTTCATTTTTTTCTTTTTCAAATAAGCAATTCGGGAGGATGTTATGCATACATTGATTCATTAGAAGATGGTATGTATATATTGATGTATATAAAATGCAGTTGTGTTATTGAAGATTTAGTAAAATGTCAATTCAATCTAGCAAATAATAACTGAAAAACCCAAAATATGAAGCATAAAAAACTTTTATTAAAAAAGATCTTCAAAGTGGGACCAATCATGTTGTTTCATATCTCTATAAAAACATTTCATTCTATATCACAATTATTTGGTAAAGCACAAATAAATGGCCACATTCACATGATAATAGTATCATGGCACCATTCCTTCATTTACCAGCTGTTGTAACCCTTTCTTGAGCCTCTCCGCACCATTACGACATTGTTCTTCGACTAATCCCCCGAACGAGATCCTAACGTATCCGGGACACCCACTCGAACTCCCAGGAATTAACACGACCCCGTGTTTCTTTGCCAGCCAACGCACAACTTCAAAGTCCTTGTTGTACTCTTCCGGAAGTTTCGCCCACAAGTATATTGCACCTTCTCCACCTTTTACAGCATCTTCCCCCAATGGGGACAGTGCATCTCGAAGAGCTTCCCGGTTTTTAACAAGGTTTTTGACTCGATCAGTCACCCAATCGGACCCCAACTCCAACGAGTGAAGAGCAAGACGTTGACTAATAATCGAAGCACATATAGGAATGTTGTCTTGAACTTTAAGCAGTTGAGCTGACAAACCTTCAACTTCCGAAGGATACGCGATCTGCAGATGACCGTATAAATTTCTAGCTTCATCGGTTGAAATCAAAAGATCAAACACATAAACGTGAAATTAGAAAAATGTAAAGCAAAACTTACGTATCCAACTCTCCATCCCATCATCCCATAAGCTTTGGAAAACGAAAATATATTGACAATATGATCGCCCTCTATGCAAACGTGCTTCCTACCGTCGTACATGAAGTACCTGCGTTGAAATTTGTACATAATATACTATACATATCAATGTGGATTACGAGTATTATCACTAATACACAATGTGACTGTAGGCATCGAGATAAATGAAGTCTACAACTTACTCGTACGTGTTATCCACGACGAGCCAGCATCCGGCTTCCTTGCATATATTCGATATCCTCTGTCCAGACACAGTTGAGACAAACCATAATCAAGACTAAAACTTACAAAGGCAGGAGGTAGAGATAGAGAAAAATACCTTAAGAAGAGGTTCGGGTATATACGTTCCTGATGGATTTCCAGGATTAACAATCGACACAAGCTTTGGCGTTGGGTGTGTTTCGTTCAACGTCTTTTCCAACCAGTCTGAGAAGAGAGTGCATTTCAGTGCTCACAAACGAAATATTTAGCATCAAGAATTCTATAATCGAGCATTCATATCCGCATGGAAAATCATCCTAATTACCAACTAAAAGAGCATTGATTCACCCTCAATGGCATAACCACAAATCAATAATCGAGATGCTACTTCCATCGAGCTAAACAACCACTTACTAGTACACAAATTTACGATTTTTTTTAAATTTAACCTGCATCAGGATGAAGCGTGTTTCGATCACCAGGACCAACAAGAATGTCAGTTACTCCAGTCATCTGGAATGTCATGTATGAGTTGAAGTAGTAAGGGGCAAACATGACCACAGAATCTCCCGCGTCGCATAAGGTAAGAACAATATTCACAAATGCCTGCAACAATTAAGGAATACAAGTTTATCTGTGCCCCCATTTAAAGTCACGATATCCGGCTAAAGGACTGACCAATTCACCTGATTTGCTCCCGCAGTCACCATGACAGAGGATTTATGCAAGTTGTTTTCGACGCGTAACTGCAAAATCAAAACGGAATGAAACTGATTTGAGCATTGCCTCAACCAAATGTATCATCTCACCAGTTACAATAATCATAAAACATGACAATCAAAATAACACTACAAATTCCATTTTTGACCTTTTTCATCAAGGCCTCCCTCAGCTCAGGAATCCCATCATCAGCACCATAGCAGCTAACTGAAGGCTCCCACACTAGTTTTTGCACTTTTTCGAGCGCTTCCTTCGGTGGTTGCCAATACACTACACCCTGCAAGACGAAACCATCGATTAATTTCACACATCTCTACGAGTTTAGACTTTTAGATAAGACATAATTCTTTCGTATTATCACAATCCGGCTAAAAGTAAACAAACCTGAGCAAGTGAAACACAACCTTTCACACTCCGGACCAGCTCTTGTATCTGAAGATTGAAAGCATAAATTTCATTAAAAATAAATTTTCAGAAAATGAAAAAAAAGATTCAATTTCTTGAAAAATTGAATACCTCAACCATTACTGGAGTTTCAGTAAGCAAAGCCCTTCTTGAAAGCATCCCATAAGAACCCATTTTTCTTCTCTTTTTCTCAAATACACAAATTGCACATATATTATAAACAACTGAAAAAGAAAAAGGGGGAAAAATTAGGAATTTTGGCCTTTAAACAGAACTTTTAGAAAGACAATTCACTTTTTTCATTTTAGTTTGTTTATTATTGGTAAGGATCATTAACCGAGAGAAACTCTGAAAAATTAGTAAAAAATTAGTAAAAATTAGTGCAAAAGGGGTTTCTATTTTTTCACTCGATTCGATAATCGAAATATTCATAAATTCATAATTGGTTTGAAACCCAATATAACACCGAACTTCGGGTTCTGTTTCAATTATTAAACGAGAAATATCGAAATGCACAAAATTGTAACAAACATCAATTAAAATATATTTAATTACGGAAAATCTAGCAATTAAACTCAAATTACTCAAAGTTCATACTCAAAACTATGATATCACAAAACATTAGAACTTAATTTATTGTGCAGAAACTATCAATCCAATTGGTTATTAGAGTGGGGATAATCTGTTTGCTTCGAGGTAATTACCTTTTAAGACAGCGGCGGAAACGACGACTGGCCGCTGGGTGCGGCCGTGCGGCGCCGGCGAAGTGTTAGGTAGGGTTTTTTTGGGATAGGGCTTGGGGGTGGGTGGTTATGAAGAAGAATTTCGACTGTAATAATTCTATTTCTGTGAATGCCTGGAAGGTGAGGTGAGTTTTAATTATATATACTGTATTACTCTCTTCGTCCCGAAAAAAATTGCATTTTATTGAACAAACTTTTAAGAAAAAAGTGTAATAATTAGAGCTGCAATTTTATAAACACGTGTATATCGTGAAAGTGACTACTTTTCAGAGACAGAGGTAATACTAGTTAATATTTTAGTACTCACTCCGTTCCATGATTATTTTCGTACAAAACCGCGTATTTACGCGGGAATTAAAGATAATTTTGTATATTATTATTTTAAAATTTAATTAAATATTTATTTATAAATTTAATTTGATGTTTTTTTTAATCCATACCCATGTTAAATTTACAATAAAATTCAATATTATTAAAAATGAAGAATAAGAGGAGAAAATAAGAAAATAAATTATTCACGCAGATAGAGAAAAGAAAATAAGAAAGAGAAAAAAATAAAGATTTGGTATAAATAATGCAGTTAAAAGAAATATGAGAGAGAAAATAATTCAAAATTCTTATAAATTGAGAAAAAACAAATGGAAAGAATTTGGGGGTGACACGTAAGGAGGAGATGTGAAATATTACGAAAAATGTGTATTTGAAAATATTGTGAGAGTGGAGTATATAAAAGAGTTTTCAATTTTAAGGATACAAAAGTATAAAACGTGTTAGATAAGTGTGAAAATAATTACGGACATATGAAATATTTTTTATTCATTTAATTTGATAATGAAGAGAAATAATTGAACTACTATTTTAGAAAGTCAACTCAATTTTATTGGTAAAGAGAGAATCTTACATTACAACTTCTTCAAAGTCTCGTATTCTCTGAATTTTTAAATTCTACTTCCACCTTCTCACTATAAGTTTTTTATTTTCTAATTAAAAACCTTTAATATATGTAGCCAGAAAAACTTTTATTAAAAAAGATATGTCAAGTAGGACCAATCATGTTATTTCAAATCTCTATAAAAATATTTCATTCTATATCACAATTATTTGGTAAAGCACAAATGAAGGTCATATCCACAAGATAATAGCATCATGGCACCATTCCTTCATTTACCAACTCTTGCAACCCTTTCTTGAGCCTCTCCGCACCATTACGACATTGTTCTTCGACTAATCCCCCGAACGAGATCCTAACGTATCCGGGACACCCACTCGAACTCCCAGGAATTAACACGACCCCGTGTTTCTTAGTCAGCCAACGAACAACTTCAAAGTCCTTGTTGTACTCTTCAGGAAGTTTCGCCCACAAGTATATCGCACCTTCCCCACCTTTTACCGCATCTTTCCCCAATGGGGACAATGCGTCTCTAAGAACTTCTCGATTTTTAACAAGGTTTTTTACCTGATCAGTCACCCAATCGGGCCCCATCTCCAACGAGTGAAGAGCAAGACGTTGACTAATAATTGAAGCACATATGGGAATGTTGTCTTGAACTTTAAGCAGTTGAGCTGACAAACCTTCAACTTTCGAAGGATACGCAATCTACATACGACCATATAAATTTCTAGCTCCATCGATTGATATCAAAAGATCAAACACATAAACGTGAAATCAGAGAAATGTAAAGTAAAACGTACGTATCCAACTCTCCATCCCATCATCCCATAGGCTTTCGAAAACGAAAATATATTGACAATATGATCGCCCTCTACACAAACGTGCTTTCTAGCGTCGTACATGAAGTACCTACATATCAATGTGGATTACAAGTATTTCACTAACACACTATGTTACATTAGGCATTGAGATAAATCAAGTCTACAATTTACTTACTCATATGTGTTATCCACAACAAGCCAACACCCTGCCTCCTTGCATATACTCGAAATCCTCTGTCCAAACAAAGTTAATATAAACCATACTAAAGACTAAAACTTAAAAAGACAGGAGATAAAAAAGACCTTTAAAAGAGGTTCGGGTATATACGTTCCTGATGGATTTCCAGGATTCACAATCGACACCATCTTTGGCACAGGACACGTTTCTTTCAACGTCTTTTCCAACCAATCTGAGATCGAAGAGAGTGCATTTTAGTCGAGATGCTACTTCCATCGAGCTAAACAACCACAACCACTTACTAGTACACGAATTTACGATTTTTTCAAAATTGTAACCTGCATCAGGATGAAGCGTGTTTCGATCACCAGGACCAACCACAATGTCAGTCACTCCAGTCATTTGAAATGCCATGTATGAGTTGAAGTAGTAAGGGGCAAACATGACCACGGAATCGCCCGCGTCGCATAAGGTAAGAACAATATTCACAAACGCCTACAACAATTACACAATTGTATCACTAAACACATTATAAGGTAACACTATCAACATTATCGACAAGTTCCTTTTTTTTTTAAAGTCACAGTATCCGGTTAAAGGACTGACTAATTCACCTGATTTGCTCCTGCAGTCACCATCACAGAGGACTTATGCAAGTTGTTTTCGACACGTAACTGCAAAATCAAAATGGAATGAAACATGAAAATCAAAATAACACTACAAATTCCATTTTTTACCTTTTTCATTAAGGCCTCCCTCAGCTCAGGAATCCCATCATCAGCACCATAGCAACTAACTGAAGGGTCCCACACTAGTTTTTGCACTTTTTCGAGCGCTTCCTTCGGCGGTTGCCAGTACACTATACCCTACAAGACGAACGTAACAATTAATTTCACACCTCTCTACACGACAAGTTCAGACTTTTAGTTCAGACGTGATTTTTTTTGTTATGTGACTGAAAGTAAACTTCACACGTATTAAATTGTTCATTGACGAAAGAAAACAAACCTGAGCAAGTGAAATGCAATCTTTCACACCTCGGACCAGCTCTTGTATCTAAAAAGATTGAAAACATAAATTTCAGACAAAATAAATTTTCAAAAAATGAAAAAAAAAAAAAAAAAAGATTCAATTTTTATTTAGAAAATTGTATACCTGAACCATTACTGGAGTATCAGTATGCAATACCCTTCTTGCAAGCATCCCATTAGAACCCATTTTTCTTCTTTTTCTCTCAAATACACAATTGCACGTATATATAAACAACTAAACAAAAAGAGAAAAAAAAAATTAGGAATTTTTTGGCCTTTTCTCAGCAACCTCTTTAAAAAAATAAAAATGACAAAGCAGAGACTTTTAGAAAGACAAGTCAATTTTCTTTGTTTATTTTTTTAGGATAATTTATTTTTTTCGTTGAATATAAATTTGTTGAGAAGTTTCTTTGTATTTTAATGGTTATAAATTATGATATTTTATTTATTAGTAATTAGTGTAGATTCTTGTATTTTGTTTCCAAAAATATACAAAATACTATTGAATGTTCGACAATTTTTTTACCAATGAAAAAATTGATACAGTAAAAAAATTAATAGAAATTCACAAATTCCATATCAATAATTGAACTGAAAGATTAACTTTGCATACACATGACTTGAGAGAGTCTATATGATAAATTGGAAAAGAAAATCATACAATAGATTCTAAAAGAGATCATTCACTCAAACCACAAAAATGGACCAAAAACATAAAAGACTTGTGATGATAAAATTATTGAATGATTGAAAGGGAAAAAAAGATGATGGAAAATTAAGTTAAGGGAGACGGACATACCGAGGTGAGTAGAAACACAAAGACGAATATACAGAGAGAGATTCAGTGTGAGAATATATAAAGAAATAAATCGATTAAAAAAAATCTACACGCACATGGAAAAGCCTGTGCCACTACAACGTGGGATGGAAAAATCAGTACACGACATGTTAATAGCTCTTATGATGTAACACGTGTTATATATCGAAAACCGACATTAAATGATCAGTTGGTGATTTTTTTTTATTATGATTATAATAATATGTAACAAAAAAAAAGCCCCTCATAATTTTATCCCTCTAGAATATAATTAATTACCATTTTTCTTGAAATTGTTATATTTATTTTCTAGGTACTAATGTTACTAGGAATAAATAGAAAATAAAATAAAATTTTAACAAATGGGGTGGTGGCGCAGTTGGCTAGCGCGTAGGTCTCATAGCTTAAGAGTAATCCTGAGGTCGAGAGTTCGAGCCTCTCTCACCCCAATTTTTTTTTTTTTTTTTTTTTTACGGTTGGCCCATTGAAACCCGCAACCCACCCTTTGTGCGTTGGATTGAGGTTATGTAGGTCGCCTAGTAAATGGGTTGGTCCTCTGCCAATTGGCAGACTTTTGCGATTTTGACCCGCCTCACATCGACAACTCTAATGTAGATGTCATGGCACTTAGACAGCTGTCGTAGAGAACGATTGTGTGTCACTTAGAAAGCTGTCGTAGAGAACGATTGTGTGTCACTTAGAAAGCTGTCGTAAAGAACGATTGTGTGTCACTTAGAAAGCTGTCGTAAAGAACGATTGTGTGTCACTTAGAAAGCTGTCGTAAAGAACGATTGTGTGTCACTTAGAAAGCTGTCGTAAAGAACGATTGTGTGTCACTTAGAAAGCTGTCGTAAAGGTTATGTAGGTCCCGGGACCAACCCGCGACCCACCCTTTGTGCGTTGGATTGAGGTTATGTAGGTCGCCTAGTAAATGGGTTGGTCCTCTGCCAATTGGCAGACTTTTGCGATTTTGACCCGCCTCACATCGACAACTCTAATGTAGATGTCATGGCACTTAGAAAGCTGTCGTAAAGAACGATTGTGTGTCACTTAGAAAGCTGTCGTAAAGAACGATTGTGTGTCACTTAGAAAGCTGTCGTAAAGAACGATTGTGTGTCACTTAGAAAGCTGTCGTAAAGAACGATTGTGTGTCACTTAGAAAGCTGTCGTAAAGAACGATTGTGTGTCACTTAGAAAGCTGTCGTAAAGAACGATTGTGTGTCACTTAGAAAGCTGTCGTAAAGAACGATTGTGTGTCACTTAGAAAGCTGTCGTAAAGAACGATTGTGTGTCACTTAGAAAGCTGTCGTAAAGGTTATGTAGGTCCCGGGACCAACCCATCGAAACCCGCGACCCACCCTTTGTGCGTTGGATTGAGGTTATGTAGGTCGCCTAGTAAATGGGTTGGTCCCCTACCTATTGGCAGACTTTTGCGATTTTGACCCGCCTCACATCGACAACTCTAATGTAGATGTCATGGCACTTAGAAAGCTGTCGTGAAGGACGATTGTGTGTCACTTAGAAAGCTGTCGTGAAGGACGATTGTGTGTCACTTAGAAAGCTGTCGTGAAGGACGATTGTGTGTCACTTAGAAAGCTGTCGTGAAGGACGATTGTGTGTCACTTAGAAAGCTGTCGTGAAGGACGATTGTGTGTCACTTAGAAAGCTGTCGTGAAGGACGATTGTGTGTCACTTGGAAAGCTGTCGTGAAGGACACCTGAAAGCTGTCGTGAAGGACGCCTGTGTGTCACTTGGAAAGCTGTCCTGAAGGACGCCTGTGTGTCACTTAGAAAGCTGTCGTGAAGGACACCTGTGTGTCACTTAGAAAGCTGTCGTGAAGGACGACTGTGTGTCACTTAGAAAGCTGTCGTGAAGGACGACTGTGTGTCACTTAGAAAGCTGTCGTGAAGGACGACTGTGTGTCACTTAGAAAGCTGTCGTGAAGGACGACTGTGTGTCACTTAGAAAGCTGTCGTGAAGGACGACTGTGTGTCACTTAGAAAGCTGTCGTGAAGGACGACTGTGTGTCACTTAGAAAGCTGTCGTGAAGGACGACTGTGTGTCACTTAGAAAGCTGTCGTGAAGGACGATTGTGTGTCACTTAAAAAGCTGTCGTAAAGGACGATTGTGTGTCACTTAGAAAGCTGTCGTAAAGGACGATGGTGTGTCACTTAAAAAGCTGTCGTAAAGGACGATGGTGTGTCACTTAAAAAGCTGTCGTAAAGGACGATTGTGTGTCACTTAGAAAGCTGTCGTAAAGGTTATGTAGGTCCCGGGACCAACCCATCGAAACCCGTGACCCACCCTTTGTGGGTTGGATTAAGGTTATGTAGGTCGCCTAGTAAATGGGTTGGTCCCCTGCCAATTGGCAGACTTTTGCGATTTTGAGGTTATGTAGGTCGCCTAGTAAATGGGTTGGTCCCCTGCCAATTGACAGACTTTTGCGATTTTGACCCGCCTCACATCGACAACTCCAATGTAGATGACATGGCACTTAGAAAGTTGTCGTAAAGGACGATTGTGTGTCACTTAGAAAGCTATCGTAAAGGACGGTTGACAGGGGACTAACCCATCGAAACAGTGACCCACCCTTTGTGGGTTGGATTGAGGTTATGTAGGTCGCCTAGTAAATGGGTTGGTCCCCTGCCAATTGACAAACTTTTGCGATTTTGACCCGCCTCACCGGCCCATATCGACAACTCTAATGTAGATGTCATGGCACTTAGAAAGTTGTCGTAAAGGACGATTGTGTGTCACTTAAAAAGCTGTCGTAAAGGACAATTGTGTGTCACTTAGAAAGCTGTCGTAAACGACGTCCAAAGTCATTTTGTTAAATGTTTTCAAACCGGTCACATTTTATTAACCCGAAACTAAAACCGGTCGTAAAAAAAATCTTCCCTTTTAACATCATTCCAACTTTGTACTTTTGCTTTTCTTTTCACATCTTCCCAATATAATTATATTTCTCTTAATGAAAACTTGGCACAAAATGAAAATGCAACACGTGTTAATTACACTATTAAACTGGAACCGTATGTGGCATGTTAATAGCTCTTATGATGTAACACGTGTTATATATCGAAAACCGACATTAAATGATCCGTTGGTGATATTTTTTTTATTATGATTATAATAATATGTAACAACAAAAAAAAAAGTCCCTCATAATTTTATCCCTCAAGAATATAATTAATTACCATATTTCTTGAAATTGTTATATTTATTTTCTAGGTACTAATGTTACTACGAATAAATAGAAATTAAAATAAAAGTTTAACAAATGGGGTGGTGGCGCAGTTGGCTAGCGCGTAGGTCTCATAGCTTAAGAGTAATCCTGAGGTCGAGAGTTCGAGCCTCTCTCACCCCAATTATATATATATATATATATATATTTTTTATTTTACGATTGGCCCATCGAAACCCAAGGCCCGCCCTTTGTGAGTTGGATTGAGGTTTTGGTAGCCCGCCTAACAAATGGACTGGCCCCCTGCCAATTGACGGACTTTTGCAGTTTTGACCATTCCACCGGCCCGTATCGACAGCTCTATGCCATGACGGAAGACATCGTAAAGGGCGATTGTGTCACACTTAGAAAGCCTATGCCATGACGGAAGACATCGTAAAGGGCGATTGTGTCACACTTAGAAAGCCGTCGTGAACAACTTTCAAACTCATTTTGTTAAATGTTTTCAAATCGGTCATATTTTATTAACTCGAAATCGAAACCAATCGTTAAAAAATTGTCCTTTTTAACATTATTCCAACTTTGTCCTTTTAAGCTTTTGTTTTCACATCTTCCCAATATAATCTCTTAATGAAAACTTGGCACAAAATGAAAATGCAACTAGAATACAACCATCATTAAATTTACCACAAATCTACATCCAAATGCAATAAAATCTAATCTTCTTCCACTAAAATCAACATGAATATCATCAAATACAAATCTTGAAACCAATAATAGCTAGAAAAATGAGTGGCCCAATGCAAATGTTAAACTCGTCGAGGCCTAACCCTAACCCTAACCCTAACTCGAACCGGCCTTCAATTCGTCGCACAATAGCTACATACACGAGGCCTAACCCTAACCCTAACCCTAACTCGAACCGCCTTCAATCTCCGTACAATAGACCTAACCCTAACCCGAACGGGTCTGGAGCTCCTCCAACTCATCCAACCACAAATCACCAAACTCGCAATCCTTCCACTGCTCAAACCACGGCCCGCCAAGCGTATAATGCACCGCCTTCGGATTCGTGCTCTCGTCTCCCTCAACGACCCTATTATGCCCCACGAGAAAGTTCCACACAAACGGAACCTCCCCAATCTCCCCATCATCCAACCACATAAACCTATGCAAATACGCCCCCGTCTCCCTATTCACAACTTCGGGATTTAAACACCGGTTTTTCACATGACCACAATTGTACAAAACCATAGAAGACCAATTCTTCCTAGGGTACAAACTCTGCACAGCCCCATCCATTTTAGTCGTTTCTTTTGGAGCATAATCATGTTGAACACACATTAAAGCGTATTTCTCATCAATCAAATCAACTAATTCTTTTATATCAGACAAGTACAAGAAATCACAATCAATAAACATGGCCCAACCTTGATAATCAGCTAGAAATGGAGTCAAGAAACGAGTGAATGAAAACTCTGTGCTCTCTAATTTCCCCCTTTCGCGATAATAAATCCCTTTTTCACGCAATTCAGATTGCTTAATGGGGTGGATTTCAAGAGGGATTGAAGATCTTTTTAGTAAAGAATAACGGCATACCTCGTAAGCAAGATCCTCTCTCGGATCATAGCCTATGAAAATCTTGAAAGGCCCGTTTGACATGATTTTAAGCTAATCTGCAGAAAACCCAACAAATTAATTCAAGAAAAAAGCAAAATTGAACAAATTGGGGGAAATGACAATGTACCTGATTTTAATAGATCTGGGAGAGAAAAAGAGTCGATGGAGAGATTTTTATGATAAAGAATTGAAAAGGGTCGAGATATTTTTTGTCATTGAAGATTGTTTCTTGATTTGGATCACAGAATTTGGGGGAAAAAATGGAGAGAAATGTGCGATTATGAATTCTCACCACAAATCCGTCGGTGGCGGAAAGGATTTAGGGTGTGATATTCGATATACTATTATATTTTTCAATTTTCTCAAAAAAAAAAAAAAAAAAAAAAAAAAAAAAATTTTTTTAATGAATATTTGGGAAATGAGATATTTTTAATGAATATGTGATATATTTTCTTGAAACAATTTTCCTTATTTGAAAATTATAAAAATTAAAGAAATCGAGTACATGTTGTGCACCCTAGTCTATGTTGCACTTTTCAATTTACTGACTTACACTTTTTGGTAAATGGTGTTGCACTTTTCAATTATTAAAGTGCAACATCATTTACTAAAAAGTGTCAGTAAATTGAAAAGTGCACATGGACTAGGGTGCACAGCATGCACTCGAGTGCATACTAGACTTGACCTTGTTTAAATGGGTGTTGTGTGGATCGGATCGAGCCAGCCGGTTCGACCAGTTGAATCGAGAACCGATCATTGATCATTGATTCGATCCAATTACTCATTCAAAATCGTTTTTGAGGTTTAACAAGAAAAAAAGACCAGAACCGATAAAATTGGTTGAATCGGAATTTTTAATTTGTTTATGATTTAAGTTCAGTTTAATTTTTACGTTTTTCATAATCATTTTCACGTCTAAAAGTCCTGAATTCATTACAGACCGAGACCATGGAGTATGAATTTCCGTTTGGCTTGACTTGTTTTGCTCTATTATGTTGATTGTACTAAGAATAATACAAATAGATTAGAGCGATAATCGATGTGCAGTCTAGTTTGGTCGTTGATTCGATTATGAAAACATAGGTTTAAATCACGAAATGTAGAAATATACTTGTATATGTGTTTTCCAAAATTGTCATACATCAAAATAATATTGTTACAATAAAGTCCTGAATTAATTTTGTAGCTAGTATAAAGTATAAACTCTTTAATTTAGACAAAAAAAAATGAAGGCCTAGCTCTCTATGTACCAAGTATCATCTCTCTTCCAACAATTCATTGCAAAAACCACTTCTTTATCCACTTAGGCTTAAATCATTTGAAGATGATGTTTTAGGAGCTGTAACATTTAAAAAAAAAAAATTGTTATGCATTGAATTAAAATAATAATCATATTATACAATATGTAAATATATAATTAAAAACTTCAATTATATACCTATTCCATTTGCCTCAGAGCTCTTCATCAACCTCACCCTTTTGCACGATTCAACAAACATTCTACAAAAAATCAAAATAGAAAGTTTAGAAATTAGATACGACGCTCAATTCTGCTAAATCTTTAACACTTGTCATCACTGTTACAAACGTTAACAAATAATCTCGTAATTTAAAAAACTTACTTCCAAGGGACGTCTCCGACCAACATCCAATCCCCATCTCTATCCTCATAAGTAGGCACATACTCCGTCCCATTTGCACTATCCATAATCTTCTTCTCATTCATAACATTACCTGAATTAATTTTTTAAAAAAAATCAATTTTCTACCAAAAAAATAATTATAAACGATTTTGATACGAAATCAGACAGACAATCGGATTCCGTATCATTACTCGATTTTGATGTGTACTTACATATAGTTAAGCATGTAAACATGTCCTCCAATGCAACCAACAATTGGTGATAGTTATTGTACATTTGTAAATCAATTTTTCTCAAATAAGGTGCCCCATCCACAGCCACTTTCACATATTTGCAACTTTCCATTGTCTTTTTTCTATATGATCTCACCGGTGGCCACCCCACTACTTGAGCCCTATAATCACACAATAAAAAAATTGATCAATAAAAAAATATAAAACAATCTCACACAAGACTGAACATAATTAAATTCCTGACAAATTCTTCTATACAGTTGACTGTATAGAGTTTGACTCCTGACAAATTCTTCTATACAATTGACTGTATAGAGTTTGACTCAATTCGTTGGAGTTCAATTTCAATTGTATAGATAATATTCGAATATTTTTTTTTTAAGAAACATACTTTGATGGAGGTGGTGTTGTAACGCTAACTTCATCTTCACAATTTGCACCAAGTTTCAAATCGGAAAATCCACGTTTCGCGGCGGACTTGGGCGGCTCCGCCGCGGTGGAGCCGGGTAAGCCCAAGGTGAGGTCCGTTTTCAGGCCACCGGAATATTGTGACATTTTTTTTTTTTGTGATGAGAAGATTTGAGTAAAATAAAGTGTGTGTTTTATGAATGTGAATGTGAATGTGAGAAGATTTTGGAATATAAAGAGGAGGAGAGTGGACGGCACCGTTTTGAAAGAGACAGGCCACTCATCTGACGACGCGTGTACCTGAAAGAAAGGCTTTGATTCGGCCAAGTCGATTTGTTATTTTAGGGTAAGCGTGTGTATTGAGTGCTTTCAGCACGTGGGACCCGTTTGGTACATAATTGTCTCTCTTTTTAACTCGTGTTTATTCTTCTTGAAGTTAGGGGTAGACTTGTCCAATCGGTTTTCGAATCGTTAAATATTCCCTCCGTCCGTCTATAAGTTTCACATTACTTTTTGGCACAAAGATTAAGAAAAGTGATTAAATAATAGATATAATACAAATGATGTGATTGAGAGAGGAGAGAGATAGAGAGAAAAAGTAAGATATAAAGTGAAGTGTAAGAAAAAATACTTACCAAAAAAGGTATGGGAAGCTTATAGACGGACGGACAAAAATGGTAAAATGGGAAACTTATAGACGGACGGAGGGAGTAGTTTGATATCGATTCCTCTCTTTTAAAAATGGTAAAGTCTAGTATGCACTCGAGTGCATGCTAGTCCATGTGCACTTTTCAATTTTACTGATTTACACATTTTGGTAAATGGTGTTACACTTTTCAATTATTACTAAAAATATTATTATACAGTTTAATAATTGAAAAGTGCAACACCATTTACCAAAAAATGTAAGTCAGTAAAACTGAAAAGTGCAACATGGACTAGGGTGCACAACATGGACTCGAGTCCATAGCAGACCAACCCATGTAATCGTTGGAGATCGAGATAGACAGTCAAGATCAAACCAAATAATCACTAGAGGCTAGAATTGGTGGTTCTTAACCATTGTAAATGTCTAGGATAGTTATACGAGTAATGTTGTATGTCTCAGGTTCGTAACCTTTAAGGTGCAGACAATTTTTAAGAATCAGTTTATACAAAGCTAAACTTCGACTTTAAGTGGAGTTTTCGCTAGTGGACGGTGAGATTGATTTTCGAATTAGTCGATTTTTGGGTCGAATACCGAGACTTAAAAAAAGTACTTCCTCCATTCACGAAAACTATGACTGGTTGAGCACAAGTTTTAAGATAAAAATAAAGAAATTTCACATCTATTTACAAATTTAAACTTTTTGAACAATGTTGTATCAACTCTTCAACGTTATGAGTTCAAATTACGCTGAAAGCAACTTTACTCGTATTACTCCAAATTTAGTGAAAGATTCAAAGTGATTTGTGGGAGGTAAAAGAAGGGTGCATGAATAAAAAGTTGAGGGGAGACACAGATAAACAGGGCCCTATGCTCGTGTGTAGAAAGCAAAAGAAATTATACCTAAATGAAAGGCTGGGAGTGGGACCCATGTGTCTGGCCTTTGTGGGTACAGAGTCAACTCATATACAACTACTGTGGGGCCCCTGCAGCACTCTACCGGCATGTGAATCTGTTGAGTTGTCGGGAAAGAGTTTCCCCCACCGACACGTGGCCGCTAACGGTCGGTCTGCCTCCCTCTGTTTCACTTACTTAACCGTCACTCCCAAGTAAAAGATTTAGAATTGCTCTTCTTCACCGGCATTTGCGGGTCATCCATTACTTGCTCACCCGGTTAATTATACCGGTTTAAACCATTAATATCACATATCATCTTTTTAATTTAATTTCAATTTTATGTTTTTTTTTAAAATTATATTCCTTCCGTCCGCCTATAAGCTTCACGTTACTTTTTAGCACAGAGATTAAGAAAAGTGATTAAATACTCCCTCCGTCCGCCTATAAGCTTCCCGCTACATTTTGACACATAAATTAAGAAAAATGATTAAATAATAGATATAGTACAAGTGATGTGATTGGAAGAAGGATAGAGATAGAGAGAAAAAGTATAAAGTGATGTGTATGAAAAAGTACTTAACAAAAAGGGTATGCGAAGCTTATAGGCGGCCGGACTAAAATAGTAAAATGGGAAACTTATAGGCGGACGGAGGGAGTAATAGATATAGTACAAGTGATGTGATTGGAAGAAGGAGAGAGATAGAGAGAAGAAGTATAAAGTGATGTGTATGAAAAAGTACTTAACAAAAAGGGTATGAGAAGCTTATAGGCGGACGAACTAAAATAGTAAAATGGGAAACTTATAGGGGGACGGAGGGAGTAATAGATATAGTACAAGTGATGTGATTGAGAGATGAGAGAGATAGAAATAAAAAATAAGATATAAAGTGAAATGTAAGAAAAAATACTTTCCAAAAAAGGTATGGGAAGTTTATAGGCGGAAGGACCAAAATGGTAAAATGAGAAGCTTATAGACGGACAGAGGGAGTAATTACGTTGACGAAATGGGATAGTTCAACTGGTTAGAACACCACTATCTAAACTACGAAGTCTTGGGTTCGAGTCATGGGGAAAGGTTCGGTAATTTAAAAAAAAAAAAATTAGGACCACGTTGACAGTCGACCATTCAAAATTGTTAGGAGGAAAAACATTCAATCAATTTCAAGTTTCGATTTAAATTCCTCTGTGAATTGCGATTTCAAAATATTGACATTTTTTTTACGAATCACGATTTCCGAGTTATTTATAACGAGTTGAGATGAGAGTCGAGGACATATACCATTCTCTCATCTCACACATTTTATCATATTATTAAACGTTGTGTCTTGTACTAAACTCTTAACCTCCAATTTATCCACTCCATATGTCCTAAATCCATTGATTTTTAAAAAATTTGAACTTTAAAGTAAAAATGATTAAAACTGACACTAAAAGGTAAAAAAAAATGCTTAGAAATAAAATACACGACTAAAATTGAACACAATTTAAATTACAATACAATTTGTGATATTAACTCCACATTAAACAAATTATTTAGGAATATGTTAAACAAAGTATCCGGTGCATAGTTAAAGATACTACACAGAATTTTTTTTGTACATAGATCATATTTTATACAAATAAAGAATTAATATTTTTTTGTAATATATTATTGTCGATTTTTCTGTATAAACAAATATGTGAACATACCAAAAGCACGAGGAATATATATTTCGGCCTAGTGGGAACTTAGATTACGCAGATTCTTGAAGCGTTTGACATAAATTGAGCAGTCTTTAAGCTATCACGACTTATATACTAATAAATTAATTCAAAGTCTTGCAAAAAAATGTCTAGTTGTCTTGATTTTGGTATGCTTTTATATTGATAAATTTGAATTTTGTTTTTAAAATTTTTCGAGTATTCTATATTTACAAAATTTTTTGTTTTCGTTCTTTTATCGATATTCGATTTAGGGATGATTAATTTTATGTTAAACAGTAACTACAAGAAAACTGATTTTTAGTAACAAAATCTTTTCATTATTGTTTCTCGAGTTAAAAGTCTTTGGTGACAGGAAATTGAGAATTATTGACAAAATTTATCACTAAAAATCAATTTTCTTATAGTGAGTGATGATGATTTGATAGTGCGAAAATTTCGGAGAGCAACAATATATGCTCGCTATTCCCTAATAAGTGTTCACACTTTAATTCAGACAAAAAAAAAATTTAGGAAAAAAAAAAGTATTCACAATTGATTTAATACAAGTGTTTTCTCAACTTTAAGGAGTTGACCTAGTGGTGTAAACTTGAGACTTATGAGTGCGTTTTTCTCCACATTTCAAACTTAAAATCTTTAAAGTGCAAATAATTTATAAAGATCGAGCAAGTCCATACGAAGCTCAACACAATTTCTAAAGGACCACAAGTAGTCAAGTACCTACAGAGCAAAACTCTGACTTTAAACGAGGGTTCTGCAAGTGAACGTTGGAATGATTATTCGAATTAGTCGATTTAAGGACGAATACCGAGACCTAAAAAAAACAAGTCATTAAAATTAAATAGGCATAATTAAGATTCGATTAAGAGACAAAGTTAGTTTAGTTTGGTCATATTAATGGCTGACATGCATGTATGTATGTAGGGATTTGTTGAGACGACAAGGAAACATGTCTAAAGTAGTTTTAATTGCTTTTCTTAAATAGTTTAGCGACTTTTATGATTTCAGTGCCCGATTTTATTTTTCCCAGGGTTCATGTTTCAGCACTAACTTAACGAACTGTAAGAAACCGCGTTCAACGGACTTAACCATATCTTGCCTTGAAAAACGCGACATTAAAAAAGTACTTATAAACGGACGTTTGACTGTAATAAAATTGTTAGGTTGATTTTTTTTGGGTTTAGTTTGTTGACATGTGACTATGAATTAAAATAAGAAATTAAAAAGAAAAATGATAGCATTCTTTTTCTCAATAAAAAAATATATTCATTCATTAAAAGTATGTTGATTTCTTTTTATGAAAATAATCATTTTATTTTTATTTTACAATATCAGGAATTAGGGTTGGTCTACTATGAACTCGAGTGCATGTTGTGTACCCTAGTCAATGTTGCACTTTTCAGTTTACTGACTTACACTTTTTGATAAATGATGTTGCACTTTTCAATTATTAAACTGTATAATAATATTTTTAGTAATAACTGAAAAGTGCCAACACCATTTACCAAAAAGTGTAAGTCAGTAAAACTGAAAAGTGCACATGGACTAAGGTGCACAACATGCACTCGAGTGCATCCTAGACTTTACCCAGGAATTAATGTATAAGAATTAATTATCTATCTCTCTATAAATTTGAACTTTTAGATGGAACATAAATTTTGAGAGGAAGTATTAGGATTTTTTTTTTTTTTGAAGGTCAAAGTGACATTCAATTTTATTCGCAATCAACACAAACTAAATCGAGAAGGCCATCCATAAAGATCGGAGGCTCGACTCAACTATGAGGAAGTATTAGGAATTAATATACAAGAATTAATTATCCATCCTTCTACAAGTTCGGACTTGTATCAGTATGAGCATACTAATTTTGGTAGACGGAAAGAGTAGAACTTTTTCAATGGGATATTATTGATTTTTTTTAGAATTGCTCAATATACTTTTGAAACCGTATTCTATATATACACCTATTGCACCGTGTAGTTGAGCACATGAGTGAAAATGTGACATTAACTTTAACTAAAACATAAAAAAAATAAAATTATTTGAATTGTGTAAGTTAATGCAACATAGCAATTTGTCTTTCTCATTTGAATAGTGTGAGTTGTTTTTTTATGTCTCCGTATTCCGTTCAAAGACCAACTAACTTGAGGGACCAATCCCACCTTTCATTTGTAGGTGAGGTCTCATTTAAAATCAGAATAAAGTTTTGTATGGACTGATTCCTTAAGAAAATATAGTGTAAGTTGTACATATATATTAAAACGTGATACTATTTTCAATTGAAAGGTAGACGTACGTATAAAGAATTCATATGAGACGAGTACACGAATGCATCAAGTGCATATATATGAAACTTCACATTTACTTTTTCTCTTTTTAGTATGAGTTATGTTGATATAAATTTGTACATTTTGAATGGAATCATGACCAAATTTAGCTTAGCTAGAATTTCTTTCCGAAGGTACACGTCTCTTTTCATACCATAAATGGATAGCCAAATTCCTCTTTCCTTTCATCAATGTCTTATTACAAATCATATATATATATATATATATTAATTTAGAGATAAGGATGAAATTAATAAATATTACTTTAGAGATAAGGATGAAATTATTAAAAGATCCAAATCACAACTGTCGATCTTTGAGATCAAAATGTGGTTGTCCATAATCTCTTACAAATCATACTAGCGACATACAAATAATTTACGTGTTATTGAAAAAAAAAAGTGACATTGTTATCTTTTGTGTTAATCGTTTGGTAGGGTAGATTAGTTTAAAATAGTGTAATCGATCAGATCTAATATTGATGTCTAATAACTTAAAAACACACAAAAATTTACTTTCTCCGTTCTCGAAATGTTTGCATCACTTTATAGGCATATATATAAACTAAGAAAAAAAAATGGACTGTTGAAGTGTAATTTTGTAAACGTTTATGAATAAAGTAAAGTAAATGATTGGATTAAGTGTAAAACAGTTAAAATAATGACATTTTATAAAAAAAATTGAGATGTGCAAACAATTATGATTGTGTGTGCATACTTGAAAAAAACATCATTTACAATTCAATCGAAATCTGTTAAAATATTCAAACCTGATGATCGTATACATATCTCAACATATCTCTCAAATGGGACGAAGAGTAAAATCATAATATAAAAATAAAAAGATAAGATCAATATATGAGCATCACAATCTCGTTGCTTGCGTGTAATTGGTTCAAAATCTCCTACAAATAGAATAAAATTTCGTTGGACTTTATACTGAAATCTCTTCAATTAAAGTTAGTTACACAATATCTAAATACAAATCTCGACGAGATCAATGGTTGATTGTTTTGGTTGACCTTTTGTATATCATTCCAATTTTTAATCAAGATTTTTGTTAATCTATATATCTAAATATAAAACTCACCATTTTTTTTATATAAAAATTACTTTTCAGTAAAGGTCTGCTATGGACTCGAGTGCATGTTGTGCACCCTAGTCCATGTTGTACTTTTCAGTTTACTGACTTACACTTGTTGGTAAAAATTGTTGCACTTTTCAATTATTAAACTGTATAAGTAATAATTGAAAAGTGCAACACCATTTACCAAAAAGTGTAAGTCAATAAATTGAAAAGTGCACATGGACTAGGGTGCACAGCATGCACTCGAGTGCATGCTAGACTTTAGGTCCTGGATTCGAGTCATGGGGAGGGGAAAAAAAAGGAATGAATATTTAACTTCCATAAAAAAAAAACAGCATGCACTCGAGTGCATGCTAGACTTTACCATATATTTCAGGTAATTAATCTTAATGTAAGAAAATCAATATATGTGTATTCATGCATCAAATCTAGTGTTTTACTCTATATGTAGATGAATGTGAAATTTCATAACCAGAAGAAATTTAATAGAAGATATATATAGAGAATTACATTGAATAGAGAATTAAATGATCAAATTGATTATCTTCTATATATAATAGGGAGATTTACAATAGAAGAGTTACAATTAATAAAATAGAAGTTACAATTAACAAATAAACTACTCCTCTAACTAATCTAACTAATACTCTTTCATTTGTGGACTTGTTGTTATTCTTCACAATATCCAATCCAGTAATTAAAATTTGGAAGTACAGAAGATATTAAGTAAAATATTACTTTCTTATTTTCGAGTTAAGAAATATGATAAAATAATTAAATGTATTAAAAGTAATGTAATTGAGAGAGAAAATAATATACTTAAATGTGAGAGAGAGTTTTTTTACCAAAAAGAAAATGAATAATTTTCGTTAGGACGGACGAAAAAGTATATTCGATTAGCTTTCACTAAAATGGATGAAGTATTTAATAATAAATGCCATACAATTCGATGCAATTGTTTTTTACATAAAGTCATTTAGCCAGTAAAGATTGAAGAGTAATTAATGTGTGTCAACTTATGAGATTGTGAGAGAATTAAAACAATTTTAAAAGACTGAATTTGAGCCTTTCATTTTGTTGGGTGCAAAAAATTTGTTGTTGACCTTATTAATTTGGGTTGAAAAATTAAATGGGGATGCAGCTAAAAAAATTAAAAAAAATTGAGCTACAATATTTTTTAAGCTAAGATTTTTAAAAATATATATATATATATATATATATATATTTATTGGATTACAACTGTACCCTATATTCCATGCTGAATCTGTCATTGCATGTGAAGAGTAAAAAAATAATCAATAAACTATATATATCATACCGACGCCTTTAATGATTCAAAAGTAAATATCGTAATAAATAGAAAAAATAAATAATCACAACAGTAAAAATCCCAATTTCATCAAACCCAATTACATAATGTCAGCAAACTAAACACAAATATATCATTACATTTTAAACACCAATAATCAAACTCAAGCATATCCAAATCTCACTAATAAGTCTCAAATCTGATTAAATTTTATTTAATAATGCAAAAAAACCTCTCAAGCCTATATAGGTAATTTCACCTACCATATAATAAAATAATGATACTAGAGGTGGTGAAAAGACGGGTATGCCCTCTTAATTCTTGATTTATAGCTGCTTGGAAAGTCCCTTGAGAAGGTCTTTTGCATGAAGCCCCATACCATTTGCATCTGCCCTTTTCATGATCCTCAACCTCTTGCATGATTCTGCAAACATCCTGCAAATGATTATGGAAATATTAATTAGGAATATATCGAATGAGATCACTTGTTTCAATTTTGTTGTTTCACATTTTATTTTACTGTATGGATGATTGACACGTGTCATATTAAAAAATAATCAACGTTTTATAATATTAGCAACGACACGTCTTAAAAATTCAGTAGGGTGAAATATCAACACAAAAAATGGAACAGAAAAATCGGAAGTATAATCATTTTTTCAAGTAGTGAAAATGTAAAAATATTTAAACTAAAAAAAATAAACAATAAACATAATGACCTATGGGTTTTTAAATAACACTCCTTTCAAATATGAGTCATTTTGCACATTTTATTTTTATTTTTATAGTTTATGTATAAGATTATGAGATATTGTGATGTCTACTTATGAATAAAATAATTGCTTGTAAATAAAGCGAGCGACAATTTAAGTAAATAAGTGTAGATTGAAAGGGGTGAATCAGCCGTATGGGATGGTAAAATTTCTAATTTAGGACATAAATACTAAAATTGAACTAACAAAAAAAAGGAAATCATACCAATATTAAAAAAAGAGTTCCATACATTTGTATTTTTACTCATTATGTTATGACGTGCTAATATCTTTTCGAAGTTTACAAAAAGTTTATCAAAAGAAATGGAGAGAATTCACATCCGTCAAATTTAACCAAAATTGAAAAATTAATAACATAAGAGGACTTTAGTAAGTACATATGGGTTTAACTTATGAATTAATTAAATTATCATTAATTTATAATTATAAAAAGTATAATAAAAATGTGATAATGGAATTTATGAAAATAAAATTAAGAGAGAGAGAGACATACTCCCAAGGGACATCTCCAAGGAGCATCCAGTCACCATCTTTGTCCTCATAAATAGGAACATATTCACCATTTTCTTCATCCTTCAATGATTCCCCTATTTACATTAACAAAACCAAAAATGATTAGTCAATCCCCCGTTTCATAAAATTTGTCGTCTTTATTATTTTGTATACAATTAATGATTTTTTTTTTTGACACATTTTACTCCTGGTTAATGTTTCTCTTTCCCTTAATTTTTTTCATTTTCCTTCTTTACCGAAAGATAGACGTAAAAGAGAAAGATAAAGAATAAAAGAATACATTAATATATTTCCGATAAAAAAAAAAGTAGATTCATGGTAAAAAATAGCAAAAACGACAATATTTTTTAAACAAGATTTAAGACTAAAAGCAACCAACTTTATTTTATTTGTAGTTTAAGGAAAAAACGACAATATATATTTCCGATTAAAAAAAAAAAAGTAGATTCATAGTAAAAATAGCAAAAACGACAATATTTTTTAAACAAGATTTAAGACTAAAAGCAACCAACTTTATTTTATTTGTAGTTTAAGAATGTTTCACATCAATTTTAAAAAATTAAATAAATAACAATAATGCATTCCCAATAATTTGAAAAATAATTATTGAAGAATTTGAGGGTTGCTATCAATATCTTTCACACGACTGTAGATGTCATAAATTCTTTGCATGTACTTTCTCCGACAATACTAACACTAAATTTATTTTGATTGATTTATAAATCGTCCTCCCCTTGTGTGAATTCTATGTTTGTTTATGTGAAATGTTTCTTTGTGTTTATGTCAAAATAAGTTACTCCAAAGTCAAATATATACTAAAAGAAAAGTAACATACACTTAATTTTTTGAACGAATTCGCAGTTGTAAGGCAAAAAATATGTTATTGTAAATTTTTTACACATGAATTCGCCCAAAAAAAACTTAAGTTTTTGTTATTATACATGCAAAATATTTTTGACATTGTAGAAGTATATTTTGGTCGTGTAATAACAATTTTTAACTCTGTAAATTAAAAGCGAAAAAATCTATTTTGAATATGTTTGTTTTGATAGATTTGTCATCTACAAAAGGAATGCACTCATAATCCTTTGAAATTAACTTTTAGTATTTCATTTTGTGTTTTACTATCTAATTTATTAACGATATGTGTTATGTCAAAAAATAACTAACGTCTCATAATAGTGAAAAGACAACACATACATTCAGTAAGTGAAACACGAAAAGTGAAACAGATGAAAGCAGTAAATTTTATATGGTACCAAAATAAATCTCGACCTTATATGTTTAGAAATTAAAGTAGCGACCCCTCAAAAAGTTGCAAAATCTTCAAAACCCTAAGCTCAAGCAAACTTAACACAATGCAAAATAACATGATATATACATGAGAAAATTAACTTTTAGTGATAAAAAATTTGTTATTACAGTTTCTATAGCTAGCTAAAAGTCTTTAGTGAAAGAAATTGACTTTTAGTGACACGTTCTGTCATTAATTCTCAATTTCTTGTCACTAAACACTTTGAACTAGAGAAACCCTACCGAGAGAATTCTGTCACTAAAAGTCAATTTTTTTTAACGGAAAAATTAAATAGAGAACTCACCAATTCCATAACAACCAAATAGTTGTTCAAGTGCCTCAACAAGTTCCGAGTAACCCTTGTGCAAATCCAAATCAACTTTCCTAAGAAAAGGTGCACCATCCATGCTAACTTTCATGTACATTTTTCCACCACCACCATAACTCTTCCGTCGAAAAGCCGCCACGGGCGGCCACCCCACCGCCCGATTCTTGCTCACCCCCTCCCTATCCTCGCCTCCACCCAAATCCGAAAACCCCCTTTTCTTCTCGTTCTCGCCTCCGCCTGGAAGACCAAGTCGAAGCTCCGTTTCGAGCCCATTCTTCACCATTTTTTCAAATCAATAAAATGTACTTAGAGAATTTCTTTCTTTTTTTTCAATGAATTTTTTGTGGAATTATATTTGATAATTGGGAAAATGTAGAGGTTTTATACATGCAAGAATTAGACAATGGCAGGTCAAGGGAAGTTTAGTGGTCGGTCACATGAGCATTATGTGTTGCCTAATACACTAGAATCAGCCGGCAAGGGATTGGACACATCCAACGGCTGTGATTTAATCATGATATGGGATGGATCATCGTGGCCGTCCATTGGGGTTTATGGAAACATTGCATGTGATGGGCTTAATTGAGGTGGGTTGAGAAATTAAAATATTAGTAATAAATTTTATACTTAGGTAATATCAAATAATTAGTTATGGATCGTGTGTTAGTGTGATAATCTATTAATTTTTCATATATATATATATATATATTTGGATTAAGTAAAAAATAAGATATCATAATGAGGGGATCTTGAGACCAACTCATAGTATATTTGAGTTAGGTTTCTTTTTAAAATATGATAAGATTTGAAACTCAACAAATACAGAGTAATATACTTCGTCCGTCTCGGTGAAAGTTACCCATAACTAAAAGTTTTGAACACGTATGAGATTTAAGAAATGTGATAAAATAAGTAAATCTATAGATGTGACGTGATTGTAAGAGAGAATAATTTATATATATATATATATATATATAGGTAAAGAATTAGATAGAAGTTGGTCCCTAATAAGTGTCACTTTTGGCTTTTTAACTAATTTTAAAATAAGTGTCATTCTTAGTTTTTTTCTTTAATTTTGACTATTTTGCCCTTATTCATTTACCATATATATTGTTCATAAATAAATTCCATAAATATTGTTTATACCAAAATTAATTTAGTTTATGAATACTAGTTACATTCTTGACCACATTCTTTATCAAACAAAACTTCTATATCAAAATTAACTATAATTAATGAAGGGTAATATGGACCACACTTTATAATCTTCATTTGTTAAAAAATACCAAAGTGACACTTATTAAAAAATGGAGGGAGTATAATTTTGTATAAATACATATATATTCATATAAGTTTTTGTGTTCATAGATTTATGTTTGGCAAATCCACATACAAATTGGCGGGACGCATTCTATAAAAATTACGATTCGTTCCACACTTGCTTGACCAGATCAAAACTCGACTCATATTGAACGGGTTAGTGTGGACCTGAATTTAAACCCGTCTTATTGTCATCCTCGTAATTAAATGTCCAACTTGCATATATCGGATCGTAACGCGCACATATATAGTTGTAAAGGGTCTTATGCTTGTAGATAGACAGCCATGCATCTTTAACGTTGTTATTTCGTTGTACAAATTTATATAATTGTTGCATTTTCATTAAATATATATATACTTATTAAATATTTAATTTTCTTTTAATCCACAGCCATGCATCTAATTTAACGTTGTTATATCGTTGTACAAATTTAATTGTGTGGTACCCCAAAGTATATTTTATATATATATATATATACATCAAACTTATTGCATTTTCATTAAATACATTCTTATTAAATATTTATTTTTCTTATAATCCACCTGTACAACGATAAAATTATGAATAAACGTGCAACCTACTTTATTAAAATGAACCACAAAAATTAAATATATACAAACCATCTCTATCACTAATTCACTATATATCAAACAGATTCATATTAAAGTTGATACTTGTAATATATTTATTTATATTTAGTTAACCTGGCTCGTGCAACTTGAACTCATAATTGTGAAAATGGTTCATATTAAAGTTATATCGAATGAAGTTGCGAATGAGATTAATTATATATTTCAATTTTCGTGTTTCACATCTTATTTCATTATATAGATGATCGACATGTGTCATATTAAAAAAATATTATATCCGTCCACTTATAAGCTTCTCATTTTGGTCCGTCCGCCTATAAGTTTTTCATACTTATTTGACAAATATCTTTTAAATTTTTATTTTTATTCTTATACTTCAATTTATATTTAAAGTTTGTCTCTCTCTCTTTCTCAATCACGTCTCTTGTATATATGTATTATTTAATCTATTTTTTTAATTCATGTATCAAAAAGTAACAGAAAATTTATAGGCGAACGGAGAAAGTAATTAACGTTCTATAATATTGAGGATGATACGTGTTAAAATTCAGTAGGATAAATACCAATGGAATACGAAAAGTGAAATAGAGGAATCGAACTGACGTAAAAGATTTTTAATATGAATAATGAATTAGGAAACATACTTATGATTTGTAATAAAAAGAGGCAAGAAAACTTTGCACATGTTTCATAATTTGTCTTGGTTTTGGACAGTTTTATTAATCAGACCAATTTGTTTTGCAAATAGGGTACACGTTATGGGATACTATGTATATCATGTTTGGTTGTTACATTTAGACAAAAATACTTCAAGAATCTAATTAATTATTTCACCAAACCCATAAAACAATGTTTGATATCCAAACAGAGTTTTATTGTTTGGTTGCATTACTCATCACTGATTTGAGGTGATATTCCCTAACATAATGATCACTTAAATTTGAATAAAAAAAATATATGATTGAAAAAATAATGATTATTGTGTGTAAAATATAATCGAATTACAACTCGACACATTTGTCTAGTTGGATGTAATTGATTATAAAAAGGACTAGCTCCAAAACATTTTGGAAAAAAAAAAAAAAACTCAAATAAATTTGAACACTAGTAATATTAAATCAAGTTCACAATGTAAGTGTGCAAAACTCCATCTTTAAATAGGATTTTCGCAAGCGGGTGAGATTAATCCCCGAATTAATCATTTCAAAGTGGACGGTGAGATTAATCCCGAATTATATCACAACTATTTAAGGTAGTGTTTTCAAACTCAACAAATTACTTCAAAAATCACTTATTTTTAAAGTTCATTCTCACATCTTTTAAATGAAAAGTGATTTTGAATGCAACTATTACTACTTGCTAGTCATGAAACAAACAAGATTCGAACAATATAATACTCGATAAATATACCTTTTTCGTTCAAATTCATTATGTTTATTTCTCTGGGCACCGAGTTAAATGAATAGTTATAAGTTTTTGTATAAAGTAGATATATTGAAGGTACGATATGCTGTTTTGGAATCTATTTATAAATTAATTGATTGTTTATGAATAAAATTAATGACAATTTTAAAAAAATTTGGGATGAAATTCAAAATTACATATGGAAAAATGAGATCCACTCGTACATACTCCCTCCGTCCCTGAAAAGTTTTCATACTTTCTTTTTTTGTTTGTCCCCGAAAAGTTTGCATACCTCAAAATAGAAATAATCATCACAATCCTCACCCTCACAATATACACATATTTACCCTTTATGCCATTACTTTTGGAACCCACCATACACTCAACTCACTTACTTTATTTACTTTATATATAAAAGTTTACAAAATTACCCCTCAACACTCTCCTCATTACACTTTTTTCTTAATTCATGTGCCCAAGATTCCCTGCAAACTTTTCGGGGCGGAGGAGTATTTGGTATTTCTTCCTCTGAATTTTCAGAATTTAGGACATAGAAGTCCCTGTCATTGACAAAACAATGTGCATGCAAACATTGTGTATTGTACATATGTTTTTCCAATGTCGATTCATTACACATGGTCGACATATTGTACAATCTACCACGTCTAATTTGTCTACAATTAATCAATAATTAACACTAATAGCAAAAATATTAGACAAACACAAACATAATCTAACATCACTCTAAATTCGTCAAGTCTCATATGCATCTGGTGTATGGATATTAGTTTCGTGCATTCGTCACGTTGCAGTGCAACTGGTGCACAGGAGACTGACTATATTTACATCTATTTTACTTCTAGAGGCAACTTTGACATCTCTTCATCATCCCCTACATAAGAATATAAAGGACAATCATACCCCTATTTCGATTTCAAAATTCCGAGAAAATCGAGCAAATTACTGCGTATGAACTTGTTACCTGCAACTCTGAAATAGTATAAGGGGTAGCAGAATGTCACCAAATTGGTCCTTCAGGCACATAATGTGAACGAAATAGAGTCTCGATGCTTTCGTCATCGTCCCATTGCAATCGATTCCACCACCATATAGGCCCTCTGATCTCCTTTAAAGTGCCTTGTGCACTATTCGAATCAAACGGTAGCCTTCTTAAGCTTTGACATAACGAAGCATGGATCTCGATCAGCGAAGGGAAGGGCAACGGACTAGGATACACACTCTGTAGATTCGGTAAATTAATCAGGCGTATTTTCTTAAGCCTCGAAAATAAGCTCAAATCTCCAGCATTAACACTAGGGTGATATTTAACAATTTCCACCATTGATGCACAGTGAGCTACGTCGAGAAGTTCAAGCATTGGCGCGTGTATAAGCCATGTCAAATCGAGCAAATTGTCACAATAAGCTACGTTCACAGTACGAAGATTATGAAAATGTACAATATCAGTAATCCCATTTTCTGGATAGATTTTCACTTGTTGTAGCTCAGAGTAGTATATATTGAGCCTCTCCAGATGTCTCATTCTTTCCACAGACGAAGACGAAAAGTCAAGCGAAGTCAAACCATCGCATCTCTCAAAGCAAACGGAGCTCAAACAACTCTGTATCTTACGAGAGCGTTGAAGCTTTTGAACAGAAGTTGTATCGGATATAGCGATGGAAACGTCGTTTATGTTTGGCAACTTCTCTAACTCATCCAACAATATTCCCCCGCCAATCAAGACATTGTTTTCCGAATTACAGCCAGATATCCTAAACACACGTAACAGCGAAAAACTCGAAATTACGCGCCTTGGAATCACTTCCATCCTGTAGCAAGAGCCTAATAGCAGATACTTCATTTTTCTCAAATTCGTCATCTCACTAGGTAATTCCCTTATTCGTGTATTCGACAAGTTAAGGAACTCTAATTCGACCAATTTACCAATGCCTGAAGGCAACTCTGCTAGTTGAAAATTGAATGATAAGTCTAATACCTTTATGAAAGGCATAAATTGCAGAAATTCTGAAGTGAACCTTCTTATTGCAGTGTTTTTCGCAAGAAAAGTTACAACGTTCGATGAAGATGGAACCTCGTTCATACTTCTGATGCTACTACCCCACAACGATATCCTCTCCGCTTCCACTTTTGAAGTAAATAACCGTTTCTCCAACAAGCTAACAAGATCGAGCACCAAATATCTATTCCCTTTCGAAGAAATCCATAGAGCCATATCTCGAACAACATCGTGCATTTTAACATACTCCTCAGATCTACCATTCTCTATCAAACTTGCAGCCTTTAGGCGTCCAATAATTTCTCGTCCTTGCTCACGAGCATCGTGTACATCATCATATTCGTCTAGAAATCCCTCCCCAATCCACATCTCATCAATCAAAATTTCATAATCCTCGGGGTATATACAGCAATGGATAAAACACGATCTCATGACATCGTCATGTAAGTTATCGTAGCTGAACTTCAGTATACGAAAAACTTCCTCATCCACACCCATTATCCTCGATGGATCTTTTCTTAGCTTCGTTATTGCCCTGTCCCAATCACGGGGATCTTTTTTGCCTGCCATAGCTCGTCCGACTGTGATAACAGCAAGTGGCAAGCCTTTACAGTATTCTGCAACAACTTCAGCAAGTTTCGGTATACTTGGGTGAGCATCTATTGCGCTTATTCCCACTTTCATTTTGAAAAGACGCCACGCTTCCTCCTTCGCTAAGCATTCTATTTTTATCGTCTTATCTGCTTCCATATGGTTACACACGTCCTCATATCGAGAAGTGAAAACTACTTTACGCGTTTGCCCGTCTGAAGAAGGAATACCCACTTTCATAAGATCCACTCTCTTCCATACATCATCTAACATGAGCACGAATTTCTTCGTACGCAAAATTCTGAGTATTTGTACAGCCTTTTCATCCTCGCTTTTGTTTTTCCACGTCTCCTCGGGAAGCTTAAGCTTTTCACAAATTGCTTCTTGAACTTTCTCTACATTCGATTGTTTAGATACAACAATCCAAATAACCAAATCGAAGCCATAACTTGTTTTCAGAAACTCGTTGTTGATCTTTTTGAGGAGCGTCGTCTTTCCAACGCCTCCCATTCCATATATACCTATGATCTTCACTTCTCTATTCTTCATCCATCTCTCTACTTCTTCAAACTCCGAATTCAACCCCACCGTGTCCTCCAGAGGCCTCTCATCCACCGGACCACGTGGCAACATATCCGCCACGTCAGAAAAACTTCCTCGAGTCTTTAGTTCGCTCACTTCTTTAAGATTTTTTTTCACTTTTTTCCCAAGTTTGTAGCTTACACTACAGCTTTTTCGACAACCAAAACAGCAACTCGTTCGAGGCCTTCGATTTGCCTTCTCTAAAAGATCATCCACCCTCTTCTCTACAACATCGGCCTTCTGTAACCAGCTATCTACCTCCTTTTTACGCACCATCTGCCTCTCCTCTTCGAGGTCCACCTTCCTTTTCACATCTTCGGTTACATTCTTCAATTCGTCTAATGCAGTTTCTAATGCTTTAAGATCTGCCTCAACGTCCCGGACAGTATTAACATCCTTGGCAATGCAATCGAAAAAGCGGATCAGAATTTCCAAAATTGGATTCACAAAATCCATGAGTAACCAACCTGATTAACCAGTAACTAAGAAACAATAAGCAAATATACATCATGATGTGTGTGTGTGTGTGTGTGTGTGTGTGTGTGTGTGTGTGAAAAGAAACAATATGTAGTCACAAGAAGTCCCACTAGTATCCTAGTTCATTGTTAAAGTTTCACAGGAGCTTTTCGTCAAACACTTAATCTGCAGCTACCCCCAGAATAACAGTTACATGCAATTATAAACAAACAAAAAAAATATCAAGAATTTACTATAGTTCAACAAATTTCATCGAGGAAATTAAAGGGTTTTCACCTTAATAGAAACTTTGAGCGGATTTTCAAGGTGCTCCACTCTCTTCTTCATGCAATGAAAATGAAATTGGTTGGTTTCATGCCCCTTATCCTGCAAGTCAAAGACTCTGTTGAATAGTGGTATGCCCTTTTTTGACTTACATTTTTTTATTATTACAAATTGTATTTTTTTTTCTTTCAGTTGGACTTGGTCAGACTATAATAAATCTTTTTTTTTTTTTTTTTGAAAATAAGACAATTTATTTTTTATTAGCTATCGTACGCGCTAAAATATTGACACACCGTTTAACAAACGTTTAACAAGCAAAAAATATTGAGTAGATTTTGTCCGACAACCAGTTTTAATTTTCGAAGGCAAATACTATGTTATACTCAGGTTTCTTGCACTGTTTTCTTATAATCTTGAAAAATGATAGGTTGTAATCCATGTAATTGGTGCAATTGAACTACAACTTTAATATTTAGGGATATATTTAAATTACTTAAAATTAAAATAATCACGTTTCTTGATATACTATAGGCTAAGGCAATCACACAGCACAAATACGGATAACAACAACGAGAAATACAGGCATTTATCTTATTTGCAGTTCACATATACCAGCGGAATCCATTTTACTATCACCAGAAGTAGGAAAATCCCGACAAACTGTATAATCAGATTAAAAGAAACGGGAGGAAACAGTAGGTTCTCGTTAGTACTTGACGAGCAGTGCGCACAGATAAACACCTGCGAGACCTGGTTTGAACAAGAAAGCTGCTGCTGCTTCTGCTGCTCTTGTTCCAAGTCTTTGAAAGCATTGTAAGTTGTAACGAGACTTAACACACGAAAAAAACCTGCAATAAACAAGGAAGTCGTCACTTTTCGTCTATCTTGCATATTACTCCTCTGCCCCAAAAAGAAGAGGTTTGTTTCTCCAAAGCACGACTATATTTTATTTTATTTTCGTCAACTAAACATTATATAAGTCATCAACTCTCACTTATGTCTGGTTTGACTTTATGTAATGAGTAATCGGACTTAGCTCTAAAACACTTTGTCATCACATGGCCCTTTTTTTGAGACGAAATGAGTAATTCCAAGAAAAAAGAGTCGTGATATTTTGATTTCTTACAGCATTTAAGAACAAGGATCTGCCACCTGTCAAGCTGCAGTGATCTCCCTCAAAATTAGCAGCAAGATCGGGCGTTTTTCCATGTACACCTAACCAGCAAAGCAAAGAATTATCAACATATACATTTGAAACAAGCTTCTTTTGTAAGGAGCAGTTTATTGGGCAGAATGCTCTTTTCAACATATTATGATTTTGCTTTTGTAGTCAGGAATCTTGTTCTACCTCTCCATTCTTCATTTTCCACTTCTAAGTAGCCTTTCATTCCATCAACGAAGATGGATTAAGCAAACCCCAATTTCAAGCAAGCAAGAACAACTACAAAAGAAAAAAAATTGGAAAATAGAGCAAAGAACGTCTGTAATTACTACTATTACACTAAAATAGTCAAAACTTATTTTGATGAATCTTAAGCAGTTGTGTCTTCCCTTGTTCAAAGTTTAAATTGTTAACAGTAGCTCCAACACCCGACTCCCTTACCCCAAAACACAGGAGACATATGAAAGAGAGACACATAATAAACGAGTCATACCTATATTATCACAAAAGAGGTAGCCCATTTGAAAACACAATGGGCCTATAAGGTCTTCAGCACCAAAAGTGGTACCAAGAAGCTCCACAACACCCAACAGATGATGACATTTTGACTGCAACTATTGACAATTGCTATAAGTTACACCTATCAGAATGGTCATTGATCAAATTTCATCTCTGTATATCTGCAAATTAATATACGTCTTGATCAGCAAAATCATTCTTAATAGAAAGGTACAAGCTAGATAACAAACACCACTTACCTGCGAGGATTCTTTTGCCTCTGGCCCAAATCCTCATTTGCAAGGTCTGCGAGGAAAATAATTGAGTTAACAAAATATAAAAAAGAGCAACGAGTTTCGAAGACAATAGCCATGAACTCTTTACCAGGCTTCTGTCCAGGTTTCCAGTCATCACCGACATTTGTTGCATTATTTTCTTTACTGCAACCAAAATCGTTTATTAATTACAGCAGAAAAAAGATACTACTAGCATTCCCAAGAAAAGAAAAGGTCATATTGTGACAGCAGAGTAAATTTGGCAACGATAGAAAGAGAGTCAAGACACCCTAAAATAAATCTAGAAAAGAGAATATGAAACTAAGAATGCACTCTATCCTATCTACCTCGAAACATCTGTTGTAGAAGACGTCTGTCCAGATGAAGGAGCATGTAGTGACCCGTCAGCAGAGACGTATGGAGAGCCATATCTTGCTCCCAATGCTCCAGCAGCCCCAGCCAGAATTGGAAGCCTGTATGACATCATACAAAAAGGCTTAATAAAACTATAGATGTTAAAAGTTGGTATCTTTTAAATGACATAGATATAAATATTGGAGAAATCTCAAGTAACATATTAGAAAAATGATTTATGCTGAAACAGACTGACAAAGTCAAACAAATTTAAGTTTGAATCTGAACAGACTCATTATTATGTATTTGTTGGGAAGATAGGAAGGTGTTTTAGTGATTACCAAGTCATCTCTGAATTCCCGACACCACGTTGTGGTTGACCAACATATCCAGGGAAGGCCATGCCAACAGCAGGCACTCCCATTCCACCAGCATGCTGGCCTCCAAAATGCATGACTGTAAAATATCACCAAACAATTGGAACTTACTAAACTAAATATAGAGCAATCTACCAAAAGCTAAAAACAAATGAATTACGAATTTACTGTAGTAAGATCTGCAGAGCAATCTAACATGAATAAAGAGGAACTTTGATGCAGCGAAGCGAGAGCGTATAAATAAAGATAAATATGAAGATATATAAAGAACACACACTATCCGTTGATTCTACGAATACCCGGAAAAGTGGCAAAACTCAGATACGTTGATTCACACGGAATACCGTAAAAGAGATCCTGAGATAAACTCTCGTTTTTTTTTTATTATTAATCAAATCACCTCCTTTTACAATGAAAAACACTCTCTATTAATAGTAGGGTAAACATCAAGAAACCCTAATTTAAGGCCCAACACGATTGTGGGCTTATAGTACTGAAATAGGAAATAACAATTATAATTAAAATATGAATCAAATCAAGTCATTAATTTTCAATCATTCCTTAATTGCTGCTAATTGATCTCCATCAAACTTGATATGTGATACTAAATTTTCCTTATCCCTTACTGAAAGATAAAATATGCAAAGCATGTACCTGAGAAAAAAGCTGGGAAGTTTTGATCTCCAGGTCCCGTATTTCCGGAGGTCCCCAAAACCTGTGTTCCACCATATAAGAAGGAGCCCCTTCCCCTGCCTTGTCCCCCACCTTGTCCTATAGGAACCAATGTAGTCTTGGATTCTGATTCAACTGCATTTACAGCACCAGTAGCTTTTGATGTAGAAGCAGCTTGTAATCCACTTGGACCACGTTGTGTAAACTGCTGACCAGAAGATTGAGCATGAAAAGTTTGAAGCTGGTTTGGTGGATTACCCTTGTTCACCTGATTATTGGAGCCAACTGGCTGGTACGCCATTCGAGTGGAGGATGCTATTCCTCTTCCTTGACCCCTCAATTGTTGTTGAGTAGAGATTTGTTTAGTGTTTGCAGGCTTATCAGCAATTGCAGAAAGTGAATCATCAATATATAGCCTATCCACACCAATAGAATCCACTATATTCTTCCCCCGCAGCATTTTAGAGGATTGCTCCGTTATAAAGTTCTCACCATTTCGATTAATAGATCCATCTTTGATATTCCTCTTACTGGGTACATTGTCATCTTTTGTGGAAGAACCAGAGGGATAAAATGGTGGAGAAGCGATGTTCAAATTGGATGCAAAAACTTGTTTTCTGGGGTGAACCATATCAGGCTCTCGATTAGACATAGATTCACTTGTTCTTACAGAACTAACATGGGAAGGCTTCTCGACTGTTTTCCATGACCTGTGCATGAAAGACATCCACACATGAGAACATATAGGGTGCAATAGAAAGAAACAAAAGAGAGAGTTCGACTCACTGTTTATTTTGTGTTAGAGGCATCTCCTTATTATTCAGGGATGGTTGATACCTCCGAGGTCCTCTTCCCCTTACAACCTTGGGAGAATCATTCTGACCGTTGATATTCTGATTGGTATAATTAGCTTGTTTTGTAGTCCTGTTTTCTTGATAATATCCACGGTCTACAGTTCTATTCATACCTCGACCTCTATAACGACCCCTGGAACCCCTCTTACGCTGAATAAAATAACTCATGAGAATCAGGGAAAGATAAATGAATAATAATAATAACAAAGAAAAAATGAAAAAGAAAACACAATCTCTTTTAAGATACATGTAAGATATTAACCTCATCGTAGCTCCGTTCGTGCATAGTCAGCTCCTCAAACTTATCATGCCCCCATTTCCTATCATCTTTAGACTCCCATAACCTTCTTCCTCCAAGTGTTCGCCTAAGAACATCAAAATCCAAAATAGGGGCGTTTACTTGTGCGAACTTCTAGAAAATCCGTAAAAGCATAGCAATATTGTGGTGACGAAGGGAGAATTTGTGATTGCTTTTACATTTGATGAAGTGATTAATGTAAAGATGATACAAAATTTACTTAAAAGACAGAGTAGATGGTGTTTAAAAAATTCGAAATTAGGAGTGATTTTGGTAAAAAAAAGTTATAAGGTTTTGAATTATAAATGATTAATGTAAAGATTATACAGAATTTACTTAAAAGACAAACTTATAAACTAGTGGTAGTAGATGGCTCTCTCCCTTCCTTATGACATGCTTTTCAAGCCTACAATGTTAAATTTCACCCTCTTCCAATAACATTCAAACTCTAAATAATTATACGTTTCTCTACACACCAGCAAAGAGTATCAACTAATGTAAAGTCCATATATCCTTCATAGAGAGTAACTCGCATTCTTCATACAAACCATTATTTTTACATCTATTCATAAAGCCGGGTAATCAAAAGTAACAAGAAACTTTTTGGTGCTCAATGTTAGACTCCACAACTGAAGATAAAGGAGATCATACTCCAAATCAAGGTCAGATTACATCTTAATTGTACATAAATTCACTTGCAATGAACAAATACTGATACCTGTTCCTCCCACCGGCGGCATTTTCCCGAAACCTGTCATCATGCATATAGAATGCTCCTGCAGTAGGCACAGCAAACGGCTCCATCTCCTTCTTTTCTCCCTCTTGCTTAGCATCTTCATTTTCATGGCTAAATTCACCAGCATCATCATCCGCTAACTCCTCCATCGCTCCTCCATCTGTCCCCGGCGCCGCCGATTCCACCGCCACCTCCACCGCATTCCCACCGCCACTTTCTTCGTATCTAACCTCCACTATCTCCTCCGCATACTCCTCCAAATCATACACTTCCTCCCCCTCTTCATCCTCGTACTCCGCCACAGCGCCTTCAGATTCCCCATCTGAATCATCGTCTCTCCGACGAGGCGTAACCCTAATATCGCCGCCGTCCTCCGCCTCATCGTCGCTGGCCACTCTCCTCCGCGTCTTCAAGGACAGTTTCGCCTCCTCCGGATCACTCTCGTACTCAATTTCCCCATCCGCCATCGCAATTCCAACAAAATTCCACACAGAATCGAAGTGGAAACCCTACTTTACTAAATCAAAACAAATTGTAGGGGTTTTAGGATGTGATCTGAGTCGAGATCTTTGTAAAAGATCTTCTGAGATTTTTGTGTGGTGGTTTCCAAGACAACTCCAATATTCACCAATGGAGTAACTCTCAAGTATAAACGGATAAGTTACCACAAAACACTTTCAACTTTCACTTTTTTTTTTTTTTCATTTCATATACTCCCTCCGTTCCGGCATAACTTGCATAGTTGATCGGCACGTTGTTTAAGAAAAGTAAATTTAGTGGTTGATGATATAACTCCGTCCCGACATAACTTGCATAGTTTCACCGGCACGTTGTTTAAGAAAAGTGAATTTAGTGGTTGATGATATAAGATAAAGGAGAGATATTTTAGGTAATTTGGTGATGACTGATGAGTAAAGTGGATTTGATGATATGTAAAGTGAAAAGTATGAAAAAAATGAGTGACAAATTTAAAAATAAAATGATGTTGTGAGGTTATTAATTTTGTGGGGTATTTCCATATTAAGAGTGTGCAAGTAATTTTGGGACATCCCAATAAAAGTAAAGTGTGCAAGTAATCACGGGAACGAGGGAGTAATAACTTTCACACTTTTGATTTCAAAAAGTTCTAACACAATTTTCAGATCTTTGAAAAACATTTTATAAACTACACACTATAATATCTTCAATTTTACTTAAAATATCTTTATTCACATATACCCAAGTCAACTTTTTTATTTACTTTAAATTTAAACATTTACATAATTATCACTCAAAACTCAATTCATTATTACATTTTTTAAATTTGTATGTCTACCTACATGTAAAAATTATTTACAAACGAGAGAGTATACTTGGATACAATTGATTGCACATATACAGTTAAAATTGAACTTCAATGGATTGGACTAAATGTTGGGTCAAAGATTAAACAATTACATAGAAGAATTTATCAATTAAATAATATTGCTATAAGAAAGTTTATATAATAACACATAAATGATTTTAGACAATTTATTATATGACAGAATTAAATTAGGTATATTTTAATTCATTTTATTTAAAAAAAATTTACTCAATTGAATATGAGCATCACAAACCAAACATATTTGTCAAGCTTACTTAAGTTCAAGAATAGGATTTCATTTCTCAATACGGAGTAATAAAAATTTAACATCACAAACTCTTTATTAAAAATGAATGCCCAAAAAAGAAAATGATCAAAATGAATTTAATAATTTCTTAAATATGTCAAAACTAGTTTATAATATTTCCTCATTTTGACCATGGTTTACACTTGCGCCATTCTCAAACTCATTAACCACGATCGAGGACGGTGCCGAGAAGGCGGAGTTGTGAGGACAACCACCCAAACATTTGACGAGACAATTGAATCCGCCTTCGAAGTTACATTTTTTCTGACAATCGGCTTGACAATCTCCTTGCACTGAGACAAAGACCATCATCAACATGAACATACAAACTAACATCTTTGAGAGAGCCATGATTTTCTTTTTTTAATGAATGTAAGAATTTATCTTTGTATGTATGTTTGTTGTAGAAATGGATGTGTAGAATACTGCAATATATATAATACTCTCTTCATGTGAGTATTCTTTGCACACCCTAGCTGGAAAACTTATCCATAAGCACTACTCTTTCAATATTCTCATATTTTCACAAATTGTCATTATAAAACAAACTAATAAAGTATAAAAGTACATTTTGAAATAAAATTATCTATCATAAAAGCAATCAAAATGAATCATAAAGTAAATTTTATCCAAATTTTATCTTTTATAAAGTGTTAATGCATATAAAAAACTAGCTATTACTCTCAGGTAAAGTCCTCTCAGGTAAAGTCTAGTATGCACTCGAGTGCATGCTGTGCACCCTAGTTCATGTGCACTTTTCAGTTTACTGACTTACACTTTTTGGTAAATGGTGTTGCACTTTTCAATTATTACTAAAAATATTATTATACAGTTTAATAATTAAAAAGTGCAACACCATTTATCAAAAAGTGTAAGTCGGTAAACTGAAAAGTGCAACATAGACTAGGGTGCACAACATGCACTCGAGTCCATAGCAGACCAACCCTTACTCTTATCTATTACCTCTACCTTTGTTCTTTATTAATTGTCCTATTTTATTTGTCACTTTACTAATAGTTACACAATACTTCATCGTTTACTTAATGCTACATTTGTAAAAAAAGGATTTTTCTTACTTAAAGCTATATTTTCTAAAAAGAAAATAAAACAATCATCACCACCCCTTTAAGAATCTTCTTAAACATTTTTAAATTACACAAAATGTCATTACACAATTTATTCATTATTCTATTCAATAAATTAGAAAAAAAAATCAGACTACCCTTTTAAAAAGTAAGTTTATCACTTTAATATTAATAAATAACTCTTATGTTATTAAATCTATATGAATAAACTAATAAGGGTATAAGAACTTTGTATGTAAGTATTTTTTTTAGTCCGTCCAAATTTAATATGTTTGTCTCAAAATAAAAATAATATTTTTATCATCACATTTTAAACCATCACTTATTTACTACAATCATTTTATTTATAAATAGACTCTACAATACCCTATAACACTCTCAAATTCATCTACTTTATACATAAATAATTAATATTTTTTAAAAGTCGTTTAAATAAATCATACTCCATATACATAGTTTGAAGGAGAGAGTGTGGGATACTACTACCTAGGCCTTAGGTCCTGGGTTCGAGTCATGGGGAGGGGAAAAAAATGATGGGTATTTAACTTTCCATCAAAAAAGTAGTATTGTTTTACTCCCTCCGTTTTTTATTAAATGTCACTTTGCCTTTTTCAATATTTTTTAAATAAGTGTCACTCTACACTTTTTTCTTCAAGTTTGACAATTTTACCCTTGTACATTGTACTCCCTCCATTTTCTTTACCTCGATTTAAGTTTTTTTCCTTTTAAATATAGTACTATAACATAAATCATGCATAAACCTTAATTATTGTATACATGAATATCATCTACAATATTGACCACATTCATTACTAAACATAAATTCAATATTAAAATTAGTTATCATTAATGAAGGGTAAAATGGTCCATGATTATATATCTTAATATGTTGAAAATTATTAAAATGACACTTATTTAAAAGTGGAGGGAGTATATTTTAAACCTTTATTTTAAAAATACATTATACCATTAAAAATAATTGTATCTATAGTATATCTATACTTATAAATATGAGAAAAAGTAAGATATAAAGTGAAGTGTAATAATAAAAACTTAAAAGTATTTGTAAAAAAGGGTATGAGAGGCTTATACACGGACGAACCAAAAGGTAAAATGGAAAGTTTATAGGCGGACGAGGGAGTATATATATGTATATGGAGAAATAGTAATGACATTTGTGTAAAATTAAAAATATTGTAATGGTAAAATTTATAAAAGAGTTTTCCATTTTAAATGTGTGAAAGTTATTCTGAAACGTCTCAAAAAGAAATATGTAAAAATAATTGCGAATGAAGTATCAATTTGTGTAAAAAAATATATATGTGTGTATATAGAGATAGTCGGAGAGATGTGCAATTGGATGAAGAATTGAATATCAAATTCAAACAACCAAACATACTTATCAAGTATGTTTAAGTTTAAGCCTAGTGATTCAATTTCTTAAATTAATACAAGTTGATACAAACCAATGGAAAATTAACATAACAAATACTTTACTAAAAATGCTTGGTAGAAAAGAAAATGATGAAAATTGATTTAATATTCTTTTAAAAAATGTTGTACTAGTTTAATTAATATTTTCGATCATGATTTATACTAGTGTGAACAAAATTATAAGGACATTTGCGCTGACACTCATCGTAGCAACTTCCTACCGATGAGACAAAAATCATCCTCAACATGAACATAACGATTATCATCTATGAGAGAGTTTCATTTTTTTTTTTAATGAAAGTAAAATTTTGTTTTTTTATGTAAATTAGTATTAAAAATTAGTATACAAAAATTAATTCACCAAAATGGGATGAGTTATCCTCATCCGGATATGAGCATCATAAACTAAACATACTTGTCAAGCGTACTTAGTTCAAGTTTAGAGATTTCATTTCTTAAATTAGACTTATAATAACATGTTGATACAATTCAATAGAAACTTAATATCACAAAATCTTTATTAAAAATAAATGCCACAAAAGGAAATGATCAAAATTAATATAATACTTTCTCAAAAATGTCGAACTAGTTTATAATGTTTCCTCATTTCCGATCACGATTCACACTTGCACCACTCTCAAACTCATTAACCACGACAGAGGACGGTGACGAGTGGGCGGAGTTGTGAGGACAGCCACCCAGACATTTGACAAGACAATTGAATCCGCCTTCGAAGTTACATTTTTTCTGACAGTCGGCATTGCAATCTCCTTGCGCTGAAACAAAGACCATCATCAACATGAACATAAAAACTATCATCTTTGAGAGAGCCATGATTTTCTTTTTTTAATGAATGTAAGAATTTATCTTTGTATGTATGTTTGTTGTAGAAATGAATGTGTGTAATACTGCAATATATATAATACTCTCTTCGTATGAGTATTCTTTGCACACCCCAGCTGGAAAACTTATCCATAAGCACTACTCTTTCAATATTCTCATATTTTCACAAAATGTCATTATAAAACAAGCTAATAAAGTATAAAATTACATTTCGAAATAAAACAATCTATCATAAAAGCAATCAAAATGAATCATAAAGTAAATTTTATCCAAAATTTATCTTTTATAAAGTGTTAATGCAGATAAAAAATTAGCTATTATCTATTTATCTATTACCTCTACCTTTGTTCTTTATTAATTGTCCTATTTTATTTGAAATGATGTTTCTATTTATTTGTCACTTTAATAATACTTACACAATACGTCGTCATTTACTCAATAATACATTTGTAAAAAAAAAGATTGTTCTTACTTAATGCTATATTTTCTAAAAAGAAAATAAAACAATCATCACCAACCCTTTAAGAATCTCCTTAAATATTTTTAAATTATACAAGATGTCATTACACAATTTATTCATTATTCTATTCAATGAAGTAGAAAAAAAAATCATACTACCCTTTTAAAAAGCAAGTTTATCACTTTAATATTAATAAATAATTCTTATGTTATTAAATCTATATGAATAAACTAATAAGGGTACAAGAACTTTGTATGTAAGTACATTTTTTTTAGTCCGTTCAAATTTAATATATTTATCTCAAAATGAAAATAATATTTTTATCACCACATTTCAAACCATCACTTATTTACTCAAGTTTTATTTATAAATAAACTCTACAATATCCTATAACACTCTTAAATTCATCTACTTTATACATAAACAATTAATATTTTTTTAAAGTCGTGTAAATAAATCATACTCCACGTACATAGTTTGAACGGAGAGAGTATATATTTATAAAATTATAGTAGTAGTATTGTATTATATTTTAAAGCTTTATTTTAAAAATACATTATACCATTAAAATAATTGTATCTACAGTATATCTATACTTATAAATATAATATATACTCGCTCCATCTGCGGTCCGTCTATAAGCTTTCCGTTACTTTTTGATATAGAGATTACGAAAAGTGATTAAATAATAGATATAAGGGGTGTTTGTAAATTCTATAAACCGCTAAAAAACACTTTTCAAAAGTAAAAGCTGTGAGAGGGCAGCTTTAAAAAAAGTGATTCTGGAAGCGATTTGTAGAGTTTGAAAACACCCCCATAATACAAGTGATGTGATTGATAGAAAGAGGGAGATAGAGAGAAAAAGTAAGATATAAAGTGAAGTGTAATAATAAAAAATTAAAAGTATTTATCAAAAAGGGTATGAGAAGCTTTTAGACAGACAAACCAAAAGGGTAAAATTGAAAGTTTATAGGCGGACGGAGGGAGTATATATATGTATATGGAGAAAAAGTAATGACATTTTGTGTAAAATTAAGAATATTGTGATGGTGGGATTTATAAAAGAGTTTTTTATTTCAAGGGTGTGAAAGTTATTATGAAACGTCTCAAAAAGAATAATGTAAAAGTAATTGCGAGACGAATGAAGTATCAATTTGTGTAAAAAAAATTATATGTGTGTAAAAGTAATTGTGAGACGAATGAAGTATTCCATTTATTAAATTAGTACAAGTTGATACAAACCAATGGAAAATTAACATCACAAATACTTTACTAAAAATGCTTGCTAGAAAAGAAAATGTTCAAAAATAATTTAATATTCTTTAAAAAAATGTCATACTAGTTTATAATATTTTCAGTTTACACCACTATCACTTTTAAACTCATTAACCAACGAAGTACAATGGCTAGTGAGCGAAAAATAATGTTCATCTTCGAGAGTTCATGACTTTTCTCTTTTTTGTGGAAGTAAAAATTTATTTTTTTATGTAAGTTAGTATTAAAAATTAATATATAAGAATTAATTTTTTCAAAATGAAATGAGATATTGGGGGATAGGTTATCCACGTCCGGATATGAGCATCATAAACTAAACATACTTATCAAGCATACTTAGTTCAAGTTTAGAGATTTCATTTCTTAAATTAGACTTGATATTAATAAAACACATGATGTTACATGTTGATACAAATCAATAGAAATTTAACATCACAAATTATTTATTAAAAATACTTGATATTAATAAAACACATGAAGTTACATGTTGATACAAATCAATAGAAATTTAACATCACAAATTCTTTATTAAAAATACTTGCCACAAAAGGAAATGATCAAAATTAATATAATAATTTCTCAATTATATTTCCTCATTTACGACCATGATTCACACTCGCGCCACTCTCAAACTCATTAACCACGACGGAGGACGGTGATGAGTGGGCAGAGTTGTGAGGACAGCCACCCAGACATTTGACAAGACAATTGAATCCGCCTTCGAAGTTACATTTTTTCTGACAATCGGCCTTGCAATCTCCTTGCGCTGAGACAAAGACCATCATCAACATGAACATACAAACTAACATCTTTGAGAGAGTCATGATTTATTTTTTAATGGATGTAAGAATTTATCTTTGTATGTATGTTTGTTGTAGAATGGATGTTTAGAATACTACAATATATATAATACTCTCTTCGCGTGAGTATTATTTGTGCACTCCAGCTGGAAAACTTATCCATAAGTATTATTCTCTCAATATTCTCATATTTTCACAAAATGTCATCATAAAACAAGCTAATAAAGCATAAATTATATCTCGAAATAAAACTATCTATCATAAAAGCAATCAATATGAATCATAAAGTGATTTTGGATAAAATCTTATCTTGTAAAGTTTTTTTTACTTTTACTTTGGTATATTGATGTTATATATATAATGCAAAAAAAAAAAAAAAAAATTGGTTATTATCTATTACCTCTCCGTTCTTTATTAATTGTCCTATTTTATTTGAAATGATGTTCCTATTTATTTGTCACTTTACTAATAATGATACAATACTATATCTTTTACTCAATGTTACATTTGTTAAAAAAAAATTGTCCTTACTAAATGCTATATTTCTTATAAAGAAAATAAAATTATTATCACCACCCCTTTAAGAATCTCCCCCACACATTTTCAAATTACACACTTCATTCATTATTCTTTCTAGTAAAGTAGAAAAAAAACCACACTACCCTATTAAAAGGGGAAATCACTTTCTAGTATATTTGGAGATTTCTTACTACAATATAGTACAATCACTTTCTAATACATTTCACATTTAAACAAACATTTCACATTTACATCAAATATTTCATATTCACATTTCACATTTCACATTTACAAACAAATATTTCACATTTAAAAGTGGTTGTATTAAATTGTGGGGAGAAGTTGGATTTTGTATCAAAAAGTGAATAATCACATTTTAAAAAGCAATTTTATTACTTTAATAATGACCTTTTGGATAATTTGAAGGTTTTTGAAGGAGGTTGTTAAAAGGAGTAATGAATTGTTTTATTTTTAGTAAATGTAGCCTAAAATAAGAAAATATTTTTTGAAAAATATAGCATTTGAGTAAATGATTTGAGTATTTGTTAGGGGTATTGTTGAAAGAAAATAAACAAGTTAGTATTAGTATTAATAAAGTTACATATAAATATGAACATCATTTTAAATAAAATAGGACAATTAATAAAAAAAACAAAGAAAGTATCCCTCCAATTTAAAATATAAGTCATTTTGGATTAATCCATATATATTAAAAAAATTAATTTTTTATTTTACTCCTTAATAAATATTTGCATTTCTCAACAAAAGAAGAACACATTTATGTAAACATTTATTGATTTTAAGAGTAAATTTGGAAGAAATGCAATTAATTTATATTGAAAAGTACAAAACATCATATAATTTGTAAAGAAAACGAAATGTGAAAACGACTTATATTATGAATAGAAATGAGTAGGTAATAACCAAATTTTTATGTTTTAATGCTGCTTTATAAGAGACAATTTTATCCAAAATGCACTTTATGATTCATTGGATTGCTTTTGTGAAACATAATTTTATCTCAAAATACATTTTATGCTTTATTGGATTGTTTTATGAGAGACAATTTTATCCTAAAAAAAAATACATCTTATGCTTTATTAGCTTGTTTTATGATGACATTTTGTAAAAATATGAGAATATTGAAAGAGTAGTGCTTATGGATAAGTTTTTCAGCTGGGTGCCCAAAGAATACTCACACAAAGAGAGTAATATATATATGGCAGTATTTCATACATTCATTTTTACAACAAACATACATACAAAGATAAATTCTTACATCCATTAAAAAAAGAAAAATCATGACTCTCTCAAAGATGATAGTTTTTATGTTCATGTTGATGATGGTCTTTATCTCAGCGCAAGGAGATTGCAATGCCGATTGTCAGAAAAAATGTAACTTTGAAGGCGGATTCAATTGTCTTGTCAAATGTTTGGGTGGTTGTCCTCACAACTCCGCCCACTCACTACCGTCTTCCGTCGTGGTTAATGAGTTTGAGAGTGGCGCGAGTGTGAACCATGGTCGGAAATGAGGAAAGAAATTAGTAGATTAATTTTGATCATTTTCTTTTGTGGCAAGCATTTTTAATGAAGAATTTGTAATGTTAAATTTCTATTGATTTGTATCAACGTGTAACATCACGTGTTTTATTAATATCAAGTCTAATTTAAGAAATGAAATCTCTAAACTTGAACTAAGTACGTTTGACAAGTGTTTAGTTTGTGATAAGTATTCCACATCCATTTCTACAACATACTTACATAGAAATAAATTATTTTACTTTCATAAAAAAAGAGAAGAATCATGAAACTTTCAAAGATGATAATCGTTATGTTCATGTCGATTATGATTTTTGTCTCATTGGTAGGAAGTTGCTATGATGATTGTCAGCGCAAATGTGCCTATGATATCCAATAAAGTAAAAAAGATCATACTACTCTTTACAAGAAACAATTTTATTACTTTAATAGTACAAATAAAATCTTATGCAAAAAGTAAAAGTTGCATTAAATAATAGACGAAGGTAGTACTAATCATTAGTAGAGCGTCAAAACGGGTTGGGCCTGTTGGGCCAGCCCGCCCCGCCACTAAAAATAGTGGGTTGGGCCAGAATTTTCCAAGCCCACTAGGAGGCGGGCCTAGACGGGCCAGCCCGTTTGGGCCGTGATCTTTGGCGGGCTGGCCCGCCATTTTTCAGTTTTTTTTTTTTTTAATTAAAAAAATACTCCATATATAATAAAAAAAGTAAAAACCCTAGGGGACTAATTACATAAACAGCTGCATGTTTTTTCTTCTTTTATTAATTTTCTACATTTCTGCTTCTCGGCTACTCCATGTCCACGACACACTCTTGATTTTATAATACATACTGATGTTGATATCCAAAGTGGCTGCTGTTTATCATATTGCTTTCTTCTAAATGTTTTTATTTTTTATATTTTTGAAGGATTTCTAAATGTTTTTATTAGGAGCACTTCTTGTGCATATGTAATTTTGAGACTATATGCATTTTTTTATATATTGAGTTATCTGCCCGATCAATAAAAAAAGTACATATAATATATGTATATTATTGTTATATATATGTATATTATTATTGTAGTTTATATTATATTACACAATATTTCTATTTAATTTTTTTGTTCTTATATTAGTAATTACTGTAATTCTTGATGTTTATTCTTATTATATGTATATTACTTATGTTTAATTCTTGATGTTTAATGAATTTAATAAATATATATAAAAAAAAAAGTGGCCCGCCAAAACCCGCGGTCCGCCCATTTTTGGGTTGGGTTGAGGTTTTAGCAATCCGCCTAGAAAACGGGTTGGCCCGCCTCGCCCCGCCCCGTCAAATGGTGAGCTTTTGCGGTTTTGGTCCGCCCTGCCCCGTTAGCCCGTCTTGACAAGTCTAATCATTAGTTTATATGAATAAATAAAGGTATACATGTTTATAAAGAGAAAATTAGTTTATGGGATAAAATCATACATTCACTCTTTATAATTTTAGAAAATACTTCTAATTTCTAACATATCTTTGTTAATCAATCTCCTAGTAAATTGGTAAGATTTGAAAGATTAATGTAAGCTAAAATTATGAAATGTGGTTAGAGGATCTCATTCATTAACTGAGGATAAACTTATCTACATACAATTTTTTTAATTCCACCAAAAAAAGTCTACATACAATTTTTTTAATTCCACCAAAAAAAGTTACTGTATTATTTATATATAAGACTTTCATATATCATTACGAACCTCCACTTTGGACAAATTATTACTCCATATGACAGATTTAAATTTTTATCAATAATTATTTTTTAATGTTAATAATACATATTTATTTTTGGTTGTGTATTTATTTTTACCAACAAAAAAATCACTTAAAATAAAACAAATCGACATTACACATTAAATATTATAATTTGACCACATTAATCTATTTTTATATAACGAGTGTAATTGAGTTTTTTAACGTAGTATTTGAAACTTTCGCGTGTAACTTTTCAAAAGTCAATGTATATCTCGTAACTTTATTTTAAATAAAAATGAAATTTTAAGATTTTGATAAAAATATGCAATTTAATTTACTAATCAAATACGCATCTAACTATTTAATTTGAATAAATATTTTAAAATAAATGTATATTTAATGATCAATATATATTGAAAATGAATAAAATAAGAAATAATCATGTAGAATCGAAGAAAGTAAATATAAAGTAGTATTGTATATGTTTTAAAAAATGTATCACAAGGAAAACATTTTTTGATATGAAATCCGACGTGGATATATATATATATATAAACCAAACAAGTAAATGCAATTATAATACGCTGAAGGACGAGACTCAAGAGTAGAATAAGCATACAAATCAATCAATGTATAGTTATAATAAAATCCTGAATACACTATCTGATGGGCAAATTCTATAACGCTACTATGTATCTACATTCCACAACAATGTCGAAGGGAAAAATCAGCTCGAAAAAATACGAAAACCATTGATAAACTAAGCTAAAAATCGGAACTCCAAAGTCTAGAGCAATAATATGTATGTGCGCATTAGTAACAAAATTCATCGTGCTTACCACACCACTGGCAGAAAGACACCCGGTCCCTTGATCGCCTCCTCTTCTACCTGTCATAAGGGAACGGAGGTTAAAGACGAGCATGAAGTGTAGGAATCAAATTCGCATAAGAATAGAAACAGTTTAAAGGCTCACCAAACAAATTCACTTGGCAAGATTATAAATATGTTTACAGTAAGGAAGTATTATGAGTTAAGAAAAACTATATTTAGAATATCTGTCGTGCGTCTGGCTTTTTACGCAACAAATAAACGTGTAGGCAAATGAAGAATTCAGTTAGCACCAATAATCCATAACAGTACATGATATAAATGAATAATTCCAGAACGAATCACAACTAAACACATTTCAGAACACGCTTCAAATCTTACCATGAGAGAAATTGTACAGCTCTGGAACCGTCTGTCTTCAATGGACTCAGTGACGGGGTGTAAGCACTGAAAATTCAGAAGAAGAGGGGAAAGGGGAGAGAAATAAGAATCGACTATTAAAATAGTTAATGCATGAACAGAACATAAGAAAGCCACTACAAACAAGAGTTCATATAAACTTTCATGGGGCTAAAGCATTTTGTTAAAATTGAAGCTAGTAGTTAAATTAGAAGGAACATTTCAAGATCTTCTGAAACAAATTTTGAATCAGCTCGTTGATCAGAAAGGGCAATAGAAATATCGAAACTGTAAGTCGTCATGCTAGTGGAGATGCATACACATGCCATCTCGATTATAATCTCTAAGAGATTTCATAACAAGAAGCATCATATGTATGAACTTGAATTTCCATAAGGGAAAAAGGTTATACTCAGCAAAGCATAGGCAGCAAACGTGTACCAGAACTTACTATATGCAAATACTATTCAATATCATCAGCTAATCCTAAAAAACTAGGCGTGTTATCTGAGAAGATACTCTGAAACAATAGATGAATAAAGTAGAGTACACACAATAGCAAAAAATTGTAGAAAGACATCAAAATTTGCGAGTCGACACAGCAATTAAAAGAAATCAATTAATCACCAGTAACAAAACTAGGAATTTCACACCGGCCCAACCAACTGCTTTTAGGCTGACGGTTCTCCTTCAGTATTCGTACCCCACTCTTCCTCAGCCTCATTTCCGTTCACAAGTACAGCACTATCTGTAGAATCTGCATCCACCACAACAGCCTCTTCTTGGCCATCATCATGCTCCTCTGCTTGCTCATCATGTTGTCCCTCTTCTACTTCATCTCCATTCTGCACTACATCCTAGAAAAAATTCACAAAAGAAAAATAAATAATGACCTTAGCATCATCAAAAAAACTCTCACACGCCTCCAGCGTGGAATATTACAGCCTGTGTTACCAAAATATTCACAAAATCTAATTCGTGACGTAACTGTTTTGCAGGTTCAACGTTTCATTTCTGTCAACTTGTGAATTGAAGGCGAAAAAATTTGTATTATCTCAAGTAGATGACCTATATTTCTGCAGTGAGCGTGCTCTTTTTAATAAAAATATGGTTTTCCAATTAATGAGTCCTAATAAATTATTGGAAAGAGAGATCCTGCTATTATCTCAACACTCGTATTACTAAAAAAAATGGTTTCCTTGTTAATAATGTGTCCTAATTATTGGAAAGATGGAGGATCCTGCAAATAGGAAATAAACTCATTTCTACCTCATAATCCATGTCTCCATTTTCAAGGGCTTCTTCTTCATCCAATTGCATGTTTCTAAATGATTCTACAAGGCTGGCAGTTGATCTATCAGCATATTGCACATATTCACTAGCTGGAGGAAATTTGCCCCTACAACAAAGTGGAAACCAAGTTAATTTAATCCAAGCATAGTTCGCAAAGTGTGCCAGCTTAATCCTGTATCATTATGTCTGAGAGATAAGAAACGAAGGCAAAAATCATGGTTTAGTGAATAATGTCTTATAGCTAACTTGAACTGAATTTCAATAAGCTACCACAATATTCATACTTGAAACATGAGCATGAGAAATTATATTTCGTACAGCGGTGAATAAAATGCTTGATTAAATAGAAAAAGCAGAAAATTAACAGAAATTAAAATCGAAATACATGTACCTCGTCTCCGCAGCTTTGGCTTCAACAGAAAAGGCAATTTGCCAATCGTCAAATAAATTAGGATATTCTTCTGGATCAGCAAGAGATTCTGCAGCTTTTTGATTAATCTACAAATAAGAGAAGGTTCCTCAAAACTCCTTGGACTTCAATAAAATGCACCCATAAATTATACCAAACCGGAGTAATAACCTTATTGAGGTCCTTCCTCCAAAGAGTAACAATCTCCGACACTTTACTTGGGAGGTATGACCGAGCCATCAGTGCAGCTTCAGGTATCCGGTTGCTGCAAAAATTCATGAATTATTAGAGCCAATAAGGCAATAACTAATTGGTAGAACAACTAGATTAACCAATGAAAACAACCTGTCAATCAACAGCTGAAGGCAATCCTCCAATTTACCCAACATAAATAAACAGAGGAATGCAACATTGTTTTTCCCATGTTCTTTTGAAAGAGATGCAAGTTCAGTAATTCCTTCAGCATCGCCTAAAGAAGAGTAGAGAAGCAACAGACCGCTCAAGTCATTTGCTTGCTTCAAGCAATCTTCTGCCATCTCTAACTGGAATACAGTAGGATAAAATTTAAAAAGATTTCCAGGTGGAATTAATCATAAATGCATCAGCTCAAATAAATAAAACAATAGACAGGCAAGAAGAAACATAAGGGAGGATGAGTGAGCTCTCCTGGTTCTTAAGCAGAATAAACAAAATCATTTGGAAGCAAGGAGATTGGCCATCGATTGACAGAATGAGTTTTTACATAAATGCAACTCTCATTCTGTGCAAGAGAATCCCTTTGACATCATAATATATGAAGGAAATTTACTAAATTTTAACTGGGATATTGCTATCAAGAGAATACCAATCCAGAAGACATGGCTAATTCACCCAACTGTTTCCACTTAGTCTCGTTCTGTGCCACTGCAGCAATTTCCTGTAGAGAAGAACATAGAAAAGGGCACTACTAAGAACAACATACTTAGCCCAAAGCACAATATTTCAACATAGAACATATAATAATAACCTTCCAAAAGATTCAGCAACAAGAAAAACAAATTTGAAATGCTCTAGCAATTTAGCAAAAGCAATATTATGGATATAATGCCCAATATTACCTTAGCAATATCTAGTTTGCCTAGTTGTATAGCTAACTCGAATCTGTAGTCAGGATCTGTAGCAACTTCAAGTGCATCTTCTATCATACCTCGTGATTCCAAGAAACGAGCGACACTGTCCACAGAATAAATGGTTATTGGAATTTATGTCTCGGAATACAGAGTATTCACTAATTCAACTTCAAAGCCTATAATTAGTGCATATTCGCTTAAGAAATATAAAGAAATCTACAGCTTGCTGCTTATGTATCATTATTCATTAAATACAAGTCGAATAGTCGATGCATAATCGTCTTATTCATGAAAAAACTACAGGGAATCAAAAACATAGAAAAGACAAGATAAGCATACTTGATTAGAAGATTAAATAAATGGTAGTTGCCTCTTTAGAAATTTAGAAAATTAACTGGGGAATATTTATGATGATACTGTACGTACAAAATGATATCTTTAGCTAAAAGTTAATAAGATGATCAAGGACAATGGTTTTAGAATGAACTTAATCAGAAGGTTGCTAAGAGGTTCAAGATGTTAAAAAACCTGTTATGATGTTCTTTTGGAATTGATGGTAAGACCTCATTTGCCTTTTCCAAATCACCACGCATTACAAGAGTCTTGTACTCGATCAAGCTGAGCAGCAACGTATATCCAATCACACTGAAACATATTCATGGATCGTTAGATAAATCACAAAGGTAAACTATAAGTACCTCTTCATCTGACATCAAGATGACAGAGATCAGCTATAGTTTATTTATTGATTAACGATTACACAAGCCCTCCAATTCCAAAAGAAAGAAAAAAAACACAATATAACAAGCATTTTCTAAAAGCCATGACTGACTCACTTAAATTCTTTATCGATGAGAAAAACACGACTTTGACTAGCAAGATACCCGAGCAGGTACATGGGTCGATCTAAATGGAACATCGTCGTCACCTAAAACATACAAAAAGCAAAATTATTTCACATTCGGGAAGTTACATCTGGAAAAAGGTGACTATAAAGTTCATATGGAGTTGTAAGCAATACCTCACCGCCAACACAGTAATTGAGTCTCCAGGATGCGTTGCTGTAAATAAAACAATCCCCAACCCATATCCCAGTCCTTACTCGTTCATTAATTTCATAAAGAAGCTCAAAAGCATCTTCAACGCCTTGTTCATCTACTGATCTCCCACTATCGAAATGAGAAGAAACTACGTCACGCTGCAACATGTATAGAAAAAATCAGTTCGTAACACTTTCGTAGGAAGAACTTTGGAGGAAATTCATGAGTTGTTCAATATGAAAGTAGCCCTTACATTATACTTGAGTATGTAGAATGATGTATCACTTGCAATCGCTACCAAATCCCCACTGTCAGCCCAGTAAAGATTCTGTAATACATTACCAAGATACAGATAAAACAGTCATAACCTATATGGCCAAAATAATTGCATGTGCGCTAAAAAATTTAGTCTGTAATTTTCTTACTTTAACAGTGACATCAATTCGCCGTATCAACCTGCAATCAACCCAATCATAGAAACAAATAAAATCATTTGAACACATTGCCAATAAATTGCCCCCATAAATGTGCTCAGCAGAAAATGTGGGCCGGATGCTTTTCTTTTCCTGAAAGAATCACATTATACCCGTTAACAACATAGATAAACTGAGATCTAATAATGAGTAACAGTAAGGTTAGATTATGAATGCTGCATATACGTCCATCATTTTGCTAATTAGGAAGACTAGAAGACCCATCCATGAATATTAAATAAGGACTTACAGAGAACAACTACAAATGGGTGTCGGCAAACACCGTGACAATGTTGAAAATCAGAATCAGAATGAAACTAAAGTTTTAATACAAAATGTAAGAAAGAGAACTGGGAGTCATAGAGGAGATAAAAAGGAAACCAAGAATGCCTTCTAGTTCAAAATCAAGATTTCACTACAACACAATGGGGTTCTTTGCAAATAAATTAAGCAAGAGATGAAAAAACCAACCACAAAATTTTTAGTGAAGATCTTAATCTTTGATGTACTTTCCCTAACAGCATATTCTCCGTCCGTTGACCAAACAAATTCCAACGCTGAGCCAAACGATCTGTTTCTCCATGCCAAAGCTGTGTATATTATGTACTCACCATCTCCACATACAACAACGAACCTACCATTAGGATTGTGCTTTAAGCTCTGCCAGAAAATTTTCAGAAAAAAAGTTAAAACATTATCTCAAATCTAGATAGTGAATAACTACATTAGCTAATTTCAAATGATGCTTCAAGAATGGTGTCATGAAGATTGTCAATGCAAGGAAATTACCCAACTATTTTTCACTCAATATCTTGAAGATAAAGATAACTTAATTACTTCAATATCTTCTATTGCAGATAAGAAAGAAAAAGGGGAGAGAAGAGATTATTCATCCTCAACATTGCAGGGATAATGAATATTTCTCCTTGTGTCTTCTCACATAGTGTCTAAGAAAATTACCATATATATCAAGAATGATAATATTGATACAAAAATCAATAATTAAACCACAATATAAAGAGATAAAATCTACTGCAGGAGATGGAAAACATAGGTGCATTCACCTACAGAGCCTCTTTCTAAAGCACATATAAAAACTTGAGCATCAAAGACCAAGTGATATATGATTTACCTGGTGATGATGTAACTAAAATACTTTAACCCAAAATACCAAACCACCAAAGAAAAAACACAAATTAGCAAGCCAAAATATAGCCAAAGAAGTTGGATAAACATCTTCAGGATGAAATTATCTCTTGGTAGCTTTTAGTGCTCCTTAAAATCAATCTATCAAATGATATTCTAGAAACTGCACTTTGTGAAATCATGCGAAAAATAATGTTACAGCATCTTTGAAAGATTTTTGATACACATAAAATACAGTTAAGAAAAATATATTTCAATAAATTTATATGAAATTTCAAATAAGCAATTTTTGATACACATAAAATACAGTTAAGAAAAATATATTTCAATAAATTTATATGAAATTTCAAATAAGCAATTTTGCATGGTTTAGGCAATTGGCATATGCAGACCCATTAGATAGATATAGCTCCATACGGACCATACCCATACTGATTTGTCTATATGGTGACAAACTAGCATGATCCCAAATAGATAAAATTTTGAAGTGCAACTATCGGCTGTCAGACAACAAAGATGTGGTTCATATGAATCAAGGAAAAATCACCTGAGGGTAAAGATCGCAGGTTCCCAGTTCCTTAACAGCCAAAGGCAATCTCTCTCCATCAGCAACCTGAGAAAATTTTATTTAAGAACAGCAATAGGCTTTGAATTGGTTAATTAAGTTCAGCTGTTCAGGCAAATCCTACCTCATAATCTGCTCCAACACTCTTGATGTTGACAGTCTGAATTTCATTATGCTTGGACCAAATGATTTTCCCTCCATTTTCCATACTTGCAACAGGTACCTCACGACCAAGCTTTACCATGATCGTTCCTTCATCATAGCCGATTACAACCCTGAGGATCGAATGATTCAGGTACACTCTCCAAATATAAGGGAAGCCCAGAAAAAAAAAATTAATATGTTCTTCCAGAAAACTCTATATTTATAATATTAGGGTAAGATATCATGGGTATTGCATAACTGAAATTCACAATTACCCCTACAGTTCATTTACAGCTACCTTTCTCTAAGAAACAGCTACTAAATTTAAATAAAAAATCTGAGCAATGTAGGACAAAGTACTTTCAGACACCAATGTGCAACAAAAAAAGAAAAAAAACTGAGACTTCAAAAAGATAAGTAAGCCCTCAACCACCAAAATTTAATCAACTGCAATGAAACTTACCGTCTTGAACCTTTTATGTAGCCAACTGCCCAAACTCTTTCAAGACCATAATTCAGAGTGTTTTCAAGTCTGCATAAGACACAAATGTGAGAGATATTATACAAACAAACAAAAAAACCCAAAACCAAAAAAAGTCTGAAGCCATGAGATTCCAAATTTAACATATAAAATTCCATATTTGTCATTTGAAAGGACACAATTCCTGCTAAACCAAAAAAAGTCTAAGAGATGAAAAAGTTAATTCTCAAAAATAAAAAAATGTTGGCTAACATGTTACATGAAAGAAAAAGCAGTAATGACTAATGTGATACAACCAGTAAGGCGTGTTAATTTAGACTCTGAGTAAAACAGGAAGCAGGTTATATGGGGTAAGTGGTATTCAGCCATCTTCAGCTTAGAACTTGCCTGTAAGTGGTTGCATGCCAAATGCGGACTGTGCCATCCTCAGAACCTGTTATTATAATGGGAAGTTCTGGATGGAAACAAACTGCAGAAACATTATGTGTGTGACCTTCTAATGTCTGAACACAACTCTTTGTCTGATAATCCCACACCTGTTTACATGTTTAAAAGATACTTAGAATTTTTCTCATGAAATTCAACACAGCTAAGGCGAATGAGGAATGAAGCAAGAACCTTGGCAGTGTGATCATCAGAACCAGTTATTAAATACGGTTTATCACCACCAGTGAAATAATCTACACAATTGACTCCTTTGAGGTGGGCATCCAGTGTAAAGTTTGGGTCGGGGGACCCAAGATTCCAGATCTACAAAAGCAACAACATACATGTATACTGTCACATCCAATTAACAAAATAACACTAGTAGAACAACTATCCTGTGGACAATTTCACTCATACCTTAATAGTGCGATCAAGAGATGCACTGGCAAAAGTATTTGTGTCTTTTGGATTAAAAGTCACTTGCATCACATAATGAGAGTGACCCTCGAATATTTGAGTGCATACCCACCCCTTTTCCCAGTCCCAGAGCTTTATTAGCATGTCATCAGAAGATGACAGCACGTAGGGAAGAGTGGGATGAACAGCCACACACCTAATATAATCTGTGTGGGCCTCAAACACTTTTACTTTATCCATCGTATTGTAATTGTACACGCGAATGAACATGTCGTCAGCACCAGCAACTACCCACTGTTTTCGTGCAATAAACTTTGCCGATCTAACTGCGAGATCAAATGGTAGGAATTAGCACAAACTGTTCCTCGTCATATTTAAAAACTTGCCCATGAAATATTTGTTAACAACTCAAGAGAAATAAAATTGGACTCTAATATGTACCTGGTAGTTCTGTAACCTCAAAAGATTTAACCATTGTCTGCAGCAGAAGAAATCAAGTTATTAGTTCAGTGAATACACATGAACAGGATATTGGGATAACTGGTTAAAAAGAAGAGGAAATTCACAGCGCTTCTCAAATAGTTTTTTTATTGTGATGTACAGAGTAATCATATTGTTTTAGGTACAGTCTGGGTAATTTGAAGTTTTGAACACCCTAAACATACAAATTATTTTAAGAAAATTCATGGTCCTTAGGAAAAGTTGCCTCTCAATATTAAATATAAATACTGATCATGATGTTAGGTTCTGGTAAAATGTATCATAAGTCATAACGATCTATCCACACTCGCACAAGGAGACAGCAGACTGTCACTAAACAGGACTAGTGTAAGGTTTTCAAAAAATACTAATACTGGCTATCAGCTTGTGGTCATTAAACAGATATTTAGTTATGGTGATTAGGGGAGCGAGATCTACGATACTCATTCTTTCCAATAAGTTGCACATCAGAGAACCACAACATGCAGATCATATTTGGGGTATTTAAAATTAATTAAAAGAGCAGATGATAAACAGAATCTGGATCTTCTTGAAACTGGCAATCAACCTCATTTGCAGCGGATGTATGCAATCTGGTGGATGAAATGGTCACATAATTTGACTACTCTGACTACTTTTATAATCCGAAACCTCAATCTATCCTAAGAGACCTAGTCTACAGAGTTACAAAGACATCATACAAGTATCAATCTTCAAATCAAGTATCATGGAAATGATCGGCTTAGTGTACTCCATGATAAAACATGATTGGATGCAGTTCTACGTACCTGAGTCTGATAATTCCAGATGCAAACCGTTCCTGAATACAAACTTGCCAATATCCTGTGAAAGCATAAATGCAATATTAAACAATCAAATTTCAAGATAACTAATCCTGCAGAAAATTGAAAAAAAAATACTAAAAAAAATCACGATCACTGTCTGATATAAATGAAAGTCAGGCACATAGCCCATCCATGACACGCAAACATCCCCAGCCGAGGAATAGAGTATCACACTATAGTAAAGATGCAGTAAGCTGGAAATAAATAAGAACCTAAGAGCGGATTAACAATGTGATCACAAATGTTTGCAGCTGATAACCTCTTGAAATAATATATCGAGGAAAGTTGTGAGATGTCAAGAGTGATTAAGTACAAAACAAAATAATAATAACAGATTCTCTTCTGCCAATAACTTCCAATTTTGACAGAAAATTATTTCTGCAATGCTAATTAAAAATGCAGAAAGCAACTACTAAAATGTATAAATTGATTGCACAGAAACATACCATGGCTCTCTTGGATGCAGATCCACCGATTTTACTCTTTCTGATCGTTGTGCAAGTTTCCTCTGATACAATTTCAAGAAATAATATCAGTATCCAATACTCAACTCTCTGTCGCTGACGCAGACAACAAGATAAATGCCAAACAGAAATTCTCAATTTGAAATGATTTCAGTACCTTGATTTCAAGTCTGAGAGGCTGTACCACGATTCATAACCACAAACAAACAATAAATATGAGTCAGTAAACAATAGCAGCAGCTCAAGATCTCAAAAAAACGGCACCAAATCCAAACAATAACATATACACCACCCAAATTCAGAGCAATCGAAATGCCGAATCTCCCACCCCCCGAATTCAACACCAAAACAATCCAAAAACACGAAGCTAGAACCAATTCGAAACAGATGACAGATCTAATTGGCAAATGCCATTTGGAAAAACAATCCAATGCCGACCGAAGCAAATAAACTCACCATTTTACAGATTCACAGTTTACAATTGAGAAGGCCTGGAGATCCGAGTGTAAGATCTATGAAGACTGGAGGAGTCAAGAAACACGCACTCGAATGCTGAGATCAAGAGAGAGAAAGTGCGCGTATTGATATGTAATTTTAGAGAGAGAAAGCAGCTGTGAAGGTTTTGTGCCCATATATCAACGAGTAAAATTCATGAAAGAGATGAACATATTTTTTTTCTTTTTCTTTTTGTTTTAAATAGGTGTTGTTTTTTATAGAAAAACGAAAAATACAATATTAAATTAAATTAAGAAAATTATGGTCTGTTTTCAACAAAAAAAAAAAAAAAATTATGGTCTACTTCATTTTTAAAAAATGTTCAGTAGTTAATTCGAGTTGGTCCATGCACTGTTTTTTTTACAACAATAGGTCCAATATTCTAATGCAAATAAAAGTACAAATTCAAATGATAAACGAGCAGCTTGAGAGTTCGGATTCGACACATTTATATTGATATACGATTTGAGCTTGAGTTCATTATATATTTGATTTATTATCGAGTCGGTTTGATATCTAAGTTTTTTCTTGTAATTTCATTTAGTGCGATTCGATATATTTGTTAGACTCGTTTCAAATCAAACTTAATTTTTAGCTCGAAGACTATTATTTGACAGTTGGTGGTTCTATTTTAAGTAAACTGAGTTAACTTTTTTTCTTTTTAGTAGGATTAAGTAATATTGTTGGATTATGAGATGTTATAAACTGCTTGTAAAATTCCAAATTCTAGCATATAGCATAAATAATGTCTCAACAATAGTGAAAGGAATCAAATTCCACCAATTTTTGTTTGAATTTTAGTAATCTAAAAGAGTTGCATCCAATGGATTAATTGATAGTATCGAATTTTATTAAGAGCTTAAAATTTTGTTGGGTGGAAAAATATTTGGTTTAACGGACTAACGGTTGCATAGTAGGTAGTTGGTGTACGATCACTTTCGACTGAACGTCATGTTTATTGTTCGATCATTCTGACCGAACAGGCAAAGTGGATGCATGCTTGGTATCTTGTTCGATTGAAGTGGTCGAACACTAAATATAATGTTCGACCGAAAATGATCTTATATGAGTTACATAGTACTCGTGCAATTATTATAGTATGTAATTGATGTACAATAATTTTCGGCCTAATGTCATATTTAGTGTTTTGCTATTCTAACTGAACGAGTACAATATACGCTTAGCATTTCGTTCGACTAAAATAATTGAACAATATATACGACGTTCGATCGAAAATGAACTATGTAACTGTTACCCGCCCGATAATTTATCGCAACTCTAAAAACCTCTCAATATCCTATTACACCACCCAAATCTCCTATTTATAATTATGTCCTAATCTAGCCAATTTATTGTGCTACGTATGGTATAGTATATATAATGATGATTAAATTTCAACATTTTATGCCATTCACGTATATGTAGGGGTGACAATTTTAGATACGATACGATAGCATGACACAAATCCGATACGAAAACTGCGGGTTAGTGTTTGGTATTATCGTGTTCATATTAACCCGTTAAGTACGATAAAATTAATAGACAATTCATTAACTTGTTAACAATCCGTTAATCTGTTATTTACACACGACACGATAATGACATAATAATTTTTTATATTTATATAAATATATTATTTTTATATATTTAAATGCAATTTAAAATTGATTTATTTTCTTATCGTGTCGTTATTGTGTTGCATGTCATGTCACGTCGACACGAAAATTATCGTGTTGTTATCGTGTCGTGTCGACAAAAAAATAATCATATTTGTGTCGACACATATCCTTATAGAGTCGTGTTCGTGTTTGACCTTATCATGTCAACACGAAATATGACACAATATCACGATTTGTCATACCTATAAATATACATAGAAAAAAAATATATATATAAACTCATAAAGAGAGATTAATTTATAAAAACATTTATATCTTTTTCGTACTCCCATAAATTTAACTTAATTTATATTATAATGGCTAAAAAAATTCAATTAAATAACAAATTACTCAAATTTCAAGGACATGATATACAACAATTACACACAAGAATTTATCTATAATAAATCTTATCCATAAGCACAATAAAAATTGTTATTTACTAATTTTGTAATTTTTATTTACTAATTTTCATTTTTTCGATCCTAAAAACAAGTCCATCACTATAAAAAGCAGAGGCTGTAAATTTTCTAATTCCCCAAAATTTCAAAAACAATATCACTAACTTGCAATACAAGTAGCTTGCTATACACATAAATTTTTTTAAACAAAAAAACTAAAAAAAAAAAAGAATAAAAGGAAAAAAATGTCTAGAAATTCAAGCAGAATTGATGATGCTCCCACACCGCCAGTGGTAGCAGCATCTCCATGCACCAAATGCAATGAACCAAAAATCACAGCAAATGCGACGCCGCTGGAAGTGCGACTTCCGGCGCGGCGGACCACAGTGGAGAAGCTCCTCCATCGCATGGCGGAGATTTTTTTCCCCGACGATCCTCTTCATAAGTTTAAAGATCAAACGCCGGGGAGAAAGTTTATTCTCGGCGTTCAATATTTCTTCCCTATTTTTCAGTGGGCGCCGGAATACAGTTTTAAGTTGCTCAAATCTGATGTTATTGCTGGCATTACGATCGCTAGCCTTTCGATTCCACAGGTACAGTGTCAATTTGTTTGATTTTTTTTGAAATTTTCCTAGGTTTTGAAATTTGTATGCATATATGCATGTATGTTCGTGTGCAAATGGATGAAATGTATAGATCGTGCTTTGTAGTTACTGTGATGAAATGTTGATTTTCTCGATTATTAGGAAATACTATTGTTATGGATTTCTCTAGTTTGCAGCACAATATGAAATGTTTACTTTTAAGTGATAATGATATGATTAATCATCATGATTTTGATGTGATCTGTTTATAACTGTAATACAGGGGATTAGTTATGCAAAACTAGCAAATTTGCCACCTATAACTGGACTTTGTAAGTATAAAGATCAAACATCCTATGTATATTGTGTAAAGTATTTGATGTATCACATGCTGATAGTACGTGAAATTATCCCGTTTTTTTTAAATTCAGATTCGAGTTTTGTACCGCCTATGATCTATGCGATTCTGGGGAGTTCAAGACATCTCTCTGTGGGTCCTGTGTCGATAGCTTCCCTAGTAATGGGTACAATGCTCAATGGATCTGTAAACTATGTTGAACAACCTTATCTTTACCTTCAACTTGCTCTCACATCAACATTTTTCGCGGGCCTATTCCAAGCTTCTCTAGGTTTCCTAAGGTAAAAACCAGCATTAAATAAGACGTTGAACTGTAAATGTGAATAATCGAGAGTTTTCTGCTATAGATGTTTTTTCCATCTCTGGAATGTTAAAGAACATTTATGTTCAACTAACTAGTAATCAACTGCGCGATTTCCAGATTAGGATTCGTGATCGATTTTCTATCAAAGGCAACTCTACTTGGATTTATGGCTGGTGCAGCAGTCATTGTTTCATTACAACAACTAAAGGGGCTACTTGGGATAGTCCATTTCACAACCAAGATGCAACTGGTTCCCGTGTTGGCTTCAGTCTTCGATCACAGAGACGAGGTAGACTCCTTCGATGCTTTAAAAAAAAAAGTGAAAAAAAGATGGAATCTCTACTTTTTACATTGGCTTCTAATGCCATAATTTCTTAATATATTTCTTAGATATAGTGCCATTTCTTGGTGAAAAATAGTGTAGTAAAATAATTGACTTATTTTGTGAGTACTATGTTTAAATTCAACATTGTGTAATGAATGCTTCACTCTTTACCGCTGCAGTGGTCTCTGCAGACAGTTATCATGGGAGTTAGTTTTCTGGTTTTATTACTGATGGCAAGGCAAATTGTAAGTGATCATTATTTTTTAAGTAGTTATTTCCATGTTCTTCAAAGGTCTGCCTCTTATAAATGTTGTAATAAGCTTAAAAAATGAATGTAGAGCGTGAGAAATCCAAAACTGTTTTGGGTTACGGCAGCTGCACCCTTAACATCAGTGATTGTTTCAACCGTTCTAGTCGCGTGCCTTAAATCGAAGCTTCATAACATTCAAACTGTAAGAAATTATAATTTCTCTTAAAAAATCTTGTGTTAAGTATCAAATAGATGAGGCCTAATTTAAGAATCTACTTCTGCAGATCGGGAAGTTGCCTAAGGGTGTGAATCCACCATCTTTGAAAATGCTATATTTCAGTGGCAAGTATCTAGGTCTAGCAATCAAAACTGGTGCCATCATCGGAACACTTTCTCTTACAGTAAGCTCTTAACTTCTTTCATCGAATGCACAAATGACTCACACTTTCCGGGACATTGTTTTAACTTAATTAAACATTAATGAAGATGAAACATTAAGAACTTTTTTTTTTCTTAAATATGTAGGAAGGGATTGCAGTTGGGAGGACATTTGCAACTTTAAAAAACTACCAAGTTGATGGCAACAAAGAAATGGTGGCCATTGGCCTCATGAACATGTCTGGCTCTTGCTGTACATGTTTTGTCACCACGGGTACAATATAACAGGAAATATGAGTTTTTTACCACAAAAAATAAAAACCATGTATAACCCCGTCTTGACCCATAAAAAGTGTACAAAATTTCAATTTTCAGGATCATTCTCGCGGTCTGCGGTGAATTATAATGCTGGAGGACAGACCGCTGTGTCGAATATAGTAATGGCTATAGCTGTGCTCATAACTCTGCTGTTCCTGATGCCTCTGTTCCAACACACTCCAAATCTCATTCTTGCAGCTATCATCGTAACTGCTGTGATTGGCCTAATCGATTATAATGGTGCTTATGAATTGTGGAAAGTTGACAAACTCGATTTCTTGGCTTGCTTGTGTTCATTTGTTGGAGTTCTATTCATCTCCGTGCCTATTGGTCTTGGTATAGCAGTAAGTCTTTCTTCATCGAATCCAGATATTACGTTTCAAAATGATGTTAATTATTCCGATTTGATATCATACAATTGCAGGTTGGAGTCTCAGTTTTCAAGATTCTGCTGCACGTCACGAGGCCAAACACAGTTTGCTTGGGGAACATCCCAGGAACTCATGTGTATCAAAACCTTAGTAGATACAATGAAGCTGTTAGAGTCCCTGGATTTTTCATCCTCGGCGTTGAGGCACCTATATACTTTGCCAATTCTACTTACCTACTAGAAAGGTCAGCCAAGAAACGACAACATTCTTCAACTATTAAAACGCACTTCTATCTACATATTTGAACTCAACTAATTCTGCAGGATAATGAGATGGATCAGAGAAGAGGAAAGTTGGCTTGAATCAAACAGCGGTGGCCCTATAAAATGTGTGATTCTTGATATGACCGGTTAGTCACTCAATTCCAATCTTGATTGCTTCATAATAGTGATATAACAGACTTTTCTCAGCACTCCGTGTTTTCATTTCTTGACCAGCCGTATCAGCAATAGACACGAGTGGGATTGATCTGATCTCCGAACTCAAAAGATTGCTAGAAAAACGATCACTAAAGGTAAGACATCACAAAACTGCATATTTAATGCTTTTTTTTTTTTTTTTGCCTTCTTGTTGTTGGTAGTGAGGCCCCGTTATCGTAATGTAGCTTGTGTTGGTGAATCCCATCGGAAATGTGATGGAGAAAATGCATCATTCGAATATCTTGGAGTCGTTTGGGCTTGAAGGATTGTATTTGACAGTTGGAGAAGCTGTTGATGACATTTCGGGTTCTTGGAAGTGTTAACCTTGCAATAAGACTGGCTTTCTTCCTCTATTTTCTATCGTGTTTCAATCTCGTATTTTATTGATGTCACATTCTTTGCGTAATCCAGATAATAAGATGAAATATGAATAATAATTTTTGTGGATTTTATAGGGGATTTTTTAGTGTTCTTTCTTATAGATTTAGAAGCTATAATAAAGATAGAATCATTTCATGTATAGAATCCCAGTCTGTAATTTTAGGAACACACGTGATGAAAATAAATGAAACAGTTTCTGTGTTTTATTTCATTTTTTCGCTTCAGAATATCAATATTTTGTTTAGCTATGTACACTCTAAACCTAATTGTACTTGTACCGTTATTTCGACCGAACAGATAGCCTACGGTTAAAATAAGTCGAACAGCCTTTAACTCATACTTAGGGAGGGTATTATTGTCATTTTATTTGTATATCTATTTTTATTTTAATGATGATTGATTTAGGTGCACGCCACCTATACATTCACGTTCGCAAACAGTCCCTTGCACCTGGAAAAAGGGAAATTTGTCAACTCTGTCAAAATCCCAATTCACAAAATTTACCCTAGTTTTCAGCATCTTTTTCTTCGTACACTGTAGTCAATCGTATGCAAAAATTGGTTCAAAACCCATGAAATTGGGGTTTCAGTTATCATTTATTTTTGAAAATTCTTGGTGTGAGAATTTAGGGAAGAATTGAGCCATGTTCTATGGTACGACGGCGTGGGATCCGTGGATAATAGTGGCGCAAATCGTGTTTCTTCAATGTCAATATTACCTCACTCTAGGGATACTGCTGGCATTTCTGGTTGGCCCCCGAGTGTCGAAGATGAGCCTTGTGTACTTCTTTGATTTTGCTACGGTTACAGCCTCCACACCTACTGGTTGGTGCGTTATCGCTTCACATTTTCTCAGCTCCATTGCCGGGTGAGTTTGTATTTCTGTCTCAGTTTTTATGATTAAGTATATTTATTTGTGATTGTTTTGCCTGAGTTGGATTGTTGGTTGTTGAATATCGATTGTTTATGTATAAAGTAGTTGTGTAAAATGTGTGCATTAGTATTTCATTCAGGAGTGTGTATATTAATTTGGACGGACGAAAAGGAAATTATACTTATCCATTGTTTATGTATGAAGTAGTTGTGTAAAAATTGTGCATTAGTGTTCCATTTAGGGGTGTGTATATTAAGTTTGGACGGATCAAAAAAGAAATTAGACTTATTAAGTTTGTACGAAGTGAGTAAATCTTTTTTGGTTCTTTGCCATTTGTGAAGTTTTAACTTAACTGTCAACTAAGTTGTTGGGAAAGTTTCTGCTGCTATGCTTTTGGAATGATTCTAAGTATTGTTTCTAGTTTGTAGAGCCTCCTTGTTGATTGCAATTATCTCCACTCTATTGAAAATTCGGACTTCTTTCGTTGCACTTAACTATTATTAACAAGTTAATAACATAATTTTATGCTGGGGTGACTGCATACATTGATAGCCTTAAACTTGTTAGCCTTCGGTCTTGCTAGAGTTGGATTTGTGTGGTTATAAAAATTGTTGTCTCAAGTTCTCCATGGAACTTAAACTAGTGGGCTTTGTTACTATCGACGATTTTGGTATAATCTTAGAAACTAAACTCTTGGATGGAGCTACTCTGTATATTACATATTCAAGAATTAAGTGTATGCTTTTTGAATTCAAAGTTTTGACTTGGTCTATTATGTGCTGATTGTGAAAGATTATAGACTTGCTATAGTATTTATTTAGTGTGTACCTTGTTTTTCCTATTGGAACAGAGCTGGAGTTTTAGTGTATTTAGTTGAAAGGGCAAAGAAATGCCTGGATTTTTCAGCGACAGTTTACATCGTCCACCTTTTCATTTGCTTGTTTTACGGAGGTTGGCCCTCATCAATGACGTGGTGGGTTGTGAATATTACCGGCTTTGCAGCGATGGCACTGTTAGGTGAATATTTGTGCATGAGGCGTGAATTAAAAGACATTCCAATTGGAAGATTTCGATCAAGTAAGCTCTCGTCTGTTTTCACTATCAATTACATGATCTCTGTTCGAGTTATTGATATAGAAATGAATTCAAATGCACAAATTTTGCATCTATTGACTTGCCTTTCCAACGAAAATCATTTCATTTTCAATGCAGATGTGTGACGACGAGACGAGAAATTCGTATCAGGAGGTGATGTTGCTGCTGCTGTTCATCGATCGATAGCAAGAATACGTGCTCAGATTAGATTAAAGTCCTTTTGTCATTTGAAATTCATAACATGAATTTTGAGCATTATTGGCAGGTTATGCAATTTCTACCATGTAATTGTGTGTTATTTCATTATTGCATGATGTATATATTGAAATGCGTTATTTCAGCTATACGCTAAGCATTCTGTTCAGTCAAAGTGGTCGTACACTAAAGTTTGGAGTGCGAGTAATGACACTCTAAATTCCGAGGATATAATCAATCAATAATCTCAATTAGAAACTGTTCGACCCAATTCAGCCATACGCTAAGCATTCTGTTCGGTCGAAGTGGCCGTACACTAAAGTTTGGGATGTGATGTGAGTAATGACACTCTATTAAAGCACTCATCAATCTTACAAAAGTAGCACCAACATTTACATTCTGATATTACAAAAACATCATGAATATCATCTCATTTAGATGCAGAATCCTTATTCCAAATCCGAGTTAACTCTTTTTCTTCCGAGTAGCTTTCTTCGTGGAAACACCCGATTTGCTTCCCACTTCAACGGGCGTTTCCGACGAGGCGAGTTGACTCGGAGCAGATTCCATTCCCACTTCAACTTCCTTATCGTTCACTGGACTTTTCGACGAGTTGACTCGTTTCCGACTAGATTTTTTCACTGCTTCAACTTCCTCATCATTCACCTTAGTTTTTGATGAGTTTATTTCACTCCTTAACCTCAATATTTCTCCCTTTGCAGAGGCTAATTCCTCTTGCAGTTTATTTCCCCTGTTCTCCAAACTCTCCCTTTCCTTCCCGAGCCTCGCGACCAAGTCCCGAGCGTCTTCCAAGTTCTCACGAGCTTCTACGAATACCCGTGTTTGCTCATCAAGGGACCTGACAAGTGCGTTTTTCTCGTCCTCCAAGCTTGAAATTCTCGAATTTGCAAGCTCCAAATCTCTCAATATATCTGACGTCTTTTGATTCGTCTCGTTAAGCAATTCAGTAGACTCAGCTAAATCTGCTTCGAGACTTTTTCGCGCTTCCCTTTCTTTCGAAATCTGAGTCTCCAAAGCCTTCAACTCTTCGCTTAAACTAGACACGACCTTCTTCTCTTCTTCCAAATCACGAGCAGCACTTTCGACTTTCTCGTTGGCCTCATCGACTTCTTCCTCCAAGCTACCACATTTCTGCACTGCAACCGCCAGTTCCTTAGACACTGTCTGAAGCTCCTCGTTTCTTTGGGCAACGAGCTCTTTAGCCGATCTCACCTCTCCAGCTAAAACTTCTGCGCCCTGTCTTGCTTCATCAACGTCCCTCTGTAATGACTCTTCGGTCCTCCTAAACTCATCACGAACACTGGACAGCTCAGCTTCAAGCTCCGAACACAAATGCCTCGACTCCTTCAACTGTTTTCCCAGGTCAGCACCTTCGTCTCTTGACTTCTCCAACGCGTCCTGTACAGTCTTAAGTTCCTGTTCAAGATTCTCGACGTTTTTCAACTCAATGTTCAGCCTCTCGGTTAAACTCTCTTTTTCATTCGTCAAATCAGAAATCAAAACTTTTTTATCATTCACATCATCCCTAGCAACTTTAAGCTGTTCCTCGAGCAGGCGAAGCGCTTCCTCCTTTTCTCCTAAGAGCTTCGCATCTGAAGCTGTCGTTTTTTCTGCTGCCAACTTAAATTGATCATATTCCTTCTCGACACCTTCGATTTTCGCCCTAAATCTATCCACCTCAGCGCGTGAAGAAGTGAGATCCGAGCTTAGATTATCCAACGTCGTATTTTTCAATTCCAGCTCCTTTTCCTTTTCCACAACCACATCTTTCAGTTGACGAATCTCCAATTTCAAACCGCTTAATTGATCTTGAGCTTCCTGATAAACAGATCCCAGTTGCTCTAACTCTTTTTCTTTTTCGACAAGTTTAGAACTAACATTCTTCAGATTATCTTCCTTGTCCTTAATTTCTGAAGAGAGTAACTTTATCCTCTCTTGCAAGACTTCCAAAGAATCGAGCTTTTCCTTCAACTGGTCTTGCAGTTCCCTTTTCTCCTCCCGGGCTTTACTGAGACCAGCTTCAAGATTTTCGACTACAACAGTTTTTTCTTCTACCGACTTTTTCTCTTTCTGTAAATCCTGTCCGAGGCTTCTAATCGTGCCATTAGCAACTTGCAACTGGTTGACTAACGACTGCTTCTCCTCATTTGCTTTTGCAATTGCCTTATTTCCAACGTCTTTCTCGTTCAATAGCTCTGACTCATATTTTTTCTTTAGAGAAATAGCAGCAGCTTCCTTTTCCCTCAGTTTAACGTTAATCTACACCCGACAGAATGCAGGAAAGACGATGAGTTGATGCTAGAAACATTTGAAAAGACGGTCTTTCCTAATAACAATGAAATAGTCTACTGACAGTACTTGCTGCACAAAACAAACTGTAATATAATCCTTATTCAAACTCCATTAAAGTAGCTTACAGATTCTATGGTTGCATCAGCAGCGGCCTTTTCTTTCTGTAACGATGCATAGAGAGCAGCAAGAACACCCGATCCCAGATACCCAAGTACGTTGAGAAGTGAAAGAAATGGGTTCGTGGACTGCTGCAAACGAGAAATAAATACACACTTTAGTTTATACAAACCTACAGAGTCTCATACTAGCATAAAAATCTGAAAAAACGACCCAGTACTTATATAATCCTTTTGATATAATACTTGGCATAGTCATAGATGTAGACCTTTTCTTCTGGTTTCTGATCGAGTGTCGTTAGTTCAGCGGTTTCTGAAACAAATGAAACGAGACCTAGTTATTGTAAAAGCTTACATCACTGAAGTTGCTGCAACTATATAAAAGAAAATGAAAAGAGTATACACTGTAAAGAACAATCTATGCTAAATGAGCTATAATCAAACTGCACTTGTTCCACTTCTCAGATTCCCAAATAGTTCTTACAGCTCACCCCAAGGTTCAAACTTCACTCAATATTACTCTACGTCCGCCCCGTAAATTTTAAGACAAAAATAGACATACACGAAATGACAATGATACCCTTTCTAAATCTGAGTTAGAGACGGCATATTTCAACCATACACTATTATGGCATGTTTGTTTTGGGACTCACACGATGTGGACGTAACGTCCCCCGTCTTGTTCAGTTGTTCTAATTCGAGATTTCACATCCGGATTTCACAATCCAACTATATCCACCTCTAAAAATACTTATATATTCTACTTCAATCGATTTGACATAAAGTTACATCCTATAACACAACATTACACACGTTTACCCAATTGATTTGACATAAAGTTGCATCATATCCTACAACACCCCAAAACAAACATACACAATCACTATTCGTCGTCGGAATTATCCATTCGTATTTCCCCCATCCTACATAATGTACTTATATATTAATGATAATCCATATCAAAGTTGAAGCAGCTAAATGCACAAGGAATTTTCCTCATCTCCCTACAATTCACTATCACATTGTTGATACATATAACAAAAACGAAGTGGGATTCATTCACATTACTCCTCCAAAAACAAATCACTAGCAATACCAATTAACCTAAACACTAATTTAACAGAAACCCACAATTTTTTTTCACAAAAATCACACACCTGCAGCAGCAAATGCTTCATTCCTCAATTCAAGAAGAGGAATTGCTGCAAAACCCATGTACAAAATCACTCTCCTCTTACAAAAGTTGTCATCTTTAGAAGATTCTTGCTGTAAACAAGCCGTTGCAACTCTGTTTTTTCTTCGATTTCTTGGAGAAGAAAACAACAATGGAGGCTGCAAAAAACATGGCGAAGACAACATAGATTGATTGATTACAAAACCCATTGCCCTTTTTCACCTTTTTTTGATATTTGAGGAGCAATAAGCAAAGCAATTCCCTCTCATAGCCAAGTGCAGAGTGCCACCTGCCTTTCTTCTTTCATTTTTTATTGGGATAGAAAGACTTTCTGATTGATATTTTTTTGTTTTCAGGGGTTGAAAAGACGGAAATACCCTTGAATCGATTTTTTTATTTATTATTTACAATCTACATCTATCCACATCCTGCGCTTGTAATGTTGCCATGTCACTCTTTTCACTTATCATAAAATCCACCCTTTTGCTTTCATTTTTTTATATTCATAAATTAAAAAAATATACATATATTGAATTTTGTGGAATTTTGTATTTTTAGTAAAATAATTAATATTATCATTTAAAATGAAACTTAAATTGTACCGTGCACATTTATGTTTTAACTAATCTTTTACAAGATCACAAAATATACGAATTTTTTTTATCAAAATTGAATACAAGAGGTACTAAACCCTTGCAAAAATTACACAACCTTTTAATCTCACCAACTTATTTTAAACTATCAGTCACAAGTTTTATATTTTCTTAAATGACAAAATATATTATTTTCTTTTACATCATTTTTTCATTTCTGTTTTTTTCTAGTTTAGGGTTTATATTCTTTAAATTTCGTGAAAAATAAAAGAAAAGCATATGAAGAGATACCAGTGTTCTAAAAAAAAAACTTTAACATATAGGTGAGCACGTGTGTAATAATGAGTAGAGTTTTGAGAAGTAATTATGTAAATTTTTATTTATAAAGTAAAAAAAAAATTACTTGCGTGTATATGATGTGAGCAAAAAATAATGACATTGTTTATAAAATTGAGAATATTATAAAATTGAAGTTTATGAAAGAATTTTTCAATTTAAAAGTGTAAGGCTCCGTTTGAATGGAAGAATTTGATCTATGGATTTCAAATTCATAATTCAAATCCACTCCTTTGTTTGGATTAAAAATGAAATGAATGAATTTAAAATCCTAAGCATATTTTTTTTAGTTAAAATTGAGAGGATTTTAAATCCTCTCTAAAATCATTTGAAATCCATCTATTTTCAAAACCTTTCATTTGAAATATCTCTTCAAATCAAATTCCTCCATCCAAACACAACCTAAAAGTTATTGTGTGCGGTCTCCGGAAAAAAAAAAATTACTCTATCCGCTTATAAGCTTCTCATTTTACCATTTTGATCCGTCCATCTATAAGCTTCACATACCCTTTTTGGTAAGTATTTTTTCCTACACATCACTTTATATCTTACTTTTTCTCTCTATCTCTCTCCTTCTTCCAATCACATCACTTATACTATACTCCCCGTTATTTAATCACTTTTCTCAATCTATGTGTCAAAAAGTAACGAAAAACTTATAGACGAACGGAGGAGTATGAAAATTACCGTGGAACAGATGGTGTAATAACTAACAAGTTACTTAAAAAAACAAAAAACTGAAATTAAGAAGTTACCACACTTGATTGGTCATTCGGTGTCTCCTCTCTCCAAAACTTAGAATAACTATGTGGGCCCAAGTTGGGTGAGAGTTGAGACTGCAGCCAAGAATAGTGTGCGCATTCCCAGCGCATTTTAGAAATTACCACTTCATAATTGCTCTTCGCCTATTCTACATTTCTACCCAAAAAAGATCCATCTTTGGCCCCTTTCTCTCTCGCCACAACAAACCTTGAAATTCTCAATTCCCAAAAAATTATGCGATTTCTTGTCGGATCCATCTTATTACAACCGTAACTTTTCTGAATTTTGATTATATTAAATCCTAGGTTTTGATTTCAGGTAGCTTGAATCGTGAAGGCACTTCAACGTGTTCGATTGAATTGTTTTGAGGTAAGATTTGGTATCGGTTATTGGGTTTTTGGATTTTTTTTGTTTAGTAAGGTTTTCGATTTTTAGATGATTTTCTTGAATTATCCGCCTAGAAGTGTATCTGTTCTTGAATTTAATCATGAATCCAGTTTCACCTTGAATGTATACATACACATATATTTATATATATACTGGATAAGTTTGCTATTAGGGAAAGTGAAAGCTACCCTTGAGCTAGATGTATTTAGAGTGTGATTGAGAGGGGAGAATATTATGATAAGGAATTGGTTAGTTATAATTTAGACGGACGAAAAAGGAAAGTGCGGTAGTTTTCACTTGGACGGAGGGAGTTGAGGGAAGAATATAATGATATATGAGAGAGTAGTTTGACGAAAAAGGAATTGGTTAGTTATAAAATTAGACGGACTAAAAAGGAAAAATGGAAGTGCGGTAGTTTTCACTTGGACGGAGGGAGTTGAGGGAAGAATATAATGATATATGTGAGAGTAGTTTGACGAAAAAGGAATTGGTTAGTTATAAATTTAGACGGACTAAAAAGGAAAAATGAAAGTGCGGTAGTTTTCACTTGGACGGAGGGAGTTGAGGGAAGAATATAATGATATATGAGAGAGTAGTTTGACGAAAAAGGAATTGGTTAGTTATAAAATTAGACGGACTAAAAAGGAAAAATGAAAGTGCGGTAGTTTTCACTTGGACGGAGGGAGTTGAGGGAAGAATATAATGATATATGTGAGAGTAGTTTGACGAAAAAGGAATTGGTTAGCTATAATTGAGACTGTCGAAAAAGGAAAAATGAAAGCTATAATTGGGTAGTTTTCACTTGGACGGAGGGAGGGAGTATAATTTTGGTTGAATAAAATTTTCCTAATCCAAATTGTTAGCAATAATGTTCTGAATTTTCTACTTATTTTAGGTCTCGAAGAAATATCTTAGCTGAATAGAAGAAGGGGTCTTGCTTGAACACAATTATTGGATTTCATTCATAGGGTGTCAATCTTGATAGGGAACTAGAAAGGAGATATTGTTGTTACTTGTGTGGCATTTGAGCTTGATGGATGATGAGGATGATGCCACTTTCAACTCCAACACTTATGCCATGAATGGTCAGAAGTTCCCAGGCGAAAATGCCGGATATTCTAGAAACGCTGGTAATTCGTACGGTGAAGATGATGACAATGATGATGTAGATGACGAGGAGGAGGAGAAGGGTGAAGAAGAAGAGAATGATGATGATGACGATGATGATGATGATGGAGGAAATGGGGTTCAGAGGATAAGTAAAGACGACTTTGGAGATGGTGATGACGACGATGAGGATGATGATGATGATTATGGTGATCAACAGAGGCACCCCAAAAAGAGGAAGCTGAAGAATTTGATATCGAGTTATGAGTTTGCGCCTCGATTGCCTACACCTTCACCTGCTACAGCTTCGGCTCCAAGGACATCGTACGGAGGGCGTAATCCACTCACTGATTGGACGGAGCACGAAACGTTTAACTTACTTGAAGCTTGGGGTGATCGATTTCTGAAACATGGGAGAAAGAGTCTGCGTTCTGAAGAGTGGCAAGAAGTTGCTGAGAAGGTGTCTCAGGATTCGAAGATTGAAAGAACGGATACTCAGTGTCGAAATCGTTTGGATACGTTGAAGAAAAAATACAAAAAGGAGAAGATGAAATTGGGAGATAATGGAGGGTCTGCTACTGAGTGGGTGTATTTCAAGAAAATGGATTCACTATTGTCGTCTCAACCGCCACAAGTTGGTCTTTCGTGTGGAGTAGACTCGGGAGAGTATGTATTCATGAACCCTAAAGTTTATTTGAATTGCTCGAATGGATTGGACGAGATGAGAGATAGTCCGGGAAACTCAACTGAGGGTGAGGAAGATGAATCAGATGGGCTTCCTCCGAATAAGAATGGGAAAACGAGGGGCAATGCTGCGTCTTTTAAAATGCTTGCTGATTCTTTCCAGAAATTTGGTGAGATATACGAGAGGATCGAGAGTAGCAAGAGACAGCAAATGCAGGAGCTGGAAAAGATGCGGATGGACTTTCATAGAGATTTGGAATTGCAGAAGAGGCAGATTCTAGAGAGGGCTCAAGCTGAAATTGCTAAAATTCGACAAGGGGGCGACGAAGATAATAATGGCGTTTCGCCTGAAAATATTAGTGGTTAAATGTTGGTGTATGTATACCTCTTCATCTTTCTAGTGTTTGCAGATGATTAATTACTTGCAGACTTTCAGTTCTTGTATTATATAGCATCCATGGGTTGTTAATCTGTAAAACTTAGTGATGAAACTAATTTATTGGTAGTATCATGCAATTCCATAATAGATGAAGAGGTCATTACTATGTATTCTTGCCCCTTTATACAATTTTTTATTGCTTCAGATATACTCTCTCCCTCTGTCTACAAGTTTCTTATCTCTAGATCATATCACTTGTACTATATTTATAATTTAATCACTTTTCTTTATCTATGTGTTCCCAAAAATAATGCGAAAACTTATATACGAACAAAATAGTAGTATATTATATAGCAAGAATATGTATCTGTGAAAAGGTTTTGCATTCACAGTGAGCATTTGTTCATTGAGCTGTTATTCGAGTAGAACTGAATACTTGAAGTTCGAGCGTGAGTCAAGCTCTTGTATCTGTGAAAAGGTTTTGCATTTGTAGTGAGCATTTTTTGTTCATTGAGCTGTTATTCGAGTATTTATCTATGAGAATATTTATCTGTGAAAAGGTTTTGCATTTACACTGAGCATTTATTCATTGAGTTGTTATTCGAGTAGAACTGAATACTTGAAATTCGAGCATGAGTCAAGCTCTTGTCGAATTCATTGAGCTGTTATTCGAATAGAACTGAATACTTGAAATTCGAGCATGAGTCAAGCTCTTGTCGAACTAAGCTCAGCTCAGTTACATTAATGAGCAAAAAGCGAGCTTGATTTCACTCATAAAAAATCTAACAACAAACTTGTCAAGTCAAGTCTAATGTAATTAAAAGAAAAAAATTTAATATCAAGTTTGACAAGTGAAGCTCAAATTAACGAGTTCAAAACTTAACAAGTTGAGCTTACAAACAGTTCAGTCCACTTAACATCACTAATTGATCGTGTCATTAAAAAGGTGCAACAGGTCATGAACTCATGATTAAAACCAAAGTCCCACTTGCTTTGAATTAAGGCAAAACTGGCACACAATAACAAAGAAAAACCAAACAGAAAAGTTTAAAGTTTAAACATCTTGAATAAAAGAAAGAGAGGCGTCTTTCTTACAAACCCACGACAAAAACAGGATTTTATAGAGATCCACCCAAAATAATATCCTAAACCTATTCAACATAAATCAAGACCCATAAAAAAAATATAATCTGCAAGTCCAAAATTCTGATGCTCCGCTAATCATACAAATGAGCAAATGAATATAGACAGACATATTCACCACGTTATGCCTTGTTTGGAGAGCTCTCCGGTTTGTCCGTTTCCATGGGCTCAGCAGCAGCCGCAGGCCCGTCGTTTTCATTTTGTCCCGGGCTGGGGGCAGCGTTTTCCGTCCCTCGAGATTGAGGAGCTTCACCGCCTGGGGTTGTTGGTGCTGGTTCGGGAGCTGCGGATTTTGCAGACTTTGGCTTTGGTTTCATCATTATTGGCCGGCAGAAGCTGTGACAAAGGATTGGATTTTTAGATATGACAATTGTAGGGTAAATTCCACAAATTACCCTGTGATTTAAACCTATTTACGAATCATAAAACGACGAGAAGTTAAGGGCGATTTTGTAATACCTATCCAAAGCATCAGCTTTTTTCTTCACATCAACAGACAGAAGAGCAGGGTTTGCATACTTTGGAAGTGAATCCTGCTGCTCCCTTTTCTCCCTTAGCCAAGCCTCAGCTTCCACACATTCATTCAAAACCTTAACACCCAAAACAAGCGTCGTAAAATGTAAAAACCATATTCCGAACTAAATAATCATAAGTGTGCACAAATGAGGAATATACCTTTTGCCTATCAGCCATATCGACATGATCAAATTTGGGATCAGTTGACATTGCCGCTTCTCTGAAACTGTTAACGCAATAAATAAGTTGGTCAATCACGGAACCCCTCTCCGTGTGCTCCTTGTAGCGCTCTTCTATAGGATCACCTCTCTGCAAGTTTTCTATTCCAGTTTAAAAAAGGGTCTTGTAGAGTAAGAAGCAAAAAGAAACGGGCGTCATAACTTTTTACCTTCTTCAGCTCGTCCAGCTTAGCAATATATACACCTTTGGTTTCATCTTCACCATCCTCGTACAACCAATCTTCCACCTCCTGAAGTTTAGCCATTAATTGCTCTTTGTCGGATTCCGTTACGAAATCTTGATACTTGTCATGAAGCTGCAGAAACAAATAACAATTGGTGACAACTGAGAAATAAATATGGCAGCTTAAAATATCTGAGTCACTTCTAGATCAAGATACCTTGTTCCTCATTTCATAGACATAAGCCTCGACGGCATTCTTCTTGTCTTTGGTTTCTTCCATAACTCGATCCTGCAATGCCATCTCAAATTCTTTCTCCACAGCCTTTTGCACATCTGTCACAGAAAGAGCTCCATAGACAACTTCTGATACAGGCACAGTTTTTTTGTTAACCTTTTTCTTTGGAGCCTCCGCCTGATGCACATAAAACCATAGTCAGTATCCAAAGAATACACACAGTTCTGTGACAGCCAATAAAAAAAGAAGAGAAAAACAGGTGTTACACACTCCCAAATCCCACTGTATTAAAACATGAGAAGATAGCTTCAGTAAGAGTTTAAATGCGAATTGAGTAGTTAAATAGCCCCACGAGAGTAATTAATATACCATGCTAAAATAATTTGTCTTTTTCCCTCTTAATTTGTAATTTCCTATGAAAAAGAACACGGGGAGACATGGAGGGGCACCGATTTAAAGGTTAAGAAAAAACAGATTACCCAAACCTATTTAAGAAGGTGAAGAATCAATATTAGGGAAAAATTAAATAAATAAAGTAGCATTTTTTCAGAAAATGAAAAAAGACTGGTTATTGGCTCATAACAATCATTTAAAAAGAAATTAAAAATGTGAAGGTTGTAAGCTAACCTTGGCATCTGTTTCCATCTGAACTGGCTTGTCACCCGACTCTGGTACACCATTTTCAACCCCAGTACCATCAGGTTTAGAATCTTGCATATTCACATCAGTTTCTGTGGCGCTTGGGGGAGCAGGATTAGTAGGATGCTCGTCAGTTTCCATCTTGGTCGACTCCTTTTCAGACCCTTTAACAACGTGTACCTCACCTTCCTCTTCTTCCAACAACTGTTTAAAGAATATGCCCATCAATGTTAAAGAAAACATAAAAATAAAATAAAAACTTTTTCAAACACTAAACTGAAAAGGTTCTTAAAGTCCAGCAAAGCTAGAGGTTCTCCTACCCAGCAAAGTTTTCCTCTGTTACTAAATTAAGATTCAAGCATATTCTACCAATTTTAAATATTATTACTAAATGAGAACTCACCGTTGCTGATTCGAGTGACACAATACCATGAAGATTCAGGCGCACCTTGACTTTAAGTTTTGCCCTCTCACCATTCTTGGATTGGAAAGGTCCAATCTGCAGTCAACAAACACCAATATGAAGGGAAACTGGTGTATAAATGATGGCTATAGACTGCATCAATTAATGAACTCAAGTAACATAGCACAGAAAAACTTACCGTATAATGGCTAATCTTTGCAGGAGCTTGCAACTCACTGACATCAGCATATTGTACATCTAAGGTGAACGTAGCGGATCTATAGAAAGTCAATGCCTTTACACTTGGTATCGGATTACCCTTGGGAAAAACAATGGTGCTCTGCATATTATCTGCTGCTTCATTTTGTGCATCGCCAGGCGAAGCTTTCCATGTCAAAGCAATAGGGAAAGGGAAACTTTCATTAACCTGTACAGAAGAAAGCAAGCATATCTTACTGCAGCTGGAAAATGTAACAACAGAGTCATAGCTCGTACTCGGAGAAAAAAGAATAAAACTACCAGAATGAAAGCAATAAAACGTTCTACCTAACAGTACCAAATCTTGAGATACCGACATTTCCACCCTCGTCTCTCCTCTAGATATAGGAACTTTAAAATATTCATGAACGATGAAGATATAATTCTAGAGAACTAACATAGCTCTAGAAGAGAGAATATGTTTCAGAGTAATCCATAGATCACATCAAGGTGCTTTAGCAACAAAACAAAAGCTATAATTGTTTATGGTAGTCCATAGGTCCTAATAGCTTTTACCTTTTATATACAGGTTGCCCATAGGTCCCAATTGCTTTTACCTTCTACATGTAACATACAGCTTCTAAAACTCATTCAAGTTCAAATGATAATTTGCATTGGAAAAAAGAATTAGAATGTGAACCCCAACATGACTCACAGGTCCCCCCCCCCCCCTAAATGCCAACCACACCAAATCAAAAGCTATAACTGTAAATTCATTAAATGACAAAAGGTGTTTATATGAAAAATGTACCTGGAATTCCCGGACTTTAAATGTTGGACTAAGAATAGCACACTGTAAGGCACAGCCTTTGGCAACGCATTCACTAGCATTCATTGTACGCCTAGGATCCTTTCCAAAGAACTCGGTCAAGATCTTAATAATAGCAGGGACTCTAGAGCCTGAACCCACAACCTCAACAGAGTGTATGTTATCAACAGTAAGTCCAGCATCTGCAAGAGCCTTCTCCAATGGCTTCTTCACACGTTCCAAAATTGGAATGCTGATTTGCTCAAACTCATCTCTCTTGATAAAGCCTCTAACATCTTTCTCATCCATCAAGCATTCGATGTTAAGAGGTGCTTCAGGATTTGCACTGAGAACCTTCTTCAACTTTTCACAGGCAGCACGAAGCCTGAGACAAGCCCTGGCATTCTGATAGATATCAATCTTATATTCATCCTTGAATTTTACAGCAAAATGTTGAAAAATAGCTTCGTCAAAATCCCTTCCACCTAGGGACCGATCAAAAGAGTGTGCCAATATCTTCAGCTGACCTTTCTTGAATGCAGCAATACAAACTTGCATGCTGGAATGCCCAACATCGACAAAAGCTACATTCATGGGCTCATTTTCGGGCAAATCAGTCTTATAAATACCATATGCTAAAGCAGTAGCAGTGGTTTCATGAATAAGACGAAGAGGGTGTAAACCAGCAATTGTGGCAGCATCAATAACAGCTCTCCTTTGAAGATCAGTGAAATAAACAGGAATTCCAATGCAGCAGTCTACAACTGCTGCATTCAAATTCTTTTCGGCAATGATCTTCAAATCAGAAAGCACCATTCCCAAGACCTGTGTAGGTGTAAATGTCTTGTTTTCTCCTAGATACCGAACATTGATTAAGGGAAATCCATCAGGCCCTTCAGTCACCGAGAAGGGAAGTGCCTTAAGATCACGCTGCAATTCAGGATCCGAAAACTGGCGCCCAACCAGCCTCTTTATTTGAGATACTGTGTTTTTTGGGTTCATCATACTCGATGCAGCACCTGCTGTTCCAAGGAACCGCTGTTTGTCTCCAAAACACACAATAGCAGGAGTTTCTCGTTTCGATTCATCATTAAGCACGACGTCGATACCCCTTTGCCTTGCAACAGCAACAACACCGCTCTCATTCCCAAAATCAAAACCCACCACACTCATTTTTGTTTACTGGTGGTGCAAATTTGCAGTGCCTATCGACCTGAGGCATAAATAGTCAAAATCAGCTATAATCAATAAGTACAGCAAAATTCACTCGAATGCGAACTACTTATACTTCATTTTTTAATTAGATAAATCGAAAGGCAATGTACATTACATGCCAAAGCACAGGAAAAAGTAGCAAACAAAAAAAGACTCTTAAGAAAAGCTCTCCAACATATACATCAATTGAATTTTACAATATATTCATGCGTTGCAAGCCATTGGAGCCATAATCCAGATGAGCACAAAGATACACACAATTTATAACCCTCTGAACGAATTACTATAGAAAGTGCGCATTACAAATACAATCGCCTTAAGCAAATCAAATTTCACATTGCCTGAGAAGTATAAGAAGCTTCAAACTCACCTCAATTCGATACAAATCCGGATTACCGAAAAAAATCAGTTAAATCAGATAAAGGATCACACCTACTTCATAAATCCGATTAAGTTAAAAAAATCCATGACAATGAGATACTATAACCATGCAAAAGCACAAAAGGACGAAGCATCCGATCAGATCTGATGAAAAACGGCAAGACACTAAAATTAACGTCACTGATTCGAGGAGAATGGTACCTGAACAACGGATCGAGTGCGCCGGTTAAGTTGTCTGCAACTTCTTCGCGAAAAACAGTAGCGGTCGACTGAGAGAGAACAAACAAGCAGCACAAACCTTGTCGCCAATGAGAAAACGTGAGAGGTTTATAAGAGAGAGAATGTGTGGGGAAAATGCAGTTCAAATAAAGTAGTGAGAATAAATAAATCGGAAAAAGACTGGGCCAATGGTGCTAGATGTATCTAGGAGAAAATCTGTCGCTTCTAGAAAGATCTTCAGTTTTCCTTTATTAATGGGCTGTTATTTCGGGCTTCGTAGTACTGGGCCTTAGAACCTAAGGCCCACTAACATTGTGATAAATTAAATTTGGGCTTCGTTATAGTTGCTACCCTGTTCACCAATCTAAAGATTATTTCACCCACACAATTTCGTGTTTATTATAAGATAAAATAATAAAAAATAAAATTTTAAGTGGGCGATTAGGGATCTTTTAAGATATTAAAACTTACAAAAAATGATGCTGAAAAATAAATATATATATATATATATAGTTTTCACCCATAGAATTTTATAAAAAAAAAAAAAAGTTATACATCATCGCAAAGCTGCGCGTGTTGCTCGGAGCATCGATTCCACTTTAAAAAGTGTGCTCAATCACTCAAATCAGACTTTGACTCTAAAAATTTTAAAAAGAAAAGAGCTTAGTCGAAAATCGCTAGGTAGGCGGTAGACTAGGGACTAACGTCTAGTTAGGTGTAATCGCCGACTTTTGCAACATAACTAAACTGATACTCTTGCATGTCTAAAATATATCAATACACCACCACACATTCAAACCACAAGAAATCGTGTCAACTCCATCTCCAACGACCGCTGCCATGGGCAAAGGTTAGTGAATAATATTGTACATTTTTTTTTTTTAATGTTTGGTTTAATCTTGTATATATGTAGGTTTTTAATTGATTTTCAATCTTAGAATAAAGTTTATGGTTTGAAAATGAAGTATATATAATTTCAGGTTAATTTTAAAGGTTTAAAATATGTTTTGAATGTATTGTTGACGTATATTACATTATTTTTTAACTAATATATGATAAAACGAACAAATAAAACTAAAATTGCACAAAAATTGTGAATATTTTCACAAGATACATTTCTTTAATAATTACATAACATGATAATTCAGATAATGTCAAACCAAAATTCAGAAAGGACTACTAAAAAACTTGCAAAATACAATTTTTGTTGTCTCAAACAAAATATAAATAATTGAAATTTGAGGATGATACATATCACCAATTTTTATTGGATATCAAAATTTAAATAAATTTAAAGTTTTGTGGATGACTGTGTAGATACGCCAAGGGCTGCTTACGATGGACACTTATTTCTACAACTACGTTTAAACAAAAAACAATTATCATCTCCCGGCGGCTTCGTCCCCACACAACACCAACACACGGGGAAAACACCTGTTGAAAATTAAATCAAGTTATTCGATACTCGATTTCAGAGATCGTTCGATAAAAGTTCAATTTGACATAGATATCAAATAACTTGATACTCGATTTTAGAGATCGTTCGATAAAAGTTCAATTTGACATAGATATCAAATAAGATTGAACATATATAGTAGAAACTCTATAAATTAATAATTTTAGGACCACCCAAATTTATTAATTAAAAGAGTTATTAATTTATCTATAAATTAATAATTAATTTATCTATAAATTAATAATTATTAATTTATACATTAATTAATATTTTATTAATTTATGGAGTAATAAAATACTCAAAATTTATAAAAATTCTTTCAAACTTTCACTGTAATTAATTATTGTTTATCAAATGAAGAGACTAATTTGAAAGAATCCTTCAATTTTTCACATTATTATGCTTTTCTTGTGTTCATTGTATCACTTTATGAACATTAAAAAATATTTTCTATATAAATATACAAGATCAAAATATGCTAACATAAATAAAATCATACACTTATGAGACTATTAAATCAAAAAATCACGTTGAATAATTTTTTTTTTTTTGAACTATGAGAAAACGACACCAAAAGTTCTTACAATGATAAGGAAAATTAGAGACAAGATTTAAGGTGAAAAAGACAATTTAGTCATTTTTTCAAGAAACCTTTTATAAATCATTAATGTAATATGTATATAAGGAATTATTAATTTATATTTTATATGGGGTCTATAAGAATTATAAAAAATGTATTATCTTATAATTTTAGCGAGTTTATTAATTTAGCACCCTATTCTATCCCCGAGTCGGGACCGGCCAAAAATATTATCTTAGAGAGTTTATTAATTAATTTATAGAGTTTTTACTGTATTTATGTTCGGTACGGTTTAAATTAAGCTCGATTCGAACTCGAAAAGTAAAAAAGGATAAATTTAGTGTAAAAATATCAAACTACTCGTGTTCGGTTCGACTCGACTCATTTACAGCTCTACCTGCACATTTATTGAAACCCTTGAAGTACTGGCAAGAATCGCCATCTAATTCCACTCCATTATCCTTGATGTTTTCAAGCTTGCCACCATCCTCATAACCTACAAAAAATTCACACCAAAATAAATTATAAACAAAACAAATAATTTAAAAACTAACATAAGTTTGCACGTGTTGCATGATTTTTTATGTTGTTTGACCGGAGAGATTTAATAGTGCATTTTACTTTCTACCAAACAACAAATAAAATTCTCATCTCGATTTTTCATATTAAAATACAAAAATCTCAACTATTCATATACTCCCTCCGTCCACCAAAAGTGTGTTCATTTCTTTTTTTGAGGTCCACAAAAACGTGCTTATTCTATTTAAATAGTTAACTTTTGAATATTTTTTCTACTTTACTAACAAGATTGAGTATCTACCAAATATATTTTCTACTCATTATATTAAATATATTATTTATAATTAAAATATGATTTTTTTAAAAGCACATATAAAAAAAAGTGAGCACACTTTTGGTGGACAGAGGGAGTAATTTTTTTATCCCCTAACAAACATGGCTTTACTTACATTCATAAGATCCGAACAAGACAGCTGAAATGGCAAAGGAGAAGAGAATGAAATAAGTCAAATTGTAAGAAGCCATTGATTGAGTAGAGTTCTATTTTGATGAATTTCATACAATGAAATCATCATATTAATTTATAGTTTTCAACTACTCCATGTATACCATTAAATATAACCGTTACAAGAAAATTGTGATTTTTTACTTTATTCTACATATATCAAATTCGCAAATTTTGAATTAATATGTAAAATTAGGATTTATATGATTAATACACTATTTATTCAACAAATTGGATTGGTTAATACGAGTTGATTTTCTATTATAATAAATTGATGAAACAATAACCGATCCAATAACTGCTTCAGCGGCTGCAATAGTTATTTGTACACTCATAATATATAAATAATCTATAAAATTAATATTCTCATTACATCATTTTATTTTTAAAAAAATATCACTCATTTTAATCTACTTTCTTCTATGCATCTCACTAAAAAATTTTAACACCTCAGTAAATTCCTTTTATATTTCACTAAATTACCGAAAAATACTCATTTATTTGACCCCACACCTCACTAAATTCACATTTATTAAAAAGTAAACTTGTCAACGTATGCAGGTCAAACGGGACGGAGGAAATATATTTTAAGTTATACATTTGTCTAACAATGACTAATATTTCATGGGGATTGCACGTTAAATTCTAACACCGTTTCACCTATTATGAATTGGAACAATCAAAATTAATTTTTTCGAAACATAACAAAAATTATTAAATTTAAATTAATGAAATGGAATATTATAAAATTTATAATGAATTAAATATAAATTTCTGGCTCCATCAATACTCTTAATTGACGATTATGAAAAATATCATAAACTTATAATTACAAAATATTATGTCATTAAGTCAAAATTTCGTCATTAAAGACATAAAATGGTAAGTATTTTCTATCATGTGTGTTATTATAGCTTCAAGTAAATCTTATTATAATAACATTAGAGAATAAAATTGTGTACACTTGGTGATAATATTAATTTTTTCAAGTAATAATATTAAATTGTTAATAGTGTATGATTAATATAATATTTCAAATTCTTATTATTTTTATAGTCATTGCACTAGTTGAAAACCTCATGAAATGTACGAGCTTTTGATTTTATTGACATTCAAGAAGTGCTTTTAAATCTTAGTATTTTACTGAGGTGGATTTTTTATTGCTTTATTATTTAGGGTGATTTGTAGAGGTTTAATGCATTTGTTATTCTTTACTTAATACTTTAGATAAATGATTTGAGTTCATTGATAATTTGTTATGAATTCATTTATGTTGTTATTCTATTGACAAAGTTTATAGTATAGTATAGTATTATATATTGACAAAGTTTGTGGTAAAATTTGTGATAAAGTTTCTAATAGTCAGGAGTTTCAATTGGGGTTTGGGACCAACGGGTCTTCGGGTGTAATTCACCGTGTTCACTGAGAATATCTTAGTCATTAATTTGACTTTAGGAAAGTCCACAAAACATTTGTAAAAATATCTTAGTCATTAATTTGAAAAGATTCACAAAATTCTATTGACAAAAGTATCAATGACAAAATATATATGGCAATGTGAATGTTCACCGTAGAAATGTTTTATCTTTGCAATTGTATACACCATTTTTTTAAGTCACCCATATATTTTCCGGACACAAGTAGTCCTAATTCATCATTGTTTTCACTTAAATAAAACCTTGATTATTGAGATTTTCCAAATATCTTTTTAATATTTAATTTATTGAATATTTTTAAGTTTTGATTAAATTATTTTATTCACATCGCCCATAATTATAACTTTATTAAACTTACCTTTTTTTTTTCACAAGAACTTTGAATTTTATTGGCCAACTAATTAGAGACACATTTTTTTAATATATAAATATAATACATATTGCTTTTGTTTTAAAAAAGTGTACATATATTTAGTTAACAAGAACTTGAAATATTAAGAAGCTCGATCCAATAATAAGAAGTCGAAAACTAGTGTGACGGACTATAAACCAAGCTCGACCCAATAACAATAACTACAACTAGTTAGAGACACATTTTCTTTAACATATAAATATAATACGTGTTGCTTTAACGGAAGCTCGATCCAATAACAAAAGTTCAATTGATTCCACAAAAGCTCGATCCATAAAGTCGAGAACTAGTGTGACGGACTACGAACCAAGTTCGACCCAATAACGATAACAAATAGTGTACTAATTGATTCCACATATTTAAAACTTCAACTATTTGGGCATGAATTGATTCTGCCAAAATTTGCGCATCCGTTTTATCTCCACTTTCAGCCTTCTTCTACCACCGATCCACGGCCGACGACGTGCCGGAAACCTACACGAATCTTCACGCGAAATAACAATCAAATCCAGAAAAGCACGAACTATACATCCGTAAAACTTCTCGTTATTCAGATCTAAGTAACGGAACAAAAGCTCCTCCATAAACTGCCGATCAACTACTCCGTCACTCACCGCACGCGCCTCCACCATCGCCTGCATCGATTGCCGGAAATCCTCGTACGGACTCTTCGAATACGTCAAAATCGTGATGGAATCGTCCTGATCCGCCGCCGTAGAGTCGCAAGGGCTCGATTCTTCGCGGATGAAAACGCGCGACGGACGCGATGAATCTCGCCCGATTTTGGCCATTTCTTCTTCGCAATCCCTGCGGAAGGACGATCTGAGGTTTCGAAATAGGAATTGATCGGAGCCGGATAAAGTTGCGGCGACCGGCTTCTTTTCATCGGAAAACGGCGGCGTTCTGGGTGGCTTGCGACTGCGCAATGGAGATTGGGATAAGGTACGTTCGTTGGAAATTCTTTGATTTGGGAAAATTTCATCGAACGATTGCTTAATTTGTTTTTGCATTTTATTTTCTCGAGTGATTTTCTGATAATATTACTATTGATTGAATGAAAATTTACAATGCTATTTTATACTGATAAAAACGTATATAGATATAATATTTTTGGCACGTTTATTGTTTTTGCAAAGTGTAATAAATAGTATTATACCAAAAAGACAACTGAAAATCTCAAGTAATTATTATGGATAAATCATTGGATTCTCAAATTAATATGGATTGCAACTTGTTCATAAGGATATGATTTGGAATAATGTGACATCTTTGTTTAGTACATACGGTGAAAAGTGGGGAAAAAAAAATAGTAGAGAGAAATAGTGACAAATGATATAATTTTTTATAAAAGATAAATATAATTGTTAATGAATACTCCCTCTGTCCCACAATTGTTTGCACTCTTTCCTTATTCGTCCGTTCCACAATTGTTTGCACTACCCAAAAAGGAAACTTTTTCATAAACCCCACCCTCACAATATTCACATATTTACACAAAATGCCATTACTTTTACCCTCAATCCAATCATTCACTTTACTTTATTCATAAAAGTTTACAAAATTACCCCTCAACTCTCCACTCATTACACCTTTTTCTTAGTTTGCGTGCCCCATTTTTGGTGCAAACAATCCTGGGACGGAGGGAGTATAAAGTTATAATTTTTTTTTTTTTTTTTTTTTTTACAGAAAGGTAAATATTATCGAAGGTAAATCCATTACAAAGTTTGGAAGGTCAGATCATACGTGAGGCCTAGGAAATAGACTAAGTCTAGCAATAATTTGTGTCTTAACATTGGCATCACGACTCACAAATGTGATAGCAACACTTCTGAAATTAATCTTTGGGCCAGTCTTGGGTGAAACCGTCTCACGGATATTAGTCTCCCTTGAACCTCATGTAAAAAGTGATGTGTAAATAACTAATAGAGTCATCTCACCCCATCTTTTCTCTAATAGAACCTAATCTTTTCTCTAATAGAATCTAGCATAATTTTTTTAATCTAATAGAGTCAAAATGGATTTTTTGAGACAATTATGCCCTTCCATCATATTTTGAAAATTCGAATTTATTAATTCAAAATTATTAGTCAATTAAACATCCAGTCAATTCGTAAATGCATTTTCTCGAAATCCCGAAAATCTATCACCTTTTAAAATTTAAAATCTTTCCTAAAAGGTAGGTTTCTCCATTTATTTCATTTAATTTTGTTAAGCTGATGGATTCTGGAAATCTGCATTTAAACCTACATATATGCAGTGTCGAATGCATATCCATATGACCTTGTAACCTTTTAACTATAGAACCACGTAAACTATCAACAACTAAGACATTGCATATCCGTATGACATATATCATGTGCATAGGAGGAACATAACGACGCCGCTTCGGTCAATATGGAACAGAATAACGGCACCACGACGGCGCTACCCGACTCTATCTCCTCCGTTATTCCTGGATGGTTTTCCGAGATTAGTCCAATGTGGCCTGGTAATTTCCTCTTTACCTTTCTGGAAAGTGTGCAGAAACATGGATACACGTGTTCATCTGTGTTTGCGAACTTTTTTTTTTTAGTATGTTTACTCGAACGATAAAAAATAATAGAAAAGTATTGGATACGTACCAGAATCTGGATCTAATATCAATATGAAATTTCTTATTCTGATTTCAGTGCATAATCGAATATGAGAAATTGAAAATTCAATTTGGAAAATTTATTATTCTGATTTCATTGCATAATCGAATCTCAGAAATTGAATTTGAAAATCGAATTTGAGAAATTTTCTTGTTTTGATTTCAGTGCATAACAAGAATTTGAGAATTTAGTTTTCGAATTTAGAAAGTCAGGTGGTAACATAACCTAAATTCTAGAAATTGACTAGCTGCATCTTTTATGAAATTTCAAAAACCGAGTTAGTTTTTATTCACAAAATTAATTTAAATAATTAGATTAAAGGTAGTATGGATTTTTTGGTTTTCATTTGACTCATTATTAAACTTGGTGTTTCTAATAATGACTCTATTAGGAATAATCTCAAAAGTGATAATATTTGAGTAAAAATGATCATATTTAAGTAAAAAGTGATAGTTACTTTTATTAAATCATTATTATCACTTTTTAATTAAACACTATCACTTTTTTACAAACAAAAAAACTGAAAAAAAATAAAAATGAATTATCCTAAATGAAACTCCCAAATGACGAACCTGAGCTGGTAGACGACTGAATAGCATCTGAGACAATTTTAGCATCAACCTCCCCCTCTATCCTCTCCCCACACACACATTTTGATCCAAGATAAAGCCTCTCGTAGCCCCATAACTTCACTATTAAGGTATCCCACATCGGATAGAGAGTTAGACCTTCTCACACTCACCAACATCAACACCGTACTGACCTGGGACCACTATTGATCGACATGCCACAAAATTTCCGGCATCATCATAAATTATGGACCCTAATCCCATCTCCTTTGTGTCCTAAAAAAAAGACGCGATGGAATACTGGTATCGGGAGCTCGCCTATCCATCACGCTCCTCCATTCAGCCAAGTAGCGTGATGGGTAGGCGAGCTCCCCCCTCCATAGGCGCACAAGTCCCAGCCCATACCTTGTTGTTCCTTTCTCGCAATAACAGCCAAATAATCACCTCCATGTGCGCAACATCATCCCCACTCAACTCGTGAAGCAGGTGGAACATACGTTCCTGCATCGATTCCATAGACAAAAAATGAAACATCACAAAATATATAAAAGGGTGACAAAGTGGGATAGCTCAAGTGGTTAGAGCACTACTACCTAGGCCTTAGATCCTGAGTTCGAGTCATGGGAAGGGGAAAAGATTACATACAAAATTTTGGTCACAAACAATTTGTATAACATAACATTCAAGCATTTATCTCCTAGTAGAGAGCTGTTATTCCAGCCGAGTCGAGTACTTGAAGTTCGAGCTCGACTCGATAACATTGACGAGCTAAAAAACGAGCTCGACTTGTTAACAAGTCTATCGAACTGAGCCTAATGGAATCAAAAGAAAAAAAAAATAGATATCGAGTCTAACGAATCGAGCTCGAACCGATTCATTAGTAAATCGAGTATCTAACGAGCTCAAACTTAGCTTATTTAACGAATAAATTGAGCCGAGCTCGAGCCTTATCGAGTCGAGCTCACGAACAACTCGATTCATTTAACAAAACTATCTCCAAAGCTTCTTATACATTAAACAAATTTCCTTATTTTATACTCCCTCCGTCTCACAAAGATAGCTACGTTTTCCTTTTTTGGATGTCCCAAATTATAGCTACATTTCCTTTTTTACTTAAGTATTAAATGTTTTATTGACAATTTTACCCTTAATTAAACTCACCTCATAATTACTCTTAAAACTTAACTGTCTTGAAATTTACACCAAATTTATGAAATATTAAGGGTAAAATAGACATATTAGTTAAAATTAACTACATTTATTGATTTTTCTTAATTGTGTGTAAAGTCAAATGGAGCTATTTTTGTGGGACGAGGGAGTATGATCTATGAAATCACGAGGCTTCAACCGTCTTCGTTTTACCTAAATATTTAAGTGGAGCAATTAGTTTTATTTTAAAATAAAATAAACCAACCTACAAACTTTTTTTGCAAAAATAAAATAAAATGTTTTTATGAGTGAGAAAAGCACAGTATATAATGTATAAAAACAAAATTATAAACCACAAAGAGAAAAAAGAAATGAAATAAACTACACAAATTCTGTTTGTATTATTGCATGCGCCAAGCCAATACACAGAGACCTTCATTGGAGAAAAATGGAGAAAGAACAAAGGAGAAAGAAGATAATTTCTCGGGGCAATGATCGCATGGCGCTGATAACGGGTCGAATAAACACACTCGACCCGGATCCAATTTCCAAGTGTTCGTCCTTCATCGTCTCTCGCAATGAATATAATCCTCCGCCGCAACACATCCGCTCGTCGTCGGAACCCTTCACCGCAAACCAGGAATCCTCGATTCAATACGATCATCGTTATGGTATTTCCGATCTCCAATTTCATTTTTGTATGCTTTAATTGATGATTGGAGTTGGGGAATTTGTGTTATTTGTGCGTGTTTGCGCGCGCTTTTGTAACTCGTCAGTAATTTGCATAATTAGGTTATGATTGTTCTGTGTTTAATGGCGTTTCGATAAAGTGTAATCGAACGGTGGATTTAAGCATAATTTTCTGTACATTGAATGGTAGTTTTAACCCAATTAGCCATAGGGCTGTAGCCGAGCCGAACGACACCTAGTTCAAGCTTGTTTGAAATATTATCGAGCTTTGAAATTATTGTTTGAGCTTATTTGATAATTAATCGAGCCGAGCTCAAGTAGTTTGACATTTTAAATTAATTTTATCTTTTTTGACTTATGGAGCTCGAGCTGAGCTTCAGATTGTACCGAACATAAATATATGTTCAATCTTATTTAATATTTATGTCGAATCGAGTTCAAATGAGCTTTTACCGACCGATCTCGAATGGAGTATCGAATAGCTTGGTTTGATTTTCAGCCCTAATTAGCCCTACTGAAATTGTGTCCCTCTTATTTGGGGAATAATTTGGACTGAATAGTTAAATATCTTCTTATTTGCTACTCTCAAAGCTAATGCTGCCATAGTTGCATTGCTCCATTAATGGGTGTTTTGGGCTTTAGCCTTTAGCCATCATGAACAGGGGAGGGGATATTCAGCAATTTGGAAATGATCATTCCCTTTTGGTTACTATAATTGTCATCAAGAACATGAATCTATGTATCATTCATAAGTATGTGTTGAAGTAGGGATGTAAACGAGTCGAGTTGAGCAGAACGCGATCTAGTTAAAGCTTGTTTGAACTATTATCAATCTTTGAAATTGTTGTTTGAACTTGTTTGATATCTATATTGAATCGAGCTCAAACGAGCTTTTACTAAATGATCTCGGATCGAGTGAATTAATACAATGTTTCCCTGATTGATTATGTCTTTGGTCTTGAAGGTGGACACGGCGCCTCCGATATATTAATGAAACCTGTTCCTATTGAGGAAATATGTAAACCAAATGATTCAAGAACCAGAGGTTATGACTATGACCATCAGAAGGTTGAGCAAACGGCTACATTTTCATCTGAGAATCAGTTGAGCTGTTTTATTGGTAATTATAATAACGTATCCGCAAAGGAGATAAATTTCAGCATAATCACAACAGAAGATATACGAGCAATCTGTTCTATCGCGTTAGGAATTCTCGTTGTTCTGTCTCATGTTACTCTTCCTCGTAACGTAAAGCCAAAGGGCCTCATTGCGTATAGGCCTCTTTACATACTATTGCTAACCGATGTTATGGTAGTGGCTTCAAGGCTTGCTCCGTATACACACATGAGAAAGGAGGAAAGAGAACAAGAATGCAAAATGGAAGAAGATGATCTTAACTTTGCAGGAGCTCTCAGGTATTTGGAATTGGGGCTAGTTTTGCATCAGACGATCCGTGGTTTCTTCATCGATTGCTGTTTTTACTTGGCAGTCGTTGTAATCGGCCTTTCTCTGCTGTAATGACCCTTCCTTTCCACGAGTAAGTTCTTTATCAACACTAAACATGATCCAATTTTCGTGTTCTTGGTGATCTCGATTCGTTTATACTACGGTTGATCTGGTTTTTTGGTCTTGTTTCAGGTGATTAGGTAACTGAGCTCTTTGCAAGAATTGAAAAGGTTTGTTTGCTTACTATTGCTAAAGTGTATTAGTTGACTTAGAAGAATTATGATGAAGATCATAAGCAATTAGATTGAGAATTATACCTGAAATTACTCTTTTTGAATTTATTTTTTTAACTGATGGATGATGATTCTTTGGTTGCTTTTTTTTAATCACTTTCATTGATATTTTCATGATATTATGGTAAAAACATTACAACGGATTACTCACCCAGCTACGAAACCGTCGACGAAACGAAAGAGGACGTCAGGCTCGAATCCATTTCCACAAACACAATTGAATGTTATCGTAGTTCATAGATCTTTATTATACACAAGTGTTATCCGGGGGTGTTCAATTCATTTGTATTAACTATTCGTTACAAATTTAGAGTGTGTTTGCAAATACAATTAAGCGCTTCTAGAATCACTTATTTTTAAAGCATTCTTTCATAACTTTTAAATAAAAATAATTTAAAAAACTGTTAGTTGAATTTACAAACATATTTAACGTAGATTTTAGTGATTGATGCCACTAGATATAAATAAATGACCCAAAAATAGGGGTATCCAAAGTACAAATATTAAATGAAATTTTTTTTACTAAAATTGTTATTAGTACCTACAAAGTCAATATTCTATTGTCAAATATTGCATCGGAATTTACTCTCGTACCCCATGATATAACGCTAAATTATAATCGAGAATGCAAAAACACATTACAGAAGATCGAATAACACAGTATCTGCAACTGCGATTCGATGTGAGTCAATGGGGGCATAGCTCAATCCAAACTAAATAGCCTAATCATCAAAATTAAACCCCTTAAAATCAATCTAAATTAATAACAAGCTATTCAAGAACAACCATAGTCAGAGGTTCAAGCTGTGGAGATGTAATGGAGGAAGATCAAAACGTTGATATAGTTAGAGCTGTAGATCTAATTCGGGAAAGATTTGACCATCGTATAGTTATAGATGAAAATGTTTTTGAAGATGAGAGGCTTCATCATCTTCAAAGAAAGAGGATTGTCTGTCTGTACAAGACCCCAACGCTAATGAGGATTTTCAAGGTACATTTTAATGTTTTGTTGACTGTATAGTGTATATTCACATAGTAAAATAGTTAAACAATGTTCAGTATGATTTTTCCATAACCCCACTTGTGTTTTGTAAATATACACTACGCCTGGAGCTGGCAAATTGGGCCGCCCGGCCCAGCCCACCCCAGTCTATAGGGTCAAGCGATGTTCGTGGGCTGGATCGGGCCAGCCCATGAAATAATCGGGCCTATAAAATTTGAGCCCAGCCTAGCTCACCTCAGGCTGCTGGGCTAGCGGGCCGGCCCAGTCCATGAAATATTTAAAAAAAAAAAAATATTTTTAGTAAAAATTGTGTATATATAAATCTTGTTTTGTATTGGTCAAGGTATTGTATAGACTCGATTATATTAAAAAGTCAACAAAAAAAGTGTATATTAAAAAGTGTAAGTCATTATAACTAAAAAGTGCAACACAATATTACTGAAAAATGTAAGTAGCTATAATTGAAAAGTGAAACACAGTTTTTATTGAAAAGTGTAAGTCATTATAACTAAAAAGTACGTCTATATAACCAAAATGTGCAATATAACATTACTAAAAAGTGTACGTCAATATAACTTACAATATTATTTTAAAAAGTGTAAGTCACTACAATTAAAAGGTATAACAAAAAAAGTGTACGTCAATATAACTTACAATATTATTTTAAAAAGTGTAAGTCACTACAATTAAAAGGTATAACAAAAAAACTCAATTTCTTATATGAACTCAATTCCATAGGAGACCCGGCTTGGGGATGTGTTTTGTAAAATGAACTACATCCACCTAACTTATTTGTTTTTTTGTGTAGTAATCTTCCATTAAGCTTCTATTGAAAATTACTACAATATAATAGGAAAAGTACTACCCAAATTACTATCCCTATGGAACAGTGAGTGCTCACCTTCTCTATTTTATTTGTTAAATTACTACCCTATGGAACAGTGAGTGCTCACCTTCCCTATTTTATTTGTTTATAAGGTTTTTTTGTATTAGTTAGTATAGCAAATGATATAGACTATTTTATTTGTTTATAATTTTTTTTGTATTAGTTAGTATTGAAAATGATATAGAGCCTACCACCTATGTGGCACTAAATAAATTTTTTTTTTATATTTAAGACGCAAGTTTACATTCGAAGCGGCCATGATATACAAATCTATGAACAAATGAAGGTTATGATAAATAAAATTCTCATTTGATAAAACTTCTCTATATATAGAAGTAAATTTTTTAATCTATGATAAATCAAATCTTTCTAAAATATTCTATATATACAAGTGCATTTTTTAATCTATAATAGATAAAAAAAATTTAAAATATTCTATATACACAAGTGAATTTTTTAATCCATGATACATCTAATCTTTCTAAAATATTCTAAATGATAACTAAAAAAATAATATAATATATTATGTCGGGAATGATATTCTATATACACAAGTGAATTTTTTAATTTATGAATAATATTCTAAATGATAACTACAAAAATAATATAATATATTATGTCGGGAATGATATCTGTTTGCAACATCATACAAAACAGCACTGAGTTATTAGATCTCTTTTTTCCATGATAATAGTTAACATTAACTTTTGTTATGGCAATGAAATTAATTTTTATTTTGTTTAATTTTTTTTTGTGGAGAAAAGATTCTGAGAAAAAATTAATTGCTAAAAGTTTTGAGAAAAAATTAATGTTAATTTGATAGAGATAATATTAAATTAAATATAAAAAAAGATTTTTTTATAATTTTAATATAGATAAAATAAAATATTGATATTAGATTAATAAATTTAAATTAAATAGAAATAAGAATTTATTACAATGTCATATACAGGTGGAAATTGTTTGTTTTTTTTTTTTTTCAGATATTACAGTGTAATTCTAGATTTGCCTCTATATGATTAAAGACTCTATTATCTATTAACAACTTATTTGTTGCATATGAAAACCAAGTATATACCTTGATTTGTTGCATGTGAAAACTATCTGGAGTGTTCATTTTATTCACCTTGTTCATTTTCATAAGTTGATCCCGCACCACGAATGTATCACAATACGAAGACATAGAAAATGCGGGGTTAGAAACCACGAATGTATCACAATATGAAGACATAGAAAATGCTCAGGGGTTAGAAAATGTTCTGGGTTAGTGTATGAAGTGCTCCTTCCTTTATAAGGCTCTATTTCTGTCACAAGAGGTTGCTCTCATATTCTGAGAGAATTTATCAGTGGAAGTCCGTAGTGGTCACTGACCTGGTTCATCCATTCATGCCGTCTTTGATATATTTTAATATCATAGACAATTGCGGACCTGCCCAGGGGGCCCGTGGTCCCCCACTAATTTTATAAATTCGTTAGGGGTATTTTGGTAATTTCACACATATTAAAATTAATACTATGTTATATAATTATTTGCACACTCTTGATATAAAAATAATCCACAAAATTAATATATATTCGAACATCATTTTATTTAAAAATCGTCACTCATTGAGTCTACGTTTTACCCTACATTTCACTAAATCTATTTTACATTCTACTAAATCATCCTCACACCTTATCAAATCACTCAAAATAATATGCTTTTTTATTTGACTCTACACCACTAAATTCAATTTTTTTAAAAATTGAATCGGTTAAAATGTGCAAGTTATCACGGAACGGATGGAGTATTAACTTTTACTAAAACATAGTAAAAGTCAACTTATTCGATCAATTTAATTTAATGAGATGTGACGTATTGACAATTTTATAATGTGAAATTTTGATAAAAATAATGAGTACGTATTATTTTATTTTTATAATAATGTTAATCGGGTCCCCCTACCGAAATTTTCTGGGTCCGTCACTGATCATAGACTAAAGTCTAGTATGCATTCGAGTGCATGTTGTGCACCCTAGTCCATGTTGCACTTTTCAGTTTTATTGACTTACTGTGAAATTTCATAACAAGAAGGAATTGAATAGAGTGCATATTGAGAGAATTTAGAAATATAGAATTCATATTGAGTAGTAAAATGAAATTGAATAGTCAATTAGATGATCATCACTCCTCTATATAAGAGGAGGTTTACAAGAGATGTTATAACTACTAAACTAGAAGTTACAACTAGAATAACTACTCTAACTAATACTCTTTCATTTGTTGGCTTGACTTGTTGTTATTCTTCACACCCTCCCACACAAGATGAGCATGGATGGTAATCAAGCACATCTTGAAATTGTTATTAAAAAAACTTTAAAAAAACTCATGTTGAAGAGTTGAGACCATGTGATATCAAGTTGAAGAGAACCATAAGTGCAGCCATGCCAACATCAAGAACGGATAGGGAGCCAAAATTTCCATTTCAACGTGAATATGTCATCACCAAGAAAAAGAATTTTTCAAATTATAGAATCGTGGTAGACACAAAAGAAAGAATCGTGATAGACACGAAAGATAGAACCGTGATAGACACAAAGAAAAAATATTAGATTGAGTATAGAACTCTTGAATATAGAAAAGAATCCCTAAATTTTTAGGGCAGAAAAGTCGAGTATAAAACTCTAAGAATTTGATTCGAATCAAGATGAAATTGAATCTAAAACTCACGAGCATAGAACCCGCAAAGAAATGAGCATAAAACTCAAGAAATGAGTATAGAACTCCAAGAATTCGAATCCAAAAATTCACGAGCATAGAACTCGTAAAGAATAAATCTTGAAAAGAAAAAATAGGGTAGAAATCCAAACTCATCAAAGATTTGGCAGAAATGAGTATACAACTCAAGAAATGAGTATAGAACTAAAAAAAGTTTAAGAAATGAGTATAAAACTCAAAAGACACAAGAAATTCATCCAAAACGAATTGCGGAAGCGTACCTAGATCGACAAACTTGTTTAATCGATCATAAATTAATCGATACACAACTCTGATACCATGTGAAATTTCATAACAAGAAGGAATGGGATAGAGTGCATATTTAGAGAATTTAGAAATATAGAATTCATATTGAGTAGTAAATGGTGTTGCACTTTTCAATTATTACTAAAAATATTATTATACAGTTTAATAATGAGAATTTTTATAAAAAAGGCCATTCATAGCATCACCTTCTTAATAAAAGACCTAAATTATAATCTTTTTAAAAAAGGCCAAAAACCCATGTTAATAACCTTTTATGCCCTTATATATAATTATGGTAATTAATTTATTAATTTATTAAATAAAGAACAAGTCCTCGTATTCCTACTTTATCGCCATATAATCAACCACATTCTTTCACAATAAATTTACTTCCGTTTAATTAGGTAGCTGTGGAATTCTCAAATCATAATATGACTTTCCTTATTCATATGCAATCTGCAAGATTGATTGTCAAATTGAATATGATCTGATTTTCTTCCGTTTAACAAGGTAGCTGTGTAATTTATCGCCACCGCTCACCGGCACGATCTGATTTTCTCCGAGTCGACATCTCGGATCCGGGTTAATCGGACGGTGGAGACGAGGGGGTGATTTCTGAGAGGCGGGAGAGAGAGTAGGTTGCGGCGGGGATGTGACGGCGAAGGATGGCGGAGAGGATGATTGTATCCGTGAGTGTTCGGTGTGTGCAGACGAAGAGGACGCCGGAGGTGGTGGAGGAGGCGGAGGTGGGCCTTTGACGACGATTTTGTCGCCTTGGAGTGGGGCGACGCAGCGTATGGTCCACATGGGAACCATTAATCCGGCGAGATGAAGAGTCTTACCAAGGGTATGATATTTAATTCCACACGTACACACATAATTTGTTGAGAATTTAGGATTTTTCAATGAGATGGTTTTGAGATGATTTTAATTTAGGTTCAATTTTGCTCTGTTTTCGTGTAATTGTGATGATTTACATGCGTGTTGCTGGAATGTAGTTCATGATTATTTGTTATTGGTTTGGTCAAAGGATAATGCAGATCTTATTTTGCATATGTATACGTATTTTTGCATAACCACATTCTAATATGAAGACACAGAACCATTTTTTCTGCATTATTCATTTTATTATGCAGTTTTAGATTTCATTGTTCTACATGTACGTATTGCATCCACATTTCATATTAATTTTCCAACAATGGTCAAGGGAGCAAAAATGTTATTCATTATTAATGAATATAAGTGACAATGGGTATGTAGATCATTAAGTTTGAATTTCAGAGTTTTGAGGAAATTTTTTAAATTTGGAAGGTAAGTAAACGATTTTAATTTTGGGAAGACTTAGTAATTAGCGGATTTGATGTGGTGAGAGATTTGCATTCAAAATTTAAAATTAGTTGACTTTCTCTAGATTAATTCGAAAATTAAATAGTAAGGGCACGATGATACATTTATGTTACATTTTGATCTTAATTTGAAACTATTTTAAACCATGTCCTTGTTTAAAAAATAAGACCTAATATATGAAATCCTCTTTAATAATTGAAAAGTGCAACACCATTTACCAAAAAAAGTGTAAGTCAGTAAAACTGAAAAGTGCAACATGGACTAGGGTGCACAACATGCACTCGAGTCCATTGCAGACCAACCCGATATCATAAGGCTGGATGTTACATTCATACCATTCATTTGTGTGGGTTTGAACCATATTGAGCACGAGGCAATTTTGATAGACGATATTTTTCTGGAAAAATTGTTTTCAACAACATGCAGTGAACTAATGTACTGCTTTAGAATGATTTTTTTGGCAGAGGGAGTTTTTTTTATTGAAGACGTACTCCACTTGAGCTTTGTATTTTTTTTTAGCTGTAGCGAGAAAAAAATTATTTACGTCCCATAACTTTTACCTTTTTTGAAAAACGTCCCAAAATAGTTAAAATTTTAATTTACGTCCCATAACTTTTTCAATTGCTTAATTTACGTCCATTTTTCATTGGAAATCCCCAAATTTATGTAAATGGGACGTAAATTGAGCAATTGAAGAAGTTATGGGACGTAAATTAAATTTTTAATTAAAATGGGACGTTATGCGAAAAAGATAAAAATATTCAACAAATGTGTACAATTCACTATAAAATTAATGTAGTTTATGTTATACAATCAAATAAAAAAATGTGTACAACAAGGATATTTCTCATGATCAGGCTGTATTTGGAATTGGGGCTAGTTTTGCATCAGACGATCCGTGGTTTCTTCATCGATTGCTGTTTTTACTTGGCAGTCGTTGTAATCGGCCTTTCTCTGCTGTAATGACCCTTCCTTTCCACGAGTAAGTTCTTTATCAAGACTAAACATGATCCAATTTTCGTGTTCTTGGTGATCTCGATTCGTTTATACTACGGTTGATCTGGTTTTTTGGTCTTGTTTCAGGTGATTAGGTAACTGAGCTCTTTGCAAGAATTGAAAAGGTTTGTTTGCTTACTAATGCTAAGAGTGTATTAGTTGACTTAGAAGAATTATGATGAAGATCATAAGCAATTATATTGAGAATTATACCTGAAATTACTCTTTTTGAATTTATTTTTTTAACTGATGGGATGATGATTCTTTGCTTGCTTTTTTTTAATCACGTTCATTGATATTTTCATGATATTATGGTAAAAACATTACAACGGATTATTCACCCAGCTATGAAACGGTCGACGAAACGAAAGAGGATGTCAAGCTCAAATCCATTTCCACGAACACAATTGAATGTTATCGTAATTCGTAGATCTTTATTATATACACAAGTGTTATTCGAGGGTGTTCAATTCATTTGCATTGACTCTTCGTTACAAATTTAGGGTATGTTTGTAAACACAATTAGTGGGTGTTTTCAAACACTATAAAGTGTTTAAAAGCACTTTTTTTTCAAATAGAATCACTTTTGGAGTGTTTTCAAACACAACCAAGTGATTAAGTTAATTTGTTAAAAGTGATTTTGATGAAGCACCCCTCCACCTACTTCTAATAGATTCTATGTGCTTCTCATCATTACAATAATCAATTTTACAATTTTACCCTCACAATTTAAATAATATTTTATCTTTACACATTATCTATCCAAATGTAATAAGGGTGTTTTTTGTAAATTTATAAAAAAAGTGATTTGTTTTGTAAACACTACAACATATACACAATTGATTTAAAGTGCTTAATTATAAAACACTATCAACTTTCAATTTTATTGTAAAAATCAATTTGAATCACTTTGAATCAATCAATATAATTTGCAAACACACCCTTAATCGTCTCTAGAATCACTTATTTTTAAAACACTCTTTCACAACTTTTAAATGAAAAGTAATTTTAAAAACGGCTAGTTAAATTTGCAAACATCGTTAACGTAGATTTTAATTGCTTAAACACAAATTAAGACGTACAGTGACACTGACACGTTAAAGCCACTAGATATAAATAAATGACCCAAAAATAGGGGTATCCAAAGTACAAATATTAAATGAAAAAAAAAAATCACTAAAATTGTTATTAGTACCTACAAAGTTAACATTCATTCTATTGTCAAATATTGCAGTGGAATTTACTCTCGTACCCCATGATATAATGCTAAAATAATTAAATTTACATTCGAGGCCCCGTGGTCGGAATACTAGTGGAACTATTTTCACCCTCAAACGACGGTGGACTTCCAGGTCTCTCATCGCCGGAACCACCACTCACCTCCATTGTTCGAAGAAAAGAAGAGAGAGAAGAGGAGAGAAGAAATAACTTATTACCTTGCAAATCGATCGACGGGAAGCTCGGAAGCGTGCTGGGTTTTTGCTAAGAAGAGGGAGTAATAAAAGCTTGAAGGTGGCAAAACAAGGTGGAAGTTTGTATTTATAGGCAAAACATCTTCAGGGACCGATCTGCAAAAAAAAAAAGGGGGTAATTGTAATTTCCCATAATTGTTGGGTCGATTCCGTAATCGACACGCCGGGTGAAGTCCACGCGCGCCGATTGAGCTACCACACGCGTTACACGCACCTTTTTAAATCTAAGGTCGGCCCACAAGCCTGACACAAAGTGCTTTTTCGGATGTCATTCGGAGCACCTTGAAAAGACGCGAATGGCACAAGAAACGAGGCGACGATCTGGGGAAGAGCTCCTCATCATGAAATTCGGACAAGGATAGACCAAGATCGACGAGGTATATTATTAAGGACGAGCATACTGCCCGTCTTCCTAGCGAACTCAAAAAAAGGCGACCAGGGGGCAAATGTTACATACGGTCAAAGAGTCAGCCTTTGAAAAGTCCTTTTCCTACGTGGCGATGACCAGTCAACGATAGTCATACGACGACTAGTCAACAAGTCTTCATTTCAGTCTGTGGTCGTCATTTGGACGATCATGAGAAGTAGGTTCAAGCGTTTAATAAAGGTAAGCTCCCATGACCACAAAGACGGACCCATGTAGGGTCCAGGGGGGCCAATGGGCCCTCCACTGATTTTATTATATATTTCTTCCGTCTCGTGATTATTTGTACACTTTTTTATTGAGATGCCTCAAGATTTTTTGCAAACTTATACTACGTAAATAATCTATAAAATTAATATTCTTACTACATTATTTTATTTTCAAAATTGTCACTCATTTTGGGTCCACATTCTTTCCTACACCTCACTAAATCACACATAAATATACCCTCACACATTATTTTATTTTTAAAATTGTTACTCATTTTGGGTCCACATTCTTCCGTACACCTCACTAGATCACATTTAAACCACACTAAATCAACCAAAATACTTCTCATTTATTTAACCTTGCTAAATTCCCTTTAAACCTCACTAAATCACTCAAAATACTCTTCATTTATTTGATTTCACACATCACTAAAATTTTAAAAGTAAATTTGTTAAGGTATACAAGCCGTCACAGAATATGAGGGGTATATTTTAAGTTCTACATTTGTTGACTAATGTCTCAACGAGAATGCAGGTTAAATTTTAACACCATTTCCCTTATTATGAGTTGAAACAGATAAAATTAATTTTTTTTGAAACATAACAAAAACCGTTAAATTTAAATTAATAAAATGAGGTCTATTGAAAATTTTATAATGAATTTTTGTTTGTAGATATAAAATTTTATAATATTATTTTTTATTTATAGTAATACAAATCGAACCCCCCAATCCAAAATTTATGGGTTCGTCACTACATGACCATCATGGGATAGCAACGATCAAGTACATGGACGACCATGTATCCAGGCGATCATCTGGCTGATGTTCTATATCCACCTCGCCAGGCCGAGGACGAGCAAGGAAGGACAATAATACAATGAACTTCACTCGAAGCGCATTTTATGCGCCCATCCCATCAACTTTATTGATTTAGAGTGCAGGTCAAATAGAGGGTTGGCAGCGGTAAAGGCAAAGCCCATCTAGGACAAAGCCCACCAAGGGTGAGGTCCATCAAATCTAGTATATAATCCTTATTTTGGGCTGATTGTAAACATAAAGTTATTTCTTCATATTGGTCATCATGTTTGATCATCTAATATAAAACTCGTACAAATAATGTTTAATGCTTATAAAGTCTACATCCAAAATTAATTAAAATACTTTTCATTTATTTAACCTCGCTAAATTCCCTTTAAATCTCACTAAATCACTCAAAATACTCCTCATTTATTTGACTTCACACAATACTAAAATTTCAAAAGTGAACTTGTTAAGGCATACAAGCCATCACAGAATATGAGGGGTATATTTTAAGTTCTACATTTGTTGACTAATGTCTCAACGAGAATGCAGGTTAAATTTTAACACTGTTTCACTTATTATGAGTTGAAACAGTTAAAATTAATTTTATTTGAAACATAACTAAAGCCATTAAATTTAAATTAATAAAATGAGGTCTATTGAAAATTTTATAATGAATTTTTGTCTGTAGGTATAAAATTTTAGAATATTATTTTTTATTTATAGTAATGAAAATCGAACCCCCAATCCAAAATTTATGGGTCTGTCACTGCATGACCATCATGGGATAGCAACGATCAAGTACATGGACGACCATGTATCCAGGCGACCATCTAGCTGATGTTCTATATCCTTCTCGGCCTGCAACGATCAAGTACATGTACGACCATGTATCCAGGCGACCATCTGGCTGATGTTCTATATCCTTCTCGCCAGGCCGAGGACGAGACGAGCAAGGAAGGGCAATAATACAGTGAACTTCGCCCAAGGCGCATTTAATGCGCCCATCCCATCAACTTTATTGATTTAGAGTGCAAGTCAAATATAGGGCTAACAGCGGTAAAGGCAAAGCCCATCTAGGACAAAGCCCACTAAGGGTGAGGTCCATCAAATTAAACCTAGTATATAAGTCCCATTGGCCTGATTGTAAACATAAAGTTATTTTTATTACACAAAAACCGAGACACTCTATTACTATTCATCTTAACTTCGTCAAGAAGTTTCTTGCAATTTTGATCATATTCTTCATATTGTTCATCATCTTTGATCATCTTATATCCGTTGAATACACGTAAAACCCGTACAAATATATATGTTTGTTTAGTGATTATAAAGTCCACATCCAAATCATCCATTCAAAAGCACGTACAACAATTATCATGGAAAAAAGAGATTTGAGAACTCATTTTGTGCTATGAACGAGCTGTTTTATATGATGTTGCCGAAACATGTATTATTCCCGACATAAGTCAAATACTTATGTGTACCAGTTACATATACTGTATGTAATTGGATTCAATTTTCTATTTACCCTCCCTTTTTAATAAGTCCACACTCCCTTCTTTTAGACACTAGCTTATGTGTACAATTTACATACATGTAATTAAATCCAATTTATTAGTTATTTACCCTCTTTTTTTATTAACTTCACCCCCAATTTTTGTTAAAGAAAAATACATGTAAAAAACTATATTACCATTTTATCAATTAAATTAAAAAAAAATTCATTAAAATTATAATTATACACCGACTATCGAGTCACCAATGAATCACCACGAAATCAAATATTATTCTATTTTTTTAATATAAAAAAAAATAAGGAATATAAAAAAAAATTGAAAAAAAATATGAAACTCAAAAATAAAATTATGAAATAAAAATTTCAGTTTTTTTTTTTCAAAAAATGACCAAAATTTAGGAAAAAGATAAAACAAATTGAAAAAAAAAACTAATCTAAAAAAATACAATTTTTTTTTCTAATTTGGGTATAAATGTATGAATATGACATGCTCACTTTTTAGCTTTAATCTGATTTATAATAACTAAGATTATTTTGTTATATCTTCATTATTTCTATAATGATATCTGATTTGTTACAAGTTTTTTAAAGTTGTAAATTATTTTTTAAGACTAATTAATAACATAATCTAATTGAAAAAAAATTATATTTAGAAACTTAAATTAGTTTGCTTCAGCTTTATTTTTTATTTGTGGTCATCGCCGTGTTGATGCATTCATATGTTTATTGAGTGTGATCGTATCTATTAATTGAATTGTGTGTTCAGTGTGTTTATTTTCACTTTTGTTCTTCTTACTAGTTAGTTAGTATCAATCTTTTAATATTGATGTATTAATTTGCATGATATGCCTGAAATTATGAATGTGTTAAGTTATGTATTTTTTGTTAACTATAATATTATTTTAAATACGATATATTATTATTACTTCTATAATATAGTACTAGTTAATATATTGTATAGTACTAGAGATTAATGTGGGTATAAAAATATTATTTAATATATGAACTAATACTATACAATATGTGAATTAATATTATACTATATTTGAACTAGTACCATAGAGCATGTGAACTAAACTATACAATATGTGAACTAATACTATACTATATTTGAACTAGTATCATAAAGTATGTGAACTCGAAACTCGAAAACATTAGAACTTGTACCAATATAAACTAATATTATACTCCAATGTATATGAACTAATACGTACAATACTGCATATTAACTAATAATATCATAATACTTATCAACTGTTATCATAATAACACTTATAAACTAAAAATTATATTCATAAAAAACTAAAATAAAGTGATTTAAAAATGAAAGTTCGAATGAAAAAAATAATTAAACAATGTAAAACAAAGTAAAATTTGTAAGGAATGAAGTAAAATTTTGAAAGGATAAGTTGAAAATTATACACCAATTAATTAAAGTAAAATAGTACCAATAGAATTAAACACTTGCAGCTAAGAATTTTAGAATAATTATTTGCGGCATAAAAAGAAAGTACATGAAAAAAAATTATCATTTGAAACACAAATGATAAATAGGAAGAAAAATAAATTTAAAAAATAATATTAAAAAGAGAAATATAAATATCAATTGGAGTAAAATAAAAAAATAAAAATTTAAAAAATTAATGGAGTATTATTTTTTAATGAAAAAAAAAATTAATTGAAGTAAAATAAAGGCCAATGAAAAAATCTATGTCCTAAATTGATATAGTAAATGAGTCATGTGTTATTTGTAATGGGTTATTGGATTGAATATAGTAAATGGGTTATTGGATTGGATATAGTAAATGAGTCATGTGATATTTGTAATGAGTTATTGGATCCAGTTACATTCATGTAACTAGTATAGTACACAAGAGTGCAACCCCGACATAATATATTATATTATTTTTGTAGTTATCATTTATAATATTTTAGAAAGGTTTGATATATCATATACTCCCTCCATCCATCCACGAAAAATAGTCTCATTTCCTTTATGAAAACTATGACCCTTCAACCATCACTTAATTACTCAAATTGCCATCAACTTTATTCACAAACAATCATTTTATTCACAATGGACCCCACAATATCCTACAATACCCTTACTTTATCTACATTTTTCTTAAAACACGTGCCCTACTCCAATGGAACTACATTTGAGAGTATTAAAAAATTCACTTGTGTATATAGAATATCATTCCCCACATAATATATTATATTATTTTTGTAGTTATCATTTAGAATATTTTAAAAAGATTTGATCATAAATTAAAAAATTCACTTGTATATATAGAATATTTTAAAAAGATTTGATTTATAATAGATTAAAAAATTCACATATATATATATATATATATATATAGACTTGTGTTATCAAATGAGAATTTCATTCATTATAATCTACATTAAATTAAATGTTTTGATAATCTATTCAATAAATTAACTATGTCGACAAAGTTAAAGAAATATAAAAATTCATTAACATTAAAAAAGAAATATAAATAATAAAAAAATTCCAGAAACATAATAACATATAAATTTTTATTAAGTTTAATTATAATTATTTATAATTTTTGTTTTTAAAAAAAAAAAAGTAGCAAATCCGTCATCACTTCTATAGATAATAGATTGCTCTTTCCTTCCGCCGTCATATTCTTTCTGGATATGACAGCATCCTCTTGTGGCACAAAAGGAGAAGATCTTTATAACAACGGAACACATTATACACTATTCCTCCCGCCGGTACTGGGTTATCTTATGAAAGTGAACAAGGTACATAAAATGATTCCTCCAAATCCTTTTCTTTCTTCCAGTTGGCCAAAATATCTCCGCACCCACTCAAGAACCAAGGTATAAATTTGGTCTTCACATGTGACAACTAGGTTGTAACTGGACAACAAAGCCTTTACTCCATCTAGAGGTAGAATTACCTGTAACACCTGGAAAGAAAATTAAACAAATATATAATATACTAACTAATACAAAAAAAAACTTTATAAACAAACAAAATAGAGAAGGTGAGCACTCACTCTTCCACATTGCAGTAATTTTGCACTACAAAATCGTGAGCTACATCAAGAAGCGTTCATTCCTGGGTTTAGTTTTGTATGACACGGAATACCAAAAAAACCTCAGCATACACTCATGCGTAACTGGTCTATTCAGTAACAGTAATGATGCCACTGAAGCCTCTAAACATTTCATAACATCAAACTTATCACATGTTATGAGTATTGGACCTATATTATATTAGTAAATACACTCTCATTCTTATTTATTGTATAAGCCCATCTTAGTTTCCTATGGCTCTCTTATAAAGCCCTAGGTTAGGTTAGACCTAATTCTCTCTTGTATAAATACCCATTGTAAATCTCCTTTATAATTAATAAAGAAATTATATTTCCAATATTGTTTATTTTTCTATATGGTATCATCGAGTCAGTTGGCTCACGCCTAATCCAAACCGTAGTCGCCGCCGCCTTCATCTCAGAAGCGCCGCCGCCGCCTTCATTTCCGACGCGCCGCCGTCGCCATCCGTCTTACGACGCCTTCTTCTTTGCTGCACCTCCCATCTATCCGCTGCTCCACTCAACCCAATGGCCGCTCCTCCTCCATCGCCGGCGCCAGTCACCTTCAAAGGACTCGCAAATATGTCCCTGAAGCTCAACTCCACCAACTATGGTGCTTGGTCCTTCCAACTTCGCCTTCTCCTCACTGGACACAACCTCCTAGGCTATGTCTTGGGCACACATCCATGCCCCTCGTCCACATCCCCAGCCGCCGACGGCACCACCAACACCACCGTCACCGTTCCCAATCCTGCACACGACCTGTGGGTGTGTCAGGACAACCTCATTTTCTCAGCCATGGTCGGATCTATGTCCCCGGACCTAATACCCTTTGTTGCTTCGTCAAAAACCTCTTGCGAAGCCTGGAAAATGCTTGAGAGCATGTATGGAAAACCCTCGCGAGGTCGCATTCTTGCCCTCAAAACCAAGTTTCGCTCTCTGTCCAAAGGTGCTCGCCCGGTCTCTGACTTCCTCATGGAAGTTCGCTCTGTAGTCGACGAGCTTGCTCTCCTCGGCATTTCCTCTGATGTCGAGGACGTCACTCTCCAAGTCCTCACTGGCCTTGACGAATCTTACAATGACATAGCCAATGCCATCCAAGCTCGCGAACAGCCCATCACCTTTGCTGAGCTCTGCGACAAGCTCCTCAGCGCCGAGGTTCAAATTGCCTCGCGACCATCCTCAGCCGTAATGCCTGCATCTGCACTTACTGCTGGTACACGTCATCCTCGCTCCTCGCGACCAGACACGAGGGCTAAAACTTTTGATACTCGCCCTCGCCAATCCTTGCCAAGACCCTATCTTGGCACATGCCAATACTGTCGAGCACCGGGCCACACTGCTCGCACCTGCCCTGAAATTCCTTCTTCACCCTCGCCTCCTGCCTCCTCTACGGGTCCTCGCCGCCCGCATGGGCAGTTCCCACCACTTTCTCGTCTGAATCGGACAGCTGCTCGCCCGGCCTACTCGGCTCACTCAGCCTCCTCGGCACATCCTGCCGAGCACTGGATCCTTGACTCTGGCGCTTCTCATCACATCACCAACGACCTCGCCAACCTCTCCCTTCACTCGCCCTTCGCTGGGTCTGACAATGTAGAAATTGGTGATGGTAAAGGTTTACGCATATCGCACACTGGCTCTATGCACTTTCCTCAACTTAAGTCTCTCAGTTTTTCGAATGTCCTGGTCGTCCCACACATCTCGAAAAACTTGATTTCAGTGTCCAGTCTCTGTCGTGATAATAATGTTAACATTGTTTTTGATCGCTCTTCCTTTCAGGTACGGGATGGTCACTCGGGGAGCATTCTCCTCGTTGGGAGACGTATCAATAATTTATATGTCTGGCCGGCACAAATGTCCATCACCCCTCCACAAGCCTTCACCACTCAACACCTCACGACGACCACCTGGCATGCCCGCCTTGGCCACCCATCAACAAAAATACTTGCTCACACTCTCTCTACACTTAGCCTATCCAGTGCACCTTCCAAACACTTCAATTGTAACTCATGCTCATGTATCAAAAGTCACAAACTACCATTTTATGATTCAAGCATTATATCTACTAAACCACTTGATGTTATCTTTTCTGATGTTTGGTCGTCGCCTATTCTATCTCCTGACAATCTAAAATACTATGTGATATTCGTTGATCACTTTAGCAAATATGTATGGGTGTACCCCCTAAAAAGGAAATCGGATGTTCTTTCCACATTTATCACATTCAAAGCCCTTGTTGAAAACAACTTCCAAAACACGATCAAAACCTTTTACTCTGACAATGGGGGAGAGTTCATTGCTCTTCGCCCCTTTCTTCAATCTCATGGCATCGCCCACCTTACCACCCCGCCTCACACCCCTGAACATAATGGCTTATCTGAACGTCGCCATCGCCACGTGGTCGACACAGCTCTTGCCCTTCTTCACCATGCTTCCATGCCCCTTATCTATTGGCCCTATGCTGTCTGCTCGGCAGCCTATATCATAAATCGTCTTTCTAAAGTTAACCTCAACATGTTATCTTCTTATGAAAAGCTCACTTCTCGCCCACCCAATCTAGCCAAACTCCGCATATTTGGCTGTCTCTGCTATCCTCTACTTCGCCCCTACACAAATCACAAACTTGATCCCCGCTCCACTCCATGTATCTTTATTGGATACTCGCCCACGCAAAGCGCCTACCTTTGCCTTGATCGCTCCTCAAACAGAATCTACACCTCGCGGCATGTTCAATTCGTTGAGCATACGTTCCCCTTTTCCACCCCCCCTCCTCATCCATCTCCCTTGGCGACCTCCATCTCCTCGCCGCCCACCTCCTCCGATTCCAACTCCTCGCCCATTCTTCTAGCACCTACACTACCCAACTCTATCACACCTGTCCTCGCCCCTGACCCAGTGCCGAACACGCCCCAGCCGAACACAACTGCACCTGATCTCCTCCACCATCCAATCCCAACCGCACCTCAGCTCGCCACACCCACACCTGACATCCCTGTGCCGACCAATGCTCCCCCACGACCTTCTGTACCGCGCATGGTTACTCGGGCTCAGAATCACGTGTTCAAACCTAATCCAAGGTATGGACTTACTTCCACTGTTGCTTCTGACATTGAACCAAGCTGTGTCTCCCAGGCACTTAAGAACGAAAATTGGCGAGCAGCCATGTCGGCTGAATTTGATGCCCTCCTTCAGAATGGCACTTGGGACTTAGTTCCACCCACTACATCTCAAAATGTGGTCGGCTCCAAGTGGGTGTTTCGTATTAAGCGAAAACCTGATGGCACCTTGGATAAATACAAGGCTCGTCTGGTCGCCAAAGGCTTTCATCAGCGACCAGGTGTTGACTTCACTGAAACATTCAGCCCCGTCGTCAAGCCCGCCACTGTGCGAACAGTCCTCAGCATTGCGGTTACCAACGACTGGCCTCTTCGCCAATTCGACGTCAACAACGCTTTCCTCCATGGAAAGCTCTCAGACACAGTCTTCATGGCTCAACCTCCGGGCTTCAAAGACAAGACCTTTCCCACTTATGTCTGTCAACTTCGCAAATCCATCTATGGCCTAAAACAGGCTCCTCGCACATGGTACTATGCTCTTCGCTCTTTCCTTGTAGACATTGGATTCATCCCCACTCACTCTGATGAATCTCTGTTCGTCTACAACAACAACGGAGTGGTCGCCTACTTCCTTGTTTATGTCGACGACCTCATTTTGACGGGCAACTCCTCGCCCATGCTCGCCCGGGTGGCTGCCGACCTCAGTGCCAAATTCTCAGTCAAGGACCTTGGTCCTCTATCCTATTTCTTGGGAGTGGAAGTTCTTCGCTCTAAAACTTCATGCCTGCTCTCCCAACGAAAATACATCACTGATCTTCTTGCCCGATACAACATGATCGACTCCAAACCAGTCCAAACTCCACTATCCACCTCTGCTCGCCTTACTCTGTCAGATGGCACCCCTCCCACTGACTCCACTCAGTATCGTCAAGTGCTCGGCAGCCTTCAGTATCTCCAGCTCACCAGACCTGACATCGCCTTTGTCGTCCATAAGCTATCTCAGTTCATGCATGCACCCACCATCACTCACTGGAATGCTGTCAAGCGTCTACTCCGCTATCTCAATGGTACAAGGGATGTTGGAATCAACATTACCCCATCCTCATCCTCCTCGCTCCACTGCTTCACGGATGCTGACTGGGCAGGCGACCATGATGATCGCACTTCCACGAGTGCTTATGTCGTCTTCTTGGGGGCCAATCCTATCTCATGGTCGTCCAAAAAGCAGAAGTCTGTTGCTCGCTCATCAACTGAGGCCGAATATAGAGCCATTGCCGCAGCGGCCTCTGAAGTGCAATGGCTAACATCCTTACTTCAAGAACTACACTTTCCCAATTCTCCGGTACCAGTCATCTACTGTGACAACATTGGGGCCACCTACTTATGCTCAAACCCTGTGTTTCACTCACGAATGAAACACATTGCCATCGACTTCCACTTTGTTCGTGACCTAGTCAAAACTGCTCGGCTCCGCATCTCGCATGTCTCGACTGCCGACCAGCTTGCCGATGCCCTCACCAAACCTCTCTCCGGTGCTCGCCTTCAGCTCCTTATGACCAAGATTGGACTATCCTATGTCACTCCATCTTGAGGGGGCATATTGGACCTATATTAGTAAATACACTCTCATTCTTATTTATTGTATAGGCCCATCTTAGTTTCCTATGGGCTCTCTTATAAAGCCCATTAGGGTTAGGTTAGACCTAATTCTCTCTTGTATAAATACCCATTATAAATCTCCTTTACAATTAATAAAGAAATTATATTTCTAATATTGTTTATTTTTCTATAATGAGTTCACAAAGTCAATCATTTGTAAAAATGAGGCTTCTTCTGCACAAAACAATAAATGAATTATAACATAAATATAACATAAAAGTAATAAATAAAAGACTTACCTCTTTTATCAATTACAATGCTTACATCATCTTCCATCGTTTCTCTCAAGGAGTTATAGTGAATTATAAGATTTAATATATTTCTATTGTCAAGATATTGTAAATAAGTAAAAGTGCGGAGTTATAGTGAATTATAAGATTTAATTAGCTTGTTAGCCATTACAAAGAGATAAAGTACTGTAACTCTATGATTCTTTCAAGAAATGTTAGATTTTTTAGGAAAAGAGTTACCTTATTAAAGTAAGCACTCATGTTATTGTGTGGGTTTGGTGTTTTATCAACTTGGGTGTCACTAAATCTTACTACAAAATGGAAGCGTCATTATATATTTAATAAAGTGATGCATACTTATAAGGGTCACTAAACAAGCGTCACTACTGAAGGTATTTTTAATAGTGATGCATTTATACTATTTTTTTTGGGGTTGGTCTGCTATGGACTCGAGTGCATGCTGTGCACCCTAGTCCATGTGCACTTTTCAGTTTACTGACTTACACTTTTTGGTAAATAAGTAATAATTGAAAAGTGCAACACCATTACCAAAAAGTGTAAGTCAGTACACTGAAAAGTGCACATGGACTAGGGTGCACAGCATGCACTCGAGTGCATACTAGACTTTACCTTTTTTTTGTGAAGAAGAAGTTTGATCAGTGCACAACTGCGATACTATTACATGGGGATGACATCAATTGCATTAGCTTTTTCTTACACGGATTTGTAATTCTCAGACTACCATCTTCACACTTCAATCCTATATGCTATTTCTTAAATGCGTTTAGTGAAAGAGTGAGAATTAAAATTCAAATCAATAACAAATTACAAACTCATAGTAAGCAAAAATAATTTTGTTTGTCACAAAAACACCAACTAGCAACTACCTGTAAGTATTTTTATATTATTATGCCCCATGATATTATTATGTTTTAAAAATATTTTTAAATATGCTTAATTTTGTATATTTATTAAGTTTAATTATAATGTTTGCTTAAAAAAATTTATTTAGTAATATTTTTAATATAATTATTTAAGGGTTGGTTTGCTATGGACTCGAGTGCATGATGTTGTGCACCCTAGTCATGTTGCACTTTTCAGTTTTACTGACTTACACTTTTTAGTCATGTTGCACTTTTCAGTTTTACTGACTTACACTTTTTGGTAAATGGTGTTGCACTTTTCAATTATTAAACTGTATAATAATATTTTTAATAATAATTGAAAAGTGCAACACCATCTATCAAAAAGTGTAAGTCAATAAAACTGAAAAGTGTAACATGAACTAGGGTGCATAACATGCACTCGAGTGCATAGTAGACCAAACATCTGGAGTGTTCCTTTATACGGCTCTCCCTCACCCTCACTGGCAGAAGCCTTTGTGGAACTGAATGGGTTGGGTAACTGGAAGAAAGAAGAAACATCTGTATTCCTCACTGGCACAAGCTTTGTGATATTCTATTGCATTTTCCAGTTTAATAATTTATCCTTTTCATTAAAAATTGTGATACTTACTTACACTTTTTAAAAATATTGTGTTTCACTTTACTTTTCAGTAAAAAAAAATTGTTGTACTTGGTTATAAACTCTTACACTTTTCAGTTATATTGACTTAGATGCTCTTTTCAGTCGACATGCACATTTCAGAAATATCGTATTTCACTTTTAGTTATACTAACTTATACTTTTAGTAAACATGATGTTGCACTTTTTTTTTATATTAACTTATAATATTTTTTAGTAATTTTGTGTTTGCACTTTTTATTGAATAAATTTTTTTCTTAAAAATTTAATTCAAATGAAGAATGTGTATATTTTTTTTTTAATTAAAAAAAAAGGTAAAAAAATAAAAATAAATTAAATAAAAAGAAATAAAAAAAATAAAAAATGAAATAATATGAAGAAATAAAAATAGCTATTTTATAGTTCATGTAATTATTTTTATAATAATAATAATAATAAAAAATTGGACTAGAGTGTACAACATGTACACCAACTACTAACTCTATCAGATGTTGTGTGAAATCTATGGTTTGCTTATATTGGTTTATTGGTTGGCATATTCTTCTACCTTCAGTGTTTCTTGTTCCAAATGTATTGCTCTTCAGACTCAGCAGATTTAGTGCAGAGACTGAACAAGGATAGTTCTGATGGGGCTAGTTTTGCATCAGACGATCCGTGGTTTCTTCATCGATCGATTGCTGTTTTTAGGGCGTGTTTTGAAACTCTACAAACTGCTTCTAGAATCACTTATTTTTAAAGCTCCCTCTCACAAGAAAAAAAGTGATTCTCGAAGCAGTTTGTAGAGTTTCAAAACACGCTCTTACTTGTCAGTCGTTGTAATCGGCCTTTCTCTGCTGTAATGACCCTTCCTTTCCACGAGTAAGTTCTTTATCAAGACTAAACATGATCCAATTTTCGTGTTCTTGGTGATCTCGATTCGTTTATACTACGGTTGATCTGGTTTTTTGGTCTTGTTTCAGGTGATTAGGTAACTGAGCTCTTTGCAAGAATTGAAAAGGTTTGTTTGCTTACTAATGCTAAGAGTGTATTAGTTTTGCCTTAGAACTAGAAGAAGATCATAAGCAATTAGAAGGACATATTATACCTACCTGAAATTACTCTTTTTGAATTTATTTTTTTAACTCATGGGATGATGATTCTTGGTTGTATTTTTTAAACATTCCAACGGATTACTCAACCCGGACGAAACGAAAGAGGATGACGAGCTCGAATCCATTTCCACGAATACAATTGAATGCTATCAACGATCTTTATTATACACAGGTGTTATTCGGAGGTGTTCAATTCATTTGTACTAACTATTCATCACAAATTTAGGGTATGTTTACAAACACAACAAACAGTTTTTGAATAAAAAATTATTCTAAAATTGTTCAAACACAGATTAAGACACGTACAGTGACACGTTCAAGCAACTAGATATAAATAAATGACCAAAAAATAGGGGTATTCAAAGTACAAATAAATGAAAAGAAAAAAACACAAAAATTGTTAGTACCTACAAAGTCAACATTTTATTGTCAAATATCCAATTGTGCATACAGAAAGATCGAATAATATAGTATCTGCAATTGCGATTCGATGTAATTAATCTAAATTAATAACTAGCTACTCAAGAACATACGTGAACTTCTTCTAAATCTCTAAACCATCAAACTGTATATTCACTACTACAACTAAATTGCACTTGGAGAGCCCTTTAAGTCCAATTAACTTAGACAGCTCCCACTTGGAGAGCTCTTCTAAAAGCTCTCCAAGGCCAAATATATAGTAGTGATTCTTGTCAATGAAAATTGTAGAAGAAACAACAAACCTAGCAGAATCCTCTGAATCGCCACACACCATAAAACCCTCATCAAAGTTTTGTGAATAAGAAGATGCATCATAAGTTGTAAAGGATATAAAATAGCATTCTTCCTTTTGTTAGTTAGTTTGGATAGTTAGTGGTTAGTTAGTAACTACTACTTACTTAGTCTATAAATATAGATTAGGGTCTTTTGTATTCCTTATGCACTTTATGCATTTTAAGCATTGTAAACATTGTAACACTCCATATATGAAATACATTTTGTTTTGTATTTCCTTCTTTACAATTATTAGATGAGTGTGTGTTTACATCTCTACATGGTATCGGAGCTATGTATTGATTAATTTATGATCGATTAAATAAGTTTGTCGATCATATGTTTTCCGCAATTCGGTATGCATGAATTTCCGAATTTCTTGAGTTTTTGTACTCATTTCTGCCAAATCTTTGATGGATTTGGATTTCTATCATTTTTTTTTCTTCTTTCTCTTTTTGAGATTGTTCTTTACGGGTTTTATGCTCGTGAATTTTTGGATTCGATTTTATCTTGATTCGAATTCTTCTTTGAGTTTCTTGAGTTTTATACTCATTTCTTTACGAGTTTTATGCTCGTGAGTTTTATATTCGATTTCATGTTGATTCGAAATCGATTTTTCGTGTATATCACGATTCCATTTTTTTTGGAATATTTGTGGAATTCTCACCACGGATTGGATGAATTCGATTAGTGGTGTCTATGATGGACATGGAGGTAAGGTAGTTGCCAAATTCTGTGGAAAGTACCTTCATCAACAAGGGCTCAAGAATGAAGCATATGTGGCCGGTGGATTTTTGTGTTGTTTTCGGTCGATTCTCGACGTTTGGAGTTTGATCATTGTACTTCATCTATTGGGGATTCTTTGTTGATTGTGGTTGGTTGTGTGTACAAGCGCCATGGTCCGATTTGAGAATGCACTTTGTTCAGAATTACGACATTGTCAAAATGAGGTTGATTGACATCCACTCTCATTTTGAGGGGGGTGTAAAGGATATAAAATAGCATTCTTCCTTTTGTTAGTTAGTTTGGATAGTTAGTGGTTAGTTAGTAACTACTACTTACTTAGTCTATAAATATAGATTAGGGTCTTTTGTATTCCTTATGCACTTTATGCATTTTAAGCATTGTAAACATTGTAACACTCCATATATGAAATACATTTTGTTTTGTATTTCCTTCTTTACAATTATTAGATGAGTGTGTGTTTACATCTCTACATAAGTGAACCTCATTGATGAACTTGAATAACTTGAACACACTCTTTTCTTGATTCTCCTCCATAACATTCTCCAAATCGAAACCTTTGATCTTGTCGCGCCCTCGTTAATATTATATTCCTTTTAAAATGCCAGTAATTTCGACTTGAATGCGTCCCGTTAATATTATATTCCTAGTAATTTCGACTTGAAAGCGTTTTAGACCAGCACAACTCATGGTTTATCTCCCACTTCTCATCATCCATTGTATCAAACTTGTGTGTGAAGAATGATTGGAGTAGTGGGCTATATATATAGTTGGAAACTCATCGTTTATCTCCCACTTCTCAAACTTGTGTGTGAAGAATGATTGGAATAGTGGGCTATATATATAGTTGGAAATAAATGTGTGTATATTTTATCTAAACAATGAATAGTGATGCACTAAAAAAAGTCGATGCGTTTCAATATTAATTGATATATTTTGTGCATTATACATAATACATTGGTTTATTGTTGTTTATTACACTACTGTTTAATTACATACACTTAATATATTTTGCATTTTTTGTTAGCAAAATTTTCTCTAAATACAACCAGATCCAGAAAGGTTGTATGACATGAGTGCTTAAAATATGGAAGATTAAGTAACCATTGTAATTGATAAAACAGGTAAAGTCCTGTTTTATATGTTCAATATTTATCTTATATTTCATTTATTGACTTTGTGAAATCTAATCTTCCATTGAGAATGGAAGATTGGTTGGATCTGCTCGTCACATGTGATAAGTTTGATATTAAGAATACATGCTCCCGATATTCTTATTTATATTTAATTTAATATCAATTTTTATTTTTTTTTATATTTAAGACCAAGAAACAATTTATGTCTATATATACAAGTGAATTTTTTAATCTATGATACATTAAATTTTTCTAAAATATTCTAAATGAGGAGTTTATGTAAAAGTTATGATAGGTCGTCCCGAAAAAAAAAAAAGTGTGAAAGTAATTGTGGGAGTAATATATTATGTCGGGAATGATACAGCAATATACAACAGCGTGTTCATAACAACAAAATGAGTTCTCAGATCTCTTTTTTTCATGATAATACTTAACATTAATTTTTGTTATGGCAATGAGATTATTTTTATTTTGTTAAAAAAATAAATTTGTGGAGAAAAGATTCTGAGAAAAAATTAATGTTTAAAAAATTTGAGAAAAGATTAATGGTAATTTGATAGATATTAAATAAATATAATTTTTTTTATAATTTTAATATAGATAAAATAAAATATTGATATTAGATTAAGTTTAAATTAAATATAAATAAGAATTTATTGAATTGTCACGTAGTTAATAAATATATATATATATATATATATATATTTTACAGTGTAATTCTAGATTTGCCTCTAGATGGATACATTTGGAGTGTTCATTTTATTCATCTTGTTCATTTTCATAAAGGCTCTACCTATTTGTTATTTGTTATCCCTCATATATTGATTTTTTTGGCAGGGGAGTTTACTCCAGCTTTGCATATTTTTTCTGTTTTCGTTTATGACATTTTTTTTTTTCATTGTCCATCTCTTCCAAATTTTTTTAACTCATATCAAAATTATAAAAAAAAATTCTTCTCTATTTTATTTGTTATAAAGTTTTTTTTTTTTATTAGTTAGTATAGAGCTAATATAAATTTTTTTGGTAATGAATGAAATTCTCATTTGATAACAATAGGTCTATATATACAAGTCATTTTTTTAATCTATGATACATCAAATCTTTCTAAAATATTATATATATACAAGTGAATTTTTTAATTTATAATACATCAAATTTTTCTAAAATATTCTATATACACAAGTGAATTTTTTAATCTATGATATATCAAATCTTTCTAAATATTCTTAATGATAACTACAAAAATATACGTACTAAACAATTCGTTCATAGCACAAAATGAGTTATCAGATCTCTTTTTTCCATGATAATACTTAACATTAATTTTTGTTATGGTAATGAGATTAATTTTCATTTTGTTTAATTTTTTTTTTGTAGAGAAAAGATTCTAAAAAAATTAATGGCTAAAAGATTTGAGAAAAGATTAATGGCAATTAGGTTAATTTGATAGAGATGATATTAAATTAAATATAAAAAAAATTATATAATTTTTATATAAATAAAATATTGATATTAGATTAGGAGATGTATTGATGGTGTATTTTGTAGGATTTTTTTGGACTTTTTTAAAAAGTATTTGGATTTACTATAAAATTTATAGAGTCTATGCAGAGTTTGAATAACTTTTTTTATTGATTTATATGAATGTTTATAGACTTGACAGTGGAATATTTTTTTATTAGATTTTCATAAATGCGACATTGATGCTAAGAGTTTTTTTTTTTTAATGTGAAATGTTTTTTTTAAATTAATATTATATATATATATATATAATATTTTACCAATAAAAAAATATATATATACTATATAAAGTTAATATATTCATTCGGGCCGGGGCATGTAGGACATAAGATTCGGACCCGACTCATACTCAATACGAGGCGGATCCGACCTGACCCAAAGCTCGCGGGGTGGGGTGGGTACCCGCGGGTCGAATCGACCCATACTCAATACGGGGTGAATTCGACCTGATCCAAAGCTCGCGGGGTGGGGTGGGTACCCGCGGGTCAGGTCAATATTGCATCTCTATTTCTGATATTTCGTCCGTTGAAATCTCTGGTTTTTAGAAGAGATTTTAGATAGTTAAATTTATTTATATTTTTAAGGAAAATCCAACAAAATCATAGAATATTAAAATTTATAAACGGTTGAATATCTAAAGATTTTTAAAGACTTTTTAAAATCGGTATTGAATACCTCAAAATTTTTAAAAAATTTGAAAATTCGAATTGAATACCCCCGACTTTAAAAGTCCAAAAAAATCATACAAAATCCACAACAAATACACCTAAGTTTAAATTAAATATAAATCTCTATATCATTTCCGTTACAGTGTAATCGTGCTTATGCTTAATAATCCTAAGAGTGTATTAGTTGACTTAGAAGAATATAAATACCAATAGTGCTACGATGAAGATCATTCACTGATATCTTCATGATATTAGTGTTTTTTCACAACTTTCAAATAAAAAGTAATTATAGAAGTTGTTGGTTGAATTTGCAAATTAAGATGAATAGTAAATGACGGGTTATCCAAAGTACAAATATTAAATGAAAAAAAAAAAAAGAACAATAAATCTCTAAATTTTTATTAGTACCTACAAAGTCAACATATTATTGTCAAATATTGCAGCGGAATTTACTCTCGTAGCCCACTAAAATAATTAAATTTATAATCATTAAAACACATTTTATTGTGGGTACAAAATGATTGAATGATACGCGTCAATGTGAGTCCGTTAAAATATTCGAATCTGACTATATAATAACATATCATCAACGATTCGATGTGAGTCAGATATTCGAACCAAATGGGACATAACTCGATCCAAACTAAATAACCTAATCATCAAATTAAAACCCCTAAAATTAATCTAAATCAATAACTAGCTACTCAAGAACAAACATGAATTTCTTCAAAATCTCTCAAACCATCAAACTGCAAATTCTTGTCAATGAAAACAGTAGAAGAAACAGCAAACCTAGCCGAAAACGAACGGGAAAGATCCTCTGCATCGCCACACACCATAAAACCCTCATCAAAGTTTTGTGAATAAGAAGATGCATCATAAGTGAACCTCATTGATGAACTTGAATAACTTGAACACACTCTTTTCTTGATCCTCCTCCACAACATTCTCCAAAACGAACCTTTCGATCTCGTCGCGCCCCCGTTTATATTATATTCCTCAAAACGCTCGTAATTTCGACTCGAATGCGTTCTAGGCCAGCACAACTCATCACTAATCTCATCATCCATTCTATCAAACAAAAAAAACACCTTCTCTATGTGTATAAAACTGATTGGAGTGATGGGCTATATATATATAGTTGGAAATATATGTATGAATAATTTTTTATCCAAATAGTGAATAGTCATGCACATGCTTTTTACTTGTGTTATTAAAGCATATGATGGAGTAGTGAAAGGCATGTGAATAATCTGAATCTGATTTTCACAATTTTAATTATTATAAATGTGGATTTTGGTAAGTCCACTTTAAAATAGAAAAGAGCAATTTAATACAAGATCCCTAAATAGATCTCAAGGTACTATATTGGAATTTTCTATTTATTATTACTCGTTATCAATAATTTTTATACTCCTATTTGGAATCATTAAATTTCCATAATTAATTAGAAAAGTTATGGTAATTTTTCCTAGGAAATACGTATTTTTAAAGATCATAACAGGTTTGGAGCAATTTACTTATAAGGAAATTCTATCTAAAAAATATAATTTCAGTTAATTAATAATATTGGGGAAGTGGCATGTCATAAATAATTCTTTAAAGAAATTATGTCAAAAATCTTATAAATAATTAACAAAAAAGATTAGTCAAAATGTTGCACACAAGAACCTATACAAAAATTATTATTTGTTCAAAAATTCATTACGCACGTTTCTTTGGGTACAAACAAATACATTAATTTATGAGTAAATTGAATGATCATTTAAATATTTTATAGTCGTATAAATAGTATGAATAATATTATTTCAACAAGATAACAAGAATAAATTGAATGAGAGTAGTTAAATTTATTAACAAAATATTTCAAAATTGGTATGCTTCTCTTTATGACTGGTTTGGGTGACAAAATGGGAAAACAGAAAAGAGGAAAAAGTTTCTACTGCTTTATATTGCTTTTCCTTTTTCCTCCTCCCCTTATCTCTTTACTTTTTGTGTTCTTTTAAGGTTAAATGTACAGATTTTTATGTGCACTTTTTTCTACTATTTTATTTTTTTCAAAATAATCAGCTTCATGGTAAGTTTTCGTATTTCATTTCATAAATGCAAATCATGTGTATTAGAGTGACATTTTACAGTAACTTTTATACAATAATTTTTCGATACATTTTACAATAATTTTTACACTCTTAAAATAAAAATTCTTTATAAACTCTATTTTTATAATATCCTCAAATTTACACAAATGTCATTACTTTTTGTCCATACATACACATAAGTCAACCCATTTATTTACATTATACATAAAAGTTTATAAAATTACCACTTAAAATTCTACTCATTATTATACTTTTTTTAATTTACATATGAAAGTTATGTCAAGACGGAGGAGTAAAATATACAATTTCAGTTGAAATATGGACCACAAAAATGGAATATAATACCCTAATTGCAATAGAGGTCCACAATAAAGGCCGTATTCTTCGATGGCCCAGTTTTTATAGTATATTTTTCGGCCCCCAAAACTGAGGTTTCAAAAAAGTTGAGCTGATATAATTATTTCTCAATTAAAATGAAAAAAATAAAGTCATCTAATAAGGAATCAGATGAATTTCTTATGGGCTGATATAAAATAATCGTAAATTCTAAAATGTACAAATATTTATATAGGTGAAGTGTTCCTGATTTCCATTAAATTTTGTATCATTACTCTCACCTCATATATTATTGTAAGTCATTTCTATAAATATTAGAGTTGTGTTGGGTTGTATTTTATTTTGTTTTTTCTAGATTAGTACGAAATTTGACGTGTAGATACATTAACGACTAGTTTGATTCGCATAATTAGGCTGCTATGGACTTGAGTGCATGTTGTGCACCCTACACTTTTCAGTTTACTGACTTACACTTTTTGGTAAATAGTGTTGCACTTTTCAATTATTAAACCGTATAATAATATTTTTAGTAATAATTGAAAAGTGCAACACCATTTACCAAAAATTGTAAGTCAGTAAACTGAAAAGTGCACATGGATTAGGGTGCACAACATGCACTCGAGTGCATACTAAACTTTACCAAACATAATTCAACATAATGCAAATTAAACTAGCGCGTATGCCAAACTATGCCAAATAATATGAACGGATATAGTAATGTGAAAATGATTGATTATGGTTAATAGGAATAGTCTATTTTATATGATTGGATGTGGAATATTTTGGATGAATAGTATTTCGAGGGTGTAGCTTTCTTTAAAATAAGCAAAATGAACCCCAGATTTCAGATAAGAGGATGTGATCAAATTCAAAATTTATAAATATTTTATTTTCTCAAATTTACATTCCCCAGGTTTTTATTTTTATTTTGATTTAATTTTAGATGTGATAATTTAAGCTTATAAAGAGACAGATGAGGTGCTTGGGGGTGGAAAGATCGGTTGAAATCTATCTTTAAATCGGTTAGTAGATTGATCGGTTGAAACCTAATTTTAAAATTTTGATGAACATTGTTTCTTATAAAATTTAAATTTATGTCTAATCAATGAGTAGATTTAAAATTGATGGTTTTTAAAAAATCGATTTTAAAATTTCGAAGTAAAACTGATGTATGATATCAAAATCCAAAATCTAATTTTTTAAATAAAAAATAAACGAGAAGTCTTAAATAAAAAATAAACGAGCAGTCTTGAGTGAGATCGTCTCACGAATCATATTTAGCGTAATTGGTCTCCCTCGACCCAAGGTAAAAAGTGACAAAGTTTGATTAAAAAGTGATATGATCAGGTAAAAAGTGACAACCTTTAATTAAAAAGTGATATGTTCAAATAAAAAGTGATTACTTTAAAAACATTAACACTTTTTAGAAACAAAAAATCTGAAGGAAAAAAAAAGAAGTTATACTCCCTCCGTCCCACAGGAATTTGCACATTTTCCATATATGGATGTCCCATACCAATTTGCACACTCCATAAAAGAAAATATCTTCACAACCCTCACCCTTGAAATATACTCATATTTACCCATATGTCATTACTTTTCCACACTCAATATATTTTTTACTTTACTTTATTCATAAAAGTTTACAAAACTATCCCTCAAAACATCAATCATTACACCTTTTCTTACACATTTCTTAAAATGTGTGCCGGTCAAAGGGTGCAAGTTCCTCCGGGACGGAGGGAGTACTATTTAAAAAATTGAAATATGAGTCAAAAGTGATCCGTATTCATGAGACGGTCTCACACAAATTTTTATCAAAATAAACATCACGTTAAAATCTGGACACTTGTGGGACGAAGGGAGTATCATACTGAGAAAGTTACAAAAGTAATACAAGTAATTTTTTGCCTTGTTCATATCAAGATGTGAAAGATTATCGCTCCTCATAATCCTTCCTACAAATAGACCAATAAATCCAATCCCAAGATTCCCAACCTCATCTCTACCCATTACCATCATCACCCTTTAATTTAAATACTCCACAATCTTTATTGACATGGAAAATACGTACAAACACAAGAAACCACAAAATAACTAATACCTCCCCTCCCAATTTGACAAGTGGCTTTAGCCACCATCTGACGCATCACTAAATTTTTATTAAAAAAAACAAATTAAAGAGGAGAGAAGATAAGCTTTGCATGGAAGGAAAACACCAATATTTGCAGAAAAGCTATCCCTTTCTGTGGAATCAATCCACCCTTTTCAAACAAACTATATCCCTTCTCCCTCTTTTCCTTATATAATCCCATGCTTCCTTTTCCTTAATTCTGACTAAAACTACTCATTTTTCTTTCTTTCTTTCCCAAACATAAATATGTGCTACCCTCAGGGTGTCTATTGGGAGGCTGATTCTAAGCCGGCTACTACCTGGAGGCCATTGGTTGTGTCGCCTCCGGCGGCAGCCACACGTACTGCCGACGGATTGGCTGAGGGAGGTGGTGGTGGTGGGATTGTCAGAGTATGCCTGTGCTCACCCACTAACCATCCGGGTTCGTTTCGGTGTAGGCATCACCACGGAGAGTATCAGTGGGTCAACAGGCAGGGACTAGGGAGCTAAGGCCAGTTAGTGTGTGTGTGTGTGTGTGTGTGTGTGTGGGGAAGTTATAGAAGAGCTGTATTATTTCTTCATGCTATGATGTTCTTCTATAAATCAACAAATTAATGGCAATAGTTTAAGATTTGATCATCACTCAGATATGTCTAATTTGTTTGAAAGGGATTTACATATACAGAAGAAGCCATATACTTACATGAAAGCAGCTTGGTGGAAACCTTCTGAAAAAAATTACAAGGTTTCTTTCTTATTATTGATTGCAGATGCTGTGAATCATTCATTGCCCTCCAAATTTAGTCTTTTCACACCTACGCATATAGAATATATTCATCATTGTTGAGAATATACTTATTTACAGCATTCAAATCAGATATTGGTGAAGTTATTAAGAAAAACAAAAGCTTACCTCAGGGTAGCAACTTTGATGAGTAATTGTTTGATTGCGTGTATTTACGAGTATTTCGCATGATATTTTTGTCTGTAGAGATCAGAAAATTAAACGTATTACACAATTTGTTGCACATCAGTATTCCGTAGGTAAACCAAAAACATGTTTGAAGCTGATTATGGAGGTGCAGTGCAATGAGCTGTGGGTAATCTCCAGAGTTACCCCATCACAATATGATACTACAATTCTTGAGCTTAATAGTAGCAACTTAAACAATCAAAATCTCCCAGTAAAAACATCACTTGGAATAAGAATCAGGTACTACTTCATTGCAGGAATATTGGAAAGAACATTTTCTAAATCATGTGTATTTCAGAAACAGCACAAAGAATCATATCCCCATTCTAAGACAATGGAAAGAACCTTATTTCGAAATCATGTATAGTTTAGAAACAGCACAAAGAATCATATCCCCCATTCTAAGACTAGGATCGCCAAATCAAATTGCAGCCAGGATACATAGGGGGTGTTTTCAAACATTACACATTACAAGCAGCTTCCAGAATCACTTTTTTTAAAGCTGCCCTCTCACAGCTTTTACTTTTCAGAAGTGCTTTTAAGCTGTTTGCAGAGTTTGCAAACACCCCCATATATTGCAAAGAATCTTCTTACTGGGACCATCCATGCTTCCTACCACATGGTTTTTCAACTCTAAAAGGAAAGCTTGACATTAAAACGGCTTCAAATACTGAAATATTAAATGCACTTCCTACTTTAGTATACACAACCTGACATCCTACATCATTGCTTCTAGTTTATGAGGCAAATTGAGCATATGTTGAATTCAAGTCCAGCTGAGGCTTCTTAGTTCTTAGAACACTAATCCTCAACATATATTTTTAGCAGAAAAGATAGGAAGAGAACACACTGCGTTGAATCTAAATCCGGCTTCCTAAACAGAGGTGAGTTTCATTCCTTTGTAAATTCTTAACTCCAAACTAATTCATCCTAATTATTTGTCTAAAAAAACTAATTGAGTTGAATTAAATGGCATGCTCATTAGTGATTGTGCCTCTTTAGAATATCCCCAGATCAATATATCGAAGCATATTTCATCCTATAGTTTTAGTAAAGAAGGGGATTACGATTACCTTAAGAGGCAATTCGAAGAAGAAAACGCGAAGCTTCCCACTAATCACCGACTCCGTGTCAAACGTAATCAAGCCTTTGGCTAAATCCTCAAGCAAAAATATCACATCACTCAATATCTCCACGCCGTCGAGCCGAAGCGTAGAGTTCAAGTACGACGAACCGCGTGCTCTGATATGCCCACCGTCCGAAGTCATATCGCCTAGCCTCTCCCCCCTATACCCTACAGTGACAAGCAACGAATCGTAGTCAATGGAGTAAAAATCCTTGTTCCGTACCTTAACCGTAAGGTCTAGGGTTACGTCGAGCGAGAATTTGGGGCTAGTGTGAAAATGGAGACGATCAAGCTTCAAGCGAACGACGGAGAGTTTAGGATCAGACGGCCAGAGGAGATACGCGACGGCGGCGATCAATAGGATCGTGGAACCGATGCAGATGCAGCGGCACCATGATGAATCACGGCGGCGACGGTTGCGGTAGGGACGGAGGTAGGGAGGTGCAACACCGACGTATTGTGGTGGTTGAGGATGGTGGAATTGAGGTTCGGAGAGGAGAGGCTGGCGGAACGGCGGCGCGTCGGAGGTCTTCGCCGCCGTCATTGTGTGTAGTCTGTGTATATAGATTCGGAAATATTTTTGTTGATTAATCGGAGGGTGACCGGAGATATAGGAGAAAATTAGAAAATAAAAAGGGAGGGAGGAGTGGGGTCCGCGGTTCAGTTCTGTTTCTTCGGTGCAGTTTTCTCCAGTTTGAATTGAAAGCGTCAAGCGTGGTGTAATAATCAAATCCGAAAAAAATTACACTGAAAGTTTAATCACAAAAACTTATACTATCAAATATTTTATTTTGGACAAAAATTATGTGTTTAATGAGTTAACGTCAAACTTAATTAAAATGTATATTTTCACTTTTAAATATTATTTAATTACATGAGGTCAAAGATGAACTCTTACAAGTTTTAAAAAAAAAATTGAACACTTAATTTTAGCGAATTCTTTAAAATATTTTTTGACATGTAGCCTTACTTTTTTTTTTCTTTCTATAAATTTTTTAAGTGATCCAAATTCAGACTTTTAATCAATGAATTTTGTAAAATATCTTAATTAAACATATTTTATGTGTAAAATATTTGAAGTCAAGTTTAATATCGTGAAAATTAATTAATTTATTTGGGTTGAACCATTTTTTTGGTAATGAAAGTAAGAACACTACACGTTTGTCAAAAGTCTTCCTTTGTGAAATATTCACCCAATTAAAGTGGCGTGTGGGATTATAAAATAAGAATGGTCTTAATCAATTAGTAATAGTATTTTTTTAGGAGATTTGATTCTGATTTGTTTTTTTTTTTAATTAGATTTTAAAAAAATTGAAATTCTTATTAATAAAAAAGATACAATCATAACATGCAATTATCACATTGGCAAATAAATGATATACTATATATTAAGAATAAAAAGAAAAATAACCAAAAGTTCACAAGTAGAAAAAGAGATCGGGACGCCATTAAAACCTTGTTCGGAAAGATCCGAAACAAAGAAAAAAAAGGTGCAACCCTCTAAATCAAAGAAAAGAGCACGACGTAGAAAGACTAAAGAACGAGAACCGCAAAATGAACATGGCGGATCAAAGGCATCACCTCATCGATCCATATATATACGAGGTGACAAGACGCATTTCAATGGTAACGGGTGACGAAAAGTCAATCATAAAGGCCTCCGAAGCAACATCTTTAAACTCGTCGATGACCTCTTCTGATATGTGCCTAGGCGCACTCAAGATAGAGTGGAATGGTATGTCAGTCACCGATGATTATCATTGTGAGACATTCACACCAATTAAACTTATTGAACATTGAACATGATATGTGAATGTCTCACAAAATAAGATATAGTCTCATATAGAGTAGTGAGACGATCTAACATGCCCTATGCCCCTATTTTTTGCTATTTTTTGTCGAACATCCACCTTTGTTCTTAAAATAACACATCATTTTTCACTAAAATAAGTAGTACTACTAATAAAGAGAGAAGTCGAAATATTTTATGTTATGAAAGAAAATTAAAAGGTTATTATAGAAGGACAAAACTGTCAAAACACAACAATTTACCACCAATAATGCTAAGGTCGGCGATTTTTTTTTTTCGCCGCGTTGTCCCTAATTTAATACTCCCTCCGTCCCAGAGGAATTTGCACCCTTGGGACGGCACACATATTAAGAAATGTGTAATGAGTGATGTTTTGAAGGGTAATTTTGTAAACTTTTATGAATAAAATAAAGTAAAAAGTAGATTGAGTGTGGAAAAGTAATGATATATGGATAAATATGAGTATATTTTAAGGGTGAGGGTTATGAAGATATTTCTTTTTATGGAGTGTGCAAATTGATATGAACATCTATATATGGAAAGTGTACAAATTCCTGTGGAACGGAGGGAGTAATAGAGAAACCCTAACCCTAGAATTCAACCATGTCTATCAAGCAAGGTAACTGGAAATGATACTCTAGCCTTTTTTTTTTAATTGGAAATTGAAGATTTATGTGATTTTTGGAGTTGTATGCTATTAAAGCTTTTGAAATTGTTGATTTATATACCTTTGGAATTCGATTTGTATATATTTGATTGTGTTTGCCCTAAAGAAGTACGGTTTGAGTTGAATTTTCTTGTAAAAAATAAATATTGAAACTTTGTTCATAGTTCATAAGTATAAAGAATATTTCCTCTTGCCATTTCCTTCTTTAACATTCATAATTCATAAGTATAAAGAATAGAGTAAGGCCTAGTTTGGTAGGATAGATTAGCCCGATTAGTCGGGTGATTGTGTGCATTCCAAATGACCGAAAGACACATTATTATTCTGTGTCGATTGAGATATCTAGGTCTGACCATAGATATCTCAACATATCTAGCAAAACAGACCTAGATATCTCAACATATCTAGCAAACAGAGCCTAAGGAGATAATGTAGTTATGAACAACGATATGAGAAACTTGATGTCTTTCTGGTTTTGAAGTTTGAAACCATTTATTTTGTTTAAATTATTACTTTGTTTCTGAAATTTAGTCGTCTTTTTGTAGCTCGACAAGGCCAATCTTCTAAAGAAGAAGGAAGAAGAAAGGTAAAGCTATTTTCGTCTAAGGATTGAAATTTCGTACGTGTGTAAGGGTTCGTTTCATTCATGACTTATTTATAGGGAAAATTGCACTTTTGATCCTGTAAGAATGAGTTTAAATCACTTTCGGTCTTTTTTCATGCACTTTTGATCATGTAGTTTATTTCTGTTAGTTTTAACGGGTGAAAATTGCATAAACCGTTAAATATTTCACTTTTGATCCTGTAAGAATAAGATTAATTCACTTTCGGTCCTTTTTCATACACTTTTAGTCTCATAGTAAATTTGTGTTTGTTTTAACGGAAGAAAATTGCGTTCCCTTAAAATTCAACCAAAAGGTTAATGTCGGATTAAAATTTTGGTAATATCACTAAAATTACAAAACTACCAAATGTATTTTAACAATTTATTTAAATAATTATTTAAAATTGGTAAATTTACTTAAATAATGTTATGATCTAAAAATTCAATCAATTATATATAAAATGAAAATTAAATCTAAAATTGATCTCAAATCAATGCAAAAAAATAAAAAGTACTATTTGGCTTGATTTTAATTTTGATTTTTGTATTTTCAAATTATATCCAAATTATATGGGGTTAAAAATTAATTTAAATTTGAAGATACAGTGTATATTTTTAATTTTATATTTTTGTATATTCAAATTATTTTTCAAATTTTACTTTTAAATTTGTATTTTTTTTATTATTTCAGTTTTAATACAAAAAATTACATCAAAAGTTATTTAAATTTAAATTACATTATTTTTTTTAGTAATTTTTAATATATTCAATTCCTTGAATTAAAAAAAAAAATATATATATATATATATATATTTAGATTCTATAAAAAAATTCAAATTATATAACTTAGACAGATTTCGTCATGTATAGTAAAAAAAATAACATTCTAAATTCTATTGATTTTATTTATATTTTAATTCTATAAGTATAATTTATTATTAATTTTAATAATATTTTTATATTTTTTAATTATAATTACTTTTTTTTAGGAATATTTTTTGGTTAACTATCGTTTCCATCTAAAAACTAACGGTTTCAATCCATAAACTATTTTACAGGACCAAATCTGCAATAATTAGGACCATTTACAAACCTCAAGACCAAAAGTGATTTTAAAAAATTCCTACAAACTAAAAGGGAGCATTTGGAGGTTCTGGAGGTTCTGGATTGAAGAAAAGTGGCAAAAAATGAGCATACTCTAAGGTTGTGTTTGGATGGAGGGATTTAGGTATGGATTTTAAATCCATAATCTAAATCCACTCCACTTGTTTGGATTAAATGAATGAATTTCAAATATTTAACATCTTTTTTTAGTTAAAATTGAGAGGATTTTAAATCCTCACTAAAACCATGTCATTTGAAATCCATCAATTTTTAAATCATTCCATTTGAAATCCCCTCATCCAAACACAACCTAAAAGTTGATTGTAACATTTTGTCTTAATCAATGTACTGACATTTTGTGCTGTTTTGCCCTAATCAAGTTTGCAGCAAATTATCTTCGCATATCTGTTTTTATAGTTCTACGTCCGTCCCTTCGATAGTTGTCCATTTTTTAAATGTGGCGTTTACTAAAGTGCTTTCGAGGTTCATTACATAAACAAATAAGGAACCACTTCAATTTATAGAAACACAATATTTATCAAGGTTTGCTAAATAGTAAAACATACCTGACTAAAATTGAACACGGTACGATCTATGATTTTCAATAAAAACATACTAAAACCCTAATTTTTTTATAAAAAAAAAAAGTAGATCTTGCACGTTTCTTCACTTAATTAATTCCACACACGCGTGGAGATGGATGATCATCTTCTCCTCCTTGCTCGTTGAAGTTGTTGGAATTAATGGGAATTAATTGGGTTTTGACACCCTGATCTAATTTAATTAATTAGACGGACTAAACGTTAATTAAGAAATAGTCGATCTACTCGCGGAGTAGATGAACGTGTTATATTTAATATCTCAAAATCGAGTTAAGGTGAGTGAGAAATTAATTGTTGAAGTTGAAGAGTTTCAACTTGGAAGTTTGAGAATGTGGGGAATGGGCTCGGCCCATTCGAACTACTTCAAGAATGTTCCAGAATAATCTGGAAGTCTCAAACTTGGTCTTCAAGATTCAGTCTTCAAAACTTATCCACGTGCGAGATATTATCTCAACCGCTGCGATATTTTCGCGATATATTCCCAAGAATCGGGCCTGGGCCCACGCGTTTTCCCTCTCCCTCCAAGGGTTTCTTCTGCCTATAAATATCAGACTCTTCCCTCATACATCCTTACGCTGAAATTCGCCCCTCAATCCTTCTCCTCTCCTCTCGTCCCTACGCAGTGTACTGAGCTCCCGAAAGCCTTACATTGTTCTTTCTTGTGACGGATTTATATCCGAGAGTGTTCAGTTCGTACTAAGTACGTTCGCCGATACTTCTTATACAGTGGTGCTACTGTGTAGGAAGTGAAAGTCGTTTTACCTTTGGGAACGGAACGCCGTAACAGTCGAGCACTATCCTGGGCGTATTCTGTTCTGCGGGAAAAGGGTTTCCCTTGACTCGACTTATTTGTGGATTTTAATTGTTATTCTGAAATTTTTGATATTGCAGTTTACACGCCGTAAAAAACAGGTTCCAACAATTGCAGAACATAATATATATTAATTAATTTAATTTATTGGATAATTAATTAATTAAAGCTTTGAATAATTACTGTAAATATTGAAATTTAATCGTTAATTAATTATTTGACTTAATTAATTACTGCAATATCAGAAGAGACAGAAAGGTGAAAGTGGTGCACGATTATTGCCGATTCAGATTTTGATTCCATGTGTGAATCATTGTCGTGTTCGGGTATTCGTCAATCCGGTGGATTCTCCATGTGTGAATCACTGGGGTTTCTGTAAAGCCTAATAAAGGCGCTTAAACAGAAACATAATTGATCTTTGGATTTGGGACTTTCTGTCTATCCATTGAGCTGCAGGATATGAGATTTGGTAATTCTGTGAACAGAATTGATTTTTGGATTTGGGACTTTTTGTCTATCCATTGAGCTGCAGGCGCTTTCTCGCGGGATGAGATTTGGTAATTCTGTGAACAGAATTGATTTTTGGATTTGAGACTTTTTGTCTATCCATTGAGCTAGGCGATTTCTCGCGAGATGAGATTTGGTAATTCTGTGAACAGAATTGATTTTTGGATTTGGGACTTTTTGTCTATCCATTGAGCTGGCGGGATGAGATTTGGTGATTCTGAGAATAGAATTGATTTTTGATATTAATTTATTTATCTTCGGATAATTAATTAATTAAGTTTTGGATAATTACTCCTTAATAAAAGGGGAAAACCGTCTTCTCCAATTCTTACTCCAGATTAAATTCTGGGAGTTGGTATCCGGTGACTCTGAGAAGAGTTTCTGCACAATGCAGAATTCTCGCGGGGGGCGTGCCTGGAAATCCGATTAATTACCGTAATTAATCAAAGAAGATTAAATTGGATATAATTAAATCAATTAATCGAGAGGATTATATTGATTAATTACATCAATTAATCAGGAGTATCAAAGTATATGTGTATATTTGATATGGAGCATGGCTTCGTTGGAGCATGACTTCGTTGGAATAGAGCATGACCTCGTGGGGAGCATCTCCGGCTTGGGCAGAATTGATGTATTCTGAGAACAGAATTGACTTTGTCAATTAATTATAGAATAAAATAAATTAATAATTAATTAAATTTTGGATAATTACTGAGGAATATCCAAATTTAATTAGGTAAGGTCTAGTATGCACTCGAGTGCATGCTGTGCACCCTAGTTAATGTGCACTTTTCAGTTTACTGACTTACACTTTTTGGTAATGGTGTTGCACGTTTCATTTATTACTCATTTACTAAAAAGTGTAAGTTAGTAAACTGAAAAGTGCACATGGACTAGGGTGCACAGCATGCACTCGAGTCCATAACAGACCAACCCAATTAATTATTAATTATCTTTGGGAATTAAATATTTGTGCTGAAGAGCATAAATTTGTTTTGAATTTAGTTCAAAAAGATTTTGACTAGTATAATTTGATCGAAAATTATGCTCGAGTCACGAGTGACAATAAATGTCACATTTGAAATTGAATTTAATTTTGGTATGTTGACCAAAGATTAAATTAATTTTGAAGTTGGAAATAATTCCAATAAAAGAAAAATAAAAGATCGATTTTTTAATGTATCGAGGCTGTGTCCAAATTTGGTGAATAAGAGAAATTCACAAATAAAGTGGCAAGCAACTCGAATGTGGGGATGTGCAACTCCTCACATGGAAACATTCAAATGTGAGGGAGAGAGGTCTCCGTCGACATGTTTGAATGAAAAGGGTAGCTAAGGTGTGACCTTAAAGCTAAATATGGAAAAACCTAAAATGGTTGAATTCAGTGGAATGTTTTCCACAAGTAATGTGAATGTTTTCCACAAGTAATGTGGATTTGTTCATCATGAAAAATCACATTCGAGTAAAAGCTCCGCACGAGGAGGGAAAAAGTACTTTATTAATTTTATTGATGATTGTACACGATTCTGCTACGTTTATCCTTTAAAGAGTAAAGACGAAGCTATCGAAGCTTTTAAACATTATAAAAATGAAGTAGAGAATTGATTGGACACTCGAATTAAATAAATTCGTAGTGATAGAGGTGGAGAGTACGTAGCTCCGTTTGAACAATTATGTATTGAATCAGGGATTATACATCAAACGACAGCCCCTTACTCACCTCAGTCTAATGGTGTTGCGGAAAGGAAAAACCGAACACTAAAGGAGATGATGAACGCAAGTTAATCAGCTCTGGTCTACCTCAGAACTTGTGGGGGAAGCCATTATGTCGGCTAACCACATTCTGAATAAGATTCCTCACAAAACTAAGGATCAAACTCCTTATGAAATATGGAGGAAACGAAAACCTTCATACCAATACCTCAAAGTGTGGGGGTGTTTGGCTAAGGTTGAAGTACCACTTCCTAAACAAGTTAAGATCGGCCCTAAAACAGTCGATTGTATCTTTACAGGATATGCTTCAAACAGTAGTGCCTATCGATTTCTGATTCACAAATCCGAAGTACCGGATATGACAGAAGGCACTACAATAGAGTCAAGGAACGCAGTGTTCTTTGAAAGTATCTTTCCTCTTAAGGAGAAAGAGGAAGTGAGTTCGAGTAACAGAACTCTCGAAGCAACAGACGACACTGTTAGTCCTTCCACTCAAGAGAGTGAAGAACCGAGACGCAGTAAGAGAGCTAGAATTGATAAAGATTTTGGTTCAGACTTCATTACTTATGTTTTGGAGGAAGATGAACCTAAAACTATCAAAGAAGCTATGGCAAGACCAGATGCACACCTCTGGAAGGAAGCCATAAAAAGTGAATACGAGTCTATTCTCTTAAACCACACATGGGAGTTGGTTGACCTCCCCAAAGGTTGTAAGCCCTTAGGATGCAAGTGGATCCTTAGAATAAAGTACAAAGCAGATGGATCTGTTGATAAGTACAAAGCTCGTCTTGTTGCAAGGGGTGTAGGTCCCCAAAGTTGAGTTAATATCGAGGGAAGCTAAAGAAAATGTCTAGAGGGGGGTGAATAGACTTTTCTAAAATCTTTCGATATATCAGAATACAATATGCGGAATAACGAAATTAACAATGAGCCCAAGTAGTTTATACTCAACTTCTAAATTCGAGAACTGTGTTCTATACTCAACTTGTCTAGTTTAGTTATGTAGTTAAAACAGTTAAGCAATCAAACAATAAACCAAACAGTAAAGTAAACAACACAAACAATTTATAGTGGTTCGACAACTTGTCTACATCCACTCTCACAAACCCAGTTGTGATGTTTCCACTAAACTCTTCCAATCGAGTACAAAGTGTGAATTCCTGTCTTTAAAGTCCCAAGAAGAAGACTTAGATCTTCAAAAATTATACCTCCAGATATGTCTATGATCTAACTAGAGATTTACAAGTATCTAGCAACTTGAAACAAATAGTAAACAAAAACTAAAAACTTATTCAGTAGCAGCCTTCTTGTTTCTTCACTTGTCTTCTGACTTGCTTTCTGAACTTCAAACTCTGTGAGTAATCTTCAGTATATCTTCAGTACGCTTTAGTAATCAGTATTTCAGTAGTCTATCCTTAGTCAGTCAGTAGTCTTCAAATGATCACCATCTTGAAATATTTATAGATTTCCAATCTTCAAGAACTCAGGTAGTTGTAACCAACTCTTCTTGAAAACTAACTTCAACTGAAAACTTCTTATCCATCCACGCGTTTCTTGTTACGAATTAGTTATTCCATAACTAACTTCTTCATCTTTATCTTTCTACGCGCTTTGACTAACTAACTTTACATTGACTTGTCTTGTGTAGACTCGTATGTACTTGTCTTGTCTTGTAGTCCTCCTGACTTCTTGAGTAGTAGACTTCAAGTCTTCTTGTCTGGTCTTCTCGTGCAACCTTCAGTAGTAGACTATCTAAACCTAATAAGACTATTACATTACTTTAAGCTTTTATAATTCAAGCTTAGTCAACTTATAATCTATACAATGAATCTATCTATTACATTCAAAACATGAGCTCTATACAACGATTATCACAGCTCAATAACAAACTAACAGTTAATATAAACATATATGAAGTACTTATAAATTCGTACTTATCTTTAAATAATAAACTTATCTTTCCATATGAACTCTACTGGTCTTGTACAAGACGACTTCTTTAGCTAGACTAGATCAGTCAACACTTAGAAAATATTCAAACTACTTTTGGCTTATCAAAACTCATCTTATCTTTTCATCATTTAGGACTTGTCTTAGGATTCATATCCCAACAATTTCCCCATTTTTTATGAAGCCAAAACTACTTGAATATTTTCATAATAGTAGTCTAGTTAAATAGTTATCTTGTCTTTAATCACCAAAAGTTGTTATCTTTTCATTCATTCAAAATAAGATCAGTAGATTACACTTATAAACAAACAAAAAAAAACTAATCAGCAATGTTACCTCCTTCCAGATTTGGAACACAAAAAGCATCAAGGAGTCGTCTGTGAATTTCTTCAATGTGTACTTCATTGTTGATCTTCTCCTTTTCCAGTAACTCCTCTTCAAACTTCTTGATATGATTAAAATCAACTCTTTTTCCAGAACCTAGCAAAGGAGTAGTCCACTTTGGATAGATCGGTACGAGAATATTAAAATTCACAGCAGCAGCAACTCTCATGATCAGATTCCAAAGCTTCTTGTCTTGAACTTCCATAAACTTCTCAAAGATAGCATACAACTCTTCAGCACTATCAGCATCACCAAATTTACGAACAATCCAGTGATCCAACTCCCATTGCAACTTGACTTTGAACCAATCTTCTCGATGTTCTCTGTCAATGAAGTTGTCAATGAACGCATCTTCAACACGATCTGGATCTACTTTCAGCTTTTGCAATCTTCTAATATGCTTTCCGAGACGTTTTTGACTTGCATACCGCAATTCCTCATCATCATCATGAACTTTCTTTTCCTGTTGTTCCTTGTCAGCAACACTTTGATCTTCAACTTCCTTCAGCTCTAACTTTCTCTTAGTCCGTCTAGTCTGAACCTCTGCTTCAGGAGATGCAACTCTTTTGCCTTTCTCTAATCTCTTCTGCTCTTCAATTCTAGCTTGCTCCAGATCTGCCTTCTTCACTAATTTGCCTCTAGGCCTTCTTAGCTCTTCTATCGCAGTAGCAGCAGCCTTCAATTCTGGTTCAGCACTAGCAGATTTTTCAACTTCAACTCTAACTCTACTCGTCTCTTCCCCCTTTTTGGCTTCATCATTGGCCTTGAGAGAGAAAAGAGAAGTAAAGCGAGTCATCTCTTCTTTCATTGCTTCCTTCATTGCTTCAGCAACTGACTCAATTTGCTTCTGATGCGTCTTCTCATGACTTAACTTGTCTATACGATCAGTAGCTAGCTCTAGTTTCCTTGTATGTGAAACTAGTTCGTCTTTGAAATGAGTAGCTGTCTGGCGAAGTAGCCTATTTTGCTCAGTTAACTCGGTAAGAATAGCTCGAGAACGCACCAATTGATCTTGTGCTTCTCGTCTCTGCTCATCAGCAATCTCTATCTTAACCCTGTAGAGTCTCTCCATCTTGCTTGACTCTTCAGCTAACGAACGAGCAAATGAGATTGATCTTTTCTCTGAAAAATCAATTTGTTTCTTCAGGAAGTCTTCAATTTGAGTATACATTTCTTCTCTGAAAGACGAATCCATTTTGTTGACCTCACCAACTATTAATTCTCTGGAGCTGTCAACAAGGGACTGATTCTGTTCAACTAGTACATCCTTCAGTTTTGAGTTTAAGAACTCATCTATGGCAGTTTGAACAACATTCTTCAGATCCGACTTCAACTCATCTAAAAATCCTTCTGGAAACACTTGTGTAGACGGATGGGTTCCAAGAAACTCATCATCATCTTTGATATTGATCTCGTCTTCATAAAAAATGAATGCTTCCACAAACTCATCGTCTTCCTTGCCAAAAATGATCGAGTCGACTTCTTCTTCATCACTTTCAACAATTTCTTCCAACTGTTCGGAAGTCTGAACGACAGCATCAACTAGTTCGAGTTTCAACTCATCTTCCACAAGATCAGTCTGAATACCAATGTCAATTGTAGCTTCTGAGAATAGCACATCATCAGAGAGATTTAGCATCCTTTTCACCAGAGCAGTCAAGGCATGAGATGGGAACAATTCCTCATGATTTTGAACTCCACTATTCTCCTTCTGTTCCATCTCCCAATCTTGAAAGTTGGAAATTCCACCCATTCCTAGGATGACTTCAAACAGATCTTCAATTCTTCAAAGCAACCCAAGTGCAAATTCTCAATAGCTTCTCATACTGTTCTGAAGAAGTATCGATCTCTACTGACACAAGCGTCTTCTTCAGGTAGTTGATAACTTTCGATCGCAGCCTCTTCTCTCTTAAACACATCGGATAGTAAACCAGGGAGTCAAATCTAATTTCAGAAGGGGTCTGAACAGGTGGGGTCCCTGTTGCAGTTGTTGCAGTGGCAACTAGAGGTGTTTCCGAAATAGATGGGTAAGAGGGTTCAACATATTCTGTTGAGGTAGAGGGAGTAAGGATTGTGGTTTCTAGGGGCTTTGATGTGGTTAGGTCAGGTATAACAACTGTCGGAGTATCAGTTGTTTCCATTATAGGAGTATTTTCGGGTAGGCTGACTCTCAGTGGATAAACTGGCAGCACTTGTGAGGTTGAGGGTGCAGGTCTGGCACGAGATCGATGTGATCTGGCCTTGGTTCGGACAGGAGGGAGAGAGAGAGGAATTGAAAGAGTTCTAGAAGAAGTACCAACCTGGTCAGTTGTCTTGTCTGGTGAAGGAATCGACTCGATTCTTACCAGTCGATACATTTCCGGGACTTGAGCATTTGTCCTCTCCTCCTTCTCAGATTCTTTGTCTGATTGGGTCTCTTCCGAGTCATTAGCAGCCTCGAACATGGCCTCCTCTGCCACATACTCAACTAGTCTTCCACTAGTTCCAGCCTCAGGCTCAGATTCTCCATCATCTGACTCATCTTCGTCTGAACTAGACGAGGCGGCCTCAATCATGGCGTCATCAGGATTAATGTGAACCTGTCTTGGAGCAGCAGTCCTTGCAGCAGCTTGCTTTGCCAAAGCCTCTTTCTTCAAATAATGTTTCAGTGCATGAAACGGTTTGCCTTTGCTCCAAGTCGACTTGTTTGGCAACAAGATAGGTAAGAGGATACTTAACTTGTTTCCAAACCCAACTGCGGCAGACACCACCCAATTTACCGAATCGGTGTCAACACGCACGTTCTTCTCAAAGTACATTATACGATCCGTGAATAATTTGTACCAATTGCCTTCAGTGATGCCGTCATAGATTGCGGCCATCACTCTTGCCTTCAGTAGAGTCACTGAATCATAGCTTCCAGTAACACATAGCAACATTTTTGATGCAATGTCAAGAAGAGTCTTGTACTTGTCTAAGAGCTCCTTCTTCTTGACAGCAGGGATCTTTCCATCACGACCCAGCTTCAACTTTTTACCACAAAATATGCTTAGATACCTCAACTCCTGGCCACCAGCATAATTTTCAATGTCAATCGAACCGGTTGGCAGCTTCAGATTCTCGAAAACATTTCTTCGAGTAAGCTCTACTCGGTTGTTACCAACGAACGATAGAATTGAATCGCCTTGTCTGGTTGCGTTGGCATAGAATTCAAGCACTTCTTCTTCAAGAACCACCTCTGGGAATGATTCCAAGTAAGGTCTCAATCCACAGCGGCAGCATTTCATCAAAACTTCTTTATTGTCGTCAGTGTGCTTGCCTTTGAAAAATACAGACCCTTCAACATGTACCTTCCCCTCAGATGCATATTTGCCTAGGTCAAACCTGGCCTGCATGTTAGTTCTAACATCGAATATCGAGACGATCGACATTATAGATCAGTTGTGTGAGAACAACTAGTAAAATTTAGCAAGAAATCGGAAGTTCTCAAAAGTAGAAATGTTAAGAACGCGTAGGGGAGACGAGTGAAGCAGTTGAGGGTTTTGTAAAACCTTAACTGTTGAATCAATAGCCAAGATGAAAATGTTTTGATCTAACGGTTGGGGCTTTTGGAATTCTGTTACGGAATCGAGGATATTACGTGATTTGATATTGTAAAAATTTGAAATCCGCCACTTCTTATTGGTTAGGACAGAAGGGTGTACACATCTGACCTAATGTAGTAGAATATGGTGCGAATTGGGTGTATACACCTCATTAAATGGAGTGTATAAATCCACTTCTAGGATTTTTCAAATTTTAAGAATATCTAATTACCGTAATACCCTTAATTCAATGACTAAGCACTTAACATATTTCAAAGATAAATACTTAGCTTGTCTGTTCGAGTCCATCCAGAGCAGACGAGTAGACTTAAACTATACCAGACGTGTTCGCTTAAGCACACAAGACGAGTTCCCCCTTCGTCTGTGCTTGTTTATTCTGAATTGTCGAACGACCTAATGTACCTATCTTATGATTTGCAATGTGGAATCATTGGTACAAGTAGAGTAAAATAAATAAGATGAATATCGTTCTTAAAGCAATGGTCAAGGTTTCGAACAAGATGACCTTTTAACAAACATAATAGTCAACATAAGGGTATTTAAGAAATCAAAGATTCCCCCTTGAATGTTTATTCCCTTAGTTTTACCCTCAGCTTTACCAGCTTCCTCATCGGGTATTTTGGTCATCTAGTCTAGCCTCGTATACCTGTCTGTTGGATGAGTAGATGAGTGCTCTGTTCTAGTGATCTTGTCTCCTCTTCTTGATGTACCTGTCTGGTTAGTACATAGCTATAGGCAAGTAGGGTCTAAATCAATTAGCCCTAGACTAATGCATAACCCACGAAATCGTGCCTCAGCTAATGGTTTTGTAAAAATATCAGCTCTTTGAAAATCAGTATGAATCTTTTCCATGCGAATATCCTTCTTTTCTACATGATCACGTATGAAATGATGCTTTACATCAACATGCTTACATCGTGTGTGCAAAACAGGATTTTGTGTAATGGCAATTGCACTATTACTATCACAGAAAATAGGAACATTTGATTCATGTATGTTGTAATCACGAAGCTGTTGTATGAGCCAGAGTAGTTGACTACAACAGCTACCTGCAGCCATGTACTCGGCTTCGGTAGTAGAAGTAGCAACACTAGTCTGCTTTTTAGAAAACCAAGATATGAGTTTTGTGCCTAGAAATTGACAAGAACCAGAAGTAGATTTCCTATCTATTCTACAGCCTCCAAAGTCTGAGTCTGAATACCCACTTAAGGATAAATCATCATTTGAGGGATACCATATACCACGGTTGATGGTCCCTTTTAAATATTTCAGAATCCTTTTGGTGGTTTCCATGTGACTTTCTTTTGGATTGGCTTGGAATCGAGCACAAACACCAACAGAGAACGCAATGTCTGGTCTACTAGCAGTTAGATACAGTAACGAACCAATTAGTCCACGATAATAAGATTGGTCAGCACATTTACCGTTTTCATCTGGATCCATTCTGTAAGTTGGTTGCATTGGTACGCCAGTAGACTTACAAGTTTTGATCCCGTACTTGTCTAGAAGGTTTCTTGTGTACTTCGCCTGATTTATGAAAATACCTTCTGGAGTTTGTTTTACTTGAAGTCCAAGAAAGTAGTTCATCTCACCCATCATTGACATTTCAAACTTACTTTGCATGAGTGTAGAAAAACTTTCACTCAGCTTTTTATTAGGTGACCCAAAAATGATGTCATCTACGTAAATTTGGACGAGTAAGATGTCCTTCCCTTCTTGTCTTCTGAACAAGGTTCGATCGACCTTGCCCTTAGTAAAACCATTTTATAATAGAAAGAGAGATAGAGTATCATACCATGCTCTTGGAGCTTGCTTTAGTCCGTACAAGGCTTTCTTTAATTTGTACACCTGGTTGCCTTTGACTTCGAAACCTGGAGGTTGTTCAACATACACTTCTTCCGCAAGAATACCGTTAAGAAATGCACTTTTAACATCCATTTGATATACAGTAAACTTCATGTGAGCAGCATATGCAAGGAACAAACGAATGGCTTCTAGTCTAGCAACAGGAGCATAAGTTTCATCATAGTCTATGCCTTCAGCTTGTGAGTAGCCTTGGGCGACTAATCTAGCCTTATTCCTAACGACTAAATCATTCTCATCTTTCTTATTCTTGAAAATCCATTGAGTGCCAACTACATTATGATGTTCCGGCCTATCGACAAGTTCCCAGACGTCGTTTCGAACAAACTAGTTCAACTCGTCTTGCATAGCGATGATCCAATTACTATCAGCCAATGCCTCTTTAACAGTGGTAGGCTCAATAGCAGAGAGGAAACAACACCAGCAAAACATAGTTGGACTAGGCTGTTCTTGCGACTCAAAGAGTTGTCGTCTAGTCTTCACACCAATAGTAGAGTCACCAATAATATTTTCAGTATCATGCGCAGATTTCCAAGTTTTTCTATTCTTGACAGGAATACTATCATCATCTATATTATGTACAGCATCATGCATGTCAACATCATTTGTATCATCAACAGATTTACTAGGAGTAGTAGAGTCAACTAGAGCAGGCATGTCAACTGGTCTAGTAGACTTACCTTGAGCACTTACTTTCTCCTTGTCATCAGAGTCGAGAGCTTTTAGGAATGGGTTGTAGGCTTGAACGGATTCATATATCTCTGAATCTTTGTCAGATTCGATCGATAGATCAGTTACCTTCTTACTGATCTTGTCGGCAGACGAGTCCTGTCGAGATTCATCGAAAACCACATGTGGTGTTTCTTTCACACAAAGAGTTGAGCGGTTGAATACTCTAAATGCTTTGCTAGTCGAGGAGTATCCTAAGAATATCCCCTCATCTGCTTTAGCATCAAAAGCATTCAACTTGCTTTTTCCATTGTTGTGAATGAAACACTTACAACCAAATATATGGAAGTATGAGACTCTGGGTTTTCTACCTTTCCAAACCTCATAAGGTGTCTTGCCTAGAGCTTTGTTGATCGCGCTTCTATTTTGTGAGTGGCATGCAGTGTTGATAGCTTCAGCCCAAAACTTTTGAGGTGTGTTGAACTCGGCTATCATGGTTCTACAGGCTTCTTTGAGAGTTCGATTCCTTCTTTCTGCTACACCGTTCTGTTGTGGTGTCCTAGCTGCACTAGTAAGGTGCTGGATACCACGTTTAGTACAAAATTCTTTGATATAGCAATTAATGAACTCAGTTCCTTTGTCACTTCGAATCTTGACAATAGACTGGTTCTTCTCAACTTGTAACTTCTTCAACAGATCGGGTAGAAGTGTTTGTGTATCACTCTTCTTGTGTAGGAAGACTACCCAAGTAAACTTAGAATAGTCGTCTACAACAACAAGTGTGTACCTTCTACCATTCAAGGTTGGAGGAGTTATTGGACCATGAAGATCCATATGGAGGAGTTCTAGGACTCTACTAGTTGAGAGAGTAGGAATTGACTTAAATGAACCTTTAACCTGTTTACCCTGTTGACAAGCTGTGCATACATGTGACTTGTAGTAAACTTCATTGGGAATACCTTCTACAAGGTAATCTCTGGCTATCTTATTAAGAACCTTAAAGTTTAGATAACAGAGGCGTCTATGCCATAGGCACCCAAGTTCTTTAGGATTCTTAGTAAGTAGACAGGTGTCCCTCGGACAACTGTTCCAGTTCACTATGTACACACTACCTTGTCTTACGCCGACTAGTAGGACTGTGTGTGTCCTTTTGTCAATGATTTCGCATTTGCGGCTCTTGAACTGCACTTTGTATACACGATCACAAAATTGTGAAACAGAGAGTAAATTGTATTTCAAACCTTCAACATATGAGACATCTTGAATCTCGACGTCTCCATTCCGGATGTAACCAAATCCTTTAGTGACAGCAGTGGAGCTATCACCAAATATCACTTTTGGTCCTTCTTGCTCATGGTAGCTTGACAAGAGAGCCTTGGTACCACTCATGTGGTGCGAACAACCACTGTCTATGTACCAGGTTTCTCCTACTGAGCCACCCTTTTTATACAAGTCAAGTCGACCCTGCAATAGATGATATTCAATAATTTAGGTACCCTGTTTGTTTATTGGGGTCCTGGGGGGTTAGTCGAGTTCAGAGGAATCCAAATATACATTGGAGTCTTGAACAAGTTTGATCTCTTAAGCTTTCGGCCATATTTGTTACAAAATAAGACCTTGTTGTCCTTTTCTGGCCTATCAGTCGAGTTCGGGTCTACTCTTTTGAGATAGCCTTTCGACTTAATCTCTACTTGAGCAGGCACTTGTCTATGGTAGTCAGAGTAGGGCTTGTAAGCATTAGGTCCATACGGTTTATAGACGCGTTTGGGTCTTTCCTCACTTATAATATCGTATGATAGAGGTGGAGGATATAGAACAACTTGTGTACGATATTTTGGAGCTACCTGTCTAGGTCTAGACGAGTAGAGCTGAGACTGCCTTATGAAAGGAGGTCTAGGCTCTTGTCGCCTAGTTTGTACCTGTCTAGTACTCGTCTCCTCAGAATACCAGTCCTCGTATCTGACCTGATTGGGTCGTCCACGATTAGTGGTCCTTTGAAGATTAGTTCTAGCTGGAACAGGCTTGTTGTTAACATTCTTTTTACCTCCCTTGGTAATTGGAGTGTTAACTCGAGCTTGTTTAGGTGCAGTACCTTTAGATGGAGTTCCAAGATCGTATATCATTGGTCCTTTTCCTTTATCATTAGGCAAAAGTCTTGTTTTAGTAGTAGTAGGGTTCTTAATGACTCGAGTAGACGAGCTGGATGACTCAGCACCTATGCCAGTCTTGTCACCTGGATCTCTATACCTATCTGACAGTTCAAGGTTAATCTTTGAAGAATTAACCAGGTCAGTAAGTTTGAGATCAAGTGTAACGACCTCGGTCTCTAAGAACTTATTACGTTCTTCAAGCTTTTTGCATTTGTTCTTTAAAACATTGAATTCATTTCTCTCAGTTGCATGTGTCTTAAGTAGGTCTTGATATAACCTGTCTGTCAATGCACACTTTTCTTTGAGTTGATTCACCTCTTCAGTCAAGCGTTCATTTAGGACTGTTACATTGGGATCTACTTTAGACTGAGCTTCCTTAAGATCAATGATTTCTTGTTTTAAGGTGATGTTTTCATCACTGACTTCAATGAAGGCTTGGTTAGCAAGTAGAAGGTCGTCCTTAACTGCACTAGTCGAGTGCTGAAGACTACTTCCTACTTCACTACTAGCAGTGTCACTTTCATCAGTTTTTGAATCATCACAAGATTGAAAAGATGTAGCAGATGATACCTCTTGTTCGATTTTAGCCATGCAGCATAAACCATCATCTACTATAAATGCTTCATCGTGATCTTGATCAGATGAGTGACTAGATAAGGACGATAGCAACTCGTCTGACTCCGAATCAGAGTCATCATTGGCCATCATTGCCTTCTTGCCACGGTTGTATCTTCTTTCTCTTCGTGCCTTGCGTTCTTCACGGTCATCAGTGCTCAGGTCTGGACATTCATATATGTAATGACTTGGCTTTTCACAATTATAGCACAAGAGATCATTAGTAGCCTTTTTAATAGGAGATTTATCCCTACGCTTATCACGTCTATCGGAACGCTGAATCTTTCTATCGTCAGACTCTCTATCTCGTCTATTACCTTTCGAGACTTCGTCTCTCCTTTCGGATGAGTTTCGGTCTCGTCTGGTCTCAGACGAGTTCTTAGAAGTAGACGCTCTATGATCTCTATAGAACTTCTTATATCTACCGAAACGTTTATTCAGCCTATCAAACTTTCTAACCATAAGGTTCATCTGATCCTTTAGACTAAGATCAGTATCTAACTCATCTTTCACAGAAGCAGACTTAGTCTTAGACTTGGACTTATCTACCTTAGATGACTTAGATAAAGTAGACTTAAAGGCAACGTTCTTAGATACAGCATGTTCCTTATCACTACTGGCTAGTGGTTCATCTTCGTCTAGATCAAACTCATGGGCTTTCAGAGTTTGAAACATGGTTTCAGCAGACCACCTATCTATGTTTTGAGTGTTCTTAACAAACATCTTTACCATTTTCCAACGACTATCAAGACTCTTTAAAATCCTAAGATTGATCTCACGAGCAGTATATGATTTACCAAGTACTTCCAGATCATTCATAATCTTAGTAAAACGAGTATCCAGCTGGTCGATGGTTTCGCCAGCTTTCATCCGAAATGATTCAAATCTTTGGACAGCTGTGGAGAGTTTGCTCTCTTTGATCAGGGAAGTCCCTTCACAAATGATAGCTAGTTTGTCCCACATGTCTTTGGCAGTTTTACATTTTAACACCTTTCCTAGATACTCGTTAGGAAGTGTGTGTAAGATGTAATTCTTTGCCAAACTATCCAAATTATTTTGACGCATTTCTTCTGAGGTTAGATCTGACCTGGGTTTCTTGACGAGAGTACCAATTGGTTTGCTTGGGTCAAGAACAACAATATTTGGAACCATTGTAACAATAGGTCCTTCTGTGACAACAGAAATCATTAGGTCGTGCGTGGAACTGAAAATGGCTTCCATTCGCAGCTTCCAATAGTCGTAGTCCTGAACCTGGAACTTGGGTAACTTGTTAGCGCTAATCTCAAGAGACATGATTTCAAGAAATAAGTGCTAAATAGATTTATGATCAAATAACAGATAGGTCAAGAAATGATCAAGAAGCAAATATCTTCAACAGTGATGATCAAGAACAAATACGAGCACGTAAGCAGATTACAAACACGGACCAAGACTTCACCCTAAGTCTTAAGTCGGTTATCAAGAAACAGCAGTTCGAAAACTACTGCTCTGATACCACTTGTAGGTCCCCAAAGTTGAGTTAATATCGAGGGAAGCTAAAGAAAATGTCTAGAGGGGGGTGAATAGACTTTTCTAAAATCTTTCAATATATCAGAATACAATATGCGGAATAACGAAATTAACAATGAGCCCAAGTAGTTTATACTCAACTTCTAAATTCGAGAACTCTGTTCTATACTCAACTTGTCTAGTTCAGTTATGTAGTTAAAACAGTTAAGCAATCAAACAATAAACCAAACAGTAAAGTAAACAACACAAACAATTTATAGTGGTTCGACAACTTGTCTACATCCACTCTCACAAACCCAGTTGTGATGTTTCCACTAAACTCTTCCAATCGAGTACAAAGTGTGAATTCCTGTCTTTAAAGTCCCAAGAAGAAGACTTAGATCTTCAAAAACTATACCTCCAGATATGTCTATGATCTAACTAGAGATTTACAAGTATCTAGCAACTTGAAACAAATAGTAAACAAAAACTAAAAACTTATTCAGTAGCAGCCTTCTTGTTTCTTCACTTGTCTTCTGACTTGCTTTCTGAACTTCAAACTCTGTGAGTAATCTTCAGTATATTTTCAGTACGCTTTAGTAATCAGTATTTCAGTAGTCTATCCTTAGTCAGTCAGTAGTCTTCAAATGATCACCATCTTGAAATATTTATAGATTTCCAATCTTCAAGAACTCAGGTAGTTGTAACCAACTCTTCTTGAAAACTAACTTCAACTGAAAACTTCTTATCCATCCACGCGTTTCTTGTTACGAATTAGTTATTCCATAACTAACTTCTTCATCTTTATCTTTCTACGCGCTTTGACTAACTAACTTTACATTGACTTGTCTTGTGTAGACTCGTATGTACTTGTCTTGTCTTGTAGTCCTCCTGACTTCTTGAGTAGTAGACTTCAAGTCTTCTTGTCTGGTCTTCTCGTGCAACCTTCAGTAGTAGACTATCTAAACCTAACAAGACTATTACATTACTTTAAGCTTTTATAATTCAAGCTTAGTCAACTTATAATCTATACAATGAATCTATCTATTACATTCAAAACATGAGCTCTATACAACGATTATCACAGCTCAATAACAAACTAACAGTTAATATAAACATATATGAAGTACTTATAAATTCGTACTTATCTTTTAATAATAAACTTATCTTTCCATGTGAACTCTACTGGTCTTGTACAAGACGACTTCTTTAGCTAGACTAGATCAGTCAACACTTAGAAAATATTCAAACTACTTTTGGCTTATCAAAACTCATCTTATCTTTTCATCATTTAGGACTTGTCTTAGGATTCATATCCCAACAAGGGGTTTAAACAAAAGGAAGGGTATGATTTCTTCGATACATACTCACCAGTGACAAGGATCACCTCCATTTGGGTGTTAGTCGCCATTGCTGCGTTGCACAATCTCGAAATACACCAAATGGACGTTAAGACGGCGTTTTTTAATGGTGAGATGGATGCTGAAATATACGTGGAGCAACCTGCAGGATATGTTGCTCCTGGAAACGAGAAAAAGGTGTGCAATCTCGTTCAATCACTGTATGGACATAAGCAAGCTCCAAAACAGTGGCACTTGAAATTTGACAGTACAATGTTGTCGAATGGATTTCGAATTAACGAATGCGATAAGTGTGTGTATGTGAAGGATACACCTAATGGATTTGTTATTGTGTGCTTATATGTCGATGACATGTTAATCATGAGTAACAATCACAGTATCATCGTTAATACGAAGAACATGTTAAGTAGAAACTTTGACATGAAAGACATGAGACTAGCAGATGTGATTCTTGGAAACAAGATAGAGAAAACGTCCAATGGAATTTCCTTGACACAATCTCACTATGTGGAGAAGGTACTAAAGCAATTTAAAGCCTTTGACGATCCACATGCTAAGACACCCTTGGAACTCAATGTTCACTTGAAAAAGAATAGAGGAGAACCAGTGGCTCAACTGGAATACGCAAGGATCATTGGAAGTGTGATGTACATCACGAACTGTACACGCCCTGATCTTGCATGTTCGGTAAACAAGTTGAGTCAATACACGAACAATCCAAGTCATGAGCACTGGAAAGCGTTGAAAAGGGTATTAAGATACTTGAAGTACACCCTTGATTATGGGCTTCACTACACAAGACATCCAGCTGTAGTCGAAGGATACAGTGATGCAAATTGGATATCAGACACAAAAGACTCGTTGTCCACTAGTGGATACGTATTCACTATTGGAGGAGGAGCAGTGTCGTGGAGGTCCAAGAAATAAACATGTATTGCTCGTTCCACAATGGAATCAGAATTTATAGCGTTAGACCTAGCCGCTGCAGAGGCTGAATGGTTGCGTAATTTTCTGGAAGACATTCCATGTTGGAAAAAGCCGGTACCTGCGGTGACGGTACACTGTGACAGTCAAGCTGCCATTGGGAGAGCTACGAATGTCATGTACAACGGAAAGTCGAGACACATACGTCGTCGATACAACTCCGTTAGAAAATTGATCTCCACTAGAGTAATGTCCATTGATTATGTCAATACGAAGGACAATATAGTGGATCCGCTCACGAAGAGCATAAACCGAGATCAATTGAACAAACTGGTAGAAGGAATGGGTCTAAAATCCACAATAAAAACCAAAGCAGTGGTAACCCAACCATGATGACTGGAGATCCCAAGAACTTGGTTCAATGGGAAAACGAAGCTGTGGAGGTTAGTGAGAAAACACTTGAAAAATATGACTATTCCGGACAGCACTATCTCAAGTGTTAACGACCCGTAAGATGTGGTAAAGGCTGAGTCTTGGACTCTTAATAATTCCTAGAGTATAACGGGATACTCGAAAGGAAGTTACCTATATAAATGAGAAGTGAGGGCCGCTTCGACCAAACATTTATGAAGTACAAAGGACGTCCATGGCCAAAACGGACAAAAACGTGAGAACGTTACGAAGACGAGATCAAAGTGTGCTGACACTGTTGTCTAGGTATACACTATGGAGGAATAGTTCAAGGCATCGCGTCCACTAAGCCGCCGGTATATCCGATAGTGTTCGGCTACGGAAAGTTCAAGGCCAAAAACCACTTATCCGGACGCACGGAGATCTCACTCGAACTGAACACTGAGTCTGATATTGTGTAGATACGATTTTCACTCATGTGGGGGATTGTTGGAATTAATGGGAATTAATTGGGTTTTGACACTCTGGTCTAATTTAATTAAGTAGACGGACTAAACGTTAATTAAGAAATAATTGAACGTGACATAGTCGATCTACTCGCGGAGTAGATGAACGTGGTATATTTAATATCTCAAAACCGAGTTAAGGTGAGTGAGAAATTAATTGTTGAAGTTGAAGAGTTTCAACTTGGAAGTTTGAGAATGTGGGGAATGGGCTCGGCTCATTCGAACTACTTCAAGAATGTTCCAGAATAATCTGGAAGTCTCAAACTTGGTCTTCAAGATTCAGTCTTCAAGACTTATCCACGTGCGAGATATTATCTCAACCGCTGCGATATTTTCGCGATATATTCCCAAGAATCGGGCCTGGGCCCACGCGTTTTCCCTCTCCCTCCAAGGGTTTCTTCTGCCTATAAATATCGGACTCTTCCCTCATACATCCTTACGCTGAAATTCGCCCCTCAATCCTTCTCCTCTCCTCTCGTCCCTACGCAGTGTACTAAGCTCCCGAAAGCCTTACATTGTTCTTTCTTGTGACGGATTTATATCCGAGAGTGTTCAGTTCGTACTAAGTACGTTCGCCGATACTTCTTATACAGTGGTGCTACTGTGTAGGAAGTGAAAGTCGTTTTACCTTTGGGAACGGAACGCCGTAACAGTCGAGCACTATCCTGGGCGTATTCTGTTCTGCGGGAAAAGGGTTTCCCTTGACTCGACTTATTTGTGGATTTTAATTGTTATTCTGAAATTTTTGATATTGTAATTTACACGCCGTAAACAGATTCCAACAGAAGTTTCCGTGCTTGATGCCCGGGCGGAGATAGATGATCTGGATTATTCATCCACACTCTAGAATACTCTACGGTTATTCTGTTTGCCACCCACTCCCTAAACTACTCTAGAATACTCTGCAACTTTTATCTTCTAGAATACTCTGCAAACTCCCTAAACTATTCTAGAATACTCTGCAACTTTTATCTTCTAGAATACTCTGCAAACTCCCTGAACTACTCTAGAATACTCTGCAACTTTTATCTTCTATAAATAGGGACTTTTATTCTCACATATTATATGTAATCTTCCAGTTTCAATTTTAAGTAATGAATTATTTCTTAGCTTTTCTACATCCATTATATCCATTATATACTCTGATTATTTTTATTATTTTAAAATTTATTTAAAAAATGTGTTATTAATTTTAAGTATTTTTTTATTTTTATATTATTATGTCCCATAATATTATTATATTTTAAAAATATTTTTAAATATGCTTAATTTTGTATATTTATTAAGTTTGATTATAATTAATTATTATGTTTGTTTAAAAAAAAAAATAGCATCACTCTTCTATATAGATTCTTTCTGGATATGACAGCATCCAGCTGGTCAAAATGCCTCCGCACCCACTCAAGAACAAGGTATAAACTTGATCTTCACATGTGACAACTATACCTTGATCTTCACATGTGACAACTAGGTTGTAACTGGACAACAAAAACCTTTACTCCATCTATCTGAAAGACAACAAAATCGTGAGCTGCATCAAGAAGCGGCTTCATTCCTGGGATTAGTTTCCAAAAAAAACTCAGCATACACTCATGCGTAACTATGAATTATAACATAAATATAACATAACAGTAATAAATAAAAGACTTACCTCTTTTATCAATTGATTCAATTACAATGCTTACAACGATTGATTACTTATTTTTTATAATATACTGTATTAATTAAAAATCATTGCTTTCTTTTTATTAGGGTTAATTTTTTTCGTTTAATATTTTCATTTTAGGTTGAATATTTTCATTTTAGGGTTGCTTCATTTTAAATTCAAGATTTATTGTTAATTTTAATATTTTCATTTTAGGTCGAATTTTCTTTTTATATATGAGTTAACAATAATTAATGTTATACATACGATAATAAATTATTCTGTCGAAAGATTGACATTTTAGGAGGACCAATACCACCGTTCATTTACGGGATCCATTCAAAGTCAAAGCAACATCTAGAGAGAAAAACACTATAAATAATAATTTAATTTTAAAACGTGCTGACATTTTCAACATATTAGGGCGTGTATACTAGTAAATTTTAATATACATATAGGAAATGGGATAGTATACAAACTATAAAAGAAAAAATTTAATATTTGACAAATTCCACCAATTTCGAGTATACTAGTAGTAGAATTTAATTCCGTCAAAAAAAAAAAAAGTAGTAGAATTTAACACTCCAATACAATATTTAGACCAAAATTATTATTTTAGGGTGTGTTTGATTTGAGATTGGCCCATCCAAATCTCCATCCCCATCCCATCCACCACAATCCCTAACCAAACAGCGCCTTAGGGATTTTGATTGATTAGATTTTTCTTAATCTTTGCAATTTGCAATTAGTTAGGATATTTCCTTATATGTACACATTGATTTTCCATGTTTTGGTGCTCTAATTAATCATCTGATGTAATTCCTGGCAACATTGAAGAAAAATTATATTGAAGGCCAATTCCCCTTGTCATTTCCTTCGTAAGATGCCTAATTTGGTAGGGTAGATAAGTCCAAAATAGATGGGTGATTGTGTGCATTCCAAATGTCATTAGACCGTCGTTTGAGATATCTAGGTCTGACCATAGATATGCCTAAGGAGATAATTTTACATGTATATCTTGGATTAATCTACCCTATAATTTTTCTTTCTGAAATTTCGTCGGCTTTTTGTAGCTCGACAAGGCCAATCTTCTAAAGAAGGAAGAAGAAAAGGTAAAGCTATTTTTCTCCAAGGATTGGAATTTGGTACACGTGTAAGGGTTCGTTTCGTTTGTCGTGACTTATGTATATTTGTTACGTCGAATAGGCTCTTAAGGAACTAAAGGCAAAGGCTCAGCAGAAGGGAGCATTTGGAGGTTCTGGATTGAAGAAAAGTTGCAAAAAATGAGCATACTCTAAAAGCTGATTGTATTCTTGAACTTAATACTATATGTAACATTTTGTGCTGTATTGCCCTAATCAAGTTTGCAGCAAATTATCTTAGGCCTTCAAATGTAACATTTACTAAAGAGTGTTTTTGAGGTTCATTACATAAACAATTAAGGAACCACTTCAATTTATAGGAACACAATATTTATCAAGGTTTGCTAAGATTACACTGCCTACAAAACGTCGCCATGACAACTGAAAAACCGAACCTTGGGGAAAAATTGTGTGAAAACCTCACTGAACAGGGTATTAATGCATTACATCTATATTGCCTACAAGAAAAGTACAGACCAAAAATATTACTCATCTGGTTTTTCCTCTGGGTTCTCCTCGGGATCTCCCTCCTCCTCCTCCTCCTCTTTCTTCTCTTCATCCTCTTCTTCGTCCTCTTCGGGAGGATCAGCTGGCATTGGTGGTGGTAACGGAGTTTTCATGGGACTGAACTGAGGGAATATATCTGGTCTCCTCGCAGGCTTCGGCCTATCCCACTCCTGAAATAGTTAGAATCACAAACGCTTTATACTTGAATGAACCGAAAATGAGGGGATCAACGATTCTCTTTAGTAACTATGCAAGTGCTCTATGATTTACAGAAATCCCAGAAAACGGAGATAAGAATGCCATTAGAAAAAATCGAAACTGATACTTAAATGATATAACAGCAATGCAGTGGTGAATCCCTTTTAGAAAGTCTAGGTGTACTGTAGACATATAGCAAAGTTAAACTGTCAAAACGAATATATGAAGACGCCCGAGTCATATGAAATCTTATGGCGTTATTAGAAGAAAGTTCGAAGCTGTAGACATCCAGTAATCAGGAGTATTTCAAAACATGGTAATCAATGTAACTGGTCAAGAGAAGGAATAAGACTCAACCAAGATGATCAAAGTATAGCAATTACATGAATCCTAATAAGAACCACACCAATGAAAACTTAATTCATAAAAACGAAAGGTATTACTCCAGTAGACGAAGGCTTTTGAACTTACACGAAAATGGTACCACTTGCTGATCTTGATAGTCCAATTACTTATCATATAAGATTCACTTTGGTAGGGTAGATTAACCCAAAATAGATGTCTAATCGAACCTAAAATAAAATTTCTAACCAACACGCAAAAAACACACTCGACCATCTGGAATTCAATCGAGGCCGGTTGAGATATCTGAATCGGACCATAGATAACTCAACATATCAACCTAACGGGTTCTAAAAAGATTACCAGGAGCATCACAATTATTCCCACATTGGCAACAACGTTCATCTACTATATTTATCATTATCGTAGGCAGCTCAGTTTCTCTCTACATTTGGTTGTTCTACTTTGACAAATAATTGAATTTTTTACTCCTCTCCTTGAAATCAACCTCACTTCTTCTTAATCTTCTACAGTAACTAATACAGTAGAAACTATGTAACAGAGCACGCTAATGTCATTCACTTCAAATGGATCTTATTGAAAGCGCAGCCAACAACCACCACAAAGTGTTCGATGAAAGCTCCCAAACAAAAAAGAGCCAAAAAAAACTTACAATCGGAAAATCAAGAGGCGAACGGCGAGTCATCTTCTCTTCATCGGGAGCCATACCCACAATCAATGACCTCCGGCGTCCACACGACGACTTTACGGCGCGAATTCTCTGGAAGCAATTCAACGGCGGCAGTAGAGAACATGTGTTTGAATAAAAACAAGGAGAGGATTTAAACGAGGTTGAAGGAGTAGAGCACAGCAAAGCCGTTGTCGGCATGGAAGCCGGCGGAAGATTGAGCGCTAGAAACGACATAGACGACGGCGCGTGGATTGTTATCTCTTTGAATTCCCCGAGACTACATATCCATTAGCCCACCGCCACAACTCGAAAATGGCGGCCATGGGCATCGCCCAGTTAATGGGCCATTTGGATATGGAAAGCCCAAAAGGAAATATCATATGTGCCGGCCCAATTCATAGGCCCAAATATTTTACACTAATCTTGACTTTACTGTCTTTTTCTTAAAAAAAAAAATTAATTAATTTGTCCCGTCATAAGCTTTCAATTTACTTTTTACACGAAAATTAAAGAATATAGTAATATAAATTAAGTAATGGGTAGGTAGTTGAAGAGACGAGGTAGAAGAATGTAGAAAAAAAGAATAAGAATAAAAAAATGTAGAGAAATAATGAATGGGAAAAAACATATTTTTGTTCTTTAAATTATTTAAATTTTGATTTTTGTCCTTTAAATTTTTTGACTCGGAAATTAGTCTATTATATTTATAAATTTTAAGATTTTAGTCCTTACTACCAACAATTAAAGATCAATATCAGGGGTCCAATTTGTACAAACGAAATTCGAGGCCCGATTTATCGATACACAATTTGAGACTCGATGTGTAGATAAACGATAAAGCAAGCGATTTGTAGGTAATTATATGATATTACTTTTGATTGCAGGTAATAAAGACTAAAATTTTAAATTTATAAATATAAGAGATCAATTTCAAAATGGAAAAATTTAGAGGATAAAAATTAAAATTGGTACAATTTAAAAAACAAAAAAATGTATTTATCCATAGTGAATCGTGAAGTATATATTTTCAATCTTTGTAAAATATGACCAAATTTACTTACATTTATCTTTATTTTTTCAATGTGAACTTTCCTACAAATCTTTATCATGCATAAATAACTTTATACTCTTTGATTTTTTTTAAGGAACCAAACATACTCTAATTGGCTCCCAAAGATTAGTGCATCCACCATTATTTTCTCATCGACAATATTGTGCATATTAAAATCACATAAATTTAATGATTTGATCTCTATCCATACGAGATATGCAGCGTGACTACGCATAAATGAAATCACATGTTTCATTTCAGTGTTTAATATTTTAATTATTGACATAAAATTTTAGAAGATAAAGATTTTGAAAATGAAATATACAGGTTTGATTCCTATGTTTCACTCTTCATGTTATACTGGTATTTCACCATATTTAATTTTTAACACGTGTAGTTTTTAATATTATAGGACGTTGATTATTTTTTAGTATGACACATGTCAATCATTTATATAGTGAAATAAGGTGTGGAAAAATAAAATTAAAACAGGTGATCTCATTCGAAAATCAGAACGAAACATGAAAAATGGAAATTACTTCCTCCGTCCGTCTATAAGCTTTCCATTTTACCATTTTGGTATGTGTGTTTATAAGTTTCTCATATCCTTTTTAGTAAATAATTTTAATTTTTTATTTTTACACTTCACTTTATATCTTATCTTTTGTGTCAAAAAATAATGAAAAATTTATAGACGAGAGATGAAAGATGAAGTAATAAACAACATTGCATCCAACTCAGACTCCCACAAATAAAGCAAATTAGATGATCAAAGCAGCCATTATAGGTAAATATGATAACTCCAACACGCAGTTACGTAACAAAGAAGAATTAGTGTTATCTAATATCTCACGTCACCATGAACTAACTCGGTGTCGTTTTCTTGATGATTCATCAAACCCCATATCAATATATAACTACAACCATCTTTTTTACGTGAAATCGTCACACGGTAAAATAACGTATAATTTAACACGTCGATGTTTTAACACTTTAAAAACAACCGGTGTTAAATTGTACTCTCTCTGTCCCAATAAAAGATATGGTATAATTGAGAGAGAGAGAAAGAAAAATATAACCAAATGTAAAAAAACGGAATGAGTAGTTTCATTAAGACAAAAAAAAAAAAGTAACTTTCACTAAACGATTAAAGTAGACATGTTCGTCGGTTGAAAACCGCCGGTTTCGGTTTTCGGAAATGGCGACCGTAACCGAACCGCGAACCGCCGATTACGGTTATGGTTTATGAACAGCCGGTTTGGTGGTTTGAAATATATATATATATATATACTCCTATATTTTTTTAATATTATCTGCGTTTTCGCTTGTTTTTTATTCGTTTTAACTCATTTTTTTAGAAAATACATTACTAGTTTTGAATAAAAATTATATAACTTAAATTTATACATTAAAAATAGAAGAATTGTGTATTAAAAAATATATATATATATATATTTTTTTTATAAAAACCGCCAAACCGCCGGTTAACCGCCAAAATCGGCCAAACCGGCGGTTTGGGGTTTGTCAAAATGTCAAACCGTAACTGAACCGCCATTTTGCGGTTACGGTTCGGTTTTGTAAACCGTAACCGGCGGTTTGACCGATTGGGCGGTTCGATTTTACGCATGTCTAGATTAAAGTACTAATTTGTGAATGATCTCAGCGTAAAATAGCATCCAAGCAAGTCTTTCTCTATAATATACTTTCTCTGTCCATCTATAAATTTTTTATTTTATCATTTTGATTTGTCCGTTACCAAAAAGTAACTAAAAACTTATAGACGGATTGGTAGTGTAACCAAGGATGAAAAAATCGGGAAATTTCGCCGAAATATCGGCGATATTTCGGATTTTTGGACTCTCCGATATCGATATGTATCGGAACGAGATATCTTCCAAAATATCGGTAAAATATCGGGATATATCGAAAAATATCGATATCGATATCGGTATCGGTTATGTTTAGTACAAATTTTCCTTGATATCGCCGAAATATCGGCGAAAAATCGGAAAATGTCGGAAAAAAATCGGTAATATCGATTTGAATTGTTTTGTTCCGTTTTTTCAGAGTTTTAATTGTTCGTGTAAAATAATTATGAACATATATATATATTTTTTTATGGAAGTTAAATACCCATCCCTTTTTTCCCCTCCCCATGACTCGAACCCAGGACCTAAGGCCTAGGTAGTGGTGCTCTAACCACTTGAGCTATCCCACTTTGTCGGTTTTGTATTTTTTTTACTAACATGTTTGTCATAAAAAATCATTTTGTAGCGATTTTAGGCTAAATTTATGTATTAATGTTAAGTTATAACATTTTCTAAAATTTCATCTTAAATTTTCATCATTTTAATAAGATTTCCTTCAATTTTCTATATTTTATCGATATCGATATTCGATATCGATATTTCCTTCGATATATCCGTAAATTTAAGGTACCGATATTTCCACCGATATCGATATTTTCATCCTTGAGTGTAACTACCCATGATTAATATGTGTGTCTATTCTCAAATTCCGAGGTCTATAAGTTATAACTCTGTTTTTATTCATGCAATAACCACAAATATTCCATTGATTCTTTGGCCCATAAAAAGGAAAAAGGAAAATGTTAAACTAGTCCCATTCTGAAACCTGAAACAAACACGTGAGCTAGAAACTTCATTATTTTTGGACACAACAGAAAATAGATCCAAAAAAGCTGTATATTACAAATTCTTGGTATATTCAATCCATTTCAAGAAAAAGCTGGGATTCTTTTTTCCTTTTTTAAATTATGTTTTAAACAAATAAGGTGAAAAAAAGGGAATGAGAGTGGGAGGGTGAAATGGAATTTTGGCCGGAGTTTCTTGCAAACAGTTGGGGGAAAGAGTTTGTTGCCGGAGGAATCGGCGGCACCGCCGGTGTTATCGCCGGTTATCCATTGGATACACTCCGTGTACGGCAGCAGCATACCGGAAAAGGGTCGGCGTTTCATATCCTCCGCCGCCTTGTCGCCGCCGACGGGCCCTTTTCCCTCTACCGGGGAATGACGGCGCCCTTGGCTTCTGTAACTTTCCAGGTTCTTTTTTATTAAACCAAGAACTGTCTCGTTTTGTTTGACAGCAAACACTGATTAGACTGACACAAAGACGATGATATCTAAAACTTTATATAGATTTTAAAGCATAATCTACTGTAAATATGAGATGAAGTTAATCTAAGTTTAATTTAAACTATCAAATTATGTTTGTTAGTAAACACTGATTAGATTGACATTAAGACTATATCTAAACTTTATATAGATTTTAAAGCATAATCTACAGTTAATTTAAGCTATCACGTTATGTTTAATAGCAAACACCGATTAGGCTGATATTGAGATGATGATATCTAAACTTCATATAGATTTTAAAGCATGGTAAAGTCTAATATGCACTCGAGCGCATGTTGTGCACCCTAGTCCATGTTGCACTTTTCAGTTTTACTGACTTACACTTTTTGTTAAATGGTGTTGCACTTTTCAATTATTACTAAAAATATTATACAGTTTAATAATTGAAAAGTGCAACACCATTTAACAAAAAGTGTAAGTCAGTAAAACTGAAAAGTGCAACATGGACTAGGGTGCACAACATGCACTCGAGTCCATAGCAGACCAACACTTAAAGCATAATCTACCGTTTATCTAAGATGAAGTTAATCTAAACTATCAAATATGGTCTAAAGTTATGTTTGACCTAGTTTGTTTGTCGAAATAATAAGATATTTTCTCTTCTGTTCGTGGACGTAAATTTGTGTTCTTGTTTTCGAGTTTATTCATCTTTCTTGCATCCGTTATAACGATTTATTCACTTGGTGAAACACAAGCTTGTAACAAAATGTATTTTCTTGATTTGTCAGAATGCAATAGCTTTCCAAACGTATGCAATACTATCCAAAGCAGTTGATAGAAAGGCAGGAGCAGATGATCCACCCTCATACACAGCAGTTGCTCTAGGCGGGTTTGGCACGGGCGCCATACAAAGCCTACTTCTCAGCCCAGTCGAGCTCGTCAAAGTCCGTCTCCAGCTTCAATCGAACGCCAAACACAAGGGTCCGATAGATGTTGCAAGAAACATAATCAGAACACAAGGCTTAAGAGGCATGTACCGTGGCCTAGCCATCACGGTCCTGAGAGACGCGCCAGCCCACGGCGTTTACTTCTGGACGTACGAGTATATGAGGGAGAGTTTCCACCCGGGGTGCAGGAAAAAAGGGCAAGAAACATTTGGAACGATGCTTGTTGCAGGTGGTTTGGCCGGTGTTGCTAGCTGGATTTGCTCGTATCCGTTGGATGTCATCAAGACGAGGATACAAGCAACGTCGCGTTCAGACGGGAAGTATTCGGGGATTGTCGATTGCTTTAGAACAAGTGTGAGAGAGGAGGGGTATAATGTGCTGTGGAGAGGCCTAGGGACTGCTGTGGCGAGGGCGTTTATCGTGAATGGTGCCATCTTTACAGCGTATGAAACGGCTCTGAGATGTATAGTTTAGAGTGAATGTTACGTCTTTCGTCTTGTTCTAGGGTATAGTTTTCCCTTAGGGTATAATTTTCCCAAATTGTTTAATTATTACATATTGCATAATTATACCAAAAATAAAGTGAATAAAAGGTTCTATGAAGCAGAAGAAGTTTTATATTATGAGCTGTAAAAACATACAAGAACAAGGACTATCAATCAAGAGTATACAAACTGGAAACTTCAACATAAAAAATGGCTTTTTCCCCCTGAATCGAGGAGACGTTATCGAACTGTAAAACGAGTTACAAAACTGGGTAGTTTTGCATTATAGTCTGTTAAAACAGATTCATGATTGTAGGATAAAATACCTGAAGATGATGAAGGCCCAAATTGGGCCTATCAGGATTCTTGAAGGGGTGGTTAAAAATTACACGAAAATGATCCGTGACACTGTTGTTCCCCCGAAACCTCATTTTACTGTAGTATCAGTTTCCCAGTCGAGCATAATCCCATCCACGTGCATATCATTCCTCATAACTTAGTTTAATAGCCAGAGGAAACGAGAACGTTGTGCTCCTTCAAGCGTTTTTGAAAATGAGCCAATTGATTTTGTAATTGTTGGATGCCAGCAGCTTTCTGGGAGAGGAGTGTGTTCAATCTGATAATGTAATCGTCTAGCTGATTGCCTGGTTGATCTGCTATTACCAAAAGATTCATCTCCTAGAGAGAGAGAGAGAGAGAGAGTCAACATGCATGTGCTTGAGAATTAGAAAAATGAAGTTAACTGAGGGATTCACAGACCTCTCGAACAATCTCCATCGTCTCCTCAACCTGTTTCCGGTGAGCATGAACAAGATCTTCCTCTTCCTATAAGACCACAACACAAATCGAATAATCAATATCAAACGTAAATTTGATGTATTTAATATTTTCCCAAAAGATACTTCTGCTATATCTTACCTTCAATAATGCGTTCAAATCGTCTTCAGAATTTGAATATTTCATTTCTGATTTAGGTTGCTCCTTCCACTTAACTTCTTCAGAATTTGAATATTTCATTTCTGATTTAGGTTGCTCCTTCCACTTAACTTGGCCATTGGTTTTCTTCATTTTGTCATCGTTGTACAATTCAACTTTTGAGTTGTTCTTCCACGAATACGATGGCTTCTCTTGTTCATAGGAATCCTCGTCATATTCCTCCCTATCAGTTTGCTCTGGCCATGAGTCACCCGTATCATCCTCAAATGTCGTTGCAGGTGGAAGAACTGAAGAGAGAGGTTGTGCCATTGACTCCTTCAGGTTCGCTATTGAAGATAAAACATCTCTTTTCGATTGGTTACCTCCTCTTGAAAGGCTCTTTACCCTAAAATAATTACACTTGCAAATGTTAAGACATTATTAAAGGCAGGGAGACAGAACTCCTCATCAAAGCATAAGACTGACCTATCAGCATATCTCAAAGTGTTCAATGAGTGTTCACAAGATCCTGCATTTGGTGAAATACATGATATCATCACAGTTCGAGAGTTTCCAACAAAAGAATCTCTCAGAACTTCAGTTAATTTACTGCCTCTAAATGGAATGTGCCCTTGATCATTGTCGAGCGCTCTAATGCACTCCTTCAGTGCAAGCAAGCTCTTGTTGATCTCAGCTCCTTCCATTCTGTATATTATAACAAGAACATATTAAAACAAGCATATTCTCAACTGCACACCTACAAATTTTCCATTACAGAACACTAAACCAAGCATACTCTCATATTCAGATGAAATCCAGATACACAATAAAAATTTGCAATTTTCCAGAGAAAAATATAACCCAGTGATGAACAAAAGGCTAATTATTCCTATACCTGGTTTGCTTGTCGTTATCAGTCGTATCAGCACCACGTTCACTTCCAGCAAGGTCTATGAAGGAGAGTTTGCCAACGACCCGTGCAGGTTTGGATTCACTGCCATCAGCAGACCTCTTAACTGCAAGCTGAAGTATTGCATGTGATCGAGATGACTCTTCATTTGCACCAGTGGTGCCCGTACTTCTCGTTGCATTTCCTCTGTCAATGAGTTCCTTAACCATCTCCACATCCACTACTCGGTACTCTTGCAAGCCCACAATGCAAACTTGTTGCTTCCCATCCTCTCTCATGCATAGTTTCCTGCAAGTACACAAGTTAAAAATCTCATCGAATTTCCAACAGAGATGTCATAGCCAAACAAAGAATTCAGTGAGGCAGCTTACTTCCTATCACTGAGCAGATCATAGAGTTTCCCCCCGTATATCTCAAAGAAGCTGAAGAACAATTGAAAGCCCTGGTTCCTATAAGTGTGGTGTATGAGCCTCAAGATATCTCTCACTGCTCTCAGAGGCAGTGGTTTCATGGTATAAGTTTTGCCGCTTCCTGATAAATTTACAGATCGGTGAAAATTTGAGGAAGAGGAAAGTAGCATTGAAGGAAAAATAAGTAATGGATGAAATTTCAAGAAGAGTTGATTCAGAAACCAAAACAACATAAAGGGTCATTGCATGCCATTACCTGTTTGCCCATAAGCAAAGCAAGTGGCTTTTGTACGTTGGAAAATTATAGGAACAATTGGCTCTACAGTTTCATGATATACCTGGAGAAATGAGATATGGACCGTATTTAAGAAAAGACCAAGATATAGAGAGCAACATTTACTTCACCTTAAAATGAAAGAGGCTATAATTACCTCATCATTTGAAACCTCTTCGTTCAGCACGGCATCAAATACAAATGCATGTTTCTCCATATACTCTGTAAGGTCAACCTGCAACAAGTTAAGACACAAACATATTAAAATATGGAATGCAGTAATCAGATCAACAAGCATTACACTATATACTAACTTATTGAATGGAGAAACTGTCATTCACATGAAGTAATTTACTATATACTAGCACATACTGGTAAGTAAAGCAAAGAGAGAATAAACCCAGTAAAGCATGGTTCCAACAACTGCAAACATGGCATGGTGTTTTTTTCCAAGAAAAAAAATCCAAATAATTTCCTTTGAAAATTTTACAAATCAGAGAAATCTAACCACCAGAATGGTAAAAGTAATTGATCAAATCATAGATGTCAAAATGCACATACTTGGAAGGCAACACCCAAAAAAATGTAGATACTAGATAGTGAAGAGCATTTAATCAATTTCAGATGTAGCTTATGAATATACGACGGATATTAGGAAACTTTTACGAACCTTGAGTTTTGTTTCATGGACAACAAGAGAATTTGAGCATGTTTCTATGATATCTTCCTCATTCTTTGTAAGTTCCCTTTTGTTTAGTGGCCTTTTCCTCACCTGGAAAAAGATCAGTTATCATGAGCCACACTTAAAAGAACAACAATGCTATGTTATTGACTAATACAGTGAATGCAAGAGAATGTTGCGAAACAAAGAATCTTGGGTCACTTGCTGCACATGATTTAACTACATACATTTCTGAAAGCCTGAAACTGTTAGTTGATTATCACTAATAATATAATTTCTCCAATTTGATTTCAGCTAGACAAGCTATATTTTAATTGATACAATATATATATATATGCAAATAAAATAAAAGACAAAAATTGTATTATGTTAAGGTGTATCTATAAATTCCATAAAGAAAGAGTCAAAAAAATGTTTTACAATAGCCACTTGAAGAAGCATGAAAAGAAATGAAAACTTATGATTAGTCATAATCAACTTCTTGAATAGTCAATTAGATGCCATGCATATAAGGGAAATTAAACATGTCAACACCATCTTTTATTTTATCATTAATTAGAATGGTCCCTCCATGAGGACTTTGCAACAAATCGAAAAGTGCAGAATGCACATACCACTACTTTGATTTTTGCAACATTGCTGGCCTTCACATTGTCAGCTGCAAGGCTTTTTAGAACATTGGTCTCAGGAAAATAACGAGCTTTGCCAGTTTGTTTGTTGTTTCCAAAGGTTGGATCAGCGTCGTCGAAGCTTCTCCCTCGTGAAAAATGATTCTTTGGAGGACCATCATACAGACCAGGAACTGGCATCTATTAGCATTCACATCCCAAAACAACAGGAAAAGATCAGATGGGAAATAAGAATTTAAAAAAACAAACAAGACATTAGGAAATATCAAGCAAACTAAATTCAAGAGACTTAAACTGGTGCCAATATACATGAATCCTTCCAGGTTTGTATCCTGGTGCAAACTAATATGTCATGAGCAAAACAGTGTTAACCCAATTACTTTATCAGCCAACATGGAGCAAAAATTCAAATTTCCTCTCTATAATCTCCAAAAACACAACCAACAATAAAAAAAACACTACAAATTACTCACACACTAATAAAATAAAAAAGGATTATTTCACTTCTAAAAGAAAGGTGTATTACCTCTGGAAGAAGCTCAGTATCAAAAGAATGCAGATCCAACAGCCCCGGGCTACACTCATTCGGCTCTCCACCACTCGTCCGCCGTGAATTATCCGGTGGCGTTAATGGCTCCGAAAACAAATCGCTACTTCCGCTGTAAGTTCTCTGCCCCTGAAAACTCTTGTATATTTTCGAACCTTGACCGCCTCCATTGTAATACCCAAAATCCTAATTTAATTTAAAAAATTCAAATTAATCAAAATTTGAGGCTCTATCCTATAACATCAGATCTACATAAGGTAACAATTACAACGATGGCAAAATTACACAAAAGTACCTGAACTGGAGGAATCGCATTGTTCGAAGACTGTAGGTGCTGAAGACCAGCTGATTGCAGCCATCGGCCGTTCGAAGAAGAATCTAGAAAGTTGTCGGAATGCTGCCGCTGATGGTGCGCCGCCGGAGCACCGGATCTCTGCCTCCCCAACGCATTCATATCTCACCGACTCAAAAAATTTGAAAAAAAACCCTTATACACCGCCAATGGAAGCAGCTCCTGTGCAAATATGAGCAAATTATCTGTAATCCAATACACAATTATACAACTGAATCTCTTTGAATGAGTGATTGCAGCCGCGGGGGGTGCAATGTAGAATTGAACGGAGAGTAACTTCTGTTGTAGCTTTTAAATATGGCAAGTTTGTTGAAAGAAGCTTTGAAATTCAACGGTTGCGATTCGTTTTCACTCTGAAAGAATGAAAAGTGAAAACAAAAATGTTTAAAAACAGTGAACAAAACTATTTTTTTCCTTGAACTCCCCAGCCTCCAATTTCTTTTCACTCACGGGCCTCTTGTAGTTTTATTTTTTGTATTTCGTAAATAGATATATACTGAATATTCCTATATGGTTAGATATATATTATTATTATTATTTGGCAAAATTATTAATTTTAGTCCATACTTTTCATTTTTTATGAAATAAATTTAGCACATATTTTTCTTTTTAAATAAATTATACCTATACTTTTCATTTTTTCCTCAAATCTAGCACATACTTTTTTTAACCAAATTATATTTATACTATTCATTTTTTTATCAAATTTAGCACATACATTCTTACTCTTATCCAATTTATACCCATACTTTTTATAAATATTATTAAATTAATTAATTAATAAATATACCTTACTTTATAAAAAAAAATCTAAAATTATATATAAATATTTTTTAATCTAAAAAATTTAAAAAATTAAAAATTATTTAAAAAATCTCAAAGTATTACATATATATATATATATAAATTGTACTCTCTCCATCCACCAAAAGTATATATATATATATATATATATAATTTTGATGGATGGAGAGAGTACAATTTATTTTAATTATAGTATTTTTTATATATTTTTTGTAAATCTCTTTAATTCAATAGTTTTAGATAATTTTAATTATCAATTATTTTTAAAATTTGTAGATTTTAAATTGATTTTTTAAAACATATTTAAGATATTTTTTCTTTTTAATTATTAGATAATTTTTACATTTTTTTATATTTTAAATTAATTGATAAAAACATGTGTTAAAATTGGTAAAATATAAAAAGTATGTGCTACATTTGATTAAAAATGAAAAGTATGGGTATAAAAGAAAAGGTTTGTGTTAAATTTGATAACAAAATGAAAAGTATGGGTATAATTTAGTTAAAAAGAAAAGTATGTGCTAGATTTAATCAAAAGTGAAAAGTATGTGCTAAAATTGATTATTTGGCCTTATTATTTTTAAAGTTTATTTGCTTCAAATAGAGTATTCATGCTTCACATCCAATTTTAGCCCAATGTATATATGCAATAAAATAAGGTCACATTACAACTATATAAAAGATCTTTTATAGGAAGAGGACTTGATATGATAACAAAGGTGTACTTAACAAAGAATAATACTCCAATACTAATAAACGATGAAACAAAATATTTGTGTGCACTAATATTTTTCAATTTCTTAACTTTAAAAGGCATATTCAATATACTATAAATCAATGCACGCAAATACATAATTAATGTTTCGAATGAAAATAGAGAGAATTACTTTAAGGGAAAATACATTTTTTCGTCCTTTAAGTTGTATCAATTTTAATTTAATTTTGTCCTCTAAGTTTTCCTACTTTGAAATTTGTCATTTATGTTTATTAATATTAAAAATTTAGTCCTCATTACATGCTATCCCAGGTAAGCTTCACGTAAATAGTGATTTGGCATTAATTTTTATTTTTTAAAGAAAGAAAGAAAAACATTGTGTCATTAATCCCTTGTAATTCCACACAAAGTCAAAATCCCTAAATCACCGTGAGAAAAATTCATCGAGCTTTTGCCCTTCTCAATCGCTCATCTTGCCCTTCTCAATCGCCCGTCCACTGATTTTTCAATATGAGGTTTCAATGATGGAGACCCCCCGACTACGATAAGCTCTTATTAACCTCTTAAACCCTAAATCTTCTGACTTTAAATTTATTTCACTGATTTTCAGGGGTTGAGTGCATATTTGTTGTTGGAGGCTTGGATGGAGGACAATCCAGGAAGAAGATTCCATGGCTGTAAAAATTAGAGAGTAAGGTTTACTCAATTGTTCAACATTACTAGCTTAAAGGAATTGCTTCAACATATACAAATTAATGTATAATTTATTTTACTCAATTGCCCATATTCTTTTTTACAGAGGTGGTGGCGTGCATGACTTCTTTGAATGGGTAGATCCTCTCATATCCCCAAAAGAGCAAGGTGCTCAACTCAATATTTGCAAAAGCAAAAACAAGATTTAACAAGTGCAGCCAAAACCCCATAGCAAAATGGAGTTGCGGAGAGACGGAATAGAACTCTAAAAGAAGCTTGCAGAGCGATGCTAGCTGAGTTCAAAACCCCACATAAATTTTGGGCAGAGGCGATCAATACTGCATGCCACACCCAAAATAGAAGTGCTCTAAATAAGGTGCATGGTAAGACACTTTATGAGGTATGGAAGGGTATAAAACCCAGAATCTCATATTTTCATATATTTGGTTGTAAGTGTTTCACCATAACAATGGAAAGAGCAAATTAAATGCTTTTGATGTTAAGGCTGATGAGAGAATATTCTTATGATACTCCTCTACTAGCAAGACATTCAGAGTATTCAATTACTCTACTCTTTGTGTGGAAGAAACACCACATGTGGTTTTCGATGAAACTATACAGGACCCGTCTACTCACTAGATCAGTAAGAAAGTGGGTGAGTGAACTACAACTTCAAATTGATGATACATCCGAAGTGTACGAATCTTTATAAGCCTACAATCCATTTCTAAAAGTCCTACATGATTCTGAAGAAGATGTAGAGGTAAAAGGTAAAGGTAAGTCTCCTTAGACCAGTAGACATGCCTGCTCTAGTTGACTCGTCTCCTTTAAATAAATTTTCTAGTACTGAAGATGTAGATATGCATGATGTTGTAGATGAGTTAGATGATGATAGCATGCCTGTTAAATCTAGAAAGACCTGGAAATCAACCCATAACACTGATCTTATATTAGGCGATTCCAGTAAAGGTGTCAAGACTAGACGACAACTCTTTTGCTAGTATTGTTTCCTTTCTTCTATTAAGCCCAAAACTATTAAAGAGGCTTTAGCTGATAGTATTTGGATAATAGCCATGCAAGAAGAGCTGAATCAATTTGTTCGAAATGACGTATGGGAACTTGTCGATAGACTAGATAACCATAATGTAGTTGGTACTAGGTGGATCTTTAAAAACAAGAAAGATGAGAATGATTTAGTCGTAAGAAATAAGGCTAGACTAGTAGCTCAAGGATATTCTCAAGCTGAAGGTATAGATTATGATGAAACTTTTGCTCCTGTTGCTAGACTAGAAGCCATAAGATTGTTTCTTGCCTATGTTGCTCATATGAAATTTACTGTGTTTCAAATGGATGTTAAAAGTGCATTTCTTAATGGTATACTCGTTGAGAAAGTTTATGTAGAACAACCTCCTGGTTTCGAAGTCAAAGGAAATCAAGTGTACAGGTTAAAGAAAGCTTTTTACGAATTGAAACAAGCTCTACGTGCCTGGTACGACACTCTCTCACTCTTTCTAATTGAAAATAGTTTTACTAAGGGCAAAGTAGATTGTACTTTGTTCAGGAGACAAGAAGGAGAGGACATCCTACTCGTTCAAATTTACGTGGATGATATCATTTTTGGTTCACCCAACAAAAACATGAGTGAAAGCTTTTCTAAACTCATGCAAAGTAAATTTGAAATGTTAAGTGAAGTTTAACTTCACTTATAGAGTTTTGCTCACTCCAACCGTACTCTATTTTGAAATTTTGAAATAGAGTTTTGAATAGTGAACTATATGAAGTTCACTATTCAAAACTCTATATTGTATATCTATTATTTTATTAATATTTACAATTCTGTATTAATAATTTGTTAAATATAATTACAATTCTATTATTATACTAATTTATAATATAATATTAATTGTGTAATTTAATTTTTTTGTGTGTGTATTATTATTACCAATAAAAAAAATAACGTAAAATACAATAAAACATACATTACATATTAAATTATACTCACATGTATCGTTTTACGTCATTATGTGTTTCGTAATTTTATATTTAAATAAAAGTAATATTTGAAAAGTACAAGTTTATTTACATTTTATGATTTTGATAAAATCAATAATATTTAATTTACTAATTGAATATTTAATTGTATAAATTAATTTAAATATGAAGATAAATATATTATTTAATGATTGTAATATATTGAAAATAATTAAAATAATAAATAAAGTAAGATATAGAGTTTCATGATTGGAGAAAGTTTTTAAAATAAAATATGTAAAAGTGTATTTTGGAGTTTAGAGATCTTTCATTTGAGAGTTTGTGATTGGAGATGAACTAAAAAAATAATTAATGATTTTTCTTTTTGTTACTGTGTGTAATGTTGTTAATCGTGATTTTTCTTATCATAGTCCTCATGTTTGGTTGCAGTTGTTTATTTTTCTGTAAAAAAAGAAAGTTATGTTTCTGAAATGGAATTTCATTTGAGCAAAATATTTTGTTTTAATATTTTATTATCATGGGCCTTTCTTGGGCCCGGAAAATACGTCATTTTATGTAAATATATGGGCCTTTCTTGGGCCCGGAAAAGACGTTATTTTTGCCCTATAAATAAATAAAGAGAAGCCCTAAATCTCTTTCTACGCTGATAATTAAATCCGAAAATCTTTTGACGAGAATGGGGCATCAAAAGGTATTTTTTCGATTACTATATATTAAATCTATATTAACCTAGATTAAGAGATTAATCGTGGAAGCTTAATTGTAAGTAGTTGAATAATAAATTTGATTTGCAATATTAACGTATGCTCATAATTTGATTATTTGCCAATTCTCACCCCTCTTTATTTGATTGATTCACTCTACTCATCATATTGGTCTTCATATGCTATTTATTATCGAAATCATGATTATAGTTGTTAAAGAGTTGTGGTTTAATTACGTTATTGAAATAATGTTTATGATTTTTAGAGTTTTGAGACAAGTATGATCATAAGTAGATTGATTGTTATTGGGTTTGTTTTCTTTAGAGTAAGAGAAGAAAGATTATTAATTAACATATCTTCCATCAGAAATTATCACCGAAATTCTATTAAGACTTAAATGATTGAATGAAATTATATTTTAATAATTTATTTGATAACTTAAATGAAGAGATTAAGTGTAGATTAGGTTTTATAATTTATTTAATAACTTAAATTAAATTAAGAATATGTTCTTTATTGGATAAACATATAATATAGTAAATTTTGATATCTTAAATTAATGTGAAATAATTATAATAAATAAATTCAATTTGAGATTGGGTTTGTTTCAATACTAATGTTTGCTCATATTGTTTGCCAATTCTCACTCCTCTTTGTGGTTTAATTATATTATTGATGAATAGTAGATTAATTGTTATTGGGTTTCTTTTCTTTAGGATAAGAGAAGAAAGATTATGGAGCAACATATTTTCTCATTTCTTCCTCAAGAAATCATCATCGAAATTCTGTCAAGACTTCCGCTACAAACAATTCTAAGATGGAAGTGTGTTTGCAAGTCGTGGTCTCATTTATTCGAGACTAGTAACTTTGCCAAGTCTCATCATTCTAATTCACTAGTCCGCTCTGGTATTGCTCTCACTGTCAAGTCTGATGAGAAGGATAAAATTATTGATGACCTTCACGTCAATACAATCACCAAGCTTTATTTCACTCATGAATATACAATACTTATACAAGGTTCTCTTGATGGGTTTCTTCTTTTGGCAAAATACGAGTCCGGGAGTTTTAAGTTAAAACTTCACTTATGCAATCCAATCACTCGTGAGTATATTGACCTTCATTCTGATCAATTGATTGACCCTGTTAAATTATCATCTAGTTTTTATGGATTTGGAGTGAGCAAAATAAGTGGTCAATATAAGGTGGTTGGTATTTTTTATCAAAGAATTGCTGAGGTATACACCATTGGAACCGGATCATGGAGAAGCATTGCACCTCATGATGAAGTCCAAGTCCATTACACTGAAGTTTGTAGAGGTCAATTTGTGAATGGAAATCTCCACTGGTTAGTTAATGATTTACTATCCGGCAAATTATGTATTTCTTGCTTTGATCTTGAAACGGAAACTTTCAGTATTTTTTCTGCCCCTCCTCAAAGTGAAAATAGTATGGGTATGAGGATTGATGTTGTGGAAAACACCTTGTGTGTAACTGATCATAGGAGTAATTATGCAGTCCAAGTCATCATCTGGATGATGAAGGAATATGAGGTCGAAAATTTTTGGACAAAACAATTTATTATCAGACAAAACATGGATTTTTACAGAAATCCTGGAGTTTATCCTATCAAATTTTCAAAAGATGGGGTTATCTTAATTATGTCTTATGACAACTCCCTCCACTACTATTCCAGTAAGACTAAAAAAACTACAATGACTGCTTGCAAGTTTCAAAGTAATAGTGTGCACTCTTCACAATCCTATACTCCCAGTTTTCTTTCACTCAAATGCTTCAAAATGGAGAAGGTGCTCTCACTTTGAATTCCATTTTAGAGTTATATGTTTAATTATACAATTATATTTTTATATGTGAATTTACAATTATATTTTTATATGTGAATTGTTAGCCGAGGGCACTTTGAATTTTAGAGTTATGTTTGATTATACAATTATATTTATATATGTGAATTGTTAGCATTTAATTTGGATATAATTCGTATTTATTGTATTCTAATTAAGTGTAAAATAGAAAAAGGAGAAATTTTAATCCCCTATATTTATGAGAATATAATGGACACTATTTCTAAATCCCTCCATTCTCGGGCATGATTAAAAAAATTATTTTTTTCTATTTTAATCTCAAAATAATAATTTAAATATTATCTCCTCATGGTTATTATTTTTAAATTTGAAATTCTAATTATTATTTTTAAATTTATTTTTTAAACTTTAATCACAACATAATTTATTTTAAAAAATTTAATAACGAATAATTATTCTCTATTTTCTCTTTTTTTTTAATATTTTTTTAATCAAAATTTATCTATTCTCCCTTTTTGAATACCCCATATTTAACACAATTTTTACTCAAATCTTCTGCATTTTTATTAAAAAAATAAATAAAATTAATTCTTCTATTTTAAAATTTAAATTTAAATTTTGGATAACCATCAGTGTATTTCTGTTTCTTTTTTATGCTTATATATATATATATTTTTTATTTTTTTTACAATTTCTGTTATATTAAATTTTTAGGTGATTTTATAAAGAATGACTAATTTAAAATGGGATGTGAGACGTTTGAAAACTTCTTGATTTATCATAATCTTTATCTTTATAGTGTCTTTCTATGATAAGACAGGCTTACAAAAGATAATACTTCAAATACCGTCAGATATGAAATTTAATTTATATAATAGTACTCCTACTAATAAATTAAATTGACATATATAAAATGACGAAAATATCATTTTATTTTAAAATAAATAAAAATATTAAATTATAAAATTACATAAATATCCTTATTATTAAAACAAAAAATGCAAGCCTATGATTAGTCATAACCAACTTCTTGAATAGTCAATTAGATGCCATGCATATAAGGGAAATTAAACATGTCAACACCATCTTTTATTTTATCATTAATTAAAATGGTCCCTCCATGGGGTCTTTGCAGCAAATTGAAGTGCAGAATGCACATACCACTACTTTGATTTTTGCAACATTGCTGGCCTTCACATTGTCAGCTGCAAGGCTTTTTAGAACATTGGTCTCAGGAAAATAACGAGCTTTGCCAGTTTGTTTGTTGTTTCCAAAGGTTGGATCAGCGTCGTCGAAGCTTCTCCCTCGTGAAAAATGATTCTTTGGAGGACCATCATAAAGACCAGGAACTGGCATCTATTAGCATTCACATCCCAAAACAACAGGAAAAGGATCAGATGGGAAATAAGAATTTAAAAAAAAAAACAAGACATTAGGAAATATCAAGCAAACTAAATTCAAGAGACTTAAACTGTTGCCAATATACATGAATCCTTCCAGGTTTGTATCCTGATAAGTGCTAATATGTCATGAGCAAAACAGTGTTAACCCAATTACTTTATCAACCAATGTGGAGCAAAAATTCAAATTTCCTCTCTATAATCTCCAAAAACACAACCAACAATAAATCAACACTACAAATTACTCACACACTAATAAAACAAAAAAGGATTATTTCACTTCTAAAAGAAAGGTGTATTACCTCTGGAAGAAGCTCAGTATCAAAAGAATGCAGATCCAACAGCCCCGGGCTACACTCATTCGGCTCTCCACCACTCGTCCGCCGTGAATTATCCGGTGGCGTTAATGGCTCCGAAAACAAATCGCTACTTCCGCTGTAAGTTCTCTGCCCCTGAAAACTCTTGTAAATTTTCGAACCTTGACCGCCTCCATTGTAATACCCAAAATCCTAATTTAATTTTAAAAATTCAAATTAATCAAAATTTGAGGCTCTATCCTATAACATCAGATCTACATAAGGTAACAATTACAACGATAACAAAATTACACAAAAGTACCTGAACTGGAGGAATCGCATTGTTCGAAGACTGTAGGTGCTGAAGACCAGCTGATTGCAGCCATCGGCCGTTCGAAGAAGAATCTAGAAAGTTGTCGGAATGCTGCCGCTGATGGTGCGCCGCCGGTGCACCGGATCTCTGCCTCCCCAACGCATTCATATCTCACCGACTCAAAAAATTTGAAAAAAAACCCTTATACACCGCCAATGGAAGCAGCTCCTGTGCAAATACGAGCAAATTATCTGTAATCCAATACACAATTATACAACTGAATCTCTTTGAATGACTGATTGCAGCCGCGGGGGGTGCAATGTGGAATTGAACGGAGAGTAACTTCTGTTGTAGCTTTTAAATATGGCAAGTTTGTTGGAAGAAGCTTTGAAATTCAACGGTTGTGATTCGTTTTCACTCTGAAAGAATGAAAAGTGAAAACAAAAATATTTAAAAACAGTGAACAAAAGTATTTTTTTCCTTGAATTTCTTTTATTTGAAATTGAGTCGCACCAATTGCACCGTACAATTTCTTTTATGGATTAAAGTTTACCGTCTTTTAAATTTTTTAATTTGGCTAATTTTAAATTTGATCCTAATGAAATACACGTTTTAATTTTAATCTTATAAGGTGACCTAAATTTTAATTTCAGCCAGGTAAATAAATCAGTCAAATCGATTTTTTTTCTGCACATGAGCAAATTCACAGTTAATTTGAATTGCACACGAGTTAAGGATTTGATCAGTTCATTACTTGCAATGATAAGTAATTCGACTGAATTCCGAATTTAGGTTAATATATGGGACCAAAATCAAAATGTATATTTCATTATAATCAAATTCAAAATTAATCAAATATAGAGGACTGCAAAAAATTTAATCCATTTTTTTTAATATGTTACTTCGTTTTCAAGAAAAACTTTCATGGGAACATAAAAATTAAAAGAAATATTATAATAATGAGTAGGTCTTTTTAGGGGTAATTTTGTAAATGTATGAATAAAAATGTTTATGTAAAATTAAAAATAATATGAGGATATAGTTTATAATTTTTTTTAAGGATTTGAAAGTTAAATCTTTCCTTTATAAGTATGGTCCTTAGCTTGATTTGCTTCTTCGATTCTTGATTTTTACTTCTTTAAATATGGTAGGTATGTATATAAGGAGGTTTCCTTATTTACCTTTGTGTTTTTCAAATTATATACCTTATCGAGTAATATAGTTGTACTTATAAAATAATAACACAATATTTTATATGCACTGACACAATAAATTGTGTATAAAATATTGTATTATTAGTATTATTATATAAATATAGTGATATTAATTGATAAGTGATGGATAATTTGCATTACTTTTTGCACTAAAATGAATTGTTCCACATGGTTTATTATTAATGAATTATTTTTCATTTTATGTAATATTAATCTATAATTATAATGATTTTGTAAACTTCTTTTAATATAAATTTTAAAAAATACAAATGTTCATGTTATATTTAATTTTAAAAAATATGCTAAACTGTATTGTTTTATTATGTATTTTTATTTTATGTTATCGTTTCAACGTGTGAATCGTTTTAAATTTGTAATGTTTATATTGTTTTATTGTGTAGTTTTACTTTATGTTGTCTTTTCATTTTTTGTATATTATTTTATTCATAGCATATTATTTTTAAATTACTTCGATTTTTTTAAAAATCAACTGTGGTACTAATATAAATTAATTGAGATACAAAAATAATTGATTTTCTTATTATCAACAAAAAATTGGATTTTGGATTACGTAAGCCAAGCAAAATTGGATTTTGGATTACGTAATTACATTGGATTTTGGATTAATGTTAGGGCAAATTTGTAATTAGAGGATAACCAACGGAAAATTATTCAATTTTATTTGTAGTGTTTTTTTTTTAATCCAATTTTATTTGTAGTGTTGATACTTACTTTTTAGTTAATTATGAGGATTTTCATGATTATTTTTTACTGGAAAATTTACAAAAAATAAATAAATAAAGTCATTTACCTGGGCCTTTGCCAAATTTAATTATATACGAATTAAAATTTATTACTGACCAAAAAAATAATTATTTATGATTCTCTTATTTTTTTCCCCTTAATTAAAGGTATAAAGTGATACGTGCGACACGTGGGGATGCGATTGTTTAAGAATATGACGGTGGGTAGGTCCGTAGGTCCCACAATATTTTGAATTAGAACAAGGCAAGAAGCTGCCTTTGGGTCTCACTGGGTGGGCCATTGTCGTTTACGTGTCACACTGGTTCGATTTTTCCGTTTTACTTTTCGTGTTCTATATTTTTTATATGTATCGTTTTTAATATTATACAATGTTGATTATTTTTTTATACTCTCTCTATCTATTAAAAGTGTGCTTACTTTTTTTTATACATATTTTAAAAAAATTATATTATATTTATAAAGAATATATTTGGGATAACGAGTAAAAAAATATTTGTTAGATACTCAATCAATCTTGTTATTAAAGTAAAAAAAATATTCAAAAGTGAACTATTTAAATAGAATAAACGTATCACTTAGAGATTATTAACTAATAAGGTCATTTCTATAGCCTATTTATAATATTGATCTCATCCTATATAAATGTAACTATTTTAAAATAAAAATACGCATATTATCGATTTAATATTCACTACGTTTATATTTATAGTTAACATTTGTTAAAGCATGAGTTTTAATAATACTGATTAATAAAAAATTTTATGCAATTGAATTTTAAGGTTCAGTTGTTTAATTAAAGTTTTAATCAATTATCATACAATTTTGTGCACGTAAGTGTAACTTATATTGATTATTTTATATAAAATTGGATAAATTGATAGTATATGATAAATTATTGTGGATTCATTTATGAATAAAATAATTGTTTATGAATAAAATGTATGACAATTTGAATAAACAATTGATGATGATGTAATGGTAAATATGAAATAATGTGAATAATATTATTTTAAAAATAAAATAAGTATAAATTAATGAAATTGAACCGCGTAAAATTAAAAGTGAAAATAATAAAATTATACGAAAAAAATGTTTTTTGGTAATATTAATTATATGCACAGTATTATAGGGAATAATTATTTAACAAACCTTATATATAGGGTAATAATTACTTATATTAACAAAATTACTCAAAAGGGAATATACGAATGCCTTATTTGCAATTAGTTTGACCATTGACTTGTCACTCAAATTTCCTTTGGAGGACGGCAATGCTGGGCAGACACGTGGCAAGATCAAGGTCGGTATAAATGGATGGACGGCCAGATTTTGTATGGGATTATGTGAGCCATTGAGATTAGGTAAGAATTAAGATAATAGTGTTTGATTTGAGATTTTAGGCCTAATATAATGTAATTTTGATATTATTTCTAAACTTTTGTATGTGACGGTCTCACACTATTAACAAATTGACACAAACTAGCATTCGTGATTTCTTTCAAAAGTTAAAGCGTCGTATCAAAATTATATTCAGTCGCACCGTGAAACACTCTCGCACAAAATTTTATTTATTTAATACATAAATTATCGTCATTCATAAAATGCTTGATTTGACACGTTATTATTCAAAAAATCACTAAACAATGATGCTTCATATATTATATTTTTTTAGTCCGTTGTTACGTATCAAAGAACCAAATTCATTGGAATTTTTGTCAAAAGGAGTTAGTCTTATTATATCACATTTGTTTAGTGATGTAAATGAGTCGAACTGACCCACGAGCAACTTATACTCGATTAGGAAAAAATACTCGAAATTAACTTGAATTGGAGTCTAAGTTCAATGCTACTATACTCGCGAGACTAATCGAATTTAAACGAACGTACGTAGGAATTCGAATTCGAGTTTGAGTTAACTTTCGAGCTTTCAATTTTATAAAATCGAGTCGAATTCGAGTTTAACAACCAAAGGCAGTTAGGCTTCAAACTTCCAGTAATTTCTGGTTTGATTCTTCTCCAATTGCAGTTTCAGAAAATCGTAGAATATTCCACCGCCATTCTTCAAGAATCTTCTAGAACCCACCATTCTCCGCCCCCTTCAAGTATACAAACCCCATTGCACACACATTCTCTACCTTTTGCAAATTCTTCCGAGTTCAAGTTCAACTGTAAATTCTCTCAAATCACATCGGAAATGGCCGACGACAACGCCGTCACGCTTTACAGCAACGCCGCCGTCATCACCGACGCAAAGAAGAACACATTCTCGATTAAAGTAGGCATAGCTCAGATGCTCCGCGGCGGCGCTACCGTGGACGTTGCAACTCTGGATCAAGCCAAGATCGCTGAATCCGCCGGCGCCTGTTGCGTGATCGTCACTGATCCGCGTAGAGCTGGGATTTCGCGCATGGCGGATCCTTCTCTGATTAAGGAAATCAAGCAAGCTTTGTCAATTCCTGTAATGGCGAAAGTTAGGGTAGGGCACTTTGTCGAGGCTCAGATTCTGGAGTCGATTGGAGTTGATTACATTGATGAGAGTGAGGCCATGGGAATCGCTGATGAGAATCATTTCATTAATAAGCATAATTTTGGCACAACTTTTGTCTGTGGGTGCCGCGATTTAGGGGAGGCGTTGAGGAGGGTTAGGGAGGGTTCAGCTATGATACGATCGCAAGGAGATTTAACAGGATCGGGGAATATCGTTGATACATTGCGCAATGTGAGGAAATTGATGGGGCAAATTAGGGTTTTGAACAACATGGATGAGGATGAGGTTTTCACCTTCTCCAAATCCATTGAAGCGCCATACGACATCGTTGCGCAAACCAAGCAAATGGGGAGGCTACCGGTGGTGCATTTCGCCGCCGGAGGAATTGCTACTCCGGCGGATGCTGCATTGATGATGCAATTGGGTTGTGATGGTGTGTGTTTGGGACAAGAGATTTTCGATTCTTTGGATCCGTATAGGAGGATTCGAGCAATTGTTCAAGGTGTGAGGAATTATAACAATCCGATGGAGTTGGCGCAGGCGAGCAGTGGTTTGGAGGACGCCATGGCCGGCCTGAATCTCGGTGAGAACAGAGTCGAGAGGTTTGGAGCTGGAGATGCTTACTGATTGGATGGATTTCTTGTTGTGAGTTTTCTTGATCTTTCTTGTTTTTGAGAATGATGTAACATACTGATGTGCTTAGAACTTGTGGTCGCGTTTCAATGCTGTTGTTTCGTTTGATAGCTTACGATTTACGAATAAGAGCTGATGATGATCATTGTATCGACTTTATAATTGATAGCTGAATTGATATGAATACTGAATACAGTTGCAGTTCATTTTGTATGAGCAGTGTGACATTTTGTTCCAGTAATTCAAATGAACTGTATTTCTGCTTGTTGATAGCATAAATGTTCATATACTTCGTCTTAGCAGCTCGATTCGAGGCATGATATATGAAATGTTGCTTAGGGTTCTTTAAAATCAGTGTCTGATTTCAGATTAGGAGATATCAGTTCTATGATTTAGTATAGTTTTTTGAACTCCTTGCTTGGGCTTTCAATCATGTACTGGGAGAAAATAATCTTCTAGAATAGGTTTCTACAGAACAGTTTACTGATAGGAAAAACGAGATAATAGCGGTAGGGTGTGTTTGCAAACACTTCGAGAATCACTTTTTTTTCAAAAGCTGTGCGAATCAACTTTTTAAAAACAGTGAGTCTACTTCACTTTGTAGAGTTTGCAAACACCACAGGTAAAAAAAACTTACATTTAGCAAATACACACACTTTGGAATGTAGATATTACATCTAGATTTTAGCTGTCTATACTATAGTCTATAGCTTTAGAGGACCGAGTTTCCTCATTGAACCGTGAACGCTGTCTGAACCCAGTTTCCTCATCGAACCATGAACACTCGTGGAACACAGTCTCCTCATTGAACAGTGAACACTGGTTGACTCCACTTTCCTCATCGAACCATGCACACTCACTGAGCCCAGTTTCCTCATCGAACCATGCACACTGGCTGAGCCCAGTTTCCTCATCGAGCCATGCACACTCTCTGAGCCCAGTTTCCTCATCGAACCATGGATACTGCCTGAGCCCACTTTCCTCATCGAACCATGGACACTGCCTGGATTCAGTTTCCTCATTGAACCCTGTTTCCTCATAGAACTGTTTAGGCTTTTGGATGGCTGTGGAAGATAGAGTTCCACATATACATCTGTGAAAAATTTGTCGACAATATCTAGATATGCGGGGCTGGTGAGGAGGGAGTATTGACGGATCGCTTCGTCTATATCCGTCACGTGGTCTCCATTGTTCACATCCACCATCTCCAATTCTTCTATCTTTTGAGCAAAGTTTTCCGTAGCCAAGAAACTGGGTTCGTCCTCCTTCCCCCCAGAGTATCTTCTTGCCTTCTTCTTCTTCTCTTCGTCTTTAAAGTCCCTCATTCCACTCTGATCTGAGACTCTGCTACATTGATCGTCTACATTCGTTTGCCCTTTATTCACTTCTTCATCATCCGTCTCCTGCACCTTGGAACTGATCTTATGGCGACGGGCAAAAGGATTTCTAGGTAGCTTTCGATACCCTCTAAAAAGAAACAAGTGGATGTTTCTGAATTTCTTGAGGAAGAATCTCTTGGTCTTGCACAAGGTTTCTCCCACCACCATTTGTGGCTTCATTTTTCTTCTGCAAGTCTCTCCATTCATCTGCATATTCCTATAGAAATCGAAAGTGTTACGATGTATGTACTAAATACGCGAATGGAAGACTAGAAAACCACGTAAAGGGATCTACAGTTACCTCAAGAGAATAGAGACAAAGCAGTTGTGTGTTAGTTTCAGAGCTCAACTCACTCCCTCCCTGCAACTGCTGTCCTTAGCTCTTGAAGCGTTTTATATAGCGAACGAGGCCTAAGACAACGAAGCAGTGGGTTGGGTGGACGATAATCCGAATTTAACATAACACAATAAATGAGTAGACCTAATCGTTGCTAATTAATTGTACTTAGAAGTAATATGATTTTGTCTGATTTGCCATGATTGAAGGGGAGCTATTTTGGCCCCTACCTCATTTAGAGAGGGGTTATGTTGGTTGAGAAATGGTGTGGCAGGGACCAAAAGTGATTGGAACTGGAGATAAGAGTGATTTAAATAGCTGCACCGTGCAGTCACTTTCCTACAGTTCATAAATTGAGACTCGTTTCTGGCAATGATAATTACATTACAGAGCTGTTTAATGACAAGTGTAGACAACGTTAACTACACCGGTGTCAACTCCGAGGAGTTGGTCCGGTGGTATATGCTTGAAATTTAAGAGTGTGTTCAAAAACAGTTTATACAGAGCTTTTCTCTAACTTTAAGCGAGCCCCACCATTAAACGATAGAACTGATATTTTGGATTAGTCGATTCTTGGATCGAATATCGGGAACTAAACTGATGGTCATGCCTTTTGAAATTAAGTAGATGTTAGTGGATTTTAAGTCATAATGTTGTCAACATAATGAATATTGAAAAATATTCTAGTTGTACCTTAATATTTCTGCAAATATTTATGACAATGTGTTTGTCCTTTTGTCACATACCGGATCTTTAGTTTCTTTTCTCAGTAATGGTATTTTATATTGGGGGGATGTAAATGTAGAATTGAATTCTAATTCAATTACTTCAAGTTGTATAAATATAAATGAGCATATTAATAAGGGTTGCATTAATTGAATACTTATAATTAAGTATTAACCTATACATTTGATCTTAAAATTTTTCAAACTTTATCTATTTTTACCACAGGTCTAACTAAACTATTCATATAATCCCTACAATACCATTTTTTTTAATTGAAAATATATTAATGATCAATTGAGTGATAGAGAGAAAATGTCAAATGGAAGGGAGAAAAAAAATGGAAAAGGAAAGTGAGGAAAGAAAGAAAAAAAATACAAGGAATAGATAAAAATTAATAAGGGATAAATGTGTTAATCAATATATTTTTTTATTTTATACTTTCCTCGTTTCCCAATTATTTTTACACTTTTCTTTTTGAGAAAGTTCTACAATATTCTCAATTTTACACAAATGTTATTATTTTTTCTCTACAAATACACAAAAGTCTAATTCATTTCTTCTATATAAATTTTTATAAAATTACCTCTTAAAATCCTCGTTAAATTAACTCTTCTTATTTTGTGTATCACTTTTCATGTGGAAGAAAGTACTCCATAACAAATGACACTTTTTCATGTGGAAGAAAGTACTAATAAACAATTTTCCTTTTGACTTATTTGTGTCAATAAGAAGTACGAGTAAAAACTCCCACTACATTTTTTTTTTATGTCGGCTAGCGATTGAAGGGAACGTGGTGGCAAGTAAAAATCCAATTGCCCATTACTGTATTTAATTCTATAATTTGATTTTGTGGTTCAAGGACAGATATTCTCAGTAGCTTAGTTGGCATAATCAATTAAATTGAACATAAGATTCACAAAATAACTTAATAATGGGCATAAAAAATACGATTATTAAAAATATAAGTATTTATAAATTTATTTAATGGAACCTTTAACTCAATCTACCAGGTCCAATTTCAATTTCAATTCTATAATCAATACGTAAAAGGTGTGTATATGTATTAAACCCGTTTATTAGTATTAAAAAAAGGTAAGCAGAAGGTTGAAGATTTGTAGCAATAGCAATCTACAAATGGTCCATTACCTCAAAGTATACAATCATTCCCCTCCACCAAGCACGCCTAAGTTTCTTCAACGCAATATAAAATGGGTCTAATTTGAATTATACTATTGGGGAAAATAGTCTCCTTTTTTTATATTTGTATACATGCAAACAACTCATGTTACTCCCTTCTAAAACCAATAATTCACAATTCACTTAATATGTTAAAAAAAACAATGATTTGATTGCACAATTTATTCATAACTCATTATTTCAATAAGAACATTAAATAGTCATTTTAACAGCAACTTCTTCCAGAATATATTTGCCATAATAAATTAGAATCAAAGATAATCAGTGGAATTCATTATGAAAACAACAATTTGTGTAATTGAATTATAGAGTGATGAATTCCATAATTAATTTAGTGGACAGAAAATATAATACAAATGAGATTATTTTTCCAAAAGAAAATTATCAAGGGGAAACCAGATATTAAAAACCAAACAATTATAAATTGGAAAAACAAAACCAAAACTCAGAAACAAGCACATAATAGTAATACGAGTCTCATTCATCTGTATCAAAACATTATCAAATAACACCAACAAAATTAACTAATAATATAGTAAAAAGCTGTTCAAATAGCATTCTCGAAATTCAATTGTTCACTAATGCTTTAAAGATGGGAGATAACAGAAGTACAATCAAAAGTACCCTTCAAAGTAGACCTTCAAGCTTAAGCAGAGGCAACTGCTGCCTTCTTCCTTGGTGCAGCTTCGGTACCTAATTCCATTAACATAAATCGCATCAACAAATGATAAAAAAACTACTAATAAAAAATAAAATGAAGAATTAGGTTTGAACCTTCTCTGAAGTTGGTCTTGAATCTGCGGGGTACGTTGCGAAGGTACCTCATACGTCCAGATCCTGTAGTCTTTCGGCGAATGGCCTTCACACTCCAGTTGTCTAAGTGGGAGAAAATCACAAAATGTAAATCCATTATTGAACCATCAAAGAAGTGAAGTTCATCTATGAGAATATTTAATAGAGTTTGGTCGCAAAGTTTATTATCCTAAAGGATAATCACTGCAAGGCAATCAAAAGAGAAAAGACAAGAAAAGTACAAAGATCCTCTAATGTTCAAGGACAAAGCACACACAACAAAAAAAGATGCATGCCTGAATCACCGCATTCCAAAAACATTACTACTAAACAAAACAGTATCATAAGCACCAAATGGTACAATATGCTATAGCCATAACAAACCCAGGGACTTTTGTGCGCCATTTTGATATGAATGAATAGAGACGACAAGAGAACAAAGAAGTGAGAAGAAAATCATAATGTCAGATATAACTTTTCTGCCACTTTTAAAATGAGAAAAGACATACATTGCAACTAAAACAGAGAAGATTAAGGAACAAGGTCATGTTTATACTGGTTCTAGAAAATAGGAAAAACCTTGAACTCGTAACACATTTTTTTGAGATTAGCATGGAGTGTTAAATTATTCTACTGGGCTTCAGGAATGACAAACTTATATGCTGCTATGATCCCTTATCTCTACAAGATAATAGGGGGAAAATCTCACTCGCTTTTAACTAATTTTGAATGACTGAGGCTCATTATAAGAAATATGGTGTACAACTGAACAAGAAAGCAGAAGCAAAAGAACTGCCTTATTTATAGTTCCCTCAAAACTATATATCTGCCTATGGAGGAAAAATTAAGTTAATCAGTTCAAATTCAATTAACCATAAAAAATCATTCAGCCTATACAAGAAATTAACAACAATTGAAGTTTTAATGTCCAAAATTCATTGCAGAATCAGAATGAACAAATACTCGAGACTAACAAATCTTATCAATCATAAAACATATTCACCCTACATAGATCATAACTCTGATTCGAATGCGTCATTAATCAATGAAACTAAGCAAATAACGTAACCAGCTCGAATTCAATCAACCATATAAATAAGCAGAAACCTAAAATATTAAACTGAATATGATTATGAAATTAGTAATCTAACACAAATCCGTATAGTAAATTTGTGACTAAAAAGAGCAGAATATCATACATGTCCTCTTGCGAGCAGCAGGGTATGCGCAAGCAGAGCATCGACTCTTCTGCAGATGGAAACTCCGGCGGCCACACCTAACACACAGAGTGTGTGTCTTGTTTCTCCTCTTACCGAAACTTCCCGTTCCCTTACCCTGTAAATATTACATAAATTTATAAGCACGAATTTTTCATGACAAACGAGCAAAGAAAGAAGCGCGTATCTAAATCTTCATTAACAGAGAAATCGAAATTACCATTGCTGAGAAGATGCAGAAACCCTAGATCTTTTCTGCAAGTGATGCGATATCGAAGAAAAAAGGTGTAGCGGCGGTTGTGAAGATTTTATATGAGTTGGGAAGTGAGATTATACAGAGAACATGGGCTTTAGGGTTGGGCTTTGTGAAATATTATTGTCCAGCAGTATTAATGGCCCAATTTAGAATTTGGGCCTGCATTGACCTTTTTTTTCGGGTCTGACTATATGCACCTCCATTTCGGAGAGATGCACTCCCCCGATAAATGCACCCCCAAAATTTGTTAAAATAAAGGCACCCTCCCAACAAATTGTCCTAAATACCTATTTCTTCCATTTTTTTTATAAAATACCCAATTACTACACCCACCCTCCAAAACCCTAATTCTATCTTCCTCCTCACACTTCATCTTCCTCCCCATTCCGCCGCCGCAGCACCACCATTCGTCGGCAGCCGTCCCCTGTCGCCGGGCAACCTCCCTCTCCCTCGACTTCGTCGGCGCGAGGACTCTCCTCCATTTTCTTCCCTGCCCACCCAAAAAAAAAATATGTCAGCGGTCGCCCCCTCCCCTGTCCATCTGACGCCTTCAGCCTCCCTTTCCCTCGTCGATGCGAGGACTCCCCTCTATTTTCCCCGCCCACCCCGATATGTAAAAAAAAAAAAAAAAAGTTATGTCCGCCCCCCCTCCCCCATCCATCCGACGCCGTCAGCCCCAGCCGCCGCGGACCGTCGTCGCCCCCCTTTTTTTTTTTCTCTGTGTGTTTTTTTTTCGTCTCGATCACTCCCCTCCTCCACCACCGCACCCTCTGTCCCGCACCAATAATTTTTTTTTTTAAATTCGACCCGACTATATACACTCTCGTCGACAATAGGGTGTCGACGAGAGAGTATATGATCGAGAACACAGTGTCGATCGAATCCAATCCAACAATGCCCATTGATTTACCACTGAACTACAAAATTTAGAAAAGAAAGCAGAAAATCCAAAAGGACAAACTCCTTATAAGACCCCGTTTATTTGTTTTATCACATTGAAGCATCTGTATGAGTTTTTTTTGCCTAATACTCTGTCCAATCAACATAAGCTTCTCAACTTTCTTTTTTCGTCATAGTAAAATATATTTCTCTCACGTTTCATTATATTCTTATTTTTCTCAATCACACTACCTTTAATACATCAACTTTCAACTTATAGCTAGCAAACAATCAGTCGAGTGTGATACACTCAGCTGTTTACACATGCACTCAATCAGTCGAGAGTATATCACACTCAATTGTTTACACACGCACTCGATACAGCTCATATTACGTGCAATCGACTTAGCTTCACTAAGTCAGTCACATGTTTTTTTAAAGTCTATTCACCCCTTCTCTCTAAACTTTTACTCAATACTATTCGTTTCGAGAACGACCAACAACACATATATCATATTTCTTAATCTACGTGACTAAATCTATGTGAAGCTTTCTCTTGAAAAGGAGAGAGTCTTATTTGGTGAACTTATGGCCAGTTTTTCACACTATCCAATCCATAATCCATTTGCAGAAATCAAACATATTCAACAGTAAAGACAAAAAGTGAAAAGATTCAAACACACAAAACTGCAATTTCAAATCATGGAAGGAAAAATCTGAATTAAGTATAAATCTTAGGAGGGTGTATTCATTTTATTGGATTTTTTGGACTTTAAAAAGTACGTGAATTTATAAAATTCATAGGGTTCAGACAGAGTTTGACTGACTTTTTTTATTGATTTATATGAATTTTCATAGACTTGACAACATTGTGGAATATATTTTTTTATTGATTTACATAAATTTTCATAAACTCTGATATTGATGCACTAAATTTTTTTCAATGTGAAGTGTTTTTAAAAAAAATTAATACTATATATATATATATTATACAATATTTTACCAATAATATATATATATAAATAAAGTATTTTACCAATAAAAAATATATATATATAAAGTTTATATATTAATTCGGACGGGTCGGATATCCGCGGGTCGGACATAAGATCCAAATTCGACCCATACTTAATACGGGGCGAATCTGACCTGATCCAAAGCTCGCGGGTCGGGTCAATATTGTCATTCCTACTTTTGATCTTTTGTTTTCACAAAAACTTATATGCAATATTGCATAAATGCATTTCAGTCATTCACACACATATTCTTTATAAATACACCCACAAGCTTAATTCACACACATTTTTTATAAATACACCCATAAGCTTAATTCACACCCACATTTTTTATAAATACACCCACAAGTTTAATTCACACACACATTTTTTATAAATGCACCCACTGACAGAAATTGAACATGGTCGTCTTCTCCGAACTGTTTTCGGTCACCTTAGGCCGCGGTCGGACGTTGCAATTTACGATGACCTTAATCCTTAAATGTTATTTTGTATTACGTGCAATAATATATCTTACTACATGCAATAATATATGTTACTATATACTATAATGTGGGTTACTTAATCAATAAAAAAATATAAAAGAATCAGTATTACTATATAAAATTGTGTTATTACTACATAAAAAATTACTCCCTCCGTCCTGTAAAATTTTGCTCAGACCAATTTTTGGGTTCATAAAGTATACGTTTATTCTATTTAAATAGTTAATTTTTTAATATATGATTTTTTGAAAAACATGTATAAAAAGAAGTAAGCAAAATTTTACTGGACAGAGGGAGTATATGTTACTACATACTACAGTATGTTCTGAGATTATTAATTTTATAGGGTATTTTCATATTAAGAGTGTGCAAATAATTTTGGGACGTCCCAATAAAAAAAGTGTGCAAGTAATCACGGGACGGGAGTAATTTTTTATATAAATGTTGTTTATTTTTAAGTATCAATTTTAGTAATGTAAATTTAGGTTGAATTTAATTTTAGTTATGTAATTTTACATTTTTTCAATTTTAGTTCTAACAGGTATCAATTCTAGTTTTGACAGTGTTAACGTAGTCATGTAACTTAAACCGAATGATTCGAATTCAATTTTAATATTATAACTTTGCACTTTCTCATTTTAATATTAGAACGGCACTAAAATTGATATCATCTGAACTAAAATTTTAAAAAATGCAAATATATATAACTTAAATTGATATTGTGAGAACTAAAGTTGAACTCAATCTAAATTACATTACTAAAATCTTCAAGAGTTGAGATGATAAGAAATGATGGAGGGTTGAACAAAGTAATAAAATAAGATTCGATAATTAACCAGGATGGATGGAGTAACCAGGTTCAAAGTTACGTATAATCATGTTTAAAATAAGAAAAAAGGGAAAATATCACCCAGTTAGTGATGTTATTCGAATCGAGCCTTAACGAGACTCGGCTCGGCTCGACTCGTTTAGCTTAATGAGCCGAGCTCGAGCTCGTTAGATACTCGATTTTATTAACGAGCCGGCTCGAGCTCGACTTGTTAGGCTCGATAACTAAATTTTTGTAAAAAAATCCATTAGGCTCGTTATGCTCGGCTCGACTCGATAGGCTCGTTAAGCTCATTAGACTCGTTAACGAGTCGAGCCGAGCTCAATTTTTAACTCGGTAATGTTATCGAGCCGAGCTCGGCTCGAATAACAGCTCTACACCCAGTCACTTAACTTTACCCCATTTTAGATTTCTGCTTCATTGACTAATGGAGGAAAACTCAATTCCATTCTAAATTTTTTTTCAATTTTTACTGAATTTATATTCAATTAATATTAATGGTGTGTGGTAGAGCTGGCAAACCGGGCCGCCCGGCCCAGCCCAACCCAGTTCATCGGGCCAAGTGATGTTCGTGGGCTAGGCCCGGCCGGCCCGGCCCATGAACTGGTCGGACTTATAAAATTGGAGCCCAGCCTAGCCCATCTGAGCTACTGGGCTAGCGGGCCAGCCCAGCCCGTTACATAACCATTATTGCATTAATGTACATTGCAAGTCCCACCCATGAGATAAAAAAATATTTCTAGCAAAAAGTGTACTTTGTATATATACTCCCTCCGTCCCAGTTTAACTTTTATACCTACTTTTCCGGTCCTTTAGAAACTCTACCCATACAATATCTAAAATATTATATTTAATGTTATTATTTGTATGGTACATACATACACACAAGTCAACTCACTTATTTTTTATTTTTTTAAATTATATCTCAAAATTCTATTTATTATAATATTTTTTAAAAAGGGGTGAACAGTAAGTGTGAAAGTTAAGCTGGGATGGAGGGAGTATAAACTTATTAGATAATGGTCACATTCTCATATATATTTTTTTATTTATACAAATAATTATAATTAAAAATATACATTATTAATATATTAATTTTACATAATTTATAAACGGACATAACTAGTACGAAGTATAACATTACACTATCTATCAAGTTCAAATAAAATTATAAATAATTCATAAGTTCAAATTTTAAAATCAAAATAAAATTAAAAACATAATACTAATATTAAAGTATATATAGTATTGTAATAATTTTAATTGTTTATTTACCTTAAAAAAATTGATCGGGCCAAATGAGCTGCCCATGGGCCGTCGGGCCAAAATCAGCCTAGCCCATTAGGCCCATCGGGCCCTCGGGTCGGGCCAAATAGGCCCAGTTTTTTATGGGCCTATAATTTTAGAGCCCAACCCATACTAGGCTTCGGGTTGGCCGGGCCGGTCCATCGGGTCGGGCCCAAATTGCCGGCTCTAGTGTGTGGCTAAAAGATACAAAATGCACAAATATAGTGATGTTGAGTATGTACAAAGAATCTGCCGATAACAAAAATATCTAGAATAGAAAAGAAAGAAGAAAAAGAAGTTTCTGAAATATTATTAATATGAATATGAATTGATAATTTTAGAGGGTTCTTTATAATTAATCTTCACCATTAATGTTAGTAGAGGATCGTGACCGATTAATTATAAATGAAAAAATGAATTCTAATAATTAACTATTTTAAAATAAGTTTCCATTTCCAATCATTATACAAATTTAATAGGCAACATCACTCGTACAATTTTATTCAAAAAAGTCTTCTGTTATCATTATTGTAGATTATTCATACAAACTCAAAATCACTCGTACATTTTTTATTTCCTAATATTAATTGAAGATAAAATTGAAAAAAAAAATTGGAGTTTGAGTTTAGAGGTTAGGATTTAAAATACATAAAATGATGTTAAAAAAAATAAAATATTCAAACAGCAAAATTTTTAGAAAAGAATGACTTAGTGATTAATTTTGATAGTGATTAAATGTGGGTGATCAAATTTGAAAAGAAGTAAACTTTGATAACCAAAAAGGATATTTTTTCGGAAAAAAAATAAAAATTACCAACATCAAGATGCAAGATATTGATCATTATTGTGAAGATTTTATATGAGGGGAAGTGAGGTTATACAGAGAAAGAGAAAGGGTTCGTTGTTAATGGCCTAGATGGGTCTGCGTTGAGAATTTTCATTTTTTTTTTTAGAACTTATTAAAAAAAAAAAAAAAAAAAAAAAAGAGAAAATCAATACACACAGATTGGTGGAATCGATATGTCCGAAAATCAAATCAAGTTATTCGATATTTGATAGAATTTCGAGTGAGTTTAATTTGACATTGATGTGTTAATAAATGATACTCCGTCCGCCTAAGAAAAGTGATTAAATAATAGATACAAAAAATTTATAAAAAAGTGGCACCTAGCTTCTTAAATAACAACTTTTATAATCTTTTTAAAAAGATACCGCTACTAACACCCCAAAACATGTTATACACACCCCATCATTTTAAAAATAAAAATAGATAATTGTAAAATGATTAAGTAACCATTATACAAATTAAAGATAATTTTTTTATAAAAAATTGAAAAAATCTTAAAAAATGTAATTAAATTCTGTTTAAAATAATCTGAAAAAATTAAATATTTTTAAAAAAAATAAAAATAAATTATTCAAATAAAAAATTTAAAAATCAATTAAAAATAAATACAGTAAATTCGTAAATTTTTTAATAACTCGTAAAAAATAATTAAAATTAAGAATTCGAATAATGATAAATAAAATCTAAAAAATTAAAAATCACCTAAATCTTAAGAATTAATTAAATTAATTATAAATATTAAAAATATAATTGATTTAATTATTTTTTAAAATTTAGTTGAAATTTTTAAATTTTATTTAACTTTATTTTATTTTTAAAGATTTTATTTTTTAATTTAATATTGAGTTGATTTTTCTTAAAAAAATAATCGTTAATCTTAATTTTTTTTTTTGATTTATTTTTCAGATTTTATTTAGATTTAATAATTATTACTCCGTATATTTTTATTTTCTTAATTTTTTTAATTGATTGTTCCATTTTTAAATGATTTTTAAAATTTTGCTGTTTTTTTTTTAGATATTTTCAACATTTACACGTAAATTTTATTGTATTATTAATTTTTTTATGTTAATTAAATTTTAAATTTTATATGTTTTTAAAGATTTAGTTAATTTTTATTAGTTAGGAGGGTTGAAGGGTAAATAGGAAATATTGGGGGTGTGTATAGTAATAAAAATTGAATTTTAAATTTTAATGGGGTGTGTTTAACATTTGGAGTGTGTATAACATTTTATGGGGTGTTATTAGCCCCACCCTTTTAAAAAAGGACAAAAAACGCATGTTAATAACCCATTATACCCTTATATTTAAATATGGAAATTAATTTATTAATTTAATAATTAAATAACAAGTCTTCATCTTCCTTATTTGTCGCCATAGATTAGATTTTTGGTTAATTTATTAATTTAATAATTAAAGAACGGGTTTCTTGGCCGGAAAATTCAAATCTTCAAGCTTTTTGGTTAATCCATGATGAATCAAACATAATCTACAAACGATTGGCCATAGATTTCAGATTGGTGTTTCTGTTTCAGTTTTGGGTGACCCCTCACGCCCAAAAACTGATTTCCGATGATTCTCAAAGTTTCTGCTGCTTAAAGGCTTGTTCCTCTCTTTCAACGATGGCCATGGCTATAAGGTCTCGTCTCCTTTGCTCTTCCATAATTGTTTCCTCGATCTGTTCTTTCGACTGCACATGATCAAGAGACTTTCCACGCGATCGTTTCTTTATATTCCTAGGGGATTCAAACTTCACCGATTTCTTCATTATGGATGACGGACGCGAAGCCGCCGGAGATACAGTAGAAACTTTTAATTCCAAGGGTCAGATGAAGAGTTTTGCCAAGGGTATGATTATTAATTCCACACGTACACACATAATTTGCAAAGAATTTAGGATTTTTTTTAGATGATTTTAATTTAGGTTCAATTTTGCTCTATTTTCGTGAAATTGTGATGATTTACGTGCGTGTTGCTGAAATGTAGTTCATGATTATTTGTTATTGGTTTGGTCAAGGGATAATGCAGATCTTATTTTGCATATGTATACGTATTTCTGCATAATCACATTCTAATATGAAGACACCGTACTATTTTTTCTGCATTATTCATTTTATTATGCAGTTTTAGATTTCATTGTTCTGCATTATTCATTTTATTATGCAATTGTTCTGCATTATTCATTTTATTATGCAGTTTTAGATTTCATTGTTCTGCATTATTCATTTTATTAGGCAGATTTAGATTTTATATTAATTCTTCTCACTTCGTCTTCTTTCTTCCGTACTTCACGGTTTCCTTTCTTCACAAATTGAAAACCCCCAAAAATTCTGCACAAAATTTAAAAAGTTTGACCGGAGTTGTTGATAGAGTTTAATTTTAGGAAGTTTTAATTAATTGCGTAATTCGGGGGCGTTAATGAGCTGATAGAACTTTAGTACCAAACCTGTTTTTCTTCTCATTTAATTTTAGGAAGGTTTTTCTTAATTGCGTAATTCTCGGAATTAATGAGCTGATAGAGTCAGCTTTAAATTTCAAACATTTAAATAATTTCTCCATATTAATTCCGAATTTATGTATTAAGGGCATGATGGTACATTTATGTGCCATTTTGTCCTTATTCTGAAACTATTTTGAATCATGTCTTTATTTAAAAAAACACTAAGTGAAATGACCTTTTATGTGAAATCCCCTAATAGATATAGTACAAGTGATTTGATTGAGAGAGGAGAGAGATAGAGAGAAAAAGTTAGATATAAAGTGATGTGTAAGAAAAAGTACTTACCAAAAAGGGTATGGGAAGCTTATAGACGGACGGACCAAAATGGTAAAATAGAAAGCTTATAGGCGGACGGAGGGAGTACACTACAATGACTAATCACACACTTCGAATCTAATATAGTAATGGTGAAAGATTTAGGTGGGATATAGATGAGATGATGTTATAAGCTACCAAACCTTTTAAGGAGATTGTTAAGCTCTGCGTCGAATTTTCCAGAGCTGGGACTTGGAAAGGCTCGAGCACCTCCACTCGGGCTTCAAATTCCATTATTTACGCACGAAGTCGAGCTCAACAACAAACTGACGAAGATTTCAAGTTAATCCCTATTTTACCGGAGAGGAAGAAGAACATTAATAATTCAGCCAACGATTATCAATTTGAGGTACGTAACGAGTTATTGTTGCGTGTCATTCCTTGACGTATTAAATAACTTTGAGCATACATTTGTATTTGTCTAAAACTCATCTCGATAAGCTTTAAAAAAATCAGTGCAAACGTAACAAACTACTTGAACTTGGTTAATGCTTAGTCAAATTAGACTCATTTAATTATCAAACTAGAATTTCAAGATTCAATAATATTTCAGATAAGTTTTTGGCGTTGGGCTCGGCTGCAATTAGCGTTGTTAAATCAATTGAGTTGTTTGTGAGTTTAGCTCGATTCAGCTTATTAAGGCTTAAACTTGACTCATTCGTATAAAAATATGTGAAGAATAACAATAAGTCAAGTCAACACATGAAAGAGTATTAGTTAGAGTAGTTATTCTAGTTGTAACTTCTAGTTTAGTAGTTATAACCTCTCTTGTAAACCTCCTCATATAGAGGAGTGATGATTATCTAATTCACTATTCAATTTCATTTACTACTCAATATGAATTCTATATTTCTCAAATTTCACAAAATATGAATTGAACTCGAGGACGATTCATTAACTTGATAACTAAAAAAAATATTTTAGTTTCTGATGTGACCTCATCAAATTCACAGGGGTGAATGAGAGAGAACACATTCAAAGAAATATTTAAAGTGATGAATACCTAAATGAGCTCCTTTGGAATCCTTGAATGATTGATAGAGATGGAGGATGGCGGCGATAGTTGGGACCTGCACGAAAACCGGGCCGGAGGGGTGTCCGGCGACGGACCTCCGACGCTCAAGTCAGTGATGTTTGACGGAGAAGGAGAGTATTTTGATATGAAAGTGAATAGTAGAAAAAGTGACTTAACCTTTTAAAAAAATGAAATGGGGTACCTTTTATACCTTGTGATTGAAGGGTAAAGATGTAAATTCGGATCTAGGGTTTGTTATGAATGGTGCCACGTCATAGTACGATTCTGACACATAACTGATTATTCGGGTAGTGCGCACACATTCACAGAGATATTCAGAGATATTCTGACACCTCAAGATTTCTTATTCTTCTTGGAGGCCAAGACAATTCATTTCCCTGGTCCTGAACAAGAAAGGTCGAAGGAAGGGTTTTCCTTTATTCCAAGGCTCCCCTAATCCAGCCGTTTGCTAGGGAAAAGTTCTTAACACCAGAGCAGATCCTAAAAGGATCTGATCAAGTTGTGTCCGGTTTCACTTGATCAGATCCTGGCACAACCAGGTCCTGGTGGAAAATGATGAGATCTCATCTTGTCCTCTAGTCAGTGGCTTCTTTATCTTGGACCTACACCATTATGCCACATCATCCACTCCCCCCTATTCTAGACTACTGCAGCTCTCATCGCAATAGTTTAGAATATGGTCTCTTCGAATTCCTTAGGTTTTCCCGCTCATTTCTAAAACCTCTTTTATCTTTTGATCTGGGCTGTTCATTCAGGCCCGACTTGTTGGTCCTGAAAGGAGTATATAACAAGTGTATGGGGGGGGGATACACTTGTATGCAATTCTTTTTCAACTTTGATCAAACCAGAGTTCAGCAAGGTTGTCTTGGACAACTCTGCTGAAGAAGATTAACTCTTCTAAGATAATCAGACTACTAAGTACTATTGAGTACTTAGTTGAATAACTATCTAGGGGAGTTATATGTGCGGAATAGTGGTTGGCCCTTTAAGTTTAGACTCCTTTAATTTCTGAAATCACTTAGTCAATGCAACACAGTTCAGTTAAGCTTCAGGGAACTTGTCCAAATCAGTTTTGCACAGTCTTTGAGTATGTATCTTTGAAAGATCAGTGTTATGTGCAGTGTTGAATGAATGTAAGTACTTGTAAAGTAAATCAACACAAGAGTTTATAGTGGTTCAGAGACTCAAGCTCCTACATCCACTTTCCCTGATTGAACAGGATAATTCCTTCACTCTTGGAATTAACTTGTTTTATAGTGCCAAGGTGCACTTGATCAAGAACACCACTCCTTGGTGAATTGACCCCTAGGATGTCTAGAGTCCTAGTACCCTCTTCTCAACTCAGAACTGAACTGTTCTTCTCTCAACAGTCAGTTCCTACCACTTCTACTACTACAACCTTCTCACTTTCACTCTTGAAAGATATAAGGGTTGAAGTAAGGTTCCAACTAATGAGATATCCTTTACAATGGAGATCAGTGTATAAGGATAGGATATCTCTCTAAGCTTGTGTATGGATATACAATTTGGTTCAGCTTAGAAGAAGTGTTTGAAGACTAAGATAGTCTTTGAAAGCTTTGAAAGCACTCTAGCTTGTAAGAACTTTGAGCTTAGTTGGATTGTGTTGAGGTCAGTTGGATGCTTTCAAATGGTCTTCACACTTCTGTATTTATAGACAAAATGGAGGATTTGCCCGTTGGAGAGGCAGCCCCAAATTGCTATAAATGTCTTCCTTGAGTTCTTCAAACTTGGAAGACAGATTCTTGATAGTGACATGTCCTCATTTGGGTAATAAACGGCTGTAACAATTTTGTCTTCATTCTGCAGCACTTTTCCCAATGTTTGACTTCTTGTTAGGACTTGGACATGGCTTCTGAAGGTTGATCCAATGATAGGACAACATTCCTTATCATCTGGACAACTCTCCTTATCACTATCAGCAGTTTTGCTTTTCAGCATGGTTGGCTTGCTCTTCTTCAGATGACTTGGCTCTTTCCCTTGTTTCTCTTGTGTATGGTCTTAGCTCATTCCTTTGAGGACCTTTAGGGACATGTTGTCTCAATCTCTTCAGCATAGTTGATCTCAGGCTTTCAGAGCACTTGATCTTGGTCAATTTAGCTGAGACAACTCCTCTGGACAACTCTCCTGATCAGTATATTTAATCTTTTTGCATCAGAGCACTTTATGCCTTAGAGTTGACTTATCTGGACAACTCTCCTGATGAACACCTTTGAGTAGTTTTGTCCTTTTGAGCTAGGTAAGCTTGTTCTTGCATATAGCTAGCTTCTTTGGACAACTCTCCTGATCAAAGTTTTATGAGTACTTTCTCTGGACAACTCTCCTGATAAGAGCATCTTCATTGGACTTGTCCTTTTGAGCTTTACAATCTTGTTTTTGTATAAGAACATCTCCTCTGGACAACTCTCCTGATAAGAGCATTTTAGATTTCATAGAGTGTCCTTACTCTTAAGTGATTGTTCCAGACTTTGAGCCTTGAGGGGACTTGATCTTGATCATCTTCAAAGCATAGGTTCCCCCTCAAATTGTGCATCTAATTGTCTAAGAGCTGCCTAACATTTCAGCTTCTCATCTAGCCTAAAATCTATTTGTTCTAACATTTCTAGAACATATTCATTTATAAATTAGGCATGTCTCAGGGGGTTTTTGGTATTCAATCAAAACATAGCTCATTTTATTCCCAACAATTTCCCCCTTTTTGATGATGCCAAAACCTATACAACTTAAGAAAAAGTGACTTGTCTACACCTATTACATGTATCTTCAGAAGACATGACTGAGGTCAATATTCCTGAAAAATAATGTGTTAGTGTATTCACTGTTTTTGTTGCAAGTAGGTTTTAAGATAGGCATAGAGAGATTTGTGTTTCTTGATTCAAAATAAGTTCAACTATCATTCATTCAAAAATTATTACAGGCATGTTGATAGTTGAAATTAACATATCAGAGCATGAATCAATAACACTTAAATACATCAGAGCATTTCATTCTAATAATTCAAGACAAAAATAATATTTTCAGCATCAGAGCACAGATCTTGTATCAGAGCAATCTTTAATAGATCAGAGCAACCAGGTTAACACATCAGCAAACTTGACCATATTTTCAGCATAGTTGATCATTCAAGTAAGGTCAGAAGACTTAGCCATTTCAAAGATCATCCTCAGGAGGTGGCAGCATTCCATACTGTGCCCACACTCTTCTTTTCAGTGCCATGGCTTCTTGGTTGGTTCCCTTAGGTCCAAGAGCCATCTTGTTCAGCTTAAGGATCTCAGTGAATTCCCTCAGAATTCTTGCTTGGTCAATCCATCCTTCAAGCTTTGGAGGCATGTATATGATTGGCTTGGGAGCTGTGAGTTCAAATCTTGCAATGTCAGCAGCTGCAAGTAGTTGTTGATACAACTCTCTGTAGTATTCTAGCATGAACTCAGTGAAGGCAGAGTTTGCATCTCCTCCATTCCATCTATCAATGACATAATAGTCATAGACAAACTCCCTTTTGGCTTCTTCCCATGTGTCATTCAGTTGAATTGGCACCCATTTATCCAAGTGTGGATATTTGGTGTCCATTGGGATTAGGAGCTGAGGCTTCATCTTGCTGTATGTTGCTCTTCTCCTTCTTGGTTTCTGAAAGTTTGCTCTTCTTTCATCTCTTGCTCTGTTGGCTTCTTCCATCAGATCCATTTTCTCATGGGCCCTCATCATGGCCAGTTTCTGTTGTGTTTCAGGGTCTTTGCCATACCCTTCATGAAACAGCTTTGATGGATCATGGGCTAGGACAGTTGTCTTCTTCTTGGGTTCAGGTCCAAATCCTTCAGCATATATATCTTCAATGTCTTCAGTGGACTTGATACCTTCAGCAGTTTTGTCAGTTTCAGAAGATTTGTCCTCTTCAGTAGATTTGGGCTCTTCAGCAATTTTGGCTTTCTTTGATGTAGGCTCATCCTCATCAATTCTGAATTCAGGTGGGAGATCAAGGCTGCTAGGGAAGTCAGTGAATTTCTCAATTTGTCTCTTCTTCCCTTGGGCCTTCTTGATCTTTCCTCTGGTTTGGACACCTTCAGCATCTTTGTCCAAACCTGACACTTCACCACCTGGTCTTTGCTGTAGCCTTACTCTTTCCTCTTGAGCTGAGGCCATTGAGTTTTTCAATGCCAGTGCTAACTGCTCCTCTTCATCCAAATCTTCCAAATTCAGCATTTCTGGCTCTTTTCCCTTTCCTTCAGGGACTTTGTCCTTCCCTTTCACTGGACTCCCAATCACCAAGGCACCTTTTGCTCTAGCTCTTTCCCTTTCCCCCTTTTTGGCAGCATCAAAGCACTGGGGCTTTAGGTCACTCATTGTGGAGGCCATCAGGGATTGGGCCTGGTTTAGGGACTTCATCTCCTCCAACAAATATACATTCTCATCATGTATATTCTGCATTCTATCACTGCTCAAGCTAAGGAAAGCTAGAACATGCTTCATCTTTTGTTGGACAACCTCTTCCATGGCTGTTTTCAGAGATGCATCCAGTTGGTCTTTTAAAAGCTCAGTTAGGTTGGCCACTGCACCTTCAGCAATGTTGGCCAGCACCTCTTGGGAAAATTTTTCTGAGGCAGCTTTGACCATAGCTAGCCTTTGCTCTTCAGCTCTTCTCTTTTGTAGTGCTGTCTTCTTTCCAAGGGCTTGCTTGACAGTTAGCCTGAGAGCTTTGACATTAGCATTGTGATTGTCTCTCAGCAGCTTTTGCTCTTTCTTGACCTCCTCTGAGATGGCTTCCATGGTTGATTTGGCACTTTGAACTTCAGTGGAGATGGTTTGGAGACCAGATTCCACACCACTGATTCTTGCCTCAAGAGTTGGGAGCACAACATCTTCAGAGCCAGTGAGCCTCATTTCAACAGATGCTAGAGTCCTTCCTTGCTCATTCAATGCTCCTGAAGTTTCAGCATGAGCAGATTGAACTTGATGAGCCAAGGAGTCCAACTTCTCTGATTGCATTCCAAGTAAGGCTTGAGCTGAGCCTGTGTCAACTTGGATAGGTGCATCTGTGAGGAACTCATCTGCAAAAATTTGGTCAAAAGAAATACCTGCAACATCAGACAAGTCAAACAGGTTAGGAAATAAGCACTCATCACCCTCAATTTCTTTTACATAAGACTCTGATACATCAGCAGTCTTCTTCTCATTTTCAACTTTTTCTTTTCTCCCTTCTGTAATAATGATCTCACTCAAGGAATCAGGCCTCCTCTCATCAAGGGATTCTTGAAGTTCAGATTTGACTTCAAGAATAACCTGTCCTTCCTCACTTATTCCACCCTCATTTGGTGGTACACTCACTATCTTAGTGATGATTACCTCTCTTTCATCTACAACTCCCTCTGATTTTTCAGCTAATATCTCCTTTTCAACTCCTTCATCTAATCCTGCAGCATCTCCACCTTCAACAAGGTTCAAAGATGGCAGTTGTGGGGAGATCACAGTGCTTATATCAACAGCCACTGAGTCATCCTGAATGATTAAGGGCTGATCAATGTCCAACTCTTCTGACACTGAATAGGCCTTAATCAAACTAGCCTCTAGTATAGGAACCTCAACATCTGTAGGCTGTGCCTTGGGTTCAGAAGAACCTTCATTGGCAGATGTGTCTTTGGTTGTGTTACCACCCTTGGTCAACACCTCTGAAGTTACAGAGCCTTTCCTATGATAGGTTTTGGGAGGATTGGAAAGTCTATCTGCTACAGAAGACTTGGGTTGAAAGGGTTCAGGGAGGTTGGCTTGAGGGGTTTCAGGAGGGTTGGGATTTGAAGGGTTTGAGGGATCATCAGGGGAATCATCATTAGAGCCACTGTCAGGGTGTTTGATTCCCTTGGTTTTTCTTTCTTTCTCCTCTTCAATCTTCTTGGCTACCAACTTTGCAAAAATCTCCTCATCAATGAGGAATCTTGTCTTTGAAACTCCAGCAAAGTGTAGCAATCTGTTCTCCTCTATTTGCCACCAGTTTGCACCTTTATCTTGGATGACTTGTGATATCTCCATCATAGATTTATCTTTTACATCAACAAGCATCCTCAAATCATGAAAGGCCTTCTGAATTCTTGGAAATTCAGCAAGTTGTGGATACAAACTGTCCACAGTAGCCTTGGCTCCTCCTCTGAGCATACTCTCAAAAGTATACTCATCCTCATCTCCACTTGAATGGGGACTTTGGGTTATAGGGGAGTTGGCTCTGGGTACTCCTATTATGGGTTCAGGCAAATTAAGTTCAGGGATGTTGGCTTCAGAAGAGTTGGGCTCAAGTGAAGGTACTTCAGTTGCTTTAGAGAGCAATGAATCTGAAGGGGCTTTACTCAGGGGGGTTGGCTCATGAAGTGCATGCTCTAAGAGCTTTGAATAATTGAGCATGGATGAGTCAAGGGGAGACAGGAGTCTTGTCTCATCTACTGCTAAATCAGCAAGCACATCTATGCCACTTCTTTGTTCATTCCCTTCAGGAGAATATCTCTTAGTGAGATTTACAGGGGTAATGGGTTGGTTGGAAGGGGTAACATGGGTTTCAGGGGAGTTGGGCTCAAGATACTGAAGTTCAGGGAGGTTGGCCTCTATGGGTTGACCTTCAGGGACTTTGGATTCTGGAGTTCCAGAACCAGATGAATTTGTCCTTGACATGGATTTGGCCCTGCTTTCTGCTCTGCTTTCCCTTAGAGCCAATTGAAGAGACCTCTCTTCTTGCAGCTCCAACACCTTTTCAGTAGGTTTGGCCCTTCTCTTGCTGGCCCTGCTACTTCCACTTCCTTCCTTCTCAGGGACAACTTCCCTGACTATCTTATCACCCTTAGACTTTTGTCTAGTCTCATTGTACTTTTGCCTGAGTTCTTCTGAATGATCAGATGGCACTTGTACACCTTCTCTAGCAACTTCTTCAATCTCAGCTGAAGCATCTGAATCTTCTTCTGAGATTATCTGAGCCATTTTTCTTGTCTTTACAGCCCTGGCCTTTGTTCTCTTTTTCATCTTAGGCTTCTCTTCCTCCTGTTCTTCAGCAGGCTTGGCCAGTAGCATCCTTCTTTTCTCAGTTTTCTTACTGAGCTTCCTGAACAGGATCTTTTGGGCTGGTAGGGGCTTTGCAAATGTCTGCATCTGGGAATAGTGGGAAAACCTCTCAATCAACAAGCTTGCCCTGGTGCAATACTTGATTTTCCCTTCTAGCACCACCTTGTTGTGGGCTTTCACCTTAAATTTAGCCTTCTCCTTCATCATCTCAGATATGATGAAGGTCCTCCAATCAAACTTGATGCCCTTATCACTGGCATCAATAATGGCAGCCATGATTCTGATCCTTGGCTGGCTGACTTGCTCTAAGCTTCCAGTGTTGCTTAAGAGACTTTTAGCAACTACCTCAAACAGATTGAGAAACTCTGGCTTGAGAGTTTTCTTGTTTTGAGTTGAGGAGAGAGGGCCTGGAACTAATAACCACTCTTGGGCTATTTCCTCTTCATGTCCAGTGCCATATGCTTCTGGATTCCTTCCCTCATAAGGCAATCCAAAGGCTCCTTCCAGATCTTCTGAGGAGAATCTAACTCTATGGAATCTCTCCTCTTCCTCTCCTTCAGCTGTGTAGGATAGCCTGGTTGATACTTCACCATTTTCAGGCTTGCCTCTCCACTTGAGGAAGGCAAAGAATTCTGCCATATAGCTTTCCAAGCAAGAGCTTGGTCTTTCTTCCAAGAACTTTTGGAGACCAGCCCTTCTCAACCATCTTAGGGTTGGAATAATCTCAGGATCTTCTCTTTCAAAAGAGATAATGGGCTCAAAGTGAAGATTGTTTTTGTTGCTTAGATAAGCAAAATCTAGGTCTAGATCCTTGTTGGAGAAATCAACAAGCATCTCAGGTCTAACCTTGGGGGCCATTGAAATTGCAGAGAAAGTTTGATGAAGAATGAGAGAGTTTGAAGAATTTTTGAGTTAGGGTTTCGAATACTTGGGGAAGGAGTGTTTGTGGGTATCTTAAGACTTGTGAATATTCTAAAAAGAATGTTTGTCAATGAGTTGGTAAGGTCTTGATACAATTCAAAGGTGAACAAAAATGGAAATCCAAAATGGACGGCTAGGATTGATTTCAGGGGAGTTGTCCATTTTTGATCCAATGGTCAAAAGCCAATGTAACAGTGAAATAACTGTTTTATTCAAAACGTGGGAGGTTTTAAATGTTTGTTTAAGGCTGGGGATTTTTCGAGATAGATCATGTCCCAAAAAGTTTAATGCAAACAAGAGTTAAATCTTGGCATTTAATGCATGGAAAGTGACCTTTTGGGTGGGAGACAAATTAAATCCCAAAAAGGTGAAAACTGTATTTCAAAGGGACAGATTTCGAAATAGGTATTGATCACCAAAAATAGGTGCTTATCATACCAAGATTTGGTTTGATAGCTAGGACAACTTATCTGACCCTACATGGACAAGTGTCCTGAAGAAAGGTGGACAAAGGTCCTGAAAGTTAATGGACAAGTGTCCTGAAGAGGTAAGGTCATGTTTCTGAATTTCAGTAGACTTGACCAAGTCTGCTGAAGTTTGATTTTGTTTCCCCCTTAATCAATGAGCTTCTTTGGACTTATTTGTCCAACTTCCCTGGATCAAGTAATCCCAACTCTGCTGATAGCTCCAGAAATCTTGCCTCTGCAAGTGGCTTGGTTAATATATCAGCTTTTTGATGGTCTGTGTGAATTTTCACTAGCTTGATATCCTTCTTCTCCACATGGTCTCTTATGAAGTGGTGCTTGATGTCCACATGCTTGCATCTTGTGTGCAAGACAGGATTTTGTGATATAGCAATGGCACTATTGTTGTCACAAAATATTGGCACTTCAGTAGAGTTGACCTTGTAGTCTCTTAGTTGTTGTCTTAACCATAGGATTTGAGCACAACAACTTCCAGCAGCAACATATTCAGCTTCAGTGGTGGAAGTGGCCACTGTGTTCTGCTTTTTGGAGAACCATGAAATAAGCTTGTTGCCCAAGAATTGACAGGTCCCTGAAGTGGACTTTCTGTCAATCCTACATCCTCCATAATCAGCATCTGAGTAGCCAGTTAGCTCAATATTGTCATCAGCAGGGTACCAAAGGCCTAGATTCTCAGTGCCTTTGAGGTACCTTAAGATCCTCTTTGCAGCCTCAAGGTGGCTTTTCTTAGTATTTGCTTGAAATCTTGCACAAACACCTACTGCAAAGGTGATATCAGGTCTGCTGGCAGTGAGATAGAGGAGTGAACCAATGATTCCTCTATACTCAGTAGAGTTGGTTGGAATACCACTCTCATCAGGATCCATCTTTCAATTTGTGTTCATTGGGATCCTTACTGGCTTGCTAGTTGTACACCCAAACTTTTTGATCATTTCTCTGGTGTACTTAGCTTGGTTGATAAAGATTCCTTCTTCAGATTGCTTGACTTGTAGACCCAAAAAGAAGTTCATCAACCCCATCATTGACATCTCAAACTTGCTTTGCATGAGCTTGGAGAATTTCTCACACAGCTTCTCATTTGGGGATCCAAAAATTATGTCATCCACATAAATTTGGACAAGTAAGATGTCCTCTCCTTCAGAGATTCTGAAGAGAGTTCTGTCTACAGTTCCCTTGGTGAACCCATGATCCAAGAGGAATTGTGACAGTGTATCATACCAAGCCCTAGGGGTTTGTTTGAGTCCATATAGAGCTTTCTTGAGTCTATAAACTTGGTTTCCAACTTCAAAACCTGGTGGTTGCTCCACATAGACTTCTTCTTTCAAGACTCCATTCAGAAAGGCACTCTTGACATCCATTTGGTATACTTTGAACCTCTTGTGAGCTGCATAGGCTAGAAAGAGCCTTATTGCTTCTAGCCTTGCCACAGGTGCAAATGTCTCATCATAGTCAATGCCTTCATGTTGGCAGTACCCTTTTGCCACTAGTCTTGCTTTGTTTCTGACAATCACATCATTTTCATTCTTCTTGTTCTTGAACACCCACTTTGTTCCAATAACATCTTGATGTGAAGGTCTATCCACCAGCTCCCATACTTCATTTCTGGTGAATTGGTTTAGTTCTTCCTGCATGGCTGTGATCCAATTGGCATCTTGAAGTGCTTCCTCAACATCACTTGGTTCTTGTTCTGACAAGAAACAACAGAAAAGAGCACTTTCACCATGGAATCTTCTTGTTTTGACTCCAAGACTTGGGTCACCAAGTATTAGATCAGTAGGATGGTCAGATAACCAAGTCCTTCTTTTTCTGATCTCTTCAGTAGAGTTGTCCTCTACTGAAGTTGAGTCATTTTGATCATAGAATTCAGGATAATTTAATGCAGGATCTAATTCAGGATCATAATCAGGGATGTTGTCCTCAATGTCAGGGACATTGGCATTTTCAACATTTTGAGTTCCCCCTTGATTATTTGACCCATTAACTACCTCAGCAGGAACTGCTTCTTCATTGGTAGTTGTTACCTGGATGTGAACTGGGATTGGTTCATTCAGTTCACCATTTCCATCTGTGGGATTTGTTTCAGGAAGGTTGCCTTCAGGATGGTTGTCCAGTATTGTGTGTTCAGGTAGATTGGGTTGGACAACATCTATGAATTCAGTGTCTTTGTCTTTTAGGCTTAATCTGGTTGTCCTCTGTGTGATTTCTTCAGGTTCCAAGTGATTATTCCTGATCTCAAAGATAGATTCATCAAACACAACATGAGGTGTTTCTTCCACTATAAGGGATTTCTTGTTGTAGACTCTGAAAGCTCTACTGATTTGAGAGTATCCAAGGAATACTCCCTCATCAGCTTTGCTGTCAAAGGCTTTCAACTGTTCTTTCCCATTATTGTGAATGAAACATTTACAACCAAATATATGAAAGTATGACACTTTAGGCATTCTTCCTTTCCAGAGTTCATAGGGGGTTTTGCCTTGCCCCTTAGTGATCAAACATCTATTTTGAGTATGGCATGCAATGTTTATAGCTTCAGCCCAAAACCTCTTAGGTAAATTTGAGTCAGCAATTAGAGTTCTAGCAGCTTCTTTTAAAGTTCTATTCCTTCTTTCTGCAACTCCATTTTGTTGGGGAGTTCTAGCTGCTGAAGTTTCATGAGCTATTCCATTTGATGTGCAGTACTCATTGATGTATGAGTTAATGAACTCAGTGCCTTTATCAGATCTTATCTTGATAATGCTAAGGCTTTTCTCATTTGACAATCTCTTGAGAAGTTCAGGTAGTTTGACTTGTGTTTCCTTCTTATTAAGGAGAAATACTACCCATGTGAACCTAGAGAAGTCATCTACTACCACTAATGTGTATTTTCTACCATTTATGCTTGAAGGGGTAATTGGTCCAAACAGATCCATATGTAGAAGTTCAAGTACCCTTTCAGTGGAGATGACTGGTTTTCCCTTAAATGAGGCTTTAATCTGTTTTCCTTCTTGACATGGCTTACACACATGTTCTTTAATGAAAACCTCATTAGGTAGTCCTTTGACTAATGCATTTCTAGCAAGTTTGTTCATAGATTTGAAGTTCAGGTGATTTAGCCTCTTGTGCCATAGCCAACTTTGTTCACTAGAACTTTTAGCAATAAAACATGCAGCATCAGTAGACTTGTCCCAGTCTGCAAAATACACATTTCCCTTCCTAGTTCCAGTCAACAGAGTTTGTTGAGTTTTATCTTTAATTAGACACTTTCCACTTGAGAACTCAACATTAAAATCTTTATCACAGAATTGACTGATACTCAGGAGGTTATATTTGAGACCAGCTACATAAGATACATTGGTTACTTTGATGTTACCAATCATCAAAGTACCATAGCCTTTTGTTGTTGCTTGTGAGCTGTCTCCAAAGGTGACATTTGGGCCTTCTTTTTCAATAAAATCAGAGAGGAGTTCCTTGTTTCCAGTCATGTGCCTTGAGCATCCACTGTCAAGGTACCATGCTGTCTTTTTGTTCATGCTCCTCTTCTTGTGGCCCAATGGTACCTGCAATTAGATAGGTTTAGGTACCCTTTGAGTTTTGGGTCCTGAGAGGTTAGCTGTACCTTTGGGAACCCAAACTTGCCTAATAACCCTGATTGATTCAAGGTGGCTAAGTTGATTTCCTAGTGCATCAACATACACTGTCTTTCCCTTAAATGCCTTTGGGAAAGTATGTGTGAATGTGTTAACTCTGTAAATTTCAGAGGAGTTGTCCACTCTTCTGAACTTATGAGTTCTTTGTGCAGCTTGATGAAATCTTTGAGGAAAGGTTTTCTTATGACCATTACCCTTTGGCATGAAGGGTTTTGGTTGTCTCATTTTATTCTGCCTTAGAGGATAGTTTTCCTTAGGTCTATTCAGCTGAGGCTTTCTCAGATGAGTTGGCCTAGGCTGATTATACCTTGGATAATTCCTCTGAACATTGTTCAGGAGAGTTGCCCTGCCATTGGGTCTGCTCTGCTGACCAATATTCCTCTTGTGTTCAGGAGCTTTGGCCATTTCCTTAGGTTTTGGCCTATTCTCCTGAATCACTTGAGTAGGCATTTCATTCAATTTGCCCTTTCCTTTGTTCAGTGGCTGAATTACTTCATTTTCAGCTTGTTGTGCCACTGACTTAACAAAGATTCTCTTAGTGTTACTTGTGGATGCAACACTAAGACAAGGTGAAGATTCAAATGGATCAAAACCTAATCCACTTCTTTGAGCCATAGGTCTTTGATAACTTTGAATTTCCTCTATTGCTCTAGAGGATTTGTTCAAAGCAGACATCTTTAATTTCAGGCTCTCTTCACTTGATTTAAGAATATCATACTCATGTGAGAGATTTTCAAATTTGGCATTTAGGATTTTAAGTTCAAATTCTTTTCTCTTCTGAGAGAGAAGTTGATCATCAATCTCCTTTTGTTGGTCAACTATCCTGAGATTTGCTTCCTCAAGCTTTCTCAAGGCTTGTTGATACAACTCAGTAGACTTGACATCAACAGCTACCTCAGAGTTTTTAGAAAGTGCAATAGCCAATCTTTCATTTTCTTTCACACAATTATCATGAAATTCTTGTAATCTAGTGAAATCTTCCATCAACTTTCCCAAGGAAAGTTTCAGGTTAACCTCACTAGTGTTTTGTGAGATGAATGATGGTGAACTAGAAGTAGAGGATACCTCATCATCCTCAAGAGCCATGTTGCAAACATCATCTTCATCATCACTGTTGGAGAATAGTCCATCAGAAGAGTTGAAGCTTTCAGCACTATCAGATTCTTCACCAGCCTTCATGGCCTTTCTATTGGTGAACTTTCTGTCTCTTTTAGCTTGTCTCTCTCTTCTTTCTTTAGAGCTCAATTCAGGGCAGTCATATTGGAAGTGCCCTTTCTTTTTGCAGTTGTAACACAGATCTTCATCATCATCCTTCTTAGATTCATCTCTTCTCTTAGATGATGAGGGTTCAGCTCTACTGGATCTTCTCCTATCAGAGGACTTGTCCTCTGATCTTTTCTCTTCAGGCTTTTTGTCCTCAGCCTGATCTTCAGGGGAGTTGTATCTTCTCCTGAATTTGTTGTCTTGGTAGAATTTCTTGTATCTACCAAACCTTGTGTTGAGCTTGTCAAACCTTCTAGCCATCAAGGCTAGTTCTTCCTTCATTTCAGTCTTAGAGACTGACTTTGATGATCTGGGAGTGGGTTGCATTTCTGGTTCAGCAACTTTGGCTTTGAATGCCACTCCCTTGGTAGGATTTGAAGGTTCCTCAACAGGCTTTCTTCTATTGAGGTCAAACTCATAGGCTTTAAGTTCTGAGAATATTTGTTGCATGGGCATAGTGGAGAGATCTTTGGTATTCTGCATCATCACAGCATAGACATCCCACTTTTGAGTGAGACTTCTCAAAATCTTTAATCCAACCTCTCTCTTGGTGTAGACCTTGCCCAATGAGTTTATTTCATTCATCACATCAGTGAATCTACCAGCAAATTTGTCAATGGACTCTTCAGACTCCATTGAGAATTGTTCAAACTTCTGCACAGCAACTTGGAGCTTGTTCTCCTTGATTTTTTCAGTGCCCTCACACATTTCAGCAAGGGTATCCCAGATTTCTTTGGCTGTTGTGCAGTGGTAGACTCTTCCCATGATTGCATCTGGAATTGTTTGATAAAGGGTATTCATGGCAAGATACTTCAGATTATCTTTCCTCTTTTCATCAGCAGTGAAGTCATCCTCATCCTTGGGAATCAGTTCCCTTACATCAGCTTTTTGTGCATCTGTTACCCTGGGGTTAGTTTGAGTAAACACAAAAGGTCCTCTTGTGATTACTCTTAACATGTCTGTATGAAGAGATGCAAGATGAGCCCTCATTCTAATTTTCCAGAATTCATAATTGTCTATTGAAAACATGGGCAGTTTGTGATGAGAAATGTGATTGACTGGATTTGTGGCCATGTTGTCTAATCCTTGAACAGCAGGTGGAGGAACAACATTGTTGTTGGCCATATCTCACAAATAATCAGTTAGTTACTAAATGATGGATTTCAGAAAGAGATCAGTTCAGTGACCACACAAATATGAGAGTTTTGAAAATCAAGATGGATTTTCAGAAGCAGTGGTCTTTGAACCCCTGCTCTGATACCACTTGTTGGTCCTGAAAGGAGTATATAACAAGTGTATAGGGGGGGGATACACTTGTATGCAATTCTTTTTCAACTTTGATCAAACCAGAGTTCAGCAAGGTTGTCTTGGACAACTCTGCTGAAGAAGATTAACTCTTCTAAGATAATCAGACTACTAAGTACTATTGAGTACTTAGTTGAATAACTATCTAGGGGAGTTATATGTGCGGAATAGTGGTTGGCCCTTTAAGTTTAGACTCCTTTAATTTCTGAAATCACTTAGTCAATGCAACACAGTTCAGTTAAGCTTCAGGGAACTTGTCTAAATCAGTTTTGCACAGTCTTTGAGTATGTATCTTTGAAAGATCAGTGTTATGTGCAGTGTTGGATGAATGTAAGTACTAGTAAAGCAAATCAACACAAGAGTTTATAGTGGTTCAGAGACTCAAGCTCCTACATCCACTTTCCCTGATTGAACAGGATAATTCCTTCACTCTTGGAATTAACTTGTTTTATAGTGCCAAGGTGCACTTGATCAAGAACACCACTCCTTGGTGAATTGATCCCTAGGATGTCTAGAGTCCTAGTACCCTCTTCTCAACTCAGAACTGAACTGTTCTTCTCTCAACAGTCAGTTCCTACCACTTCTACTACTACAACCTTCTCACTTTCACTCTTGAAAGATATAAGGGTTGAAGTAAGGTTCCAACTAATGAGATATCCTTTACAATGGAGATCAGTGTATAAGGATAGGATATCTCTCTAAGCTTGTGTATGGATATACAATTTGGTTCAGCTTAGAAGAAGTGTTTGAAGACTAAGATAGTCTTTGAAAGCTTTGAAAGCACTCTAGCTTGTAAGAACTTTGAGCTTAGTTGGATTGTGTTGAGGTCAGTTGGATGCTTTCAAATGGTCTTCACACTTCTGTATTTATAGACAAAATGGAGGATTTGCCCGTTGGAGAGGCAGCCCCAAATTGCTATAAATGTCTTCCTTGAGTTCTTCAAACTTGGAAGACAGATTCTTGATAGTGACATGTCCTCATTTGGGTAATAAACGGCTGTAACAGTTTTGTCTTCATTCTGCAGCACTTTTCCCAATGTTTGACTTCTTGTTAGGACTTGGACATGGCTTCTGAAGGTTGATCCAATGATAGGACAACATTCCTTATCATCTGGACAACTCTCCTTATCACTATCAGCAGTTTTGCTTTTCAGCATGGTTGGCTTGCTCTTCTTCAGATGAATTGGCTCTTTCCCTTGTTTCTCTTGTGTATGGTCTTAGCTCATTCCTTTGAGGACCTTTAGGGACATGTTGTCTCAATCTCTTCAGCATAGTTGATCTCAGGCTTTCAGAGCACTTGATCTTGGTCAATTTAGCTGAGACAACTCCTCTGGACAACTCTCCTGATCAGTATATTTAATCTTTTTGCATCAGAGCACTTTATGCCTTAGAGTTGACTTATCTGGACAACTCTCCTGATGAACACCTTTGAGTAGTTTTGTCCTTTTGAGCTAGGTAAGCTTGTTCTTGCATATAGCTAGCTTCTTTGGACAACTCTCCTGATCAAAGTTTTATGAGTACTTTCTCTGGACAACTCTCCTGATAAGAGCATCTTCATTGGACTTGTCCTTTTGAGCTTTACAATCTTGTTTTTGTATAAGAACATCTCCTCTGGACAACTCTCCTGATAAGAGCATTTTAGATTTCATAGAGTGTCCTTACTCTTAAGTGATTGTTCCAGACTTTGAGCCTTGAGGGGACTTGATCTTGATCATCTTCAAAGCATAGGTTCCCCCTCAAATTGTGCATCTAATTGTCTAAGAGCTGCCTAACATTTCAGCTTCTCATCTAGCCTAAAATCTATTTGTTCTAACATTTCTAGAACATATTCATTTATAAATTAGGCATGTCTCAGGGGGTTTTTGGTATTCAATCAAAACATAGCTCATTTTATTCCCAACACGACTTTTCACCTTCTGTCATCTGAATCGTACACGTGTCGTCCCCTTAGTAGGACAACCGTCCCATCACCTTTTAGTATAAAAAGAAGATTTCCTTTTCATTTCTTACTGTTGAGTAAAAGAGTCTTGCCTTTTGAGAAAATTCTCTTTCTAAAATTCCGGTGAGAGATCTTTATTTCCGACGAGTTTCTTTGCTCAGGCGTCATTGTCGTTTAAAACCAGGTACTGTCCTCCTCTTCAACTTTCTTCTTCTTTTCTGATCTTTGATGGCTAGTCCATCTCCTTCTGCTCCCGGTTCCTCTTCTTTCTCTACTGAAGAGGAGGGAGCTCGATCTGGTTCCCAAAATCGTAGTTCCAGGAGCTTAACTCCTGACCAACTTTTCTCCTCTGGCCATACAGATATTTTATCTGATCAGTATCCCAGATCCCAGTTAGGGCCTCCTCCTTTAGCGCTAATTCCTCATCCTTCCTCTTCTTCTTCCCGTCCTTCTATTTCTCGTCGTCCAAGAAGGTTAACAACTTCTGCAGACTCTTCCGATGAATCTTGGAATAAAGTTACCACTCATTCTTCGCTCACTTCCGTAGAACTTAAAGCCATACGACGAAGATGCCACAATGTTTCTGACTTCCTTTTCGATATAGCTCTTCCTGATGAGAGGCCGAACTTCTTTTGCCGACCTTCATTACCATTCTTTAAAGCCCACATTGATTGTGGAATCCGTTTCCCCATTTGCCCTTATCTTGCCAAAATAGGTCGATTGTTCAACGTTTCCTTAGCTCAAATTAATCCATCCTCCATAAGGACCTGTTTGTCTTTCTATATCCTCTTAAGGTATTACGGAGCTAACCCTAGTCCTGAAATGTTCATAGCTTGTCATGAGATCAAGTTAAAGGAGGGTTTCTTTTATTTTAGCTCCCGGGTTAATGGTCCCCCTAATTTCATAAAGAAACCTCCTAGCCTTGAACCAGGATGGAAGAAGAAATATTTTTGGGTTACTCCCAAGAGTGGGAAGTGGCCTTTTCCTTGTTCCGAATGGCAACAGATCACTCCCTCCTATGTTGCTATTTCCGACTCTATAGTTTCCCGGAGGGATCGAAAAATCATGGGTTCCTTAGAAGACCATGTTCTCGACAAGGAGAATGGTCTTTTCAAAATAGTCCAACTTGTGCGGGATCGGGGTGTCTTAATTCAGTTTGGCCTTGATAGCTCTGGAGCGGAACTTTCCCCCAGAGCCGGTAAAACCATCTCATCTTTCCTTCCTGTTCCTTTCTTTGTTCTTATATATTTAGTTTTAATTTTCTTTTCATTGTTTCTTTTCAGAAATGGACTTCGTCTTCAGCTCCGTGAAGATAGATCTTGGTGATGATGATGAGGAGGTTACTGCAGTAGGAGCCTCTTCAGGAGATCCTACTTTGGCTACTGGGGTAGAGGGTGTGGTCACGATAGCAGCCCCCTTAAATTCAGCCCAGCCTAGTCATGGGGATGACTCAGTTCCTGTTATGACCAAGACCCTTGGTGATGCTGCTTCCGATGCCCTTCCTCCTATCCCTAAGCGACCTGCTCCTGTGGATAGCGAGAAGGTCCCTTCAAAAAAGTCCAAATCTCATCGGACTCGCTCAGAGGCAGTCGGTCCTCGCAGGTCCTCTAAAGACTTCTTTATGCTGGAGATTCCCAAGTCTATTTCCGAACTGAGAGGAGAAGGGAGCACCTCCTTCGTTAAATTACTTCCGACTCCGGATGACAAGCAAAGGTTCTTTGGTCATTCGGTTCCCCAACTTTGGGAGATCTCTTCGGAGCTAAGCACCCAGGTAACCTCTCTTTCCTTATACTCTTTTATCTTTATTACTTTGCTCTTCCTAATAAATTTTCTCTTTGTAGCTTATGGCTGTCCAAGGAATTTTATTGGACAAGACTGAGAAAGAATTGGGTAACCAGGACCTGGGACAGCTCCGCTCCGAGTTGTCCCAGAAAGATGAGGAGGTCCAGAAAGTGGCTGCATATCTCAGCTTGCTCACTGCTCAGAATGAGGAGTTAAAGAAGAAATTGGGGGAAGGCTGGGAGGCGGCTGAGAGGGCTCGTTCCGAGATATCTGCCATGAAGGCTCAGCAAGAGAGGGCCTTAGAAGATGCCTTTAAGCAGGGACAGAAACGGGGTGTCGATGATTGCCGCCAGAGGCTGCTGACGACCTCCATTGGCCAGGAGTTCCTTCAGGATCTCCATCTGGGACTTATCGAAGCGTACCAACATAGCCCTCACTATCTTAGAGATATGAACCCCCACATTGGTCACTTCATAACTCATGGGATCAAGTGCACTGTGGCCCAAGTGAAGAAACAAGGCTTCAAGCCTTCCATTGACACTGCTCCTATTATCGCGAGTTTAACACCTTCTCCTTTCTTCCAAGGGGATCTCAACGCAGGACCTGACCAGATGTGGTGGCTTCCTGTCATTCAAAAGGCGGCTTTGAAGTTGGCCTTTGAGAAAGAGTTGGATCCTGAGGTGCCTGCAACTTCACCCTTGATCTACGATATTTTTCCTCCTCGCCAGACCTCGGCTTCCTTTTCTGATCCTTTACCCAATCTCCCTTCAATAGAAGGATCTAGTACTCCAGATTTTGGACTCTCAAACCTTGCAGAGGAGGAAGCTCCTGCAACTGATGCTCAAACTTAGTATTTTCTTGATTTTAAGAACTTTGTATGCTCCTTTTGTTATCGCACTCTGTACTTTTTGTTTTTGTACTTCTTTTGTTGTACTTGTTAACGTCCCATGATTAATGAGATCTCTTATCTTTTTGCCTTGTTTATGCTCTCTTATACTTGCATTGTTATCTAAGGAAGTAATTTTTTCTAAGTAAAAAATTTTCCTGATCTCGGACTCAGGTCCTGAGATCTCTTCTCATCCCTAGAGAAAATTGAAATTTTTCCTAAGTAAATAATTTTCCTGATCTCGGACTCAGGTCCTGAGATCTCTTCTCATCCCTAGAAAAAATTGAAATTTTTCCTAAGTAAAAAATTTTCCTGATTTCGGACTCAGGTCCTGAGATCTCTTCTCATCCCTAGAAAAAATTGAAATTTTTCCTAAGTAAATTTTTTTTCTGATCTCGAACTCGGGTCCTGAGATCTCTTCTCATCCCTAGAAAAAATTGAAATTTTTCCTAAGTAAAATTTTTTCCTGATTTCGGACTCAGGTCCTGAGATCTCTTCTCATCCCTAGAAAAAATTGAAATTTTTCCTAAGTAAAAAATTTTCCTGATCTCGGACTCAGGTCCTGAGATCTCTTCTCATCCCTAGAAAAAATTGAAATTTTTTCTAAGTAAAATAATTTTCCTGATCTCGGACTCAGGTCCTGAGATCTCTTCTCATCCCTAGAAAAAAATGAAATTTTTTCTAAGTAAAATAATTTTCCTGATCTCGGACTCAGGTCCTGAGATCTCTTCTCATCCCTAGAAAAAAATTGAAATTTTTTCTAAGTAAATTTTCAGTTTCTGAATTCAGTTCTTGAATCCTCTGGAATCATGTTTTATACTCCTCGGGGAGTTGTTTATACTCTGGATATTAGGAGCAGCATTTGCTCATCCTGAGTTATATTTTATACTCTTATGTGAGTTATTTATACTCCTCGGGGAGTTGTTTATACTCTGGATATCAGGAGCAGCATTTGCTCATCCCGAGTTATATTTTATACTCTTATATGAGTTGTTTATACTCCTCGGGGAGTTGTTTATACTCTGGATATTAGGAGCAGCATTTGCTCATCCTGAGTTATATTTTATACTCTTATGTGAGTTATTTATACTCCTCGGGGAGTTCCTTTAGATCCAGATACTTCTCATAATGATAAGATAAAAAGGAACTGCTCTCACCAGCTCCTTGTTTCATTGAAATTTTCAAAGCACAAAGCTATTACAAAGATCTTCTATGACCTGGATACATCATCCAGTTCATGAACAAAGAAAGATGACAAAAATAAAAGTTCCAGATCTTGCCTGTTCCTTAACAGTAGTATTTCTTGAGTTTGCTCACATTCCATGGACGTGCTACTTCCTTTCCATCCTCTCTCATCAGTTTGTAGGCTCCTCCTTTCAGCACTTCACTCACAATAAATGGCCCTTCCCAATTTGGCTCCAGCTTCTTCACTGGTTTCAGTGCATCAACTCTTCTAAGGACCATATCTCCCTGGCAAAATTTTCGCCCTTTTACTCGCTTGTTGTATCCAGCACGGATCTGACTCTTGTACTTTTCGGCCCTGAGACGTGCTATTTCTCTTTCTTCTCCGACCAGGTCCAGATTTTCTTTCATCAGGATGGAGTTCTGGTCTTCATCATAGGCCATGATTCGGTGAGATTCAGATCCTATCTCCACCGGGATCACTGCTGCTGCTCCATAAACCAGGTTGAAGGGTGTTTCTCCAGTGGCTGTTTTGGGACTGGTCCTGTAAGACCAGAGAACAGAATCTAGTTCATCTGGCCAACTTCCTTTCTTCTTCTCCAATCTAGCTTTGATCCCCTCAACTAGAGTTCTGTTAGTTACTTCCACTTGACCATTGGCCTGAGGATGAGCCACTGATGTGAACTTCTGCTTGATTTTCATCTTTTCACACCAACTCCTGATAGCTTTGCCACTGAATTGAGTTCCATTGTCTGAGACGAGAATTCTAGGGATCCCAAATCTACAACAGATATTCTTCCATAAGAACCTCTGGATGTTGTTCTCATCGATCGTTGCTACTGCTTCAGCTTCCACCCACTTACTGAAATAATCCACTGCTACAATCAGAAAACATCTCTTCCCTGATGCTTCAGGAAATTTCCCTACGATGTCAATTCCCCACTTATCAAAAGGGCATGGGGAGTACATAACTCCCATCTCTTCTCCAGGAACATGAATGAGGGGTCCATGTTTCTGACACTTCTCACACTTTCGTACTAGCTCCTTAGCATCTCTAAGCATTTTTGGCCAATAATATCCAGCTCTTAAGATCCTTCTAACCACGTCTCTGAACCCTGTGTGGCTTCCTCCACATCCCTCATGGATCTCTCGAATGACATAATCTCCTTCTTCATTAGTTATGCACTTCAAGTATGGTTGTGAAAATGACCTTTTATACAGATCCTCCCCTATCATACAATATCTCGCAAATACTGCTCTTTTAGGAACTCCAGGTTGATCAAGCCTCTGACCTGTTTTCAAGTAGTGAATAATTGGAGCTCTCCAATCCCCATTCTCTGCTTCTTCCTCAATTGAGAACACCTCTAAGTCTATCATTCTGCTCTCTGCTGCTAAAAGGGTGATCTGCCCCTTAGCTCCTTCTTCCACTGAGCTAGCCAACTTTGCTAAATAGTCAGCTTTGATATTTTTTGCTCTTGGTATCTGTTCCAAAGAGAACTCCACAAATCTCGTCCTGATACTTTCCACCATTCTAGCGTATTTGATCATTTTCTCATCTTTCTTCTCATAGGATCCAGCCACTTGTTGAGCTACCAACTGGGAATCTGAGAAGACTTTTACTTTTTGAGCTCCCAAATCTGCTAACATTCTCATTCCTCTCACCAGGGCCTCGTACTCTGACTCATTGTTTGAGGCCTTGAAATTGAATTTGATGGCGAACTGCAATTCTTCTCCCGTTGGAGTAATGATCATTACTCCAGCTCCACTCCCCATCATTGTAGAGGATCCATCCACATAGGCTGTCCATTCTTCCAGCTCTGTGGTCCTCGTAGTTTCTTGAATAAAGTCCGCTAGAGCCTGAGCTTTAATGGCAGTTCTTGGCTCGAACTCCACATCATATTCACTTATCTCTACTGCCCATTTTACCATGCGCCCTGACAGATCAGGTCTCCCCATGGTTTGCCTCAAGGGCAAGTTTGTTCTCACCATCACTTTGTGAGCTAGAAAATACGGCCTCAGTCTCCTTGCTGTTACCATCACTGCTAGTGCTGACTTCTCCATTTCTGAGTATCTCTCCTCTGGTCCTTGGAGCATCTTACTCACATAGTATATTGGCCTCTGATGACCCCCTTCTTCTCTTAGGAGGACTGAACTTAGGGAGTGTTCTCCTACAGAGAAGTATAAGAACAGAGTCTCGCCAGGAACTGGTTTAGTAAGCAACGACAAGGCTGAGAGATGATCTTTCAGTTCCTGAAAAGCATTTCTACACTCCTCGCTCCACTCGAAGTTAGATCCCTTCCTCAAGATTTTGAAGAAGGGTAAGCTCCTCTCTGCATATCTGGAGATGAAACGGCTGAGAGCTGCTATTCGACCGTTCAGCCTTTGAATCTCTCTTATGTTTCTGGGCTCTTGCATCTCTAGAACAACTTTCACTTTCTCCTTGTTCACTTCAATTCCCCTTGGTGTGACCATATACCCCAAGAACTTGCCTGATTGCACTCCAAAGGCACACTTCGCGGGATTGAGCTTCATGCCACTCGCTCTGATCACCTCAAAAGTCTCTTCCAGATCTTTCACGTGATCCTTCTCCTTTAAGCTCTTTACCAACATATCATCTACATATACTTCCACATTTCGCCCTATTTGGTTTCGAAAAATCGAATCCACCATCCTTTGATATATAGCTCCTGCATTTTTCAAACCAAAAGGCATGTCTGTGTACCCATATGTGCCACAGCATACCACAAAACTAGTTTTTGCCACATCCTCCGGGTCCATCTTGATGTGATGATAGCCTTGATAAGCATCCATCATTGAGAGCAGCTCACATCCTGATGTGGAATCCACCAGTTGATCTATTCGAGGAAGTGGGTAATGATCCTTTGGGCAAGCTTTGTTAAGATCTCGAAAATCTATGCACATTCTCCATTTTCCAGCTCCCTTAGAGACCATTACCGCATTGGAGAGCCATTCTGGGAACTGGATCTCCACAATATGTTTCGCCATTAGCAGTTTATCCACTTCCTCAATGATGACCTTATCTTTCTCTGGTCCAAACCTTCTCAGCTTCTGCTTCACTGGTCTCACTTGCGAGTTTACGTTTAAGCTATGCATGGCCAAAACTGGATCTATCCCCGTGAGGTCAGCTGAGTGGAATGCAAAGATGTCAGAATTGGCTCTAAGACATTGGACCAATTTTTGGGCTACTTCATGATTCATTTGAGTTCCGATTTTCGTCGTGCAGCCTATCTTGTGGGGCAAGAGCTCCACTGCCATAGTCTCCTCCTCAGGTCTGATCTGCAAGTGGGGATCTTCTTCCATCATTTCTCCTTCTTTCAACCTTTTCCCTACGGGATCATCTCCTCTACCTTGATCTCCCTTAAATACCTTATCAGCCTGATTCACAGTGTCTACATAGCATCTTCTAGAACTGATCTGATCACCACAAACTTCTCCTACCTCATCCCCAACTGGGAACTTCACTTTCATGTAATAGGTAGAAACTACTGCTTGTAGAGAATTTAGAGATGGTCTTCCTAGGATCACATTGTAAGCAGAGGGAACATCCACAATAAGGAACTCCACCATCCTCACTCTCTGCAATGGTGGCTCTCCTATTCTGAGTTGTAGAGTAACCTGTCCCCAAGGTTGGATAGCTCCTCCAGTGAACCCATATAAAGCTGTCTTTACTGGCACAACCTTCACATTCAGGTCCATCTTATCAAAGCACTCTTTGAACAAGATGTCACAAGAGCTTCCCGTGTCGATGAACACCCTCGCCACATCATATCCTCCTATCTCAGTTGTGATAACCAATGCGTCATTGTGAGGCTGGAGTGCACCTCCTCCATCAGAAGGACCAAATTGAACAATTGGTATTTTGCTTAGATCTGACACGCTGTGTACTTCAGCTCCCCAAACCTTAGCTTCTCTTACAAAGGCTTTTCGCGCTCTATTTGAGTCACCATCAGTAGGTCCTCCTGCGATCATGGATATGTTACCCCTCTTCTGTGGTGCTCCTCCTCTAGGTGGCTCCTGTTGTGTCTTTTCCTTTCCTTTATCCTCTCCCCGACCATAGTTCTTATCTCGCTCAGCTCTCACATATTCAGCCAGTTGTCCTTCTCGGATCAGCCTCTCGATCGCATCCTTAAGATGACGACACTGGTCAGTGTCATGACCGTACTCATTGTGGTACTTGCAATACTTGTCAGATCTGGGATTTTTAGGACCTCCTCTGGCAGAATATGGGAACTTGAATCCTGGTTTATTTTGTACCACTTCCAATGGTTCCGAAGGTTGCTTGGTCAGAGGGGTGTGGTTTCGGAAGTGTCTGGTCTCTACTCGGGCGTCCTTTTCTTCATACCTTCGCCTCTTTTCTACCCCACTCTCTTTCTTTATGGAAGGGCTCCTTACTTCTCCCTTTTTGGTACATTGGATCTCCTCCAGATTGATATACTTCTCTGCTCTGGCTAGGAGCTCGTCAAACGTCAGTGGAGGGCGTTTGGCCAAAGACTTAAACAAATCCCCTTCGGCTAAACCTTGGGTGAGAGCATTGATTTTCACCTCCCCTGTTGCATTGGGCACGTCTAAAGCTGCTTTATTGAATCTCCCAAGGAAGGTCCTCAAGCTTTCCCCCGCCCTTTGCTTGAGGCTCATTAAGGACAAGGATGTCTTAAGCTGCCTTCGAGCGCTCGCAAATTGATGCAAGAAAAGAGAGCTCATTTCCGTAAAGGAACTCACAGAATTAGGAGGAAGTTGTGCGAACCACTGCTGAGCCGCTTTAGTTAGAGTAGTTAGGAACACCCGACACTTAACTCCATCGGTGTATTGGTGGAGGAGAGCTCCGTTCTGGAAACGGAGGAGATGCTCTTGAGGATCAGTAGTACCATCATACTCATAAGAGAGTGTTTTAAAATTCTTAGGGAGAGGATCCATTAAGATCTCAGAGACAAAAGGAGATCCCACTGCTTTACCTCCACCAGGAACATTTTTTCCATACATCCCCTTCATTTCCTCCACTTCTTTTCTTAACGCCACAATCTCAGTGTTAATGCTTTCTCGGGCTGAAGATTGAACATATTCTTCTCCCGAGCTGTCCTCTTCCTCATCATTCACAGGAAGCACTACTCTTTCTTTTCTCTTCCTCGTGCCCCTCTCAGTAGCGGCGGCTAGCACTTCTGTTGGTTCATCCAACACCGGGTCATTTTGAGCAGGGACTGGGGGAAACTCCCTGGGAAGGAACTGCTCCCGTATGTTTACTGTTGGGGGAGCTGTAGGGGTACCCTGGACCGGCACTCCTCTTCGGGCTAAGGCCTGATCCACAGCAGTACATATCAGATCCCTTAGACTTTCTAGAGGGAGGGTAACCATATGCCCAGAGAGAGGAGATGGATTTGGTACTCCTTCTCTCTGACTTGCAGCAGCATTCTCCGCTCTAGTATCATTAACAGGGTCAGTAACCATGATTGGGTCCGTAGCAACAACTGGATCAGTGGCCACGCCCTCGAAATCTTTACTCAAGTTCTTTTGCACTTGATTCTCCATCGCTAAATGAGTAAAATTACAAAACGAATTTAATATCCCCACGAACATACATAAACAGATCCCATGACTATGGATTTTTTAACAATAAGTTGAGAAACTGATTTTTCTTCAACCATTTTTAGAAAAGCTTGAAAAAATGAAAACCTCACGTCCTAGTCAGATTTTTCCCACAGACGGCGCCATTTGATGTGACCTCATCAAATTCACAGGGGTGAATGAGAGAGAACACATTCAAAGAAATATTTAAAGTGATGAATACCTAAATGAGCTCCTTTGGAATCCTTGAATGATTGATAGAGATGGAGGATGGCGGCGATAGTTGGGACCTGCACGAAAACCGGGCCGGAGGGGTGTCCGGCGACGGACCTCCGACGCTCAAGTCAGTGATGTTTGACGGAGAAGGAGAGTATTTTGATATGAAAGTGAATAGTAGAAAAAGTGACTTAACCTTTTAAAAAATGAAATGGGGTACCTTTTATACCTTGTGATTGAAGGGTAAAGATGTAAATTCGGATCTAGGGTTTGTTATGAATGGTGCCACGTCATAGTACGATTCTGACACATAACTGATTATTCGGGTAGTGCGCACACATTCACAGAGATATTCAGAGATATTCTGACACCTCAAGATTTCTTATTCTTCTTGGAGGCCAAGACAATTCATTTCCCTGGTCCTGAACAAGAAAGGTCGAAGGAAGGGTTTTCCTTTATTCCAAGGCTCCCCTAATCCAGCCGCTTGCTAGGGAAAAGTTCTTAACACCAGAGCAGATCCTAAAAGGATCTGATCAAGTTGTGTCCGGTTTCACTTGATCAGATCCTGGCACAACCAGGTCCTGGTGGAAAATGATGAGATCTCATCTTGTCCTCTAGTCAGTGGCTTCTTTATCTTGGACCTACACCATTATGCCACATCAGTTTCATTAAACTTGTTAGACCCGATTCGATAGACTCATTTTTTTACTTATCAATATAATCGAGTCAAGTAAGCTTAGAATTTCAAGACTCATCAGCTGGAACGCTCTAGTCCCAACTCCCAATGATAATGATATGTCCACGGATAAATGCCCCCTTATATTATGACTTCACCCGCGAGATGTCTTTACCCCTTAGTGCTTGTTTGCTTAGATGGTTGGGATGAGGTGGAATTTGATGGGTTAGGGTGAGGCGGGTTTTGTAAACTTTTGTTATCTTATGTTTGTTGGGCAATTCTTACGGTAGTCACATTTTACAAAGTGACTACACAGTCACTTTATCGAATCGCGCCGTATGGCGTCGTAATCGTAAAAACGACCTGCTACCTGTCATACAGGTTTCAGTTATTTTTAGTATTATTTAAATTATATTTTGTTATTTACTATATTACCCTTCTTTTTGAATTTTATTTATATTTTACCTGCACCCACTAATTTAATGAGTGCACCCCCTAATCATATTTTTACTACAATTATTTGCACCCGCTAATTTAATGAATTCACCCCCTAAACATATTTTCACAACAATTATCTGCACCCGCTCATTTAATGAGTTCACCCCCAAATCATTTCTTTTTTACAACAGTTATTTACACCCGCTCATTCTATGAGTTCACCCCCAAATTATTTTTTACCACAATTATCTTCACTCGCTCATTTTATGAGTTCACCCCCAAATTATTGTTTTACCACGGTTATCTGCACTCGCACATTTTATGAGTGCACCCCAAAATATTTTTTAAAAAATAATCACATTTAAAAGACTATATTATCCTTTTATTATTTTACACAAAATATAATAAAATAAACTCTAAAAAATCAATTCACCACCAAATCTCCCATATTTAAAAAAAAAAGCGTAAAAATATAATTAATAAAAAACTATCGAAATTAACCACAAATCTCAATTTTTTTCTTTTTAATTTTTCTTCCCCCTCTTCTTTTTCTTTTTTCTTCCCATTTCAAATTTTTTTTCAAATTTTTTATTTCCTTGTTTTTTTTTTCTTTTCCTTTTTAAATTTTCCTGTCTTTCTTTTCCATTTTTTGCATGTGTATTTTTTAAATTTTAATACAAAATAATATTATAGGTATAATTTTATTACAGTCGATCGGCGGTGCACCTAAATTTTAATTTTAATTTGATGAGTAAAGGACCTGCCGGAAATCCATGCATTTCGGCGGGTGACCCAGCCACCACCATGCCCGACCACCCCCTCGACGACGAAGGCGGCGCTTCGGTCTCGGCCGCTGAAGCCCGAGACCCCTCCTCGAATCGCAATCGCGATTCTTCACTTCCATAACAATCAATTAAATATTCCATCTCGGCCACGATCCATGGTGGCCGAAATCCTCTCCTCATTTCGACCACCGACGCGACTGATTCGATCAATCTCCCTTGCGTTCGCGATCCAGGAGCTTCTCCTACATCAACGGCGCTCGCCTGCAACACTCGGATCGACGCTGCCTCTCTCTCGTCGTTCATCTCTGTCCAAATCGAAGCTACATTGCTTCATCCGTCTTCTTCACCCTGCTCCTGCGCAACCTCTTCCTCCGGCTGACGACGGCCCGACGGAGGACTGTGAGTATGTTGCTGATGGATCTCTGACCGGACGACACTCGGAGCCGGTGACCTTACTGATGAAATCCCAAGCGACGACTACTGACCTAGGGTGCCCTCCCATTGGGCTAGGGTTTCCTTCAATTGGGCTTGGTAATGTGCACCCTCTATTTTCTGTAGTACACCCCGATCTGCACTCTCTCCACTTTTTTTATGGTATTATTGTTATTGGTATTATTGATACTGGTATTACTAGTTATTGATTGCGGTATTACTATTAATACACTATTGAATTAATATTAATGATTATTGATTATTAATTGTGGTATTACTAATTATGTGAAATTATTTATTACTGATTATTATTATTTTTAAGGTATTACATATTATTGTTTATGGTATTACTGATAATTGTTTTTGGTATTATTGAATATAATTAGATTTGTGGAATTATTTGTTATTGTATGAGATATTACTATTCAATGTTCATGGTATTACTACTTACTGATGGTATTACTGATAATTATTTTTTGTATTATTGAATATAATTAGATGTGTGAAATTATTTGTTATTGTATAAAATTTTACTGATTAATATTAATGGTATTACTAATTAATGTTCGTGGTATTACTAATTATTGTTAATGGTATTACTGATTACTGTTTATGGTATTACTGGTTATTACTTGTTGTATTACCGACTACTCCCTCCTTCCTATTGAAAACTACCCAACTTTCCTTATTCGTTTGTCCCAATGAAAATTACTCATTCATTTTTTGCCAAATTATTCCCTCTCACATTTCATTATATTCTTCTCTCTCTCAATCACATCACCTCTCATACATCCACTTATTATATCATATTTTTTAACCTCTGTGTCCGAAGCTCATGAAGAGCTTTCACTGGGACAGAGGGATTATAATAAAATCATACATATAATATTATTTTGTATTAAAACTAAAAAATATACTAATGAAAAAAAAGTAGGAAACAAAAAAAACGAAGAAATAAAAGGTTTGGAATAAAAATTGAAAATGGGAAGAAAAATTAAAAAGAAAAAAAAATTAAAATTTGTGCCTAATCTCAATAGTTTTTTTTAATTATGTTTTTACGATTTTTTTTCTAAAAATATGAGTGATTTGGTGGTGAATCGACGGTAACTCGGCAATGACTCGGTTGTAGATTGTAAATGTATAAATTAGGGTTGATTTTATTATATTTTGTGTTAATTAATAAAAAATAATATAGTCTTTTAAATGTAATTATTTTTAAAAAAATATTTTGGGGTGAACTCATAAAATGAGTGGGTGCAGATAATTGTGGTATAAAAATAATTTGGGGTGAACTCATAAAATGAGCGGGTGCAGATAATTTTGGTAAAAATATAATTTGGGGGTGAACTCATAAAATGAGCGGGTGTAGATAACTGTTGTAAAAAAGGAATGATTTGGGGGTGAACTCATAAAATGAATGGGTGCAGATAACTATGGTAAAAAATGATTTGGGTGAACTGATAAAATGAATGGGGGCAGATAACTATGGTAAAAAATGATTTGGGGTGAACTCATAAAATTAGCGGGTGTAGATAATTGTTGTAATAAATTATTTTATTGTATAAGGATAAAAATGTAAATTTATAATAATATATTTTAATTAATTTAAGTTAATAGAAAATACAAATTTATGAGACTTTACGACACATTACGACAATACATATCGTAAAATTTACAAAAGGTAACAGGTCATCAAATCTAAACCTTTAGATTAGATTTTTAATGGCTTAGATTAACTGACTACGGTAGTCATTACGACACGTTACGACACCCTGACTACATATAGAAGGTCCCATGTTTGTTTGCAAAACAATTCAACTAGTATTCAAATACAAATAGACACAATTGCCCTTGCAATTATTCTTCATCTTCTTCAATGGTCACCAAAATGTGAGAAAATTATTAAAACAAACACTTTTGTAAAAAACAAATTTTCAAAACATGAAATCTTACCATTTGCAGGAATCAAATTTCTGAATTCCAAATCTTGGATTATCTAATTGCAGAAATCATTTGCAAAAATCAACTGCATAATTTCCAAAGCATTAACCCAAATCATTTGCAGAAAATAATTAATAATATTGTATATTAAATAAATCCAATTTTTCTATTCGATTTCTGAATGAATAAGTTCGAATGAATGAAAAATTCCATTTTCAGATCTTGAAATTTTGAAAAACTATTTGTAAAAAAATGCATAGCTTTGGCTTCTATCATTTGCAGAATAGGCATTTGTTTATTATGTAGTTAGACGGCGACGAAGACTCTTGGCAACGGTGGCCACGAAACCGCTCGCAAAAGGAAATATAGAAAGAGGAGAAGAAATATGCACAGAGACAATGGAGGTTTGGTGTTGGCGGCGCCGGTAAAGCTCGGTATGGTGATGGCGGCGCCGATAAAGCTCGATTTGGTGATGGCGGCGCCGATAAAGCTCGGTTTGGTGATGGAGGCGCCGGTAAAGCTCGGTTTGGTGATGGCGGCGCCGGTAAAGCTCTGGTGCTAGCGGCGGCAGCCATGGAATTCTTCAGTTATGAAGGGAGGGCATATGTGTAAATGAATAATTTTGTAGGTGGATTGTGAGGTAGGTTTACGCAACTCATGTGGAAGATGGGTTCTCATAACCCATAAAATGAGGTTTACAAAACCTAGGTCCTATTTTAAACCCGGGTAAAAGGGTTATGAAAAAATTCAAGCAAACATGAGTTGTGGTGGGTTTACACATCTAACCCACCTCTAAACCCACTTAGCAAACAAGCACTTAGAGTTGAGTTCACCCACAAGTTTTTTTCCAAAATTACCCTTACCTTATAACTCTAATACTAACCCTAATTTTATTCAATTATTCCTCATTTTCTTCCGCCTCCAACTCTCCTCCTCTCCCTTTCCCCTTTCTTTTGCCGTCGACCACCGTCTCCGCCCGTCTGTCCGCCGCCCACAGCCTCCCTCCCTCCGTGCAGCAGCAGCCGCCTCCCTCTGCGCAGCCATCTCCATGAGATAGGTATATTGAACTAATTCACAGATTTTTGTTTTCTGCAAAAATGGAATTGGCCACTTATGCGCTAGACTTGCTTCATGAATTAGGGCACTAAATAAAAATGAAATGGAAATGGGCACTAGTTTGGGCGATGATTTTTTTTTAGAATTTGGGGATGAATTTTGCTTTGATTTTTTTTTTCTTCCGTTTCTTCCGAATTTTAGTAAATTTTCTGAATTTATGTCCAAATTTTTTTCCAAGTTTGGTGTTTAGTTTTGATAGTTCTTTTCGAAAATCATGAATTTTTTTATTTTTCTGAAAATATGGGCGACTCGACGGAGACTCGGTGGCAACTCGGCGCTCGGCGGACTCCGATGATAGGTGGTGGAGGTGTATAATCAAATTTTTAATGAGTTGTATTTAATTTAAATAATAAAAGGGCAACACTGTCTTTTTACATGTATTTTTTTTTTTTTTTGAATTTTTTGTAGGGGTGAAGTCATCATATAAAGGGGGCATTTATCCGTGCCCTAATGATATATTTGCGGAAGAGTATGGCTGGAAATCAGATCTTAGCTTGAAACTTTTCAAAAAAAAATTCTAGAAACACTTTTCAATATTTTTTCGTCCTAATCCTTAAGCTGCAACCCTCTCTCTCTCGATTCATCTACAAAATTTTCAAAATTAGGGTTTCAAAGAGAGAATCATAAACTGAAATGGAGGCAGCAGGAGAAGCCGAATCAATCTTCGGGAAAATCAAGCCGCCGCGACTGGAAGACGCTGGCCTCGAAGACTGCGCGCTGCCGCCGGAATCCATCAGAGAGGCGTTTCTGAAAGCTGCATCCGCCGTCAGATCAATCGTCTCAGATTCCGACGATGAGGATGAAGGCCGATGCGTTGAATGTCCATGGGAAGATTCCTCCGACGTCCTCGTTGGGATAACTGAGGGCGTAAACGGTCCTTCCGAAGGCTGCGTCGTCGAGAAAGGCAGCGGATTGACGGCGGCGCCTGGTGACAAGGTAGTGGTTGGAGGCGGCGATCCGGAGGCGAAAGGGGACGCCCTGGTTGGTCCACGTGTACCGGAGGCGGAGAGTGGGGAGGCATGTGTTGATGGATTGCAAGGGCTGGAAATTGGCGAAAAGAGTAGGGGTGTTTTGGGAAAGAAAATTGTTGAAGGTCTTGTATGAAATAATTGTTGTATTGTGTTTGATTTCTCCGTTTCAATAATTTAATCTGAAATTTTGAATAATGAAATAAATCATCAACTTTAAATATTGTTGGAGTTTAGATAGTTTAAATTGTAATAGTATTTGAAGTTGATTTATTTGCAATTATTCTGATTGTTTTTTGAATCGATATACCGCAAAATTGGATAAAGGTGATTTTATTTTAGATTGGATTCATTAAATCAAGTCCAAAACAATAGTAGTAAAAAAGAGCTCAAATAACAGGAGTCAATAGTGGTTTGTTGAGAAAATGAGCTTCCAAATTTGCAACCACAAGATCAGCCATGGCATTGCTGGTTTCAACAGTGTCACTTCCAGCATGAGGCAGCAAAACCACATTCTCTAATCCGAAGAGCGACTCGGGTACATGAGGTTCATTCTCAAACACGTCGAGTCCAGCCCCGGCTATGCGGCCATCACGTAATGCAGAGACGAGCTCGTCTTCATCTACGTGCTGGCCTCGTCCTATGTTGATGAGAACCCCTTTCGGCCCCAGTGCATCCATCACCTCCCGATTCACAATGCGCCTCGTTTCCTCTGTTAATGAGCACGAGATGACTAGGATTTCGCAGTTTGTGGCTAGGTCAATGATGTTGGTGTAGTATTTGTAGTTTGTGTCATGTTTCTTGGTCCTGGAATGGTAGCTGATGGTGCAGCCGAACGCCTCGGCTCTCCTGGCGATGGCTGATCCGATTCGACCCAATCCAACTATGCCCATTGATTTACCACTGAACTGCAAAATGTAGAAAAGAAAGCACAAAATCCAACAGGAAAAACTCCTTATAAGACCCCGTTTGTTTGTTTGTTTATCACATTGAAGCATCTATATGAGTTTTTTTTTTGCCTAATACTCCGTCCAACCAACATAAGCTTCTCAACTTTCTTTTTTCGTCCGTCCCAATAAAAGCTTAGTAAACTACGTTCTCTGGCATTTCATTATATTATTTTCTTTCTCAATCACACCACCTTTAATACGTCAACTTTCAACTGATAGCTGGCAAGCAATCAGTCGAGAGTGTGATACACTCAACTGCTTACACATGCACTAGATCAGTCAAGAGTATATCACACTCAAATTGTTTACACAAGCACTCAATACAACTCATATTATGTGCAATCGACTTAAATTCACTAAGTCAGTTAATAATTGTCACAAGTTTTTGAAAGTCTATTCACCTCTCCTCTCTAAACTTTTATCCGATTACTACTCGTTTCGACCAACAACACATCTATCATATTTCTTAATCTATGTAAAGCTTTCTCTCGGGAAGGAGGGAGTATTATTTGGTGAACTTCTAATGGCTTCATGTAACTTTCAAGATACTGTATAATTTATGGCCAATTTTTCACACTATCCAATCCATAATCCATTTGCAGAAATCAAACATATTCAACAGTAAAGACAGAAAGTGAAAAGATTCAAACACACAAAACTGCAATTTCAAATCTTCAAATCATGGAAGGAAAAATCTGAATTAACAACAAACCTTAGTAGTCAATTCAAAATCACCATTTCTCCAATTCCCACGCCTCACAAATCCATCGCACGCGCAAATCTTCCTCAACGTCGCGATAGCCAATCCAATTGCAGCATCGGCGACGTCATCCGTCAACACATCAGGAGTGTTGGTAACCCTAATCCCTCTCTCTGCGCACTTATCCAAATCGATTTTATCCAAACCAACGCTGTAACTCGCTACGATCTCGAGCCGGGGGAGCGAGTCGACCAGCTCTGAATCGGCGCCAACCTTCGTGCTCACAACCACGGCGCGCACTGAGTCCGCGTACCGATCCAGAAACTGAGTTTTTGAAGGGGATTTCCAGAGTTTGAAGAGTGTGAATCGTTTCTCGAGCTGTTGCTCGAGGTAGGAGCACATTGGATACGTCATCATTACTCCCGCGTCCTCCATTTTCACTCTTGAAGGTGATTCACAACCTGTGTAATCGGCGTTTTCCTTTCAATTTTTTGGTTTTGAAATTCCCCTCCATATAAATTGATGTAATTCGAAAGTGGAATTTTTTTATGCAACTTTCAGATTTTTACTTTTTGGTACAATAATTCCTCTATTGACACCGTGAATAGTATGTGCAAATTTGCCACTAAATTTGAGTGTGCATTGGAGGTGCATTTTGAGGCAAACTTGTTATTTGAGGCTAATTTACCTCTCGTCATTGGAGATGGTCTTAGTAGAGAAAATATATCGAGTTCAACTTTAGCTTTTTTTTTTTTTTTTTTGGTAAAGTCTAGTATGCACTCGAGGCATGCTGTGCACCCTAGTCCATGTGCACTTTTCAGTTTACTGACTTACACTTTTTGGTAAATGGTGTTGCACTTTTCAATTATTACTAAAAATATTATTATACAGTTTAATAATTGAAAAGTGCAACACCATTTACCAAAAAATGTAAGTCAGTAAACTGAAAAGTGCAACATGGACTAGGGTGCACAACATGCACTCGAGTCCATAGCAGACCAACCCTTTTTTTTGTAACTTTGTATTTTATTTCAATTTTAATTATGGTATCAATTCTAGTTCTGACAGTATCAATGTTAGTTATGTAACTTAGACCAACCCTTTTTTTTGTAACTTTGTATTTTATTTCAATTTTAATTATGGTATCAATTCTAGTTCTGACAGTATCAATGTTAGTTATGTAACTTAGACTGAATCCAGTTTTAATACTGTAATTTTACACTTTTTTATTTTAGTCCTAGAATTTTACACTAAAATTGAAAAAATACAAAGTTACAAGACTAAAATTGATATAGTCAGAATTAAAGTTGGACCGATCTAAATTACATGGCTAAAATTAATATTTTTCTCTTATTGGAATAAGTTTGTCTGAAGCATATAAAGTGTTTGTTGAGTTGTCCGTGTTTTTTTTTTTTTTACATTTTTTCTTAAAAGAAAACTTATTTCTTTGAGAATTGGGATGATAAGAAATGACGAAGGGTTGAACAAAATTCTTATAATAAGATTCATATAGTAGACATTAAACCAAGATAGTGGAGTAACATATTCAAAATAAATGAACATGCAAATATACATTCCTTTGTGCATACTAAATGACTAAAAGAGACACAATTGGACAAGATATTCGAATTGATTAGAGATATTTCAATATATTTATTTAACTAGACAAAAAAAAAAAAAAAAAAGAGAAATATTCTTAAGGACAAAGAATGATCTCTTTAAGTTTTTTAAGGTTTTGAATTGATATGAAAACATCAAGATGCAAGATATTGATCATTAATATTAGTGCTGCAAATCTTAAACATGCACTTAATCATCCACTTAATCATCCAAATATCTACTTATTTTTGTTCATTTGCCCAATATAAACCCTGAAATTAAAATCATCATCAAATTTCCATGGAATAAACCAATATAAAAAACAGAAAAACGAATAAATGGAATATTCTACATAAATAAATCAGAATATAATTAATTATTAATCAAACCTTAGTGCACTGCTTATCCAATTACATGTCTTAATTCTTCAATTTCAATCTCTAACACAACATGCACCCCACGTTCTTACAACATTTCACGTTCACAAAAAATAGAAAAAAATAAAAAAATAAAACAAGAACTCTTCAACCAGAAAAACAGACATATTTCACCTAACAATTTCCATTTCCATTGTAAAACTGCAAATCAATCATCTCCTCTTTTGACTTTCTTTTTCCAGCCAAGATTCTTGGGAGGGAAAAATCTTCATATTTTCCCTTAATCCAACAAGCAAGTGATTTCCATCTCCATTTCCTTTTCCATTGATATTGATCAAGGTTTCTCCATATCTACGAAAATCATTCGAAGAGAGAATGGTGCGAGCTATGGAGGAGGAAAAGGAAACGTCGAAATCACGTGTAGGGTTCAAGGGAGGGTCCGAAGAAGCGAGAAGACAAACGAGGAGTTTGATCCTTGAAAACAATGGATCATCGGTGAATGATGACGGGGTGACATCTAGAAGCCAGACTTCAAATTCTTTACATGATTATGAACAACCAATTATTGGTAGTGCTCTTGTTCAGACGGAGACCATTAAGTCCCGTCTGGCCAACGATGGAAGCTCGACTAATCCTCTTGCAAAAGATAGGCAGAATTCAGGCAAGCAAAATATATTCATTCTAATTGTGGCTGGTTCCCATTTTGCCCTTGCTCGTACTTTATTGATGTGTTCTTGTTCGGATTGGTGTACTCTAGATATGCAGCAGATGAAGGAAAAGTTTTCAAAGTTGCTACTGGGAGAGGACATGTCTGGTGGAGGGAAAGGTGTTTCTTCTGCTATGGCATTGTCAAATGCAATTACGAACTTAGCAGGTAGTCAGTAGTCTTCGATTATTTTTCTACAAAAAATCGTGTTTTCGTTCAGCCTATGTTGTTTTAATGTTAGTTTGTTTTCTTCTATACTTGAAATCCAGCTTCTGTATTCGGAGAACAAAGGAGATTAGAACCAATGGCACCGGAGACCAAAGCAAGGTGGAAAAAAGAGATCGATTGGCTCTTATCTGTTACGGATCATATAGTCGAATTTGTTCCTTCTCAACAGAAGTCAAAAGATGGTAGCAATATGGAGGTCTCTCTCTCTCTCTCTCTCTCTCTCACTCAGTAAGTTTCTGGTCTTTGAACTAACAAGAATACATACTTCTATCTTACCAGATTATGGTGACAAGACAGAGAACTGATATTCACTTGAACGTTCCTGCGTTGCGCAAGCTTGACGCAATGCTTCTTGTAAGAACAGATTATCCATGATCTTTACTCGTTTTAATGGTTGATGATTAATCTAATTCGGATGCTTTAACCTTGAACAGGAATGTCTCGACAACTTTAAGGACCATAACGAGTTCTATTATGCATCAAACGACCAGAAATCTGTCGAAGAGAAACACAAATGGTGGATTCCTACTCCTAAGGTTCCTCCAAATGGTTTATCTGATGTTACGAGAAACTGGCTGCAATATCAGAAGGATTCCGTAAACCAGGTTCTGAAAGCAGCCATGGCTATAAATGCTCAAGTCTTAACCGAAATGGAAATCCCAGAAAGTTACATAGAAGCTCTTCCTAAGGTACATATAGAACTATGGGATTATTTTTACTATTTTCAGGACGTTCTGATATATTTATCATCTCATTTGTTCGTACCAGAATGGGAGAGAGAGTCTCGGGGATGTATTGTACAAGAGCATCACAGACGAATACTTTGATCCGAATGCTTTCATTACTACTGTGGACTTGTCCTCAGAGCATAAAATCCTCGACCTCAAAAACAGGATAGAGGCATCCGTCGAGATCTGGCAAAGGAAAATGAACGCGAAAGATAGCAAGCCTTCTTGGGGGTCGGCTGTGAGTATGGAGAAGAGAGAACTATTTGAAGAAAGAGCAGAGACGATTCTGCTGATTTTGAAGCATCGGTTTCCAGGAATTCCACAATCTGATCTTGATATCAGCAAGATCCAACACAACAAAGTAGGAAGTTTCTTAACTTATGTAATCTGACATGATAAGTTTTTTTTTTTCTCATCTTTTTCTTGATGTTTCAGGACGTGGGGCTAGCGATTCTCGAAAGCTACTCAAGAATCATCGAAAGCCTAGCATCCACGGTGTTAACAAGAATAGAGGACGTGATTCAAGCTGATGATCTTGCTAAAAAATCACAAAGTGCAGAACAAAAGACGTTTCCCTCGCCATTGAGAATCGAGAAAACTCTGAACACTAAAGAAGACAATTCAGCAAATAGTCCATCATCAAAGACACTGTTCGATTTTATGGGTTGGGAAACAGATAATGGAGGGGCAGCATCAAAGAAGGATAAACAAGATGAAGTCAACATGAAATCTCTTAGCAAACCAGCTAACATTGCATTGGACAAGAAAATGACCTACATAGAGAGGCTTGAGAATTTAGGTGGCATAAGGAGCCCAACGGCACGCCACTAAACAAGACGACGATGATTCCTAGTGCTTGATGTATATAGAAGTGGTCATATCTTAGAGGTTCTAATCGAGTTCTAGTTTGCCTTTCGTAAATAGGAAAGTTTGGTAGTTCAATTGTATTATTTTGAAGCACTTTTAGATGTCATAGAGTTCTTGACTGTTACTATTGCGGATTACATAATAGTAGCACATTCTAACAAAACAAACACTCCTCCCAAAATGGAACAGCAAATGTCTCAAAGAACTTGCTTCGTGGATAATATTTGCTAATATGTTTCATGACTAACAAACATAATCGCCACGAAATAGGGGTTTAAATTCAAGTAATATGCTATAAACTTCTCATAGGCATATATACAAACACGTGGAGAGCAATATGCATCAGGAAATTATTTGGATAAAATTATTAAACATACTTGATCCATACAGATCCCACTGGCCAGTTGTGCCGTATTTTGCAACTACTGCTCCAGCCCTACACAATTTATCCGTAATTAGGAACAATCATCCATCTTTACACAAACGAATTGTCAATTTTGAGTTAGATTTTTTATTACCTGTAGTTGGTGGGCTTGAAGCTGAGGCGAAAAGGCTTGACTTGGAACTTAGTTCCGGTGAGGGAGCTGCCGGAGAGGCCTTTGACGGCGGCGGCAAAGGTTGCAAGTGAAGCCATTTTTTGATTGTGAGTTGACAATTTTGACTGTTTGTTGATGCTTTTTGTATTTTTCGATGGAATATTGGCCTGCCACGTGGCGATCTCCCTTGGGAGAGGGTTTAGTTTTGATAAGCCTATCCTTGGAGTTATTATGTTTCCTTAAAAATATTTTGTTTGGAGGATTGGGTGTTTTTTTTGTCTTTCCAAAATTTTGTTTATGATTTATCTCAAAATCAGATTAGTTGTGGTGAAACAAATGAGGTAAATTAGTTGAGATTAATAGCTAATGTGAATTAGTTGTGGTATATTTAGATGACAAAGTTCATGAATTCATATGACATTAACTTTGGTAAATTATATGAGTTGATAAATTAGTTCAAGTTTGTTGAATTGAGTTGCATCGAAAACGGTTGAGTTGTTCACTAAGTCTTTGAGGTGAAATGAGTTTAGTGAAGTTGGTCTTCATACAGCGAAGTTGGTCTTATGAAGGTTTAAAAGTGGATTATATAAGTTGAGTTGTTCTCATATGTTAATGAAACAAGTCTAATGGAGGTGAGTCAGGTGACAGTCAAGGTTTATAACTGAATTGTGTTTGAAACTTTAAGAGGACATAACTTTTAAACGATTGGATCATTTTACAATTAGTTTGATGCAACAAGTAGCAAACAGTGTCGGCTAACTAACCGTGTCAATAACAAGATAAGTTTAATATAAATACTATTGTAGTTCAATTATGTTAAAGGTTACAATCGTCTATCAGTGAGTACACGAGCGAAGTGCAAAGTTTTCCTACTATGAGGGATTGGACAGAAGGTTGATTTTGTTTTAGCAGGTCAGAGGTGTATCTTGCAACCCATTCTATATAATCTCTATATTTAATTGTACTTTAAAATGTATTAATCCACTTTTAAAATGCATGTATATGACCAGGTACGGGAGGAGTTGACCAATCTCTCAGGTGACCCGTCATATGATCATACTTCAGAGGATAGTTCAACCCAGACCCCATCTATATCCGACATGTCTGAGTTGTACTTGAAGAAGGTCGGCAGGTCTCATGGACGTGTTAGGGGCCTTGAACAAAGTAGGCAAGAAAAGACGGGTCTCCTCTGGTCCTGACGAGACGTCAGCCGGTACATCTTATGTACTTTTCACCCGGGCCGACATTGACAATGTTATTGCTGAAGAACGAAGAATCAATGAGGACAGAGAGCGACGCTTACTCCTACAAATGCAGCAGACGGAGGAGCGGTTACTCAAACATTTTTAGGAACAAATGCAAGTGATGATAAGTCGGATGGGTGGGGCGTCGGGGACATCGAACAACGTTCAGGATGGTGACCCGGTTGAGAACCAGGGTGATGCTGATCATGATGGTGGTGATGAGGAGTGATACATTTTCTATTACTTTGTTATGTTTATTTTAAATTGAAGTTGATGATTGTTTATTTTAATGTTGTGTGTGATGTTATTTTAATGGACAAGAACATGCTAATGATTATAATTAATGTTGTTTGTGATGTTATTTTAATTGAAAATGAACTTGAGAATGATTTTAATTAAGATGAAAATAGTTTTAATTAAATAGATAATTGAATTGATATTTTTAAATGGATAAGTGAAAATAATTATACTCATGTATTCATGTATGTAATGATATTGTTGTGAATTGAAGATTATAATGAATTTAAATGTTGTGAATTGAAAATTAGAATAAATTGAAATGGTATGAATTGATATTTTAATTAAATTATTTAATTTGAAACACTAATTTGGTAAATTCTCATTTAGAAATAAATATATCATATGCTTTGACAATTTAATAATCAACCATTAAAGTTAAAATGGATTGAATTAAAGAATTAAAATTAAAATTAAATTGAATATATATTAATTGCATTTACAACCTGTCGACTAAAGCTCCTAGAATAAATGACACATAAGGGGCGCTCACAATGCTTCGTACGTAACCGAGAGGTCGTGCTCGCGAGGGAGCATTATTTATGAGATTATTTTTAATTTTAAGAATATTTTCATATTTTAGAGTTGTAGAATTCTAAAATTTTAAAGCTTTGTACTGTATTTTTTTAGAGTTTTTAATTTTAATGATGAAAAATAGATTTTTTTAGAGTTTTTAATTTTAATGACTCTTTTGTACGTTACTTATATTGACCATATATATATATTTCAGAGTCGGAGGTTTTATTTTGATGAATGCTAGATGACTGTTAATTTTCTCCAATATTCATCAAAAAATGCTTGAAGATCACATACATAAGGGAAAGGAATTGCTGGATTAAAAAAAATAAAAAAATCAAATTAAATAATAAGATTAACAAAGATAGGTAATTGCAACTGAAATTAAGAAGAGGTAATTAACTAGCTAAAGGTAGGGCACAATACTTGCACTTTGTCGACATTTTGATTTGGATTAGTAGTAGGATAATCTTCCTACTAAGAGGATCGGAGAAATAAACCCATTAACTATATACTACTTCAAGGCAATGAATAGCTCCAATCTTTTCACTAAATGATACTACTCCATTGCCTGATTTCAGAATCGGAAAATTTTCAACTTTTTTTATAATATTAGACATAAAATTTTATGTTTGTTTGAATAATAACACTATTACTTTTATAATAACTCTCATATTTCTTTTACTTATTGTTAGATATGGGACATAAATCTCGAGGCATTCAAATGTCCGATATGTAAATCTCGTCTGGAATCTCAGAAAGGACTTGTTCGCCATTTGCTAAAGAAGCATCGCTCTACCATGGGGGAAATTGATTCCAAGTTCTTAGGAATAGATTTGAACGATGACAAGAATAACAATTATGGAACAATTGTTAGAAGAGTTAGGAACTGGATCAAAAAAGATGACGATTATGAAGAACCAGAGATATTTCCAGGAAGAAGGGAGAAAGCAATTCCGCTTTTCTTGAAAGATTGAAGAAAGGGATAGCAAACAACGACTAATAGGTACTATCATATCACTACAAAAAATTGCTCAAATAACGAGGGGAATTGGCGAGGGATATTTTACCCTTGCTATTTGGCGAGAGATTTAACGAGGGACACAAATAACGAGGGGATTGGCGAGGGGCGGAATCACACTCGCTAGCGAGTGGAAACAGATGCACTCGCCAATTGGCGAGGGATATGGTGACGGTGTGTTTTGCACTCGCTCATTGGCGAGTGCATTGTGGCCCTCGGGATTTGGCGACGGTCCACCACTCGCTAATTGGCGAGGGGGGTGGGGCCCTCGTAATTGCCCTCGCCTAAAGCCCATTTAAAAAGCCCTCCTCCTTCTCCAATTTCGCGTACAGCCGCACCACCGCCGCTGCCGGAGCTATCGATCGAGACTAATTTTTAGATATTTTTGTTCTACACTTCGAGGGGTTCATTTCTACGGTAAATTTATGCGTTTTTATTGATTAAATTAATAGTAATTTGATTGATCAAATAATTGGAGATGTAATTTATTTTTATAGACAATACATACATGTAATGTGGGGTTGTGATGATTTCACATGAATGGTGTTGATGAGTACATGTAAAAAGTCTTGAACATTTTGATCCTTGCCACAAGTTCTACAAACTTTTGAAATGGTAACAACATTGTAAAGATAATTTTTATATTTTTAGACTAGTGTTAAACTTTTGAATAAAAAGTTAACTAGATTACTAGAAAAAGGAGATTGGAAAAGAAAGTAGACAATTTTCAATAGTTCTATTTTTAAAAAAATTGAAAATAAATAAATTCATTGGAAGTCATTCGTAATACCATCCCGTGTATAGAGATTGAAGTGAAGTGAACGTACGAGAGAATGTTTTATTTTATATGGTTTTAATTCATATTGCTTGTGTGTGATTAATTAAGTATTGATCTAATATATAAATGAATTGAGTTAATACCATATAATTGGTAATTTATTAATTAATTGAGTTAATACATATAGTTGGTAATTGAGTTAATAAGTTATTAAATTTAGCTAATGAAGGGCTTTTGTTAAATTAATTAAGTATTGAGCTAATATATAAATTAATTGAGTTAGTAATCTATTCAATTAAAATTAATTGAGTTAGTAATCTATTCAATTAATTGACTTAATTAATAATAAAAGAATAAATTTGAGTTAATACATACATGTATAAATTATTAAATTTAGTATATATTAATAAAGGGATTTGTTAAATAAATTGAATTAATTAATACATATATAAGTATAAGTTATTAAATTTAGTAATGAGGGATTTGTTAAATTAATTAAGTATTGAGCTAATATAATTAATTTACTTAATAACATATAGTTGGTAATTTATTAAATTAATTGAGTTAAAGAATAAAAACAGAAATTAAAAGGGATAAATATATAATGCATTTGAAATATTACGACTAAAGCTCCTAGCCTAATTGGCACGGGGGCGCATAAACTCTTCAGAATCCGGGAGGTCGCGAGTTCGACCCCCATGCGCGCGCCCAGGTGCGAAAAAACATGAATAAATCCAGCGTATTGGCGAGGGGATTTGCCCTCGGGATTCGCCCCTCGCCTCTGCCCTCGCCAAATCGTGATTTGCCCTCGGGATTCGCCCCTCGCCAAATCATGCCCTCGCCAGCTTCCATCTTTGCTTTGCAGGGTACGTTGATTTGCTAGCTCCCAATGGCTTTTCTTTTTTCTTTTTTTTTTGTGAAATTTGGGAGTTTAATGCGATGCATGTACTTGGAATCTTGTTGAATCAATTTCATGCTTTTCTTTTTTTTGTGAAATTTGGGAGTTTAATGTGATGCATGTACTTGGAATCTTGTTGAATCAATTTCATTTGGGAGGTTTATCATGGGAGAAATGGGCTTTGTTAAAGGTGATTTTTTTGTTTGTTTGTTTGTTGTTGGATCTATATATAGCTGTTAAATTTGGATTGAGTGTTTAAGTTTGTAAGACGCCTGTATTGTTGTGACATCGTGACGTTGTGGTTTAATATTTCTTATTCTATGAAAACAAAACCCTCGATCAAACAATAATAATTCCGATTCTAAGTAATGTGTAGACATTAAAATTTTGCAAATTCACCTACAAAGCATCCATCTCATCTCTCTGCATCCATCATATATACACATGACAAGTTATATGTTAGTTACTGCCCTAAATTAGCAAACTTAAAGATATAGTTTGAAGCTAGCTCACCAATTTCGTCATTTTTAAACCCCATCACATTAACGTCATCTAGGCTAAGCATGATATAAATCCTTGGAATATTAGAGATATACTTAGCACATCATTTCAGCTAGGCAAACTGACCCAAATCGTGGAGTAGACAACAATTACCAAAGCTATGAGAATCGTGGACGACAAACTAGAAGTTCCGATCAGCGCAGAATCTGTTCAGTGGACGACAAATTATTTCTTCTGTCAAATGCAAATATTTTCTTTCTTGACGCTTACATTTTATTTGTTGATGCAAATCTTTTCTTAGTTGATTAAAATTATTATGAATTTTTATTACAGAGAGATTAGAAAAGTTGACTAGCATTTATTGGTAGTGGTCAATTCCCTAAATGCAGAAAAATACAGAAATTAATATAAAATTAACAAAATCACAAAAAATACAAAAATAAAATTTGCATCGATGAGAAAAAATAATTTGCATCAACTAAGAAAAGATTTGCATCAATGAACAAAAATTTTAGCCAAAAAATAAATTTGCATCAACGAAAAATAAATTTGAATCAAAGAACAAGGATCTTCATCTTCTTCAACACAAAAAAATTAAAAACTCAACCTAGATATTGTTATTGTATATCTATTGCTTTGAATATTTATGTATTTTCATATGAATGTTATATACAATTTTTTTTAATGGGTGTTATTTAACTATCATACCCCATATTAAAACTTTGAATCTCACCACAACTATATTGAAAATGCCAATAATATATCATAACATTTTAAATTAACCTTCCATAAAATTAATATATATAGTTCCTTTATTTGAGTATTGTTTTGACTGGTCCTATTACTCTTAATAAAAGACTAGTGTAGAACCCGCGGATTTTAAATAAACATTTTAATATTACACCTTTTATGTATTTACTGAATTTAAATTTTAATATTTTCATTTTTGCATGATATATTATTATAATTTTGTTTTAAATGGTTGAGTATATTGTTAAGTTCATTTGTGTAAATTTTATTTAATATTTTTTCAATTATATTATTTGTAATTTAAATTGTATATTATGGAGTATAATGTAAAATATCAATTAATTTGAAATAGTTGAACTTAGTATAACATATTTGATGATAATTTAGAAAGAAATAAAAGTGACTTAACAATCTTCATAATTTTCCTCTCATGAAGGATAATTAGCATATCAAAAACATAAGTTCTTTAGATAATACTCATTTATATAGTCCATAATAATATAAATAACAGACAACATCATCTAAAAAAAAATTAAAATTTAAAAAATGTAATTTTGTCAAATTCTTAACATAAGAACTACGAAATGTATTTGCAGAGCATTCGGATCAGCTTTATCTTGTGAGTCGCTACATAATGGGCCGAACAACCTACCTGCAAAATATAAACAGATTTCACTTCCCACTTAGGGATTGGGATGATTCTTTCCCACGCAAAACTATTGGTTTCGATGTTTATAAACTTACTCCCGCCAAGGATAATACTACTCTCCAACTCGAACTCATGGAGGGTTCCTTAGATAATTTGGTCATGTTTATCGGGGTCAACCACTCTTTCGCACTGCCCGCCGACGATTATCCTGAATTGAAACCGAATTCCATTTATTTTACCGACCACCCAGACCACACTCCACTCTTTTGGAAACCCGGCAATGATACTGCCATTTACTATTTTAATGACAGAACTTTCTTTCCTTTGGAATATCCTCCCAATCAAAATGATGGAACCGTAAACGAAATTGATGTGCCAGTACAGCCGCTTTGGTTCACTCCCTCCCCACATTAATCACCTTTCTTCTTAATTTCAGTTGTAGTAATTTTTATTTGTTTAAGCTTCTTCTCAATCTTATTATTTAATTAATTAATCCACCAATTCCTCTTCCTTATGTATGCACGTCTTCAAGTATTTTAATCATGGTTGCAGAAATCGGGTCTAGGCGGAAGGTATCCGATGGGATTTTATACTAATCGGGCCATCTAGGCGGTTGGCTCATTAGGCGCTGCCTAGACGATGAGATTTTATACTAATCGGGCCATCTAGGCGGTTAGCCATTAGGCGCTGCCTAGACGATGGGATTTTATACTAATCGGGCCATCTAGGCGGTTGGCTCATTAGGCGCTGCCTAGGCGGTTTTTTTTTTAATTTAAAAATTCGAAACTCGTTTCTGTAAATAAATAAAAAAAAACTCAAAAAATTACTAATTACATTTACAAACGGGAATTTGGGAAACGAATCAATAATACATAAATAAATTATTTTTTTAGTGTTGATATTCATGTATTTTTTTTAAAAAAAATTAAAAAAATATAAAAAAAAAAAAAAAAAAATCGGATCGCCTAGACGGTCTAGGCGCTAGTCGGTCAGAAAACGCCCGACTAGCAATTTCCGATTTCTACAACCTTAATTTTAATTAGTGTTACTTTATTATTTTTAGCAGTATGCTCTTTGTACGTATCTTTCGACATTACTTAATTTATACTCCTACAAAATAATACAGTAATTAATTATTGATCAACTGTTTGGCAGTAATTTTAGATAGTCAACTACGGGTTTAATATTTTTTTATCTCCAACATTAAGCTAGTTTAATTTCTCTTGTAAAACTGAATTTCAATTTTGATTATGTCGAGTTAGCAAAAATGAATTATTTAAGATTAAGATGATAACTAAACTTTATAAATTAAGTTGGACAATTCTTACGGTAGTCACATTTTACAAAGTGACTACGCAGTCACTTTGTCGAATCGCGCTATGTGGCGTCGTAACCGTAAAAACGACCTGCTACCTGTCATACAGGTTTCAGTTATTTTTAGCCTTATTTAAATTATATTTTGTTATTTACTATATTACCCTTCTTTTTAAATTTTATTTATATTTTACCTGCACCCACTAATTTAATGAGTGCACCCCCTAATCACATTTTTACTACAATTATCTGCACCCGCTAATTTAATGAATTCACCCCCTAATCATATTTTTACAATAATTATCTGCACCCGCTCATTTAATGAGTTCACCCCCAAATCATTTTTTTTTTACAACAGTTATCTACACCCGCTCATTCTATGAGTTTGTGCCTAATCTCGATAGTTTTTTTTAATTATATTTTTACGATTTTTTTTCTAAAAATATGAATGATTTGGTGGTGAATTTTTAACATTAGACTTACTAGGTTTGCACAATTGATTTCTCGAGACATTAAAGATTGTGTAGTCAAATAAGTTGCACTAATTTTTAATTTGATCATTACACATTTTGATTTCGATCTAATAACTACATGTAATAGCAAGTCATCAAATTTAAATATACTTATTGAACCAAAATCAAAATGTATAATCCATCCTACAAAATTCAAAATCAATACGGAGTACGATTTATTGAACTAAAAAAAATCTTTAATCTTTTTTTTTTTTTCCTTTCAATCTAGAACTCGTAAACTAAAAACCTTAAACCGCCCCTCTCTCGAGTAGTCCAGCTATTTAAAATTGAACCAGGAAATCTTCACTCCGTAGCAAACTGAGGCAGAACAAATGGCGAAAAGCAGAATAGTCACCGTTTCGGCTCTGCAATTTGCGTGCACCGATGACGTTTCAACAAACGTCGACAACGCCGAAAGGTTAAAAACCATTTCTAAGGAATTGATTTATCATCTCAATTGCTGTTTAACTTCCATTTACGGCTTCCAGATTGCATATCCACGATTGAATGCTTTATGAAGCTTATTAAGGTTTAGAATGATTAAATTGTTAGAAATAATGCTTACATGGCGAAACCCTAACTGGTTCTTAACCATTATAATGGATTATTGGCCGTCGAATCTTCGTAGCCGTACTATTTTGATGGATTTTATACCTCTTTGTTAGAGGCATTCTATGCTTGCTCACGAGCACTAGCTTGAATAGCTCACCTAATTGCTGTTTAACTTCTATTTACGGCTTCCAGATTGCAATCCACGATTGAATGCTTTATGAAGCTTATTAAGGTTTAGAATGATTAAATTGTTAGAAATAATGCTTACATGGCGAAACCCTAACTGGTTCTTAACCATTATAATGGATTATTGGCTGTCGAATCTTCGTAGCCGCACTGTTTTGATGGTTTTCATACCTATTTGTTAGAGGTATTCTATGCTTGCTCGTTGAATAGCTTTAGATCAATCATAAATGAAGCTTGAGTATTTATTTACTGTTAGTGCTTGTTAATGGTGGATTGTTGATTACTAATTCATTATTAATTATGAGTATTCTAGGTGGATTATTGCATCTAGCCGTTTCTTTGGCAACAAATTGTTCAGAGATACACCAGAAATTTGTGATAGGTTTTTATTGTTCCTGTCTGTCCAATCTAAAGCTTTGTTCAAAATAAACCTGATTCATGCTCCTTTTTTGGGTGTCTATATGAATTATGCCCTTATCCTTTACTTTAAGAAGAGGAGAAGCAAGCATGAAAAGTTAATGTTCATCTTTCCCTCCCTTTATAGTTTATGTCCGACAGTATCCCATAAATTGCCTATCCCCTTGGAGGGAACTTTATTATGAAAATTTTGTCATTTGATATAACACCATAAAACCAGAATAAATTTGATTGCAGATTGGTTAGAGCTGCTCATCAGAAGGGGGCGAACATAATTCTTGTTCAGGTTTGTAAAGCTTATCCATTTCTACTATTTTATCCTAAGTGGCGTAAACCAGAATGCTTGGTGTATTTCCATTTACCAGATGATTTTGCACATTCTTCCTTAATTCCAAGAAGTTCTCCTGTTCATGATTATAGAACAACATTGAATCATCAACCTCAGAAGAGATTGCAACACATATATTCTTTCCACACATGAAATATCTTGAATGAGTCCTGGTGTTTTCCCTTGTGATCTCCAGTTGATTGCCAGTCTTTAATCCTTGTGTTATTTTACAAGTGAAAATGCTGATATCCTACCACAACCTATAAAACATAGGTTTCGAGTACTTCAAAAGAGAGACCTTCATATCATTTTTCTTTTTTTGTAAATCATTTACTCACACACTTTAAAATGTGCTGCTAAATTTGGTCTACCTCAATCTGTTTCAGGAATTATTTGAGGGTTATTACTTTTGCCAAGCACAGAGGGAAGATTTTTTTCAGCGAGCTAAACCTCGTAAGGAGCACCCTACAATACTGAGGCAAGGATGTTCTGTTTAATTCTTAATAGAAAACCTTGAATTAAATGAACTTTTAGGGAGTGTTTGTCATAGCTTAAAAAATGCATCTCTCCACTTTTGGCTTTAAAATATCAGAAAAAAAAGCTTTTTTACTTTACTGCTTCTGCTTATAGGTTTGAAGCCAAAATCTAGAAGCAGTTGGGGGAGAGGGGTGCACATTTATGCGTCAATGATACACTTGTAAATTTGACTGTTTGATGATTTTGAAGGAAATGTGTGGTTTTAATTTTTAAAAGTAACTTCTTATTTTTGTCAAATATCACTTCTTACTGAGCGCAACAAACTTTTACCATAGAGTGATTTTCCATTAATATCTAATATTATTTACTTCAAAAGAAAAGGCAATCACAAACACTCCCTTGCAAATTTTGGATTAACTTAAAACGGAAGCAGACTATGTAACTAAATCTTGTGCAACTCAGGATGCAGAATCTGGCAAAAGAATTGGGAGTAGTTATACCAGTCAGTTTCTTTGAAGAGGCAAACAATGCACATTTTAATTCGATAGTTGTAATAGATGCTGATGGTACAGATCTTGGACTATACAGAAAATCGCACATCCCAGATGGACCAGGTTTGCCAACATTGATTAGATGCATCTGTGATGATAATTTCATAATTGGGTTTTATTTATGGCTAATTATGTACTCCTCAGGTTACCAGGAGAAATTTTATTTCAATCCTGGCGACACTGGTTTTAAGGTCAGACCAAGTGATGAGTAACCAACCTCATGTTCTTCTTCATTGCACTAATACTTTGTTGCATTGGCCTTTCTGATTGTTTCCATGGTGATGCTAACAGGTTTTCCAAACTAAGTTTGCCAAAATTGGAGTTGGTAAGACGTTTTTACACCAAGCTTAATGTCCATCATTTGATTATATGTTTTAGAGTTCATTGAATGTTTGAATGCACAAAAAGGATAAAATAAACATTGAAACTTCTAAAGTTTCATATAGTTCACTTATGTGTACTAGCAAACTACAACTACTAGTGACTAAATACCACTCCTGGTTACTTGGCAGCGATTTGCTGGGATCAGTGGTTTCCAGAGGCAGCTCGAGCCATGGCCCTCCAAGGTGCAGAATTACTGTTCTACCCCACAGCCATTGGCTCTGAACCTCAAGATGATGGCTTAGATTCTCGAGATCACTGGAAACGGGTGATGCAAGGCCATGCTGGCGCTAATCTGGTATGTTTTCTAGAGTAGCTCCAAGTATTGTTTTAGATGTATAATTTACGAGCATCTGAAGTATACTTCTCTTGTGGCATGAGATACAATTTTTTTTTTTTTTGGATATGAGCATGAGATTCATTATTTGCTAAACATGTTCAACCTCCTCGACTTTGATTTCACTTCATTACTCTCTTTGGCTGTTGTAATTTGTATTAAAATTTTCACGTTAAATTGGACTTATCAATGAATTTCTTTTCCATTATTACTAGTAGGCATTAGGATTTCAGTTACAATTCATGTTGGGGGAAATTTATCTAGGGTCCCTATTCTGTGGCAGCCTACTGTCTAGATATTGATAAACAAAGAAGATAAATCTTGATTTTTCTAAATGCATTTAAGAAAAAAAACCCGTTTCATGTCAAACAAATCTCGGTAGGTTTTACTTTGACAGGTGGGTGACCTAAGTCTTTTATACATACAGGTGCCTTTAATCGCGTCAAACCGCATCGGTAAGGAGACTATACAGACAGAACATGGCAAGAGTGAGATCACATTCTACGGGAACTCATTTATAGCTGGTAAGCCTTTTTTGCTATTTAGCGTAGTTTCAAAGTCCCAAGTACTTCCACTTAATACCTCTTACAGATTCCTGATACGGATTTTGAACATGTCGTCTGTTCAATAGGTCCCACTGGAGAATTGCTTGCTACTGCTGATGATAAAGAGGAAGCGATTCTTATAGCGGAATTTGACCTGGACAAAATTAAATCGAAGAGATCTAGTTGGGGGATTTTTCGCGATCGACGTCCAGATTTATACAAGGTTCTTTTGACACTAGATGGCAGTTCTACTTGATTTACCAGGAATTTCTTCGAACTGTTTTAAATCGAAGCTGTAAAAGACAATTGGCTCTTTTGCATGTATGCTTGTTTGAATAATTTCATGGTTTATTTAGTGCAACTGAATTATTGTATGAAGTTGCCGGGTTTATTTTATGATGAACTATTAGAACACTCAATCTCAATTTAATCACGACTTTTCAATATTTGTGTGTAAAATTCACTAAAACTCTTTAGGTTATACTACTATTTTGTAGATACGACTTTCAACGTCTATGGTCAGGTCGGGTATCTCAACTGACTCATATTGAATTGCAGATGTGATGTCTTTCAGTCATTTGATATATAGATAATCGAATGTATTTTTGTGTAATAAATTTGATTAGATATCTATATTGAGCCTCATTAATCTCCTACCCTTATTAATCTACCCTAAAATTTTAAAGATCGAACTCGATTCGATAAGAAAGTCGATAAACTCGACTTGATTATCTATATAATTTTTAAAATTAATTATAAAATATATTTTTTTTAAAAATAAACTTGAGATCGACTCGATTACTTGTATATAAATATAAATTACTATATATTAATGACAAAATAGTAAATATTGTTCAAGCTCGATTAGGCTCACGAGCCTTTCGACCTGAATATTTATGAGCTCGAACTCGGTAACTACTCGAGTAGCTCGAAACTCGACTCGATTAACTTTGAGTCGATTTCGATCTTTTTTCAAGTCGAGCATGAAGCTCGCGAGCTGTCTCAACTCACTTATACCCCTACTTGAAGGTGTGTTAGTGCTTGGATTGAAGACCTCTCGATATGGATGAAATCGTCTCGAAAAAGGTAAGAACAATAGATTTACACAAAAATCAACCACAACATCAATATTTGAAAAGGGTAAGAGCAAAACGCGCTTTTCAGATTATCTAAACTTATAACCACGCTTTTATCCTCTCGCCATTGCTTCATAAAATTCACCTCATTATCAGTTCATCACCTTCTCACAGTATTCCCAAATTGAACAAAAAAAAAAATGCTGTTAACTTCTCCCCCAATCCTCCAATTCAAATCCCTCTCTCTCTCCACCCCATTTCTCCATGGCGCCACCCCCTCCGCCGCCCAATTCTTCAAACCCCCAACTTCCTCCGCAGCCGCGCCACCTCCCTCCGCCGTGGTCCCTGTAATCAAGGCGATGAGGTCACTGCAAGGGAGAGTCGTGTGCAATACCAACGACAAAACAGTGGCTGTGGAGGTTGTACGTTTGGCCCCACACCCAAAGTACAAGCGCCGTGTGAGGAAGAAGAAAACCTACCAGGCCCATGACCCGGCGAACCAGTTTCAAGTTGGGGATATTGTTCAGCTCCAGAAGGGCCGGCCCATCAGTAAGAACAAGACGTTTTGGGCCGTTCCGTTTGTTACCCGGGCCCGGAATAAGAGCAAGGAGGAGGAGGCGGCGGCGCCGCAGGGGTTGGGGATTCCGTTGGAGTCGGCCAGTTGAAGTAATTAAGTGTAATTTGTTGGTATTGTTTTGAAGCTTTTTTTGCTTAATTGTATGAATTTTGATAATGTGGTTAATTTCTTGTGTGATTACGATGTTATTGAAATTGTGGATTATCAATTATGCATATAGCTTGCTGATTTGATTGCAGAATTGTATGAATTTGTTGTGATGAATTTTGATAATGTGGTTAATTTCTTGTGTGATTACGATGCTATTGAAATTGTGGATTATCAATTATGCATATATCTTGCTGATATGATTGCATAATTGTATGAATTTGATGTGATGAATTTTGATAATGTGGTTAATTTTGTGTGATTACGATGTTATTGAAATTGTGGATTATCAATTATGCATATATCTTGCTGATATGATTGCATAATTGTATGAATTTGATGTGATGAATTTTGATAATGTGGTTAATTTCTTGTGTGATTACGATGCTATTGAAATTGTGGATTATCAATTATGCATATAGCTTGCTGATTTGATTGCAGAATGGTATGAATTTGATGTGATTAATTTTGATAATGTGGATAATTTCTTGTGTGATTACGATGCTATTGAAATTGTGGATTATCAATTATGCATATAGCTTGCTGATTTGATTGCAGAATTGTATGAATTTGTTGTGATAAATTTTGATAGTGGTTAATTTCTTGTGTGATTACGATGCTATTGAAATTGTGATTATCAATTATGCATATAGCTTGCTTATTTGATTGCTTATTTGATTGCAGAAGTGCTCGAAGGTTTGATATGATTTTAGTTGGTATTTCATACTGTTCATCTTTTTGCTCTTCATGGTTTCATTGTTGACAAGTCTGGCATCATAAGTTTAACATGATTCTTGCTCTTGAGAACTCTGTTTAAACTTAATCCATTGCTATAATTCATCTGAGGTCTCGTTTGGTAGACATGTTCAGTTATCTATGATCAACGAGCCCGTTCGTATCATTTCTCGATTTATGGGTGTCATCCTTGAGCAGGCACCATACTAATCTTCTCTGTATTGTTCTAATTTTATTGGATGTCCCTCGAAGGGACTAGATAATGTGTTTTTCGGTCATTTGATACACACAATTGAGTGCGTTTTCATCTTTCTTGCACATGATTGGTGTTCATCTTCTTCTATTTGAAGATGTTGTGTTGGATATTCTATTATTTTGCCCTCAGATTTCATCTTGTATTTTATTTCAAATATAAGTGCAATGTCTATATTCATCAAATTTCCATTGGGTTTGATGACTAGAGGAGCATTCCTTAACTTGAACTTGCACTACATTGACCCGGGATGTTTGATTTGGAATTCACCCCACTGGACGCGAAATGTTACGTCTTCTGTCTTGTTTTAGTTCGAAATTAAAAAATACTTATAAGTTCCACTATTACATTATTGATTTGACATAAAATTGCATTACATTCTACCCAAACACATACGATCACTGTTCATTAAGATTTTTAAATCCAGAATTTCCACCATCCCACGTAATCTAAAACCATACATCTAGAAGTTATCGAATAATCCCCAACATCATGGCCATCCCCATCGGTGAGATGAAGTGAATAATTTAAGTATAACGTTTTAACACTCTAAAATGAATGAATGTTAATTGGTATGTCGTATCTCTTTCAAATTGGGCTTTATTTAAATGGGCCGAGTTCATTAGCTGATGGGCTATTGCTCGCGTTAGTTAAATAAAACTTCAAACAATAATTGATGGTTAACGAAAAATATAAAAGACAAAAAGAAAAATACATATAAACGCATTATAATTGGTGGAGAGGTTTCTGTGGTAGTACAAGGTCTCTCTCTCTTCATCCTCTCTCTCTAGAAATTTGAACCTTCTCTGGACTGAGCAAGGTAAAATTAAAACCTATTGATCCTTGTAGAATTGTTTGTTCCTCTTTAATTCTTTAAAACGAAAGTGAAATCTTAATCTGAGTCCATTTGTTCAGATGGCTTCAGTATTAGCAAGGTTACAGTTCGCACCATTAATGGCGGCGAATGGAAGACAACCTATTTTTGTTACGCCTCAGAAATTCACGATGCCGACAATTAAAGGTACACCTATATTGCATTTGAACTTTGAAGCTAAAAATTGAATTTACTTCTTGTTATTTGTTGTCTGGACTGTGTACGGTTTGGAATACTATGCTATGAAATACGAGGCGAGTGATTTTTTTTTTTTTTTACTATTAATGGATTTTAGTGGAAGAATTGCACTGAATTTCAGTTGGATTTGGGGAACCTGATGAACTTGTTGTGTTCCACTAGAATTTTATATTTCTATCTGAATTTCGACTGTGTGTGTTTATCTGATAAAACTAGTACAATATATTGGATTAGTTTGGGTTGGAAATTTTGATAATAAGAAATTGTGTGGAAAGGGGATATGCAGTGTATAGATCATATTCCAGAATTCAGCTTTACCTTTTTGAGTATGTAGGTATTTACTTTTGACTTTAATGTTTTATAGAGAGACAAAATCGCATTGCTGTGATAGCAAAGGCCACAGGTGAAAGCTCAGAATCCTCACTCGTCAAGTCGGTCCAGAATATCGTGAGTACTAGGCATCGTTTCCTCCCGAGGAATTACAATGCTCTCTCTATCCTGTTATTTCCTAGCCAATAGTGCTACTTTAATCTCGTCTTCAGTGTATACTGCTTCTGAATCTTAGTATTGTTGCTGATCTTCTCTCTTTTTTGACTTGTTTTGACTAGTGGGATAACTCTGAAGATCGTCTGGCTCTGATTGGCTTAGGATTTGCGGGTGTTGTTGCTTTCTGGGCATCAGTAAATCTTGTGATGGTAACTCCTTGTCTTGTAATTGCACGTATACATGAACTTTCGAGTTTGATTGTTGTATAATGAAGCAAGAAAAATATGGCAAATAGAACAATACGAAAGCAGTGATGAAATATGGCAAATAGACCTGATACGGTGATACCCCAATATTTGATAAAATTTGGAGTAATGTAATTCCATTCTATCTTCTCGGGGAGCAACCACGTGTCCTTTCTTTCTGCTTCTACTTTACGGACTTATCTGTGAACTCCTGATTGTAATTAGTTTTTTGATGAATGATGCCCGATTTTTTTAAGTGAGAAGTTTGAGAGGCACAAGCAACTCTATATTACTATTTTGAAAAGTCTGATCATTGCTTCTTCTAGTTATTTGGAATATGATTGATTTCGGCACCCTATATTTAATTCTTGTTTCGATGCTTCTTGAATATCAAAACAGGCCATTGACAAACTTCCCGTTGTCCCAAGTGTACTTGAGCTCGTTGGGTTATTGTTTGCTTCGGTAAGTACAGCAGCTTCATTTCATCGTACCCATTGCTTGAGAAAACAAATTTACTGTGCATTATTACTTCCATTCGTGTTGCTTACTGATGACATTATAGCAGTATCAACAACATTGAAATGCACTTAATTTTCCTGCATTCGCTAACGTTGGGATTTTCAATTGCAGTGGTTCACATACCGATATCTCTTATTCAAACCCGACAGGTTAGAAAGTTATCCAATGCAGTATAAATATTTCGATTATTTTCACGTTTTCCTGTTACGAACAAGATTTCCAGTTTGGATCATACCGCTTACTGTCATTAGACTTTTGTACTGTCTGAATCCACCATTGCTGCTACTTTCTAACCTCTCTCTCTCTTTTTCAGGCAAGAACTTTCTCAGAAAATCAGCAAGTCATTATCAGATATTCTGGGGCAGTAACGTGAAGAACTTTTTCTGTTTGTTGTAAATGTGCTATTTTTAGTTCTGTTTATTCAAGCCATTTTGTGATGATTATTAGAGGAGACATGGAATGCCCTCTCCAAATCTCTGCTGGTTGTAATGTTGCATCACTCAATCTAATTGATTATCCTTTTATTTAGTGAATGTCATGTTTTGAGAGAATTTTCCGATGCTCAAGTCAGAACTAATCTAACCTCGACTGCAATCATCTATGCAATGCTCGAAACAAAATAAATTATACTTCCTCTGTCTTCCAAAAGTTTTTATACTTTCTTTTTTAATTTGTTCTCCAAAAGTTTGTATATCCCAATATAGAAGCTCGCCGTACACATTTTACTTAAATCATGTACCCAAGATTTCTCGCAAACTTTTTGGGAACTGAGAAAATATATTTTAGTTTCTTTACTAGAAAACAAATATAACTCATTTAATCATGTGAAACATGATTTTAATAGCACCAAAGGCTTATATATTGACAATGCCCGATCATAAATGTTCAGCCTTTTAATTCAGAAAAAAAATAACATACTCTCTCTGTCCCACAATTGTTTGCACTCTTGTTTGCACTTCTAAAAAAGGAAACATTTTTTTAAACCCCACCCTCAAAATATTCACATATTTATACAAAATGTCATTACTTTTAACCTCAATCCAATCACATTTTTACTTTATTCATATAACTTTACAAAATTACCCCTCAATACTCCACTTCTTACACCTTTTTCTTAGTTTACGTGCCCATAAAGTGGTGTAAACAATTCCGGGACGGAGGGAGTATGTTTGTGAATAAAATAACTAAAATAACCAAATCTATATTAGTTACCGAATAAGTTTCCCGGGCGACCCGTTAGAACAACGGTGTAACCCGAATTCCAAATTTCCCAAAAATCAGATCAATCTTCTGCAGAGTTCCCCATCATCATAATAAATTACTCTTTCGGCGCATTTCCGAGTTTCAGCTCCGATTCGATCCCTTCAATACCAGTTCCGCATTAACGGATTCCGAAGGTTCTAAATCTCCAATTCTCTCTCAACTCTAAGATTGCAGTTTAATTCTCAAATCTCGCGCTGCTGATTTTACATCCTTTAAGCGATTCTCGAAGCTGAATAATCGATCTTCATTTGCTTCTTGTTTTATCTCTCTGTTTGTTTCTTTTTTGTTTTTGTTTTTGATTGCTGTAGAAATCAGCACAATTTAGCGAATGTTTTGTTGTAATTCTTTTTCTTGATTATATGGCAGATTTTGTATGTTGGACCATATAAATGTGACATTCGGAGGACTGGATCAAGTGGTCTGATTGGAGATATGGCGTGGTTTAGTGGGAAAGTCACTTTGGGGAACTTTCCCGATTTTGCAGGGGCGGTGAATAAATTGAGTGAAAGTGTGAAGAACATTGAGAAGAACTTCGATAGCGCCCTTGGCCTTGAGGAGAAATCCGAGGCTACCGGTAGTGACGGTGAAGGTATGAGTTGTTATTCGTGCATGTTTGATTGTATCTCCCTTTGTGGTGAATGCACTATCGTTAATGTTAACGTGTTTTATTGTTCGATTCATCATCACGTCAACAATATGAAATCGTTAGATTTTGGGATTATTCAAGATATGTTGTTATCTGTGAAGCAGGAGATTGAGCGTAACTTTGTGGCTGCCTTATATGTATTGCACTTGGCATGCCACTTGTTCAATAGATTAAGCTTACACCGTTAGTGATTGTATCAGTTCTTCTAGAGTCTTGAGGTTTTTAAGGCGTAATGCAACTAGAACATTTTGTTATCCACAAACATATGAAAGAATGTATTTGAAAATTGAACCCAGTTAGGTACTTCCCTTTAGCTAATGGCTAGTCTTGTCGTAGTTCTTGTACTAAAGCCAGTATGTTTACAGTGTGCTATGAGTGAAAATCAACAGATTTACTTATTGTTTTGAAACAGCCTCAGGACTATGGCCTTCAGCTACTATCATGGGGTTTATGGCTCAGAGAGGTGAGGAAGGTACTGTCGAGTCAGCGGAAAAGTCTAATCCCTCAGAGCCTACGTCCCCCAATTCGGAAAAACAAGGTGAGGGTGATCACTCAGGTTATCAAGTAAGTGAACAAGTTCCTCAAGGAGAAGAAGCAGAGGAAAAATTAAGACTTGCAGATGTGGAGTCAGGGTCCGGAGAGAAAATAAAGGAAACCAGTGAGGAGCCAACAGACAATGCTGTTTCTGGCCACAGTGAAGCTGAGGCAGTTTCAGATTTGATTCCTGTTGAAGTATCTGAGCAAAAACCTGATGAGGTTGATCATCCAAAACCCGAAAACAATCTTCAAGAGGAGGAGAGGTCTGAAGAAGTTTCTCCTACATTTCCGGAGACAGTAGAACCAGAACGCGCAGATAGTCTTCAGGAGCACACAGTGCCAGAAGAACAGCCTTCTACATTGTTGGAATCACTAGAATCAGAATCAACAAGTACTGTAGGTCAATTAGGAGAAGTAGCTTCTGTTTCTACAATTGATGATGCACCTAGTTTGCCAGAGAGCATAGGTGAACATAATGCTGAAAAAGAAGATGTTGAAGACGATTCTCCAGCCCAAGTACAGGATGCTTCTCGTGAAGGTCCAAATGAAAGCCAAGAGTCATCTGCTTCAGATATTTCTGATAACACCAAAGAAGCTGAAGATAGTTCTACTGAAAAGTTGCCTGGTTTACAATATAACGATATGGAGGCTTCAAAAGCAGCGTCAGATTTGGTTACACCTCTCAATGATACTGGTGCTGATTTAGTTGAGCTAAAGCAGCACTTGGATAAAGATGTTTATGTAAAAGAACAAAGCTCGAGTACTGGAAGCAACTCTTCTGATATTGCAGATTCTGTGGCTGAACTTGCGAAATTGAAGAAGGAAATGAAAATGATGGAAGCTGCACTGAACGGAGCTGCTAGACAAGCTCAGGTATTAAAGTTGACACTCATTGTAGGCCTGTTGCGTGTATTCTGCATCAGCACAAAATTCTTCACTCATACTATAATGTTTCACCTACAAAGCAAACAAAAGGGAAGCTACCCTCTCTGAAATAAACAATTCATTTACTAGATGAGTAGATGATTAACTGGTTTGTGTTTGGGTCCCTCTTGTTACACAGCGTAAGTGATTGAGAGAGCTAATTTGAATTCATTGAGTACCTACAGAAGAGCTTGTTAATTGACACGTCTATTGTAGAGCCTTTCCAATAGTAGATGCCTTTTACCATGTTAAATGCTGTCTGTTAAGAAATGTGCCACAGACGGACTATAGTACTGTTACAAGCTGACTGCAGAAGCTGGAACAAAATCAACTCTTTTTGTCCAATTGGTTATTGTGATGCCATTTCTTTCATCATGTACTTATTTTAATTATTATAGAATGAGTAGGTAGTTTGTGTGTAGGACTGTATAGTAATCTCGTTACTTCATTTTATGTTGATTCCTTCTAGATTTTTTTATGCACACGAGAGTCTTGTATTTTTCCTGAAAGGGAACAAATGAGAATATGATTATCTTAACATTTCACTTTACAGGCCAAGGCTGATGAAATTGCTAAATTGATGAATGAAAACGAGCAGCAAAAGTCAGTAATATATGAACTGAAGGTGAGTTGACACTCTTATCTTTTAATTTTCTTCTGATCATCCCCCAAGTATTATACTTTTTGGATTTAGCCTTTTAGGAGATGACTGATTTGGTGATGCATTGAGTGGTTTATGTGCAGGACAACAGTAATAATATTCTTTCACTTGCCATGCATAATAACCAATATATTTGATCTTATGATGCATCTATTCATTTTCATATACATGTTACTACCAAAATGCGTTCTTCTGGCACCTTTATGCACTGAATTATTAACTGAGTAAATTAATTTCCAGAGAAAAACAAATGAAGCTGAAGTTGAAACTCTACGAGAGGAGTACCATCAAAGGGTGGCAACACTTGAGAGAAAGGTATACTTTAGCGGGTGCTATTTCATGTTTTCTTCCATGTTACGCATAAATGGTTTAGATTACATTACAGTGTCAAGGCATGATTGAGATGGCCTTGGAAATTTGGTTTTAGCAATTGAAAGTTTTTATCAATTATTTCTTATGTCTTTTCTGGTTACGGACTTAGTGTGTCTATCCAATTTTTTTAATCTGCATGAATATTATTTCTGCTTATTTCTCCAATGTCCAGTCTGCTAAAACATACAATGATTTGCTATATGATCAACCCGCTTCGTACTGCACATTTACAGAAAGTGGACTATAGTTCATGTTTTGACAGTTCAACTAAATTGTTAGGATTTCTATGCCACCTGACTGCTCATTATGTATCTTTAACTTCATTTTTTTGACTGGGGCATCTTTACCTTAGTTCTTTGTAACTAATTGCGTGTCAATTAACTATTTATTTTCAACATTGCTAAAACCCTGATTTAAACTAAAAATATACTATAAATTAGTCATTTAAACGTTCTGCAATTCATGGGATGTCATATACAGTACTCTCTTTTTTATTCTTTTTATTAATGCTGTATTCTCCTTAAAGTAGCTATGCAGTAGTAAAGTTTTCATTGTCCATCCATGTTCATCTGTTGAAACCTCACTTTTGGGACATGCTTTGCTCGAGCTAACTTTGGCATCTTCATTATATTTGCACGCAGAAATAATGTTAGCAATTTGTATCTTTCTTAAACTATAATGGATTTCCTCTGGTTTATCGATTGCGTGACTTCCAAATTCTAGTTATTTGGTTCCCTACATGCTTCACATATTTTAAGTGTGCTCATGCATTGTTACTGTTTTATTTGTTTTGGTAAGATATTGAATATATCTGAATAAAAGTGTTACTTATTCATGACTTCCTTATTTAATCTCACATTATTTATTTGACTTCCATTCTTTAGGTTTATGCTCTGACTAAGGAAAGGGATACACTGCGAAGAGAACAGAATAGAAAAAGTGATGCTGCTGCTCTTCTCAAGGAAAAAGATGAAATAATCACTCAAGTGATGGCTGAAGGTATGCAGACTTTATGATCAATGATTTCGGTTCATATTGATCAATCAGTGCTTTTAAAATTCAGTAGGATAGACTTTGAAACATGAAAAATAAAACATAAAGTATCAAGAGAGACTGGAACTAGTGATTTTTCAGCCGCTTATATAGCTTTTGATAATTGGGGGAGGATAGTTCTATTATGTTACACTATCTGGTAGATAGATTAAACTTTTTCGGAATTGATGTTGAAAACTACTTTATAGAAAGACATTGAGAAGTCACCTAATGAAAAGATTGGCTACTTTCTTTATTTAATAAAGTAGCTCTTACATTGTTGAATAAATTACTCTTGTCATGGTATGATGGTCTCCAGGTGAACAGCTCTCAAAAAAGCAAGCTGCTCAGGAATCCCATATGAGAAAGTTAAGGGCACAGGTGTGCATTTCTCGGATCGATTTCTTATCTTTAGACTGCAATTTTTTCATCTTAAATTTGAACATGGTTCAGGTTTATAATGCATGTTTCTTTACTTTTCTTGAAAGCTAGATTAGAGAGCTCGAGGAAGAGAAGAAAGGACTGTCTACAAAGCTACAGGTCAGTGTGCTTCTGTTTGGTTTTTTTAAAGCTGACACTTTTGACTTATAGTTAGTTATTTATTTACTTGTAGTTTTCCCTTTATAGTTAATTTTACCGAGTCTTCAATTTTATGCATCGTCTGAGATGATTAAAATGTGTCCAAATTTCCGCCTTTCATAACTATATCTATAATAGGGGGAAAAAGGGACGTTCTCATGTCCTTGTTATGGTGTGTTCAGGAACCACTCCATCTTTATAGTGCTTGAATATAGTTCTTTCATTTTGGCACTCACTACTAACTTTTCGTAGGATGATATGGCATTGCTATTCTGTCAATAGACATTAAAAGATTTTGATACTTGATTAATCTTTTTCTCTTTCTTTGACTGTCAGATATTTGATAATTGATCTTCATCTCTTTTCTCATACTTATTGAAATTGCTTTATTGATGTGTCATCCTAGGTTGAAGAGAATACAGTTGAGAGCTTAAAAAGAGACAAGGCAGCAACTGAAAAGTTACTCCAAGAAACTGTGGAGAAACACCAAACAGAACTTGCAACTCAAAAAGAATACTACACAAATGCTCTGAATGCGGCAAAGGAAGCCGAATCATTAGCAGAGGCACGCGCCAACACTGAAGCTAGAACTGAACTGGAAAGTCGTCTGAGAGAGTCTGAGGAGCGTGAAAGTATGCTAGTTCAAACACTTGAAGAATTAAGGCAAACTCTGAGTAGAACGGAGCAGCAGGTCATTTTCTAGAGAATTATTGATGGTGCTAATTCATCATTTAAAACTACAATGACAATTACATTCACTCTGATGCAGGCAGTTTTTAGAGAAGATATGCTCCGCAGGGATATTGAGGATCTTCAAAAGCGATATCAGGTATGCTTGATCATTACAATGATACATCATTTTTGTTAGAATTTCAATGTCTATTGTGTAATGCAGAATTACTTGTCTGCAGGCAAGTGAGCGTAGGTGCGAAGAGTTAATAACGCAAGTTCCTGAGTCTACCAGACCTCTTTTAAGGCAGATTGAAGCAATGCAGGTTTTACTTTGTGACTAGTATCTTTTCTGGAAGACTAAACTCGCATGCCATGTTTTTTAACTATTGGTTGCTTCAATTGTTAATGTCAGGAAACATCTTCCAGAAGGGCTGAAGCTTGGGCTGCTGTAGAAAGATCTCTAAACTCACGACTTCAGGTTTTTTGACAAACTCTACTCTTGGCTGATTATTTTACTCTTTAGACATCTGAATGCCATCTCGATTTGATGTGCAGGAAGCAGAGGCCAAAGCTGCTGCTTCAGAGGAAAAGGAGCGTTCCATAAACGAGCGTTTAACTCAAACTCTATCTAGGATAAATGTTCTTGAAGCTCAGGTATTTACTCTATTAATGTGTTTTGTAGTATACTTTGATGATTAGCTCATCCTTGGGGATTTTTCTGCAGATTTCATGCCTTAGAGCGGAGCAGACACAGCTAACAAGATCCCTTGAAAAGGAGAGACAGAGAGCAGCAGAAAATAGGCAGGAGTATCTTGCTTTGAAGGAGGAAGCTGACACTAATGAAAGCCGTGTGAATCAGCTTGAAGGAGAACTGAAGGAATACAGGAGAAAACACAAGGAGGAGTTGCATGAGGCGTTGATGCATCAGGAGCTTCTTCAACAGGTAGGATATTTACTTTTGCTACTTGGAACTTCATTATAAGGGTTAAAAAAAATGGTAGAATGGCTATATGTTTCACTCATGAATTATTGGTTCAAGATATAGTTGCTTTTCACCATTCTTCAGCCTGCACTTTTTCTCATTTCTCTTGATAAATTTTGGGGGATTACTCCATTGAAAAAAGAAGTATATGATCATTGTACTTTAACAGGAACTGGACCGGGAAAAAGCTGCTCGTTCAGAACAGGAAAGGGTTGCCCGCATTCAGTCTTCTGCTGTACCTGATCAAAGTCCCGTAGCTAGGCAAAAGTCAGCTTCCTTTGACAATGGTATTTCTTCATCTACTATATGCAAATACGGAGTAACTTTTATATTTCATACTGCTGCTTTTGATAATCTACTTCAACAGGCAACTTGGCTCGTAAGATTTCAAGCGCAAGCAGTTTGAGCAGCATGGAAGAAAGCTATTTTCTGCAATCAACGTTAGGCTCATTTGATAACTATTCTGAACATAGAAGTGCTGGAGAGGGTCCCATGAGTCCTTATTATATGAAGAGCGTGACATCAAACACTTTCGAAGCTGCCCTTCGTCAAAAGGAGGGAGAGCTTGCATCTTATGCTTCTCGATTGGTATTAAGCCAATCTCTGATTCTCTGAACTGCGTTTTAGTATAAATCGTACTCCGTAGTATTCTGTTTAATTTCCTTTCTTTTAATTATGTCTTTTTATCCTCCTTAGGCTTCTATGGAATCCATCCGTGACTCTCTTGCAGAGGAGTTAGTCAAACTGACTGCCGAGGTGAGCTTTTCATTCTTGAGCTAATGGAAACACAATATTTCCGTTTGCGTATTCCTTTTAAGTTTCTCTCTGCTTCCTTGATGGTTCTAATTTATATGTGGATGATTATATGCTGCAGTGTGAAAAGTTACGAACAGAAGCTGCTACACTACCTGGAATACGAGCAGAATTAGAAGCACTTAGAAGGAGACACTCAGCTGCACTGGAGTTGATGGGAGAAAGCGATGAAGAGGTATCCCAATTTTCTCTCTTTATGGAATTGCCAAAAGTATCCTTTTTTCTAGATATTTCATACTAGGAATGAACTCGACACATTCTAGATATAAAGCTTATATTTTGAGGATTATTAAATGAACAAATGATATTGGCACATAGTGGAAACCGAAAATTGAACTGCGAGCTAGCTATTAAATCAAATATATTGGAAAGCGCTGACGTATGAAAGTGGAAACTTTATGTAGTTGGAAGAACTTCGTGCGGATATCGTTGATCTGAAGGAGATGTACAGAGAGCAAGTAAACTTGCTTGTGAATAAGGTGAATGCTCCTCCTTCTATCCTCTTTGGAGAATGTTGATTACTAATAGTAGTAATTATTTTATCCATCTTGTGAATTCATGTGTTTTTTCTGTGCAGATTCACATACTAAGTTCGTCTATGGGTGCTTCGTGATAGTGTATCGATTAATGCTGGACTTTTAATTTTTGTCGCATTTTCTTGACACGTATTTACATGTGAGATTTGTTTGCAACAAGTTTCTGTTTATATGTGACTTCTAATCTGTACCACAGATGGAAAATTAAGTTCATTCAAACTCTATTGATGTATAGCCGGTGAAAAGATATTGCAGTGCTTTTTTTTTTTGTTCGAGCTTGAAAAGTTTCGGTTATATAACTTGTACGTTTTACTGACCTGATACAGTATTCAGGACTGTTGTTATATGCGTGTTTGCAAACGCGACTGGAAGGGCTAGACTCGTTTTTTCTTGTTTATATGCTTTAGCTTCTGAGAAGTGTTTTTAAACTGTGGTTAGAGTTTGCAAACATTCGTAAATGCTTCCAAATGCTACAACAGTGAATACTTGGGCTCTTGATATGTAATACGGAGTAATAGCTTAGGGCATGTTTGTTTTGGGATTTTGAAATCCAGTGGATTTTGAAATCCTATTTCTTTTTGTGTTTTGTGTTTGTTTTGAGATTTATGTAGGGTAGGATTTAACTTTATAGTATAGGATTATAAGTTTTATAGGTATTTATAGGGTTGACTTTTATAGGGTTTATAGGGTGAGATTTTGATTCAGGGATTTATGGTCATAAAAGGGTTGAATAGTATCCTCATACTTTTTGGGGAAATTCAAAAGTAAAGCCGTGAGTGTTTGACAAACCCAAAACGAACAATATCATACCAATTGGGGAATACTACATAAACTTGAAATTGTAACGTGTAATATTAATTAATCAATATTTCTAACAATTAATTTATAAGTAAGTATATAATATTCTTTAATCCGCGTAATAATTAGACGGTTTTGAACGGAGTTTGGAAAGTAGCTTTAAAAATAAAATAAAACCAGTAAAAGAAACTAGGAAAGTACCGTTAACATTGAAATTGAAAATTCTATTCGGAAATTAGGGTTTGTATTCTCGACTTCTCGTTCTCTGCTCTCGCCGTCCTCTTCGATCCAGTTCTTCGACCTCTGTACTCACTCGACTTTTCTGCCACAGGGGTTTTCTGTTATCGATCTAATCTTGTTTTCTCTTGTCACGATTGTATAATTTCTCGAAAATCGTGAGTTATTTGCGGGGTTTACCGTTCGTCATGTCTATGAAATTCGAGTTCTTTGAATCCTTCAATTGTTTCCGTCCTAAAATTCGAGTTCTTCAATAGATTTATCTGGAAGTCGTTTGAAAATGGTATTGTTTCTTTATACTGCGATATCATATCGAGAAAGTTTTGGGATTTCCTTTCTTTCGATATAAACGAGTTTCTTCAATAGATTTATTTGGAAGTCGTTTGTAAATGGTATTGTTTCTTGATACTGCGATATCATATGGAGAAAGTTTTGGGATTTCCTTTCTTATATAAACTCGAGTTCTGTACTGCGATATCTTCTCCAATTTCCCTGTATACGATTATCTGGTGGTTGTGACCTGAATTAGTTTGTTGCATTTGATGACATGCTTGACCATCATCCTTAAAATTTTGCAGCTCAAAAACTTATGGGCCATGGAAGCAAATATTGTACGCTCATCAGTGGCTTCTAGTTTTAAGGTACCATCTCCTGACCTTATTGTAGCTTCTATTCCATAGTTTTCACAGTGTTGTCTGTATTACTGGAGGTTGAAACTGGAAATTTCTCATAATCACTAATTTTATATTGACATAGACTTGTTTGGAATTGTTAGTGGTTTTGTTTTAAATAAATTATTTCTGTAGTTTTTGCTTGAGAGGCTTCCATGCTGTTATGGAGAAAAACATACGAGCTAATGGAATATTTATTCATTATCCCAAAACATGCTTGAACAAACATAGGTATTGTTTAGCCTGTGAGATTGCATGGTCTATTTATTCATTATCCCAATTGTGAGCTAATGGAATGTGATATTGCATCACTCTGATCTATTCGTATGGCTAAAGTTGGTTGCACTACTTAAAACATAATTCGTATCATGGTGGATGTAAGATGGCTGCATAAAAATTAAAAGTTTAATTATGGTTACCCTTTCCTTTAAAAAGGGATTCGTGATGTTTCAGGAAGTTTCTTCTTCACATGTTTTCAAACACAAATGATCATGCAGTAAGTCATGAACATTAAAGTTCACTCCACCTGCTGACCTTTTTTCACAACCATTACCAAGCTTCTGTCAATTAGCACTGTTATATAATCCACCGCTTTAATCTCTTTGTTTTACATGTGTATGCTCATCAAATTCCCAACTGGAACTTCTCTGTCTTTCTAAAATGCTTCAAAATACAGAAAGCAAGGCTTCAGATGTAGCTGTAAATGCTTGTAATTGAGTTTCAGAATTTGCATCACTAAATTGTCTCCATTATAAAAAATATATGAAGCCAAATTTCCACTTACTTCCCAAACTATATAAGTGAGAGACCATAAATGATTATTAAATGCCATGTTCCTCAATGTTCCTTTTATTTGAAATTACGGGTTGATAATTTAAATCTTGTTAATATTGTCCCTTTTATGACTCATGTCCCTCAGTGTCCCTTTTGTGTGTCTTAATAAGACGGGAGAGCAGAGAACAAGACGGCGGGAGAGCAGAGGTCGAAGAATTGGATAGAAGAAGACGACAAAAGAGCAAAATCCAATTTCAAATTTCAATATTAACGGTACTTTCCTAGTTTCTTATACTTGTTTTATTTTGTTTTAGAATATATATTGTCCCTTGATGTCTCTATTATGTAAATTTCGATTTACACTTGGAGAAATTGAATTCCAATTCTCGAATTGGAAATTCGTCGGTTTTAGAATGTATAATGTCCCTCAATGTCCCTATTACGTAAATTTCGATTACACTTAAAGAAATTGAATTCCAATTTTCGAATTGGAATTTCGTCGGTTTTGGAATGTATAATGTCCTTCGATGTCCCTATTACGTAAATTTCGATTTACACTTGGAGAAATTGAATTCCAATTCTCGAATTGGAATTCCGCCGGTTTTGGAATGTATAATGTCCCTCGATGTCCCTATTACGTAAATTTCGATTTACACTTGGAGAAATTGAATTCCAATTCGAGAATAGGAATTCCGTCGGTTTAGAATGTATAATGTCCCTCGATGTCCCTATTACGTAAATTTCGATTTACACTTGGAGAAATTGAATTCCAATTCTCGAATTGGAATTCCGTCGGTTTTAGAATGTATAATGTCCCTCAATGTCCCTATTACGTAAATTTCGGTTTACACATGGAGAAATTGAATTCCAATTCTCGAATAGGAATTCCGTCGGTTTATAATGTATAATGTCCCTCGATGTCCCTATTATGTAAATTTTGATTTACACTTGGAGAAATTGAATTCCAATTCGAGAATTGAAATTCCGTCGGTTTTAGAATGTATAATGTCCCTCGATGTCCCTATTACGTAAATTTCGATTTACACTTAAAGAAATTGAATTCCAATTCTCAAATTGGAATTCCGTCGATTTTGGAATGTATAATGTCCCTCGATGTCCCTACTACGTAAATTTCGATTTACACTTGGAGAAATTGAATTTCAATTCTCGAAATGGAATTCCGTCGGTTTGGAATGTATAATGTCCCTCGATGTCCCTATTACGTAAATTTCGATTTACACTTGGAGGAATTAAATTCCAATTAGAGAATTGGAATTCCGTCGGTTTTGGAATGTATAATGTCCCTCGATGTCCCTATTATGTAAATTTCGATTTACACTTGGAGAAATTGAATTCCAATTCGAGAATTGAAATTCCGTCGGTTTTAGAATGTATAATGTCCCTCGATGTCCCTATTACGTAAATTTCGATTTACACTTGGAGAAATTTAATTCCAATTCGAGAATTGGAATTCCGTCGGTTTTGGAATGTATAATGTCCCTCGATGTCCCTATTACGTAAATTTCGATTTACACTTAAAGAAATTGAATTGGAATTCCGTCGGTTTTAAATTGTATAATGTCCCTCGATGTCCCTATTATGTAAATTTCGATTTACACTTGGAGAAATTGAATTCCAATTCGAGAATTGGAATTCCGTCGGTTTTGGAATGTATAATGTCCCTCGTTGTCGCTATTTAGTAAATTCGATTTACACTTGGAGAAATTGATATCCAATTCGAGAATTGGAATTTCATTGGTTTAGAATACATAATGTCCCTATTACGTAAATTTTGAAATCCCAAATCCAAATTTCCCATCAAAAAACAAACATGATACAAAAACAAACATGCCCTTAGTAAATATATATGTGTTTCATTAGAATGCTACATTTTAAATCGTATTAAACAACTTTGTTACTTTCCTAGAATTGATCAACAAATCAACTAAATTTTTGGTACAAGAATAAGAAAATACTATAATCTTTACAAAAGTATAAGGACATTTTTTATTTTAAAATAAATATATTAGAAGAAAAACATATTTAAAATGAAAATAAAATTTTATATGCAACTAAATTTTAAGTCATTTAAAAATAATCCTCAATTAAATTCCACTAAGTAATTAAATTAAATGGTACATAAGTGTAAGTGTGCAACTCTGTGGAAATATTAAACATTTAAAAATTACCTATATTAGGAGTTTAGAATATTTATATGTCCTCTTTATATTAATTCTGCTTATGTGTCGTTTTCATATTAATTTTGTAAATGTGTTGATATCTTAAAAGAGCTAGGAAGATTGTTAAAAGTGATTTTATTGATTGATTTTTTTTTCTATATAGGAAGATTGTATTGAGGTCATAAAAATTAAAAAGTTTAACTATCACAATATTCATTACTCCTCCATTTTTCAATAAGTGTTGTTTTCATGAAATTTGTTTGAATTAAAAAATAATATGTATTGACAAATATATAATAAAAGAAGACTTTAATAGCATTAATTCCCTTCAAATCTTTCTAAATTCTTTAACCAATCTTTTTTAAAGTAAAAAATTAAAAGATTTTCTAAAGTTAAAGGGATGACATAATGGCAACAAATGTTGTAAAATATTATAAAATATCACTTATTTATGTACAAGAAAAAAAAAAAGGTTAAAACACTTATTGAAAAAAGAAAGTGTATAATTAAAGAAAGGGTGGTGCTAAACATTCAAATTTTGGATATCCAGAAAAGGGTATTTTAGTTAATTTTTGTTTTAAGTTATGTTAAAATGACTAATATACCCTTAGTTCAAATATATTACTGAATTATTATATTTTGAATTAAATATTAGAATCTGACACTCATTTCTCTCTCTCTTTTTATTTGTTCAAGGTAAACAATAATTACACCAAACAAGTTTCAATATTTGTATTTAAATCAAAGTCTTTCACTTCTTATTTGTTACTCCGTACTACTTAATTTCAATGTTTTCTTCTTATTATTCTCCTTCTTTCTTTCAACCCTAAATAACTTCATTTTTTATTTAAATCAATTTAATTAATTTCAGTTAATCTCAATTAATTTTAATCAATCTTAATTTTAATAAATATAATATAAATTTAATTTCAGTTACATTAATTTAATTTAATTTCAAATTATTTTAGTCCATCTTAATTTTAGTAATATACTACAAGTATTATTTATTTTATATTTTTAGATTATTCCTATTTTATATCACAAATCTTATCTCTTCCATGTAAATAGGATTCAAAAAACTAAAAATAAAATATATTTCATTCCTCAAAAAATTAATCAATGGATGTTTAGTAAATAAAATTATATTAAATAAATTTTAAAATTATTTTGAATATATATATAATAATTAAATACGATTTTTTTAATTTTAAAGTTGTTTTGAGAAACTAAAAATCGTTTTCAAAAAATTATATAATTTCGGTGATTAAAAAAAACTATTCCAAAAATATTTCCAAATTTATTTTAAAAAAACTTTAGATTTGAATATATAGTTTTTAAATGAATAAGTTTAACAATTATGTATTAGAGTATTAAACAATATTTTTTCATAAAATAAAATTACTTAACATATGATAAAATGATTTATTTCATACATTGTTAAAAAGATTTATTTTATAAATCATATATATTATTATTTTCAAGATAATTAAACTTGTTTATTTTTAAAATCTTGTATTAGATCTAAAAAATATTTTATTTACTAAACATGGATCGATTAATTTTTTGATGAATAAAATACTCCGTATTTTTTAATTTTTGTGAATCCTATTTACATGAAAGAGATAAGATTTATAATATAAAATAGGGATAATCTAAAATTTTAGAAAAAGAAATATATTACGTATCATTGACACGTAATAATAACTTATATAAAAAAATTATTATTCTCGTAAAATATTGAAGAGAAAATTTAAACTATTTAATTTATGTTAAATAATGTCCATTGATGAAGTAAATGATTCAGGGTATAGAGTTCATGGTACAGGGTAAAGGGTTTAGGGTTCTGGGTATAGTGTAAAGGGTTCAGTAGGGTAAAGGGTTCAACTACTCCTTTCAACGTGTACATATAGACTTCATTAATAAATAAATTTAAAATGTGTATTAGTATGAATTTTTATTCAATAGGGTATCATTATCTCTGACTACTCATTTTTCAGCATATAGTGTTTACGGTTCAGGATTTAGGGTAAAGGGTCCGACTACTCATTTGAACGTGTATACTTAGACTAATTTTCAATAGTGTACACTTATATTTAGGGATGATTAAATTAATTTTCAAGGTGTTGATTAAATTAATTTTCAATAGTGTACACTTATACTTAGAGAAGATTAAATTAATTTTCAAAGTGTTGATTAAATTAATTTTCAAGCACACTTATACTTTGAAAAGATTAAATTAATTTTCAATTGATTAAATTAATTTCTATTAGTTGGAAAGATTAAATTAATTTTCATGTGCTAGAGTTTGGAAGATTAGTGGGAGAAATTAAAAAAATTAACCTAATTGTGGTAATGGTGGAAGAAATTAAAAAAAAAATAACCTAATGGTTGTAAGGTTTGAAGAAATTAGGGGGAGAAATTAAAAAAAATTAACGTAATGGTGGTAGTGGTTGGAGAAATTTGTGGGAGAAATTAAAAAAACTTAACTTGGAAGAAATTATTGATATTTTTTACCGTTTAAAATTATTAATGATGAAATGGAGTAATAATGTGTATTGGGACATGGGAGATTAAAGATTCACATTCACTGTCTGCTGTCAGTATATTTTGATTTACGAGAAATCTGAACACCAATAATGCATACGCATGTTTTAATTAATTAATTGTCATCATCTATAATTAAGGGCATAATAATAATTATGTAATTAATAAAATATTAATTAATTCAGAAAAAAATTATAAATATCCATATTCTGAATGTAATTAATAAAATATTAATTAATTCAAAAAAAAAATTCTAAATATCCCAATTCTGAATACACAACATTAACGTTAAATTAAAGAATTAATTATATTAATGAGGGAAACTCTCATGTGCACTCAAGTACTTGAGTTGACCGGTCAATTGTTGACTCAATGGTCAAAATTCAAACTTTTTTTTTTTTTTTTTGAAAAAGTGTATATTAGTATATTGAAAAACGCATCTTTCATTTTTAATGAAAAATGTATGTTATTATATTGAAAAGTGTATCTTCATTTTTAATGAAAAATGTATGTTACTATATTGAAAAGTGCAACAATGTTTTTAATGAAAAATGTATGTTATATTAATGAAACGGGTATGTTATTATAACTGAAAATTGTACTCCCTCCCTCCGTCCCACAATAATTTTCATACTTTCCTTTTTAGGACGTCACACAATAACTTTCACACCCTTAAAATAGAAATTTTTTTATAAACTCCAGCCTCACAAAATCCTCAATTTTACACAAATGACATTACTTTTTCTCCACACATACACAAAAGTCAACCAATTTCTTTACTTTATACATAAAGGTTTACAAAATTACCTCTCAAAACTCTGCTCATTATTACACTTTCTTAAAATTTGTGCCCATCTACCTATGCAAATTAATATGGGACGGAGGAAGTATATTATATTAATGAAAAATGTAAGTTACTTCACATTATAACTGAAAATTGTATGTTATTATAATTAAAAAATATAAATTATATATTAATGAAAAATGTATATGAAGTGTAAGTTAATATGACTAAAAATATTATTAAAAAATGTAACTCTTGTGAAAAAAATAAAAAATTGACATTGACCGATCAATTCAGGTACACGGTGTAATCGAGTGTACAACAGCTACCCTACCCTATTAACGATGCTAATTCCTTGAAAAATGATAATTAATTAATGGTATAAAGTGATAATTAACTTTAAGAACTATATTTAGCAATCGTGGGGTCCAAGATGGTAGTCTTTGCCTCTGACACTATTTTGAAATTTGCAGAAAGGTGGTAGAAGAAGTTGAACAGGCCGAGAATTCATTTCCAAACCCTTTCAAGTAAATAATTCCGAAATTGGAATGATGACCGGAGATTCGACGCCGGAAGCCGGACTGTACATGAATACCGGCGTCGGCAGTGGACGCGGATTCATGGCTCAAAACGTGAGCTCAAACCGTTTTTCAGCGGTTATTGATCAGTTATTTGATCTCTCGCGCCGCAATTCACCCGACTACGGGGAGTTGAGGCAGCTCTGCATTTACCTTTCGAGGCACTGCTCTTTCTCTGCTACTTTGATAATGTTTTGTGGTGGAAGCGTATTTTGATGTATTTGTTTTTTTTAGTGATTCTTCTTCCGCTGTAGTTAGGGCGTAATTTACGAATTAAAGGTTTATGTTGTTCAAAATCATTTCATTTATTGCTAGTTGCAATTTCTGGACTATTCATTAATTATGCATTCGTTGACGTCTTTTGTTGATGTGCATCCTGATGGTAGGGCGTATGTGTTCATCCTTTTTTGTCTTGTTATGTTGTTCAAACTCATTTTATAAACAATTTAGGTTTACCTCTCCTGGGAACTTGTTCCTTTTGACGTTTAGTGTAAAGATGTTTGACATAAATATTTTGCTCTTTAATTGATAATGCAAGGTTTCTTTTCATGTTCTCTGACTGCATTTTCTTTTTGGTTGGATATGTTATGTTTAACATTTTCCTTTTGGCTACGCAGAGTCATAGATCATGCTATTTGGAACCATGAGATTCCTAGAAGATCTCAGGAGTTGCCTTTACTGATAAAGCAGGTAATGATTATCACTACTCATGTGATTTTTTGAAAAATTGTATAAGAAGTTGAATGTAATGGAATGAATGGTTAAAGAAAGGGCCGTAAAAACTTCTAGTTTTGACTTGTGGATATTACATCGTTATCAAACTTTGGCTTACTGAGGAGTAACCGAGTAACTATTTTCACTATCCATTTACTTCTTGAAGCTCCATAAGTGGGCATATGTCATAAAAGTTGGAATCCTAGTTTTTTATGATTCAATTTACATTGCCATTACCATATTATAGAAAACGTGGTCTCTTATACACTGCTCTGTTTCCATTCTTTAAGTACATTTGCCATCATCATAATTCCTTTCTCAGTCTTGTATTCCTTCACTAAATTAAACACCTGTTTGACCTTGTGTTTTCTCCTTGATTATCATAAATAAATGGACTCCATTTGAATCAAACCACATTTATCAGATTTACGCTTTGCTGGATATCATAATAAAGTTCTGTTAATTTATGGTAAAGCCTTTTCTCATTCTGTATCAATCATTTCATGCCCTTAGCTGTACCAAATGAAGAATGACATCCACCTGCTAGCAGCTATGATGGTCCTGACGATTTCTGTTAAGGTAGTTTCTTTTGACCTGGCAAAATTTGTTATTTCCTGCTTCAGTTGAGCATTTTGACGTAGTCTCTGATGCATGTATACCATGTTGAATTTATGGTTTGTGCTCATATTCATCCTTTTGTTTTATAAACTTATTGTGTGCAAACGAGTTGAAAATGTTACCGTGGTTTATGTGAAAGCTATTGGTGATGAGGACAATTACGAGGGAGTGGAGCAGAACAAATTTTCTTAATAGACCTGGTTAAAGGTCCACAGTAAATAATTTAGTGGTTGAATTTTGTGAAATCTTAAATAATTATCAAGTCATTTTATGGGCCTTTGCTCGTATGGGCTATCAAGTTTACATCCTTAAATCACATGATGCAAAACTTCTATGATGGTAGCCTTTTTCGTTTTTCATCTTCTATCTATATACATTCTTTCTGGGGGTACTAATGTAGATATAATAGGGTACCTGAAGTAATGTTACCTTTCTTAAACTCCCAACGTGGTATTTTCCATGATTTGTGTATAATTATCTTCAATGTTTAGGTGTTTACATGGATCCAGGAATATTGCCTTTGCATGAAGTAGTCCACAATTAAGTACCAATTCTCTTTTTTCCTGCACTAATTATTTATTTCCACCTGTAAATTATATGTTAGAGTGCTTGCCAGAATGGGTGGTTTTCTGATGGAGATTGCAAAGTGCTCAACTATCTGGCAAATGAGGTCTTTCAATATTTTTATTAAGTAATACCAATCTCTCTTTTTTCTTATGACTGTAAATGCAATTCTCCAACCGTTTGATATTTGTAGATTGCAAGGGTTTTTTGTAATGTGCCAGATTCTATGAATGAGCCAAGCTCTTCCTTTTCAGGCATCTCAACAATCATATCAAGGTACACCATGTTACTACTTTCTATCTATTTTAAATGTATAATGCTACCTTTTCAGCTCATTATGTCATAAAAAGTTAATATTTACTTGATAGCCTGCAATTTGAACCTTGTTCTGCAGCCATCAAGGGACCACTAACTGATTAGCTTCCTATTAGAGATTTTGTGTGACTGAGGATCATATTTTTTAGGTTAGTTTTACTTTGAATAGCTTCCTGGATCAGCTTTTGCTGTTAAACCTGATGATGATGATACTTAGGAATTTATAAGTGAAGAGAAGGCACAATAAGGGCTGCGCTGCATGAATGCAATATTTAATCCTTCCACGTAATTGGTTCCACATTTGTGACTGTTGTGTGATATGTCCAACCTTTCCATCAGGGCTCTATAATATTGTATAAATTACAGAGGAACAGTGATCAAATTATCAGTTTATGTAGAGGAAAGGTAATTTAACTATCACTATAACATTTTGATGCATAGATTGTTAGGGAAATTAATATAATGTAGATGAACTGATTCCACACACCTCTACAAGTTCAGATAGATGAGATGAGATGAAATTCTTTCATGGTATCATAGCTTAGGCTCGCCCACGTCCTGGGTTCAATCCCGTTGAAAGCAACTCCACCCATATTAATATAATATATATGAATTGATTCCACATTTCTCTACAAGTTTGGACTTTTAGATGAGATTATATTCTATAAATTTTGGGTCTGTTTATCGTGTTTTAATGTTTTCACCTGTAATCAATACATAGCCCCCTACCTTAATTCAAGCTATTTTGTTGCTTGCGACTGAAATTACCTGGCTGTGAGCATGTGTGCAGATTCTTTCCAAAAATGAAAATTGCTCACATCTTTCTTTCTCTTGAAGTCAAGGTAGTTATTTTCCCTTCCTTTCCCTTATCCAGGTTCCAATCTGATGTTCTAATGCTGATAGTTCTCTGGTGCATTTTGTTAATTGTAGCCTGGATTTGATGCTTATGTCAGTGACTTCCTAATATCAAACGATGTGAAGCTTTCTTCAGGAGATACTGTAGTAAGCATGCCTACTACCGTTCTTGTTTTCAATTTTTTTAAATTAAAGGAAGTGCATGTGTGTCATGCTATGTTTGTTTCATTTGCAGTTAAGGCAGTTTTTACTGTATCTCATTGTCTTTCAAAACTTGCTTAGCCCTGAATTATTTGGGACCCCTTACTTTTAATCCATGATTATAGTGGTCACATTTTGTTTTATCTATTACTTCTGTTTACTGTTTGTCTTGCTCTCACTATTTTCGAAAATGAGTTTAGGGTACTTTATGTTTGCTTGTGTGCTATTTGTTGACCTTGGTACTACATATAGATTCATATACCAATGATAATCTTACCTAATCAGCACACCACTTATTCCGAAGAACTAACGGGCACATCAGTATTAGTGGTTTACTTTTACTTCCTTCATATGTTATTTTCTTTGTGGGCAACTAATAGCACAACATAATTGTTAAGGTATAACATTTTTTCAAACCCTTGGTCCTTTGCATCTCTCAAGTAACGTTAAATGAAACAAGTTGAATCCTTATTAACGTAATCTTCAGTAGTTCATTATTGTAAGAGGATAGAAGAGGGAATAATCTACATTTCTACTGTACAGTGTCGACTTTTCCTCTTCTTCAGTAGTTCATTACTGTATAGTGAGAAATGGTTGTAATGTTTCCAACTAGGGGTACTTCAGATTCATGGAAATGATTGTCGTATTTGGATCTTTTGTGTTGATTTCTTGTTTATCTAATCCTTGCTTTTGCCTGCAGCGATTATTTGTTGTCCAAACAGATAATATTGAGACATCTTCCTGCCTTATTACTCCTCCCAATGTAGCGTAAGCTGTTATCTTCCACAATAATCACCACTAAAAAGGGAATTTCATTTGTTTCTTTTAGACCAGTTCACAAACTTTGTTTTTGATTGCAGATTTCTCGTAAATGGAAAGGGAGTGGAGAAAAGGAGTGAACCTTTTAAGGTTTGTTGCAAAGAATAAATAATCTACAATCGATGTAATTTTTCTTTAGCTAATGTTTTTTCCTCAATAGTTCACTTGTATATATTTATTTTTGTCTACTAGGATACAGGGCCACAGCTTCCAACAGACTTATCAAATTTGCTGAAATATGGGCCTAATTACCTTCAAGCTGTTGGTGAATTTAATGGTACTCTTGGTTCAAGTTTCCTTAATTGGTATTTTGATTAGGAGTTGAATATACCAAAGGTGCTTACTCCCAGTATTTTTTATTCTGAAGGAAATTATATTATAGCAGTTGCTTCCACGAGTGGGCTTCCGAGTCCTGATAGTAATACCCTTCAAGATTATGAGCAGTTTTCTCCTGCAAATGTGGATGCAGGTGTCCTTTGAAAAAACTCGAAATTATATTCAGTCTATTGCAATATTTTCTTGAACAGTTATTAGATACAAGGTTAACTTGTTGGCTCTCTTCAGGAGATAAAGACATTTTTTTCCCCAAAGGTTTGGTCAACTGTTCAAATTTACCCTGAAAGAATTTTTTAATCCCAAGTTTACCCTAATCCATTATTATAACTGAAATAATTTGAACATTAGCACTGTAATTTTTTTCTCAAATGACATACATTTGTCAATGGAAATTACTGTAATTTTAAGTCCACCTAAATTTCATATAGAAAATACAGTTTAAATGGAGTAAATTACGGGAATAGAGTAAGTTTAGGTATTATAAAAACTCTTTGGAAAAAAAAGAGCATTAGACTAAAAAGTTGAGGGGTATGGCTGTATGCATGACTTTTGTCCTTTCTTTGATGTTTTTCATTCTTTTCTGCTCTATGTAGATTCTGAAGTAATTGAGGGTTCATCAAGGATACCACTGAATTGTCCTATTAGGTAACTCTTGATAAATTTTCCTCAACAACATATTGTCCTCTTCTTTTCTACTTCAATTTTGTACAGGAAACATTATCATTTGCATTTGAGTATCCCATTCTCTTGTATCTAGTGTGTATCATCATGCATGGATCTTGAACCTAGTTGCAACTTGTTGTGCTGCTGATATATTCATTCTTAATCTGACAGCTTAAAGCGTATTGAAATCCCTGTGAAGGGACATTTGTGCAAGCATATTCAGGTAATGCAAGATTAAATAGTTGAAGAAAAGTTGTGCACTTTAAGTTGGTAATAAATGCTATGCCTTTTTCATGTATTTATGTGATAGATAGCGTTGAAGTATTTTCTTCTTCTTCTTATGCATTTGTGACCGATAGTCTTAGAATTCATTTTGCAATGAGTGCTTATCTTGCTCCCATAAATAAATATATTCTGCTTGAACATCAGATCGACTATTTGTTGATAACGTATTCAATTAGTTTTAGTTCATGGAGCCTGTCTATATCATTCTCGTATAACTACATATAGATGCTTTCAGGATAACATTTTTGAAAGATTTTACAGGCTAATTACATCTTATAAGTTGTTGAGAGCTTTTAAGATGCTAGATTATTGTTTTGAAAATAAGTTGTTGAAATGTTGGTTAAAATATATAATAGAGATTTTATGGTGGTCGTAATGATGCGATTCCCTTTCTGTAGAACTGCTTTAAGCTCCTAACATCTTTTCTAAAATAGTAAAATAGTTACCAAACACTTTTTAAGAGCTTATGAACTTTTTGAAACATCATGATAAAGAAATCTAAGCCAGTGTCTTTTCAGCTTATGTTTCTAACAAAATTCTGCTAAACTTGGTGGTCCAGTTGTATTCTGATCATTGTCATACTTTCCAGTTGTATTCTGATCATTGTCATACTTTCCTTTTTGTCTTAGTGTTTTGATTTTCATAACTATGTGGACATAAACTCAAGAAGACCGTCCTGGCGGTGCCCCCATTGTCTTCAGCATGTCTGCTTCCCTGATATTCGCATCGACCGAAAAATGGTGAAGGCAAGTAACTCTGAATTCATTGTGGACTACTAAATGCAATTATGCAAATGTGAATTTGGAACTTTTATAACTTTTAAATTTTAATAGCCAAATGTACCATGACCTGTCAAGTTATCAGGAAATAGTTGGAACGTGACACCACACAATTATCTACAAAATTTCATATACTGTATTTGTTTAATTTTAAATGGAAGCAAATTAACAATTTATTTCTTGTGTGATGGTTTTTTTTAATTAATTATAATACTATATACGACATGCATATATAGAGGGGTGGGGGAATATATTTTTCCTACAACTACCTATTCCATATTTGTACTCATCTTACATGAAATGTATACATCTGTATTTGAGTTTTGGTTAGTATTAAAATTATGTCCATAGCCTAAAGAGCAGGCTCCATCATGTTTCTCCCACCAGGTCCACTATTGTATTCATATGCTGATATTTATTGATTTTTTTTTTTAAATTCCCAAATGATGTTGTGGGTTGTTTTCAGGTACTGCAAGAGGTGGGGCCCAATGTCTCTGGTGTAATGTTCTGCTCAGATGGGTCATGGAATGCTGTTAATGAAAGTGAAGATGCCATACATAATTCAGAGGATAATACAGAGTCTCGACAACCTGCAGATGTTCTCGATCTTACTCTGATCGATGATACAATGGATGCTGTTCCTACTCATGAAACTGAAATACATTCTTCTCAAATGTCCAACGCGAATCATGTTTACAGTGATTACTGGGCTGGACTTTATTTGTCGACATGGGAGTCGGACCCATCAAAGGTTGTACCAAGTGAACCGATTGTTGGTGTCCCTCTCACATCTGCAGCTTCTTTACCTGACTACATTGCTCCAGATAGATTAGTTGAGGCTTTCAATCAATCTGGATATCCATCTACGAGTAATGAGCGTGAGAGGTTCCCATTGATTTCCGGTCAGACCCCTTCTTCTGCTGTTCAATGGAGTTCTACGAATGCAGCTCCACAAACATCACATACTCCTTCCAACTTGACAGCAACTCGTGCAACTCCACGTCAGGTCTCACCCATTTCTTCATCTTCATCTCCTCTTTCAATAATTGATTATTATTTTGCTTCTTGGATTTGCTATTGTTTGCCCATTTTAATTATTTGTTTTTTTCGTTGGTGTTATATCTTGCTTGTTTATCATTCATTTTGTGTCGCTTGCATTTTTGTTATCGTAGTCACTATGATCAGGTTAGGGCAGATTACACCAAACTACCTTTTTGTCAAAGAACAAAATGTTGTATTAGCCAGTTTTGAAAGGGAAGTGGATATTTTGTAATTAGATATTTTACGCGTTTTGCTATCTTTCAGGCCTAGAATTGATAAAACTCATTTTTGTAATTGTCTATTTCCTGATCAGAATGCTCCTGGTTTTCAAGACCAAAATCATCAAGTCCCAAACATGTACAGAGTTTCAAATCCTCATCAGAATGCTGCTGGTTTTCAAGACTCAAATCATCAAGTCCCAAATATGTACAGAGTTTTAAACCCTCATCAGAATGCTTCTGGTTTTCAAGACCCAAATCATCAAGTCCCAAACATGTACAGAGTTTCAAATGCTTCAACTCAACAGACGGCCAACTTCAGATTGAATCTAGCAATGAACCAATCATCTACGCAGCAGCAGCCTTCACGTCCCCATCCCCATCCCCAATCATCTATGCAGCAGCAGCCTTCACGTTCCAATCCCCAATCATCTATGCAGCAGCAGCCTTCACGTCCCCATCCCCAATCCGAATCTGTTCAAAGATTGGCAGCTCTACAATCTTTTCTGGCTACAGAAGCAAACAGAGTGGTGGCGCAGATGGCCATTGATAGAAGCACCCCAGATGGACGTATGCCAACACCACCTGTGAATTCTGATGACGATCCCAGCTGGCGCCCTGCTGTCCGCATGCGTGGGGCACTAGTTGGCCAGGCTTACGACGATTTATACAACCAGATGATTGTTCGCCCTAATCTGCAACCTCAACCTGCTAGACCAATCTTGAATGCCAGTGAACCCGCTGTGATGGGTATTCCAGCACGACCCGTTACGAATAGCCAACTTATGGGTTCTCGTGTTTTGCCCCAAGACTCCTCTGGGATGCAGTGACTGACTGTTGCCTTCAGTTTTCGACTGAGTTTTTGTCTCGTGAATGTAATACAGTACTGCTCGAGGTGGAGTATTGTAAATCCTTAAAGGGTTAGAACTTTTCATTCACCATGTTAACTTTTTTGTTACCCTTTAAATGATGCAAAAAATGGTAAAACCATACACGAGGATTAGGGGTGGATAAATATACCGAAATTTCTGTATATATACTGAAATTTTCGGTATACCGAGATTTTCGGTACGGTATGATATCATACCGAAATTTTCGGTACGGTAACGGTATGGAAAATGATTATACCGCGGTATTTCGGTATATCGAAAATTTTTCGGTATTCGGTATGAAACGGTATATCGATATATCGATACCTTAATAAAATAATAATTTTATATTATTTTTAAATTAAAATAACTTTAATTATTAAAATATAAGTAAAATAAATCTTAAATAATGGTATGAAACAATGCTTCAATATTTTCGGTATGAATTGGTATACTGGTATTTCGATATGAAATGATGGTTCAATATTTTCGATATGAATCGATATACCGATATGGTACAATATACCGATATATCGTACCGAAAATTCGGTATACCGAAATTACGGTATCGGTATGAATTTTTACATACCAAAAATTTTGGTATACCGAAATTTCAGTACGGTAACGGTATGAATTTTTTCAATATCGAAATTTTCGGTATGATAACGGTATGGTTCGGTATACCGTACCGAACCACCCCTAACGAGGATATATGTTCTCTTATCTCTTTTATTTTGCAAATGAAATCGTACATACATACAATCGCCTTCGATTTCAATATTAAACTAATTGGCATACAATTTTCATAAATTGACACACACATATAGTACGGATGCTGATCAGTCGGTCCTTGAGCAGGATACCGAGACTTAAAAAATAAAATCACCATTCTTCTAACGTTGGTGTTGCGACTCCAATTTTAGAGATGTCAGCCACATTAGCTGCAAGAGGAGAACAATAAGGAATGATTGCAGTCAAACCCCATAAACATTCCAACTAAAAAACTAAAATCATCAAAATTCAACTTTTGATATACAATAAACATATACCAGTTTGTATCTCAGGTGTAACAGAAGCAGTGGCATCTACAAGAAGAGTAACTTTATGATAATCCAATGCTACAGCATCATACACTGTTTGCCGCACACAGTTCGGTGTCTGAACACCTAACAAACACATTACACCACAAATCCGTCGGTTTTGGCCATTTTTTCAACCGAATCGATTTTCTGAAGATAAAATAACGACATTTGTTAAGTTATATTACCTGCAATTACTATCTTATTAATTCCAATACCCTGAAGATAGGAATGGAGGTTGGTGTCAAAAAACGCACTAAATCTTGTCTTCACCACCTTATAGTCTTCATCTTTGATTTCTAGCCCATCGACCAATTCTGCGCCCACACTACCCTTTGAAGCCGGTTTTGGTTGATCAGCAGCGTATAAATGCCTTCTAAACATTTCAACGTCTCTTCCCAAAGGATCGTGCTCACGAACAACCTACAACAATTTAGGTACCCTCAATTGGGTGAATCTTGAATTATTAAAGTAAACAGAAGATTCGAGAACTGAAGTTAAATGAGAGAACAAAAGGGTACCCATATAATATGAATTCCACGGCTTCTAGCTACGTCAACGGCCTTTATAACATTCGGAACAATGGCTTGGCTGCCTATCAGATGCATTGGACCACCAGGCAAAATGAAATCTTTCTTCAAAGTTTAAAAAAAGTAAAATTAATTAAAAACACACCAGGAAAGAAGAGAGAAATTAAGAACACAAATAACCATACCTGCATATCCATTACAAGAAGAGCAGTGTTCTTCCACTTCATTTCAGCATCTGCCATTTCTGCAAATTGGAAAAGATCGATGCTATTTTTTCCACTGATTCCGATCCTGTTTATAGAGATACACAACCAATAGAAAGCAAAAAATAAACCCACTACCTACCAAACTCTGTTGCAAAATAATTGAAGTTGTGGTCCACCCATGTGTGCTCTGTTTTTTGCCAACAATGCCTTTTTTTGGTGGAAGTGTAACTGTGTGAAAAAATCCAAATATGCTTTTCCCATGTGAAATTAATGTTCTTCCACACATATTAACTTAGATAAGTGTTTATCCTTATCTTTTATAGCTTTGAGTCAAGGCTCATTACCTTAGCAATGTGTTATGGTGGTAAGTTTGTTTCGAACCGTACGGCTATGCAAACAATATAGTGATATACCCAATAAAGCTGAACTTCGAACTACAAAATTCGAATAATACCTCAATGTTTAGAAATGTGAACAAGTACATTCCTCGTAGACACCCATTTCTTGAACAAAAATCTTCCAAAATCGAAGAATATAAAAGAGAGAATTTTTTGAAGCTAGCAAAACCCCTACAACCTCTTCAACAAACAAGCCTTAAATATCAACATCTATTTCTTGCTCCAGTGTGTAAGATATGGTAAAATACCTCGAAAGTACTTGATTCCAATATTAAACTAATTGGCGTACGATTTTTCAGAAATTGACACACACATACACACACACATAGAATGGATGCTTGCAAATCATCATCACATTCGATAATACAACAAGTTGAGAGCAGAAGAGATGAGCCGACTAGCACCATTCTTCTAGTGTTGGTGTTGCCACTCCGATTTTAGAGATGTCAGCCACATTAGCTACAAGAGGAGATAAAAGTCGTTTTCTTAATTACCAACAATACAGCCCCATAAACAATCCAACTAAAATACAAAAATTAATCATCCATAATCAGATATATAATGGAACTATACCAGTTTGTATCTCAGGTGTAGCAGAAGCAGTGGCATCTACAAGAAGAGTAACTTTATGATAATCCAATGCTACTGCATCATACACTGTTTGCCGCACACAGTTTGGAGTTTGAACACCTAACAAACACATTACACCATAATTAATCCAATTATTATTTTATTAAATCGGTCATTTTATCAACCAAATCGGTTTTCTGCTCATCCCTCGCCTATATGGAAGGACAAAATAACAACATTTGTTTAAGTTATATTACCTGCAATTACTAACTTATTAATTCCAATACCCTGAAGATACGAATGGAGGTTGGTGTCAAGAAATGCACTAAATCTTGTCTTCACCACCTTATAGTCTTCATCTTTGATTTCTAGCCCATCAACCAATTCTGCGCCCACACTACCCTTTGAAGCCGGTTTTGGTTGATCAGCACCATATAAACCCCTTCTAAACAATTCAACGTCTCTACCCAAAGGATCGTGCTCACGAACAACCTACAACCATTTACCATACTTCGTTTTTCATTCACCCAACTTAAGAAACATAACACATAGTAATTCTATTGTAAATTTAGGTACCCTCAATTGCGTAAATCTAGAATTATTATTCTGAATTGAAGTAAACTTGAGTATTAAGGTGATAATACTCACAAGAAGAGATCGATACCTTAATATCCGCAAAAACATCACCCTAGAACAACAAATCTCCAAAGATGCCTGCCTTTCCAGCGTAGAACCTGTGACGCTCAAGTTAGAACATCCCATAAAATCTCAATTCTCAATAACTAAAATAAAATTATGCGGATGTTCTGACTTGAGCGTCAGATGATCTATGCCAGAACCCCATTCGGCGAACTATTGCAGGTCTAATTCAAGTGCAACATTCAGAGATTCGTTCTTCTAGGGTGGTGTTTTCGCAGATATGAAAGTATTAGGAGTGGATTTCTCCTTATGAGTATTATTACCATGAATAATTAATTTTACCTCAATTCAGAAATTAAAAAGATGTGCACTTCAATTCAGAATAATTAAAAAGATGTGCACAATTGAGGGTACCTAAATTTGCAACAGAAGATTCAAGAACTGAAGCAGTTAAAGAAGAGAGAACAAAAGGGTACCCATATAATAGGAATTCCACGGCTTCTAGCTACTTCAACGGCCTTTATAACATTGGGAACAATGGCTTGGCTACCTTTCAGATGCACCGGACCACCAGGCAAAATAAAATCTTTCTTCGCAGTTTAAAAAAAAAAGTAAAATTAATTAAAAACACACCAAGAAAGAACAGAGAAGAGAAAGAACACAAATAACCATACCTGCATATCAATTACAAGAAGGGCAGTGTTCTTCCACTTCATTTCAGCATCTGCCATTTCTGCAAATTGGAAAAGATCGATGCTGTTTTTTCCACTAATTCTGATTCCGTTTATAGAGATACACAACCAATAGAAAACAAACAATAGGCCTACAAGCTACAAAACAAACTCTGTTGCAAAATAATTGTAGTTGTGGTCCATCCATGTATCATGTGGGTGCTCCCAACAATGTCTTTTTTTGGTGGAAGTGTAATTGTGTGAAAACTGCTACATTTGGAAAAAAATCCCAATGGCCCACGTAAATTGATATGCATGTGAAATTGATTGTACACCCATGTGAGTGAAAGGGATGTTTATCCACTCATATTAACTTAGATAATTGTCTATTCTTATTTTTTTAGGTCTTACCTTAGCAATGCATTGTGGTGGTAAGTTTGTTTCCAACCCTACGGCTATGCAAACAAATTAAATCTAAATCAATTAAAACCAAACAATATACTATCCACTAAAGCTGAAGTTCAGACATCAAAACTCAAAAAATACCTCAATGTTTAGATATGCTAACAAATACATTCCTCATAGACACCCATTTCTTGAACAAAAATCTTCCAAAGAGAGAATTTTTTGAAGCTAACAAAATCCCCAAGACCTCTTCGAAAAACAAGCCTTAATTATCAACATCTATTGCTTGCTCTAGCGTGTAAAAGATGATAAAATACCTCGAAATTACTTGGCTCAGGTTGAATTCAGTTCGTCTATTCAAGAGTCTTCTGCGCGCTTTCCTCTATCTGCATTTTACAATTCGTTTCTAATCTAGTCCCGTGAGACGCACATATGCCTTTACTCTTTACGATCAAATGGGACAAAAATTGGACATAAAATGGCCAAAGTTGAACTTGGGTGGACTAAAATTAAGAAATAAAAGAGATAAAAGACTTAAACTGAATCCGGAGCAAAATTGATATTTACCTGTGAGTTTATCAATGCATGAACATTCTAATCATGTATCCACAAATTATTTGTATAGAATAATTCAACTAAATTATAAATATACATATTAAGTTGAGAAACATTATCTTTATACACACATTCTAATCATTAAATTCAATAAAGCCCCTAAAATCAGCTTTAATTAAATTCATGATCTCCTATACAAGAACTATATGGACTCTGCAGTCATCAACAAAATTTTATTTTGCACATGAAATATAGTGCATACATTGATACAATCAATGGATCATGGCCCTACAAGTCTTTTCACAAGATTCATACAACACCTTTTGATTCCAACAAACAGACCGGCATACGATTTTAGAGAAAACCTCTGTTTTCTGGCAGACATGTAGAATATCTGCTTGCAAATCATCATGTTCGATAATACAATACATTGAAAGTAGAAGAGATGAGAAGCCAAGTGTATTAATCATCAGATTAACACCATTCTTCTAGTGTTGGTGTTGCCACTCCGATGTTTGACATGTCGATCACATTAGCTGCAAGAGGAGAGAAGCCATTTTATTAATTACAAAAGCTACAGGAATGATTATATCAAACCCCTTAAACAATCCAACTAAAATACGAAAATTAATCATCAAAATTTCAACTCCCCCCACCGCCAATTTTTCAATCAAGTTTCTCGTAGTTATAATAATAATGCAAACAAGAAGACCATTCCCACAAATATTTAGTAATTCACACAAAACATCTAAGAATTAAGAAAGAAAGAAAGCTACGAACTAGACAAAAATATACCAATGTGTATATCAGGTGTAGCAGCAGCAGTGGCATCTACAAGAACAGTAACTTTTTGATAATCCAACTCTACTGCATCAAACACAGTTTGCCGGATACAGTTTGGAGTTTGAACACCTAACAAAATAATATAACAAATTAGACCACACTCCTCATAAGGTAGTAGTGTATATTAAAAAACAGAATAACCACATTTTAGAAGTTATATTACCAGTGATTACTAACTTATTAATTCCAGCACCTTGAAGATACGAATGAAGGTGCGTGTTAAAAAACGCACTAAATCTTGTCTTCACGAGCTTATAGTCATCATCTTTGATCACTAGCCCGTCAACCAATTCTGCACCCACACTACCCTTTGAAGTCGGTTTTGGTTTATCAACACCATATAAATGCCTTCGAAACAATTCAACGTCTCTACCCAAAGGATCGTGCTCACGAACAACCTACAACCATTTATCATACTTCCTTTTTAAATCACTCACTAGTTCCAACTTCAGAAACAAAATGCATATTAAGTTTACTCCAATCTAGCAAAAGAACTCAACATAATTCAAATATTATGATTCGTCATAAGCTCAAAGGAAAGAAATTCCATTTCCTAAACTACACTATTCAACTCATTAACTCATTCATATATGTACACAAATATAAACATCAATTCACCAATTAAGCAAGAAAATGAATCCAACTTGAGAGATTCAACAAACCCCATTTCAAATCAATTAGAATTCTTAATGAACCCTACTTCAATTCAGAATATACACAATTTAGGGTACCTAAATTTGCAACAGAACATTCAAGAACAAAAGCAGTTAAAGAACAGAGAAACAAAAGGTACCCATATAATAGGAATTCCGCGGCTTCTAGCTACTTCAACGGCCTTTATAACATTGGGAACAATCTCTGCGCCGCCTTTCACAAGCATCGGACTACCAGGCAAAATAAAATCTTTCTGCAAATTTAATTAAAAAAAATAATTAACAAAACGCAAGAATAAAAGAACAGAGAGAACAAAATTACAATACCTGCATATCAATTACAAGAAGCACAGTGTTCTTCCACTTCATTTCAGTATCTGCCATTTCTGCAAATTGGAGAATTTTTTCCAGTATGAGAGTATTATCGCTAATTCTGTTTCTCTGAAGTCGGAGAAATTGGGCCTAAAAGGAGTTTAATTTGGAATATGGGCCATGATAGTGGCCCAATAAGAGACCCAATTATAGGCCCATTAAGAGACCCAATTATGTGCTTTACTGCCCTTGACGAAATTGTGGCCCAATTATAGGCCCAGTAATAATGAACTTTACTTTTTTTTTTTTTTTAATAAGAAAATGGATATTTCTAAAAGAAGATATTTAATTTTGACAATTTAAGAATTGATATTATGAAAAAATAATTTTATTGTGCAATTGATTCAAAAAATAACATTTTATAGTAAAAGAAGTGATTATTTTTAATGAAACAACAATAATATAAACAAAATGTAAATTAATTGGTTTACACAAGTTAGGGGCTATTAGTCGTTTTCGAGCTCTTATTTCTCAGTCGAACTCTCAAATATTGTGAATGACCTTCTTGACGACTTTTGTTTGTGCAACAATTAACTAATGTAGTCTTGCTTTCGAAAAAAAGGATTAGTCTAACTCAAACTAGTTATTATCATCTTCATTAATTAAATCGAATTTGCTAGTTGTCACCTTCTCCATTCTAGGTTTGGTGTTATACATCACTAGATTTACTTTTACTCGTAAAGGGACTTTCATATTGAATAAGTATATATAATTTGGTGTTGATTAAATATTGTTCTATAGATATATGATTGTACCATCGAATTACACACATATACAAGTAGAATGAAACTCCTATAACCTTCTAAAAGCAAAAGCAAAACCAAACAACCTCATCTTGTCCGTCTATAAACTTTTCGTTTTGTCATTTTGGTCTGTCTACTTATAAACTTTTAATACAACCTCATTTAAGTCTGTTTATAAGTTTTTCGTTTTATCATTTTGGTATATCCACCTATAAACTTTTCATATCTGATGATAAACACATTTTAAATTTATATCTCTATACTTTACTCTTATTTGCATATAATATCACTTAGTTTTGTTTTTATCAATCAGTATTACATCTATTTAATGACTTGTTTTAATCTTCGTGACAAAGAGTAACAAGAAACTTATAGACGAACAAATGAATTCCAAAATAATAAGTGATGATTGGGTTGACCTTTCTTTTTAGCCACATATTCCCCCACTTTCGTATTCCCTTTCGAGTGCACCGTACGTTAAACACGTTTTTGAAAGGGAAAAAAAATGAAACTAACGTTTTTGATTATAAATAAGACCCCTTTTGGGAGTGGAAAACAAGTGGATTATTTATGAAAACAAAAAGGATATACCTGTATATTAAATTGGATTGTGGGGGTGACGTACTTATGGCGTCAGCATTACGAACTAAAATAGTACAAATTGTCATAATTAGATTTATGAATATAGAGGGGGGTGGGTAGGGTGTAGGGGTCCCACCCATTACATTTTTTTTGTCAATCACCTGAGAAAGTATTCTATGTAGAGTAGACCCACAAAAAGAAGAAATGAACAGATGTTAACCATGGTTAGTTGCTAAGGTTTTTTTTTTTTGTCAAAATTTTATTTGCCTTTTTTTTTTTTTTTATATTGTTTATGTTTTTTTTCTGTCAAATTTTTATTTACCTTTTTGTTTATATGGTTAATGTGCTATTAAACTACATACTCCCTCCATCCCGTGATTATTTGCACACTTTTCTTAACGGGCGTCCCAACATTATTTGCACACTCTAAAAAAAGAAACAATTCATATATTTTTTACCAATATTACCCCTCCTTTATTTTACTTGGGCCCACAACTTAACTCAATTTATAACTTTAGTCAAATCTCCACCCACTTTAGTCAATAAATTACCAATAATACCCCTCCTTTATTCTACCATACACATCACTATATTCCATGCACAAAATCCTGGGACAGAGGGAGTATATAATACTCCCACCCTTCGTCAATCAAAAATATGTTTATACATTTGGACACAAATTTTAAGATAAAATAATGTTGAGAAGTTGTTGTAATTGTTTTCGAAAAATTAACATATTTCTTATGGACAGACAACTAGAAAAAGTATGTAAGTATACTTTTGGTGGACGAAGGGAGTACTTGTTTCACGAAACACTTTTTTGACCTTGCCAACAAATGTAGTTCTCATTCTTGAGTTTGTGCGAATGTTCGTGTATTTAAAAAGGGTCTTTTTGGAAATAAACATTGATGATTCAAGGGCATTTTGAGAAAAGCATCGTTGATAGTTCGTGTATTTAAAAAGGGTCTTTTTGGAAATAAACATTGATGATTCAAGGGCATTTTGAGAAAAGCATCGTTGATAGTTTAAGAGCGTTTAGATGCATTATGTGTCCATTTAATACATGGCCACTTGTATAAATTCATGCCTAAGAGATACTCCATCCGTTCCAGGATTTTATGCACACTTTTATTGGCACGGAGATTAAGAAAATGAAATAAAGTGATGTGTAAAGTAAAATAAATGAGGAGTATTATTGGTAATTCATTGATTAAAAAGTGAAGGAAATTTGACTAAAGGGAAGGGAAGGTAAAATAAAGGAGGGGTATTATTGGTAAAAATTATGTGAGTTGTTTCCTTTTTTGAAGTGTGCGAAAAATGTTGGGACGCCCGTTAAGGAAAGTGTGCATAAAATCTTGGGACGGATGGAGTACTTATCGACGGACCATAAAAAAGGTCTCGTGAAACGAGAGTTATATAGTTGAAGGGCTCTTTAATAGATATAAAAAACAATTAATTTAGGTTTTTTGAAAGTTTAGATTGGCTATTTATATTCATATATTCCACTACAAGAAAACTGCAATTTAGCCGCGAAAAAAATTGTCGCTAATTCTAATATTTTCGTCGCTAACGTGAATTAGCGATGAAATAAATTTGTCGCAGGATTTGTTGCTATACACCCGTCGCTAACGTGTTTGTGACAAAAAAAATTAATTTTGTCGCTAATATTAGCGATGAAAATTTGAGTTTCATCGCAAAATATTAGCGACGAAAATATGAATTTCATCGCAAAATGTTTGCGAGGAAAATCAAACATTTGTCGCAAACACGTTAGCGACGGGTGTATAGCAACAAATCTTGCGACAAAATTATTTCATCGCTAACTCACATTACCGACGAAAATATTAGAATTAACGACAAAATTTTTTCGTGTCTAAAATAATAATTTCTTACTTCGTTAATAATTTTTTGCGATAAATATTTTAATTTCGTTGCAAATGTTAGCGATGAAACCCATATTTTTTGTCGATAATATTTGGCTATGGATATCCGATTTTCGAATTGTTCTCTAAACCCACTTCCGCACTCGACCAACCCGACCCGCACCCGACCCAACACGACCCAACCGACCCGCACCCACACCCGCACCCAACCGACCTAACCGACCCGCACCCGCACCCAACCCAACCGACCCACACCCGCACCCAACCCAACCGACCCACACACACACCCAACCCAACCGACCCACACCCAACCCAACCCAACCCAACCGACCCGCACCCAATCCGCATACCCCTGGCCTCCCCATTTTATTTAAATAAGTATTTATTTGGTGTTTGTGGGAATCGATCCCGGGTGGATGGGAACCCAGCTATGGGTGTCCACCACTCGGGTAGACAACTCTTTAGTTCAGTTTTTAATATTAATTATATATGTATTTAATTGTTACTAATTTAGTTAATTTTACTCATTTAATTAATTTATTTCACATATATTAATTGATTAATTTTTAACTTGTAACAATTATTTATATATATATATATTGTAATTTTTAAAACAATTTCAATTATAAAAAATCAATGTTACTTTAACAATTCCAAAAAAATAATAAATATTACATCCATTCATCATCATCTCATCTTTATGTCCATTTTCATTTGCATCTTCATATTTATAAATATTTTTATAAACATTCAAACTGATTTATATAAGACACAAAATTTTGGAGAATTATTAAACATTTAAACCGATTTTCTTGATTTAATATGTATAGTTGAAGTAGTATTCTTCCCTCATCCTCAGTAGAAACAACAACAAATAATTAATGAAATCAAGAAAATAGAAAAATATAAAACAAAATATATATAATGAAATCAAGAAATTATACCCCAAAATAAATCAAACAAAAAACTTAATATGTCAAATTAATGAGTGTAAATGAAATTATATTGATCCTATTATATTTCAAACATGATAGTGATAGAATCGTCTCTATTGTTTCACACTATGCATGCACTCAAACTTTTTTCATTTATTATGTTTAAACGACATCCATTTTTAATTCATGAGAATTAAACATGAAAATTTATATTTCATCACTAAAATATTAGAGACGAAATAGAATTTTTATTATTGTTCTGATTATTAACAATAAAATATTATTTTCCTAATAAGGTGATGAAATATTTTAATTTTCTCGCAAATATTAAATCCACAAATTAGTCATACAAATTTCAACTTTGTCGCTAAAATATTAGCGACGAAATATAATTTTCATTGTTGTTCTGATTATTACCAACAAAATGAAGCAATTTGTTTCTAGTATAGCGATGAAATATTGTAATTTCATCGCAAAAATTAATTTCAATAAATTAGCCACGAAAATTTCTATTTCATCGCAAAATATTAGTGACAAAATATAATTTTCATTGTTGTTCTGATTATTAACAACAAAATGAAGCAATTTGTTGCTAATATAGCGATGAAATATATAAATTTTGTTGCAAAAATTAATTTCAAGAAATTAGCCACGAAATTTTTTATTTCATCGCAAAATATTAGCGACAAAATATAATTTTCATTGATGTTTTGATTATTAACAACAAAATGAAGCAATTTGTTGCTAATATAGCGATGAAATATATAAATTTTGTTGCAAAAATTAATTTCAAGTAATTAGCCACGAAAATTTCTATTTCATCGCAAAATATTAGCGACGAAATATAATTTTCATTGCTGTTTTGATTATTAACAACAAAATGAAGCAAATTGTTGCTAATGTAGCGATGAAATATATAAATTTTGTTGCAAAAATTAATTTCAAGAAATTAGCCACGAAAATTTCTATTTCATTGCAAAATATTAGCGACGAAATATAATTTTTATTGTTGTTTTGATTATTAACAACAAAATGAAGAAATTTGTTGCTAATATAGCGATGAAATATATAAATTTTGTTGCAAATATTAAATCTAAAAATTTAGCGACGTAAATTTCTATTTCGTTTCAAAATATTAGCGACGAAATATAATTTTCATTGCTATTTTGATTATTAACAACGAAATGAAGCAATTTGTTGCTAATATAGCGATGAAATATATAAATTTTGTTGAAAATATTAAATCTAAGAATTTAGCGACAAAATTTTTTATTTCGTTGCTAAAAATTGTTTTTAGCGATGAAATTTAGATTTGTCGCAAAATTTTCATCGCTATTCCCCCTGTTTCTTGTAGTGTTCCCATGCAATCATATGTATAATGCATGCACATAATATACTCGTATAAATGTCTGTAATGGAAATGGATTTAAGTTTAGGGTTGGTTTACTATGGACTCGAGTGCATGTTGTGCACCCTAGTCCATGCTGCACTTTTCAGTTTACTGATTTACACTTTTTAATAAATGGTGTTGCACTTTTCAATTATTAAACTGTATAATAATATTTTTAGTAATAATTAAAAAGTGCAATATCATTTACCAAAAAGTGTAAGTTAGTAAAACTGAAAAGTTCACATGGACTAGGGTGCATAACATGCACTCGAGTGCATACTAGACTTTACCTTAAGTTTATAATGAACATTATAAACTTTATTTCATGAGATGTAGAAGTTGTAAAATAAAGAGCTAGGTTCTTGAATAATTGTGATGAATGACATATGTTAACAAGCATGATAAACATAGCATAAAATCACACATTATTTAGTTGATATGAATAACAAGGCCCTCAAAATCTCCTTAATCAAATTCTTGATCCCCTAAGAAAATACACGAGCTAGCTAGTAGCATCAGAAACAGTCAATCCCTCGAATTTTGTTATAGAATGACTGTTTCTGATGTTACATCACGAGGGTCTTAAAATGACGATATCGTTTCAATTTCGTGTGGCATAGAATTAAAAACCTCCGCCAAGCGTCGCTGGAGCCCAGTAGTCGGCGCCATTGTCATTGTCGACGTTTTGAGTGCAAGATATTGGGACCAAACACAACCCTCTACTTCTCAAATCCTTTGCTCGACTCTGTAAATCCTGTCACATGCAATAATATATATCAACTAGTACAAAACCCGCGAAATTCGCGGGATGATAAAATAAGTACTCCCTCCGTCCCATTTTAACTTTCATAGGTAGATGAACACACATATTAAGAAAGTGTAATAATGAGTGAAGTTTTGAAGGGTAATTTTGTAAACTTTTATATATAAAGTAAATAAATGAGTTGACTTTTGTGTATGTGTGAAGAAAAAGTAATGGCATTTGTGTAAAATTGAGAATATTGTGAGGGTGAAGTTTATGAACGGTATTCCATTTTAAGGGTGTGAAAGTTATTGTGGGACGTCCTAAAAAGGAAAGTGTGAAAGTTATTGTGGAACGGAGGGAGTAATATTTAGTAAATAAAATGAAAAAACGATGAAAAGAAAAATTAAAAATACTTTAAAAAATGCATAATTAAAAATTATAATTATAATTAGAAAACTTAAATGGGTAGAAGAAGTGAAGAAGAGAGAGAATGGATAAGAAAGAAAAATAATTTTAAAAATTATAGTTGAAGAAGAGAGAGAAAGATGAGAGAAGGAAACGGTTAAACAAAATAAAATAGAAAAAAAAAATCAGAAATTCTATAAAATTAGAAAAACAGAAAAAGAGGAGAATTGAGATGACACGTAGAAAAGATTCAGAATTAGTATATAATTTCAAGAAACATTAATTTAAAATCAAGTACCTAAACTAGTGTTACCTACCTATAATGTGTAACATTATTAGGTTTAATTAGAAACATGCATGCATATATCATCATATTCTCAATTGATGTGTCACATCCCACATGAAAATCAAGAATTTGTGTTTATTAGGCCTATCCTAAGACCTAATTTGGAATAAAGTAGAGTTTTAGGGGCAATTGTGTAATTTCATATCATTCAAGAACTATTGAAAATCGAGACATTAAAACAAAAAATAAGATGGTATGGGGGAGATTTTCATCAAGTTTGCAGCTTTAACAATCTTGCTTTTTTCATGTAATTTATTGAATAAATAAAACAACTTCGATTATTGTAAATAAATTAATTAATTTAATTAAAGCCTCTTTTTAAGAAGTGATGGATCCAATAAAGTGAAATTACCTGACCACCCTCCTCTGGAAATAAACAACCCCTTTCTTGAACCTGCCAAAATTAATTAATAAATAATTTCTTGATTAATATTTTTATTATTTTTGATTTGATAATTCAACGACATTCTCATTTCCCAATAAACGTGTGTGTGTTTTAGTAAAATTTGTCTGATAATATGGGTGTATCACTGTCTGAAAATCTTTGTCTTTCATTGGAAAATGTGAAAGAATTGAAATAATGTATATATACAGTAATATACTTACAGAATGTTGGGGGTGATGACCACTACGCATATAAGGGGAGCTAAGTGCCTGCGTAATATTTATTAACAAATTATTAATATTTGTTGAATAATTTAATAGTAGAAATTTCAAGAATGTTAATAAACAATTTCAAAAACTATTAATATATACCCCTCCGTTCTACAATAAGCGTTGTTTTCATGAAATTTGTTGGAATTAAGAAAGAGTATGTATTAACAACTATACCCTTAAATAATAAGTGGGGGTTTTTAATCACATTAATTCCTTTTAAATCTTTCCAAATTCTTTAAGCAATTATTTTCAAGTTTATGTCTTAAATAATTATAAATTGGAGGGCATAATGGGAACAAATAGTGTAAAATACTAAAACAACACTTATTTGTGTACAAAAAAAAAAAGGGTTAAAACAACACTTATTGTAGAATGGAGGGAGTATATATACTCCCTCCGTCCGCCTATAAGCTTCCCGTTACTTTTTAGCACATAGATTAAGAAAAGTGATTAAATAATAGATATAGTACAAGTGATGTGATTGAGAGAGGAGAGAGATAGAGAGAAAAAGTAAGATATAAAGTGGTGTGTAAGAAAAAGTACTTACCAAAAAGGGTATGAGAAACTTATAGACGGACGGGCCAAAATGGTAAAATGGGAAGCTTATAGGCGGACGGAGGGAGTATATCTTTTTGAAATGTAATGTTCTAATTTATTACTCCCTATTCCCATAAAACTTTCACATCTTAAGTGAAAAAAATCATTCATTACTACAAGATACTCGGTATTTAGTAATAGAGTTCTCCCGTTATTGTTTTTCCAGCTAAAAAGTGTCTAGTAACAAAAAAATTGAGAACTAATGTCGGTGCTTGTCACCAAAAATTAATTTATGTCATTAAAAATTTTTAGATATAGAAATTAAAACAACATAATTTGTGTCAATAAAAACCAATTTTTTTGTAGTGCATTTTTAGTAAATTACTACCTCTTATTTTATTATATTTCTTAATTTTCGTGTTCAAAATGGTATGAAAAACCAGGTACAAATGGAGTATATCAACATACATATATATACATTGTAATTAAACATGATAATTATAATATTATGTTATTATAAATGAGATAAAAATCAAGATTAATTGAAAAAAAATTATATGTACCTCAATTTGCCCTTGAAGGAATCTAATGTAGCCAATGGCTTCTGACAGGACAGAAGCAGTGTCAGTCTGTAAAAGAGAAACACATTCAAAGTCATTTTTATGTAATAAAGCTCTTCTTTCTTTGTTAAAAGACAATCACTCATGGGCTAATGTATAAAGAAAAATAATTTCCAATCTTTTTTAGGACTGTTTTTAATAATTCTGAATCTTTATGGGCTTTATGCTAGAAATTTAAACTGAATTAAAAGTGCTTCTGCATAATGATTCCTTATGCTGAGAGATTAATTAATTAATTAATTAATTAAACAAGTTTTACAATTTCAAGAATTAATTAAATTAAATTACCTTTCCAAATGGGGAAACTAGTTGGTGAAGTGCAGTTATTCTATCCCCTAACTTCTCCTTTCTCACCTGCATCAAGTTTCAAATATAGAATGACAAAAATCAAATTGTGGTGAGTTCATTTCATGTTAAGAAAATCGACTTTTAATAACAGAAATCGTCTCATTATAAATTTTCTAGCTAATTTTTTTTTTTTACGAGATTCTGTCATTAAAAAAGACTTTTAGCTAGAGAAACTGTAACGATTGATTACCTTGAGAGCTGGTTGGGGTGAAGAGTGTTGAACCCTAGGCTTCTTAGATACACCACCACTGCTTGTGCTATTGCACTTTTTAACAACAAATTAACATGATAATTAATTATCAGAAACCATGAAATTAAATAAAAATCTAACAATTTATGTTACTATGCTCATAAAGAAAAATTAAAGGAACAATAATTTTTCAAAAAGTGACAAAGTTATAGTAATTCTTAGCTAGCAAAGTAGATGTTTAATGATTATAGTGTGGTAATAATGAATTTGGGGACACCTACTTTTATCCTAAGAAATGATGGTTATATTTTTTCCATTTTTTCGGATTAGTCAGTCCTTGGTTCAGATACCGAGACTTAAAAAAAAAACTCACCTCGGACGAATGATCTTGATTGCGGTGATGGTGGTGGTCGACGACGGGGGCGTTTGCGCCGGAGAAATTGAAGAAGTTGTTGTTGCTCAAAGTAGTGACACAAGAATTGGGAGAAGAAACCGGCATCATTTGATGATAACTAGATTCTTGCTTCACATGATTATTATTATTAATAATTCTTGGAAAATTAGATGGATTTAAATTAAGAAGTTGATCTTCCCAATTCTCCAACTTTTTTTGTTGTTGGAAAAGACCCCCACCAAACTTCTCCTCCTCTTCAACACTCCCCAATCCTCCCCTATAACCAAAAAATCACCAATTTGTTAGACTCGAACTGCAAAATTCTGACTTTAAACGAGCCTCGTAAATTCAGAACTGCAAAACTCTGACTTTAAATGAGTCCAGTAAGTCCATTTTTTCAGGCCCTAAATAAAAACTCTTCCAAAAACCATGTAGCATAAATTAAAAAAATAAACAAATATATGCATGAGAGAGAGAGTTATTACATAAGTAGTTGGCTCCAAGACCGAACTGGAAAATCTTGATCATCATCAGCAGTAGAAGAAGAAGAATTAGAAGCATAAATAAATTGAGAATTATTGAGTTGTGGATGCATGCCATTCATGCTCCACCTATTAGGGTTTCCAGCCATCATTTGTCAAAACCCTAATCAAGAATTAATACAAATTGATCTCCTTTTAATTTCCCTTACAAACCCTAAAATCTCCCTCTCACAATTTCTACAACTTGGAAAAATATGTATGTATTTCCTTGTTTGTGCACAAAAACAAGGGCTTGGTAGTGTCTTTAATTCATTGTGAGAATTAGAGGTAGAAGAAAGGGCACGTCATTGTCAAGACACAAGTAATTTTATAGGTGTGGGGTTGTGAGGTAAGACACTGTATTAGTTTCTTCGGTATGAGATCACATGTGTCACTTTTCGTGTTTCACTATCTGATTTACAGACATGTGTCATGTTAAAAATCGAATGAGATTACCTGTTTCAATTTTGATTCATTGGGGACGACACTTGTTGAAAATATAGGAAGGTGAAATACGAAAAGTGAAATAGAAAAATCGAACTAATCAAAGTTTCATTATAGTGGAGCGATACGTGTTAAAATTTCAGTAAGATGAAACACGAAAAGTTGAATAGATGTAATTTGTTTCCTCTCCCTCCATCTCTCCTTTATTTTTTTCAAAATTTTATTAATTAATTAATGTATCTCTCTTTCTTTTTATTCTTGCTTTAACTTTTTTATAAAGTGGGACAGAAATAAAGCTGATGGGGAGTGTTTCCAGGCCAAAAAACAAATGCCCGTGGAGCTTATTTCCTTGAATTGGGGTGCTAACTATCAAAAAATAATTCTGATATAGGTTTTAGCAATTAGGGTTAGCTTAAATATGTGTGTGTTAATTGATGCATAATGTTAATTTTTTGTCGCACTCTATAATTTTTCGTTTACACGTTTTATGAAATTACTTAATTTCACACTGTAAATTCTAATTTTTAGATGAGATCGTGAAATTATTCGTCTTTCAAATCCCGGGTAAAGCAACTCCAGGTAGCCTATAAGTTTGATGCTACATAAGTGAGATGAAATTCTTTCAACGTCGTAAATACTGCACATAAAATAACGTATCTCGTGTGCGTTTTTGTGGGAGGGGTGGTGAATTAATTAGTTTACTAAAGCTCACTACATAAAAATTGATTTTTAGTGACATAAATTAACTTTTAGTGACCAATTCTATCATTAATTTTCAATTTTCCGTCACTAAAAACATTTAGTCAGAGAAGTAATAATGAGAGGATGCTGTCAGCGAGATTAATTTTCTTATAAGATTTTTGTGTAGTAAAATGCAGAAAAATAATTGGTTTGTTGAAGGAATTTATTCTCTTGAAGGAACGTCGTTCTTTGATTATTACAAGAGGATTCCCAAGAAAACAATACATAAAATTAGAATAAAATGTATGTACATATAGAATGAATTCCTTTTAAATTAATTAATATTAATTTATCAAGAATTATAAAAAAATGTTTTCAATGAATTAATGTATTGAATTCCACTATTGTTATATTCTTGCTTTTATAGCTCTTAGCATAGATTCATGCTAAATTAATTCAATTATGGGGCCTAAAATATAACAAAACTTTTGTAAATGTTTAGAGAAAATAATGATAATTAGTTTGAAAACTAAGTGAATCGAGTACGATTAAACTTTTGATGGAATTTAAGAAAAGCTTAATTAGCTTTTCGAGTTTATTTTGTATGTTGGTAGTCATTTTCTATTTGACCTTAATTAGATTAATTAATTAATAAACAAAGGACAAAAAGTTGTTGGTAATCTACTGTGTCTCTTTTTATTTTAAAAGGAGAATAATCTTTAAAGGATTGGAAGATTAATTATTTTAATAATTCCAATTTAAAGCCACCTACAACTTTCAATTTATTTATTCTATAAAGAAACTAGATCTTACTTAGTGAATTAATTACCCTGCCTACATGTATATAATTAATAAGTTGTATCTGCATATATAAGTATATCATTATTTGCACTATACGAATTAAGATTAATTTAGATGGTGGTCATTCTATAACTTTTCTAAACCAGAAAATCGTGGATCAGATCACCTATTTCAATTTTGGTGTTTCGCATCTTATTTCACTATATACATGATTGACATGCGTCATATTAAAATTAATCAACATTCTATAATATTTGGGGCGACATGTGTTAAAAATTCAGTAGAATGGAATACCAATAAAACACGAAAAGTGAAATAAAAAAATCGAACCAAGAAAATCGTCCATATGTACGTCCACACAATGGATATTGAATTTTCTATCTTAATTAACACAGGTATAAAATGACATCATTGGTTCATCATCGGTTTAAAAATACGAAAAGAAAGTAATTCAAAACAATATTAATTACGCAAGGTCTCAAATGCACATGGTACATGGTGCACTCGTCACACGTTTCAGTTTCATTTTTTTTTTGTCAAATCTAGTGCACGTTTCAGTTATATTAGTATGCATGCTACACAGTACAACTGATGCACACAAAATTTACTTAATTTATTAAACAAAATTGTAGAGGAGGACTTTGTAAAGTTGTAACAACTCAAAATATTATCATAAATTAAGAGACTTTGTTCTTGACCCCCAAGTGTAGTTCGTTAAAGGCATCATAGCTTTAGAAAACTTTTCTCGATAATTTCGCTTTCAATAATTAATTTGCGTATATTTTAGGTCAATAATTCTTCCTCGAGTAACTCTTTTTTCAAAATTTTAATTATCTAAATTCCATTGGATCCCTATCTAAATTACGTCAGACTCAACTTATATTCTTTTTATTTTTTGTTAATTACTTAGGAAACAACTCCTATGGTCTTTTATTAGTAATACTTCAACTTAGGTTTAGCCACAAACATAATGAAAAAATTATCTTGTTTGTTCATTTTTGGCTTATAAATGGCCCCTAATTAAATCCCTACTAAAGAATGATTGTTGACTAATTGAACTTACAACAATCCATGGCCAAAAAAGCTACTCCCTCCGTCCACCAAAAGTGTGTTCATTTCTTTTTTTGAGGTCTACAAAAACGTATTTATTCTATTTAAATAGTTAACTTTTGAATATTTTTTCTACTTTACTAACAAGATTGAGTATCTACCAAATATATTTTCTACTCATTATATTAAATATATTTTTTATAATTAAAATATGATTTTTTTAAAAGCACATATAAAAAAAAGTGAACACACTTTTGATGGACAGAGGGAGTAATTAAAAGCACTATGGAATCATTTTTTCTTAGTTTTTGTGTTCTGGTCAGTGTAAAAACTGAACTCGACGTTTCTTAGTTTTTGTGTTCTGATCAGTATAAAAATTGATCTGCAACGGAGAGAGTGGTTCAAAACCCATGTCGAATGAGACAGTGAATGAATAGATTGAATCCAATACACCATCATTCAAGCTTTATATTGTCTACTGAATCAAAGTTGAACAAATCTACTGAAATCACAAACACGTGCTAAAGCCAAGTAACTTTATTTTTCAAAGCAAAATACGACGAATCTCAAGACGAAAGCGACCAATACGTTCACATCGACAGGAAAGAAAACCTTGGAAAAGACGGGTTGATCGATTGATTTGGATTCTTTTGCCTTCTAACTTGGGGACGTATCTAAGTTATAGCCACATGGAGGCTTACTTCTGGACAAACAATAGGGAATAGGAAAGCAACTCCAGTGGTTAAAGTCGCTCCAGCTTTGGAGATTCTAGATATTTTTGGAGTAAAAAGAAACACGATTTTGGCCTCTCTACGAACCACGATTTTTACGCCACAAAACCAAGCAACAATGGAATAAAATCCTGATGCTACCAACACAAGCATTAAATAATTGATAGAAGAGAGCCTGTTTTACAAAAGACCCCACCATGTGAGAAACTATGCTGAAAAAACTCAAGGACCTTAAGAGTGGTGGAGTGGGGGTATATATGAAAATTTCATTCACTCAATGGAGTGGAAATTTTCTTAATAAATGAATCATGATTTCTTAATTTCAACACTGATGCTGACCTTTGAGTGTTTTTTTCGTACATCGTTCTAATTGTGATTCGTTATTTCTTTCACCTGGTAAAACACCTCTTTATTGAGAGATACTGTTGAGAGGACCCCCATGCCGTTGCATAGCAACAACAGGCTCGTTACATCTGGAGCACCGAAACGACATGGTTGCAGAGCACCTTGTACGAAGGCAATAATAGCAATACCTGCAAGAAAGAATTACATGCGAATTTTACTTGCAAATTGAAAGTTTCAATGTAAAATCTCAGTCATATTTCATGGAATCTTGAGCTTCTAAAAGTCGTGAATTGAGGCCAAATTAGCCCGAATCAACCCAAATCAGGCTAAGTGGCCTGAATTCGTGCTGATTTAGGGCCTGGTTTGGATTGATTCGGGCTAATTTGGCCTCAATTTGCAGCTTTTAAAAGTTGTGGTCCCTAAATTGCCAGTCCTTAAAAACAAATCCCACATAATTACCTGTGCTGACACGGGACAGCTAAAAACGGAGTGGTTGGAGTTGCTTGGCAGATGGGGCATAAAGCATCATCTCCCTCGGAGTTTGAAGATTTGTCTTTCGAAAATGGACTGAGAACTTTCCTCATAGATGATGAATTGAGAAGAGGAAGAAGCAATAACAACATTTCCTGCACGTAACTCAGGCTTCAGTCGGCAATCAACAGAACACATAACATAATTTACCATTTGGGCACATAAGTCATCACGAAACTGTAAAGCTTAAATAGCCAACTCCCAACAAAAGACTTTATAAGATGAAGTCTAGATGGGAAAAGAACAAAGAATAAACCAAGTTAATCAAGAACTCTTTAAAGTTTCATACCATGAAGGCTTGGATTCTAGGGGTAAAGTAAAACAATTGAATAGATTACAATAAGACAACATCAAAACACTTGCCCATTGAAACAAATAGACCATTACTAAAATAAGATGAATATCAGCTAAATTTGCCACTTAGAAGAAGAAGGATCAAGGGTGTGGAGGAGCATATAACATCTAAATGTATACTAGTCCAAACAGTACTTTCAACTACTGCACACAAGAAGTGATAAGGGGAGTTACCGAAAACTCATTCCACACCAACTGCCGATTCATATACTCGAAGCTTACAGCTCGATTCATGTTAGGGCTTCCATAGACCAGTCTTGCCTTTAATGCTCTCTCAATAAGACTCCTATACCTGTGTATATATAAGAGCAATTACTACCAAGCAGTTTAAGAATGCTTGTATGTAATAATATCCTTCACTGGTAGCAAGAATACTGATGGAGATGAGGGTTTGTTGGAAGCTAAGGATGTGTTTAATTGGTTTGTTAGACTTTGACTCTTGTATTGGTTATTTTCTTGTTCGTTGGTTCTTGTTAGTTGGTTACTTGTTGGTTGGTTATGTTTGTTAGCTAGTTGGTTTATTAGTTGTGAGTAGTTTTAGTTTACAAGACTTGATGCGTATATAAGGCCTTTGCTACTGTAATTGTTGGGGAGTTGAATTGGTTTGAAAATAGATGGTTTTGTCCCTTCGGTTTATTCTCGCTCCTTCGGTTTATGTGTTCGTTGTTCTTGATTGTTGATAAGATTGAGGCTTACGCTGCGTCAAATACTTGTAGGCAACTCATGTATACACTCAAAAGTATTTTAAAGAGAAATCACCTTTACACATACCTTCCTGTCAAGAGAAATATGAGTAGGTTTCCAAAAGATGCAGCCTTGTAAAATCCTTCTATGCGTTGTAAGAGAAACCAACTTCTACGAGCTAGTGATCTCTGTACAGCAAAGAGAAGGTTAGGACACAACCTATGAGAAATACTTCCTTTTGGATATGTGCATATCAATGTAATGAGCCTTGCGAAGACAGAGATAAAGTACATTTTCGGTGTCACCCCATCTACGGAAAGCAGAAAATGACTGAAGCCTTGCCCAAATATATTGACCACCAACAGTCGCTACACAGTACCAGATTTTCTGAGAAACAGTTAAACCTGGCCCCTCTAGTCCCGTCCTAACTGTAAGAATGCAAAAGCATATCAACTGAGCAAATTAGCATTTTAACTGAAAGCATTTAAGATTCAATGGATAGCAATACCAAATAATTACTGAACAAAATAATATCTTCTTATTGTAAACGATAGATATCAAATGTCTATCCAGTATCCTCTTTAATAGATTAAGCTATCAAGATTACTGAATATGGAATGATATCAGAGTTGGACAATACAGGACCTCTTGGTTAAGTCTGATTACTACTCAATCACAGAAAATTTAGATAAGGTGCTATTTCACCAACATGTATGATGTACCATGGAAAAGCTAAAAGTTTGTTACATCCCCCCACCCCCACCCCCCAAATAAATGAGAAAAAAAAAGAATATAAAAGATAAAGAGTTTTTTCATGCTTTTGCCTCGCAACAAAAGAAAGTGACCTGCACATGACAACGAATGTCGACAACATTCATATCAGAGGTTTCTCTCCCTCATATCCAGTGTAGCAAAATTTTATATACAATGTGAAGATGTAATCTACTACAGTGCCTCTAAGATAACTGTTCTGTAGATAGTTACAGACAATAGCGCAGCGCAGTAAGTACTAACTTAGGATAACAGGAAACATCTCCAACACAAATACTGAAAAAAAAATACAGGGAGGGGGAGAGAGAGATCTAGAGAGAGAGAGAGAAGTAAAGAGCAAGAAAGGAAGGCATATGTTGTTAATAAACCAAAATATTCACATAAATGACATATTTGATTGTGTGTTCATTAAATTCACTTGTTTGGCTATGAATTAAGGCAAGGTTTCTTTGATTGGAAAAGGAGTAAAGACAATTCTAAGTTCAACTCTGTAAGGCCCTTCCATATCATTAATTCCAAAACCTCCTAATATTTCATTCCATTTCATGACTGACCGGTGCTACCAGCAACATGCTTAGATTGCCTAGAACTTCTATGCAATGTAAATAATGCTTATTTACTGAACAATGACAAACAAGATTTATATGAATCTCATAGTAGATATTGTAGGACAAAAAAAGAATATTAGGAACTAGAACTTTGATTAAAAAGCAAGACGCAGAAGAATTTAGATTTAGTATGCAAAAGCTTTGCATAAATGGAGAAGCAGAATTCATGCAAATAATGTTGCTTTTTCCTATAAAAACTTCATGTCATCGCTTAGACCTAAGTATTCCTGAGGGCAATAATACCATCCATTTTCAAAAAGTAAGTGACTGTTCTTCCAATCTCTAGTAGCATAGCAGGTATCCAGTCACCAAGTCACAAACACGTCTAATATTTAAATTAGCCCATACTTATACAGAAAATACTATAACCAAATATTAGAGAATATGATAGTATAATATATTATAGGTAGTATTAGAGAATATTATTGATAACCATAAAATGGCACATACAATCACAGCAGAAAAAAACAATTAAAAAAGCACTGACCTTTTCCTCTTGGTTCAATTGCACGTTCATCTCTGTACCTCAAGTTCATGAGAGCATTACCAGGAGTAGGTTTATCAACCCATATAGAAAATCTCCATATAAGAAATTCAAGAAAAGCATCGAGTTCCGGCTCGTATTGAAATAGCATTCCTGGCTAATCCCAAACAACAGAATGAACAAATCAGATGACTTTGAACTCTCAAAGAATTATCGAAAAATTCTGAACCAAGCATACGTGAATGTGATTAACAGCATGAAGTTTACCTTCATCAAAGAAAAAACTTTAACCAGCTGTTCTTTTAACATTGCAGACATTTCAATGTCCAGCCTCACAGCATCAACCTGATTAACCCTAGATATCTCAACTGGAACCACCCCCTATCAAAATAGGGAAGAAAATTGTAATAACATGAGTGCAAGAGGTTGATATAAACCTTCATTAACCAGTTTCATCTTAAAAGTTAAAATCACCTCTCACACAAAAAAAAAATCAGGTTCAACAATCATAGGCAAAGCTTATTAAAAAAAATTCCAATAGGTACATCTTTGTTTTTCTTCATCTTTTTTAACGGATAAGAATTTAAAGCAGTCAACAAGGGATTGACAAATTCTATTTCTCATATCGGTTAACAAAACATCTCAAAAATGAAGATTATATTTCCAATCAAGCCAATTTCACTAAGAAAAACAACTTTCCCAAAGTGCATACAACTTCTCCATATATTATTAACCTCAATTTAGTATACTCAAATCTCGAAATTTCCGAGAACTGAAACAGAGGAATCAAATTTTACCGTACTAGTGGAGTGAACGGATTGCCATTGAGGAAGTAACTTCAGGCAAGTAGTATACCACGCATCTTCCGGCGGCGGATTGACAGAATTACCGCTGGTGGATGAAGATGATGAAGCTAGGGTTTGTCTATCCATTTTTATCCCCTTTTTTGTGCAACTTTATGGAATTATTCGAACTGTTCTTCTAATTTTTATTGCAGAATCATCGAGAAACGAAGGAGAAATGGTGGATTTTCTGAGAATCAATCTGTTTTTGTGTGTTATCTTTCTCACCACGCAGTTCAAACATGAATGTGTGTGTATGTATATCACAGCACTAGACCATTCTGTCCTTTTTGGACTTTTAAGTAATTTTACAATTAGTATGGTCTATTTGGACTTAATTTCTTTGAAAATATTTAAGAGTTGACAAATTATAGGGTTAGGTATATAAACTAGATAAATAATTAATTTGCATTTATTGGAGAATAAATAAATTTACGAGTGTTCAAGAATAAATTTAGAAACTGAAAAATAAAGTTAAAAGTAGAGGCATTTTCGTCCTTATATGAATGGAATCCCGCACCTCAAGATAACATTGGAAATTGGGAAGAAGAAGTTGATTATGTTGTTTTGAGCCTGTGACTCTGTGACTGAGTCGAGCTTACTCGCGAGCTACTCGTGCTCAACTCGGAGAAAGATCAAAATTGATTCGAAGTTAATTGAGCGAAGTAGAGTTTCGAGCTACTTGAATAGCTATCGAGTTTGAATTCATAAATACTCGGCTTGAAAGGTTCGCAAGTCTAATCGAACTTGAACAATATTTACTATTTTGCAATTAATTTATAATTTATATGTATATACAAGTAATCGAGTCGAACTCAAGTTTATTTTTGAAAAATATGTTTTACAATTAATTTTGAAAATTATATAGGTAATCGAGTCAAACTCTATCTTCAGAATTTTAAGCTCGATCGAGTTGAGTTAACTTTCAAGTTTCGAGTATAACAATTGAGTCAAGTTTCGAACTCATCGGTCATCAATACTCAGCTCGACTCGTTTACACCCCTAATTATGTTAGAATTAAAAAGTACAAGTGAAAAAAATAAGTGATGACACTTACATATATATGCTATTGAAAAATAAGTATCGTGCAGTTCACAGTATAGATAAAAAAAAACCCTGCAAAGGGAAGTTTGTTCTAAAATATTGAGTCAGTCCACAATTCAAAAGAAATTAATGTATATTTCTTGTGTAACTATTACATGTAGTATATTAGTATTTAAGTAGTGTACTGTCATTTTCAGCCGAACGTTATGTTTAGTGTTCGACCACTTTAATCGAACGGACAAAGTAATCGTACACTAGCATCCCATTTAGTCGAGGTGGTCGAACACTAAAGGTTATGTGAAAGTAAATATTTTTTCATATAGACAAGATTCGATATTTACCATACCATTATTTGACTTGTGTGCCCCTTTTACAACTTGAATTGATGAAAGTAGATGAGATGCCTAGTTTAGTTGGGTGGACGAGTAGAGTAGAGTAGATTGATTAGGTTTTGGAGGAGATTTCTACCCTAAACCCTTTAACCTTTAAAATGATTATAAGGTTAGACAATACACAATTTCACACAATTGGACCATCAAATGTGAAATTCAACGATCACCTCTACGGCCTTATGCAAGACTTTGTAACAAAAAAAAAAAAAAAAAAACTACCCTAAAGTTATGGTTTGACGAAAATACCCTTATACAACCTCCCTAATTCCAAAACAATCTCATCGGCCAATTCCCCCTCTCCAAACCTCCTCAACCCGCTGCTCAAAACCCTCCCCAAATACTCCTCCATTTCATAATCCGATTTCCTCTTAATCATCCCGTAAATCTTCACCGTTGATTCCTTCCTCCCGGCGGCAATCACCGCCTGCACCAGCCTCAGCAGCCCCCTGCTCCCGTCGCACACGATCCTCCCCCCTTTTTCCATCTCATCAACCAGCAAATCAATCTCCGCCGTCGATCCATTCCTCGCCAACGCGACCACCATTTCCGCGTACATATCCAGATCGGCGCCGAATTCCGATTGGAGAGTGGAGAAGACTCTGGCGGCGAGGACGCACTGGTTCTGCCGGAGGAGCTCCTTCATCGCGGCGGTGAGATCGGATTTTATTAGTCGGGAGAGTTGATTCGTGGGGAGATTCGTCGGGTCGGTTTTGTAGGCCCGTTTTAGGGATTGGATTGCTTGGATAGCTTCGGTGCTTAGGATTCGGCCTTTGAGTAGTGGACTACGGTTGTCTCGTGGCCCGCAGCGCACGGTGGTGAAGCGGCGGGGAGTGCGGGCGGCGGCGGTGGTGGCGGTGGTGGAGAAGAGGGTGAAGTTTGAGTTTGCTGTGGAGGCCATTTTGGGGACTGCGCAGTGTCGCTAGAAAATTTGATAGGGAAAAAAAGGATAAGGGGTGATACGGGTAATATTAGAGGTGCCAAAATTTGATTAAATAAAATTACATTAATGGAAAATAAGTTGACGCTTTTCCTAACAAAACAAACCGTAACATTTACGAATTGAGAAATCAATTTTCTCAATTCCCAACAAGTTGAAATGTAGTCCCCAAAAGTTGAGTCGTAGCTATTCCACAAGTTAATCCGTCAACAACCACATTGACATAATGACATCTCCTTCAATAATACAATTATCCATCGTAGACTTTCAACCATGACAACGCCTAAAAAAAACCTATATAGACTCCCCCACTTGCAACACCGTCGACTTGTCCCTCAAAATCTGACCTTGGGCATCGTTCATAATAAACCTCAAACTAATTTGGGCTGTGTCTTTAAAGAATGCTGCATCGGTATTCAATTTCATCATTCCCACCGATGGAGCATGCCACGCTCCACATCGGTTACCTGAGGACCCTGATATTTAAGCCAATATGATGTCTACTATGAAAATTGAACTTAAAAATCAAATAAAATTTTATTTTATGTAACATACGAAATCAATAGAAATGTACAATCTTTAAAATAATAAATTCAAAAATATAAAAAAATCAAATAAAATTTTATTTTATGTAACATACGAAATCAATAGAAATGTACAATCTTTAAAATAATAAATTCAAAAATATAAAAAAATATCGTCGACAGCAGGATTCGAACCTGCGCAGGCAAAGCCCAACAGATTTCGAGTCTGTCTCCTTAACCACTCGGACATATCGACTTCTGTGTTAGGATAAACTATTGTTTTATATATAATTATATTTTTGTGTAAATGGATTTGAAGTTTTGGTAATTTTGTTTGAATATTTTTTTAATTAATTTAATTTTTAAAATTCAAATCATAAATTTAATTAAGGTAAGAATCAAACGGTTTAATTAAGGCAATCAATTAAAAAGTAAGCATTAATTGTATAAAACATTTTTTTTTTCTATTAGATCAAGTCACAATTGAAAATTGGATTTTTTAATTAGTCGAATTAAATCGTAAATAAATATATAATTGTTAAGTGGTGCAATTTCAAGCTCTTTTGCTATTATCTGCACATTTTTGTTTTTTTAATTACATAAATAAATGATCGTGTCTGAATGAGATAATGGATTTTTTTTTTTTTTGAAATTAAAATCATAAGAAATTGTAGCACTAATTGTGGGGAATAATTTGATTATTATTATTAATTAATTCTCAACTATAAATACAATGACCTTATTATACAAAATTCATTGATTTCAATCGATGGCTTCTTCCAATTTGACCTTTTTCATTGTCTTCTTCGTGACCTTCGCTGCCTCGTTTGTTCCTCATAAATGTAAGTGCAATTTTTGTACACTACTAGTCTATGAAACAACTTTTTTGCATTAGATGAATTCCTCTGTTTCATTTTCGTGTTCCACCGTACTAGATCTACGAGACACTGATTATAATTTAACATGACACATATTAATAAATCAGATAGTGAAGCATAAAGTGAAACACTAAAACTGTCACATATGATATTTTTTTAGTTATTGTGTCAGATAAGTGTGAAAACTGATTTGGAATGGAACGGTTTTCGTGTTCCACCCTACTAGATTAATGAAACACTGATTATAATTTGACGTGACACATATCAATAAATCAGATAGTGAAACATATAGAGTGAACCACTAAAACTATCACATATGACCTTTTTCTTAGTTTTTGAAACGGAATGGTTTTTTTGTTCCACTCTACTAGATATATGAGACTGATTATAATTTGACGTGACACATATCAATAAATCAGATAGTAAACACATATAAAGTGAACCACTAAAACTGTCACATATGATCTTTTCTTAGTTTTCGTGTCCAGATAAGTATGAAAACTGATTTGGGACGACATATTTTGAATTTATAGGCTATGAGGATGGGAGGACGCAGTTGAAGAATATCAATGGGCAGAAAATAAATATAGATTTATGCAACCAGTTCAAGAACTGTGGTCCTTCTTGGCCTGTTTGTTGGTGCTGTATACCTGTTACAAAAAAGACATTGTGTTACAAAACTGAACAAGTTTGTATAAAAGAAGGCTGTTTCTCTACAGGGCCTCCACACCCAGGGGTTCCATTTGTACCAGCACCTCTATGAAATCATCCGTTCCACTTTTTTCGTTTCATATTGTATTCCACTCTCTAAAAAATAATGAGGGCAATACGTGTTAAAAAGCCACGTAAATTACAGTTATGAGAGAAGTACATGATATTAACAAACTCAAAACATAAGCACCACACAACTAGGTGAATTTTTGCATATTTCAAGAGTATTATGATTCTGGGCCAGATACCTGAAGATACACCATTTGAGTGTATCCATTGAATACAGAAGTCTCAAGTTGAGACAAGCCCAGCCTTTGAAATAAGCCATATCTACCATCTTCAACAATAGGATTAGACGAGCGGGCAGGGTCGTATCTTGTCTGATGAGTGAGAGAAGGCCCGGCCACGGGTGGTAGCTCCCAGTAAACGTCGAGCACTGATTCAACGAACCTGCTGTTCTCAAAATGCTCATTGTAGGTTATTGCCTTGTTGCTGTGGTTAAAATCGTCGCGCATATACCCTTTTACACCCCACCATGCTTCTCCGGGACCACACAGCTCGTCCATATCAACTGCTTTTTCCCAGAATTTCTTCCTTTTGGATCTGATCCTGGCTTCGTCGCTGTCTTTAAAACAACTATGGCCACCGCCTAGAATGAATGTTCCATGTTATAATAAAGAAGGACCAAGAAAAAAGAACTCAATTTTGAGTTTTAATGGGCTGAAAGAGAACACAACACACCTCTTATGTAGAACTGATCACACATTTGCCTAAAGGAATAATGGTCACCAGTCCCAGTATCGTAGTTGTCCTCAAAAACTAGATTTTTGAAGCCAGCCTTCAGTGCTTGCTTTAATCTAGTAATCAAAACATCAAATTAATGAAAAAGACAAGTGTTATATATAGTTTATGAATTGCAATTAAGATGCTTATACTTACCTCTTAAGTTCATTTTGATGGTCATCGAAGAACACAAGAACCCGACTGGGATCTTCGATCCCGTGATTCTTCAACACTTTTCCCCAATCCATGCTTCCAAAATCCACAAAGTCCTTTCCAGCAAAGTACGTGCAATTTCCATCAACATAAGCAGGGCCCTTCTTAAGGTACTTCCCTGGATGACGAGGTGTAACAGACAAAATAGGTGTATCCGGCATAGCTTGCCTTAAAACCCAGGTGGAATGTCCCTTAAAAGCACCACTCTCGATCATCAAATCTGGCTTTAACCATCTAGTGATAAACCAAAGTCCAAAACTGTGGTCAAAGCCCATGCCATACATGTTGTTCTTAATGGGTCGAGTCTCGTAGATTGGGACAAAGTCCTCAAGTCCTTTGATCAAATCCTTTGATGTCCATTCCACAGTTTCCCCATGTTTTGATCTGCCTTTTGACAAGGATAACAATTATATGCACATACAACTCACAAAAACATCACTTATCTAGTTATCTGCCAGGTTAAGAAATTTAAATGATTAATCAAGTGAACATGATTGCATGGTTATCGCATTAGAAAAAGATAAGAATGTGAAAAAAAATTGTTCAACAGAATGTATTCTTACCTAATCATCAAGTGAAACAAATCATGAAAGCATTTAGTCATTCGAACTAGCAAAGAAAAGGTATTCAATGAATCCAATCAATAGCATCTAATCACTGTGTAATCAATAAGCCAATCTCTTAAACAAGCAGTTAATACAGAATGCCATAGCTTTACTTACAAGCATGTAACAGTTTCAGCTAAACTGAACCACAGATCTCCCAGTAATTCCTCCATATAATCAAAGATGAAGAATAGTTACCCAAATTTCACTCTTACTGCCACTAATTATTTACATCCACGAACTAAAAACACCATAATTAGCACAATTTGGTAGTGAAATATACAACGTAAAGCATTACCACAATCTATATACAATTATACCTACAATATGTCCTGCCTCAAAAAAAGAAAAAAAAATCAATAAATATCACATACATATCCAAATTTATGTGTGAATCAAAATATCAGCAGTTGTAATTATCTGAAAAATTAGCAATTGCAGACCTAATTTGCACTTCGAAATAGCATTCAGTTACTAAATCGCAACGAAAGATATGCTAACTTACACCAGGGGACGCCGAGAGATCCGAAATCCGATTCAAGTCCATCGAACCCAAAAAACATCCGTGAGGTATATCCGGAGGAGTAATCCGAGAGCGAATGTCGAGAGTGAACAACTAGAGAGTATATAATCATGATAGCGAGCGCCACAATGAGAATGGGCCATATGAAATGCGTTCGGTTGAAGTAATTGCTAATCCTAAGACAGATGGATACGTGTTTCCGCGTCTTGGACTCGTCGGCGGCGCCTTCGTCTTCGGCGGAGGCGCCCTCCTCGGTGGCGTGAGGCGGACGTCGTGTCGACGGCATTTCACGCTCACTGCGTGTGCTACTGTGGGAGATTAATGCTTCAAGCCTTCACACTTGACAGTTAAGAGTTATTTGGAAATTTTAATTTGGCCCCTTAACTTGTTGGTAATTCTGAATTCGCCCCATAACTTTTCATCATCTTAGAAACTTTACAAACAACACATCAATATAACGAACGTGGAGATGACATGTAAGTATATTAAGAGTTTAGATTACTTATATATCATCTTGCGTTCGTTCTGTTGAGGTGTCGTATGTAAGATTTCTAAGATGATAAAAAAAGTAATAAGGACGAATTCAGAACTACCATATCTTGAATTGGTTTTTATCACTTTAGAAACCTACCGTATTTATTTAAATATAAATCTTCTAGTATTTTCTTTTCTAGTCTTTCCCATTCAAATTAAGTGTCATTTTTAAAAAATGCAAGTATATTAAGAAAATCATTAACTTCACGTCATTTAAATTGCAAATGAAACGAAGAGTCAAAACGACATCTATATTAGATTGTGATTTTGATAAGTAATTCAATTTTATCAACTTTGGTCAGTTCGATTTAGGCAAAAACTCGACCGATCTTATTTACTCTATTATATGATCCGCGAGTTTATGGAACTACGATTTAATACTAGAACATCCCAACTCAAAAAAAAAAAAAGAACAAAAAGATTGAAAATTTGAAACATGAAAGAAGTGAAAATTCACATTCAAATCTTATTACCTTATTCAATTGAATTACAAGAAAGCTTCAAAACCCTTCTCTACCCTAATTCCGATTTCTTTTCAAAGGGACGAAGAAATAGATTCATCATCCCACTCCAATCGAATCAAGAACGCGAGAACGGACTAACGCCCCCTTCAGATATCTTGATTGAAATCCCCATCAACATTTTTCATATAAATAGTATTCTTGCTTATTTGAACGATCCTAGTTACAAAAGAAAAAGTTCGGACATTACTAAATATGGGCCTCTAGAAATGCATTCAATCGTAAAAAAAAGATTAAAAATTACTATTAAAATCTTATTACCTTATTCAATAGAATTACAAGAAAGCTTCAACAATTCTAATGCAACAAATCATAATATGATCAGTTGATCACTCGGCCCGAATGTACACAGCTTCTTCAGGCAACGGGCCGGGCCGGGCTTTCGTCGTCGTCTGCTGTCCATAGGTACCGAATGAGATAACAGAGTAATCTGAGAAAAACAACAATGGTTATGACGATGAGGGCCGAGAATAGATAAGACTCTACAGAATCGGGCCTGCAACCGAACAGGATTCCGAGGCATACCATTGCCAAGAATCGAGATTGGACTGATTTTGAATTTGGTACTGCGAAATGCAACAAAAAAGAATGGATTTTTGAAAGAGGATTCTTCTCTTTTTCAGATGATATTTGGTGGTCACCCTGTGTGTGAAGTATGGTATAGTTTAATTTTTTACAAAAAACGAAGACGACAATGGTAAAAAAGGCACTTGCTAGTTGCCTTTCACGAAATATTCTCTTTTTATCAGCTGCACAAAAAGCCTAATTGCATAAGAAATTGCTTTATTTTCATGCAGGTATGGGTACTGATCAAGGGTGCTGAATTCGAAAATCGCTAGTTAGACGGATATTAGGACTGCCTAGCGCTCACTAGTCGGCTCAAAAATATTACTACCTCCGTCCCTAAAAAGTTTGCATAGTCACTTTTACGATATACACGTTTTTACCCTTCATACAATATTTTTTGAGGTGCAGCATACACTCAATCAAACTACTCTATTTACTTTATACAATATATAAAAGTTTACATAATTGTCTTCAAGACTCTAATTATTACTCCCTCTGTCCTGTAAAATTTTGCTCACTTCTTTTTATAGATATTTTTAAAAAAATCATATTTTAATTATAAAAAATATATGTGTGATAACGAGTAAAGAATATTGTTGGTAGATACTCAATCTTGTTAATAAAGTAGAAAAAATACTAAAAAGTTAACTATTTAAATAGAATAAACATACACTTTGTGAACCCAAAAATTTGTTTGAGCAAAATTTTACAGGATGGAGAGAGTACATTTTTTCCTTAAACTTCGTTCAATCAAATGCAAACTTTTCAAGGACGGATCGGAGAGAGTATTTCTTTTTGCCCTCCACGTCTCACTAATATGATTAAAAAATCGAAAATCACTACTTGAACGAATATTTGAAGTTTTTTTCTTTCTTTTTGCCCTCTACGTCTCACGAGTCACGAATATGATTAAAAAGTCAAAAATTACTAGTCGGACGGATATTTGGACCGACTAGTAGCCCGAGTTCCTTTCTTTCTTTTTGCCCTTTGCCTCTCTTCAATATAATGAAAAAAGTCATTTGATAACAATTTATATACTGTTTAAATTTTTTTGGTATATATAACTGCATAAATCAGACAACAATCAACGTGCTATCAAACATGATCGTAGAGTATAAACTATGAATTAAAGAATAATTCAATGAACCCCTCTTCTCTCAATTTGAATTCATCAATTTGGGTGTGTAGTCGCTTACTAAGTCCGTGTTTTAGTATTTCATTTTTTTATTCATGAAACGACATTGTTTTACGACGAAAAAAAAAAAACGTCCATCTAGACGACGCATAATGCATAATTGGACAACTGATTACATTAAAATCGACCGTCTAACCCGATTTATGCATCCATGGTATTGAATACATACAATTCATTGATGTAATGATATACTAAAAGGGTTAAATAATGTAATGGATGTTAATTTATTCATCCCTCTTCTTGCAAAAAGAAGAATTTAAACGAAAACCTTTGTTCATAATTAGAAAAACTTGACTTAAAATTCCACTTATGTATTTACACTTTACACTAAGTAACTAAACAAATTTTAAAAAACATGGCCAGTTTCGGCCTGAATGCAACTGTTATAGACTAATAGTGTTATCAATTTGACACTTATATTATAAGTAATTTATATCAAATCATGTTACTCCATAAAAAATCACATACATATTTAAAGTAACAAACAATTGATCATTTATTACAATGTTTTCATAATTGGACCGGCCGGATTAATCGGGAATAGAGCTGATATTCGAGCCGAGTATTTGAGGTTAACGAGCTTATCGAGTCGAGCCTAATGGAATTTTTTACAAAAGATTAGTTATCGAGCCTAACAAGTCGAGCTCGAGCCGGCTCATTAGTAAATCGAGTATTTAACGAGCTCGAGCTTGACTCATTAAGCTAAACGAGTCGAGCCGAGCCGAATCTCGTTAAGGCTCGGTTCGAATAACAACACTAACCGGGAATCGAGCCCACAACTAGTCCGATAGTACTTAAAAATCATTTTTACGGTTGAATCGGCGAAAATCAGGAAAACCGACCAGAACCGGTTTTTCCTTTTTAAAAAAATTATTTAATTTTCTTTTCTTCTACGACTTTATAATTTGATTTTTGTGTTGTTACTCTATGACTTTATTGATTTTTTATTATAGGGGATCAGTTTAACGGTTGGATCGTGAATCGGTGTCCAGTTCGATTTGTTCGCTAGTTTGTTTATGAGAATAACGATTTATTATACTACTAGTAGATCAAATCTCTTGATCTAAAGACATGAAACACCCCTTAATCTTAACCTAATTAGTACTCACTCCCCTGAATCTTCTTCTCCACCCAAGCTGGTGACAAAACAGGACTCATTTTGCACTCCAAATCCCCTTCATTTTTATCCAAATTCACCTTCTCTGATGGATAAACTTTCACCCTCCACACCTTCAAAGTTTGGTCCAAAGTCGCACTATAGACAAGCAATCCTTTAACGAATTCGTTCGTTTCGATCGCTGCAGCCAAGCACTTCACCGGGGCGTGGTGCCCGTCGATCACAGCAAGACAAGAGTGGAAAGAATTCCCCTCTTCCCTCTTCCATATCCTTATAGTTGCATCCTCCGAACCACTCAGGATCAAATCTTCTATTGTAACCAAACAAAGGACTGAAAAATGATGGCCTTGCAAGAATCCAGCATGGTTATACCTCCCGGAGATTCTCTCCTTCTCCCAAAAGTTTATCAGCCCGTCGGAGGACCCCGTGTAGAGGAACCCATCCGTCGTCGTCGTCGAAAGACTTAATGCTAAAGCATTAACAGGGGAGGGTTGGAATTTAAGTGTCATTGTGAGCATATGAGAAGTCTCCCTTGTAACCCTTCTCCAAATCTTCACTGTTCCATCCGACGAGCAAGTGAAGACGCACCCGTCGTGTTGGTTGATCACGATCGCGTTCACGTGCCCTTCGTGCGCGTGGAACGAGTCGACGCATCGTTTCTCGGAGAATTTCCACACCTTTTGTAGAGAAACAGCGAGGAAAATTATTATTTCATTGAATGATTGTAAAGAGTACATGAAGAAAATATTTATAGATGCAAAACATATCTATCATAAATCTATAATTAAGGAAAATAAAGATTCACAAGATATATAATATCTCTAAATATATTTATATATGCCTAATACGCCCCTCAAGATGGAGTACCATAGAAGAGTCCAATCTTGATCATCAGCATTTGAAGACGAGAACGAGCAAGAGGCTAATACCTTTACCGTATGATCCCATGACCCGGTGTACAACAACTTCTCCACATTGTTGTAAGCTAGACATGAGATTGAATCTTTGTGCTGAGTTTTCGTCTTTGCGTACGCGAAAATCGACCTTCTTCGAGGCAGAGTCATGAGCTTCTTAGGCTGCGGTAATGAGATGTTCCATACGCGGATTCTGTAATCTCCATGTGTGGTGAAGAGGAGCTTCCCGGAAGCTAAAATGGCTCTGATTTGCCCCGTTGAGGCCTTTATACAAACACTTTCCGTGCAATCTGGCTGCGTCCATGCGTGGACTCTGCAGCTTGAAGAGCCGGTGAAAATGAAATCTTTTGTAACTGCAATTGAAAAGATGTTGCCTTCCCTGCAATAATGGTTGTAAACGAATCAAATAATTTGATCGATTTAGTATTTTTATTCATATTCCGTTTTTTTTAAATTCGATTAGTAAACAAATACAAATGCAAAATTATGATATTCGAAATATACTTCGTCCCATATTCCTAGCTCGTTCTCAATTAGGTCCATGTTTAATATTTGAAATCTAGATTAAAAATATTATTTTACAGATTTTCTTCACAAAATTTCGAATTGAATAGTTTCGAATGTGAATCAATTTTGAATTGAATACTCAAAAAACATTGTTTAAAATATGCTTAAATTTTTTTGAATCGAATTGAATAGTATCGAAAATCAAATCAAAATTATTACCCCATCCGTTTTACTTCACTTTTTTAAATTTCACACAAATTAAGAAAGTCATTTAATAGTAATACCAATGATTATTTGTATAATGTGACTATTATGCCCTCCTACAAGTAGTATTAAATGAAAAACTTTGATTTTTACTCCCTCCGTCCCGGGATAACTTGCATAATTTGACCGGCATGTTATTTAAGAAAAGTGAATTTAGTGGTTGATGATGTAAGATAAATGAGGGGTATTTTAGGTAATTTGATGATGTGTAAAGTGGATTTTATGATGTGTAAAGTGAAATGTATGGAAAAAATGAGTGGCAAATTTGAAAATAAAATGATGTTGTGAGGTTATTAATTTTGTAGAGTATTTCCATATTAAGAGCGTGCAAGTAATTTTGGGACATCCCAATAAAAAAAGTGTGCAAGTAATCACGGAACGGAGGGAGTATATTTTATAAAATGAACCTATCATAAAAATCAAGAGAAGGGGCAAAGTTGAAAAAACATCATTAATATTTTGTTAGACTTTTTTAGTCCTAAAAGTGATAAAGGGGAACGGAGGGAATATTCAAAAAATAAAGAAATACGACTACAAATACTTTCACGAATCGAAACGAATACTGTTTAGACTCCTACCTGCGATGGAGAGACGCTAAACAATGGTAGAGAAGCGGAGGCGACGGAGAATTCGCCATCGGAGACCTCGTCCATTGCGTTTCGGGGCTCATTTTCCAGAGAGGGAAAGATGCTGCCGAAGCACAAGATGTTCTTGCGGAAGAAAGATGAGAATCGGTGGCTGTTTCATTGTTGCCAAAGGAGAATCTTCTAGGTAAATTTATGTTTTTTCTTTCTTCATCTATGAATTTCCATAGATTGTTTTCACAGCTCAACTCCATGGAAATTGAACTTGAAATGTTAAGAAAATACTTCAAATGTGAAGACATATATAAGCTTTCTTTTAACTATTCTCAATACACACGTGTTGCATCTCTTTATTGTGACTTTTAAAGACTTGGGGTTTAGTCGAACGTGAGATGTTACGTCTCTTATCTGGTTAAAGTTACATCTTATCCTTTTAACTATTTATTACTCTACCTAATCTCAAATTAAAGAGTTGGTCTACTATGGACTCGAGTGCATGTTGTGCACCTTAGTCCATGTTGCACTTTTCAGTTTACTGACTTACACTTTTTGGTAAATGGTGTTGCACTTTTCAATTATTGAACTGTATAATAATATTTTTAGTAATAATTGAAAAGTGCAACACCATTTACAAAAAAGTGTAAGTCAGTAAACTGAAAAGTGCACATGGACTAGAGTGCACAACATGCACTCGAGTGCATACTAGACTTTACCCAAATTAAATATTTCCTTGACGAGTTGTGTTAACTCGTGAATCGAATCGCACAAAAAATTCTAACAATATTAAATTGAGTTTGATTGCAATTTCATAGCATTTTACTATATTAATACAAAAAAATTATTATTTATGTATCGATCTACGAGTTGTGTTAACTCGTGAACAAGTTGATATAAACTCGAACAACATCAAATCAAGCATTGTTGCAAGTCTATATCGATCATAAATCGTAATATATTGATACTCCGTATTTGACTATTTAGATAAACTCATACTAATAATCGAGTCGTAAAAAGAAGTTGATATAGTTCAAGCTAAAATTAGATTCATCATTTCTGTATTAAACTACGTACGCATAAATAGTAAACGTTGAAATAAAAATGGGAAGGTAAGAGTATTGATTTAATTAGGCGCGATGATGCCTCTACTAACATTACAAATATTTTGAAATAATTTTTATTAATAATGATAGAGATGTATATTTACTTCATTTAAAATAGTGTACCAACTTTAATTCCACTTTGAATTATTTGAATGAGACAAGAGTTTTAGGTTGGAAGGGGGGATACTTTTTGGTGCCACTTTAGTGCACAAAAATTAATTTTTGTAGAATTCCTTTTGATTTTTGATTAAATTAGCTATGGCATTGAAGGGAGGGTTGGTGATTGCTACAATGGGTGCATTTACTATTTTAGTTGTGGGTTTGTTTAGAAATAATGACATTTATCTACCGAGGGTTTTATTTTCAGTATTGGAATTAAATAGATCCATTATTTGTTGCTCCCAATTATTGAGTTGTTTGGGGTGAATTGGCAAAATATGCATGGATGTAAAGCACTATTGGAAAAAAAAAAAAAATTCTGACAAATTTAAATAATGTAAATTGATTGAACCATAATTTCATCTTTATAGGTTAAAAATAAGTATAATGCGATTCAAAATTTGTGCAACATTTTATATCAGTTTAAAAAATTTGGGCTTCATTTTAATCTTGTATGGCAGGACTTAGAGGTAGACATGCTCAAATCGAAATTGAAATCGATCGGTTTGTAACCGTTGGTTTAACTGAACCTTTAGTTTCGGTTCGAAAGTTAAACTGAAATCTTAAAATGACGATTCGATTTCTGGTTTTTCGAACCGACGAAACGATCATTTTTCACCATTTTTTTAATATCACATGCATACTATACTCAATGGAAACTTAAATGGTGGATACAAGAAACAATTCTTGACACAATTTACGTAATTGTGTTCTGACTACGAAAATCACATTAATATAAGGTAAAGTCTAGTACTCGAGTGCATGCTATGCACCCTAATCCATGTGCACTTTTCAGTTTACTGAGTTACATTTTTAGTAAATGGTGTTGCACTTTTCAATTATTACTAAAAATATTATTATACAGTTTAATAATTGAAAAGTGCAACACCATTTACCAAAAAGTGTAAGTCAGTAAACTGAAAAGTGCAACATGGACTAGGGTGCACAACATGCACTCGAGTCCATAGCAGACCAACCCTTAATATAAATAATTCAACTGAATTTAATTTAAATGTATAGATTAGTAATCTCAATCCATTAAATTTCATAATATCTCTCTTTCTATATTTAATTTTTTTAATGGTAGATATGCAAAATAAGCATACATTGATCATTAACGTACGCTATTTTTAACAATTGGATTAACTTTATGGAATTGGGCTCAAAAGTTGTAGGAGTACAAGAATTTGTGAGGCCCATGAGCTACCTTATGGGCCTAATCAAAGCCCATTACATGATACAAATATTAAATAATTTCTTTTGAATATTTGACGATGTTTTAAATTAAATTAATTTGAAATACGAACGACTGCTTTCAAAATTAATAAAAAATAAATTGCACGACTGCTACTTGCTACCCCTTTGTCGCTTAAAATCAACTTTAATTAAACTTAAAACTAGACTCATATAGTTAGGGATGTTAGCAACGCGATTCTGAGTTGCATACGAACAAACTTGAGCTCGACTCGATAGATATTTTTCGATTTGAGTTTGACCTGAGTGTAAAATATTAGATTCATGATCATAGATCTAGTTTGGTTTGCCAAAAGCATGTTAACGAAGTAAACGAGTTTGGTTCGAGCTCGAGTTCACAAAAGCTTAATTTAAACATCTCAATCGGCTCGTTAAAAAAATATCCAAAAGCAAATAAAATTACACAAATGAGCTTGCCTCCGCTAGTTTTTCGAGTTGAGTTTCGAATAGTTCGCGGACGACTTGCCTCGTTTATATCATCCCTAGATATAATTTACTTCCTCCGTCCAATTTCATTATTCCCACTTTTCTTTTTTGGTTGTCCAATTTTATTATGCCCATACATTTTTTGGAAACAATACTATTCATACTACTTTATCTCCACCTTCCTACCATCACTTATTTATAGAGATGTCTATCGGGCTGGCCCTAGCCCTATAGGGCCAGCCCTACAGGGTTACGGGCTAAACGGGTTAGGGCCTTAACCGGTTCATATTTAACGGGCCTACAATTGTTGGGACCTAACCCTAACCCTAGCGGGCCACGGGCTAAACGGGCCACTAACGGGCTACAATATTTTTTTTTCTTTTAAAATTAAAGGTCTCAATTGGCACGTGCAACAAGCAAATAAAATAGAAAAATACATAATTAGTTAATAATCAGTAAATGAGAAAAAAAAAAGTATAATTTAAACACAATTCTAGATTGGTTCTTAATATGACAAATAAAACTAAATAAATATCATAATCTAATAAAAAATAGTAATAATGACTAATGGATGGTAATGAGCTTCTTAATGCTTATAGTTATGGTTATTGGTCAAATGACCCAAAATTTGTTTTTAGGTTATTTATTAAGAAAAAAAAGGTAACAACTCGGGCTAGCGGGCTGGCCCGGTTTAGCCCACGGGCTAACCGGTCCGGGTAAAAAAAGCCCGATTTTAAACGGGTCTATAATTCATGAACCCTAACCCTGTATTTTTCAGGGTTAAACGGGTCAGCCCGGTTAGCCCGGCCCGGATAAACATCTCTACTTATTTACTCACTTTGTCATTCACTTTATTTATAAATAATTATTTATTTATAAATGACCCCATAATACCCCATACCCTCAACTTATCTACTTTATAAATAAACCAATTAATATTTATTAAAACTCGTGTTCGGAGAAGTGAGCATAATAAAATTGGACGGAGGGAGTATTTGTTATGCGGGCCTATTACATGTTCCAAATCCACCGCCCATTTCGACCCTTACAAATATTATAAAAGATTAACATATTATCATTCAACTCTTGAAAAAGACTGAACATACAATTAAAATTAAAAAAAAAAAAAAAAAGCCACTTGAAATGATTGGCCAACAATTTAATTATAATTTTTTTGACAATTTAAAGGCATATATTACAAATGATTCTTGGATTCTCTTAATGATTAGACAGGCTGAAAATGAAAGGTTAGTGTCAATTTTTTGTCTAGAGTTTTCTTAAATAACCCTAATTAGACCTTTTACCCCACACTGAGTTATCAAACCTTAACCATACTAAGGGACCAGTTTATACAGCGTACAAAACTTTGATATTAAACGAGGATCCGTAAGTGAAAGATAAGATTGATCCCCAAATTAGTCAGTCCTTAAATTGAATATCTGAGACTTAAAAAAAAAAAAAAAAAACTAACCATATCGAGTCACCGGTTCATTCTCAGGAACCGACGGTTCACGACTTGAGCCAATTGGTATTATCTAGAAAGTTTCTCTAATTACTAGTTTATTCGTTGAATATAAATCTATAATTTAAGATAACTATTACATGTGTGGTTGGGCATGTGATAAAAAGAAAAAAATGTCACGATAGAAAAGACAAGAAAAAAAATGTGGAGCCATGTGTTTGCATGAATTTTTGTCTTGTAACAAACATTAAATTCACCTTAAAACCTATTTATTGTTATTCATAGTATTCATTGTTGTTTTGAATAACTGTATAAGTTAATACGGAGTATAATTTTTGAAAACATAAGTTAATATAATTAAACAATAGTTTGATCGTATATATAATTAAACAATTACAAGTAAATGAAAACATGTCACTAATTTTGGCTAAAATATAACACTAATTATAATTGAAAATTTTATTGCACCGGGTGCATTTCTATTACTCGATATATTTATAAAACGCACCATTTTAGTTACCTTGTAATATTTACACTGATAATATGATATGAAGTATACATACTTAAATACGATTTACATAGATATGAAAAATGTGCATTAAACCAACTTATTTGAATAATAATAAATAAATAAAAAACGTATTTGAATTGTTAAAGGGTAAGCAATTATTAGGAGTTTAACTTTACTAGGAATTTCATGTGAAATGGACCCAAAAATCTGGTCACATGACCCCAAGATTCGAATTTTTCTTATCCTAAAATGTATGTCCAGCCAAGCACTTATCTTTGAGTTTCATTTGATTTATTTATGAATTATAAAATACAATATTAATTAAAATTGATAAAACTCAAAATGTCCAAACAATCAAACTTAATTACCTAAAAAAATACCTACAACTTCGATAGTCTAAAAAAAATATTGTTTCTAATTTAAAAAAAAAAAAAAAGGATAATATTTTAAAAGTCAAAAATAAAATTTAATATTGGATTCCTCTATAAGGTCCTCACGACTTATATTAATGGGTAGGTATTACACGCTGTTATTTAATTAAACTATACTTGATCACTTATCCAAAATAATATAAAAAGAAAATATATAAATTAAAGCCACATTATAAGATAACAATGAAGACCAATTAAGCATCTCTTATAATTAGGTCTTTTTCAAAATAGTGTCATATGATTCATATCTGTCATTGTTGGTGTTTATACACGCGCACTAATGGTAGTATTATATTATTCCTTCCATTGAAATACAATTTATATTAAAAATATACTGTAAATGATCGAAAAATATACTATTTTTTATTCAATATGTATCAATTAAAATACAATTTTAGTTATGTAACTTAGGTCGAGTCAAACTTCCATCTTGTAACTTTGCACTTTCTAAATTTTAGTCCGACCAATATCAATTTTAGTCTTGTAACTTTACACCTTTTCAATTCTTAGTCCCATACTTTCTCAATTTTAATCCTGACAGAATCAATTCTAGTCTTTTAACCTTACATTTTCTCCATTTTAGTCATGTAATTTTAAACTTTCTCAAATGATTAATAAAATGGAGTTACATGACCAAAATTGAGAAAGTGCAAAATTATATGATTAAAATTGGATTCAACCTAGCCACCTAGATTACAGAACTAAAATTGAACTAAAGTTAAATTCGATCTAAATTAAATGAATAAAATTGATATTTTCTCTATCCGAGTCTGACCATAAATATCTCTAACATATCTACGAGATGAAAATTAGAAAAGGGATCGGATACATTTTTTGTGTTACATAAAAGAATTAATTCCTTAAAGAAAATTAACTTCTTAATTAATTTGTAGATCCAAATGAGTAGATTTAAATCAAAATTGTGCAATAATTCGATCTATCTAGCTTTTGAATTCATGATATGTTTCTTAAATGTATAGGACGGTCCTTAACAACCTTATCTTGCCGGCCAATTTCCATTATTAAACCCTAATTAAACAATATTATGGACGTAATTATTCCTATTATATTTAATAAAAAACCAAACCAACTCAGATGTGTTAATTTTATAAAAACTGGTCGGCGCAATGTACGGCCCAGATCGAATCGAAGCCGCCGCCACCTGTGATCTCAACCGCAAGGGTCACATGGTCATTTCGTCGAACACCTTCCAGACACTTCCAACAGCGCATGTTACGTACAGCTACGTTTTTTGATTGGTTGTGAATGGATTGCCAACTCGAATATATTCCTTTTTTATTTATTGATTAATAGTAGGTAATTAGTTTTCCCTTCTAATTAAATTATATTTGTCGATTGACAAAATTTCGTCTCATCTAAAAGTTCGAACGAGTGGACAATTTAACATGGGTGCAATCGTAGATCGATGATTCATTTTGTTCCTGGTGGTTTGGAGGGCTACTTTTTCATTATTCCGTATAGTAAACATTTTTTCGAAAACTTTCCTTTTTGCTGTTCAAAACCCGACTTTTTGGCATGATTAATGGAAGATTTGAAAGCGAGCATTGTGATTTGCCTAACACATTCCATTTCTAAGTTGCTAGCTTTCAGCGGGAATTGAACACATAATTAACGTGTGTCCGAGGCTCTAATTAATACCATTAAAAAAATTTGTCTCATCTAAAAGTTTGTACATGTAGAAAAATCGCAAACTAGTTCATTTAAATCAATTATCTAATATGACATGCAAAAGATCAATTTGTGTATTGTATTGCGAATGTTAGGAGGTAATATGAAGTGTTTGAAGTGAAATGACAAAAACATGTATGAGACGGTTTCATGTATGAAACAAATCTCATTTATTGTATTGTACGATCTGTGAGTCTAAAGGTTGTGATCGGTCAATTTTGTATAATATATGTTGCAATCGAACAAAAAAAAAAAAAAATGAAAATCGATAATATGATCAAACATAACCTAAACATATAGTATAGGGTTAATATCAATTTGCAACACAATGTGTTGCAATTGGATAATTTTGCATAATATAGGTTGCAATCAGATATTATTTTTGTTCAAGTTGCAAATTGATAAAAGCCATAGTACATCATTATTCATTACAATCGAATAGTTTTGCATAATACAAATTGCAATCATATAGCTCAAACTCTTTTGTCATAAATTCATGATTTTTACGGACTACGCTATGATTTTTATCGACGAATTTTACTTTGATCGGTATTATGTACATTGTTGGACACTAAAATTTAATTTGTTTATTTTCGATCTGATTGATCGATAAAGTAATTTTTACCAACGGACTGTACTCCGTCGGTATACATCCGTCGGAACTATACAAGTTTGTAGCAGTGTGAATTCAACTATACATGAACAAACCCAAACTCTTGGATGAATTCATGAATATGTAAATACGACGTCGTGAGTAAAATCTCGAATTCTTTACAATTATTAATGTCATAAAAAATAAAATTAAATAATTTTAGGATAGGATTTTCCACGTAGGATACATTAATTTCTCCCTTCATTTATCCTGTGACGAGGCATCTAGTATATACTAATCACAGATGCCAAATGAACTATTTCCCAATTTTTTATTTTTTTTAAAAAAATGGATAAAGTCGTGTTTTCTCCCACTATATATAGCGACTTTAGAAAGTGTCTTTTGTGTAACTCAAACGATAATTCTCTTATCTTCTTCTCTTCACATCCTTTCCATTTTTTTCTCCTTTCAAGAGAATTTTTTAAAAAAATGCCTGGAATCGCCATCGGACGATTTGATGACTCGTTCAGCGCCGCCTCGATTAAGGCGTACGTCGCCGAGTTCATCTCCACCCTCCTCTTCGTCTTCGCCGGCGTTGGCTCAGCCATTGCCTACGGTATAATTAACCGAACAAATTAACTTTTTTTTTGTCACATCCAAATTTTAAGCTGCATTAATTTTATATTTTACTAATATCGAATGAGATCACATATTTCAATTTAGAATTTATAGAAAATTTAAAATGCATACTACACTACTAATATTATTATTATTGCCAATAAAATATGGCCATGCATTTTAGCTGACCCCAAATTTTTTATCTATATACATATGTATATTATATATAATACTCGTTTTTTTAATAAGTGTCATTTTAGATACTAAATTTTGTTTGTTTGACCAGACAAGTTGACCGGCGCTGCCCTAGACCCCGCGGGTCTTGTGGCAATAGCCGTCTGTCACGGACTAGCATTGTTCGTGGCCGTTGCTATTGCTGCTAACATCTCCGGTGGCCACGTCAACCCCGCCGTCACCTTCGGTTTGGCTGTTGGTGGCCAAATTACCATCATCACCGGCCTTTTCTACTGGATTGCTCAGCTTTTGGGCGCCATTGTTGCTTCATTCTTGCTTAAATTTGTCACCGGTGGTTTGGTAAGTCCAACTATTTTTTTTAACATATGTAAAATAATTAAAATGAAATATAACATTATAATATTATATAAAATTAATAAAGGATCTAATCTCTCAAAATTTACCTTGACAAATTCTTGTATGTAATTAAATGGGTTGGTCTAGTATGCACTCGAGTGCATGTTGCGCACCCTAGTCCATGTTGCACTTTTCAGTTTTACTGACTTACACTTTTTGGTAAATGGTGTTGCACTTTTCAATTATTAAACTGTATAATAATATTTTTAGTATAATAATTGAAAAATGCAACACCATTTACCAAAAAGTGTAAGTAAGTAAAACTGAAAAGTGCAAACTCAAGTGCATACTAGACTTTATGAATTAAATGTATACATATAACTTAATTTTAAAATAATGCAATATTTTTAATTGTTTAATTAAATTTTTGACCAATCAATTAAAAAAAGTCAAAATTGTGAATTAATTGCACAATTGCATCATTCACACAAATGTGACACTATATTCACAAATGCTCTTATGAATATGTTACATAGTATGTACGGTGAACTTTTGTATTTAAGTTATAATGGATGAAGTATTTTCGTTAAAAATAAGTTAAACCGTATGTAACTGTTACAGGCTATTCCAACCCACAATGTGGGGTCCGGAGTCGGAGTCATCGAGGGAGTCGTGTTGGAAATCGTCATCACATTCGCCCTCGTCTACACCGTGTATGCGACCGCCGTGGACCCCAAGAAGGGTACAATCGGCACCATTGCTCCCATTGCCATCGGTTTCATCGTCGGTGCCAACATCTTGGCCGCCGGCCCATTCTCCGGCGGCTCGATGAACCCCGCCCGATCATTCGGCCCCGCCGTTGCCAGCGGAGACTTCACCAACATCTGGATTTACTGGGTGGGCCCACTCGCCGGCGGCGGCTTGGCTGGCCTTGTTTACACCTATGTTTTCCTGACCAGTGAGCATGCGCCACTTGTCAACGAGTTCTAATTATTATGATTGGTGGAAATTTGAATTTGAATTTGTAATTTTCAATTTAAGAATTTGAATTTCTTTTTTTTCAATAAAGGGGGAAAAGAGGATAATTATTTCCTTTTTCTTTCCTTTTGAAAAGATTGGGTGGTTTGCAAGCTGTAAATTCATTTGTTGGTGTAATGTTGTTTTTTACGAAAAAAAAAAGTTGGTTTGTTGATGATTGATTCGTTTGATTTTATTGGTTTTTTGGTCCCACTTGTGGCTGTTATTTTTGGTATGCTAGATGCCGATAAGGGCGGATATCTGAATATTCAAATCCGTTCCGTATATACATCTAGTTATCCTACTCTGTCTTGTGTCTCGCCGTGGGACAACATTTTAAACCTTAAGTCTGTCCTACACATTTACTAGGGGTGGCAATTTTCGACACGACACGATAGCACGATACGAATCCGATACGAAAATTACGGATTAGTGTTTGGCCTTATCGGGTTCGTGTCGTTATCGGGTCGACCTGATAACGACACGAAAATTTCGTGTCGGGTTCGTGTCAACCCGTTAAGCACGATAAAATTAACAGGTAACCCATTAACCTGTTATGACACGACACGATAATGACACGTATCTGATAATAACACGATAATGACACGATAATTTTTTATATTTTTATAAATATATTATTTTTTATATATTTAATACAATTTTAAATTGATTTACTTTCTTATCGTGTCGTTATCGTGTTGTTATTGTGTTACGTGTCGTTATCGTGTCGTGTCATGTCGACACGAAAATTATCGTGTTGTTATCGTGTCGACACGAAAATTATCGTGTTCGTGTCATGTCGACACAGATCCTTATCGTGTCGTGTTCGTGTCGACACGAAACACGACACGATAGCACGAATTGCCAGCCCTAACATTTACCTAGTTGCCCTTCCCTATCCTAATTCCACCATGTGTACATACCCAATTCAAAGAAATATTTGACCCAATTAATATGTAAACCCTGGTCTGACCTGACCTAAGTGATTGACACCCCAGTCAGATTTTGGTAGGGGCGGGGCTGGTCGATTTAGAATAGGCAGGATCAGGTCGTTTTGACATCCATATTTCTCCAATATTGAAAAATCTCAAATTTTGTGTGAATTTCTAATAAATTAAGAAGAAAAAGACTCATGGTGAATAAGAAGAATTTTTATTTTTAATCATTCCTGGTGTTCCCCACTAGTGACTTTTTATTTTATAAAGTAAGAATTGTAAAATCAACTATGGGCGCGGCTAAAGGCACCCAAGGATCCTATGAGGACACCCACGCGATGAGGACACCCACATGGAAAATACAAAATTACCCTCCCCTCAATTAAAACACTCTTTCTCTCTTTCTCACCCACAAAACTCGCCGGCACCCACATTCTTTCTCTCTTTCTCACGAATCTCACTCACAAATCGCCGGCACCACTCCGACGGCCTTCCCCCCACGCAACAGCTCCGCCGCGCACGCAGCCTCTCCCCCCCCCTTTCGCAGCCGCTGCCCACTCTGCCAACGCCGCTCGACGTCGCGCCGCCCTCCCCTTCGCGCTTCCTTCCACGACGTGCGTCCTATCGCCGTCGCGTCGCCCTCCCGTCGCGCTGCCCTCATGTCGCCGCCACCTGCAACCATCTCCACCGCCCCTCGTTCGCGGCCGCCGTCCTCCCTTCTCCCCACAGACGCGGCCGCCGCCCACCCCCTCCTCCCCTTCGCCGCGGCCGTCGTGCTCCTCCCCTCGCCGCCGCCGCCGCTACACAGGTAAGTTTAGTTAGAAAAATTAGGGTTTCTTAAAAAAAAATTAGGGTTTCTTAGAAGAATTAGAATTTTTTTTATTTTTTTTGAAGTTTGGGAATTAGTTTCGAACATAGTGCGTTTGTTTTGGAAAAAATTTCGAACAAGATGTTCGATTTTTTTTTTTTTTGGGACAAATTTAAGTTGTTTTGAAATTTTTTTCGAACATAGTGCGTTTGTTTTGAAAATTTTTTCGAACAACTTGAGTTTGTTTTGGAAAAATTTTCGAACAAGATGTTCGATTTTTTTTTTTCGGACAAATGTAAGTTGATTTGAAATTGTTTTCGAACATATTGAGTTTGTTTTGGTAAAATTTTCGAACATCTCAACTTTGTTTTGTTAAAAATTTCGAACATGTTAAAGATTTTATTTTTGTTGTTGAAATTTTGAATTTTTAGGATTTTTGATGTTTTTGTGTTGATTGTAGGAATTCGGAATGATTCGGATGTGAAATGATGAATCGCTTGTGAACCAAAATAGATGGGTGTGTGAACCGGAATAGATGGGTGTACTCATCCGGCGTTTTTTTTAAAAAACTACAGGAGGGGTAAAAACGTCTTTTCGCACCATCCTTGGGACAAATTTTTTTTTCCGTGGATGTACTCATAGGAAATCCGGGTGCCTTTAGCCGCGCCCATCAACTATTTCACTCTAAACATAAATGATAGAGAGGATAAAAGCCCATTAGAGATTGAGAAGCCCAAAAGCCCATTACTTAATAAAAGCAAAAAAGAAGCCCAAAAGTCGATTACTTAATAAAGGGTTGAGGTATATACCCCTCCAGCTTTGTTAGATACACTCCCCCTTCCATTTTATTAATTAAATATGTATGTAAAATACCATATTTACCCTTTTAGTAAAATTTGCAAAATGTTATAGATACATACACCTCCTCACTTAAAACACTAAACCTAATTTTATAAAAACCCTAACCCTAATTTTGCAGCCGCCGCCGCCACTTTCCGACAGCCTCCACCTCCTCTGCCGCCACAACGTTCGTCGTCACCCAATCAAAATAAATTTAGAAAACTAAAAAAAAAATAATTTTTTTTCGACCCACCAGTGTCGATCGACACTGGTTGGTCGACCGTAGAATATATCGTCGACTAATTATAGTCGACGAAAAAAACCTTCGTCGACAACATTGTATCGATAAAATAAAAAAAATTAATTTTGGACAAGAAATGTCGACCAAAAACATTATGGTCGACAAATTGCTGTCAACCACAATTTTTTTGATCGATATTTCTTGTCCAAAATTATTAAAAAAAAGAAAAAAAAAACAGAAAAGAAAGAATGTTGCAGTCTTGCTGAGAAAGAAAGAAAAGCGGAAAAAAGGGAAAAAAATTAGGGCGGAGGCTTACCGTGGGGAATACCGTTGGGGAGAGAAGAGGGAGGCGGCGGCGGCGGCGCCGCTAAGCGAGAGGGGCGGCGCCGCCGCTTGCAGAAATGAAAAAAAAAAAAAAGAACCTGTTTCAGCGCGGCGACGGAGGGAGGAGGAGTCGGGGGAGAAGGTGGATACAACGGTTTGGGTCGGTGGAGGAGGAGGCGACGACGGCGCTGGGCGAGGGGGCGCCGCCGCCGCTGGTTGCAGAAATGAAAAAGAAAAAAAAAAGAGAGAGAGAGAGAGGCGGGCGGCGCTAGCAGGCGGGCGACGCTGGAGGAGGGAGACGCTGGAGGCAGGCGACGCTGGAGGCGGTGGCTTGGGCGGCGATGGGCGCTGGAGGAGGGAGACGTTGGAGGCGGCCGGCGTTGGAGGCGGTGGGAGATATGAGGGTTTGGGGGAAGAAATGAGGATTTGGGGGAAGAAATGAGGAAATTAGGCTTTTTATTGGGGGTGTGCATTTATCACACCAATTTTTAAATTAAAAGGGTATAATAGACAATTTTGGGGGAGTGCATCTATCTCAGATGTACTTTAATGGGAGTATATGTATCGGGGGAGTGTATCTAACAAAGCTGGAGGGGTATATACCTCAACCCCTTAATAAAAGCAAAAAAGAAGCCCAAAAGTCGATTACTTAACAAAAGCAAAAAGGGCGCGGTTATACACACACCAACCTATTGAGGACACCCACTAAATGAGGACACACACAATAAGATGAGGACACCCACGGTAAAAATTCTAAAATACCCTTCTCCCCATTAAAACCCTAGATCCTCACTCATTTGGTACACCCCCCATTTTCGTCTCCTCTCTTTCACTCCCACGAGCGGTGCCGTCATACCCCTCCTCTCCTCTCATCGCTGGCAACATCGCCGGCTCCCCCTCCCATCCTCTCGTCGCCGTCTTCCCTCCCCTCGGCGCTGGCGGCCTCCTTTCCTCTCATCGTCGTCACATATAAAAAAAAAAACCTGTAACTCTTGTCGTCGGCGGCCTCCCGTCGCACCCTCTCCCCTCTCTTCCCCTTCGCGGCCGCAACCCCTCCCCTCCCTTTCGCGGCCGCAACCCCTCGATCCCCTTACCGCCGCTCACACCGCCGCGTCTCGCCTTCCCGATTCCGGTAAGTTTAGTGTTTTAGGTTTTAGGTTTTTACAGATAAAAACAATTTTTTTTCGATTTTTTTTGTGTTTTGTGTTAGGGTTTTTAGAAATTTTACAGATTCAAGTGTATTAGGGTTTTTTCGGGTCAAAAACTGATAATATTAAGGAATTTGTGTTTGTTTATTGTTTTTTTTTTCGTACAATTGGATGTTTTTCATGAATTATTTTCGGATAATATGTGTTTATTTAGGATAAATTTTCGAACAATTTGATTTTGTTTGTGTAAAATTTTCGAACACCTTCTTTTTTTTAAACAATGTTGATTTGTTCGAAAAAAAATCCCGAACAACTCTTTTTTCCGGACAATGTTGATTTGTCCTACAAAAATCGTGAACATCTCTTATTTTTTAATTTTGTGTTTGTTAAAGAATGTTTTTTTGAAGATTATGGTGATGGCGGGATGATTATGGCAAAATGAGATGGGTGGGTGTACTTATCTTCGTATTTTTTTAAATTTTTTACAGAAAGGGTATAAAGGACATTTTACATGTCCTTCATGTCCTTTAAGATGAAAAATTTATCTGATAGGTGTACTCAATAGATTGGTGGGCGTGTATAATCGCGCACAAGCAAAAAAGCCCAAAAATTCCCATTGCCCGATCGTAGAATAAAGGACCAAATCTGTATGAATGCCAAAAAGCCCATTACCTAATAAAAGCAGACTATTTACACCTCCATTTGCGTTGATGCATTCCCCCATCACTTTATTAATTTAATAATCGTGTGAATAGTCAGCCGCAGGCAAAAAAAAGGCCAAAAATTCCCAAAGCCCGATCGTTGAATAAAGGCCCAAATCTGAATGAAAGGCAAAAGAGGCCCAAAAAATTAAAAAGGAAAAATCGCTCCCAAAGCCCGATCGTTGAATAAAGGCCCAAATCCGAATGAAAGGCAAAAGAGGCCCAAAAAATTAAAAAGGAAAAATCGCTAGAAGGAGGGGTCGAACCTCCGACCTTGTGGTTAACAGCCACACGCTCTAACCAACTGAGCTATTCCAGCTAATTAATAAAAATTGAATATAAACCCTATTTATAATATTTGAAAACCCTAATTTTGGTGGAAACAATTTTGCCAACGTGCTAAAGATTTCCTCTTTAAATCTAATTATTCTCTTCGTCTAAAAATGATGGTTCACTATTGTTTATTTCTTTAAACAAATTTTTATATACAATTGAGTACATATTATACAATTGAATTTTAAGTAATTCGGGTAAATTTTCAATTGTTCAATTAAATTTTAAATTCCTCACATTAAAATAAATGAAAATTGTGGTTCAATTGATGATGAAACTGAGTGCATATAAGTAGGGGTGTGCACCGGTCCAAAACCGGACCGGGACCGGACCGGTAAATTCCGGTCCGGTCCAGGTTTGAACCGGTAAATTCCGGTCCGGTCCAGGTTTGGACCGGTTGGACCACATTTTTTTTAAAGTTTATAGAAGCAAGAACAAAATTGATGAATTCGTGTATGAAAATTAAAGTGTTTGGTCTTCATTACGCCAATGTGAATTTTATTTACATTATTATTAATGATCTTTTGACCCTAAAATAAATTAAATATGTTTGTTAAATTATATATTTGCAAAAAATGTAATAGATCTCAACACATTTTCACCAATTACTTTGTTTTGAAAAATAATTGAGAGTGCATCAGTAAAAAAAATATAAAAAATTAAAAAATAAAAATTCCGTTCCAAACCGGTCCGGACCGGACCGAATGACCGGAATCCAAAATTTGCCGGACCGGAGACCGGACCGAAATCTAACCGGTCGGTCCGGTTCCGATCTTTTTTGCTGTCTGTTTTTTTTTTTTTTTTAACACTCCTACATATAAGTGTGAATCTTTCAGATTTAGGTTTACATCAAGACAATGATGCTTTACAATAACCATTCAATTTTTTGTTATAAATTGCAATGAAAAATAAACCCCCACAATTTATTTATATATTCTGTAATATTTATTTATTTTAGAGTATATAATGCTTTTTATCAAACCTTACAATTTTTTTTTTGATGTAGTAGAATTACAGATAGGGGTTAAATTACAAATCACTTGCCCTCACCTATCCAAACAGCAAATTCTATCAAGAGATCACAAATTCCAGACTCAATCGTGAGAGGGTGGAAGGATCAACGAACCGGCATACCTCGAAACTCCGCGATCTAAGAAGATAGCAACGGCCGTGCTACAAACCTCCCAAACCACATAAATACGGACCCAAGGCCTACCAGCTCCAACAGGCACAGCACAGTGCCACCATGGGAAAACCCGAAAACGGGAATAAAACCCATCATAACCAGCGGGAAAGGAAAATACCACATTGGGTATAGGGAGAATACCGAAATCAGAAAATAACGGTACAGGAAGAAGAAAAGAAAAAACTGATCCTAAAAACCTCAGATCTAAACAAAAAGCAGACTAAATTAACATACTGAAATGAAAAAACGAAAATAAAATGGGATCAGATGGATGACTCACCCGATCGGTCACCGTGGCTCCGACGGGGAGATTCACCCATTGATCCCAACTAAATTCCTAAAACAACGATAGAAAAAGGAGTAAAGGAGCTCAACAGGCAAGACGGCGGCGCTACGAGCGGCGCGGTGGTGCTGCGGCGCAACAAGCGGCGCGGTGGTGCAACGACGCTACAAGCAGTGCAACTGCTTTCTTCTTCTTTTTTGGAATTATTGAAGGTGGACGGCGGACTATTGGCGGTGGTAGGCGGTAGTCGGCGGTGGAGGAAACTAGCTTATTTGTTAAGCCAATATCCAAACCTTACAATTAAGCAAACGGTTTTAGTAATATAGCTTTTGTCTTATCTTTGTTGAACATAGCATTTTATAGATCAAGAAATTAAAGGATATAATTATTTGGCAACTTCTCAAGGTAAACTTATTTATTTTGTTTAATGTAATTTAAAATTATATATTTTTTTTGTCAATTCCTTTTTAAAAGGTTAGGTATTTATTTATTTATATAATACTATTAAATGGGTTAACTGTAATTATATTTCAAAAATATTAAAGTACGTAATACAAAATTGATATTCTTTTAATTAATAAAAACTACTCCCTCCATCCCAGAAAACCTTTCATACTTACTTTTTAAAAAATATTATAATAAATAGAATTTTGAGATATAATTTTATAAATAAATAAATAAGTGAGTTGACTTGTGTATATGTATGGACCATAAAATAATGACATTAAATGTAATATTGTAGATATGGTACGGATGAAGTTTCTAAAGGATCGAAAAAGTAGGTGTGAAAGGTTCTTTGGGACGGAGAGAGTATAATTCTTTTGAAATTGATTTTGTAATTAAAATGTTTACAAAATAATCAATTTTATATATAAATATCAAAAGTGCAACACAAAATTTATTTTGAGACAACTTTTACAATAAACCCACTACTAAAATTACTTATTAAATTAATTTATCAGTAATCTTACTCCTTCGGTCCTAGAACACCACTTTATGGGCACACAAATTAAAAAAAAAAGTGTAATGAATGGAGTGTTGAGAAATAATTTTGTAAACTTTTATAAATAAAGTAAAATAAATGATTGGATTGAGGGTAAAAGTAATTACATTTTGTGTAAATATATGAATATTATAAGGACGGGGTTTATGAAAAAAATTCATTTTTAAAATATGCAAACAATTGTGAAACGGACGAATAAAAAAATATATAGTGCAAACAATTGTAAACCGAAAGATACACTAAATAAAAAAATTAGGGCATGTTTGATAGCAAAGATGGATTATCTAAGATTAGGATGATAACTAAACTTTATAAAATTTAAAGCATAATCTACCCTTAATCTAACTTATCAAACAACCAATAAAAATGATATATAGTTAATCTAAACTATCAAACATAGCCTTAATATACATATATAGGGATGGGAATGGGACCTTGACAACGTACCTATAGTACTATACAAACGATAAAAGAAAAAAGAATTATTTGACAAATCCCAGCGATTTCATATTTAATTGTTTTTTCATTTGTGCAAACATGTGACACAAAATGAAGATGAAGCTTATCTCATGTAGTTCTGGTTGTTTTTTTTTTGATAATTTATATTGATCAAATCTCAGTCCACATACATCATATCATGCATAATTTATATAGATCAAATCCTGACCGGGATTAAATGGTTCATTCCATCGGGAGAGTATTAGAAAATTAATATAAATGAAAATAATTTTACATCAAGTTTGAACGGATTTTTTAATGAGACAAAATTATTTATGCATGGTGTTCAGTAGAGTTGTCGAAACTGGCCCACGGTGCCAAAACCGCAAAAGTCTATCAATTGATAGGGCGGGAACGGACCGACCCATTTGCAAGACGGGCTGTCAAAACCTCAACCCAACCCAGAAAGGGGCGGGCCGCGAGTTTCAACGGGCTGACCCAGGATTTAAAAAAAAAAATTATTTATTAAATTCATCATTTTCATTTACAAAATTTAATGTCTCTTAATATTAGTATATCTTACCGCATCCTCATTATTAAATCTATCATGCAAATCTAAAATTTAATCATGGAACTATAACTAGAAAGTCGACATCTAATGTTGGAATTAAAACAAACGGCACGAGAAGTGCAAATTTGTAATATAAGACAGAGACTTGTTGTGTTTGACTGTTTTTTACTTTTAAATTTTTGTTGTTAATTGCATGCATGCAACAACTAGATTCTAAATTGTTGAATAAGTTTTAAAAATATGACTAGCTTTTGTTAATTTTTATAATATTAAACTAATTATAATAATAAAATAAATATAAAAAACAAATTTTAATATATGAATGGGCCCTTGACAACCCATAGTATACAAAGGACAAAAGAAAAAAGGAAATTTGACAAATTCTAGCTAATTCATGTTTAATTGTCTTTCATTTGTGTAAACATGTGACTTTTCTTGTTGTTTTTTGATAATGTATAGATAGATCAAATCTCCGTCCAATCATGCATAATTTACAAATCCTGTTTCATTCGATAGAAAATATTTAAAAATTAACATAAATGAAAATAATTTTACACCAAGCTTGAATGGATTTTTTTGATGAGATAAAATTGTTTCATGCATAGTTTTAGTAGAATTATTGAAATTGGCCGATGGTACGAGGTGGGCCAAAATCGTAAAAGTCCGTCAATTAACAGGACGGGGGCGGACGTGCCAATTTGCAAGGCGGGTTGCCAAAATCTCAACCCAACCCACAAATTCATCATTTTCATTTTTAAAATTTAAAGTCTTTTAATATTTTATATCTTTTTGCATCCTCCTTATTAAATTTATTATCCTAATCTAAAATTTAACAATAAAACTATAACTAGAAGGTCAGCGTTTGACTGTTTTTTGCCTTTAATTTATTTTTTTGTTAATTGAATGCAACGACTAGATTCTGAATATTGTTGAATAAGTATCAAAGATGCGTCTAACTTTTGTTAATTTTTGATAATATTAAATTAATAATAATAATATTATTAATTTATTAATTAAAAAATAAAAAGGTGGCCTGGCCCGTTCCTAACCCGCTAAAACCCACGGTCCAAACAGTGCGGTCCCTGTAGGCCCGCCTTTTAACGGGTTGAGAAAAGTTAAGCCCGACTCGTATTTTTTTATGGCGGGGCGAATTGGCCCAACAGGCCCAACCCATTTTGACAAATCTAGTGTTTAGTCCTTTTTGTAAAAGAATTAATTAAAAAAAAGGTATATTATGTTGCCCAATTAATTTTCCTAGAGTTGAAAATTAATATAAGTTTAGACTTTTACATGAAATAAAATTCTTTCATGGTATTAGATCGAGCCTCAAACGCGTTATGGGTTCAATTAATGCTGAAAGAAATTCCACTCATATTAAATTGTTTACATGATAATCCAAGTGTGAGGGCGAAAGTATTAGAGAATTAATATAAGTGAATTGATTTCATACCATCATACAAGTTCAGACTTTTAAATTAGACGTAATTCTTTCACCTAGCTACTATAAATAGGGGAGAGGTAGCATGTATGAAAATTAAGCCATGGCAAAACTATTTGTTCAAATCCTTTCCTTGATGTCCTTGTTCTTCCTTGTGCACTCACAATCACAACCACTCGATCTAACTTCCTTCCACTATGATACTTTCTACCCAATTACAAATGACCTAACCTACCAAGGTGACACTCACGCCCGCCCAACACGGCGCGGCTGACGGCCTCGCCTTCTTCATTGCACCCGTTGGGACTACCATCCCTACGGATGCCAACGGAGGCAACCTTGGAGTCTATAATCCTTCCACGGGATTTACTCCCAACCTCTTTGCAGTCGAATTCGATACTTATCAAAACGGGTATGACCCGGATTATCATCACATTGGGATCAACATCGAATCTAAGTGAGTAACACATCATCATCTGATGTCATGTGAGAATAGTGTATATATATATTATAAAAGGGAAAATTTTAAAATAAGTCTTGTAACTTAGAACGTATTTCAAAAAAGAAAAAAATTAAAGAATTTAAAATTGAATCAATCTAGTTACCAGACATATTTTGAAAGGTAAAGTCTAGTATGCACTCGAGTGCATGCTGTGCACCCTAGTCCATGTGCACTTTTCAGTTTATTGACTTACACTTTTTGGTAAATGGTGTTGCACTTTTCAATTATTACTAAACATATTATTATACAGTTTAATAATTGAAAAGTGCAACACCATTTACCAAAAAGTGTAACATGGACTAGGGTGCACAACATGCATTCGAGTCCATAGCAGACCAACCAATTTTGAAATTTTCCCTATTATAAAATAAAAAAAATATTTCCTAAGTCCTAACACGTGTATTATTCAATTTCAGGAAGTCGAAAAACGTTACAAAGTTTGAGGCCGGGACAGGGGAATTGGTAACAGCACACATTACGTACAATTCGAATTCTAACGTGATAAGGGTTGTTGCGTCGACACCAACACAAACGTCGAAGCCGTTGACTTACGTGTTTGACCTAAAGAACCTATTGCCGGAGCAGGTTCAAGTCGGAATCTCGTCGGCCACGGGTTTATATCCTTCGTATCTTGGTATTCATAATATCGTCTCGTGGGAGTTCACTTCTTCCCTTGTGTACCCAATAGACGCATACAAGGAGATGTAATAATTGGAACAATATATATGTATGTATGTCTAAATCAGACCATCTCTTTAATTAGTCGGACTAATGACGAGATGGAGGAATAAATAAATTATGTATGCAATAGTATTGCATCCTTAATTTTCTTGTGTGCTTTATTTATTAATTAATTTCCCTATAAAAACGAACGAACGATCGAGAGTCAAACGAGCCAAAATCGAAAAGAAAATGGATATGGACCATAAAGAATTAAAAATTGGCGTGGATTATATACGGATATACCCTCCAACAATGTTAGATACACTCTTCTGTTGGAAACATTACGATTATACGCCTGATAGTGTATACTGCAATATCGAAGAATAAGGACCAGAAAGTCGAGTCAAGGGAAAACCCTTTTCCCGCAGAACAGAATACGTCCAGGTAGTGCTCGACTGGTTACGGCATTCTGTCCCCAAAGGAAAAACGACTTCTACTTCGTACACAGTAGCACCACTGTATACGAAGCCTCGGCGAACGTACTTATAACTACGAACTGAACACACACTGAAGAAATATTCCGACAACACACGGAACGAATTCCGGCAACAAGAACAGTGTATTCTTCTGGGAGATATACACTGCAGCAGAGAGGAGAGAATTATGAGCGATTGATTTTGAGGGGAAGAGTCTGTATTTATAGACAGATCAAACTCTTGGAGGTTGCATGTCCTGTATTTTCGGAAGACTTCCGATAATTAAGGAAGACGTGGTAAACGGTTCTTGACCACTACGTTTGAGTTTCAGAATATTTTCATTAATTCATTTCTCACTCATTAATTCCAACAATCCCCCACATGAGTGAAAATCGTGTCTATACAACATCACACTCAGTGTTCAGTTCGATTGAGATCTCCGTGCATCCGGAAAAGTAGTTTTTGGCTTTGAACTTTCCGTAGCCAAACACTATCGGATATACTAGCGGCTTAGTGGACGCAGTGCCTTGAACTAATCCTCCTTAGTGTATACCTAGTCAACAGTGTCAGCACACTTCAATCTCGTTTTCGTAACGTTCTCACGTTTTTGTCCGTTTTGGCCATGGACGTCCTTTGTGTTCATAAATATTTGGTCGAAGCGGCCCTCACTTCTCATTTATATAGGTAATCTTCTTTCGAGTATCCCGTTATACTCTAGGAATCATTAAAAGTCGATGACTCACTCTTTACCACATCTTACGGGTCGTTAACACTTGAAATAGTGCTGTCAGGAATAGTCAAGTTTTCAAGTGTTGTATGACTAACTTCCACAATTTCGTTTTCCCATTGAACCAAGTTCTTGGGATCTCCAGTCATCATGGTTGGGTTTCCACTGCTTTAGTTTTTCTTGTGGGTTTTAGACCAATTCCTTCTACCAACTTGTTCAATTGATCTCGGTTTATACTCTTCGTGAGCGGATCCGCTATATTGTCCTTTGATTTCACATAATCAATGGACATTACTCCAGTTGAGATCAATTCTCTAACGGAGTTGTGTCGACGACGTATGTGTCTCGGCTTTCCGTTGTACATGACATTCATAACTCTGCCAATGGCAGCTTGACTGTCACAGTGTACCGTCACAGAAGGTACTGATTTGTTCCAACATGGAATGTCTTCCAAAAAGTTTCGCAGCCATTCAGCCTCTGCAGCGGCTAGGTCTAAAGTGATAAATTCTGATTCCATTGTGGAACGGGCAATACACGTTTGTTTCTTGGACCTCCACGACACTGCTGCTCTTCCAATAGTGAATACATATCCACTAGTGGATAACGAGTCTTTAGTGTTTGATATCCAATTTGCATCACTGTATCTTTCGACTACAGCTGCATCACTGTATCCTTCAACTACAATATATATACAATTGATAAAATACCATCAACTTTCAATTTTATTACAAAAATCAATTTTAATCATTTTGAATCAATCCACAAACCCATCCTAATGGCACGCAAACACATCCTAATATAGAGTTGTATGAATTGGGGACAATTTTTTATTATATTTTGCACACCAACTTGAGTTGGGGTATATTGAATTAAAAAAAAAAAAAACGAGGGTCAAAACGTGTTTATATTTAGTAAAATGAAACATTAAGTGAAACGCAAAAGTTAAAAGGAATTGATCTAGAATAATATTTCATGTTATAATCGCCGCATTGGGTTTAATTTGCGTCAAGTACGTATACATGTTTTTTTTTAATTCTTAAATATACTCAACTCCACTCACTTTCAACCCCTTTCTAATTTGTTATTATGTTCTTTGTTTGTTTCGCACTAGTACATTTTTTTTTTCAAAACATTAAACAATAACTTTTACACCCTTAAAATAAAAAATCATTTATAAACTCCACCTTCACAATATACTTAATTTTACATAAATGTCATTTCTTTTTCTTCATATATACACAAAAGTCAACTCATTTCTTTACTTTATATATAAAGTTTTACAAAATTGTTCCACGGGGAAACTCAAACACCGCAAGGTGTCTGGTGGGAGCGTATCCCATCAACAAATCTCGGACAGCGCTATCGATGATTTCGATGCTAGAGTTTGCACGGACTACACTGTCAGCTCTTCGTCAGCGCTCGACAATGATATGATCCGTGTCTCCAAAGGATAAATAGGGCGATACTTTTGACCCACCATAGATCCTTCATCCTGTCTTAAGTTCTCATTTTGATTAGTTTTTTTGAACTCTTTAATCATTTTACTTAGTAGGTGATTTGCGGGAGTGCCAATTTCGATGCACCAAAGCCTCTAACTCGACTTATGAACTTATGACTTCTAACATTTTTTTTTCCTTTTAATTCACAACCTTTTATTTTATTGTCGTAATTATTATAAAGGTTTAGAATTGGTATTCCTAATCCGCCCTGTCAAAAATAAATAACATCAAACATAAAAATAATTTAAAATTATAAAAGACTAAATATTAAAATATTAATTTCCACTTTTAATTAGGGGTAGGTCACTTGTAGACTCAATTCCTTATAAGGAATTGAGTCCATTTTAAAAAATGGTAGGATCAACAATAAAAATAAAATACGTAAAAAAGTGTATGTTGATTTTTTTTTTTTTTAATTATAAAAGTGCATGTTACAATTTAACATATATTTTCACATCTAACAATTTTCACATATATATTTTTTTAATTATAAAAGTGTATGTTGAAAATAAAGAAAATTGTAACATGCATTTTACAATTTTTTAGCATGTTATTTTTGCAATGTTTGCAATAATAATTTCAGTTATAATGACATACACTTTTTAGTGATGTTATGTTATACATTTTAGATATATTTTGTTGCACTTTTCAGTTGTAGTGGCTTACAATTTTCAACAATATTTTTCAGTTATATTGACTTACACTTTTTAGTAATGTTATGCTACACCGTTTAGTCATATTTTGTTGCACTTTTGAGTTGTAATGACTTACAATTTCCAACAATATGTTCAGTCATAGTGACTTACACTTTTAGTAATGTTATGTTACACATTTTAGTCGTATTTTGTTGCACTTTTCAGTTATAATAACTTACACTTTTCATTAAAATATTGTATTGCACTTTCTAGTTATACTAACTTACACTTTCTAGTTATAATGACTTACATTTTTCATTAAAAGTTGTGTTGCACTTTTCATTTATAGTGATTTACATTTTTTAATAAAAAATGTGTTACACTTTTTAGTAATATCGTATTACACTTTTTAGTAATATTGACTTAAACTTTTCAACACACATTTTCAAAAAAAAATTACCAATAAAAAAAAATTACAAAAAAAAAAAAATAATAAATTTTTTTTGATAAAGTTAAAAATTTTATTCATAATATTCTTGAATATTTAGGATTTAGGGTTGACCAAGTCAACTCAATTTCTTCTCATAAGAAATTGATTCTATATAAGACCAATCTTTTAATGAGATGATACTTGCAAAAAATTCGGATTAAAATTAATCACTCTCTGCCTAATTTAATTAATAAAATGACCTCCCCGCCCTTAAAATTAAGGACAACCAATTTTTATTCTTAAAATCGTGCAATTAATAAATAAAAGATTTACTAAAGCATGAATCATTTACCGTATGTGATAATTGAATTGTCAATTTGAGATTAAGAATCGAATCGATCTAATTATTGTCTCATGACTTTGACTAATTATTGTATTTAAATTAATGAATATTTAATTGTATTAGCTTTAACCTCTCCTATATTAAAGCATTAATAATTTGTGTGATAATCTTTTTAATTTTAACGGTCGACAAGAGAGCACATGAACACGTGATTGTTTCTCTATTTTAGTTTTCAATACATTATCTTATAATCTCCTCGAGGAACACGATTTTCGATTAGAAAAGACTTCAATATCATCAATATTAATACTCCATCCGTTCTTTTATAAGTTTTCAATTTTTTTTTAGTGTTTTGATTAAAAAATATTATAAAATAATATATAGATATAGTACATGTGATGTAATGGTGGAAGAGAAAATAATACATGAGTATAAGAGTCATGTAATGGTGAGAGAGAAAATAATAGATGAGTATAAGATGAAGTATAATAAAATAATAGATAAAGTATAAGTGATGTGATTGAGGAGGTCCATCGAGTGGACAATTTAAATAGGTGGAGGTGCTTCCAACGGTTGCTCTGATACCATGAAAGAATTATGTCTTATCTAAAAATTTGTAGAGAGGTGGGGAATTAATTCTTATATATTAATTCATAATATTTTTCTACACTAAAATTAAAATTGTGATACAATATTTTTTTACATGGTATATATTAGTGAATTTTTTTCAATTTCGTACAGCTGTACCCCAAGTACCCCTCTCCCTCCGCCACTGAGGCACTGAGAGCGTGAGTATTAGGGATCTTTCACCTAGCTACTATAAATAGGGGAGAGGTAGGAATACATGCATTAATCAAAATTAAGGCATGACAAAACTACTTGTTCAAACCCTTTCCTTGATGTCCTTGTTCTTCCTTGTGCACACACAATCAAAGCCACTCGATGTAACGTCCTTCCGCTACGATACTTTCGAACCAATTACAAATGGCCTAGCCTACCAAGGTGACACCCACGTCCCATCGACTAATTTCCTACGTCTCACGGCGACCAACTCCTCGACCGGTCGCCCCGTGTCTTGGAGTATTGGCCGAGTCGTCTACTCTTCGCCCGTAAAACTCTGGGAAAGTTCGTCTAACCGAGAAGCCAACTTCGAAACCACCCTAAGATTCGTCATCACGCCCTCCGAAAGGGACGCGGCTGACGGCGTCGCCTTCTTCATTGCACCCGTTGGCACTAACATCCCTAGGGATGCCAATGGAGGCAACCTCGGAGTCTACGATGGTTCCACGGGATTTACTCCCAACCTCTTCGTAGTCGAATTCGACACTTTCGACGACGACTCGTATGACCCGGATTATCATCACATTGGGATCAACATCGAATCTAGGTGAGTCACTCGTCATCATCATCTGATGTTATGTGAGAGTAGTGTATATTATACTCTCGATCTCCTTTTTTTCACCGTTTGTTTCTATTATACCCTCTCTTTAACTTTAGAAAATCTCCTAAACTTTGAAATAATTGAAAAGGATTGGTTAAAGATTTTTGAAAAATTTGAAGAAATTTAATTTGATTAAAATTTTCCTTTTGCTAAAGTCTAGTATGCACTCAAGTGCATGTTGTGCACCCTAGTCCATGTGCACTTTTCAGTTACTGACTTACATTTTTTAGTAAATGGTGTTGCACTTTTCAATTATTACTAAAAATATTATTATACAGTTTAATAATTGAAAAGTGTAACACCATCTACCAAAAAGTGTAAGTCAGTAAACTGAAAAGTGCAATATGGACTAGGGCACTCGAGTTCATAGCAGACCAACCCTTTTCTTTTATTATTTAAGGTATATTCGATCATCAACACACCCTTTCTTAATTTCAACAAATTTCATGAAAATAATATTTATTGAAAAATGGAGGGAGTATATATTACTCCGTATAACATGTATATTATTCGATTCCAGGCGGTCAAAAAACGTTACGAATTTTGAGGCCGGGACAGGGGAATTGGTGACTGCACGCATTACGTACAATTCGATATCTAACGTGATAAACGTAGTTGCGACGACGCCAACACAAACGTCGACGCCGTTGAGTTACATGTTTGACCTAAAGAACTTATTGCCCGAGCAGGTTCAAGTGGGAATCTCGTCGGCCACGGGTTTAGATCATGCCCGTATTGGTATTCATAATATCGTCTCGTGGGAGTTCACTTCTTCCCTTGTGTACCCAATAGACGCATACAAGGAGATGTAATAATTGGAACAATATATATATATGTATGTCTAAATCAGACCATCTCTTTAATTAGTCGGACTAATGACGAGATGGAGGAATAAATAAATTATGTTTGCAATAGTATTGCATCCTTAATGTACTTGTGTGCTTTATTATTATTATTATTTTTTTTTTTTGAACCCAAACGAGCCAAAATCGAAAAGAAAATGAATATATATAATATATATATATATATGGACCACAAAGAATTAAAAATTGGCGAGGATTATATACCCCTCCTAGATACTCCCCCAGTTCATTCACTAAAAAAAAAAAAAAATGACAATTAGTAAATGTTGGAAAAAATTTCATTTTTGTCGGGAATAAATTGGAAATATTCCGGCCAAATAATCTAATTATTACGTCCTTTAAATTTAAAAATTGATAATTAAAAATTTTCAAATATCACGTTAAAATTTTAAAAATATATAAAAAAAATTCAAAATATCTCATTAAAAATTATAAAATATGTAAAAATAAAATAAAAATAGTAGTATCAAATTTTGAAAATTCTAAAAATAAAAAATTCTACAATTCTAAAAATGAGAAATGTGTAATTTAAATTTAAAAACTACGAAAATCTAAAAATCTCAATATTTTTTTTAAATGTTTAGATTAGAAATTACAAATTCTAAAAATCTTATAAGAATAATAAAAATTATTAATATTTCATTAAAAATTAAACTTGATCCGCACTTGTTCGCATTAAAGTTTTGTTCGAGCTCCTAAAAATTTTAGGTCCAACAAGGTTTCCTAACTCGCCGTCAAGGTTGAGTGGAAGTTTCATGTCTTTATCGACCGTGAAACTGTCTCAAATTCATTTTAATAATAAGAATTTTTTTTAGAATTATAGACTTAATTTTTATTTTAAATATTTTTGAAAATTTTAATTATACCGAGTATATTTTAAGATTTTTTTTTTATTTTAATGAGATTTTTGAATTTTTAATGATATTTTAAAAATATATAAATTGATGTAGAGTAATATTTCATGTTATCGCATTGGGTTTAATTTTCGTCAACATGCAAGTATACATGTTTCTTTTTCTAAAAAAAATATACACAACTTTAACTCCTTTCTAATTTATTACTCCTACTTTATTATAAGTGCATCACAAAATGAGCACAGTTAATATATATGTATGTCTAAATAATATATGCAATAGTATTGCATCCTTAATAAATTACTTGTGTGCTTTATTTATTAATTTCCCTATAAAAAACGAATATATATTAACTCTAGTTGGTTTCCATTTTTTTTTTCTTTTTTCGCGAACATGTTTTTTTTGACACTGGTTCGTCGTAAATTCTCAAAATTTTCGAAAGTTTTGGATAAAAAAAAATCGTAAGTATTTTCCAAAAATTCTCAAAATATCGATAATTTTTGCCGAGTTTTTTACAAATACTCGAAAAAAAACTTTTGAGATTTTTTCAAAATTTCAACACGTCAATGTTGTCTTCATATCCGACCTTCACGATTTTTATGTTGAATTTGTGCAAACTCAACATTTTATAGATCATGATATCAAAGAATACTGTTGTATGCACTATAATCGGGTTGACTCGGATGTGGACTGTTTTTAGTACGATACAAACATATATGATTAAACGGGGGTTATTACGCGTTTAGGGAGTATTTGTATGATGATCTTGATGATCTAAAGAAGAACAAAGAAGAACACCAAAAGTAGCTTCTTGGAGAAGCTAAAGCTTTTCAAGCTTGGGAGTGTTTATTGCTTTAGGTTGGGGGTGATTTGTAGGAATAATGAAACTTGTGTACAAATGAGCCCCTTTTAGGCATTATATAGTGGTTTCTGGAGGCTGCCCGCCCTTTACACGTGGCACGCCCTCGTTGGACCTGACTTCTGCCCGAAAAGGTGATTTGATGGCGCATTTAATGCTAAACCGCCTTAGGTGCTCGTCCTCGCCGAGATGCCGAGGAGCTGGGCCATGGTGGTCGCCGGAGGACCTTCGAGGAGTGTGGTCGCCACGCTCCATGCTGTCTCCTAAGACTTCAATACTTAAAACTTCTCTCACTAAGAATAGGCACGTGCTCGCCACACATTTGGGCGAGCAGCTAACTAAGACACGTGCTCGCCAACATCTTTGGACGAGCACTTAAATATATTAAATACAGTTATTCTATTACATTTTCTTGGTCTTGTTGACTAGTCGTCGCACGACTTTGTTGACTGGTCCTCGCCACGTAAGATGGTGACTAGGATTGACTTGTCAAAGATTGACCTCTTTGACTAGGTATAACATTTGCCCCCTGGTCGCCTTTCTTCGTATTCGTAGAATGGTAAGGCGGGCAGAGTACTCGTCTTCTCAGATCTGTCTTCGACAGGCAAATCTTCTTTGAAATCTTGGTGACGTAAACTAGAGGCGGTCGCCTCGTTTCCTACGCCGAGCACGCCTTTCAAAGCGCCTTTAATGATGACTGATGTGACTTGTGTCAGGCGCGTGGTCGGCGCCCGAAATTTGAAATGTGCGCGTGGGGCGCGTGCCGACCTCAAAGGTCGCGCGTGAGGGCCACTCTCCGAACTCGATTTCGGAAATGGCCCCAAATTTTTGGGAAAATTACGGATTTTACCCCGTTTTTTGCACTTAGGTCCCTGCATAAGTTTTGCCTATAAATACGACTTCAAGCCTCTTCAAATCACTTTCTTCACTTTGCAAATTTCGAATTTCTTGAGCCTCCTTCCAAGCAACTCCTTCAAGCTTTTCCGGCGACTTTTGGGTGGTTTTTGATCGGCAAAAAGGTAAAAAAAAACATACATTTCTTTCTTTTAAAACTTCTTCTTCCCCCATTTATAAGAAAAAATGGAGGTTGGTGGCTCCGGTGGTGGTCCGCCGCCGTTGGACGGTGGTGCCGCAAATTCCGGCGAGGCTGATCGATTAGCCTTAGCCTTGACGGAGAGGGCATCCTCTTCGGACTCTAGGATCCACTCCCCTGAACCCATAAATTATAGAGTCCGTAATCTTGGGAAAGCAGTGGTTGTTGACGTCGACGAGCTCGATGAATCCGAAAGGGACGATGCCGGCAATGACGCCGAGGAGGGTGATGCCGAGGAGAGTGGCAGCGAAACTGACTCTGATCTGCGCGATCAGGGTTTGGATCGAGGGGTGGGCGAGCAGATAGAAGCTGCCCAAGTCGAGGAGACCTTGACGAGGAGTCTCCGCGAGGATTTTGAGGAGGTCGTTCAATATGCGGAGAGCATAAGGGACATCTTGAGTGGTAGGGAGAATTTGGATGGCGACGAGGTCTCGAGGGAGGCCTACTATACATATTTCAGCGAATACCCTCCTCGAGAGGTTGCCCGCATCGAGAAGCATTCCAAACAATGTACGAGGCGAGCAAATATGCGAGCAAAGTCTCCTCGGCCCAGCTAGAGAATTCCCGAAGGAAATATCAGTTGCCGGCCGATGTGTGCTTTTTTGTCCCTCGCCCGGATGAGAGGGCCGACCAGCCGCCAGAAGGCATGGTCGCCGTCAACATCGGCATGATGGAGGCAGGGCTGAGGTTCCCCCTGCACCCCAGCATTTCAAATTTTTTAGTCTTTTTAAAGGTGGTCCCTTCTCAAATTCTACCGAACGGTTGGTCGAACCTGCTCGGAATTCTTACATTGTTCGGCCTAGTGGCGGCCGAGAATGGATGTCGGAACACATGGCTTAGCCCGAAGGAGATTAACTATCTCCTTCAGGCGGCCGAGGCCGGAGGTAAAGTAGGCCACAACTACTATTATGTGAGAGGCCGTGACAATTTTAAATTGGTTGAAGGGGTTCCCAACAAGATTAGAGATTGGAAAACCAACTGGTGGTGGGTAGCCGGGGACTGGAAAAGTCCAGTGAGGCCGGATGGATCCTCTGATCGCATTCCCATCGAGACTGAATATCAAAGAATTCGTGGTAAGTCTTTTTATTTCTGCTCGTTCTTGTCTATACTGAATAACTCCTCGCTTTTGTAGGTGAAACTGCTCGCAAGAAGACTGCCGACCACCGTCTTACGCCCCTCTTCCAATACCATATTTGCTGCGTTCTCAATCGTCGCTACCTGGAGAGGTCCTGCCGATTTCTGAACAGGGAGTGTATGCGTGAGCGAGCAGGTCTCAGAATACCTCCTCATCACTTCACTCGAGAGTTCCCTCCAGGTATCAAAATATTTCTAAGTTCAAATTTTTTTTTTTTTAAATTACTCTTCGTAGACACTAACTTCTCGTTTTTCTTTCTAGTAGTGGTTCCACAAAGGGTTGTTACCTACCTTCCTCCCACTGTTGAAGTTGATCGCATAACATCGAACAGGATGCTTCAACAAGCAAGAATGCTCCGCGAGCGCAGAATCGTTGATGGCGCCGGCAAGAGGAAAGGAGCGGAGACCTCGGGGGCTCCCCCCAAGAAAATTGCAAAACCGAACCGAGGGGGTTCTTCTCGCCCACCTGCTGCCGAGCAGAGGGCCGTGCCCGCTAGAGAGAGGAGGATCTCGCCGAGGAGATCTCCTTCGCCGAGGGGTGACTCGCCTCCCCCCTGTCAGGTCGTATCCCCTCCTCCCCGGAGCACTCGGTCGCGAGAGACCGCAACGAGCTCGTCGGCCGGGGAGAGGGCTCCGGGAGATAACACACTTCTCGGCTGGGAAGCCGCAAGGGTTGCCAAGTAAGTTTACTTTATCAAAAAGACTTTAGAAATTTTTCAAGTACCTTTTTTCTAATTTTTTTTCTTCCTCTAATAGGGTTGCTGACTATCCGATCGCCCAACCCTTCAACGAGAACCTTCTCGGCTTCTACCGGTCGCGGGATCCGGCCGATAGAGAGTCTCTGAATCCGATCGCTCTGAGGGCGGTGAAGCACCTGCCTCGATCGTTGACGACCACTCTGGTCGATGAGGTTAACAACCACAACGCCATGGAAAATGCGCGCCTGGTCGCCATTGATTTGAGCCGAGCCTCTTACACCATAGAGAAGCTCACCTGCCAGATCGCTGATGGTCGCAAGATCAGCGAGGACAGGGCTGCGAAGCTTGCTCAAATGGCCAAGGCCAAAACTATCGTTGAAGGGCAGCTGGTCGCCTCTGAGGAGAAGGTGGTCGACCTCGAGACCAAATTGGCCGATGTCGAGGCAAAGTTGGCCGATTCTGAGGCCCAACTTGAGACTGTTCGCAAGAAAGATCAAGAAGATCTCCAAGAGATCGAACGTCTCTGTGCTCGCCTCAAGACTGCCGAGGACGAGGTAAGAACTCTTACAAATAAATCTGCAGATGATGAGGAAGAGTTGACCACTCTTCGGCAGCAGCTGCTCGACATGACGGATGAGCGAGATGATATTACTGACCTCGCTGGGAGTGTGGCCATTATAACTGTGGCTCTCACTGCCCACAGGCTTATTCACAGGTTATTGGAAGTTCATCCTGGAGTGGACGTGACTCCGCTCGGCGGGCTTTTGGACGACCTCCTAATGAAGGAAAACCCTAAACCGGAATCAGAACTCCCTTTGCTCCCTTTAATGCAACTGGGACTTCAGTTCCCTAGGCTTTTGGGTGTTCCGGTATTTTTCACGGATCCTCCGCAAACACGCCCAGCCCAGCAAAACGAGCAGGTTGCTGCCGCCGAGGAGGCAGTTGTCGGCGAGCAAGATGCTGCTGCCGAGGGGGGAGTTTCCGGCGAGCAGGATGCTGCTGGCGAGGGGAATACTGCAGAGACTTAGTCTCCTTTTTTTTTATATTGTTTAGAACTGCTCGGCCATTAAGGCCTTTTTTGTAATTTCAGCCTTTTAAGGCTTTTTAATGAATGGAACTTTTGCTTATATGCAGTTTGATTTCAATTTGTGTTATGATAATTTTTTTTGCAAGTACTTTTAATAAATACTTCTTATTTTTCTTTCATTGGTTTGCGTTCGACGTTGTTATTTTGCGAGCATCTTTAAAAAAGAGTGCTCGTCTTTCCTTTGCGAGACTCTAAGAAAGAGTGCTCGTCTTTCCTTTGCGAGACTCTAAGAAAGAGTGCTCGTCTTTCCTTTGCGAGACTCTATGAAAGAGTGCTCGTCTTTCCTTTGCGAGAATCTAAGAAAGAGTGCTCGTCTTTCCTTTGCGAGACTCTAAGAAAGAGTGCTCGTCTTTTTAGAGTTAACCATTCGTCGGTTGAGCTCTTTGTTTGGTAGGTAGTGATCGTCTTAGCCACTATCTTGCGAGCATCTTTAGGAAAGAGTGCTCGTCTTTTGTTTCCTAGATGGCTACGCAGAGCCTTGTCTAAAATTTCAAACTTATCTAACACTTGATGGAAATTTAAAACTTTACTTGTATTAAAATGATGATTTGATACAAACTATATAAATATGAAAAAATTAAAAACTTACTGGTAATATTTCTTCAGCTTGACCGCGTTCCATGGGTACTTGCTCGGCTTGCCCTCCAGATCTTCTAGCTCGTACGATCCGTTTAGGAGTGTGCGCGTTATTCGGTACGGACCCTCCCAGGTCGGGCCAAGTATGCCGATGGACTGCTCCGTTGCCCTCTGAAGTACGAGCTGGCCGATAGTGAACTGGAGAGCACGTACTTTGGTGTTGTAGTAGCGTTCTGACCTTTGCTTGTAGACCACATTCTTCTCGTCCGTTGTTAGCCTTCGCTCTTCTAGGAAGTCCAAGTCGGAGAGCTGTGCATCGTTATTCAACTGCTCGTCATAATTTGCTACTCGAAAAGTTGGGACTTGCCCCTCTGCTGGTATAACAGCTTCGGTTCCGAACGCGAGCGCGAACGGAGTTTCACCAGTAGAATTCCTCGTGGTCGTCCGATATGCCCACAGAACCATGTGCAGCTCGTCCGCCCATTTGCCCTTCAATCCATCCAGCTTAGCTTTCAAGGTGTGCTTGATGATTTTGTTGATCGCCTCTACTTGACCATTTGATTGTGGATGATAGGGTGTTGAAATTTTTTTCTTGATGTTCCACCTTGAGCAGAAATCCAGCATGTCTTGACTTGTGAATTGACGTCCGTTGTCGGTCACTATCGCTCGTGGTAGGCCGAACCTGCAAATTATATTCTTCCAAATGAAGCTTGTCATTTGGCCCGTTGTGATGGTCTTCAAAGCCTTTGCCTCTGTCCATTTGGTGAAGTAATCGACTGCTACGACTACGAAAGTTACTCCCCCAGCAGCTGGTGGGAAAGGTCCGATGATGTCGATCCCCCATTTCGCAAATGGCCACGAACTATACACCGAGATGAGCTCGTCTGGTGGTGAGTGAATGGCGGGAGCGAAGGCTTGACATCTCTTGCACGTCTGCGCGTAATGGATTGCATCTTTCTTCAGTGTTGGCCAAAAATAGCCTTGCCTTGTGATCTTTAAAGCGAGCGCTTGCCCCCCTGTATGATTTCCACATGCTCCATCGTGGATTTCGTGCATGACGATCTTCGCTTCGTCTTCCCCGAGGCATTTCAACAAAGGCATTGAAAAACCCCGTTTGTACAGCTGGTCGCCCACAATTGTGTACCTTGCGGACCTGAGTTGCAATCTGGTTGCCTTCACTTTGTCTGCCGGGAGCTCGCCGGTCTTGATGTACTTGGTGATCGGCGATCTCCAGTCCTCGTCGCTGGTCGCTTCAACCTGCAAAATTTGACCTCTGTTCACCGATGGGGAAGAAATTTTAGTGATGGTTGCTTCTGAAAATATTGCCTCCCCCTCTGAAGTGGCCAGCCGAGCTAACGCATCTGCTTGCGTATTGTCCTCCCTAGGGATTTGCTCGATGTGGAATTGATCAAATTGCTCGAGTAATCCTTTCACTAGGTCTTGATACTTTATCATTTGATCGCCACGAGCCTCGTAGTCGCCCGTAATTTGACATACAACCAGATGAGAGTCAGAAAAAAATTTCAGTTTTCTGGCGCCCACGGCCATAGCCATCTTGATTCCTGCAACCAGAGCCTCGTACTCTGCTTCGTTGTTGGTCGCCCGATACTCGAACTCGATCGCCGAAGCAAACGTCCGTCCGGTTGGGCTGGTGAGGACAACTCCTGCCCCTGCTTTGGTGCTCGTTGACGAGCCATCGATGAACAGTGTCCAAGGAAGCTCGATTCCCTCGTCCAATTTCTCTGGGAAAGTGAGTTCTACGATGAATTCTGCCAGCACTTGTCCCTTGATTGCCGTTCTGGGTGCATAGGTGAGACCAAATTGCCCGATCTCCACCGACCATTTCAGAAGTCTTCCCGTGGTATCCGGACGATGCAGTGCTCGTCGGAGAGGAAATGTGGTGAGGACGACCACCTCGTGGTCGAACAGGTATTGTCTTAATTTCCTGACGCTCATGACTAGTGCGTACGCCAATTTTTCCATTGGAGTGTATCTCAACTCCGCTTCTCTCAGTGTTTGACTTACGTAGTAGATAGGCAGATGTGTGCTCCCCTCAGCTCGGACGAGCACTGAACTGATCGCACAGTCAGTGGCCGCCAAGTATAGATACAAAATTTCACCGGGGACTGGCTTAGATAGGACTTTTGGATCCGATAGATACTCTTTCAATTTCTCGAAAGCTTTCTCACACTCATCGGTCCACTCGAACTTTCCTTTTTTTAGAGCGTCGAAAAAAGGTTTGCAACGATCGCCCGTTCGTGCAATGAATCTATTCAGCGATGCAAGGCATCCTGTTAACCTCTGAACTTCTTTCACGTTCCTTGGGCTTTGCATATTGATTACTGCTTGAATTTTACTCGGATTCGCCTCGATGCCCCGCTGGCTAACCAAGTGCCCCAGAAATTTTCCTGAGCTAACTCCAAAACTGCATTTCTTTGGATTTAACTTCATGTTGTACTCTTTTAGGATATCGAAAGTCATGGCAAGGTGGTGTAGGTGATCCTCTTTCCGCAAGCTTTTGACAACGATGTCGTCGATATAGACCTCTACCATCTCGCCGATGTGTTTCTCAAACATCTTGTTTACCAGTCTTTGGTACGTTGCCCCCGCGTTCTTCAAACCAAAAGGCATTCTCTTCCAGCTATACATATCAAGCGCCGTCATAAAGGCCGTATGTCGCTGGTCATTGGGATGCATTGCAATCTGATGGTACCCTGCGAAGGCATCCATGAAAGTTAACATCTCGTGCCCCGCTATATTATCTACTAGGTGATCAATGTGGGGCATCGGAAAGTGATCTTTCAGACAGGCGTCGTTTAGATTTGTGAAGTCTATACACAATCTCCACGACCCGGTCGTTTTTTTGACGAGCACTGGATTCGCCAACCACTCGGGATCAGTTCCAGTTTTCTCGATTAATTTGTTGTCGATCAATTTCTTGATTTCGACTGCCAAAGCCGCACTTTTATCAGGCCCAAATTTTCTTCGTTTTTGGGTGATGGGTCTCTTTGCTGGATCAATATTCAATCTGTGGCAGGCATGATTCGTGGGAATGCCCACCATATCTTCGTGCGACCAGGCGAATGCACCGATGTTTTCTTTCAAAAATGCGACCATATCTGATCGCAAATGCTCTGGTAAATTCGAACCTATGAATACCTCGAGTTCTGGATGAGCTTCGTTTAAATGGATGGTTTCAAGGTCCTCCGCTGAAGTTGCCCGCTCTTTAGGCTCCTTCCAACGAGGGTCCTCAATTCCGAATTCTGGCTCAAAACCTAACCTAGGCTCCAGATCTGGAAAGTTTTCTGGAGACTGGTCGTCGGGGATCCGGTCGCCCGAATCTGTCTGCTCGTCGATTTCCATTGGGGCGTGGTCGTCCACTTCCATGGAGGCGTGCTCGTTCGCCTCCACTTGGTGGTCGTCGGAACTGTGACTGTACTCCCCAACTTCAATTTTTCGGTACTTGCTAGGAAGACCCTCCAAGTAGTTCATTTGTTCTGTTTGTGTTTGACACTCAATATACTTTCCAACCATAGTGCTTTCTTTAGAATGATGCTTTGCAAAACGGAGGAGACACTCCCTCGCCCGCATCTGATCGCCCTTGACGGTTATAACACCCGCCGGGGTTGGAAATTTTACACAGTAATAATAAGTAGAAACGGCCGCCTTGAAATCGTTGAAGAAAGGTCGGCCTAGGAACACATTGTAGGACGATGGCATGTCGATGATCAAGAAGTCGAGCTGCCTAGCATGGTGCATTTCAGGCTCTTTTGACGATGCCAACTCCAGAGACAGTCTGATTTTCCCAATGGGAAGGTTGCGTGTGTCCCCGAACCCTACGATAATATCATCGCAAGGCTCGATGTATTCTGCATATCCACCGAGAGCATCCAAGGTATGCTTGAAAAGGATGTTGGTGTATGACCCAGTGTCGACCATCATCCGATGGACGATGGTTCCCATTATCTTCCCCGTGATGACCAAAGCATCATTGTTTGGCTGCACCACGCCGTTCAGGTCGTCGTCCGAAAAAAGGATTTGACGAGAAAGAGGCTTCTCGGCAGATGGAGCGACGCACACCTGGTGCACGTTGTTGAGTGCTCACTGTTCGCTCTGAGCCCGGCGAACAGACAGAGCGATTCCGGACTGAGTCCCCCCCAAAGGACCTTCTATCACATTGCAGTCTCCGCCCACATTGTCGATGTCGCCACCAGGATGTGTTGGCATGGGAGGAGTTAACTTGGGACGATTCAGTTGTTGGCGCAGGTCGTCGCTGTCGTCGCGACGTTTCTTTCCCCTGTTGTCGCCATTGCCAAGGGGCTTGATGAACTGGGCGAGCTTGCCCTCGTTGTACAGCTTAAAAAGATTTCTCACCAAGTCCTGGCACCCATTAGTGTGGTGGCCAATAGAGTTGTGGTAGTCGCAGAATTTGCTACCATCCAGGTTGTCACCACTTGTATGCATCGGCTTAGCATGGGGGAGCAGATTCTTTCCCCTTACTGCATTGAAAATGCCCCTGGGATCAAGAGAGAGAGATTCTCTGAACTGGATGATCTCAGGAGACTCCTCGAAAGGCCTGAAGTTCACTGGGCGAGCACTGCCAGCTTGAGTGGTCGCCTTCTTGGGCTGGGAAGATTCCCCAGTGTTGGTGTTTTTCTTGGGCCAGACCCTCTTGGACGTGTCAGGCTGCTCGTTAGCCTTGGCAGCGTCCATGATTTCCTCCATTTGGATGAAGTTCCCAGCCCTCGTGCGGAAATCCGCATAAGAAACTGGGAAAGTAAGATGGATAGATTCCCAAAGCTTGGTACCTATCCTCAGACCGGAAACAGCCGAGATCAGCTTTGTCTCATCGTTTACGGCCTCTCCATCGATCACCAGCCTATCAAAGCGCTCGATGAAGTCCTTGCCCGACTCATTCAGAGATTGGCGAATGTTAGCCAAACGTTGCTTTGAGGCTGGGCGAGCTGCTATGGACCCGTAGTAGGTCAGAAAGTATTGTCCCAGCTCATGGAACGAAGTGATAGATCCGACACTCAAAGTTGTGTACCAACGATGAGCCCGGTCTCCCAAGGTTAGGGAGAAGTTTCTGCATTGTGTGGCGTCCGTTGCCCCGATTGAGGCCATATAGTTGGAGTACTTAGACAAGTGTACTCTGGGGTCGGATATCCCATCATATACCGCCATGGAGGGCATTTGGATCTTCCTTTGAATGGGGGCGGTAAGGATTGCAACACTCAGTGGAGGTGCGGGCAGAGTGATTGGCGGAGTGGTCCCTTGCTTCGAGGCGACCACCTCTGCTCGCAGAGCATCCATCTCGAGCTTCATCAATTTTTGTGTCTCGAGGAACTGGGCGATTTGCCCCTCCTCGGCAGTTTGTGCTCGGGGGACGACGTTCTCGTCACGTCGACTCCCATGGGATGCGGCCGGGCGATCATCATGACGTGATCGCCTGGGAGAATGCCTATCAGGGTGGTGGCTGCGATAACTCTTCGCCGGAGCTCGCGAACCCTTCCCTGGTCCCACTCGATCTAGAGCTGAGACTCTGTCGCCCTGATCTCTCTTGTCAGCGCGATCCCGGTGGTCGGCCCTTTCTGGTCGGCCGTCCACATTGAAAGGCACTCGACGAGGAGCCCTTCCATCTTTGTCGTCCATTCGGTTGAAAACCGAATTTCTTTGTCGCGAGTCTCCCGTATGGCTATTGTGGGAGTGCTCGTCAACCTTGTTTTTGCCTTTGTCTCGGGGGCGAGTAGAGTGTGAGTGATAGGAGCGATCATCCTCATTCCCCCTGTTTTTACGAGCTTCGTCGAAAGCCCGATCTTTGGCCTTCTCCAGCTCTTCCTTCTCGTTCTGCCTCCTCTTCTCCAGGAGGTAGTCCGAAAGGTCTTTCAGATGTTGGGGGTCTCTCAAGATGTCCCCCATGTTCAGATTTGCAAAAGGATTTGCCGGCGGCGGAGGGGGCTCGTTCCCTCCGGGCGGTATGATTCCGTCTTGCGGAGTATTCTGAGACATCGTTTAAAGAGTGTCTTTCTTTAGATTACAAAGTAATGATCTAAAAACGAAAGATTTAAAGTTCTTACGCAGAAGAACCTGCTATTACAACTACTAGATTTAGCAAAGTAACAACAACAGAAGCTTGAAAACACAAAAACAAAGAGATCAAACTCCAAAATATGCTACGAAAACTGAAAATGTTCAAGAACACGAAGAACACTAAAGATCGTAGATGATGCTTTAAACGGTAGATATACCGATTAAAACTTGAAACAGGGAGTTTGCTAACCGATCGCTCGATGATCGGACGAAACTTTGTTGATAAACACGTAAAAAGGTCCCCTCCTTCTAGCGCCAAATGTTGTATGCACTATAATCGGGTTGACTCGGATGTGGACTGTTTTTAGTACGATACAAACATATATGATTAAACGGGGGTTATTACGCGTTTAGGGAGTATTTGTATGATGATCTTGATGATCTAAAGAAGAACAAAGAAGAACACCAAAAGTAGCTTCTTGGAGAAGCTAAAGCTTTTCAAGCTTGGGAGTGTTTATTGCTTTAGGTTGGGGGTGATTTGTAGGAATAATGAAACTTGTGTACAAATGAGCCCCTTTTAGGCATTATATAGTGGTTTCTGGAGGCTGCCCGCCCTTTACACGTGGCACGCCCTCGTTGGACCTGACTTCTGCCCGAAAAGGTGATTTGATGGCGCATTTAATGCTAAACCGCCTTAGGTGCTCGTCCTCGCCGAGATGCCGAGGAGCTGGGCCATGGTGGTCGCCGGAGGACCTTCGAGGAGTGTGGTCGCCACGCTCCATGCTGTCTCCCAAGACTTCAATACTTAAAACTTCTCTCACTAAGAATAGGCACGTGCTCGCCACACATTTGGGCGAGCAGCTAACTAAGACACGTGCTCGCCAACATCTTTGGACGAGCACTTAAATATATTAAATACAGTTATTCTATTACATTTTCTTAGTCTTGTTGACTAGTCGTCGCACGACTTTGTTGACTGGTCCTCGCCACGTAAGATGGTGACTAGGATTGACTTGTCAAAGATTGACCTCTTTGACTAGGTATAACAAAACAATTATTTGGTAACTTCTCAAACTTATTTATTTATTTGGTTTAATGTGATTTATAATTATATTTTCTTTGTCAATTTCTTTTTTTTAAAAGGTTAGGTTTATTTATTTTATACTATTAAATGGGTTAATTGTAAACATATTTTAATTAAAAACATTAAAGTAATATTTTAATCAATAATAGTCAGAAACATGCATAAAAATATATAATTATTTTGAAATCAGTTTTGCAATTGAAATGCTTACAAAATAATCAACTTTATACATAAGTATTTTTGCATGCAATATGATTTTTTTTTTGAGACAATTTTTAAAATAACCCCACTACTAAAATTATTTATTAAATCAATTTATTATTAATTTTACTATTTTTTTTTTAATATACATATAGGGAATGGGCCCTTGACAACCCATAGTATACAAACGATAAAAGAAAAAAGAATATTTGACAAATTCCAGCGAATTCATATTTAATATACATATATGTGTGATACAGAATGAAGATGGAGCTTGTCTCATATTGAACTAGATGTGATTTTCTTGTTTTTTTTTTTATAATTTATAGAGATCAAATCTCCATCCACATACATCATATCATGCATAATTTATATAGATCAAATCCTAACTCAGTATTAAATTGTTCATTCGATTGAAAGAGTATTAGAGCTGAATTAATATAAATGAACATAATTTCACACTAAGCTAGCTCGAATGGATTTTTTGATAAGACAAAAATATTGTTTCATGCATAATGTTTAATTAGTCCTTTTGTAATGAATTGATTTAATTCCGTCAAAAAAAAAAAAAAATGAATTGATTTAAAAAAGGGTATATTATATTGCCCAATTAATTTTCCTAGATTAGGAAATTAATTAATACAAGTTCAGCTCAATTGCCGTTGAAAACCAGTCCACCCATAATAAATTGTACACACGATGAGTTGAGTGGGGGAGAAAGCGTTAGAGATTTAATGTAAATGAATTGGTTATGGATCTCTCTACAAGTTCAAACTTTTAAATTAGACTATAAGAAGGCCTAACTCTACACTTAAAACCAAGGTGTTAAGTGAGAGAATTGCCTAGGCTTATAAGCCCATCCAAGACCATCTCTCTATCCGATGTGGGATACCTTAATACCCTCCCTCACGTGAGACGGTTCAGACGGGGTCTCAGACGGGGACCAGGTCGACACGTGGTTCCACAGGTGGATCCACACATCGAAGTAGAGAGTTGACTCTGATACCATGTGAGAATAGGTATGTGATCACCGTTAATGAGGTGATAGGAATGATTCACTATTTATAAGAGTATTTACAGAGATAATTAAGGTAAATATAATTAAGGTAAATATAACAACCATATATACAAAGATATGAACCAAATTAAAATATATTATTCATATATTATTATTTCCTATTATATATTATTCATATATTATTATTCCCTTATTATATATTATTCCTATATTATTATTCCCTTATTATAGAAGAAATCCTTCACCTACTATATATAGGGAGAGGTAGCATGTATTAAAATTAAGCCATGGCAAAACTACTTGTTCAAACACTTTCCTTGATGTCCTTGTTCTTCCTTGTGCACTCACAATCACAACCACTCGATGTAACCTCCTTCCGCTATGATACTTTCTACCCAATTACAAATGGCCTAACCTACCAAGGTGACACCCACGTTCCATCGAGTAATTTCCTTCGTCTCACGGCGACCAACTCCTCAACCGGAGGCCCCATGCCTTGGAGTATTGGCCGAGTCCTCTACTCTTCGCCCGTAAAACTCTGGGAAAGTTCGTCTGACCGAGAAGCTAACTTCGAAACCACCCTAAGATTCGTCATCACACCCGGTCAAGAGGGCGCAGCTGACGGCCTCGCCTTCTTTATTGCACCCGTTGGGACTAACATCCCTACGGATGCTGGTGGAGGCGGCCTTGGAATCTACGATGGTTCCACGGGATTTACTCCAAACCTCTTCGCGGTCGAATTCGACACTTTTGCCGACAATTGTGACCCGTATTATCATCACATTGGGATCAACATCGAATCTAGGTGAGTCACTAGTCTGATATCATGTGAGAATAATATATATATAATATAATTTACTATATAAAAAAAAATTAATGTAACATAAATAAAAGATTATTTCCTAACACAGTATTATCATCTGATGTCATGTGAGAATAGTGTATATATATACTCCCTCCGTCCCAGGGAAAGCTCCCCATGAGCTCCGGGCACGGAGGTTAAGAAATATCAATATAATAAAAAGATGTATTAGAGGTGATGTGATTGAGAGAGAGAAAAATATAAGGAAATGTGAGGGGGAATAGTTACCAAAAAAGGGATGGGTAGCTTTCTATGGGACGGACGAAAAAGAAAAGTTGGGTAGCTTTCTCTGGGACGGAGGGAGTATAAAATAAAAAATTATTGTAGAGACGTAAACACACACTCATCTTATAATTATAAAGAAGGAAATACAATGCATAAGGAATACAAAAGACCCTAATCTATATTTATAGACTAAGTAACAACTAGTAGTTACTAACTAACCAGTAACTAAGAAGTTATAAAAGTAGTTACAAAAGAACAATTCTATTTTATATCCTTTACAATTATTTCCTAACACGTATATTATTCGATTTCAGCAAATCGAAAAACGTTACAAAATTTCAGGCCGGGAAAGGGGAAGTGGTGACTGCACACATTACGTACAATTCGATATCTAACGTGATAAGCGTTGTTGCGACGACCCCAAAACAAACGTCGACGCTGAGTTACTTGTTCGACCTAAAGAACCTATTGCCCGAGGAGGTTCAAGTCGGAATCTCGTCGTCCACGGGAGATCCTTTCCTTATCGGTATTCATAATATCATCTCGTGGGAGTTCACTTCTTCCCTTGTCTACCCAAAGGACGAAGACGAGGATGATTCGCACATTCGCCACATGTAATAATTTGACCAATTAATATATATACCATCTCTTTAATTAATTAATCGGACAAATGTCGACGAGATGGACGAATAAATAAATAAATTATGTATGCAATAGTATTGAATCATTAATTTACTTGTGTGCTTTATTTATTAATTTCCCTATAAAAACGAATGACATCAAGAGTCAAACGAGCCAAAATCGAAAAAATAAATAAATGAATATGGACCATAAAGAATTAAAAATTGGCGTGGATTATATAATTAATACCCCTTGCTAGATACGGTTATGTTTTACTTCACCGTAAAATAATCTGATAACCTCACAAGATATCAAATGAAAAGAACAAGCAAATAACAAATTCAAGAACACAGAATTTAGGTGGTTCGCTCGTAAAGATCTACATTCACGAAGGATTGAGGAACACTTTACTAAAATAGACCAAATGTTACATATTCCTAACTGCCATACAACATATTAACCGCTTATAAGTTATTCCCTAAAAACTGCCGCAATCGGATGACTTGAGCTTTTCTCAGCTATTAGTTGACTTGGCCTCAATTGTTATGTCCTCAACTAAGGAAAGATAAGATTAAATGACTTAGAGTCAATAAATTGTCTCTATAACTATCAGGTGAGATGACCAACTATCAGATGAGATGGTCTATCAGCTGAGCTGTCCAAACTCGTTCAGTTGATCCGATAAATTCAGGCGACTTGTCCACTCTCAGTGGAGTTGTCCAACTAACACGATTCTCTTCTCCTATGCACTTGAATAAACTCAGTTAACATCCAATTTCCATTACACATTAATAGATACTTTCATGCACAAATGATTTACGTCTTGTAAATTAGGCTTAATATAGTTTATATTCCTTAAGTTTTCACATTTTCAATTTACATTCTTTTTTGTTACAGTTAAGTCTATTTTGCCGGAAAATTTTCAAACTCACTGAAATTGTGTGAAATAAATTGGGAGTTTGGCCAAATAATCCAATTTATGTCCTTTCAATTTACGTATGTTTTGCCGAGAAATTTTCAAACTAACCGAAATTGTGTGAAATAAATCTTGTAACTTAATTAGGCCTAATCTAGTTTATATCCTTTAAGTTTTAATTTTTTCACTTTACGTCCTTTTTCGTCAAATTTACATTTGTTTTGCCGGAAATTTTTTCAAACTCACCAAAAATAATTAATTTTATATATAAGTATATCAAAAGTGCAATACAAAATTTATATTCAGACAATTTTTACAATAAAATCAGGGAATGAGATGGAGGGGTGGAGGTCCCCCCTTGACAACCCCTAGTATACAAACGATAAAAGAAAAAAGAATATTTGACAAATTACACCGCGAATTTATTTTTGTAAAACAAAAAAAAGGAATATTTGACAAATTCCACCGAATTCATATTTGTTTCATTTGTGATACAGGATGAAGATTTAGCTTATCTCATAAGTCATAATGAAAAGGATGCGATTTTTCTTTTTCTTTTTTTTGATAATTTATATGGTAAAGGCTAGTATGCACTCGAGTGCATGCTGTGCACCCTAGTTCATGTGCACTTTTCAGTTTACTGACTTACACTTTTTGGTAAATGGTGTTGCACTTTTCAATTATTACTAAAAATATTATTATACAGTTTAATAATTGAAAAGTGCAACACCATTTACCAAAAAGTGCAACATGGACTAGGGTGCACAACATGCACTCGAGTCCATAGCAGACCAACCCAATTTATATAGATCAAATCTCCATTCACATAAATCATATCATACTCCCATCGTCCATCCATATTAAATTGTTCACACGATGAGTTTCCTTTCGAAAAGGTAGAAGTGGTAATTCGGCCCAGAAGTGTTAGACCTACTATAAATAGGGGAGAGGTAGGAGTATTAAAAAATAAACAATGGCAAAACTACTTGTTCAAACCCTATCCTTGATGTCCTTGTTCTTTCTTGTGCTAGTGCACTCACAATCACAACCACTCGATGTAACCTCCTTCCGCTACGATACTTTCTACCCAATTACAAATGGCCTAACCTACCAAGGAGACACTCACGTTCCATGGAGTAATTTCCTTCGTCTCACGGCGACCAACTCCTCAACCGGCGACCCCGTGTCTGGGAGTATTGGCCGAGTCGTCTACTCTTCGCCCGTAAAATTCTGGGAAATTTCGTCAACCCGAGAAGCCAACTTCGAAACCACCATAAAATTCGTCAGCACGCCCGCCTCCGAAATGCGTGCGGCTGACGGCGTTGCCTTCTTCATTGCACCCGTTGGCACAAACATCCCTACGGATTCCGGTGGAAGCAACCTTGGAGTCTACGAAGGTTCCACGGGATTTACTCTCAACCTCTTCGCAGTCGAATTCGACACTTATATCAACCATGAATATGACCCGGATTATCGTCACATTGGTATCAACATCGAATCCGTGTAAGTTACTATAAGTTTCCTACTTTCCTTTTATGTACGTCCCATAATAAGTTTTCTATTTCATTTTTTTCATTTTTGACATCACTTACACTTTATCTATTACTCCCTCCGTCCCATAATAAATTTTCTATTTCATTTTTTTCATTTTTGGCATACTATTTTTCCCCCTCTCTCAATCACATCACTTACACTTTATCCATTACTCCTAGAGCTGTCAGAACGGGCTAACGGGGCGGTGCGGTCCATAACCCACCTCAACCCATCATTTTGCGGGTTTTGGCGGGCCGGTCCACGGCGGGGACGGGTTGAAAAATACTCAACCCAACCCAACCCATGACGGGTTGCGGGTTAGTCCACGGGCTTTTTTATAATATATTTATTTTTTACTTTTTCACATTTATTCTCATAATAAATTTTAAACAATACATTAATAATTACTAAAAATAAAAAAAATAAAGTCTGAATAAATTTGAATAATCTTTAATTAAATTCACCACGTGAATAATTTTAATGTCTTATAATTAAAAAGTAAACCTTAAAAAAGATTTTTTGTTTAACTGACAAATCAATCGAACTAAAATTTAAACAAAGTTTAATGGGCAAATCAACTCAACTATAAGTAACAAAAATATAGAATATTCAACGAAAGTTTAATGGACAAATCAGCTCAACTATCAGTAACAAATGTCAATTTGTGAATACACATATAACATTATCACCACATAACAGTGGTTTATTCTCATTCTCAAATCTCAATTTTGTTTAGAATGATATTTTATAATTTTGTATATTAATTTAAAGTTGAATTGAATCAATAAATTTCTAATATCACATTTTTACTTACAATCATAGTTCAACTTAATAAAAACGCGTTACTGTTTCATTAAACCTTAAAAAATAAAAATAAAAATTTTAAAAATAAAAAGCCCGCGGACCAACCCGCCCCGTCCGCGGTCCAACCCGCCAAAACCCACAATCCATACGGTCTAGCCCAAACGGGCCTGCGTTTTAAACGGGCTTGTATTATTCAACCCAACCCACCTTTTTAATAGGCGGAGGCGGGCCGACCCAACGGGCCTAGCCCATTTTGACAGCTCTAATTACTCCCTCCGTCCCACAATAACTTTCACACTTTCCTTTTCGGGACGTCCCACAATAATTTTCACACCCTTAAAATGGAAAACCCTTTATAAACTCCACCCTTAGAATATTCTCAAATTTACACAAATGTCATTACCTTTTCTCCACATATACACAAAATTCAACTCATTTTTTACTTTATACATAAAGTTTTATAAAATTACTCCTCAAAACTCCACTCATTATTACACTTTATTAATTTACGTGTCCACCTACATATGAAAGTTAATACGGGACGGAGGGAGTATTTTATCATACTTCATATCATACTCATCTATTATTTTCGCTCTCACCATCACATTACTTGTACTATATCTATTATTTTATCATATTTTTTAATCAAAACACCAAAAAAAAAAAAAAAAAGGAGAAACTTATAGTAGGACGGAGGGAGTATAAAAGATTATTTATATATACTTATAATGAATATGCTATAGAAAGTAATTAAAATTTAAAATGTTGCGACATTTTTCAGCATATCTAACCGTGCGTTAGCACGGGTACCTTACTAGTTATTTCCTAACACGTATATTATTCGATTTCAGGAAGTCGAAAAACGTAACACAATTTGAGGCCGGGACAGGGGAATTGGTGACTGCACGCATTACGTACAATTCGTTATCTAACGTGATAAGCGTTGTTGCGACGACCCCAACACAAACGTCGACGCCGCTGAGTTACGTGTTCGACCTAAAGTACCTATTGCCCGAGCAGGTTCAAGTCGGAATCTCGTCGGCCACGGGTTCAAATGAGCTGTATATTGGTATTCATAATATCATCTCGTGGGAATTCACTTCTTCCCTTGTGTACCCAAAGGACGCATACAAGGACATCTAATAATTGGATCTATCAATATGTATGTGTAAATCAGATCATCTCTTTAATTAATCGGATTAATGATGAGATGGAGGAATGAATAAATAAATAAATAAATAAATAAGTAAGGATTAATTCTAAATAAATACACATCCTTTAGTCTCAATATCAATTTAATCACGAACCTTTACAATTATTGTAAAAAATCACAACCTTTCATTGTGTTGCAAATATATACACATTTTTTTTACTCCGGTCAACAATTGATAATGTGGTTTGCCGGAGCTTGCCACGTCAGATTACTCATATTTTTTTTTATTTTTTTTTATTTGCCGGAGTTTTTCTGCGTCATTCTCAACTTCTCAAACTCAATACAATTCTTCTTCTATGTCTTTCTCACTCCTCAAACTCAATCAATCAAATTCTTCTCTTCTAACCCTAAAAATCAAAATCATAGAACCTAACACTGGGCAAAAGAAAAAAGAAAAAAAATTGTAAAAAATCCTAAAAAAAATAGTTCTAGGTCTGTCGAGCATATACATTCAACCCTTGAATGGTAGAAGGGTGTGGAAGATGAGTAAGAGAGGTCATGAGAAAAATCCTAGAAATTCTACAAAATTGACAAGACATGAGATACAAATGACTTGCTGAGCATATGGCATTCAACCCTTGAATGAATGGTAGAAGGGTGTGGAAGATGAGTAAGAGAGGTCATGAGGAAAATCCTAGAAATTCTACAAAATTGACAAGGGGATACAAATGACTTGCTTTGTATATAATATAGTGAGCCACAACAAAAAAAAAAAAAAAAATTGTCCTCGTGCAAAGGACTTCAAAACACCAGAGAAATTGCATGTAAGATTGTGTTTATGGTGACTTTGACTTCAAAACACCAGAGAAATTGCATGTAAGATTGTGTTTATGGTGACTTTAAAATGTCATGTTATTCCTTCCAAAAATGTTTGTCATTTTATTAAATATTTGTATATGTCTCATAACTATATTGTTATATTCATTCTTCCAGACGCCTCCAGTGAGGGATAGAATAAGAGGTGGAAGGAGTGGTAGTGAAAGTGACTTGGATACTTATAACCTACAATTGTAAATGTTTTGTACATTAGATCTAGAATATTTTTGTTGCAGTAATCATTAATAAGAATATTTTGAAAAATTCCTGATGAAGAAGAACTGATTTTGAAAATGGGAGAAGAAGAACTTGATTGAGTTTGAAAATAAGAAAATTTGAGTTCGGGAGTTTTATTTTTATTTTTTATAAAGTTTTATTTTTATTTCTATAAAGTGTAATCTGAAAAATAAAAAAATAGAAAAATAATATGTGTAATCTGATGTGGCAAGCTCCGGCGAACCACATCATCAATTGTTGACCTGAGAAAAAAAACATGTATCTAATTACAACACAATGAAAGGTTGGAGTTTTTTACAATAATTGTAAAGGTCGTGATTAAATTGATATTGAGACTAAAGGTGGTGTATTTATTTAGAATTAACCCAATAAATAAACGATGTATTGCATCCTTTATTTGTGTGGTTTATGCCTTTATCTATTAATTTCCCTATAAAAACGATTGAGAGTGAAACGAGCCAAAATCGAAATTAAAAGGAAATATGAACCACAAAGAATAAAAAATTGGCGTGGATTATATTTTACTTTACGGTAATTAAACAATCCATAAAACATATTAACCGCTTATTCCCTGAAAAAAAACTGCCCAATCAGATGACTTGAGCTTTTCTCAGTTGTTTAGCGTATCAACTGACTTGATGTCCTCAACTCAGTTGAGATAAAATCAGGTAATTAAATTAGATGAGTTGTCTCCATAACTATTAGGTGAGATAACCAACTAATAGATGAGATGGCCTATCAACTGAGATGTCCAAATTCAGATGACTTGTCCACTTTCAGTGAAGTTGTCCAACTAACCCGATTGGACAACTCAGTTAAAATCCAATTTGCATTACACATTAACAAATACTTTCATGCACTAAAATAAAAATTGTGTCTTGTAACTTAGGTCTAATATAGTTTATATCCCTTAAGTTTTCACTTTTTCGATATATATCCTTTTTGATTAAATTTACGTCAATTTTGCCAAAAATAAAATTTAAACTCACCGAAATTGTGTGAAATAAATTGGGATTTTGACAAAATAATCCAATTTATGTCTATTTTGTCGAGAAATTTTCAAAATCACCTAAATTGTGTGAAATACATCATGTAAACTTAGGTGTAATCTAGTTTATATCTTTTAAGTTTTCACTTTACATATCCTTTAAGTTTTCACTTTACATCCTTTTTGGTCAAATTTACGTTTGTATTGCTGGAAAATTTTCAAACTCATCGAAATTGTGTGAAATAAATTGGAATTTTGGCCAAATAATTCAATTTATGTCCTTTAATTTACGTCTGTTTTGTCGGAAGTTTTCACCTTTTCAATTTACATTATTTTTGGTCAAAATTACGTCTATTTTGTCGAAAGTTTTTCAAACTCACGAAAATTGTGTGAAATAAATTGGGATTTTGGCCAAATAATTCAATTTATGTCCTTTAAATTTAAAAATTAAAAATTTAAAAATTTCTAAAAATCCCTTAAAAATATCATTAAAAAAATTATAAAATTACTTAAATAAGGGATCGAACCTTGTAGTTAAGGACGACACGCCCTAACTAGGTGAGCCACTACATAAGTTAATTACAAACATGTTTAAAAAAATAATCAAGTATAGAAAAATAATTTTTTAAACAGTAATAGTCTCAAACACGAAAAATATATAATTATTTTAAAAACAGTTTTACAATTTAAATGAGTACAAAATAATTAATTTTATATATAAGTATATCAAAAGTGAAATACAAATTTTAGGGGGTTGTATTGGTTGTGGATTTTGTAGGATTTTTTTGAACTTTCAAAGTTTGGGGGTATTCGATTCGAATTTTCAAAAGTCTTTAAAAATCTTTAGGTATTCAACAATCTATTGAATTTTAATATTCTATGAATTTTGTTGGATTCTCCTTAAAAAATATAAATAAATTTGGATAGGTCTCCTGTAGACCCAATTCCTTAAAAATCAATAAAAAAAGTATATTCCACAATCATGTCAAGTCTATGAAAATTCATAAAAATCAATAAAAAAAGTCAGTCAAACTTTGCATGGACTCTATAAATTTTATAAATCCACGTATTTCTTAAAGTCCAAAAGAATCCAATAGAATCCCAATTTATCAACAAGGTACTCCAATACGGCAACTCCCAGAAAATGCTTTTCCACTTCCACCCTCCAGAAAGTTTTTTGTTGTGAGCCTCAGCACCATCCTCTGTAACCTTTCTATATCCCAAATGATCAATTTCGTATATGAGACTTGCACCCGTTCGAATAGGCGGTGGATCATCTGTGACTACTACTCTGGCCATGAATGCAGTTTTATTCGTTCGTCACGTGTGATTCGGTGGTAAGAACTTTCGGTGGTTGTCGAACCACGACTGCTTTCGACTTTTATTCAAATAGAATGCATTGGTGTACTCTCCACAATATGGACAAGCAAGCCTTCCGGCTGTACTCCAACCAGACAACATTGAGTATGCTGGGAAGTCACTAATGGTCCAGATAAGTGCAGCTCGCATCAAAAAGTTTTGCTTTCTAGCAACATCGTAAGTTTGCACCCCATTTTCCCATAAAAATCTCAAATCTGCTATCAGTGGTTGCAAAAACACATCAAGTTTGTCCTTCGGACTTTTAGGCCCGGGCACGAGAATCGAAAGAAACATGAATTGATCCTTCATGCATAACCACGTGGGTAGATTGTACGGAGTAAGTATAACTGGCCATGACGAATATTGTTTTCCCGTCATTCCAAACGGTGCAAAACCGTCTGTGCTCAAGCCCAACCTCACATTCCTAATTTCAGATGCAAAATTAGGATACGAACGGTCCAAATGCTTCCAAGCCAGCGAGTCTGCCGGGTGACGCATAACACCAGAGTCATCAGAAGCGCACGAGGCATGTCATGTCATATCCTTCGTAGTGGCCTTGGACATGTATAATCTTTGCAAACGAGGAATTATCGGAAAGTAGAACATCTCCTTAACCGGGCGTTTCTTTTTCAACCGACCATCTACATCAACCCTACTCTGCTTATACCGTGATCGACCACAAATCTTACAAAAATCTAGTTCGCTGTCTGCACCCCAAAATAACATGCAATTCTGTGCACAACAATCAATCATTTCTACCGGAAGACCCATCCCACTCATCAAATGTTTGGTGTCGTTAAATTTCTTGGGAACCTTATTTTCGGGAGGACAAATCTCACGAATCAACTCAACAACCTGATTGTATCCCCTTTCAGACAATCTGTTTTCCGTTTTAATGTTCAACAATCTGGAATTGAATGACAACTGCGAATGAGATTCACAACCAGGATACAAGTCTTGGTCCGCTGCACGAAGCATGCCGTAAAACTGTGCCGCATTCTCGTTAGGGGGTTCTTCATTAAGTGCCTCCTCTTCCACGTCGATTCCAAAATCAATGTTTGGGCCACCCATTAACTCTTCTACCATAGTGTGGTACGAACTAGGTCCCGCTGGGTCAACGTCGTTTGAAGTTGACGCATATTCATTAGTGTTTTGATACGGACGTGGACCCCTACTCTCTTCCCCGTGATAAATCCAATTATAATAATTCAGTGTAAAACCATTTCGATATAAATGAGATTTCACTTCATTAGGATCTCTATAAGTTTGATTTCGACATCTAGCTTTCGAACAAGGACACCTAATTTTTCCTTCCCAAATCGAATTCGGATTACTAGTAGCAAATTCAATAAATCCATTTATTCCACTAACAAATCCGGGGTTCATAATCCCATTCACTAATCTTGGACTATACATCAAACTACGAATTGAATAATCTATGTCAATCGACGTCTACAAACACACAAACAACCAACGTCTCATTTCCCAACTCTATTAAAATCAATTAATATAATTCTAATTATATTCTAATAATTATTCTAACACCCTAATTAACAAATAAATTCATATATAGACATATAACACAAATATAATTCTAACACCCTAATTAACAAATAAATTCATATAACTTAATTATTAAAACATACATATAAATACATGCCTAACACAACATAATTAATTAACAATTTATAAATTCTAACAATTAACACATGCATAAATAAAAATTAACAATTCTTCTAACAATTTTATATATACATACAACATATATGCATATATATATATATATATACACACACATATAACTTCAAATTTAACCAATGAAAACGAAAAAAATTACCGTAGAAATGCTCCCGTCGAAGTGTAGAACACAAATGACCAAAAACCGAGTTCGATCCGCAAACGAAGGTGATTTTTGAGGGTGGAGGTGTAAAACTCGCTTCAATGGAGGTGGGGGGGGGCGCGGCTGTAACATTCTGGAAGAGAGGTGTTTGGCCGATTTATACTCATTTAGGGCGACGGGGAAGGCATCGGGCCCACTGCCGATGCCATTTTGCCTCGGGGGGGCCGTTACCAAATGGCATCGGGGCCCACTGCCGATGCCATTTTGCATCGGCCATTAAATGCCGATGCCATTTCACATCGGGGCCCACTGCCGATGCCATTTTGCATCGGCCATTAAATGCCGATGCCATTTCGCATCGGCCCGCCTGTCGTTGCCAATTGCCGATGCCTTTTGGGCAATATTTTGTAGTGATTGAATACACTCCCCTTAGAGAAAAAAATTATTTACATCTCGTAACTTTTATCTTTTTTGAAAAACGTCCAAAAATAGTTAAAATTTTAATTTACGTCCTATAACTTTTTCAATTACTTAATTTATGTTAAACTTTTGCCGAAGTTATAAATATTCGCCGGAAATTCTCAAATTTAATAATCACGTGATATAAACAACGTCGTTTTGGTTACTCCAACGTAAATGGGACGTAAATTAAGAAATTAAAAAAATTATGGTACGTAAATTAAGTTTTTAACTAAAATGGGACGTTATTCGAAAAAGATAAAAATACTCTCCAAATGAGTACATTTCACTATAAGCTTAATATAACATTTTAATTACCCTTTTTATATTACACAACCAAATCAAATTCGTTGTTAAAAGTTTAGGAACACCATAATCTCACAATTGGATATAGCCTCGATTTTCCATCTTTGTTGCATTGTTCATACATTGCATTAGTACTAAATGCACAATAGCATTGTTAAAGGATATATCACTATAAACAAAATTATAGAACGAGTCAGATGGAAAAATATGAGCATGTGCAAGGATGCGCAATCACCTAGTCTAAGCATATGTATAAGACTTTGACATCATGGGGATAGAGGATTTCTAACTTGGAGAGAAAACGCGTAGTAATTAATTGGATTATATTTGGGGAGAGGAATTCTAACTTGGAAAGCGGTTCAGTAATTAATTGGAATTGGGGATAGAGGATTTCTAATTTGGAGAGCGGTTATGAACCGCTTTCCAAGTGTATACTTGGAGAGACACTTTAAGAACCGCTTTCTATGTTAAATTTTTTTTTTTTTTAAATAACCGCTTTTCAAACTGTATCTTGGAGATCTTTTTGAAAAAAGAGCTCTCCAAGTGCAGCTCTCCAAGCTTAAATGTGTAGTAGTGATTATATTATAATCTTGGATGTATTTTTCTTCATTTGAAACAATTAAATGCTTTAACTTCCGTATCTTAAAGTTGAGAAAAATAATGCAAAATTTTGTTAAATTCACATGTGGTTCTACCTTACCATGAGACACCACATGGTTCACACGCAAGACTCTGTTTCTTGTGTGGAGCTTCATTGCATTTGATAAATTTTATGTCATGATGTGTACGGTGATAATTTTATTTGGAGCAATGAAACACAAATGAGAATATAAAATTTATACAACCTAATAAAACACAAACAACTAAACTAAGTTTTTCACAAATCTCTTGTGTGGCAGAGGAAAAAATAATAATTTTCAAGTAAAATACTGAATAAAGTAAAAAAATATTTTGTATTACATTTAAGTTAAGAAATAATTTTTTTCCTCTGCTTGTCTCACACATTTTTTTATTTGGTTGTATAACATAAACTACAAGGATAATTAAAATGTTAGCTTAATTTTATAGGGAATTGTACACATTTGTTGAGTATTTTTTTCTTTTTCGCATAACATCCCATTTTAGTTATAAATTTAATTTACATCCCATAACTTCTTTAGTTGCTCAATTTATGTCTCATTTACATTTGAGTGACCAAAACGATGTCGTTCTATCACGCGATTATTAAATTTAATTTGAGGATTTTCGATGAATTTTTATAACTCCGATGAAAATTGGACATAAATTAAGCAATTAAAAAAGTTATGGATTGTAAATTAAAATTTTTAATTATTTTAGGATGTTTTTTCAAGAAAGATAAAAGTTACGGAACGTAAATAATTTATTTTCTCACAAATTTTATATTCAGACAATATTTACAATAAAATCAGGGAATGAGATGGAGGGGTGGAGGGCCCCTCAGTATACAAACGATAAAAGAAAAACGAATATTTGACAAATTTCACCGAATTCATTTTTGTAAAAGAAAAAAAAGGAAAATTTGACAAATTCCACCGATTTCATATTTGTTTCATTTGTGATACAGGATGAAGATGGAGCTTATCTCATATTGATCGAGATGTGATTTTTCTTTTTCTTTTTTTGATAATTTATATAGATCAAAAATATGCATTAGGAAATTAATATAAATGAATTGATTCTACTAATTTAACTTTTCAGATTTGACAATATTTTTGACAATTTATTAAAAAAAAGAATTGGATCGTGTAGTAATAAAAAATAATTTTTAAATTTTAGTGTGGTGTGTTTAACATTTAGGGTATGTATAATATTTTATGGGGTGTGTGGTGTGTATAACATTTTATAAAGAGTGTGGTGTGTAAAAAATGATCTGTTAAATCTGCTATAGCATGTAATTGGACTAAACAATTAAAATAAATCGATTTTAAGACAACTTTAACCATAAGTCCACTACTAAAATTATATATTAAATTAATTTATCATTAATTTTACGTAATATAAAAAATAAATTTTAATATACATATAGTGAATGGGCCCTTGACAACCCATAGTATACAAATAGGAGTGTTCAAAAATAAACCGGACCGGAAAAAAGACCGGAACCGGTCCGGAATCGGACCGACCGGTTAGATTCCGGTCCGGTCTCCGGTTCGGGAAATTTTGGAATCCGGTCTTCCGGTCCGGTTCGGACCGGTTTGGACCGGAATTTTTTTTTTTTTAAATTTTTTAATTTTTTTTATATTTTTTTACTAATGCACCCTCAATTATTTTTCAAAACCAAGTAATGTGTTGAGATCTTATTACATTTTTTACAAATATATAATTTAACAAACATATTTAATTTATTTTTAGGGTCAAAAGATCATTAATAACAATGTAAATAAAATTTCCATTGACGTAATGAAGAGCAAACACTTTAATTTTCATACACAAATTCATCAATCTTGTTCTTGGTTCCATAAATTAAAAAAAAAAAAAAAAAACAATTCCGATCCAAATCCGGACCGGACCGGAATTTTCCGGTCCGGTCCGGTCTGGACCGGATAGATTCCGGTCCGGTCTCCGGTCCGACCTTTTGGTAAGATTCCGGTCCCGGTCCAAACCGGTCCCGGTCCGGTCCGGTCCGATTTTGGACCGGTGCACACCCCTATATACAAACGATAAAAGAAAAAAGAATATTTGGCAAATTCCAGCGAATTCGACCATATTTGTTTTTCATTTGTGCAAACATATATGTGTGATACATAATGAAGATGGAGCTCATCAAGATGTGATTTTTCTTTTTGTTGTTTTTTGATTATTTATATAGATCAAATCATTTACTATACATTGTTCATTCGATAAAAAAGGTATTAGCTAGAGAATTAATATAAATGAAAATAATTTCACATCAAGTTTGAACGGATTTTTTTATGAGATAAAATTGTTTTATGCATGGTGTTTAGTAGAGTTGTCGAAACAGGTCAACGGTGTGAGGCGGGCCAAAACCCCAAAAGTCCGCCAAAACCTCAACCCAACCCAAAAAAGGGGCAGACCGCGAGTTTGAACGGGCCAACCCGATTTTTTTTTTATATTAAATCCATCATTTTCATTTCCAAAATTTAAAATCTCTTAATATTTATATCTTATCGTACCCTTATTATTAAATCTATTATCCTAACCTAAAATTTAACAATGAAACTATAATTAGAAGATCGGCGTTTGACGTTGAAATTAAAACAAACGACGTAAGCAACACAAATTTGTAATACGAGACAAAGACTTATTGTGCTTGACTATTTTTTGCTACTAAATTTTTGTTGTTAATTACATGCAACGGCTAGATTCCGAGTTGTTGAATAAGTCTAAAAAATGTGGCTAGCTTTTGTTAATTTTGTATATTATTAAACTAATTATCAAAATAGAACAATAATAATCAGAACAACAATGTAAATTATATTTCGTCGCTAATATTTTGCGATGAAATAGAAATTTTCGTGGCTACTTTCTTGAAATTAAAATTTTGTGGATTTAATTTTGGCGACGAAATGAAAATATTCCATTGCTACACTAAAAAATATATTTTATTTTGTTGTTAATAATCAGAACAACCATAAAAATTATATTTCATCGCTAAAATATTAACTATGAAATAGTAATTTTTGTGGCTAATTTTGTGGATTTAATTTTTGCGACGAAATTAAAATATTTCATCGCTAAAATAGCAACAAATTATTTTATTTTGTTGTTAATAATCAGAACATCGATGAAAATTATATTTCGTCGCTAATATTTTGCTATGAAAAAAAAATTGTGGCTAGTTTCTGAGAATTAATATTTACGACGAGATTAAAATATTTTACTGTTATACTAGCAACACATTGTTTTATTTTGTTGTTAAGAATCGAACTATAATGAAATTATATTTTTTCGCTAATATTTTGCGATGAAATATAATTTTTTGTTGCAAATTTCTTGGGATTAATATTTGCGACGAAACTAAAATTTCCATTACACATTAATAGATACTTTCATGCAATAAAAAAAAAAAAACGATTTACGTCTTGTAAATTAGGCCTAATATATATAGTTTATATCCCTTAAATTTTCACATTTTCAATTTACATTCTTTTTTGTTAAAGTTACGTCTATTTTGCTGCTGGAAAATTTTCAAACTCACTGAAATTAATTGTGTGAAATAAATTGGGAGTTCGGCCAAATAATCCAATTTATTTCATTTCAATTTATGTATGTTTTGCCGAGAAATTTTCAAACTAACCGAAATTGTGTGAAATAAAGCATGTAACTTAGGTCTAATCTAGTTTATATCCTTTAAGTTTTAACTTTTTCACTTTACGTCCTCTTTGGTCAAATTTACACTTGTTTTGCCGGAATTTTTTTTCAAACTCACCGTAAATAATTAATTATATATATATAAGTATATCAAAAGTGCAATACAAATTTTATTTTACAATTTTTACAATAAAATCAGGGAATGAGATGGAGGGGTGGAGGTCCCCCCTTGACAACCCCTAGTATACAAACGATAAAAGAAAAGGGAATATTTGACAAATTTCATTCATATTTGTAAAACAAAAAAAAAGAAGAATATTCGACAAATTCAAATATGAAAAATATTTATTTATTTTAAAATCAGTTTTACAATTAAAATACATACAACATAATTAATTTTATATTATTATCAAGATTGCAATCCAAATTTTACAATAAAATCAGGGAATGAGATGGAGGGATGGAGGTCCCCCCTAGTATACAAACGATAAAAGAAAAAGGAATATTTGACAAATTCCACCGATTTCATATTTGTTTCATTTGTGATACAGGATGAAGATGGAGCTTATCTCATATTGAACGAGATGTGATTTTTCTTTTTCTTTTTTTTGACAATTTATATAGATCAAAACATACATTAGAAAATTAATATAAATGAATTGATTCTATAAAATTTGACTTTTAGATGAGATAAAAAAAAATACGGAGTACATTTTATCAGAGCATAGGGTCACGCACGTTTACACGTCTTAGGTTCAAATCCCGACTCATATTAAATTGTTCTCGAACGAACTTTTTGAAGAGACAAAATTGTTTCATGCACGGTGTTTAGGAAAATATTATAAATGAATTGATTTCACACCTTTCAATAAGACCAGACTTTTAGATGAGACAAAAAAAATTATGGTATCAAAGCCTCAGAAGCACGTCATGGATTCAATTACGTACTGCTACCTATATTAAATTGTTCACACCTTTTCAAAAGGGGGAATTGATAATTCGACTTACGAGTGAGGGGCGAAAGTGTTAGGGTTGTTTAACCTAGCTACTATATAAATAGGGGAGAGGTATAGGAGTACATTAGATGAGACAAAATTCTTTCATGGTATTAAATCGAGCCTTATATCATGCACGACTGAAAGCAACTCCATGCACCCATATTAAATTGTCCATACGATGAACCTCCTCTTAAAAATGTAGAAGTGATAATTCGGCCCACGAGTGAGGGGCGGAAGTGTTAGGGTTCTTTCACCAAGCTACTATAAATAGGGGAGAGGTAGCATGTATCAAAATTAAGGCATGACAAAACTACTTGTTCAAACCCTTTCCTTGATGTCCTTGTTCTTTCTTGTGCTAGTGCACTCACAATCACAACCACTCGATGTAACTTCCTTCCGCTATAATACTTTCGAACCAATTACAAATGGCCTAACCTACCAAGGAGACACTCACGTTCCATCGAGTAATTTCCTACGTCTCACGGCGACCAACTCCTCAACCGGCGGCCCCGTGTCTGGGAGTATTGGCCGAGTCGTCTACTCTTCGCCCGTAAAATTCTGGGAAATTTCGTCAACCCGAGAAGCCAACTTCGAAACCACCCTAAGATTCGTCAGCACGCCCTCCGAAATTTTTGGAGCTGACGGCGTTGCCTTCTTCATTGCACCCGTTGGCACTAACATCCCTACGGATTCCGCTGGAGGCAACCTTGGAGTCTACGAAGGTTCCACGGGATTTACTTCCAACCTCTTCGCAGTCGAATTCGACACTTTTATCAACGATAATTATGACCCGGATTATCGTCACATTGGTATCAACATCGAATCTGTGTGAGTTACTCCTCATCATCATCTGATACCATGTGAGAATAGTATATATATATATACTTATAATCAATGAACTATAGACAATAATTAAAATTTAAAATGTCGTGACATTTTTCAGCATACTAGTTAGGGAAAATTTCAAAATACATCCTGTAACTTAGGTCAATTCCATTTTAAATCCTTTATGTTTTCACTTTTTCAAAATACGTCCTAAGGTGTCCAATTTACGTCCTGTAACTTAGGACAATTTCATTTTAAATCCTTTAAGTTTTCACTTTTTCAAAATACGTCCTAAGATGTCCAATTTACATCATTTTTTATCGAAAATTAATTTTTTTTCCAGAAGCTGTCACGCGCGGCTCGAACTTTTGTTTAAAATTGGGGCTTCCGACAAATTTGGTTATTGAGCACCTTATGACGTATTTTGAAAAAGTGAAAACTTAAAGGATTTAAAATGAAATCAACCTAAGTTACAGGACGTAAATTGGACAAAAGGAGGTAAATTGGACACTTTAGGATGTATTTTGAAAAAGTGAAAACTTAAAGAATTTAAAATGGAATCAATCTAAGTTACAGTACTTATTTTGAAATTTTCCCTACTAGTTATTTCCTAACACGTATATTATTCGATTTCAGGAAGTCGAAAAACGCAACACAATTTGAGGCCGGGACAGGGGAATTGGTGACTGCACGCATTACGTACAATTCGTTATCTAACGTGATAAGCGTTGTTGCGACGACCCCAACACAAACGTCGACGCCGCTGAGTTACGTGTTCGACCTAAAGTACGTATTGCCCGAGCAGGTTCAAGTCGGAATCTCGTCGGCCACGGGTTCAAATGATCCGTATCTTGGTATTCATAATATCATCTCGTGGGAATTCACTTCTTCCCTTGTGTACCCAAAGGACGCATACAAGGACATCTAATAATTGGATCTATCAATATGTATGTGTAAATCAGACCATCTCTTTAAATAAATAAATAAATTGTTGGAAACTGCTTACGCCGTGTAAACTGCAACCTGCAATATCGAAGATTTCAGATAACAAATACGTTAAAACAAATAAGTCGAGTCAAGGGAAACCCTTTTCCCGCAGAACAGAATACGCCCAGGATAGTGCTCGACTGTTACGGCGTTCCGTTCCCAAAGGTAAAACCACTTTCACTTCTTACACAGTAGCACCACTGTATAAGAAGTATCGGCGAACATACTTAGTACGAACTGAACACTCTCGAATATAAATCCGGCACAAGAAAGAACAGAGTAAGGCTTTCGGGAGCTCAACACACTGCGTAGGGACGAGAGGAGAGTAGAAGGGTAGAGGGGCGAATTTCAGCGTAAGTTTGGAATGAGGGAAGAGTCTGTATTTATAGGCACAAGAAACCCTAGGAGGTTGTTGAGAAAATCGTGGGAATATTGAGAAAATCGTGGGAATATCACGAAAATATCTCTTACGTGGATAAGTCTTGAAGACTAAATCTTGAAGACTAAGTTCAACAATTAATTTCTCACTCACCTTAACTCGGTTTTGAGATATTAAATATACCACGTTCATCTACTCCGCGAGTAGATCGACTATGTCACGTTCAATTATTTCTTAATTAACGTTTAGTCCGTCTAATTAATTAAATTAGATCAGGGTGTCAAAACCCAATTAATTCCCATTAATTCCAACAATCCCCCACATGAGTGAAAATTGTATCTATACAACATCAGACTCAGTGTTCAGTTCGAGTGAGATCTCCGTGCTTCCGGATAAGTGGTTTTTGGCCTTGAACTTTCCGTAGCCAAACACTATCGGATATACCGGCGGCTTAGTGGACGCGATGCCTTGAACTATTCCTCCATAGTGTATACCTAGACAACAGTGTCAGCACACTTCAATCTCGTCTTTGTAACGTTCTCACGTTTTTGTCCGTTTTGGCCATGGACGTCCTTTGTGTTCATAAATGTTTGGTCGAAGCGGCCCTCACTTCTCATTTATATAGGTAACTTCCTTTCGAGTATCCCGTTATACTCTAGGAATTATTAAGAGTCCAAGACTCAGCCTTTACCACATCTTACGGGTTGTTAACACTTGAGATAGTGCTGTCCGGAATAGTCGTATTTTTCAAGTGTTTTATCACTAACTTCCACAGCTTCGTTTTCCCATTGAACCAAGTTCTTGGGATCTCCAGTCATCATGGTTGGGTTACCACTGCTTTAGTTTTTCTTGTGGGTTTTAGACCCATTCCTTCTACCAGCTTGTTCAATTGATCTCAGTTTATGCTAGCTCTTCGTGAGCGGATCCGCTATATTGTCCTTAGTATTAACATAATCAATGGACATTACTCCAGTGGAGATCAATTCTCTAACGGTGTTGTGTCGACAACGTATGTGTCTTGACTTTCCGTTGTACATGACATTCGTAGCTCTCCCGATGGCAGCTTGACTGTCACAGTGTACCGTTACCGCAGGTACCGGCTTTTTCCAACATGGAATGTCTTCCAGAAAGTTACGCAACCATTCAGCCTCTGCAGCGGCTAGGTCTAGCGCTATAAATTCTGATTCCATTGTGGAACGAGCAATACATGTTTGTTTCTTGGACCTCCACGACACTGCTGCTCCTCCAATAGTGAATACATATCCACTAGTGGACAACGAGTCTTTGGTGTCTGATATCCAATTTGCATCACTGTATCCTTCGACTACAGCTGGATGTCTTGTGTAGTGAAGCCCATAATCAAGGGTGTACTTTAAGTATCTTAATACCCTTTTCAACGCTTTCCAGTGCTCATGACTTGGATTGTTTGTGTATTGACTCAACTTGTTTACCGAACATGCAAGATCAGGGCGTGTACAGTTCGTGATGTACAACACACTTCCAATGATCCTTGCGTATTCCAGTTGAGCCACTGGTTCTTCTCTATTCTTTTTCAAGTGAACATTGAGTTCCAAAGGTGTCTTAGCAGGTGGATCGTCAAAGGCTTTAAATTGCTTTAGTACCTTCTCCACATAGTGAGATTGTGTCAAGGAAATTCCATTGGACGTTTTCTCTATCTTGATTCCAAGAATCACATCTGCTAATCCCATGTCTTTCATGTCAAAGTTTCTACTTAGCATGTTCTTCGTATTAACTATGATATCGTGATTGTTACTCATGATTAACATGTCGTCGACATATAAGCACACAATAACATATCCGGTTGGTGTATCCTTCACATACACACACTTATCGCATTCGTTAATTCGAAACCCATTTGACAGCATTGTACTGTCAAATTTCAAGTGCCACTGTTTTGGAGCTTGCTTGAGTCCATACAGTGATCTAACGAGTTTGCACACCTTTTTCTCGTTTCCAAGAGCAACATATCCTTCAGGTTGCTCCATGTATATTTCAGCATCCATCTCACCATTAAGAAACGCCGTCTTAACGTCCATTTGGTGTATTTCGAGATTGTGCAACGCAGCAATGGCGACTAATACCCGAATGGGGGTGATCCTTGTCACTAGTGAGTATGTATCGAAGAAATCATACCCTTCCTTTTGTTTAAACCCCTTTGCAACAAGACGAGCTTTGTACTTATCAACAGATCCATCTGCTTTGTACTTTCTTCTAAGGATCCACTTGCATCCTAAGGGCTTACAACCTTTAGGGAGGTCAACCAACTCCCACGTGTGGTTTAAGAGAATAGACTCGTATTCACTTTTTATGGCTTCTTTCCAGAGATGTGCATCTGGTCTTGCCATTGCTTCTTTGATAGTTTTAGGTTCTTCTTCCTCCAAAACATAAGTAATGAAGCCTGAACCAAAATCTTTATCAATTCTAGCTCTCTTACTGCGTCTCGGTTCTTCACTCTCTTGAGTGGAAGGACTAACAGTGTCGTTTGTTGCTTCGAAAGTTCTCTTACTTGAACTCACTTCCTCTTTCTCCTTAAGAGGAAAGATACTTTCAAAGAACACTGCGTTCCTTGACTCTATTGTAGTGCCTTCTGTCATATCCGGTACTTCGGATTTGTGACTCAGAAATTGATAGGCGCTACTGTTTGAAGCATATCCTATAAAGATACAATCGACGGCTTTAGGGCCGATTTTAACTTGTTTAGGAAGCGGTACTTCAACCTTAGCCAAACACCCCCACACTTTGAGGTATTGGTATGAAGGTTTTCGTTTCCTCCATATTTCATAAGGAGTTTGATCCTTAGCTTTGTGAGGAATCTTATTCAGAATGTGGTTAGCCGACAGAATGGCTTCCCCCCACAAGTTCTGAGGTAGACCAGAGCTGATTAACATTGCGTTCATCGTCTCTTTTAGTGTTCGGTTTTTCCTTTCCGCAACACCATTGGACTGAGGTGAGTAAGAGGCTGTCGTTTGATGTATAATCCCTGATTCAATACATAATTGTTCAAACGGAGCTACGTACTCTCCTCCTCTATCACTACGAATTGATTTAATTCGAGTGTCCAATCGATTCTCTACTTCATTTTTATAACGTTTAAAAGCTTCTATAGCTTCGTCTTTACTTCTTAAAGGATAAACGTAGCAGAATCGTGTACAATCATCAATGAAATTAATAAAGTACTTTTTCCCTCCTCGTGTGGAGCTTTTACTCGAATGTGATTTTTCATGATGAACAAATCCACATTACTTGTGGAAAACATTCCACTGAATTCAACCATTTTAGGTTTTTCCATATTAAGCTTTAAGGTCACACCTTAGCTACCCTTTTCATTCAAACATGTCGACGGAGACCTCTCTCCCTCACATTTGAATGTTTCCATGTGAGGAGATGCATATCCCCAAATTCGAGTTGCTTGCCACTTTATTTGTGAATTTCTCTTATTCAACAAATTTGGACACAGCCTCGATACATTGAAAAATCGATCTTGATTTTTCTTTTATTGGAATTATTTCCAACTTCAAAATTAATTTAATCTTTGGTCAACATACCAAAATTAAATTCAATTTCAAATGTGACTTTTATTGTCACTCGTGACTCGAGCATAATTTTCGATTAAATTATACTAGTCAAAATCTTTTGAACTAAATTCAAAACAAATTTATGCTCTCGAGCACAAATGTTTAATTCCCAAAGATAATTAATAATTAAATTTGGATATTCCTCAGTAATTATCCAAAATTTAATTAATTCTTAATTTATTTTATTCGGTAATTAATTGACAAAGTCAATTCTGTTCTCAGAATACATCAATTCAGCCTAAGCCGAAGATGTTGTCCAGAAGCCATGCTCCTACGAAGCCATGCTCTATATCAATGAAGCCAAGCTCCAACGAAGCCATGCTCCTACGAAGCCATGCTCCTACATGCTCCAACGAAGCCATGCTCCTACGAAGCCATGCTCCATATCAAATACACTTTGATACTCCTGATTAACTGATGTAATTAATCAATTTAATCCTCTTGATTAATTGATTTAATTAAATCTAATTTAATCCTCTTTGATTAATTACGGTTATTAATCAATTTATCAGCACGTCCTCTAATTTAATCCTATAGATTAATTGACGTGCAATTTCAATTTAATTTAATTGGATTTCCAGGCACGCCCTGCAGCTCAATGGATAATTCCAATTTAATTGGATTTCCCGGCATGATCTCTCAGAATTTTGCCAAATCCATGAGTAAGCGCCTGGATAATTCCAATTTAATTGGATTTCCCGGCATGATCTCTCAGAATTTTGCCAAATCCATGAGTAAGCGCCTGCACCACCTCCCAGAACATCTGGAGGTTTAGACCAACTCTCAACTCTCAGAGGTTTAGACCAACTCTCAGAATTTAATCTGGAGTCTTAAACCAACTTCCAGAATTTTAATCTGAAGTCTTAAATCAACTCCCAGAATTTTAATGTGGAGCATTAGACAATTCCCAGAACATCTGAGGGTCTTAAATCAACTCCCAGAATTTTAATGTGGAGCATTAGACAATTCCCAGAACATCTGAGGTTTAGACCAACTCTCAGAATTTAATCTGGAGGTTTAGACCAACTCTCTAAATTGGAGTAAAATTGCAGAAGGCGGTTTTTCATTTTATTAGGAGTAAATACCTGCAATAATTATTCAAAACTTAATTAATTAATTATCTAAAAATAAATGAATTAATTAGTTAATATCTCTTTTGTAATTAATTAACAGAAATCAATTCTGTTCTCAAAGCCTGCAGCTCAATGGAGCTCAATGGATAATTCGCCTGCTCTCAGAATTCTTGTTGTCTCAGAATCACCGGATCTGTCAAATCCATGGTTGTTTGTAATTAATTAACATAAATCAATTATGTTCTCAAAGCCTGCAGCTCAAAACTCAATGGATGGAGACTTTAATATGGAGTAAATTATCCAAAAATAATTAATTAGTTATCTAAAATAAATAAATTAATTAATGTAATAACCAGAAATCAATTCTTAAGAGACCGCATAAATTCAAATCATGATCGGAGAGAACCGTCCTCGGGTGAAGAATCAGCGCCGGCTTGAACGCTGGTGATACCGCCTCCATCACTCCGTATTAAATACTATTCTGCTTAGAGAGAGTACCTGATTAAATTTCGAAATATGCAGTAGTTTCGAAAAACATTAATTAATTATCCGTAAGATAAATAAATTGATGAATTGATATCTATCCAGTAGTTAACAAATTGTTTTCAATCACCAAATCTCATCCCGCGTGAAACTATGGATAGAGCGTATTTTTTCATAATCATAATTCACAAAATCAGAACCAATTCCAATTTAATCTGTTTTCTCTCTCTCTCAACAGGAATTAATCCACCAATTAAATCTGTTTTCTCTCTCTTTTAATATTGCAGTAATTAATTAAGTCAAATAATTAATTAACGATTAAATTTCAATATTTGCAGTTATGATCCAAAGCTTTAATTAATTAATTCATTATCCAATAAATTAAATTAATTAATATATATTCTGTTCTGCGATTGTTGGAAACTGCTTACGCCGTGTAAACTGCAACCTGCAATATCGAAGATTTCAGATAACAAATACGTTAAAACAAATAAGTCGAGTCAAGGGAAACCCTTTTCCCGCAGAACAGAATACGCCCAGGATAGTGCTCGACTGTTACGGCGTTCCGTTCCCAAAGGTAAAACGACTTTCACTTCTTACACAGTAGCACCACTGTATAAGAAGTATCGGCGAACGTACTTAGTACGAACTGAACACTCTCGGATATAAATCCGGCACAAGAAAGAACAGAGTAAGGCTTTCGGGAGCTCAACACACTGCGTAGGGACGAGAGGAGAGTAGAAGGGTAGAGGGGCGAATTTCAGCGTAAGTTTGGAATGAGGGAAGAGTCTGTATTTATAGGCACAAGAAACCCTAGGAGGTTGTTGAGAAAATCGTGGAAATATTGAGAAAATCGTGGGAATATCACGAAAATATCTCTTACGTGATAAGTCTTGAAGACTAAGTTCAACAATTAATTTCTCACTCACCTTAACTCGGTTTTGAGATATTAAATATACCACGTTCATCTACTCCGCGAGTAGATCGACTATGTCACGTTCAATTATTTCTTAATTAACGTTTAGTCCGTCTAATTAATTAAATTAGATCAGGGTGTCAAAACCCAATTAATTCTCATTAATTCCAACATAAATTAACTATGTATGCAATAGTATTGCATCCTTTATTTGAATTGATTCTATAAATTTAACTTGAGCTTTTCTCAACTGTTTAGCGTATCAGCTGACTTGACCTTAGCTGTTATGTCCTCAACTCATCTGAGATAAGATCAAATAATTAAATTAGACTTCGATGAGTTGTCTCAATAACTATCAGGTGAAATGGCCTATCAGCTGAGATGTCCAAACTCACTCAGTTGATCTGATAAATGCAGGTGACTTGTCCACTTTCAGTGGAGTTGTCCAACTAACACGGTTGGACAACTCATGGAAATTGTGTGAAATAAATTGGAATTTTGACCAAATAATCCAATTTATGTCCTTTAAATTTAAAAGTAATAATTAAAAAAATCCTAAAAATCCCCTTAAAATTACTAAAAAATCTAAAAATATCATTAAAAAGTTTTAAAATTTCTAAAATTAGGAATCGAACCTTGTAGTTAAGGGCGACACACCCTAACTAGCTGAGCCACTACATAGGTTAATTGTAAACATGTTTAAAAAAAATCCTGAAATAATATAAAAATAATTTTTAATCAATAATAGCTAGTTTCAAACATGAAAAATATATAATTATTTTAAAAACTGTACGTTTTACAATTAAAATTTGTACAAAATAATTAATTTTATATATAAGTATATCAAAAGTGCAATACAAATTTTATTTTGAGACAATTTTTACAATAAAATCAGGGAATGAGCTAGATGGAGGGGTGGAGGCAGGGACGGTGCCACTGGGCCCCCACCAATTTTTTATATATATATATATATATATGATAAATATTTTATAATAATTATATACTCCATATATTATATGACATCCTATATATCTTAATCTTATCTTATTTTAATTATCATATATTTACAAACATTTTAGGTGCCACATGTCATAAAATGATTGATCTATTATTTTTTCTCAAATTACTCTAATTCAAAATCTCTTTTTTCTTATTAATTTTACCTTTATTAATTTTTTATTAATCATTAATCGTAACGTGTCTATTTTTTAGCCTTATCTTTTGAATATTAAAATTTAAATGAAACTTTTTGATATATGAAAATAAAAATATTATTTTTATTTTTTGACACATAGTACATATAATTATAGACTAATAAAAAATAAATGCTTGCATACAAAATTTGAAATGAGTAATATATTTTTTCATGTGTTTTTTACTTAAAATTATTTCTTAATACTCCAAAAAATAAATTATTTCTTCAATAGAGTCAATAATATAGATTGATGGTGTATTTGAGAATTATTGTCTAAGTTTTTACTAAGAATTGCAAAATATTTTAGCAATTTTTAAATTGTTTTGCTTCATTTTGAATCCAACTATCAAAACTTCAAAATAAAATGAAAGACAACTTCACTACAAAAAACGCGGAGTTTGCCGACGGAAGGCTACCGACGGAATCCATTCTGTCGGTCGGACCGACGGATCGCCGACAGAATTCTCGAATCGACTGACTCCCGACGGAATACACGTTCCGTCGGGACCGGCCGACGGACTTCCCGACGGAATTTAGTTCCGCAGCCAAACGGTGTCGTTTCGCCTTGCTTGCCGACGGATTGTTTCCGTCGGTCGTTCAAATTTCGACTGCCGACGGAAATATCCGTCGGTAGCCGACCCGCTTTGACTGACACATTAATATTCGCGTGCTACCGACGGAAATATCCGTCGGTAGCCGCACCGCTTTGACTGACTAATAAATATTCGTGTGCTACCGACGGAAATATCCGTCGGTAGCCAAATTTTTTTTTTTATATAAGAACTGCCGAAGAGAGGCAGTTCTTCCCCATAAGGGAAATTTTTTTTTTGCTTTCGTCCCCCTCTCCCTGTTCGTCTCCTGTTCGTGGATTTTCTTGTGCGTGGTGCGTGGATTGATCGAGAAAGGGCATAACGATTATCTACTCCAATTTTTTCAATTTAAACGGTACGTTTTATAAATTCTTAATTAATTTTAATTAAGTTATTGTATTATAAATTGCATGTTTATAATTATTATAAAACTGTTATTGAATTATTATAAATTGCATGTTAGTTCGTATAAAATTTCATGTACGTAGTTGATGAATATATATGTATAATTAATTCAAATATATGTTAGTACGTGGATTATATGTTTTTTATTGGTTAATTGTAATTAAAAATTGCATGTTAGTTCAAATATATAATGTAGTTCTTGTTAGTTCGTTTTGATAATTAAACTAGGTTATTATTGTTGATTAAATTAGTAATTATTCTTATAATTAAACTAGGTTATTATTGTTGATTAAATTAGTAATTATTCTTATAAGTAGGGGTGTTGTACGGTATGATTAATATAATAATTATTGTTATTGTTTAAATTAAGTCATTATTAATTAGTTTGGTAAATTATTTATTTCATTAGTAACGTGATTTTGTTATTGATTAAATTAGGAAATTATTGACTTAAATTACTAAAATGTTATTAATTAAATTAGGAAATTATTGATTTCATTACTATATTAATTATTGATTAATTTATTATACTTTTAAATTTTATTTATTAAAATAGATGAGTCAAGATGCTAGTGGGGCCTCAGGATCTCGACGTAGGAGAACCTCACTTAGGCCTGTTGAGCCTGCTACGTTGACGTCGTCGGCATCCGTTCCACAGCATTCGCCGCCGTCATCTCAGTCGTCGGCAGCTCGTCGACATCCCACGCTTGCCCGAGAAACCAGACTGAGAATATGGATTGAAGATAATGTACAGTAAGTAATTAATTAAATAATTTTAAGGTTTAACAATATTTAATAGCATCAATTTTTGTACGTTTTTTAATTTATAATGTGTTTGTTTCTTAATATATATATAATGTCACAGCTTACTTCCTGGTAATGAGATATCGAAGATTTGCACTGAGGTGATTACTCAGTGCAAGATTGCTGCGAATGCCTACTCTTGGCTGAAGGTGCCGCAGACGAAAAAGGATGAATACTGGGAGGAATTTCAGGTATTTGAGTGCATTCAATTAAATATTAATAAACAATTTATTATATATATTATTTGATAAATATGCTGATCGAATATGTGCAGAAACATGCTTATTGGAAATTGGAATTGGATATTCCGTCGGCCAAGTACTCGACCGACGGAATGTTGGGCGGCAACATACCGACGGAATTTCAGAATCCGTCGGTAGATTCAAAATGTACGCACCGACGGAATTTCAAAATCCGTCGGTAGCGCGTAATATTTACAGAAAGTTTCTTCCCCTTTCTCACTCAGTCGAAAAAAATCGTGGAAATTGTAAAAATTGTATGAGAGCAAGCAAATTTCGGTACGTTTTCCTTTTTTACTTGGTTAAATTTTGTAGTTTAGTTGTGCATTTTATATTGTTATAGTTTAATTAGTTGTGCATTTTATATATTTGTAGTTTAGTTGTGTATTTTAATTGTGCATTTTATATATGTGTAGTTTAGTTTAGTTGTGCATTTTTCTGGATGTTTGTAAGAATTTTATGTTAAATGTTTAACAGATGGATTTGCCGGATCGTCGATGGATGTATGAAACTCCTAGGTTCATTTTAGGAAATGTGAATAGTGAATTTTACAATGAACTTGTGTCATTTGTTGAATTTGCAAAGCTCCACCCACATTACATGCATGGGGATTGTATCAAGTGTCCGTGTAATGCCAAAAAATGTCAGAATAAAATATTTAAGTCGATTGATGAGGTTTTGGTACATGTTCTGAAGAATGGTTTCACTGTTAATTATTATAATTGGACATTTCACGGCGAAGTACGTTGGCCTTATAACTTTGATCAAGTTTTATACTATTACACTGCTGGTATCTATGAAAGACAAATATATGGTAATCATGCCGGCACGAGTACTGAACAACAATTTGGTGGGGAACAACAGTTCGGTGGGGAACAACAGTTTGGTGGGGAAGAACAACTTGGGGAGGGAGAACCAAATATGTATCAAACAATGATAATGGAAGCCGGTTTTTCAAATGTAGAAGAGGAGCCGACGGATGAAGCATTTCGGTTTTATGAAATGCTCAAATTTCTCGATCAAGATTTGTATCCGGGTTGTGATTCACACTCTCAACTGTCATTTAATGCCCGACTTATGGCTATCAAGACCGAGAATAAGCTTTCTAACAGGGCATATGAGCAAATGACACAATTATGCAGTGAGATCTGCCCTCCTGAGAATAAGGTGCCTACAACGTATCATCAAAGCAAGCAAATGCTGAAAAATATGGGATTGCCGGTCGAGAAGATTGATTGTTGTATAAACGGTTGCATGTTATATTGGGGTGATGAAGATAGCAATCTGAACATGTGTAGGATGTGTGGTCATCCTCGTTACAAAGAGCCACGTCGGAAGGGGCCCGCTGGTCAATCAAAGCCGTCGAAGAAGAAAGTGGCACACAAGAAGATGTATTATCTTCCAATCATTCCTCGTTTAATGAGATTGTATCAATCTACTGCCACAGCACAACACATGACGTGGCATGCAACAGATTCGTCTTCGACCGAGTCTAGGGAGATGCGACATCCGGCGGACTCGGAGGCCTGGAAACACCTTGACAACGTGTATCCCAATTTTTCCTCTGAACCGAGGAATGTGAGGCTAGGTTTGTGTACTGATGGTTTTGCACCGTTTGGGAGCTTTGGAAAGCAGTATTCTTTGTGGCCGGTGATTCTGACTCCGTATAATCTTCCTCCGTGGATGTGCTTGAAACCTCAAACAATGTTTCTAACTGTATTGGTGCCAGGTCCGTCGAATCCAAAAGATAAGCTTGACGTTTATCTCCAGCCTCTTATAAAAGACCTGATCTTTTTATGGGAAAGTGGTGTCCAAACGTATGATGTGTTCAGAAAACAGAATTTCACGATGCGTGCTGCTTTATTGTGGACCATTAGCGATTTTCCTGCATATTCTATGTTGTCTGGATGGAAAACGGCTGGTTTTCAAGCATGTCCGTATTGTATGGATTTTTCTGAAGCTTTCAGTCTTGAGAAGAGTAGGAAAGTTACATGGTTCGATAATCACCGAAAGTTCTTACCTCGAGATCATCCATTTAGAAGGAATAAGAACAACTTCTTGAAGAACAGAACAGTTACAATCAATCGACCGTCCATTCGAAACGGTACGTATTTTAATTAATTATACAATTATTTGATCTAGTATAATGTTATACGTATATGTTTTATTAATTTCTTCTAGTATAATGTTACCGTACAGGACATACGTTGTTACATGAGATTCAGTGGACGGGTTTGAAAAAATCTACTGAGGAAAATGCAGCTGAACACAACGGTCGAATCCCAGGTGGATGGAATAAAATGAGTATTTTTTGGGATTTGCCATACTGGAGTTCACTATTGATCCGACACAATTTGGACGTGATGCACATTGAGAAGAATGTGTTTGATAATGTGTTCCACACAATGATGAACACAGAAGGCAAGACGAAAGATACTCCAAAGTCCCGGGAAGAGCTGAACATTTATTGTCGTCGTCAAGAGTTGGAAAAGGATCCCAGTACAGGTAAATATCCGAAGGCTTGCTACACACTGGACAAGCCACAGAAACAACAACTGTGTCGTTGGATTCACGAGTTGAATTTTCCAGACAACTACGTGTCAAACTTGAGTCGATGCGCAGACATAAACAGGGGTAAGGTTTCAGGGATGAAGAGTCACGATTGTCATGTTTTTATGCAGCGCTTGATACCGATTGCGTTCCGAGACGTTGTTCCTCTCAATGTGTGGAGGGCTATCACTGAATTAAGTCTTTTTTTTAGAGATTTAACATCTTCAACGATCAAGATCGATGATATGATTCGTTTGGAGCAAGATATTCCAGTGATTTTGTGTAAGTTGGAACAAATTTTTCCACCTAGCTTCTTCAACTCCATGGAACACTTACCCGTTCATTTAGCGTATGAAGCCAGAATTTGTGGTCCAGTGCAGTACAGGTGGATGTACCCATTTGAAAGGTAAACTCTTACATTTTTCATTTTTTATATATACTACATGCATGCATGTTCACTGAATTAAAATATATGTTTTTTTATTATAAATCAGATATCTCCACAACTTGAAACGCAATGCTAAACAAAAGGCAAATGTGGAAGCATCGATTGTTAATGCATATTTGAATGAAGAGGTTGGCATGTTTTGTTCTTATTATTTTGAAGACCATGTCAACACTCGGTTGAGAAGTGAACCACGTAACTACGGTGGTAGAGATACAGACAATATCGGTGAAGAGGTTGATGGAATGCTGTCTATATTCAAGTCTAAGGGACGATCAATAGGAAAATTCACTGAACGAGAGTGGGAGTCGAACAGAGAGGCAGAAATAGCACAAACGTATGTGTTATTGAATTGTGATGAAGTTCAACCTTACATTGAGTAAGTATTTCATATTTTTATCATTACTTCATTTATGTAATTTAATATTAATTGTGATTGGATGTTGTGAATTAGGATGTATACTCAAGAACTAAGACGAACAGAACAAAACATCTCAGATACAGATATAGATGCTCGTCTTCAACGTGATTTTGCCCGATGGTTCCAACGTTGTGTGAGTACCATTTCCTTCAATTTTACGTAAATAAATATGATTCATAATTAATGTTAATTATTTGAACTGTATAGGGACGGTCAAACGATTTTGGGAATCGATTCTTAAAGGATCTCAGCAAAGGACCACTACGTCGTGTAAAGACTTACAACGGCTATATTGTGAAGGGCTACAGATTTCATACATCTGAGTATGCATCGAGAAAAGCGACTACCAACAGTGGTGTTTGCGTTAGCAGTGCAAACTACAATGCAGATGCAAGTGACTACTATGGGGTGTTGCACGAAGTCGTTGAAGTAGAATATCCGGGATATCCAACAAAGACTGTAGTGTTGTTTAAGTGTCATTGGTTTGATTCAGGCCCTTCAGGAACAAGGATTCATCCGGAGTACAAACTCGTCGATGTTAATCCGAAAAGGAGCTATATCGGGAATGATCCATTTGTATTTGCCCATCAAGTATCTCAAGTATACTACTGCAAGTATCCAGTACGATCATCACGTAGTAAAATTGAATGGCACGCTGTTTGCAAAGTAAAGGCAAGATCAATGGTAGAAGTCCCTACAAAGGACAAGAGTGATGAAGATGATTCTCCGTTTCAAACGGAACAAATAGAGGCTAGAACTGAAGTCTTTACGGGAGATTTGAATATCCACGTAGACTTGACGGCTGGAAATTCACAATTGATCGAAATTGAAAACGATAATGGAAATGAGGAAGATGATGAAAATGAAGAGGAAGAGGAGGAGGAGGAGGAGGAGGAGGAGGAGGAGGATGATGATGAAGAGGAAGATGAGACAAATAATGAAAATGTAGATGAAGAAGATGAAGAGGAAGAAGATGAAGAATAAATTATATAATGTAAGCTAATTATTTTATTAGATGTACAATTTAAAAATATTTATTTATCATTAAGTTACAACTAAAAATTGTGAAAAGAAATTATTTTTTTGATTTTTTTAAAAATATAATTCGCAAAAAAATGAATATTTTAGTAAAAAAAATGAATATTTTAGTATTTAAAAATATATAAATTATATTACAAATTTAATTATTTAATTTATGTGAATGAAATTAATTTTATGAATTTTTTTTAAAAATAATTAGCAAAAAAATGAATTTTTTACTAAAAAAATATTAGTATTTTAGTTAAAATATGAATATTTTAGTATTTTAAAATATATAAATTATAAAAATATAAATTATAGATTTCAAATTTAATTATTTGATATATTTGAAAGAAATTAATTTTGTGAATTTTAAAAAAAAAATGGGTCGAAAATGAGTACATATACAATTAATACTACAATTACGAACAAGTAACACATCTGTCCGAGTGGTAGGCGCCCTTCACTAGGCGCCCACACACCCGGGTTCGATTCCTAGCAAGGCCAGAATAATATATGGTGGCCTTAATAACAGTTCGGGGTCGGGTCGGTGACCCGGGTCAATTTTTTTTTTTTTTTGTGAAAACATGAGATATAGGATGAAGATTGAGCTTATAATCTCATATTGAACGAGATGTGATTTTGTTTTTTGATAATTTATATATACTAGAGATGGTCTTGGGTGGGCTTATAAGTTCTAGGCAAACCTCTCACTTAAATTAGGCCTTATCACATATAGATAAAATTAAAAAAATTAATATAAATAAATTGATTGTACAAATTTGATTTTAGCTAGATAATACAAAAAATACATGGTATCATACGCACGTGTTGTGTAAAATTAAAGTTTATTTTAGAACGAGCAAAAAAAAGTGTGAAAAATGTAAATTGAACCAAAAAGATATAAATTGAAAAGATAAAAATTTAAAAGATACATAAACTGAATTATATATACTTCACTTACAGTTGCATCATTTTTTTGTCAAAATTACATTATTAAAAAAATTTAATTATAACTCATATTTTCATTATTAATTCCTTTTTTTAAGAGGTTAAGTTTTATTTATTTATATAATACTACTGCATAGATTAATTCTAAATGTATTTATAAAAATACTAAAGTAATATAAAAGTAATTTTTTAATCAATAATTAATAGTCTCAAACATAAAAAATACTATAATTATTTTAAAATCAGTTTTGCAATTAAAATGCTTACAAAAGAATTAATTTTATATATAAGTATCAAAAGTGTAATACTCCCTCTGTCCCATAGGAATTTGCACACTCCATAAAAGGAAATATTGTCATAATCTCACCCTCAAAATATACACATATTTACCCATATGCCATTACTTTTTCACATTCAATCTACCTTTTACTTTACTTTATTCATAAAAGTTTATAAAACTACCCTTAAAATATCAATCATTACACTTTTTCTTACACATTTTAATCATTACACTTTTTCTTACACATTTATTAAAATATGTGCCATCCCAGAGGTGCAAATTCCTCTGGACGGAGGGAGTACAATTTTTATTTTCAAACTTTTACCATAAAATCAGGGAATGAGATGGAGGGGTGGAGGCCCCCTTGACAACCCCTAGTATACAAACGATAAAAGAAAAAGGAATATTTGACAAATTCCACCGAATTCATATTTGTTTCATTTGTGAAACCATGAGATATAGGATGAAGATGGAGTTTATCTCATACCTTGAAAAAGGTGTGATTTTCCCTTTTCTATTTTTGATAATTTATATAGATCAAAACATACAAAATGAATTGATTAATTCTATAAATTTATGATGCTTTTCTTTTAATAATACTCCCTCCGTCCCAATAAATGCTAAAAGGCAGCTGGAGCGGGCTTGTTCAGTGGCTAGTGGCTAACCCCCTTGCACGTCTCTGCAGTTTTTTTTTTTTTTTTTTTTTTTTTCTGGATTAATAAATTATTGTGTCCTTGCACGTCTCTACAAATTGCAGTACTCAAGAATTTATGTTTGGTTGCAAAAAAAATTGAGATTTAGAGACGGATTAGATATCATAAAAATGATAGCTTCGCCAATTCTCTCCCCTTCACTTCATTTTCTTGCTCCTTTCACTGGCATTTTCCGTTGCAATAACCCAACCACTTAACGACGTGACTAGCCAACCCGGATGCCCGACCCATTGTGGGGATTTACTTATCCCGTTTCCATTCGGACTCGGGCCAAGCTGCTCACTCGGGCCATCTTTCGACATCATATGTAACACTACCACCAACCCTCCAAAACCCTACCTCAACATAACCAAAACCGAAGTCATTGGCATAAACGAATCCTCTATTCGGGTCAAGTACCCGAACCTGGCGTTAGCCTGCTACAATTTGTCGGATTTCAAGCGCGAGATCAATCCAACGGAGAGGTATAGTATTACAATTGACTTGTCGGAGACCCGATATACGCTGTCGGATGCAAATTGGCTCACCGCCTTAGGCTGCGACGACTTGGTGGTGGGGCTCGGTAAAGGCCTGGCAAATATTGCTGGCGCTTGCGTATCGTTTTGCGCTGAGAGGAATGGTGTCGGATCTTGCGCGGATAGTGCTACCGCGTACTCATCCGGCAATGGCTGTTGCCGGAGTCCTATTCCCCGAGGTACTTCATATACTAAACAATTGTACGTACTTGTACCTCTGGTACTCGTTAATAAACTCATTTTTCCGCTAAAAAAAAACTAAACAATTATACTTAGAAGGGATAAAAGTCAATATTTTAGTTCCATAACTTTTTACGATTTATTATTTTACAATTTATTTTGTTTTAGCACCAAAAAATGTTAACTGTAATTGCGAAAAAATGAGACTAAGTTGGTACAATATTTAACTTTTTTAAAACCAAAACATAGCATTTAATCATAAAATTCAAAATAATTTAATCATTATCACATTGTGGCTAACTATCTTTTTTTTCTATAATCATTTTTTCTCAATCATCTCACTGTTTTTTGAACTACAATAATTTTTTTTTTCAAAATTATAGCAACATAGTAACAATTTAACCATCATTTTGAGAACCCTTCCTCAAACATAGTCATCTTTATTGTGGGGTAGTAATAGAGGGAAACAAATTCACTTGTTCAATTAAATTAGGTGGATCACTTGGAAGATTTTTAAATTAATCTCAATATTCTTATCATGAGTCCTACTTATGTACATTCAATTGCACGGTATAATTATTTATATATAAATTCGATTAGGCACCACCTACCTTGAAGCGAATTTAATAGACTTACATCGGAATTGGCGGGAGAACAGGCTTTTCCGGTGTAGCTACGCCTATGTCGAGGAGAAGGGGATTCGTAATCAATTCGGGTTTGAGTACCCCTTGTACTATTTAGACAGCTCAACAATGTTCCGAAATGGTAGTTTGGCGGAAGGAAGTGCGCCACCGGTGGTGCTGGATTGGAGGATCGGGAATGAAAACTGCAGCCAAGCACGGCGGAGCTCCACCACTTTTCTGTGTCAACATAACAGTTTTTGTGTAGATTTTGATGCTAACGTTGGAGGATATCTCTGCCGCTGCAACCAAGGATACGAGGGCAATCCTTATCTTTCTCCAGGATGCCAAGGTTGGTGCATGTGTTTTCATTGTGTTTTACTAGTGTTTTATCCTGCACTGTTGCTCACAATATTATAGGACGTTGATTATTTTTTAATATAACACTTGTCAATTATCCATATAGTGGAATAAGATGTGGAACACGAAAAATGGAACAGGTGATCTCATCCTCGGTCCCTCTTCTAATTTTACATTTTTTTGGCAAGTTGCCACTTTTTTTCTTTTCTTACGTTTTTCACCAACAACTTTATGTAAGATACACTTTCTCTGTCCCTCTATAAATTTTTCATTTCTTTTGTTTGATTTGATTAAAAAATATAATAAAATAATAGATGCAGTACAAGTGATGTGATTGAGAGATAGAAAATAATAGAGTAGTATAGAATTTAAGGGTGGATAAATATAGCGAAATTTTGGTATACCGAGCTTTTCGTATCGAAATTATCAAAATTTTCGGTACGGTATGATATCGTACCAAAAGTTTCAGTAAGATAACAGTATGAAAAATGATGATACCGCGTTATTTCGATATATCAAAAAAAAATTCGGTATCTAGCATCAAACGGTATACCGAAATACCGAATCCTTAATAAATTAATAAAATAATAATTTTATATTATTTTTTAATTAAAATAACTTTAAACATTAAAAATTAAATAAAATAAACCTTAAATAATTAATTTCGATAAAAAACAATGCTTCAATATTTTCGGTATGAATTGGTATATCGGTATTTCGATATAAAATGATGATTCAATATTTCGATATGAATCGGTATACCGATATACCGTACTGAAAATTCGATACGATATCAACATGAATTTTTTTCAGACTGAAATTTCGGTATATCGAGATTACTGTACTTTCACGGTAAATACTTGTGTGTGTACCAATTATATGTACTTGATTCAATTTTTTAAATGGGATGAATGTTACACATATAAGTTATGATAAATTCAGTATAATATTAATTTAAATAGAGTATAATATTAGTTTAAATACAGTATAATATTAGCTCACATATTATATAGTATTACTTCAAATATTAAATAGGAACAAGTTACGTGTATATACCTGGTACACTAACTTTCACACTTTCTTTTTTTGGCATTCCACAATAAGTTTCTCATTCAATTTTTGACATATTATTTTTTCTCAGATTTTGTACTATATCTATTATTTTATCATATTTTGTCTATAGTAGGGGTGGTTCGGTACGATACCGACCATATCGAACCATATTGATATCATAATGAAAATTTCGATATTATAAAATTCATACAGTTACCGTAATATATATATATATATATATATATATATATATATATATATATTATTTTAATTTACTTTTCAGATTTGACAATATTGAATTATAATCGTGTTTCTTGTATTGCTTAATTCTCTGCAGATATCGATGAATGTGCTGATCCGACCTATAATAATTGTGTCATGATATGCATCAATACTCCAGGGTCTTTTAATTGTTTGTGTCCAAAAGGGTATTTCGGGGATGGAAAAAATGATCGTAATGCAACAATATTTAAAGATGGTGATTTTTTTTGCAATTATTCAAAAGTTTAGATTAAATTGTATTCAAGAGAAAAATGATGATTTAATTTGCAATTAACCCATTTTAAAAGTACGAAAATTGGAGAAATATTTTTGAAGGGGAGGAGGAAATTCTAGTTTTACTCAAAATCGAAGTTTCAAGACAATTTTAGATGAAAAAGAATGGATGAAATAATTTTTATGCGAATGAGAAATAATTTTGGAAGAAAAGATTTGAGTTTCAACACAATTTTGAAGAGAAAACGTAATTTTGGCGAAAAAATGCATGTTTTCATTCAAAACGAAGTTTCATGTCAATTTTAGATGGACGGCAAAATTTATATGAAAAAGGCAAGTTTTTCTTAAAATCGGAGTTAGATGCAAAAACAATGGATGAAATTATTTTTATGTGATGGCAAAAAAAAAAATTTTGGAAGGAAAAATTTGAGTTGACTCAAAATTAGATTTTCATGTCAATTATAAAAGGATGAAATTTGGAGAAACACTTTTGAAAGGAGGAGGATATTCGAGTGTTACTCAAAATCGGAGTTTCAAGAAAATTTTAGATGAAAAAGAATGGATGAAATATTTTTTATGCAAACGAGAAATAATTTTGGAAGGAAAGATTTGAGTTGACTCAAAATTAGAGTATCATATCAATTTTAAAAGAATGGAATTTGGAGAAACACTTTTGAAGGGAGGAGGAAATTCGAGTTTTACTCAAAATCGGAGTTTCAAGAAAATTTTAAATGAAAAAGAATGGATAATATAATTTTTATGCGAATGAGAAATAATTTTGAAAGGAAAGATTTGAGTTGAATAAAAATTAAAGTTTCATGTCAATTTTAAAAGGACGGAATTTTTAGGCAAAAGATTTGAGTTTCATATTTTATGCGAATGAGATATAATTTTTGGCGAAAAAAATGCATGTTTTCATTAAAAACAAAGTTTCATGTCAATTTTAGAGGGATGGCGAAATTTAGATGCAAAAATAATGGATGTAATTATTTTTATGTGAAGGAAAAAAAAATTTGGAAGGAAAATTTAGAGTTGTTTCAAAACTAGAGTTTCATGTCAATTTTGAAAGAAGTGCAGAATTGGGAGAAACACTTTTGAAAAGGAGGAGGATTTTCAAGTTTTACTCAAAATGGAGTTTCAAGACGAGTTTAATGAGAGGAAGTAATTTTGATGAAAAAAATGCAAGATTTAATTAAAATTGAAGTTTCATGTCAATTTTAGAGGGAGAGTGAAATTAGATGCAAAAGGCAAGCTTTTATTAAAATCAGAGTTAAAAAGTCAATTTTTAAAATTAGAGATGAAAAAGGAGGGATAGAAATATTTTTCAAGTCAAGTAGAAATAATTTTGGAAGGAAAGATTTGAGTTGACTCAAAATTAGAGATTCTTGTCAATTTTAAAAGAATGGAATTTGGAGAAACACTTTTGAAGGGAGGAGGAAATTCGAGTTTTACTCAAAATCGGAGTTTCAAGAAAATTTTAGATGAAAAAGAATGGATGAAATAATTTTTATGCGAATGAGAAATAATTTTGAAAGGAAAGATTTGAGTTGAATCAAAATTAGAGTTTCATGTCAATTTTAAAAGGACGGAATTTTTAGGCAAAAGATTTGAGTTTCATATTTTATGCGAATGAGATATAATTTTGGCGAAAAAATGCATGTTTTCATTAAAAACAAAGTTTCATGTCAATTTTAGAGGGATGGCAAAATTTAGATGCAAAAATAATTAATTTTATGGGAAGGATAAAAAAATTTGGAAGGCAAATTTTGAGTTGTTTCAAAACTAGAGTTTCATGTCAATTTTGAAAGAAGTGCGGAATTGGGAGAAACACTTTTGAAAAGGAGGGTTTTCGAGTTTTACTCAAATGGAGTTTTAAGAAAATTTTAGATGAAAAAGAATGGATGAAATAATTTTTTATGCGAATGAGAAATAATTTTGGAAGTAAAGATTTTAGTTGAATTAAAATTAGAGTTTCATGTCAATTTTAAAAGGACAGGATTTTTATGCGAATGAGAAATAATTTTTATGCAAAAGATTTGAGTTTCAAGAAAATTTTGAAGAGAGGACGTAATTTTGGTAAAAAAAAAATGCATGTTTTCATTAAAAACAAAGTTTCATGTCAATTTTAGAGGGATGGTGAAATTTAGATGCAAAAATAATGGATGAAATTATTTTTATGTGAAGGAAAAAAAATTTGGAAGGAAAATTTTGAGTTGTTTCAAAACTAGAGTTTCATGTCAATTTTGAAAAAGTGCGGAATTGGGAGAAACACTTTTGAAAAAGAGGAGGATTTTCGACTTTTACTCAAATGGAGTTTTAAGAAAATTTTATATGAAAAAGAATGGATGAAATCATTTTTTATGCGAATGAGAAATAATTTTGAAAGTAAAGATTTGAGTTGAATCAAAATTAGAGTTTCATGTCAATTTTAAAAGGACGGGATTTTTATCCCAATGAGAAATAATTTTTATGCAATAGATTTGAGTTTCATATTACAGTTGATAAAGTCTGGAAAAATACTTTTGAAGGGAGGAGGTAATTCGAGTTTTACTCAAAATCGGAGTTTCATGTCAATTTTAGAAGGATGGCGAAATTTAGATGCAAAAGGCAAATTTTTATTAAAATCGGAGTTAACGAGTAAATTTTTAAAATTAGATATGAAAAAGGATGGATGAAATAATTTTTATGTGAACAAGAAGAAATAATTTTGGAAATTTTCTGAGTGCACTCAAAATTTGAGTTTCATGCCAATTTGAAAATGAGGAAATTCGACTTTTACTCAAAATCAGAGTTTCGAGACAATTTTAGAGGAAAAAATTTTGATGAAAAAAATGCAATTTTTTTTTTTAAATCGAAGTGAACGAGTCAATTTTATAATAAGGGATGAAATGTTTTTCATGTGAAGATGAAAAGTTTTTCATGTGAAAAATTCAAGTTTACTAAAAATCGAATTTGCATGTCGATTTTAAAAGAATGGCAAAATTTTGAGAAACATTTTTATAAGGATGACGAAATTCGAGTTTTACTTGAAATATAAGTTTCATGTCAATTTTAAAGAGAGGAAGATGCAAAAAGCTTTTATTAAAATTAGACATGGGCAACGGTTACAAACCGCCGGTTTCGGTTAGAAACCGGCGGTTACGGTTTGGGGTTTCGACGAACCGTAACCGAACCGCGAACCGCCGGTTACGGTTACGGTTTTCAAACCGGCGGTTCGGTTTGAAAACCGCCGGTTTGACGGTTTAGGATTTTTTTTTTTTTTAAATATTATCTCCGTTTTCGCTCGTTTTCACTCCGTTTTCGTTCATTTTTTATTCGTTTTAACTCATTTTTTTAAAAATACATTACTAGAATTGAATAAAAATTATATAACTTAAATTTATACATAAAAAATAGAAGAATTGTGTATTGAAAAAATTATTTTTTTTTTTTTTAATAAAAAACCGCCGGTTAACCGCCAAAACCGGCCAAACCGCCGGTTTGCGGTTTGTCAAAATGCCGAACCGTAACCGAACCGCCATTTTTCGGTTACGGTTCGGTTTGTAAACCATAACCGGCGGTTAAAAACCGACGGTTTGGCCGGTTGGCCGGTTTGGCGGTTCGATTTTGCGCGTGTCTAATTAAAATCGAAGTTAACGAGTTAATTTTTAAAATTAGAGATGAAAAAGGAGGAATGAAATATTTTTCTTTTGAACGGGAAATAATTTTGGAAGAAAAATTAGAATGCACTCAAAATAAGAGTTTCATGTCAATTTTAAAAGAATTATGGAATTTGGAGAAGAGAAAATTCGAGTTTTCCTCAAAATCAGAGTTCCAAGACAAATTTAAATGGAGGACGTAATTTTGATGCAAAAAATGCAAGTTTTTTTTAAGAAAAGTTGACGAGTCAATTTTAAAATAAGGGATGATAGATAAAAGAGGGATGAAATTTTGAGAACATTTTTAATTAAAATTGAAGTTTCATGTCAATTTTAGAAGGAGAGTGAAATTAGATGCAAAAGGCAAGCTTTTATTAAAATCGAAGTTAAAGAGTCGATCAATTTTTAAAATTAGAGATGAAAAAGTAGGGATGGAAATATTTTTCATATCAAGTAGAAATAATTTTGGAAGGAAAGTTTTGAGTTGACTCATGCCAATTTTAAAATGATGGAATTTAGAGAAAACACTTTGGAAGGGAGGAGGAAATTCGAGTTTTACTCAAAATCGGAATTTCAAGAAAATTTTAGATGAAAAGGAATGGATGAAATAATTTTTATGCGGATGAGAAATAATTTTGGAAGGAAATATTTGAGTTGAATTAAAATTAGAGTTTCATGTCAATTTTAAAAGGACGAAATTTTTATGCAAAAGATTTGAGATTCATATTTTATGCGAATGAGATATAATTTTGGCGTAAAGAATGCATGTTTTCATTAAAAACAATTCATGTCAATTTTTGAGGGATGGCGAAATTTAGATGCAAAAGACAAAGTTTTCTTAAAATCAGAGTTAGATGCAAAAAGAATGGATGAAATTATTTTTATGTGAAGGAAAAAAAAATTGGAAGGAAAATTTTGAGTTGTCTCAAAACTAGAGTTTCATGTCAATTTTGAAAAAAGGGCGGAATTGGGAGAAACACTTTTGAAAAGGAGGAGGACTTTCGAGTTTTACTCAAAATGGAGTTTCGAGACGAGTTTAATAAGAGGAAGTAATTTTAATGAAAAAATGCAAGTTTTAATTAAAATTGAAGTTTCATGTCAATTTTAGAGGGAGTGTGAAATTAGATGCAAAAGGCAAGCTTTTATTAAAATCGAAGTTAAAGAGACAATTTTTAAAATTAGAGATGAAAAAGGAGGGATGGAAATATTTTTCATATCAAGTAGAAATAATTTTGGAAGGAAAGTTTTGAGTTGACTCATGCCAATTTTAAAAGGGTGGAATTTAGAGAAAACACTTTGGAAGGGAGGAGGAAATTCGAGTTTTACTCAAAATCGGAAGTTCAAGAAAATTTTAGATGAAAAGGAATGGATGAAATAATTTTTATGCAAATGAGAAATAATTTGTATGCGAATGAGAAATAATTTGTATGCGAATGAGAAATAATTTTGGAAGGAAATATTTGAGTTGAATAAAAATTAGAGTTTCATGTCAATTTTAAAAGGACGGAATTTTTATGCGAATGAGAAATAATTTTTATGCAAAAGATTTGAGTTTCAGATTTTATGCGAATGAGAAACAATTTTGACGAAAAAAATGCATGTTTTCATTAAAAATAAAGTTTCATGTAAATTTTATAAGGATAGCGAAATTTAGATGCAAAAGACAAAGTTTTCTTAAAATCAGAGTTAGATGCACAAAGAATGGATGTAATTATTTTTATGTGAAGGAAAATAAAATTGGAAGGAAAATTTTGAGTTGTCTCAAAACTCTCATGTCAATTTTAAAAAAAGGGCGGAATTGGGAGAAACACTTTTGAAAAGGAGGAGGATTTTCGAGACTAGTTTAATGAGAGGAAGTAATTTTGATGAAAAAATGCAAGTTTTAATTAAAATTGAAGTTTCATGTCAATTTTAGAGGGAGAGTAAAATTAGATGCAAAAGGCAAGCTTTTATTAAAATCGGAGTTAAAAGAGTCAATTTTTAAAATTAGAGATGAAAAAGGAGGGATGGAAATATTTCATATCAAGTAGATATAATTTTGAAAGGAAAGATTTGAGTTGACTCAAAATTAGAATTTCATGTCAATTTTAAAAGGATGGAATTTGGTGAAACACTTTTGAAGGGAGGAGAAAATTCAAGTTTTACTCAAAATCGGTTTCATGAAAATTTTAGATGAAAAAGAATGGATGGAATTTTTTATGTGAATGAGAAATAATTTTGGAATGAAAGATTTGAGTTGAATCAAAATTAGAGTTTCATATCAATTTTAAAATGATGGAATTCAGTGAAAAATACTTTTGAAGGGAGGAGGAAATTCGAATTTTACTCAAAATCGGAGTTGCAAGAAAAATTTAGATGAAAAAGAATGGATGAAATAATTTTTATGCAAATGAGAAATAATTTTGGATGGAAAAATTTGATTTGAATCAAAATTAAAGTTTCATGTCAACTTTGAAAGGACGGAATTTGGAGAAATACTTTTGAAGGGAGGATGAAATTCGAGTTTTACTCAAAATCGGAGTTTCAAGACAATTTTAGATGAAAAGGAATTGATGAAATAATTTTTATGCAAATAAGAAATAATTTTGGAAGGAAAGATTTGAGTTTCAAGACAATTTTGAAGAGAGAACGTAATTTTGGCGAAAAAAATGCATATTTTTGTTAATAAAGAAGTTTCATGTCAATTTTAGAGGGATGGCAAAATCTAGATGCAAAAGGCAAATTTTTCTTAAAATCAGAGTTAGATGCAAAAAGAATGGATGAAATTATTTTTATGTGAAAGGAAAAATCGTAGTTTCAACACAATTTTAAAGGGAGGAAACCGGTTTAGCACCTTCTCAATATCAAATGCATATTTAAAAAGACTGGAATTGCAACAAAAGTTTGGCCAAGAAAGTTAGCACATTTTCAAAAAGTAAATCAGTTTTTAGCATCTACATGTCAAAAACTCCAACTTCGATAATGTTTCATTCTTACTCAAAAACTGAGTTTCATGTCAATTTTAAATGGAGGAGTAAACCGGTTTAGCACCTTTTTCAATAGGAAATGCATATTTAGAAAGATTGGAATTGCAACAAAAGTTTGGGAAAGAAATTTAAACCGGTTTCTCTAATAGCATCTACTTGTCAAAAACTCTTACTTCGATAATGTTTCATTCTTATTCTAACAATGGATCACTAGTTACCATATTATTCAAGCAACATAGATAAAGAATTCAACAACAATAAAAATAGCATGCAAAAATAATGCCAAATAGGATTAAAAAGAGAGAGAGAGAGAGACATACACGAATTGCAGGCCAATCGGAAATCCTTCGACTTTGTCAAGCAGGAGATTGCCGACGAATTGCAGCCATAAGCTACAGCACAAACCAAGACATAGCAGCCATTAGATGAAAGGGAAATGAGTCAATCGAAGAATAAAAATAAGAGTATCAGATCTTTCTCAATAGAAACAGCTACACAAGTAGTAACAATTCGGATTCACACCTCATCAAAAACATTAAAAGGTAGTGTACAAGACAAGTAGACATGCATGAGTTGCAGGCAACATTGGAAATCCTTTGACTTTGTCAAGCATGAGATCGCCGACGTTTCACTTCTGCCACTGCTACATTGACACCTTTTCTCGGGTAAGACTTAAGAGCCATAAGCTACTGCACAAACCAAGACATAGCAGCCATTAGATGAAAGGGAAATGAGTCAATCGAAGAATAAAAATAAGAGTATTAGATCTTTCTCAATAGAAACAAGTAGGAACAATTCTGAAGCAAACCTCATCAAAAACATTAAAAGGTAGTGTACAAGAGAAGTAGACATACATGAGTTGCAGGCCGCATCGGAAATCCTTTGACTTTTTCAAGCAAGAGATCGCGACGTGTAGCTTTTGCCACTGCTACATTGACGCCTTTTCTCAGGTAAGAGCCATAAGCTACTGCACAAACCAAGACATACCAGCCATTAGATAAAAGGGAACAGAGTCAATCGAAGAAGAAAAATAAGAGAATATAAGATCTTTCTCGATAGAAACACCTACACAAGTAGGAACAATTCTGATGCACGCATCAAAAACATTAAAAGGTTGTGTTGGGAACTTGGATTAAAAGAATTTGACAATTGATTTAAAATTCCTAACTATCTTTTTGGACTAATTCTCATGTGTGGATTCAGAATATGTTCTGTTTCAAATCACGTAAACTACCAAGAGATACGTATAAAATGAAAATTTTCAGTATGAAGTGCATAGTTGGAAGGATTGGAATTGTAACAAAAGTTTGGCAAAGAAATCAGCCCCTTAACCTACTTCAAAAAGTTCATGAACATTTCATTCTTACTTTAAATTTAAATACAGAAAAAACAAAAAGGTTAATTTACTCTCCTTATAGTTTAATATATTTGTTGATCTACCGGTTTACAAATAATGCAGTGCTGTTCTATTTACTTTCATTTTTAAATAGCCTTAATCACCTTTTAGATGTTTAAACAAGCACGGTTTAAATGTGTGTTCTTATTGAATATTGTACATCCTACTTGCAGGCTCTATGAGACATTCTACACAGAGTGATAGAAAATGAAGACTAATCCCCCAGTTGAAATATAAACTAAAGAATTTCAAAAAGAAAACATGATTTTCAGAAACCCCAAATTCTTTACCATTGTTCTAACAACGGATCATAAAACTTTGAAACAAAAATCAGAATACGAAAAACAGAGTAACAATACCAAATTTATGGGTGTTTTCTACTCTGTTCATATTGCCCTAAAACTTGCCCCAATGGAGATTCACTAACTCCTGCACAAAAACAAATTCAAAACAAAAAATCAAGAAACGGGTTCGAGATCAAATAAGAGAGAGAGAGAGAGAGAGAAGCTCTTACCCAATCTTTTATCAATTTCACGCCAATATGGAATTTCTGAAGAGGGCCGTGGATGATAGTTGGATTTACGTGTAGTCGTTGGGGTTGTATATATGGGAAATGGAAATCTTTTAATTTTCAAGAAAATGCATAATATATAGCGGTTTTAATTAATGAAATATTTTTCATGTGAAGGAGAAATAATTTTAAAAATAAAATTTTGAGTTTACTCAAAATTAGAGTTTAATATCAATTTTTTAAAATGATAAAGTTTGGAAAAATACTTTTGAAAGGAGGAGGTAATTCGAGTTTTACTCAAAATCGGAGTTTTAAGACAATTTTAAGGAGAGGATGTAATCTTGATGAAAAAAATGCAAGTTTTCATTAAAATTGAAGTTTCATGTCAATTTTAGAGGGAGGGCGAAATTTAGATGCAAAAAAGCATTTTTTTATTAAAATAGGAGTTAACAAGTAAATTTTAAAAATTAGAGATGAAAAAGAATGGATAAAAAAAAATTCAAGTGAAGGAGAAATTTTGATTTCACTAAAAATTCGAGTTTCATGGCAATTTTAAAAGGAGGAAATTTGGAAAAATAATTTTGAAGGGATGAGGAAATTCGAGTTTTACTTAAAATCGGAGTTTCAAGACAACTTTAAAGGGAGGATGTAATCTTGATGAAAAAATTGCAAGTTTTCACTTTTCATTAAAATTGAAGTTTCGTGTCAATATTAAAGGGATTGCGAAATTTAGATGCAAAAAACAAGTTTTTATTAAAATCGAAGTTCACGAGTCAATTTTTAAAATTAGAGATGAAAAAGAAGGGATGAAATATTTTTCATGTGAAGGAGAAATGATTTTGGACGAAAAATATGAGTTCACTCAAAATTAGAGTTTCATGTTAATTTTAAAGGAACAAAATTCGGAGAAATAATTTTGAAGGGATGAGGAAATTCGAATTTCAAGACAACTTTAAAGGTAGGATGTAATCTTGATGAAAAAATGCAAGTTTTCATTAAAAAACAAAGTTTCATGGCAATTTTAGAGGGATGGCGAAATTTAGATGCAAAGGGCAAGTTTCTCTTAAAATTTTAGTTAAAGAGTCAATTTTTAAAATTAGAGATGAAAAAGAATGGATGAAATATTTTTTATGTCAAGGAGAAAAAATTTGAGTTGACTCAAAACTATAGTTTCATGTCAATTTTAAAAGAAGGGTGGAATTTGGAGAAACACTTTTGAAAGGGATGAGGAAATTCGAGTTTTACTCAAAATGGAGTTTCAAGACAAGTTCAATGACAGGACGTAATTTTGATGAAAAAAATGCAAGTTTTCATTAAAAACGTAGTTTCATGTCAATTTTAAAGGGATGGCGAAATTTAGATGCAAAAGACAAGTTTTTCTTAAAATCGGAATTAGATGCAAAAAGAATGGATGAAATTATTTTTATGTGAAGGAAAAATAATTTTGGAAGAAAAGATTTGAGTTGACTCAAATTAGATTTTCATGTCAATTTTAAAAGGATGGAATTTGGAGAAACACTTTTGAAAGGAGGAGGAGGAGGATATTCGAGTTTTACTTAAAATTGGAGTTTCAAGAAAATTTTAGATGAAAAATAATGGATGAAATAATTTTTATGCAAATGAGAAATAATTTTGGAAGGAAAGAATTGAGTTGAATAAAAATTATAGTTTCATGTCAATTTTAAAAGGTTGAAATTTGGAGAAATACTTTTGAACGGAGGAAATTCGAGTTTTACTCAAAAAATAGAGTTTCAAGACAATTTTAGATGAAAAAGAATTGATGAAATAATTTTTATGCGAATGAGAAATAATTTTGGCGAAAAAAATGCATGTTTTCATTAAAAACGAAGTTTCATGTCAATTTTAGAGGGATGGCGAAATTTGAGAGGAAGTAATTTTGATGAAAAAAAATGCAAGTTTTCATTAAAATTGAAGTTTCATGACAATTTTAGAGGGCGGGTGAAATTTAGATTAAAAAGGCAAGCTTTTATTAAAATCGGAGTTAAAGAATCAATTTTTAAAATTAGAGATGAAAAAGGAGGGATGGCAAATATTTTTCATGTCAAGTAGAAATAATTTTGGAAGGAAAGATTTTAGTTGACACAAAATTAGAGTTTCATGTCAATTTTAATAGGACGGAATTTGGAGAAAAATTTTTGAAGGGGGGAGGAAATTCGTGTTTTACTAAAAATCGGAGTTTCAAGACAATTTTATATGAAAAAGAATGGATGAAATAAATTTTATGCGAATCAGAAATAATTTTGGAACAAATTTTTTGAGTTTCAAGACAATTTTGAAGAGAGAACGTAATTTTGGCAAAAAAAAAAAAATGCATGATTTCATTGAAAACGAAGTTTCATGTCAATTTTAGATGGATGTCGAAATTTAGATGCAAAAGGCAAGTTTTTTTTTTAAAATCGGAGTTAGATGCAAAAAGAATAGATGCAATTATTTTTATGTGAAGGAAAAAATAATTTTAGAAGGAAAGATCTGAGTTGACTCAAAATTAGATTTTAATGTCAATTTTAATAGGACGGAATTTGGAGAAATACTTTTGAAGGAAGGAGGAAATTCGAGTTTTACTAAAAATCGGAGTTTCAAGACAATTTTAGATGATAAAGAATGGATGAAATAATTTTTATGCGAATGAGAAATAATTTTAGCGAAAAAAATGCATGTTTTCATTAAAAACGAAGTTTCATGTCAATTTTAGATGGATGGCGAAATTTAGATGCAAAAGGCAAGTTTTTCTTAAAATCGGAATTAGATGCAAAAAGAATGGAAGGAATTATTTTTATGTGAAGGAAAAAATAATTTTGGAAGGAAAGATTTGAGTTGAATCAAAATTATAGCTTCATGTCAATTTTTAAAAGGACGGAATTTGGAGAAATACTTTTGAAGGGAGGAGGAAATTCGAGTTTTACTCTAAATTTGAGTTTGAAGAAAATTTTAGATGAAAAAGAATGGATGAAATAATTTTTATGCGAATGAGAAATAATTTTGCAGAAAAAAAAATGCATGTTTTCAGTAAAAACAAAGTTTCATGTCAATTTTAGAGGGATGGCGAAATTTAGATGCAAAAAGAAGTTTCCGATGCAAAAAGAATGGATGAAATTAGATGCAAAAACGACGTTTCATGTCAGTTTTTCTTAAAATCGAAGTTAGATGCAAAAAGAATGGATGAAATTAATTTTATGTGAAGGAAAAAAAAAATGGAAGTAAAATTTTGAGTTGTCTCAAAACTAGAGTTTCATGTCAATTTTGAAAGTAGGGCGGAATTGGGAGAAACACTTTTGAAAAGGAGGAGGATTTTTTAGTTTTAGTCAAAATGGAGGTTCAAGACGAGTTTAATGAGAGTAAGATTTGAGTTGAATCAAAATTAGAGTTTCATGTCAATTTTAAAAGGACAAAATTTAGAGAAATATTTTTGAAGGGGAGGAGGATATTCGAGTTTTACTCAAAATCCAAGTTTCAAGACAATTTTAGATGAAAAAAAATGGATGAAATAATTTTTATGCGAATGAGAAATAATTTTGGAAGAAAATATTTGAGTTTCAAGACAATTTTGAAGAGACAACGTAATTTTGGCGAAAAAAATGCATGTTTTCATTAAATACGAAGTTTCATGTCAATTTTAGATGGATTGCGAAATTTAGATGCAAAAGACAAATTTTTCTTAAAATCGGAGTTGGATGCAAAAGAATGGATGAAATTATTTTTATGTGAAGGAAAAAATAATTTTGGAAGTAAAGATTTGAGTTGACTCAAAATTAGATTTTCATATCAATTTTAAAAGGATGGAATTTGGAGAAACACTTTTGAAAGAAGGAGGATATTCGAGTTTTACTCGTTTCAAGGAAATTTTAGATGAAAAAGAATGGATGAAATAATTATTATGCAAATGAGAAATAATTTTGGAAGGAAAGATTTGAGTTGAATCAAAATTATAGTTTCATGTCAATTTTAAAAGGACGGAATTTGGTGAAATACTTTTGGATGGAGGAGGAAATTCGAGTTTTACTCAAAATCAGAGTTTCAAGACAATTTTAGATGAAATAATTTTTATTCGAATGAGAAATAATTTTTATGCGAAAAAAATGCATGTTTTCATTAAAAACGAAGTTTCATGTCAATTTTAGAGGGATGGCGAAATTTAGATGCAAAAGGCAAGTTTTTCTTAAAATCGGAGTTAGATGCAAAAAGAATGGATGAAATAATTTATATGCGAATGAGAAATAATTTTGGAAGGAAAGATTTGAGTTGAATCAAAATTAGAGTCTCATGTCAATTTAAAAGGATGTAATTTGGAGAAACACTTTTCAATAGAGTAGGATATTCGAGTTTTACTCAAAATCGGAGTTTCAAGAAAATTTTAGATGAAAAAGAATGGATGAAATAATTTTTATGCAAATGAGAAATAATATTGGAAGGAAAGATTTGAGTTGAATCAAAATTAAAATTTCATGTCAATTTTAAAAGGAGGAGGAAATTTGAGTTTTATTCAAAATCGGAGTTTAAAGACAATTTTAGATGAAAAAGAATGGATGAAATAATTTTTTATGCGAATGAGAAATAATTTTGGAAGGAAACATTTGAGTTGAATCAAAATTAGAGTTTCATGTCAATTTTAAAATGACGGAATTTTTATGCGAATGAGAAATAATTTTTATGCAAAAGATTTGAGTTTCAAGACAATTTTGAAAAGAAGAGAACGTAATTTTGGCGAAAAAAATGCATGTTTTCATTAAATATAAAGTTTCATGTCAATTTTAGAGGGATGGCGAAATTTAGATGCAAAAGACAAGTTTTTCTTAAAATCGGAGTTAGATGCAAAAAGAATGGATGAAATTATTTTTATGTGAAGGGAAATAAAAATTTGGAAGGAAAATTTTGAGTTGTTTCAAAACTAGAGTTTCATGTCAATTTTGAAAGAAGTGCGGAATTGGGAGAAACACTTTTGAAAATGAGGAGGATTTTCGAGTTTTACGCCAAATGGAGTTTCAAGACGAGGTTAATGAGAGAAAGTAATTTTGATGAAAAAAATGGAAGTTTTAAATAAAATTGAAGTTTCATGTCTATTTTAGAGGGAGAGTGAAATTAGATGCAAAAGGCAAGCTTTTATTAAAATCGGAGTTAAAGAGTCAATTTTTAAAATTAGAGATGAAAAAGGAGGGATGGAAATATTTTTCATGTCAAGTAGAAATAATTTTGGAAGGAAAGATTTGAGTTGACTCAAAATTAGAGTTTCATGTCAGTTTTAAAAGGATGAAATCTGGAGAAACACTTTTGAAGGGAGGAGGAAATTCGAGTTTTACTCATAATCGGATTTTCATGTTAATTTTAAAAGAATGGCGAAATTTTGAGAAACGTTTTTAAAAGGAGGATGAAATTCAAGTTTTACTCAAAATCGAAGTTTCAAGACAATTTTAAAGAGAGGAGGTAATTTTGATGAAAATAATGCAAGTATTTTTTTTTTTAAATAGAAGTTAACGAGTCAATTTTAAAATAAGGGATGATAAAAGAGGGATGTAATATTTTTCATGTGAAAAATTCAAGTTCACTAAAAATCGTATTTTCATGTCGATTTTAAAAGAATGGCAAAATTTTGAGACATTTTTATAAAGAATGGCAAAATTTTGAGACATTTTTATAAGGAGGATGAAATTCAAGTTTTACTCAAAATCGAAGTTTCATGTCAATTTAAAAGTAATGGCGAAATATAGATGCAAAAAGCAAGTTTTTTATTAAAATCGGAGTTAACGAGTAAATTTTTAAAATTAGATATGAAAAAGGAGGGATGAAATATTTTTCATGTGAACGAGAAATAATTTTGGAAGAAATTTTTTTGTGTTTACTCAAAATTAGAGTTTCAAGTCAATTTAAAAAAATGGCCAAATTTGAAGAGGGGGGTATTCGAGTTTTACACAAAATTTAAGTTTTAAGACAATTTTAAAGGGAGGACGTAATTGTGTAGATGAAATATTTTTGAATGAAAAATTCAAGTTTATTCAAAATCGAATTTTAATGTCAATTTTAAAAGAATGACAAAATTTTGAGAAATATTTTTATAAGGAGGACGAAATTCAAGTTTTACTCAAAATCAAAGGTTCGGGTCAATTTAAAGAAGAGGGTGAAATATAGATGCAAAAATAAAAATTTTAATAAAATCGAAGTTAACGAGTAAATTTTTAAAATTAGAGACGAAAAATGAGGGCTGGAATATTACTTTTGGAGGAAAAAATTGAGTGCACTCAAAATTAGAGTTTCGAAAGGAGGAAATTCGATATTTACTCAAAATCAGAATTTCAAGCCAATTTTAAAGGGAGGACGTAATTTAGATTAAAAAAAATGCAAGTATTTTTTTTTAAATAGAAGTTAATAACGAGTCAATTTTAAAATAAGGGTGAAATATTTTTCATGCGAAAGATGAAATATTTTTCATGCGAAAAATTCAAGTTTACTAAAAATCGGATTTTCATGTCAATTTTAAAAGAATTGCGAAATTTTGAGAAACATTTTTATACGGAGGACGAAATTCAAGTTTTACTCAAAATCGAATTTTCATGTCAATTTTAAAAGGATGGCAAAATTTAGATGCAAAAGGCAAGTTTTTATTAAAATCAATTTGGAGAAACACTTTTGAAAGGAGGAGGATATTAGAGTTTTACTCAAGATCGGAGTTTAATGAGAGGAATTAATTTTGATGAAAAAAATGCAAGATTTCATTAAAATTGAAGTTTCATGTCAATTTTAGAGGGAGGGTGAAATTTAGATTTAAAAGGCAAGCTTTTATTTAAATCGGAGTTAAAGAGCCGATTTTTAAAATTAGAGATGAAAAAGGAGGGATGGCAAATATTTTTCATAGAAATAATTTTGGAAGGAAAGATTTGAGTTGACACAAAATTAGAGTTTCATGTCAATTTTAATAGGACGGAATTTAGAGAAATATTTTTGAAGGGAGGAGGAAATTCGAGTTTTACTAAAAATCAGAGTTTCAAGACAATTTTATATGAAAAAGAATGAATGAAATAAATTTTATGCGAATCAGAAATAATTTTGGAAGAAAATATTTGAGTTTCAAGACAATTTTGAAGAGAGAACGTAGTTTTGAAAAAAAATGCATGTTTTCATTAAAAACGAAGTTTCATGTCAATTTTAGATGGATGGCGAAATTTAGATGCAAAAGGCAAGTTTTTCTTAAAATCGGAGTTAGATGCAAAAAGAATGGATGAAATTTTTTTTATGTGAACGAAAAAATATTTTTCGGAGGAAAGATCTGAGTTGACTCAAAATTATAGTTTCATGTCAATTTTAATAGGACGGAATTTGGAGAAATACTTTTGAAGGAAGGAGGAAATTCGAGTTTTACTAAAAATCGGAGTTTCAAGACAATTTCAGATGAAAAAGAATGGATGAAATAATTTTTATGCGAATGAGAAATAATTTTGGCGAAAAAAATGCATGTTTTCTTTAAAAACGAAGTTTCATGTCAATTTTAGATGGATGGCGAAATTTAGATGCAACAGGCAAGTTTTTCTTAAAATCGGAGTTAGATGAAAAAAGAATGGATGAAATTATTTTTATGTGAAGGAAAAAATAATTTTGGAAGGAAAGATCTGAGTTGACTCAAAATTAGATTTTTATATCAATTTTAAAAGGATGGAATTTGGAAAAACACTTTTGAAAGGAGGAGGATATTCGAGTTTTACTCAAGATCGGCGTTTCAAGAAAATTTTAGATGAAAAAGAATGGATGAAATAATTTTTATGCAAATGAGAAATAATTTTGGAAGGAAAGATTTGAGTTGAATCAAAATTATAGTTTCGTGTCAATTTTAATAGGACGGAATTTGGAGAAATGCTTTTGAAGGGAGGAGGAAATTCGAGTTTTACTAAAAATCGGAGTTTCAAGACAATTTTAGATGAAAAAGAATGGATGAAATAATTTTTATGCGAATGAGAAATAATTTTGGCAAAAAAAATGCATGTTTTTATTAAAAGTTGATGGCGAAATTTAGATGTAAAAGGCAAGTTTTTCTTAAAATCGGAGTTAGATGCAAAAAGAATGGATGAAATTATTTTAATGTGAAGAAAAAATAATTTTGGAAGGAAAGATTTGAGTTGACTCAAAATATTCATGTCAATTTTAAAAGGATGGAAATTGGAGAAACACTTTTGAAAGGAGGAGGACATTCGAGTTTAACTCAAAATCGGACTTTCAAGAAAATTTTAGATGAAAAAGAATGGATGAAATAATTTTTATGCAAATGAGAAATAATTTTGGAAGGAAAGATTTGAGTTGAATCAAAATTATAGTTTCATGTCAATTTTAATAGGATGGAATTTGGAGAAATACTTTTGAAGGGAGGAGAAAATTCGAGTTTTACTAAAAATCAGAGTTTCAAGACAATTTTTGATGAAAAAGAATGGATGAAATAATTTTGGCGAAAAAAATGCATGTTTTCATTAAAAACGAAGTTTCATGTCAATTTTAGATGGATGGCGAAATTTAGATGCAAAAGGCTTGTTTTTCTTAAAATCGGAGTTAGATGCAAAAAGAATGGATGAAATTATTTTTATGTGAAGGAAAAAATAATTTTGGAAGGAAAGATTCGAGTCTATTTAAAATTAGATTTTCACGTCAATTTTAAAAGGATGGAATTTGGAGAAATACTTTTGAAAGGAGGAGGAGATTGGAGTTTTACTCAAAATCGGGGTTTCAAGAAAATTTTAGATAAAAAAGAATGGATGAAATAATTTTTATGCAAATGAGAAATAATTTTGGAAGGAAAGATTTGAGTTGAATCAAAATTATAGTTTCATGTCAATTTTAAAAGAACGGAATTTGGAGAAATACTTTTGAAGGGAGGAGGAAATTTGAGTTTTACTCAAAATCGGAGTTTCAAGATAATTTTAGATAAAAAAGAATGGATGAAATAATTTTGGCGAAAAAAATGCATGTTTTCATTAAAAATGAAGTTTCATGTCAGTTATAGAGGGATGGCGAAATTTAGATGCAAAAAGAAGTCTTCGATGTAAAAAGAATGGATGAAATTAGATGCAAAAACGAAGTTTCATGTTAGTTTTTCTTAAAATCGAAGTTAGATGCAAAAAGAATGGATGAAATTATTTTTATGTGAAGGAAAAAAAAAATTGGAAGGAAAATTTTGAGTTGTCTCAAAACTAGAATTTAATGTCAATTTTGAAAGTAGGGCGGAATTGGGAGAAACAGTTTTGAAAAGGAGGAGGATTTTCGAGTTTTACTCAAAATGGAGTTTCAACACGAGTTTAATGAGAGGGAGTAATTTTGATGAAAAAAAATGCAAGTTTTCATTAAAATTGAAGTTTCATGTCAATTTTAGAGGGAGGGTGAAATTTAGATTAAAAAGGCAAGCTTTTATAAAAATCGGAGTTAAAGAGTCAATTTTTTAAATTAGAGATGAAAAGGGAGGGATGGCAAATATTTTTCATGTCAAGTAGAAATAATTTTGGATGGAAAGATTTGAGTTGACACAAAATTAGAGTTTCATGTCAATTTTAATAGGACGGAATTTGGAGAAATATTTTTCAAGTGAGGAGGAAATTCGAGTTTTACTAAAAATCGAAGTTTCAAGACAATTTTATATGAAAAAGAATGCATGAAATAATTTTTATGCGAATGAGAAATAATTTTGGAAGAAAATATTCGAGTTTCAAGACAATTTTGAAGAGGGAACGTAATTTTGGCGAAAAAAATGCATGTTTTCATTAAAAACGATGTTTTATGTCAATTTTAGATGGATGGCGAAATTTAGATGCAAAAGACAAGTTTTTCATAAAATTGGAGTTGGATGCAAGAAGAATGGATGAGATTATTTTTATGTGAAAGGAAAAAATAATTTTGGAAGGAAAGATTTGAGTTGACTCAAAATTAGATTTTCATGTCAATTTTAAAAGGATGGAATTTGGAGAAACACTTTTGAAATGAGGAGGATATTCGAGTTTTACTCAAAATCGGAGTTTCAAGAAAATTTTAGATGAAAAAGAATGTATGAAATGATTTTTATGCAAATGAGAAATAATTTTGGAAGGAAAGATTTAAGTTGAATTAAAATTATAGTATCATGTCAATTTTAAAAGGACGGAATTGGAGAAATACTTTTGAAGAAAGGAGGAAGTTCGAGTTATACTCAAAATCGGAGTTTCAAGATAATTTTAGATGAAAAAGAATGGATGAAATAATTTTTATGCGAATGAGAAATAATTTTGGAAGAAAATATTTGAGTTTCAAGACAATTTTGAAGAGATAACGTATGTACAGGCGAAAAAAATGCATATTTTCATTAAAAACGAAGTTTCACGTCAATTTTAGATAGATGGCTAAATTTAGATGCAAATGGCAAGTTTTTCTTAAAATCGGAGTTGGATGCAAAAAAAATGGATGAAATTATTTTTATGTGAAGGAAAAAAAAATTTGGAAGGAAAGATTTGAGTTGACTCAAAATTAGATTTTGATGTCAATTTTAAAAGGATGGAATTTGGAGTAACACTTTTGAAAGGAGTAGGATATTCGAGTTTTACACAAAATCGGAGTTTCAAGAAAATTTTAGATGAAAAAGAATGGATGAAATAATTTTTATGCAAATGAGAAATAATTTTGGAAGGAAAGATTTGAGTTGAATCAAAATTATAGTTTCATGTCAATTTTAAAAGGACGGAATTTGGAGAAATACTTTTGAAGGGAGGAGTTAATTCGAGTTATACTCAAAATCGGAGTTTCAAGATAATTTTAGATGAAAAAGAATGGATGAAATAATTTTTATGCGAATGAGAAATAATTTTGGCGAAAAAAATGCATATTTTCATTAAAAATGAAGTTTCATGTCAATTATAGAGGGATGGCGAAATTTAGATGCAAAAAGAAGTTTTCGATGTAAAAAGAATGGATGAAATTAGATGCAAAAACGAAGTTTCATGTCAGTTTTTCTTAAAATCGAAGTTAGATGCAAAAAGAATGGATGGAATTATTTTTGAAAGTAGAGTTTAATGTCAATTTTGAAAGTAGGGCGGAATTGGGAGAAACACTTTTGAAAAGGAGGAGGATTTTCGAGTTTTACTCAAATTGGAGTTTCAAGACGAGTTTAATGAGAGGAAGTAATTTTGATGAAAAAAATGCAAATTTTCATTAAAATTGAAGTTTCATGTCAATTTTAGAGGGAGGGTGAAATTTATATGCAGAAGGCAAGTTCTTATTAAAATCGAAGTTAAAGAGACAATTTTTCAAATTAGAGATGAAAAAGAAGGGATGACAAATATTTTTCATGTCAAGTAGAAATTATTTTGTAAGAAAAGATTTGAGTTGACTCAAAATTAGAGTTTCATGTCAATTTTAAAAGGACAGAATTTGGAGAAACGTACACTTTTGAAGGGAGATGGAAATTCGAGTTTTACTCAAAATCGGAGTTTCAAGAAAATTTTAGATGAAAAAAAATGGATGAAATAATTTTGGAAGGAAAGATTTGAGTTGAATCAAAATTAGAGTTTCATGTCAATTTTAAAAGGACGAAATTTGGAGAAATATTTTTGAAGGGAGGAGGAAATTCGAGTTTTACTAAAAATCGAAGTTTCAAGACAATTTTATATGAAAAAGAATGGATGAATTAATTTTTATGCGAATGAGAAATAATTTTGGAAGAAAATATTTGAGTTTCTTGACAATTTTGAAGAGGGAACGTAATTTTGGCGAAAAAAATGCATGTTTTCATTAAAAACGAAGTTTCATGTCAATTTTAGATGGATGGCGAAATTTAGATGCAAAAGGCAAGTTTTTCTTAAAATCGGAGTTGGATGCAAAAAGAATGGATGAAATTATTTTTATGTGAAGGAAAAAATAATTTTAGAAGGAAAGATTTAAGTTGACTCAAAATTAGATTTTCATGTCAATTTTAAAAGGATGGAATTTGGAGAAACACTTTTGGAAGGAGTAGGATATTCGAGTTTTACTCAAAATCGGAGTTTCAAAAAAAATTTAGATGAAAAAGAATGGATGAAATAATTTTTATGCAAATGAGAAATAATTTTGGAAGGAAAGATTTGAGTTGAATCAAAATTATAGTTTCATGTCAATTTTAAAAGGACGGAATTTGGAGAAATATTTTTGAAGGGAGGAGGAAATTCGAGTTTTACTCAAAATCGGAGTTTCAAGACAATTTTAGATGAAAAAGAATGGATGAAATAATTTTTATGCGAATGAGAAATAATTTGGCAAAAAAAATGCATGTTTTCATTAAAAACGAAGTTTCATGTCAATTTTAGAGGTATGTCGAAATTTAGATGCAAAAGGCAAGTTTTTCTTAAAATCGGAGTTAGATACAAAAAGAATGTATGGAATTTAGATGCAAAAGGCAAGCTTTTATTAAAATCGGAGTTAAATAGTCAATTTTTAAAATTAGAGATGAAAAAGGAGGGATGCAATATTTTTCATGTGAAGTATAAATAATTTTAGAAGGAAAGATTTGAGTTGACTCCAAATTAGAATTTCATGTCAATTTTAAAAGAAGGACGAAATTTGGAGAAAAAGATGAGGAAATTAGAGTTTTTACTCAAAATCGGAGTTCAAGACAACTTTAAAGGGATGATGTAATCTTGATACAAAAATGCATGTTTTTATTAAAATCGAAGTTTCATGTATATTTTAAAGGGAGGGCAAAATTTTGATGCAAAAAACAAGTTTAACGAGCCATTTTTTAAAATTAAAGATGAAAAATGAGGGCTGAAATATTTTTCTTGTGAAGGAGAAACAATTTTGAAAGGGAATATTCGAGTTTACTCAAAATTCGAGTTTCATGTCAATTTTAAAGGGTGGAGGGGGGAATTCAAGTTTTACTCAAAATCATAGTTTCAAAACAATTTTAAAGGCAGGAAACCGGTTTAGCACCTTTTCAATATCAAATGCATATTTAGAAAGACTGGAATTGCAACAAAAGTTAGGCCAAGAAATTTAGCACATTTTCAAAAAGTAAATCAGTTTTTAGCATCTACATGTCAATAACTCCAACTTCGATAATGTTTCATTCTTATTCTAACAATGGATCCCTTAGTTACCCTATTATTCCCTATTATTCAAGCAACATAGATAAAGAATTCAACAACAATAAAAGTAGCATGCAAGATTTTTTTTAAAAAGAGAGAAAAATAGACATACCCGAATTGCAGGCCACATCGAAAACCTTGACTTCGTCGAGCAAGAGACCGTGAAGTTTCTCGGACAAGAGCCATAGGCTACAAATCAAATCATTCTTTATGTCAAGATAATTAAATATGGAACAGAATATGCAGTCAAAAGAAAGCATTACCAAATATAAAGTGATCTAGGCTTGCATTCGGAACAAATTCATATACTAGAAGCTTCTCTATTCCTTCGAGAGCAAAACCCAAGAGTCTAACCAAATTCCTGTGTTGAAGCTTGGCCAGTAACAGCACCTCATTCTTAAATTCCAGATCACCCTGTTCTGAATCTCTGGACAATCTTTTCACCGCAATTTCTTGATCACTTAAAAGTTTCCCCTAATTTTACAAATTATGTGTATACTTAGTTAAAAGTCTTTAATTTATTGTAATAAAACATTCTCAGAATTGAATTGCATATATACCTTGTAAACTGTTCCAAATCCACCTTGGCCCAACTTGATGTCATCAGAGAAGTCATTTGTTGCTCACATTCGACTGCGCTAATCTGGTCTACCGCTTCAACAGTTAAAGAAAACATTCAATTTTAAGTTTAATAAGGTAACAAAAAAGTTGTTGCTTACAAGAAATGAAGATTAGTTAAATACTCCTATATCAATATAGAACTTAGGCAACTCTAATTTCTTTTAGGCATTATATCGAACACTTAAAACGCACAATTTAAAGCCCACATTCACCCCAAGAAACAAGAGTTCTCTAAGGCATTGTATCAAACAACTAACCTTTTGTTGCTCGAATATAAACTCGAATTCGTCGATGAGACTGGACCGACCCGACTGGGTGTTGTGCAGCTCTCGCGAACCGAACTAAAGGAAAAGCTTAATTAGGTTACAACTTCGGCCCCAAATCGAGAATCTGAATCTCCAATTGCAGCCTCCATCTCAGAAACCTCTCCTGGCCCGATTCGGATCCGCAAACACGACGCCGCGTACACGTTGTAACAAACAGGACGCCCTCTCCTTCAAAACCACACACGATCGAGGCGATTTTATTCCCCCTTCAAAACCACACACGATCGTACTCGTTTCCGAAAAACCCTTACGCAATCTTCATCAATTTCGCGCGCTTCTGTAGTGTAGAGGGCGGTGGGATTTCAAGAAACCTCTAAATTCTAATTCAAAAAAAATCATGTGGCCGTTGCGACTTAAAGAAAACGCTATGACAGCTTTCAATTTTTAGGAAAACGCGTTATACAAGCTGGCGATTTTAATTATTTTGATAAAAAGGCCCATAAGGCCCATTATATGGTCCGATTATTTGCACCTCCATTTAGGTTGCGCACATCCCCAAATGATGCATCCTCAAATTTGTTTTGGATAGATGCACCCTTCTCGAATTCTCTTAAATATCCTTTTGTCTTTAAAAATTACTCCCTCCGTTCAATTTCATTATTCATATTTTTCTTTTGTATTTGTCCAATTTTATTATGCACATATCCTTTTTGAAAATAATATTATTCATACTACTTTATCTCCACCCTCCTACCATCACTTATTTACCCACTTTGTCATTCACTTTATTCATAAACGATCATTTATTTACAAATGGACCCCACAATACCCTATCATACCCTAAACTTATCTACTTTATAGATAAATTAATCAATATTCATTAAAACTCGTGTCCGAAGAAGTGGGCATAATAAAATTGAACGGAGGGAGTATTTACTAAACACACCTCACCTCAAAACTCTAATTTATCTTCTTTCTCTATTCCTCCTCATTTTCTCCTTTCCCACCCTATTTCTTCTTTCTCATTCCCCTTTTCTTTCTCACTCAACCACCACTATAGTCAGCCGCCGCTAGCCTCCCCTCTCTTTTCCCCGTAATACGCGGGTGCTCATCATCTAGTTAATCGTATTAATGACAATAATTGAAATTAAACAAAAAGAACTTTTTTTTTTTTTATGGAAGTTAAATACCCATCCCTTTTTTCACAAAAAGAACTTCTATTTGTTCAATGTTGTAGCATTATAGTATTTTCTTGCAAATATTAATAAAAACCAACAATCATCATAAACTCACATGTACCGCATGGAGATAAACAAATGTAAATACAAGTTCGACCCGTGGGATCCGAATTTTCGACACATTGGAATCGACATCAAATCTAGAGTGTTGAGAAATACTATAAAGTTCAACAGCGCCACAGGGCAAATTGTGACCACGCGTACAAATTATGATTATATTAGAAAAATCATAACCGTGGTGGCCACTTCGGGCACACAAACAGCATCGTTGAGCTACACATTTGACTTAAAGTCCATTCTCCCTCGGCACGTAGAAGTTGGAATCTCGGCGTCGACAGGACAAGTCGCGTCGCATGTTGGAGTTCATAACCTTCTCTCATGGAATTTTGTCTCTTCCCTTGTCTCCGACAGTGTCAACAACGACAACGAAGCCTACATTCACCAGATTGTTTGATACTATTTTAGTGTTTCATGGTGTGAGATCACATATTTTAGTGTTTTATTGTTTAATATACTGACATATGTATTGTTAAAAAATAATAAACGTCTCACAATAAATTGGAATGATAAGTGTTACAAATCTAGCACTGAACACTAAACTGAAAGTGAAAAATAAAATAGAAAAATGAATCTAGTTTTTCATACTAATTACTAACGCAAAAAAGAAAACAAAAAAAGGCACCCTGTTGTTTTTTATATAATTTGTTCAATAATCTACAGGACATTCGGATTAAAATCAACTTCTGCCTAATTTAATTAGTAAACTGACGTCCTTCTCCTTAACACGACAACCCTTTTTTTATTCAAGATGTGGAGTAATTGATATACGACAAATATGTGTAGTACAATTTTTTGTCAATTTGATCATAAGAGTCTAATCTCTTGGCCATGTTTGTCTTGGGACTGAATAGAACGGTGGAAATCTTTTAAAATTATAGTAATGAATAGTGATTGTGTTGATTTGTTTAGGAATTTGAAGTATAATAGGATGGTATGCTATGTCAAATTAATTGTGTGAACATAAAAAAATGAGTGATGTATTATTATAGGAGTATTATTTTTATATAAAAAAAGATGTAGTAATAAATATTTTTAAAGGTAATTGTAGTTGAATAGTGAAAACTCAAAACAAACATAACATCAACAATTTGGGCAAATTTATAATGACTCATCAGAAATTGTGAACCGGAATCGATCTAAATTACACATGTACAAATTCATTGTATGTTATTTTTTTTTGTTAATCAATACTCCATTCGTCTATCGTTTCATTATATCTTCTCTCTATCTCTTTCACAATCACATTACTTCTAATATATATCTGCTTATTCTATTAGGCCATGTTTGATAGCTTAGATTAAACCTAGATTAACTATATATAATTTTTATTGATTGTTTGATAACTTAGATTAAGGGTAGATTATGCTTTAAAATTTATAAAGTTTAGTTATCATCCTAATCTTAGATAATCCATCTTTGCTATCAAACATGCCCTTATATTATAATAATGAAGGAGGTGCAATTAATTTGAGACCACATTTTTACAAAAAAAAATCTCCTTGGATGCATAAATAAGAGATGCTCCAACCAAATGAATCGGGGACTCCGAGGGTCTCGAGTTCGTGCGCCTTACAATAACCAACTCGGGCACCCCGGTGAGCTGGAACTCAGGCTGAGTCGTGCACGCCTCGCCAGTTGCATTTTGGGACGATTCGCCTTCGAGGAGACAGGCTACCTTTGAGACCACAATCAAATTCCGCATCTCACCCTCCGCGCAAGGCGCAGCCGATGGCCTCACCTTCTACATTGCGCCCGTCAACACCCCCTTAAACGACTTACATTTTTATTGCGTGATATTGTTATTGTTGGGGTCAAACAAGTCCTAAATCGAATAAGCATTGAAAGGTCATAAGGTATATAAGAATGGACAAGTATTCCCATTGGTACGAAGGCTTTTGAAAATCCTCAAAAAATAAAGTCACTAGGGCTTAACTTAAAGCGGACCATTGGGGTGTTGTCTGGAGACTGAGGTCCCGTTGCTCGTGTATGAATATGTGCCCAACGGGACCCTTTTTGATCTCATTCACGATCCCAGTCCCAATTTCCCTTTTCTATGGAACATGCGTCTAAACACAGTTGCGGCTGTAGCAGGGGCAGTACTTACACTCTGCGTCTGCGGTCCCTATCTTTCATAGGGACATCAAATCTAGTAACGTACTTCTAGATGAAAAGTATGTCGCCAAAGTGGCTGATTTTGGGACTTCTAAAACGGTTTCAGTGGATCAAACACACGTGACCACATTGGTTAAAGGGACATTTGGGTATTTAGACCCCGAGTATTTTCAGTCTAGTCAGTTTACAGAAAAGAGCGACGTCTACAGTTTTGGAGTGGTTCTTGTGGAGCTTTTAACGGGAAAAAAGCCAATATCTGCTATGGAAGAGGAAAGAAGTCTAGTGACACGGTTTCTTACGTCCATGGAAGGTAACCGCCTAAGCGCGATTTTAGATTTCGGGGTTTTGGAGGACGATGCAATTGCAGTTGCGAGGATTGCACAAAGATGCTTGAATATGAAAGGGGTATTGAGGCCAAATATGAAAGAAGTTGCGGGTGATTTGGAGAGATTAAGGATGTCTCAAATGCCTTTGATTGTCAAAGATGAAGCTGAAGAAGTTGGAATATGTGAAACTACTAAGATGATGATGATTCCGGACATTGAATACACATGGACAACTAGTAGTAATAGTGAAACCTCATCATCCTTATATGATACACATCCCTTCATTACAGTGGGACTTTAGCTTTCACAAACTCCCTCCGTTCCAATAAGCTTCACAGGTGGTAGGAGGGTAATTTAGTAAACTTATATGTATAAAATAAATATACGAGTTGGATTGTATGTGTGTATGAATTATAAAATAATAGCTACCTATAAGGGGATGTGGTTAAAAGGTATATTGATGGTAATGATATGGAAGGGAGATAGAAACTTATTTCAATTCATTTCAAATGTCCAATTGTTTGACTAACATTTCAAGTAATAGAAAAATATTTAGAATGAAAAATAAGTTTATGAAATTTTCTTGAAAGGATAATTTTAGAAAATTCTTTACAATTAATCTTCACCACAAATTATGCTCCAATAACTATAAATAGTGAAATAAATTGAAATAAGTTTCTATCTCCAATTATTATACAAATTTAATATGAAAACCAAGAATTAGAAAACAGATTCTAGTAGAAGAAGATGCATGAGAATTTTTTAACGAGACAAATGATAGATTGACTAACGCAATGATGTACTCAAATGACAGATTGACTAATGGAAACAAAATTTAGGAAAGAAATTTAGCACATTTTCAAAAAGTAAATCAGTTTTTCTGATAGCATCTACATGTTAAAGTTACAAACTCCAATATTATTCTAACAATGGATTCCTTAGTTACCGTATTATTCAAGCAACATAGATAAAGAACTCAACAACAATAAAAGTAACGAATTGCAGGCCACATCGAAAACAAGTTTCACCTCTGCTGTGCTACATTGACACCTTTTATTCGTGCAAGAGCCATAGACTAGCACAAACCGAAGAAAAGGAAAAGAGTCTTAAATTAAAAATCTGAATCTCCTTCTCAAGCAATTGGAGCCTCCATCTCAAAAACCTCTCCTGGCCCGATTCGGATCCAGCAAACCGGACGCCCTCTCCTTCAAAACCCCCCATTGCACAATCTTCATCAATTTCGAAACAGGATTTCAAGAAAACCCAAATTAAAAAAAAAAAATTGGATTAAAAAAAAAACGCTATATGGAAAACGGACAACCTTCAATTTTGAAGGCGTAATATAAGCTGGCGATAATTATTGGGTTGAGTATATACCCCTCCATCTTTGTTTAATACACTCCCCCGATACACGTACCCCTTAAAATACGCTTAAGATAGATGCACTCCCCTAAATTATTTATTATACCCCTTTCTCTTAAAATTATATGTGATAAATACACACCCCTGCATTATTTTCATTCTTCTTCTCCACCTTTCTTCCTCCCCACCCTTTCGTCTTCCCCACCCTTTCTAAACCTTAAAACCAATTTCTTCTCCAACCTCCTCCTGCCGCCCACCACCGCACGCACTACAAAAAACGAGCGATTTACCGACGGACCTACCGACGGAATTGTCGTCGGTAGGCGTGGTTTCCCGACGGAATTACCGACGGAATAATTCAGTCGGCTCTAGACTCGTCGGTACGGGTTACCGACGGAATTTTTTTTTCCGTCGGTAGTCCCGACGGATTCCCGACGGAATAAATCTGTCGAGTCTGCCGACGGATCTCATTCCGTCGGTAGTCCAAATGACCCGTTTCGAAACCGGGTCTGATATCTGTCGACAATTCCGTCGGTCCGTCTGTCGGTAGTACCGACGGACTTACCGACGGAAATTTAATTTTAGCATTTTTTTAAGAAAAATATATCCGTCGGCTTCTGTCGGTAATTCCGTCGGTACGTGCCGACGGAACTGCCGACGGATCTAGATTTTATATTTTTTAAATTCGGGATTATATTCAGTCGGTGTCCGTCGGGGGTTCCGTCGGTAGTGCCGACGGAATTATCCGTCGGCAAGTCAACCCAAAAAAAAAAATTAATGACCCGACCCGACCCCCGAACCCGGGTGTGTGGGCGCCTAGTGAAGGGCGCCTACCACTCGGACAGATGTGTTACTTGTTCGTAATTGTAGTATTAATTGTATATGTACTCATTTTCGACCCATTTTTTTTTTTAAATTCACAAAATTAATTTCTTTCAAATATATCAAATAATTAAATTTGAAATCTATAATTTATATTTTTATAATTTATATATTTTAAAATACTAAAATATTCATATTTTAACTAAAATACTAATATTTTTTTAGTAAAAAATTCATTTTTTTGCTAATTATTTTTAAAAAAATTTCATAAAATTAATTTCATTCACATAAATTAAATAATTAAATTTGTAATATAATTTATATATTTTTAAATACTAAAATATTCATTTTTTTTACTAAAATATTCATTTTTTTGCGAATTATATTTTTAAAAAAATCAAAAAAATAATTTCTTTTCACAATTTTTAGTTGTAACTTAATGATAAATAAATATTTTTAAATTGTACATCTAATAAAATAATTAGCTTACATTATATAATTTATTCTTCATCTTCTTCCTCTTCATCTTCTTTATCTACATTTTCATTATTTGTCTCATCTTCCTCTTCATCATCATCCTCCTCCTCCTCCTCCTCCTCCTCCTCCTCCTCCTCCTCCTCTTCCTCTTCATTTTCATCATCTTCCTCATTTCCATTATCGTTTTCAATTTCGATCAATTGTGAATTTCCAGCCGTCAAGTCTACGTGGATATTCAAATCTCCCGTAAAGACTTCAGTTCTAGCCTCTATTTGTTCCGTTTGAAACGGAGAATCATCTTCATCACTCTTGTCCTTTGTAGGGACTTCTACCATTGATCTTGCCTTTACTTTGCAAACAGCGTGCCATTCAATTTTACTACGTGATGATCGTACTGGATACTTGTAGTAGTATACTTGAGATACTTGATGGGCAAATACAAATGGATCATTCCCGATATAGCTCCTTTTCGGATTAACATCGACGAGTTTGTACTCCGGATGAATCCTTGTTCCTGAAGGGCCTGAATCAAACCAATGACACTTGAACAACACTACAGTCTTTGTTGGATATCCCGGATATTCTACTTCAACGACTTCGTGCAACACCCCATAGTAGTCACTTGCATCTGCATTGTAGTTTGCACTGCTAACGCAAACACCACTGTTGGTAGTCGCTTTTCTCGATGCATACTCAGATGTATGAAATCTGTAGCCCTTCACAATATAGCCGTTGTAAGTCTTTACACGACGTAGTGGTCCTTTGCTGAGATCCTTTAAGAATCGATTCCCAAAATCGTTTGACCGTCCCTATACAGTTCAAATAATTAACATTAATTATGAATCATATTTATTTACGTAAAATTTAAGGAAATGGTACTCACACAACGTTGGAACCATCGGGCAAAATCACGTTGAAGACGAGCATCTATATCTGTATCTGAGATGTTTTGTTCTGTTCGTCTTAGTTCTTGAGTATACATCCTAATTCACAACATCCAATCACAATTAATATTAAATTACATAAATGAAGTAATGATAAAAATATGAAATACTTACTCAATGTAAGGCTGAACTTCATCACAATTCAATAACACATACGTTTGTGCTATTTCTGCCTCTCTGTTCGACTCCCACTCTCGTTCAGTGAATTTTCCTATTGATCGTCCCTTAGACTTGAATATAGACAGCATTCCATCAACCTCTTCACCGATATTGTCTGTATCTCTACCACCGTAGTTACGTGGTTCACTTCTCAACCGAGTGTTGACATGGTCTTCAAAATAATAAGAACAAAACATGCCAACCTCTTCATTCAAATATGCATTAACAATCGATGCTTCCACATTTGCCTTTTGTTTAGCATTGCGTTTCAAGTTGTGGAGATATCTGATTTATAATAAAAAAACATATATTTTAATTCAGTGAACATGCATGCATGTAGTATATATAAAAAATGAAAAATGTAAGAGTTTACCTTTCAAATGGGTACATCCACCTGTACTGCACTGGACCACAAATTCTGGCTTCATACGCTAAATGAACGGGTAAGTGTTCCATGGAGTTGAAGAAGCTAGGTGGAAAAATTTGTTCCAACTTACACAAAATCACTGGAATATCTTGCTCCAAACGAATCATATCATCGATCTTGATCGTTGAAGATGTTAAATCTCTAAAAAAAAGACTTAATTCAGTGATAGCCCTCCACACATTGAGAGGAACAACGTCTCGGAACGCAATCGGTATCAAGCGCTGCATAAAAACATGACAATCGTGACTCTTCATCCCTGAAACCTTACCCCTGTTTATGTCTGCGCATCGACTCAAGTTTGACACGTAGTTGTCTGGAAAATTCAACTCGTGAATCCAACGACACAGTTGTTGTTTCTGTGGCTTGTCCAGTGTGTAGCAAGCCTTCGGATATTTACCTGTACTGGGATCCTTTTCCAACTCTTGACGACGACAATAAATGTTCAGCTCTTCCCGGGACTTTGGAGTATCTTTCGTCTTGCCTTCTGTGTTCATCATTGTGTGGAACACATTATCAAACACATTCTTCTCAATGTGCATCACGTCCAAATTGTGTCGGATCAATAGTGAACTCCAGTATGGCAAATCCCAAAAAATACTCATTTTATTCCATCCACCTGGGATTCGACCGTTGTGTTCAGCTGCATTTTCCTCAGTAGATTTTTTCAAACCCGTCCACTGAATCTCATGTAACAACGTATGTCCTGTACGGTAACATTATACTAGAAGAAATTAATAAAACATATACGTATAACATTATACTAGATCAAATAATTGTATAATTAATTAAAATACGTACCGTTTCGAAGGGGCGGTCGATTGATTGTAACTGTTCTGTTCTTCAAGAAGTTGTTCTTATTCCTTCTAAATGGATGATCTCGAGGTAAGAACTTTCGGTGATTATCGAACCATGTAACTTTCCTACTCTTCTCAAGACTGAAAGCTTCAGAAAAATCCATACAATACGGACATGCTTGAAAACCAGCCGTTTTCCATCCAGACAACATAGAATATGCAGGAAAATCGCTAATGGTCCACAATAAAGCAGCACGCATCGTGAAATTCTGTTTTCTGAACACATCATACGTTTGGACACCACTTTCCCATAAAAAGATCAGGTCTTTTATAAGAGGCTGGAGATAAACGTCAAGCTTATCTTTTGGATTCGACGGACCTGGAACCAATACAGTTAGAAACATTGTTTGAGGTTTCAAGCACATCCACGGAGGAAGATTATACGGAGTCAGAATCACCGGCCACAACGAATACTGCTTTCCAAAGCTCCCAAACGGTGCAAAACCATCAGTACACAAACCTAGCCTCACATTCCTCGGTTCAGAAGAAAAATTGGGATACACGTTGTCAAGGTGTTTCCAGGCCTCCGAGTCCGCCGGATGTCGCATCTCCCTAGACTCGGTCGAAGACGAATCTGTTGCATGCCACGTCATGTGTTGTGCTGTGGCAGTAGATTGATACAATCTCATTAAACGAGGAATGATTGGAAGATAATACATCTTCTTGTGTGCCACTTTCTTCTTCGACGGCTTCGATTGACCAGCGAGCCCCTTCCGACGTGGCTCTTTGTAACGAGGATGACCACACATCCTACACATGTTCAGATTGCTATCTTCATCACCCCAATATAACATGCAACCGTTTATACAACAATCAATCTTCTCGACCGGCAATCCCATATTTTTCAGCATTTGCTTGCTTTGATGATACGTTGTAGGCACCTTATTCTCAGGAGGGCAGATCTCACTGCATAATTGTGTCATTTGCTCATATGCCCTGTTAGAAAGCTTGTTCTCGGTCTTGATAGCCATAAGTCGGGCATTAAATGACAGTTGAGAGTGTGAATCACAACCCGGATACAAATCTTGATCGAGAAATTTGAGCATTTCATAAAACCGAAATGCTTCATCCGTCGGCTCCTCTTCTACATTTGAAAAACCGGCTTCCATTATCATTGTTTGATACATATTGGGTTCTCCCTCCCCAAGTTGTTCTTCCCCACCAAACTGTTGTTCCCCACCGAACTGTTGTTCCCCACCAAATTGTTGTTCAGTACTCGTGCCGGCATGATTACCATATATTTATCTTTCATAGATACCAGCAGTGTAATAGTATAAAACTTGATCAAAGTTATAAGGCCAACGTACTTCGCCGTGAAATGTCCAATTATAATAATTAACAGTGAAACCATTCTTCAGAACATGTACCAAAACCTCATCAATCGACTTAAATATTTTATTCTGACATTTTTTGGCATTACACGGACACTTGATACAATCCCCATGCATGTAATGTGGTTGGAGCTTTGCAAATTCAACAAATGACACAAGTTCATTGTAAAATTCACTATTCACATTTCCTAAAATGAACCTAGGAGTTTCATACATCCATCGACGATCCGGCAAATCCATCTGTTAAACATTTAACATAAAATTCTTACAAACATCCAGAAAAATGCACAACTAAACTAAACTACACATATATAAAATGCACAATTAAAATACACAACTAAACTACAAATATATAAAATGCACAACTAATTAAACTATAACAATATAAAATGCACAACTAAACTACAAAATTTAACCAAGTAAAAAAGGAAAATGTACCGAAATTTGCTTGCTCTCATACAATTTTTACAATTTCCACGATTTTTTTCGACTGAGTGAGAAAGGGGAAAAAAGCTTCTGTAAATATTACGCGCTACCGACGGATTTTGAAATTCCGTCGGTGCGTACATTTTGAATCTACCGACGGATTCTGAAATTCCGTCGGTATGTTGCCGCCCAAAATTCCGTCGGTCGAGTACTTGGCCGACGGAATATCCGTCGGCAGACACTACCGACGGAGTTTTTATTTCCGTCGGTAACATTGGCGGAATAAAAAAAAATTGAAAAAAAAAAATAAAAAATACTTTACTTTATACCAAAATCTAACGAAAAATTATGTATTATGTATAAATTAAAAACAATAACATAAATAAACAATTCATTGACAAACAAGCATCAACCGAAATAAATATGTCCAACAGAATAATAAATAGTTCGACAGAAAAATAAATAGTTCGATAGAAAAATAAATAGTTCGACAGAAAAATAAATAGTTCAAACATCAACCATTATACGGTACAAAAAAGTCATCACCACCAATGAAATCATCCAAGCCGTCGTCTGCGGCTGCATCTGGATTTTGATCTGGAGCATTGAAAGGGGGAACTGAACCACCAACCGGAGCATCGAACTATTTGGCTAAACGACACCGTTTGGCCGCGAAACTGAATTCCGTCGGGAAGTCCGTCGGACGGTCCCGACGGATCTTGGATTCCGTCGGGAGTCAGTCGTTTCGAAAATTCCGTCGGCGATCCGTCGGGGCGGCCGACGGAATGGATTCCGTCGGTAGCCTTCCGTCGGCAAACTCCGCGTTTTTTGTAGTGACGCCGGCGTCCGTCACCCTCCCTCCAGCGCTCGCCTTGCCCTCCCGCCCACCACCGCAAGCTGGCTGCTCTATCTTTTTTTTTTTTTTTTAATTGTTCCCCAGCCATGAAATCCAACAGCCTCCTACCCCAGAAGCCAGTCACCGTTCCCCCCAAGTCCGCCGCGGCCCTCCCTCCAGCGCTCGCCGGCGCTGTTTTTTTTTTTTTTTTTTGGGTTTGTAACAAATTAATCGGCGGCGTCGCCACCCTCCCCCAGCGCTGCTGCCTCCGCATCTTCTCCCGCCTTCCGCCGCCACAAACCCCACCCAAGCCAGCCGCCGTCGTCCCCCCAGGTCGTAGGCGAAGAAACAAGTTTTTTTGTTTTTTATTTTTATTTTCGACTATTTTGGGTCGCCCAAATATAATCTCATCGACAATAGTTTGTCGATGAGAGTGTTTTTAGGCGATCCAAAATGGCCGAAAATCTTAGTTTTCTTAATTTTTTTTTTAATATTTTCTTTCGAAACACCATAGTCGATCTGAGTATTTTTGGCCGACAAATCAGAGTCGACCAGAGTATTTTTGGTCGACAAACCAGATTCGACCGAAGTATTTTTGGTCGACAAATCAGTGTCGACCGAAGTGTTTTTGGTCGAATCTGATTTGTTAAAAATACTAAGATTTTTATTTTGTTTTTAAGTTTGTTTTTTAATTTCTAAATTTTTTCTGTAGTGGTGCGGGTGGCCGCCGGAGGAGGGGCGTGTAAATTTTGTGGGAGGAGTGGCGGCCATTGTTGTGCCTAATTAGGGTTATTGTTAAAATTAAGTTAGGATTAGTTTAAATTTTGGGGGAGTGTATGTATCCTTTGTATTTTATTATAAGGGTAAAACAGGCATTTTGTATGAATATTTAATTAATAAAAGTGGAGGGGGAGTGTATTAAACAAAGCTGGAGGGGTATATACCTCAACCCATAATTATTTTGATAAAAAGGCCCATAAGGCCCATTATATGGTCCAATTATTTGCACCTCCATTTAGGTTGTGCGCACACCATCCCAAATTTGTTTAGGATAAATGCGCATTTTTCGAATTGTCTTAAATACCCTTTTATCTTTAAAAATTATTTACTAAACACACCTCACCTTAAAATCCTAATTTATCTTCTTCCTCTGTTCCTCCTCATTTTCTCCTTTTCCATCCTATTTCTTTTTTCTAGTTCACTTTCTTCTTTCTCACTCAACCACCACTATCGTCAACTGACGCTAGCCTTCCCTCTCTTTTCCCCTTCTTTCTTTTTTTCTCTTATTTTTTCTTCCTCCCTCCACCCACACCCACCAACATATTATGTTTCACTTTATGTTTCACTTTAAATCTTCCATTGTTCTAGTATCATATTTTTCTTGGAACCTGAATGATGTAATCATCCCCCCAAGCCCACCCACCACCCCTCGCCCCGTGCGTATGTGTATGTCTCGCCCTCTTTTTTATTTCGACACACCAGTGTCGATCATATACATTCTCGTCAACAAATTAAGATTTCAAAGTTTTTTTCTTTTAATTTATGAGTTTTTGTTGGATTGGATTATTTTGGAGGCACGAATTGGTGGTGACTGCTACATTCAGGGTTAGTGTTTAAATGTTGAAAGGAAGTGTATAATTTAAGGTTAGTGTTTAAATGTTGAAAGGGAGTGTATAATAGTATAGGTGCATTTAGTATTGGTATTTTATTTAAAATGTATTTTAGATAAAAAAAAATTTTACACTATTATTAAATTGAGAATAAAAGAGTCAATATTGAGATTATACTGACCAAAATTGAAACTAAAAAAACTAAAATTAATAAAGTAAAAAGTTACCTGACCTTTTGTAAATTTGGACGAAGTTACAAATCCATTTATAAATTTATCTCAAATGCCTAATTTAATTAATAAAATGACGTCCCTGCCCTTAAAAGAACAAACATTTTTTATCCTTCAAATCGTGCAAAAAAAGTAGCAACTCTTTTGTAGGACTGATTTGAGAAAAAAGGAAATCTGGGAATCTTGGATTAAATGCAATTTTCAATAGGGCAGTTGTGTTAGTGCGTGTAATAATCCCAAAAGGATTCGATGCAATAATCAATTGGGTAGGGGTTTAAGTATACAATATTTCTAAGGTAAAGTCTAGTATGCACTCGAGTGCATGTAAAGAAAAGTGTAAGTTATTAAACTGAAAAATACAACACAATATTATTAAAAAGTGTAAGTCACTATAACTAAAAATATTATTATACAGTTTAATAATTGAAAAGTGCAACACCATTTACCAAAAAGTGTAAGTCAGTAAAACTGAAAAGTGCAACATGGACTAGGGTGCACAACATGCACTCAAGTCCATAGCAGACCAACCCTATTTTTAATCAATTGGGTAGGGTTTTAAGTATACAATATTTTTAAACAGTTAAATGAATTTTAAAAAGAACATTGGTATGTGAAAAAATTCCGTCTCATCTAAAAGTTCGAACTTATAGAGAGGTGGAGAATTAATTTTTGTATATCAATTTCTAATAGTATGAAGAACACTCTCAACATAGCATAAAGTCATTACAAAGCACGATTTATGGGAAATTAAATTGTAAAACTTGCTCGTCTTCTACTGCTGTCTTGGTCATTTTTCAACGAATTAAAAGACGGGTGATAATTAAATTATTCGTCTCTCTAAATCCGTCAATTTAGTACCTATATTGTTCGTTCGGTATACTATAACTCCACAAATTTAAGTAATTATATTTACAAGATACACCAAGATATTACGTATCATCCAGAGATTTTATTCTAGCTAGAACCCAACTACTTCATGACTGGTTTGCAAATTTTTTATTTATAATCCTAAAATTAATGAAATAAAATATTTTTGATATAAACAAATTGTGAACATCGAATCGATCTAAATTACACGTGTATGAATTAATAGGCTGTTCTTGTTTGACTAATTATTGTATTTAAATTAATCAATATTTAATTGGATTAGCTTTAACCTCTCCTTTATTAAAGCATTAATCATTTAGGTGATAATCTTTTTTATTTTAATCGGTCGACAAGATCCCACATGAACACGTGATTGTTTCACGGTTTTGGTTTTCAACACATTATTTTATACTCCGTAATCTCCTCGAGGAACACAATTTTAGTTTTGATGAAATTTTTGTATTAATATGATATTGAAAATTCGTAAAAAAAAAAGTACATTAAGTTAGGTGGGGGGTCATTCAAGAAAAATGAATAGTACTCCATATTTATCTTCAACCACTCCTTTTCTTCATATAAAGGCTGTGACATATCCTAACAAATCATTTATGTCGGTACACAATAAAGCAAATAACACGTGATTTTTTATCGGTTTTTGTAATATTCCTTCACTCCAAAAAAATATCTCAATATGTTGTTTTTTTATATTTAAAATGTGTAAAATATTTATATTTAATAAATAACTACACCGTGTCATTTTAATATTCAACTAGTAAGTATGTTTGTTTTGAAAATTGAAAATTTTAAATTTCTAATTTTATTTATTTTGAAAAGTTGGTAGAATTTTTGTATTAACATCAATCAAGATATCATTCAAGAAAAATGAATAGTACTCCGTATGTATCTTCAACCACTAACCTAACAAATCATTTATGTCCGTCCACAACCTAATGCAACTAACATGTGATTGATAAGAAAAAAAAAAGTGATAAAGTTTAACTATTATGTCTAGATATTTCATTAATCTTATGTAAATTTTAAAGCAGTTGAGTCTTAATTACTCTTAATTCAATGTTTAAGTAATTATGCAGTAAATTTAATTAGAGGTAAAATTGTCAATACAACATTAAAAATTTAAGGGGATGTTTGTTTTGGAATTATGTAGGATAGGGGAAATCCTGGATGAGAAAATCTTGATGAATAGTAAGGGGGTGTTTGCAAACTGTATAAACAGCTTAAAAGCACTTCTAAAAAGTAAAAGTTGTGAGAGGGCAACTTTAAAAAAAGTGATTTTGGAAGCAGTTTGTAGAGTTTGCAAACACCCCTAATTGTGTGTTTGTTTTGAGATTTTGAGTAGTATGGGATGTAATTTTATGTCAAATCAAATTGTGTAAGAGTAGTTGGATGAGATGTAATAGTAGAATGTAAGGGCAAGCTTGGTTTGATGGAAAAGGTGTGAAAAACTTATTTATCCCACCTTTTCCGTTGTTTGGTTTACTATATTAAGGCCCTAGTATTTATTTGGGCTCGAGTCAATTTTCCCACATTTTTCCACATATGCATGATTATGTATCTTAGGGAAGGGGGTAAGTTTATTTGTCCATCATTCCAAACACACAAATTAGTTCAATATTTTAATTTGTGAACAGTGCAATCCCATTTAATCCTATCCTAATAAATATATTTCGTCTAACAAATCAAACTAGTCCTAATAGTAGAATGTATAGGTATTTTTAAGGGTGATGTAGTTGGATAGAGAAATTCGAACGTGAAATCCCGAAGTAGAACTAGAACGTGGAACGTTACATTCCACGTCCGGACGGGTGAGTCCCAAAACAAAAACCCCCTAATAAAAAAGGAAATGCAACTATAATTTAAAACATTGAAAAAAAAAAGTGACTATCTTTATCGAACGTAATAATGAAAGATGAGTCATATATCATTTTTATTTTAAATATACTCGATGGGTTCAATTTGTTTAGATGAATAATGTCTATAAATAGGAAACATACTCCTTAGCAAATCAATCATCAATACCAAGCCATGGCCACATTATCCAATTTCATTGCCCTTTTCCTCTTCATAGCCTTCACACTAGTCCACTCGCAAGACATCACCACATTCACCCACGACACCTTTTCCCCCAAACCAAACGGCGACGAGCTAATCTACGAGGGCGGCGCCCACGTCCCCGAGGGCTCCGGTTTCGTGCGCCTCACGAAAACGGACCCCTCGGGCCTCCCCGCAAGCTGGAGCTCGGGGCGAGTGGTCCACTCGTGGCCTGTCGCATTCTGGGAAGAATCCCCCGCGCGACAGGCCACTTTTGAGACCACTATAAAATTCCGCGTCACGCCGTCCGCGCAAGGCGCGGCCGACGGGCTCGCGTTCTACATTGCCCCGGTTAACACTCTCTTAAACGAGACGTCCTCCGGGGCGAACCTCGGGATCTTCACGGGTCCCACGGGGACTGCTCCCTCGGTATTCGCTGTCGAATTCGACAACTACGTCAACCCGTGGGACCCGAGTTTTCGACACATTGGAATCGACATCGAGTCCAGAGTGTCGAAAACTACCACCGAGTTCGATAGTGCCACGGGGGAAATTGTGACTGCCCGCATAAATTACAACCCTAACACGAGGACTATAACCGTTGTGGCTACTTCGGGCACAAAAACGGCGTCGTTGAGCTATGTTTTCGACTTAAAGACAATTTTGCCCCAGCACGTAGAAGTCGGAATCTCGGCGGCGACGGGACAAGACGCGGCGCATCTTGGAGTTCACGACCTCGTCTCGTGGTACTTCACGTCTTCCCTCGTTGCTGATAGTGTCAACGATGACGAAGCCTACATTCGCCAGATAGTTTGATATGCTATGTTATGTTGGGTGTTTCTTCGTTCCTTAATTTTAATAAAATTGACTCTCTTTCGTATTCGGTTTAAGGATCGATTAATATTAATAAAAAAAAAAAAAAAAACTTTGTTTGGTGCTAGATAGTGATTTTAAATAAAATTATATACAAAATTCGAACCTTAATAGATGATTAATTCATAAAATAAATTATATCTCTATGTACATACATTTATTTATTTTTGCCTGTTGATTGGACATAAGTATGGGAGATCTGACATGTGTAAATAATGCATCAATGTATTTATTGCTTTATTGACAACTTTTTATTACATTTGGATGACATTGAAATCCACACCAACTTTAGTAGGTGTGTAATTGAATTAAAAACCCCTATATCCAAACCTGCCAATAAAATTTTCAGACTTTTGACCGTAATTTTCAGCTGTTTATGGGCCCCGGGTAATAATTTGTGGATAAGATAAGATAAGATAAGATTAGGATAAGATAGCATAAAATCACGACACGATGAGAATTTGTGCTTAACGAAACATAAAGACGATGGTAAGATTATGATAAGATAGCATAAAATTAAATCACGATACAATTAGAACTTGTGCTAACAAGACACAAAGACGGAAATTTATTTATCCACAAGACATTACTTGTTGTAACAGTATATATATATTTTTTACATTATTATATATTACACGTTGATGTAAATGTTACTTTTAAATGTAGAGAGAATGACAGATAGAGAAAAAAGTAAAATATAAAGTGAAGTGAAAAAAATAAAGGTTGGGGAGAGGGAGGGGCCGTGACGGCCTTGTGTAGTGGTAGGCGGGGTGGGGGGGTCGGCCGAAGTAGAGGGAGGGGGCGCGAAGGCCGCAGCGGCGGGAGAGGGGTGCGATGGCCGACGGGGGAGGCGGTGGCGGGGCCGACGGTGTGTGAGGGGATGGGCAGAAATGAAGAGATAGAGGGGAAGATTAAGGTTTTGTTGTGGAAAATTAGGGTTTGTGGTTGTGGATAGTAATATAAATTTTATGTAGAGAAGGGTATTTATGATAATTAAGGATGGATGTTACCTGATTTTAAGGGAGTGTATAAATCGGGGGAGTACGTCTATCTGAAATGGAGGTTTAAATAGTCAAACCCATAATTAAACGAGAAGGAAAAATATGAATTGAGGCCCGAAGCTCAAGCCCATGTTTAGGCTTATTACAGCAGGCCTTATTTCCTTTAGATGTCAGTCGTGTAAGTGACCATGGACCCACCTTTATTGCTGAGCCGCTGCAGCTCAAAGTCAGTAGCCCATGTGGAAAAAGTGTTCCTCATTTCGTACAAACTTTATATGTAAATACACTATCGGTCCGTTTATAAATTTTTTTTTACTTTTTTTATACATAAATTAACAAAAGTGATTAAATACTAGATGCATATAAATGATATGATTAAACGAGGGAAAAAGTAAATATAGAATGAATTGAAAGAATAAAAAATATATATATATTTACCAAAAAGGGTATGAGAAGTTTATAGATGGACGACGAACCAAAAATATAAAATGGAAAGCTTATAAAACGGAGAGAGTGTTTTTTTTATTTGACCAAACATTATATACACATCTACTTTATATATAAACAATCAATATTTTTTGGTAAAGTCTAGTATACACTCGAGTGCATGTGCACCCTAGTCTAAAGAAAAGTGTAAGTTATTAAACTGAAAAGTACAACACAATATTACTAAAAAGTGTAAGTCACTATAACTAAAAATATTATTATACAGTTTAATAATTGAAAAGTGCAACACCATTTATCAAAAAGTGTAATTACGTCAGTAAAACTGAAAAGTGCAACATGGACTAAGGTGCACAACATGCACTCGAGTCCATAACAAGCCAACCCATATTTCTTAAAATTCACCGTAACGAATCATACATACAAAGTTTGTACTCCTTCCGTCCCACAGGAATTTGCACACTTTCTATAAATGGATGTCCCATACCAATTTGCACACTCCATAAAAGGAAATATCTTCATAACCCCACCCTCAAAATATACTCTTATTTACCCATATGCCATTACTTTTCCACACTCAATCTACTTTTTACTTTTCTTTATTCATAAAACTTTACAAAACTACCCCTCAAAACATCACTCATTACACTTTTTCTTACACATTTCTTAAATTGTGTGCCCACCCAAATGTGCAAGTTCCTATGGGACGGAGGGAGTACAATTTAAAAGCAAACCATCCCTTTTTTCTTTTTTTGGCCAAGGGGAAAGCAGCAGTAGCCTGCCAATATTTAAAGGGGAGAGCAGCTGCCATTTCAGAGGAGGTGGATTTTAGAGAGAATAAAATCATAAACAAAATCTAATTAAGAGGAAATATTATATACTCACCGTCAAAGGGATAGAAATAGGCTGGGTTAGGTTAGCTTTACATGAAAAAGTTTGGACCTAATTTGAAAAAGTTTGGGCCTAATTTATAAATATTTAGTATGAGCCTGACCTGTTATTTATGATAGACATTTTTTATAGCCTTGACCTGGTCTTTTAAGTAAATAGGTATGTTAAATATGTAGTTCAATATTCAAAGTTGCAAATAAAATTTAGTACAAGCCTTTTAAAAGCCTATTAGATATGTTAAATATGTAGTTCAATATTTAAAGTTGCAAATAAAATTCACGACCAAAACTAATTGCATTACAACAATGAGTTTAAATACAAACATTATAACAAGTTCTCAAGTACTAAAATAAATTTAATTTACTTTAATTTATTATAAACGTTAGTACTAAATTTTAAGAATTATTTATTATAAAATATATATAAATATAATATATATATAATCTTAAATATGACGGCATGTTAGGCTTATAAGGCTTTATATAATGCATGAGCCTAGCCTACTTAACTAAATAGGCTTTTTAAAAAGCCTTAGCCCGACTCATATTATAAATAGGCTAGGCCTAACAAGGCTTTTAATAGGCTAGGCCGTAGGCCCCTATCGGGTAGCCCGGCCTACTTCCACCCCTATCCGTCCATCAATATTTTTCATACTTTTTTAAAATTCCTCATTTACTATATTTATAATTTTACATAAAATATCATTATTTTTAAATTCACAAATATATATATATAAGTTAACTCATTTATTTACTTTCTACATAAATATTTACAAAATTACTTTTTAAAACTCTACCATTATTATACCTTCTAAAAAAGTGTGTTAATAATTACTCATTCCGTCCGCCTATAAGCTTTTTATTTTACCATTTTGGTTCGTCCGTCTATAAACTTTTCATACCTTTTTTGGTAAGTATTTTTTCTTACACTTCATTTTATATCTTATTATCTCTCTCTATCTCTCTCCTCTCTCAATCACATCACTTGTACTATATATATTATTTAATCACTTTTTTTAATCTCTGTGTCAAAAAGTAACGTGAAGCTTATAGGCGTACGGAGAGAGTACATGTGAATGGTATTTCGGGACAGGGGATATTTTGTGCATCCTACATCTTAAAAAAATAAAAAAATCTAGTGGTATATTTCCACTAGCTACCCAAAGCAAAACCTCACCAATCATCATCAATAGCTACCCATGGTCACCATCACCAATTCCAAGCTCTCCTTCATTGCCTTGGCCTTGGACTTGTTCCTAATGCTAGTCCACTCACAAGACATCACCTCCTTCACGTACAAGGGCAGTGCCCATGTACCCCAGGGGTCCGGATTCCTACGCCTCACGGAAACCGACTCCTGGGGAATCCCAGTGAGCTGGAACACTGGCCGAGTCATACACACTCGGCCAGTGGCACTCTGGCAAAATTCACCTGCAATGCAGGCGACATTTGACACCACAATTCAATTCGTCATCACACCCTCGTCTAAAGGCGCGGCCGACGGCCTCGCCTTCTACATCGCGCCTCCCAACACTACCTTCCGCGAATCTTCCTCGGGACACAACCTCGGAATCTTCGACGATCCCACGGGCGCCACTCCCTCCCTCTTCGCCGTCGAATTCGACACCTACGCCAACCCGTGGGATCCGAATTTTCGACACGTTGGAATCGACATCGAGTCCAGAGTGTCGAAAAATACCACGGGGTTTGATAGTGCCACGGGGCAACTGGTGACCGCACGCGTAAACTACGACCCTAACACGAAAACCGTAACCGTAGTCGCCAATTCGGGCACACAAACGGCGTCGTTGAGCTATGTTTTCGACTTAAAGACAATTCTACCCCGGTACGTAGAAGTCGGAATTGCGGCGTCCACGGGAGAAACCGCTTCGCAGCTTGGAGTTCATGACCTTATTTCATGGTATTTCACTTCTTCCCTTGTCTCCGACAATCTTAACAACAACATTCTTCAGTATGTTTGATACAATGTTAATTATATGTGTTTCTCAATCTCTTAATTTCAATAAAAACGCATCACGTTTGCCCGTAAGTGTTAATATAAGATGACCATTTCCATTAATTTCGTTTAATCGGTCAAATAGTTCCATAACTTTCAACTTTTTTTAATTCGATTTCGACAAAGTTAAATTGACTAATTTAGTCTCTATTTTTTTTGTAATTTATTATGTTTTGATTTTAAAAAAAAGTTAAATGTACCAATATAGTTCCATTTTTTTGTTTTTTTTTTACAGTTTGTTCTGTTTTGTTCCCAAAAAAAAGTAAATTTATCAATTTAGTCCCATGTTTTTGCAATTACGTTTAACCTTTTTGTGACAAAAAATAGATCAAATTGCGAAAAAAATAGACTAAATTAATTGGTACATTTAACTTTTTTGGAACTAGAACAGAACAAATTACAAATAAATAAGACTAAATTGTACATTTAACTTTTATGGTACCTCTTCAAAAAAAATAGAAAGTTATAAGATTAAATTGACTTCTATATTCCATTCATTTACAACTTGTTTAGCAAAATACGAACCAAATAGTTCAATTGATGATATTATACTCCATCCGTCTTGAAAGAAATTTCTCATAGATTTAGAATACAGAGATTAAAAAATATGATAGAATAAGAGAATGTTATACTCCTTCCGTTGCACACTCTAAAAAAGGAAATAACTCACATAATTTTTATCAATATTACCCCTCCTTTATTTTACTTGGACCCACAATTTAACTCAATTTATAACTTTAGTCAAATCTTCACACATTTTAATCAATAAATTACCAATAATACCCCTTCTTTATTCTACCATACACATCACTATATTCAATTTTCTTAATTTCCGTGCCCGTCAAACCATGCACAAAATCATGGAAAAGAGGGAGTAATTGATTTGCACGGAGTATTATTTTATGAAATAAACTAACTTCTTGATTTAAATAATTCCTTCCAAATTCAATAAGCTCCGTACATACATTTATTTCTCTTTTTCGTGTTTGGTCATTAGCAGAGGATATCTGACATGTGTCAATAATGGACCATGTGTAATTTAAGTTTTTCGAAGTTTGAGCCTAATTTCCAGCATGTATAGACCACATGAAATTAGTGTACAATTTTCTTTATGATAGCGACACAACACTGTACATAGGACTAAACACGAATGCAGCACGATAATTTTCAAAATCCTGCTAATATAATAGGACTACAATTTTTTTTTTGTATCAACACGACACGACTTGATAATAACAAAAAAATTAAGTTTAATGGGCTGAGACGAACACGACATAATACGAAAATTCAGTGTCGTTATCGTGTCGTAAGACTCTAATTTCAAGATAGCTCATGAAGTTGCAAAAGGGTAAGTGGTAACCATGGAGTGGTCAATTGTGTTTCTTTGAAGCAGTACAATAATTGACACATGTGTAGGTCCACCATTGCTTTTAAAAAACAGCTTTACGTACATGCAGGTGTGTGGGGTTTAAATCATTTCTGACGGTGAAAATTCTGATATATGCCGTACGTTTGAGTAGTGAGAAACAGCTGGTCTTCTTACTATTGTGAATGTTTTCTGTTTTTTCAGTGGATATTCGGTCTAAAGTCCGACTAATTGAGTTAATCTATACACAATTTATCAGCCAGAGCTAAATTTGAAAATAAACAAAGCTCCGTATAAATTGATCTATTTAAAAAAAAAACGTTTATAACTTGAGTTTCAACCTGATACCTATTTAAGCTCGACTCAATTATTTGTATATTTACATGTACTACTCCCTCCGTCCGCCTATAAGCTTCCCGTTACTTTTTGGCATAGAGAGAAAAAGTATGATATAAAGTGATGTGTAAGAAAAAGTATTTATTAAAAAAGGTATGGGAAGCTTATAGGCGGACGGACCAAAATGGTAAAATGGGAAGCTTATAGGCGGATGGAGGGAGTATATCTGTTGGGTGGAGTTTAGCTGGGCCTTTGGGGGTATATGCAGACTTTATTTTGGCCTCTTGCAATTTGGGGCATTTCCACTAGATTAAGGCCCTATGGGCCTTTTGGAGAATTATTTTGGGCCTACTTTAGGCCTTTTTAGTTTTTATTTGGGCCTTGGACAGGATTGGCTCTAAAATGAGCCTTTTCTTTTGGTGGTTCTTTTAGAGTATTTTCTTTGTACCTTTTCATTTAGGCTAATTTTGGTGGGGATGAGATAAGTGAGTGTAAATAATAGGGAGATTATTTAATGAAAATTGTACAAATTGCACCATACGGTTAAGTGCATACAAGTGCGATTCTTATATAACGAGATATATAAGTATTTTATTATGAGTGGTTGATTTGATAATTTGTATGTTGATTTGTAGGGTGAGAAATTTTTCTTAATTTATTTCTCAGTAAACAGAAACACTTGGAACATATCAATAATTATCTTATTATATAGTGATTTTTTTCGGACCAAATCAAAAAAAAAAAAAAGAAAAGAAAAGAAATTGAGACAATTTCAAAAAAAAAATATATATATAAAAAAAATATATATATAATATTTCAGATTGGCCGGTCCAAATGTCCCTCCTACCAGCACGTTACGTATATTATTCAACAACTGCCGAATTACTCATCATAATATAAAAATAGTTATTCTTATCCAACCTTATAGAAAATTCAAACACTAATTTTTTTTTTATTTGAAAAGGAATTCAAACATTAATTAGAAGAAGTTTCCACGGAATAGCAAATTTTTTGAAAACTAAGACTAATTAGACGAGAATAAGATGATATTTAAATTTTACGAATTTTAAAGTATAATTTACTTTTAATTTGAACTATCAAACCGTCGATAAGGGTTGAAATGAAGTTAATCTACCCTAAATTTCAACTATCAAATATGACCTTAACAGCAAACAAATCAAATTTATTTAACTTATAAGGGAGTATGGGGGTATTCCGATAAAAACAAAAAAAACTTTTATGAAATGATCTACTACATGAGACGAGTTTCGATCACGTGTAAATTGTATGACTCGTTAACTTAAAATTGGTATCGTCTCACATAAGATTCCCTCCCAACTACTAGAAGAAACTTTCCTCGGATTAACAATATATATTTGGTCCAAAGTCATGTCACCTTTTCCTCCAAATTAAAGACCCAACCACTAAGTAATTTAACGAAGCACGTAACTCAATTTCAACCTAGAATTGGTCTAATATTAATAAATAATTAAAACGTACCTAATCAATGACTAATATTGTAATTAATAAATAGATAATACATAGAATGTGACAAAATTTTTGCCTACAAAAAAAATCCAATATGCTTCCCCAACTCCCCCTCCTCCATTTCATCCTCGTCCTTATCTCACTACGATTTTCTTCAGGTTCAATCGCAAAACCCGGCTGCCCCGACCGATGCGGAAGCTTATCAATCCCGTTTCCGTTCGGGGTCGGGTCGGGTTGCTCTTTAGGGCCATCCTTTCAAATCAGCTGCAACACTTCGGCCAACCCGCCAACACCGACCCTATCCATTTTCGGTACGGAAATAGTGGAGCTAAACCCGACCCAAATTCGGGTCAAGTTCCCGAATTTGGCTTTAGCTACTTACGGAAATGGTACGGTGCAGCAGTATAACGTTATTGGTACTTTGTCAAATACACAATTTACGTTTTCTTATGATAACTGGGTCACCGCCATCGGCTGCGACGACACGTTGGCGGTGACTGGACGAGCCAACCGCAGCTTCTTTGGCGGCGGTTGCGTAGCGTGTTTGCGTCTTGCCCGGATGATGGTGACGGGTATGCCCTCGGTATTGGATGTTGCCGGACCCCGATTCCTAGAGGTAATTAATTAATCTACATCTCGTTTGGTAGACATGTTGAAATATCTATAGTTAGCCGTCCTCTTATATTTAGTCGCTTTAAGTTTGATTTTTTTAAAAAAAAATTATAATTAAAAAAAAAAAAAAGTAATTTTCGTTGAGTTGAAAATTGAAGGATTGAAATGTATTTTTACATTTTTCAGATTACTTTATTTTTTATATATTTTAATGATGTTTTTAAAAAATGTGCAATACATTTTTTTAAAAATTTTATTAATTTTTTTCAGATTTTAATATATTTATAGGACCAAAATCGACACTTGGCCATAGTCCCTATATTTTTTTTTTTATAGAAGCGAATTTAGATTCATAACTTTCTACCTTTTTTTTAAATGGTCCAACAAAAGTTAAATGTACTAATTTAATCTCTTTTTTTTTTTGCAATTTATTCTGTTTTAGTCCCAAAAAAGTTAAATTTACCAATTTAGTCCCATTTGTTTGCAATTTGTTATGTTTCAATCCCATAAAAGTTAAATATAATTGCGAAAAATGAGACTAATTTGATACATTTAACTTTTTTGGGATCAAAACAGAACAAATTGTAAAAAAATGGTACTAAATTGATATATTCAGCCTTTTTTGGATCGAAACCGAACAAATTGTAAAAAAATGAAACTAAATTGGTACAATTAACTTTTTTGTGACCATTTCAAAAAATGCTAAAAGTTATATGACTAAATTGACTTCTATCCCCAAATTTATTATTATTTTTTTTTATTACGAGTTTGAAAATTTATGGTAAATTTGAATTTAAAGGACTACCATTGATAAAAAAATAATAATAAAGAATCTATTTTTGAAGTCCTTAAGTATTTAAATACCTAATTGTATAGGGCAATTTTTTTCATTAAATAATAAATGTATTCAACATAAATAAAAACACTTGAATTTCATAATACACATAGAAGATCACTACAAGAAAAGAGGTTTTTAGTATCAGAAAATTGGTATCGGATGCATTTTCCGATACTAAATCTTATCATTTAGTATCAACAATAAAATTATTGATACTACTTGCATACTTGGTATCAAAAGATAAAATTTTGATACCATTAATTTTATTGCATCCGTTATTTTTTGATACTAAAGTTATTTTGGTATCAGATTTTTTTTTATTGATACTACTTAGTTTTTGCATCAAATAATTTTTTGATACTACTTATCATTAGTATTGAAAATTTAATTTTTGATATTATTAATTTTATACTTATACTATTAGTAATTGTTTTATTGATACTACTTATTTTTTGAATCAAATAATTTTTTGATACTACTTATCATTGGTATCAGAAATTTAATTTTTGATACTATTAATTTAATTTTTAGTATTAGTAATTGTTTTATTGATACCACTTATTTTTTGTATCAAATATTTTTTTGATACTACTTATCATTGGTATCAGAAATTTAATTTTTGATACTATTAATTTAATTTTTAGTATTAGTAATTGTTTTATTGATACCACTTATTTTCTGTATCAAATATTTTTTTTGATACTATTTATCAGTGTTGTCGGAAATTAAAATTTTGATACTATTAATTTTATTTTTAGTATTAGAATTTTTTTTATTGATACCACTTATTTTTTGTATCAATTTTTTTTTTGATACTACTTATTATTGGTGTCGGAAATTGAATTTTCGATACTATTAATTTTATTTTTATTATTAGTAATTGGTTTATTGATACCACTTAATTTTTGTATCAAATATATTTTTTGATACTACTTATGATTGGTGTCGGGAAATTTAATTTTCGATAATATTAATTTTATTTTTAGTATTAGTAATTATTTTATTGATACCACTTTTTTTTGTATCAATTTTTTTTTTTTTGATACTACTTATCATTGGTGTTGAAAATTGAATTTTCGATACTATTAATTTTATTTTTAGTATTAGTAATTGTTTTATTGATATCACTTATTTTCAGTATCAAATATATTTTTTGATACTACTTATCATTGGTGTCGAAAATTTAATTTTCGATACTATTAATTTTTTTTTTAGTATTAGTAATTATTTTATTGATATCACTTATTTTTTATATCAATTATTTTTGTTATACGGAGTTCTATTTATCATTGGTATCCGACATTCACTTCCGATACCAGAAATTTAATAGTAATGATAATTGGTATCCGACATTCACTTCCGATACCATTAGTCATATTCATATATAAATATATATATATATATGCTCCACTTATTTTGTTGTATTAATTTTTTTACAATAATAATAATAATTGTTCTTCTCCCCCCTTTCATCCCCAAAGCGTTCTACTAAACTGCTTGTTGCATTTCTACTATAAATCCCCAATCTTCAATTTCAAACCCAATGACAATTTTGATGTATAAATCGTCAACAATAACGTATTATTGTGAATTTGTGATCTGATTCTGAGAATGATGACCTCCATTGAATCCGACCGACCTCCGCGTGACTCCACTGAATCCGGCCGACCTCCGCGTGACTCCACTGAATCCGACCGACCTCCGCGTGACTCCATTGAATCCGGCCGACCTCCGCGTGAATCCACTGAATCCGGCCGACCTCCGCGTGACTCCACTGAATCGGACCGACCTCCGTGTGAATCCACTGAATCCGGCCGACCTCCGCGTGAATCCACTGAATCCGGTCGACCTCCGCGTGACTCCACTGAATCCGGCCGACCTCCGCGTGACTCCACTGAATCCGGCCGACCTCCGCGTGACTCCACTGAATCCAGCTGATAGTGTTCGCCGCGCCTCCACTGATCATTGTTCCATCTGTAGAGGGAGAACAAGAGAGAGAGATCGCGCAATGTTTCCTTTTCATCATTTTCGTGCAGGTAATTTATTATTATTTTGGATTCACAAATTTGATACGAATATATATATTTCCTGTTATTTATTGTAGTTAAGCGTTGTTAATTTGATATGAATGATGGCGTTTTGTCGTTGTTCATTGGATTTTAGTTGTCCTGCTAAATTTTGCTTTCCAGTAACTAACAGTACAATGTTGGATTTTGAAATATTCAATAAGATTTGTTGAAAATTTTGGAAGTTTCTGAATGAATTATTATTTGTTCTAGAATATGGCTTAACCAACTACCACTGATTTCTCCTACCTCAGTAGAATTTGCTGAAAATTTATTTAAGTGTGTGGAGATAGGTCTATAGTATTGCTAGTTTAAGTTTGACTGTTCAGTACTCATTGTTTGGCATCTACGGGCTTTTATTTTTCTTCTTACTCCAACTCGAACTGATGGTAGTAAAGCATGTGAATTGTATTGTATGTATAATTGCCATTAAAAGAATTAAACACTTCTTTGATCTTTTATGCAGTTAATTAAGTGAGTTCCATATAGCTTTGACTGAACGTTTAGATTAATCAAATTATTTCAACTTCAGTTTAAACAAAATCATCAACTAGTTTCTCATTCTCATGTTCTATTTGAATATTTTTCATATGCTAACTGAAGGATTTTGGTAAATGCTATGGAATGTATCTTTTTAGTTTTTTTAGATGACTGTTGTTGTGTCTAATTCTGCTTCTAACCTGCTAAATAAAGGATCTCGAGTTCATGTATAAGAAGTAGTAATGATAAACACTAGTTCATATTATACCATATGACATTCATACTTCATTGTGCTTTCATGTTCAATTCTCTCTGTTAATTTTCATCTTCTTTCAGGTTCTTCCCTCCTGGAATTTCTTTGTTCAAGTCCTCTACGGGATATTTTGTTATCATTGTGATGGCGAAGGTAAGAGCATATCATTCTTTAAAATACAAATTATATTTCTTCTAAAGAATTACTTATGCTTAAATATATTTTTTTCATGATAAACAAACGATGGAGTAAGTATCCTTTCAATGAAGGGATCTTCATCTTGACATGCTGAAATTGTCGATGAAACATTATGTAAAATGTATACTCTAATATATGAAGTAATATGAATTATTCACCGTGATCTATTTGCAGGAAATTTGATTTGTCTACTGACATTGGGCAACCAGAGTAGAAATACTACTTACAACTTGATTGAGTCATGAAGTTCTTAAACACTTCATGTTCGACCGCCTTGTTCGGGTGAAAACCAAAGTTGATTCACATAATTTCTTTAGATACGAACAGAGCATTCCATCACTTCACTAAACAGAAGGTGCTTTCATTTACTTTGATTTCATTACAGTATTTGGTTATGAATAAGGTTTTATTCTCTTCAAGTAGAAATAAGATTGAAAAATTGCTAAAATTGATTGTGATGATGAGACATATGACTGCACCCGATTGGCAAGATCAGTTTAGTAAATATGTAGTCTAAGGAACCATACTGGCTTGAACATGTCATGGGAAGATTAAAAAAGAAGAAGCTTGGTTTAAGCATATGCAATTAAAATAATGCTTTACATGCCTTCTTAATCATCTTCTAATTGAACACCTATTATTAATACTTCCTAGAGAAACATATGTCCATTGATTCTTTCCTCGACATTCTTAACGAGTCCTAATTCTGAAGCATTTGTTAATATTCGATGGTTGCTGGGGGTGGTTATAGCTGGTATATTTGGATTTTATGCCCAAGTATAAGCTACACTATTTGTTTAGTGTACTTGCACTCTTCTTACGGTATCCTGTATGGTTATACGTCTCAACATAGAAAAGTGTGAATAGACAGACTGTTTGCCATATTTTGCTTAATGTCTCTTTTCATGAAATTTGGTTTTCCTGAAAACTGCGTATTAAGGCAGGTGCTTCTAGGGAGCATGAAATTCTTGCTGAAATAAGAGATGTTGTTTTTGCTTTTATTCGTAAAGCCAGAAAAGAAGTCAAAGTTGTCATCAGTAGTTCTGAAGATATTGATCATGTAACTTGCCTGATGCTTTCCTTCTTGTTTTCAGCTGTATTTATTGCCATAACCTAATCTCTATCCCATTTTAGTTCAAATAAATACTGTTTTTCTTTCTGGATGCTTTTTTAAGATTTCATTTTTGCTGAAATTTACAGTGCTCCACTCTGGGGATTCGTTGTTGCTTTTATGTTGTTCAATGTATAAGGTTAGTAAGTTAAAAGTATCCACAAGTTTCCTCACTGATGTTAATGTGAGGTGTAAACATGTTCAACTTACTAACGTGTGGCAGTTTAACTTTTTAACTTGTAGGATCTAATCTCCATTGCCGGATTGCACTTATTCCTGTCACTGTAAGTCTTCAAAATGGAAATGACAAGATTTATCGTCTTGCGCGCAACATTTAACAGCAACCTTGGCATTAGAGAGTGCTGGTATAAGTGGGAGTTTTCATGGACCTAAGTTTAGACCCCGAGATGAACTGTTTTGGTTCAATAAGCAAGAACTTTTGTTGTCCTTGGTTCATTTTATCCTTTTCCAGGTTAGTAATCACTTATTTTTTCTTTGAATTCTTAGATAAGCTAACTGACACACACAATCTTTTTATTTTAATTCTGCAGAATGTGTTTAAGCTTGCTTCATTCTTTTGGTTCTTGGTAAATAATTCGTCTTCTCCTTTCTCATTCAATCAAAGATTTGACATGAAAAGATCACTACTTTTAGGCTGTTTTAGGAACACATTATTTTCTAAGTTATATAGTCACGTTAAGTGAGATGTTCTGAGAAGCTTTTATCTCTTATTTCAGTGGCAGTTTGGCTACAATTATTGCTTCATAAGGAACCACCTCCTTATGTATCTTCGACTAATTGTGGGGTATGCATACATAAATTATTTATAATTTGTATTTCAGTGGCAGTTTTTTCTCTTCAAGTTAGCTGATATCCCTACTTTGTTTGTTGCCTTAAACTGCCCTGACCATGTTAACTTGCATAATATATTGAAGTGGTTGGAGATGAAGCTGATAGGCCTTGATTGCTTCTAACTTGGGTTGATAAAATGAAACTAGATCTATGCCATTATGTGTTAACATATGTGTGATATATAGGTATCAGATGGGTTGATAAATATGGTACTTATGGTTCATTGCTGGTAAATTTTATTTAGATGTGAATTATTGATTGTGTTCTATTTGCAGGATATTTGATTTGTCTACCCACATTGGGCAATCAGAGCATGTATATTACATACATCTCAATTGAGTCATAAAGTTCTTGAAAAGTACTTTATGTTAGATATTTTGTAATGGAGCTTATATACACTAATATACTTGTGGTTCATTGTTGATAAATGTTATTTTGATATTTGAATTAATACTATGAAGGACAAATAAAACTTGATTTGAATCATATTGAATATTAACATTTTATGCGTGTAATAAAGCTAATGTGATTTTTGCTATTCGGAAATTAATATTAAATTTTTTTATAATATCATTAATTTTAGAATCAGTCGGTACTGTTTTAAATACAATAAATATAATATTGTATCAAAAAATTAATATAATTATCCGATGTTAAATGCTTGTTTTGATACTAAAGAATTCAATCTTTTAGTATCCGAAAATAAGAATTCAATCTTTTAGTATCAGAAAATATTTATTGATACTATATATTTAGTATTGTTAAAATTAATTGATATTAAAAATACAATGTAGTATCAAAAAAAATTGATACCATTATTCGATATTATTTGATACTAAATATTTCTCTGATACTAAAGGTCATATTCTTTAGTATCAAAAAAATATTTATTGATACTATATATTTAGTGTCGTAAAAAATAATTGATACTAAAAATACAATGTAGTATCAAAAGAAATTGATACCATTATCCGATACTAAATATTATTTTGATACTAAAGGGTTCAATCATTTTGTATCAAAAAATATTTATTGATACTATATGTTTAGTATCGATAAAAGTTTACGATACTATAAATGTATTATTGTATCAAAACAAATTGATACAATAATCCGATACTAAATACAATTTTGATACTAAAGAGTTCAATCCTTTAGTATCAGAAAATATTTATTGATACTATACATTTCTGATACTAAAGGGTAACCCTTTAGTATCAGAATTTTTTTTCTGATACTCAGTCTTTAGGATCGGGAGTATAGGTATCGGAAGTTGCATCGAAAATAAATTTGATACCAATACCCTTTGGTATCAAATATTTCATTTTTAGTATCAAAAAAAATCCGATGCTAAAAACCTCTTTTTTTGTAGTGGATTCTCAAGGCTCAAAGTATTCAACCATGTAAGATGTTCATGTTTTACTATTTTTACTCACAGGCACCACTACCATAGCTATGAATTTAAGTGACGCAAGTGGGAATTGGAGACGACCGAAGCTTTACCCTAGCAGCTATGCCTTTGTGGGGGAGAAGGGGAACTCAACTACTCAATCACAATTTTCGTATCGTCTCAACGACCTCGATAAATCGAAGTCGCTCTTCTTCGCTGACAATTGGGCGGCTAGAAATACGCCTCCGACATTGTTCGACTGGAGAATTGGGGTTGAGAATTGCGAGCAAGCACGACGGAATCTAACCACTTTTCTTTGCCATGGCAATAGCATTTGCTCCGATTTTGATTTGAACGTCGGAGGATACCTTTGTAGTTGCCCCCAAGGATATGAAGGCAATCCTTACCTCTCCCCAGGATGCATAGGTTGGTGTTTTTATTAATTAAGGTTAATTTTATTCTAAATTTTATATCGTTAAAGACTTTTAACTAGACAAGCTAATAAGTTAATTAAAGAAGTTTTTTGTATTGGTGCAAGGTAGATAGTAACGAATGAGAGACTAAAGGGTGTCGCTACAGGAAAATTTACGTGTATAGTGACATAAATTCTGTCATTATTCTAAATTTTCCGTCGTTAAAGACTTTTAGCTAGAAAACTGACAAGTTAATTAAGGAAGTTTGTGTATGGGTGCAAGGTAGCTAGTAAAGAATGAGAGAATAAAGGGTGTCGCTACAGGAAAATTTACGTGTATAGTGACATAATTTCCGTCATTATTCTAAATTTTCTATCTTTAAAGACTTTTAGCTAGAAAACTGACAAGTTAATTAAGGAAGTTTGTGTATGGGTGCAAGGTAGCTAGTAAAGAATGAGAGAATAAAGGGTGTCGCTACAGGAAAATTTACGTGTATAGTGACATAATTTCCGTCATTATTCTAAATTTTCTATCTTTAAAGACTTTTAGCTAGAAAACTGACAAGTTAATTAAGGAAGTTTGTGTATGGGTGCAAGGTAGATAGTAACGAATGAGAGACTAAAGGGTGTCGCTACAGGAAAATATATGTGTATAGTGACATAAATTCTGTCATTATTCTAAATTTTCCGTCGTTAAAGACTTTTAGCTAGAAAACTGACAAGTTAATTAAGGAAGTTTGTGTATGGGTGCAAGGTAGCTAGTAAAGAATGAGAGAATAAAGGGTGTCGCTACAGGAAAATTTACGTGTATAGTGACATAAATTCCGTCATTATTCTAAATTTTCTATCTTTAAAGACTTTTAGCTAGAAAACTGACAAGTTAATTAAGGAAGTTTGTGTATGGGTGCAAGGTAGCTAGTAAAGAATGAGAGAATAAAGAGTGTCGCTACAGGAAAATTTACGTGTATAGTGACATAAATTCCGCCAGCATTCTAAATTTCTGTCATTAAAGACTTTTAGATAGACAGATTAATTAAAGAAGTTTTTGTATTGGTGCAAGGTAGATAGTAAGGAATGAGGGACTAAAGGTGTCACTACAGGAAAATTTATGTGTATAATGACATAAATTCCGCCAGAATTCTAAATTTCTATCGTTAAAGAATTTTAGATAGACGGATTAATTAAAGAAGTTTTTGTATTGGTGCAAGGTAGATAGTAAGGAATGAGGGACTAAAGGTGTCACTACAGGAAAATTTATGTGTATAATGACATAAATTCTGTCATCATTTTAAATTTTCTGTCGTTAAAGACTTTTAGCTCGACAAGTTAATTAAGGAAGTTTTGTGTATTGGTGCAAGACAGATAGTGATGAATGTGCCAACACTCCATGCGCTCCGAATTCGGATTGCACCAACACTCCCGGCTCTTTTCAATGCCGGTGCCATAAGGGATATTACGGCGATGGAACGTTAAAGGGTACGGGTTGCAGCCGCGTGCCACAGTCCAAAGTCATCGCTAACGTCTCAATAGGTATAATTATTTCAATCTCGTATTTTATTTTATCAGAGCATGTTTGATAGCAAAGACTAATTATCTAAGATTAGGATGATATTTAAACTTTATAAATTTTAAAGCATAATTTACCCTTAATCTAAGTTTTCAAACATGGTCTCAGTGTACGTATAATACGATGAAATTGTGTTTTTAAGTCTGATAGTACTTATAAATACAGGTCTTGGCTCTGGATTTGGGTTTTTGTTACTTCTAGCCATTTCTTTTTGGTTGCATAAAGTGTTGCAAAAGAGAAAGAAGAGAATGCACAAAGAAGAACTTTTTAGACATCTTCTATTGCAGCATCAAACAAATGAAGACACACTTCGGAATACAAAACTCTTCCCTGCAAAAGAATTGGAGAAAGCCACTGATCACTTCAACGAAAGCCGAATTCTTGGACAAGGAGGGCAGGGCGTTGTGTACAAAGGAATGTTATCCGACGGAAAAATAGTGGCAATCAAGAAATTGAAGCAGCTCGACGATGATCAATTGGAGCAATTCATCAACGAGATTGTGATACTATCTCAAATCAATCATCGTAATGTTGTTAAATTGTTGGGGTGTTGTTTGGCAACAGAGGTTCCCCTGCTCGTGTACGAATTCCTGCCTAATGGGACACTTTTTGATTTCATTCATGATACTAATCCTGATTTTCCGCTCTCGTGGAACAATCGTCTCAAGATTGCTGCGGACGTAGCAGGGGCGCTAGCGTACTTACACTCTGCATCTTCGATGCCAATCTATCATAGAGACATAAAGTCGAGTAACATCCTTTTAGACGAAAAATACGTTGTCAAGGTATCGGATTTTGGGACCTCTAAATCTGTTGCATTGGATCAAACTCATGTAACCACATTGGTGAAAGGGACATTTGGATATTTAGATCCAGAGTATTTCCAGACGAGTCAGTTTACAGATAAGAGCGACGTTTATAGCTTTGGAGTGGTTATAGTCGAACTTTTGACAAGGGAAAGGCCGATATCTATGTCTAGAGTGGACGAGGAGAGGAATCTTGCGACGCGTTTTCTTGCGTCTATGGTAGGCGACAATCTTGACGGAATTTTAGATGCACAAGTTCGTAACGAAGGTAGAAAGGAAGAGGTTATTGGAGTTGCTAGGCTTGCTCAAAGGTGTTTGAATTTGAGGGGGAAAATGAGGCCAACTATGAAGGAAGTGGCTACGGAATTGGAAAGTTTTCGAATGTCTGAAATGCTGACAACTTCAATTGATGAAGATGAATTGCAAGAAGTAAAAATGTATGAAGGTAAACACATGATGATTTCAGACTATGAATACACTTGGACTAATAGTAGTTATGGTGATGCCTCGACTCCGTCGGATACGCGTCCATTCATGATTGATATGGAAAAAATGTGATTAGCTTAATGTAGCGGGGTGGTTGTTGTTCTTGTAATTTTTTTACATTTTATATTTTTGTTGTGAGTGCTATACGATTCCGATTGCCAGGTGCCCTGAGCCCGTCGTCTGTCATTAGAGTAGCTCGTGAGAGATGACCGGAGACCCAACAGTGATATTATAGCCACAAATTGGACTAATAGTAGTTATGGAGATGCCTCGACTCCTTCGGATACGCATGACTTGGTTCATATTTTTGCAATTTTTACAACTATACGATCCCCACAAGCATATGGGTTCGTTAGTAGTATGATAAGTATACCAAGTAGATTTTCGTTCCAAGGATTTAGTTGAATGAGAATGAGTCCCTAAAGTTACAAGTTATCATGCTATTGTAGTAACTAAATGATGTTGTTTTTGGGAGTTTTAACAAAACACAAATTATAGCAAACTAGATCAATGAATGGAGAAAACAAGAGATTAAAAGAAAGATACTAAATGTGACACAATGAAGAATAACGATACAAATTAAGTAAACGAATTAACTAACTTTCTTTTGGAAAGTGCAAGGGAAGGGTATTGCCTTGGGTGTTTCCGTTTTGTGAGTAATTAAGTGAACTAGTGAACCAATTAATTACATGAATTAGCTTATGAATTCGGATTAAGCTAAAGGCTATCACATATGTGTGCAAACCCCCTCGAAAGGCATAGGCTAACAATGTGCATTGATTAGCAATTATAGGATCTAACCAAATACCATAAGCTCATAAGATAGTGTTTCATACGTACTTTCAACACGGTTACTAATACTTATGAAACGCCCTCTCACCGAACTCCTAGACGACCTCTATTCGTTTAGTGTCTAAAACACGCCTCGTTTCACCTAAAAAGGAATCTTGTGACGTGTTTTCTTGCGTCTATGTTAGCCGACAATCTTGACGGAATTTTAGATGCACAAGTTCATAACGAAGGTAGAAATGAAGAGGTTATTGGAGTTGCTAGACTTGCTCAAAGGTGTTTGAATTTGAGGGGGAAAATGAGGCCAACTATGAAGGAAGTGGCTACGGAATTGGAAAGTTTTCGAATGTCTGAAATGTCGACTAGTGTTGAAGATAAATCGAAAGAGGTAAGAATGTATAAACCCAAATGCATGATGATTTCAGACATTGTGTACACTTGGTCTACTAGTAGTTATGGTGATGCCTCCACTACTTCTCATGCATTGTATTATGTATCTTTTTTTTTTTTTTTTTAAATATACAAAAAACGTCCATTCATGATTGAAATTTACAAGAAATTTACTAAATTAAGTAATACCAGTGCAACACGAAAAGTGGAATAGAAAATCAAACCAACAAGAAACTTGCTTGCTTCCAACTGAATTGAACACAAATTTTCTAAATTTTTAGATGTAACGACAAATTATATATTATGAATACAATCAAACATATGCTCCGAGTTTTTTCCAATAAAGGCGTATTAATCTAATTTTATTTTTTGTAAGTGAAGATTTAGAAAATGAAAATTATAAATGCAGCCTCAAAAAGGGGCAGAGAGGGGCTCTTTTACTCTATACTCATTTGTGGAGGACTGAAATGCAATTCTAGAAGAGGAACATTCGCAACATGTCTCCACAAAAATCTGCCCCTTAACTATTTCGTTGCTCACCTCCACCTCCGCCTTGTGTGCCGGAATTGCATCCGAAACCACCACCACGGCTGTCGTCTCTTTAATTTCGACCACCGGCTTTAGTCCCTATAAATATTGAAAGATTAATTCATCGGTAAGCATAAAATGATCAAGTTACCCGAGAAAATATCAATTTTAGTCCTGTAACTTTAACTTTGCATTTTCTCAATTTTAGTCCTGACAATATCAATGAAGTCTTGTAACTTTGCACTTTCTCAATTTGTCATGGTGGTATCAATTTTAGTGCAAAGTTACAAGATTAAAATTGGGTTCGGCTTAAGTTACAGGACTATAAATGATACCATCGGCACAGAAATTGAGAAAATGAAAGGTTACATAACTAAAGTTTGACTTGACCAAGTTATTGGACAAAAATTGATATTTTTTTTACAAGTTACTCCTATAAAATAGGCACCAAATCAACATTCGCCCTTAAAACGTACAAAATGTTTAATGCACGATTATATGGACCGTACAGATTGAAAAACGTACTACCACAATTCTGGCCAAACACACGTACAATGGAGTGTGCTTGAAGGATTTTGGAGTGTAAATAGTGATAGTCGTCAAATTGGTTTATGTGTTTAACTAACTATGAAGGTAATTTAGACAAAGTGGGATAGCTCAAGTGGTTAGAGCACCACTACCTAAATCTTAGGTCCTGGATTCGAGTCATGGGAAGGGGAAAAAGGGATGGGTATTTAACTTCCATCAAAAAAAAAAAACTATGAAGGTAATTTATGTGTATTTTTAATGTATCAAAAGATAAAAAGAACCCATAATAATGATACATGAATTCTTCAAATAAATCAAACCTCGTTGAATATAGTTGAGGCTTCATCAGGTTCCTTTTTCTGAACAATATCGACAGCAATTTCCTAGAGCACAAATCTTGTTAAAGTATCATGTAATAATACAAACCCTAAAAAAAGCTTATATAATATCAAATGATTCAAATAAAAATAGGATATGGATCACCTCCTGTACAGGAGGGTTCTTTGCAAGGGTGATCATTTGAATCACATACATCCACGTGTTCGCGTGTATGATCCGAGTGATCACATCCTTCACAGGACCCTCCTGTATCGAAGGTGATCCATGTCCAGAGCACGAACGGAACGTACTCGGGCATGATTGAGTTGCACTTCCTTTAAGGTACGAGGTTCCAACTCAATTGAACAACGAAGATTAGCCATGAAAGAAACACAAATTCAGGATTTTTCATCAAATGATACAAATTTAAATTAAATTTGGTAGCATTGATTAATAGATCTATTATCTATCTACCCCTTACATTTATAAATTTTCCAACCTGCCTATTCACGGATTTTTTGACTTTATGTCACATAATTTGAGGTTGAGAAAAAAAAATTAAATTAGGGCCTCTCTTTTAATATATATATTTTTTTTATTGTATGAAATATGGACTTGATATTCACACTCGTGAACTGTTAAATAAATTGCTTCACGAGGGGAAATTAAATCATCAATGTTTCAAATTTTATTTAAATTGGTTGGGAGAAATATAGATAGGGTATATAACTGAAAGTGAAAATCTTGTGTGAGATCGTTTTATGGTGACACGAAGTATAATTTAGTACAATGTTTTAATACACATAACAAAAAAAATTGACTTTGCCCACCTTTTCAAAAATTCATTTTTCGAAATTTCTTATTTTGATTTAAATGTTAAAGCTTTAATGTTTGTTTAGTTTTTATGATATTAATTATATATGTATGTTAGATTATGTGCTCTTGATAGTTCATGAAGAAGTTCGGGTTTAGGATATTTTTTTCAATTTTTTCCATTTTAAATTTTGATTTTCATATGTAGGTTAATTTTTGTTGTTTAATAGTTGTTATTGGGAATGCTTTTGGCTTTCAATCGTTAAATAAACTTGGTATTTGCACAAAACGGGGCAGAGGGAGACGAAACGGAAAAATAGGGGTTTTGGCCGATTCAACATTGGTTGGGCGAGTTTTGAATCATAACGTGGAAAAGTTGGTCGAGTTTTGAATCAAAACGTGAAAAAATTGGTCGAATTTTGATTCAAAACGTGGAACTTTTTTTCAAAAAAAATCTCACAAAACTCGGCCAACCAGTGTTGAGTTTTTGCAAAACGCGATTTTTTTTAAAAAAACTCAGAAATGAAATATACTACACATATATTCATTACAACTATATAATTGTGCAATAATATAGTCAAATAAAATAATAATAATAACATGAAAAATAATAAATTACAAAGAAATACTAAATTTAGGATGGAAGAGGAATGCAAAATACATATTTAATTTTTTTATTTAAGGGTGGAGTGAACTTAGCACACCAAGGTAGTATAATATTTTTATCTATTAATTCAAAATATAAATTAGGGTGAAAGGTGAATACATATGTAGGGGGCATTTATTCTTGGCCTTTCTAAAACTGAGTCATAGTCCAGTTTAAATTTCATTTTTTTAAAATGAAATATTATTCTTACACACTACTTTATTTCAACTATATCTCTCCACACAAACTTTCACTTTTTATATAGATGTTGTATACGTCCGTCTATAAGCTTTCCATTTTATCATTTTGATTTGTCTGCCTATAAGCTTCTCATCATATCCTTTTTTTGTACTTTATATCTTATTTTTTCTCTCTATCTCTCTCCTTCTCTCAATCACATCATTTATAATATATCTATTATTTAATCACTTAATCTTTATATCAAAAAGTGAATTAATCATCTTTTTTTGGAGGGGGGTTCAGCTGCTGACGTGGGGATATGGCAATTGTATAATTATTATTCATTCCGTCCTAAATAACTTGCATAGTTTGATCTACACGATTTTTTTTAAAATAGATGTAGGAATTAATGATGTAAGATAAGTGAAAGATATTTAATTTTAAGTGATTTGATAAGGTGTAAAATTAATTTAATAAGGTGTAAAATGTATTGTATGAAAATAAAATTACATTATAAGGTTATTGATTTTATGCGTATATTAAGAGTGTACAAGTAATTTTGAGACGTCTCTCAAACTATCGATTATGAAAGAGGCAAGTATATTGCCTAATTTCATTTTTGGTAATTGCCTTTGTCACAATTCGAATTGAATCGTATGCGTTCATTGTTGCTTAACAGCTTCTGGAGGTAATTAAGTTTATGGATTAAATTTCAATATAAAATTGTCCACATATAAAAATGTAAGGGTCTCATTTCACTCAATTTAGTACAATTAAACAATAGTATTAACTTTGTTCTATATAATTTAATGAGTCCAGAATAAAATAAAACTATTGAAAATATATTCTAATCACTTAAAAAAAAAATACAATTATATATTTAAAATGTGTCCACCATTTAACAAAAAAATCATAACAAAATGCTAACAATCCAAATATAGATTAACTTTGAAAAATCCTTGTGAGAGCACGTTCTCCATTTTAAAACAGTCCGGTAAAAGAAAGCTGGGAATAAAAGAATGCACGTGACTTGCAAAATTTTGGAAGTTGCAATTACTAAGATTAACCTTAGTAATTTCTCCATCCTCGCTGGAATAATAGTAGAGGGATTTGTCATGAGAGAATAAGATAACCCCATCTTCAGAAAATTTGATTGAACAAATTCTAGAATCATGCCAAACTTCGATGTTCCTTTTGATGATAAATTGTCTTGTCCAAGAATTCTCATCCCCGTATTTCTTCATCAACCAGATCTCAGCATATCTAAGTGTATAATGACATACACACAGGGTGTCTTCCATTGCAGTAATCCTCATATCAATAGGAGCGATTTCAACAGGAGGAGAAAATTCATTGAAAATTTCAGTTTCAAGATCAAAGCAAGAAATCCATAATTTGCCATATATATCATTTGTTATCCAGTGAAGATTCCCATTCACAAATGGACCTCTAAGAAATTTATTGCAACGGACTTTAGTGTCCTGAGGCGCAATACTTCTCCATGATCCAGTTCCAATTGTGTATACCTTAGGTGTTTGAAACGGAGTAACACCAACCACCTTATACTAGTAATGCAGCATCAAACGATTGAGAATGAGATTGAAGAAGGTCAATGTACTCACGAGTAATTGGATTGTACACGTGAAGTGTACATCTAGGCCTCTCATATTTCATCAAAAGAAGAAGCCCATCAACGGAACCATCTATGTATAGTGAATTATCAGACTCAGCAGCGAGAGCAAGGCCAGCGGGTACTAGTGAATTAGAATGATAGGACTTGGCGAAGTTACGAGTCTCGAATAAATGGCACCATGACTTGCAAACACACTTGTATCTTACAATGGTTTGTACTGGAAGTCTTAACAGGATTTCGGTGATAATTTCTGGTGGAAGATATGTGGGGATATCCTGAAAAAAACAAGCCGGATAACTATCAAACTAAACTACTATATCAATCATACCCCTTTCAAAACTCTAAAAACCATAATCATGATTTAAAAAATTTTGAAATACTAAACAACGTATAGAGACCTTATCTGATGAAGAATACAAACCGAATCAATTTAAAAAAATTGGCAAACAATCAGCACAGAGCAAACATTAGAATTGAAAATCAGAACCATATAATTTCATACTTTTCATATATCAACCCTACGATTAACACCACAAGAATTTCGAATTAACAAAAAAAAAAAACAAATACTCCCTCCGTCCCTGAAAAGTTTGCATGGCATAGAGCGAAGTTTAAGAAAAAAGTGTAATAATTAGAACATTGAAGGCAATTTTGTAAACTTTTATATATAAAATAAATACAGTAACTTGATTGAGTGTACATGTATATATCGTGAAAGTGACTATGCAAACTTTTCAGAAACGTAGGTAGTACTACATAATTTGAGATACTAACCGAGCAAACACAAATAATAATGGAAAAATACGAACCTTTTGATGCTCCATTCTCGTGTGATTAATTTTAGGGTAGAAAGAAAAGGAGCCGCTTCTCTTTATTTATAGGACAAAAATTGATGCCCCATTCTCAGTATAGAAAGGGATTTTGGGACGTGGTATATTCTTTTTTTCTTTATTTGTTTGTCATTCATTTTCCTTATTTATCTATATGTCCATCCAAAAATATTTTGGCTTTCCTTATTTGATTATCCACATTTTTTTATGGAAATAATCAATTTATTTTTATCTTGAGAATATAATAGAATAATATATTATGAGAAATAGTATAATATATTATAGATAGTATTAGAGAATATAATAGAATAATATAATATAAATAGAATTTTTTTATTTATTTATGTTAATCATTATCTTTGGAAATATAAAAGATATGGTTTATATTCAATTTCCTTATTTGTGTGTTCATAAAAAATATGTTAACTTTCCTTATTTGTATATTATAGTTATAGGCAGAGAATATAATATAATAATATATTATAGGTAGTAATCTTTTATTTATTTATGTTAATAATTATTTTTTAATATATTTTCAAAGATATGGTTTATATTTATTTTATGTCACTTATAATTTTATTTTTGTATATAGTGGATCACTCATATCATCTCACTAATTGTGATTGAATATTTATTTTTTCTCTCCGGCAGACTGGCAATTTTGTTCATGTAGATTACTTTTATTTTAACACCGACAATCGTTAATATAATTATCATTTGTGAGTTTTATTGAAAATTTATTTTTTATATAAAAAATAGAAATTCAAGAGAGTAGAAATAAAGTAATGTGTGAGTATTTTTTTATTTATTTTTTAAACAAAAATTATAAAATTAAACAGATAAAATAAAGTAGAAATTATAAAAATAAACGAGGAGAGTCAAGATACGATGTCGGTTGGGCCGTTTGAATTCAAGTACTAATAAATATCTGGGCTTCGTAAGTGCTAGCCCATTTTCTGAATATTTTTTCTAACACTGGGCCATAAACCCAGTTTAAAGGACACGGATAAATTCCTCACTCCAATTTAGTTTTTGAATTAATAGGTAAAATGACCATCCTACCCGATGCGTCAAATTTGAACGCTCAACAATTTACTAAAATGTCCTTGAATCACCTCCACCTCCGCCTTGTGTGCGGGAATTGCGTCTAAAACCACCACCACTCTTGTCGTCTCTTTAATTCCGGCAACCGGCTTTAGTCCCTATAAATATGGAAAGATTAATTCATCGGTAAGCATAAAATGATCAAGTTACCCGAGAAAATATCAATTTTAGTCCTGTAACTTTGGACGAGTCCAACTTTAGCCCTATAAATTTGCACTTTCTCAATTTTAGTCCTGACAATATCAATGAAATCTTTGTAATTTTGAACTTTCTCAATTTTAGTCATAATGGTATCAATTTTAGTGCAAAGTTACAAGATTAAAATTGGGTTCGGTCTAAGCTAGTTACAGGGCTATAAGAATTGATACCATCGACATAGAAAATGTAAGGTTACATAACTAAAGTTTGACTTTACCAAGTTACAGGACTAAAATTGATATTTATTTTCAAGTTACTCCTATAAAATAGGCACAAAATCAGCATTTGACTCTTAAAACGTACAAAATGACTAATTACCATCATATGGACCTTACAGATTGAAAAACGTACTACCACAATTTTGGCCAAACACACGTACCATGGAGTGTGCTTGGAAGATTTTGGAGTGTAAATAGTGATAGTCGTTATGCAACAAACAAATTGGTTCATGTGTTTAACTAACTATGTAGGTAATTTATGTGTATTTTTAACATATATCAAAAGATAAAAAGAACCCATAATAATGATACATTAATTAATTCTTCAAATAAATCAAACCTCGTTGAATATAGTTGAGGCTTCATCAGGTTCCTTTTTCTGAACAATATCGACAGCAATTTCCTAGAGCACAAATCTTGTTAAAGTATCATGTAATAAAGCAAACCCTAAAAAAAGCTTATATAATACAAATAGTTCAAATAAAAATAGGATATGGATCACCTCCTGTACAAGAGGGTTCTTTGCAAGGGTGTTCAGTTGAATCACATTCATCAGGACTCTCGTGTATTGAAGGTGGTCCTTGTCCAAGCACGAACGGTTAGAAATTAATATACAAGAATTAATTCTCACCCTCTCTACGTACAAGTTCGGACTTTTAGATGAGACGGAATTCTTTCATGGTATCAGAGCAAACCGGGTAAACGACCTGAGTTCGATTCCTATTGAAAGCACTCCACCCATTTAAATTGTCCACCGGGCAATCGAACCCAGACCTGGGTTCGATTCCTGTTGAAAGCACTCCACCCATTTAAATTGTCCACTCGATGGGCCTCCTCCCCAAAAAGGGTAAGAGGTGTTAATCCGGCCCACGAGTGAGGGGGAGTGTTAGGAATTAATATACAAGAATTAATTCTCACCCTCTCTACAAGTTCGAACTTTTAAATGAGACGCAATTCTTTCACGAACTGAACGTAGTTGCACTTCCTTTAAGGTACGAGGTTCATATAGATTACTTTTATTTCTACACTGTTTGAGGAGAATCGGACAAAAAAAAGATGTTTTTGTGTGAGAAAAATAATGATATTTTGTGTAATTTAAAATATTTAAAAGAGATAATTGAAAATAATAAAATTATTTTTTATCATTTTAAAATGGAACGGAGAGAATAATAATTTTTTGGGCTTTTTAAGTGCTAGCCCATTTTTTGAACCATTTTTCTATAAGGCCACAGATAAATGCCGCCAAATATTATGTTTTCACCTCCGGATGTCTTTCCCCTAAGGGCATGTTTGATAGCAAAGATTGATTATCTAAGATTAGGATGATATCTAAACTTTATAAATTTTAAAGCATAATCTACCCTTAATCTAAGTTATCAAACAACCAATAAAAAATGATATATAGTTAATCTTAGTTTAATCTAAGTTATCAAACATGGCCTAAATATGAGTTCACCCCATAAAATGCAAATAACTTTTTACCTTATCAACACTTCAATATATATTATAAAAAAAATTGACTTCACCCACCTTTTCAAAGATCCATTTTTCGAAATTTCTTGTGTTTGATTTAAGTGTTAAAGTTTGAATGTTTGTTTAGTTTTTAAGTTGTGATATATGTTATATGTATGTTAGTTTAGGTGTTCTTGATAGTTCGTGAAGAAATTCGGATTTAGGATTTTTTTTCAAATTTTTACATTTTAAATTTTGATTTTCATAGGTAGGTTAATTTTTGTTGTTTAATACTACCTGCGTCCCTGAAAAGTTTGCAAACTCACTCTCACGATATACACATATTTTCCCTTCATGCAATATTTTTTGGGGTCCATCATACACTCAATTAAACTACGTTATTTACTTCATATAAAAAGGTTTACAAAATTACCCTCAAGACTTTAATTATTACACATTTTTCTTAAACTCCGCTTTAACAAATAAAAGTTTTTCAGGGACGGAGGGAGTAGTTGTTATTGAGAATGATTTTAGCTTTCAATCGTTGAATAAACTTGATTTTTGCACAAAACGGGAAAGAGGGAGACGAAACGGCAAAATAGGGGTTTTGGCCGATTCAACACTAGTTGGCCGAGTTTTGAATCATAACGTGGAAAAGTTTGCCGAATTTTAATTCAAAACGTGGAACTTTTTTCCGAAAAATCTCACAAAACTCGACGAACCAGTGCTGAGTTTTTGTAAAACACGATTTTTTTTAAAAAAACTCGAAAAAGAAATATACTACACATATATTCATTACAACTAAATAATTATACAATAATATGGTCAAATAAAATAATAATAATAATAATAACATGAAAAATAATAAATTACAAAGAAATACAAATTAAGTTTTGGATGGAAGAGTGATTAGTGTGAAAATTGCTCGAAATTCATGTGTTTAATTCACATATTTTTATAGAGTTTCGTTGTATTTTTATACTAAATTGATTAATTGCACTTGATTTGGAGAAATAGTATGGTTTGCTATTTTTATAGGAAAAAGAACACTTTTGGAGCAAAACACGTTTCGATTATTTTGTGATGTGAATTGAAGGAGTGAAACGAGAATGAGGTCCGATAAAATCGTAAGGTGGAAATTATTTGGGATGACCCATTTGATTAATTGATGCTTGCTGCCCATTAAATGGTTTGAGCCCATGAATTAAAACAAGCAATTGGCCGAAATTTGCTGCCTATAGCAGCCGCCAAAGATGAAGCGATCAAGGCCCAAGCCCAATGCGTGAGCGCGAAAGAATAGCAACTCAGCTGGGCCCATCTCATTGTTAAAAGAAGAAACCCAAGCTGGACCCATAAATTAAAGAAAGGAGTAATGGACCATTTTTTATGGGTCTGACTATATGCACCTCCATTTCGGAGAGATACACTCCCCCATTTCAATTTTATTAATAAAATAATAGGTAAAAAACCTAAAATACCCTTCATTAAATATACACTATACTAGATGCACCCTCCCGACTGAATGCACCTCGCCTTCATTTCTTTAACCTTCCCCTAACACACAACTTCCGGTCGCCGGCGACACCATTTCCGGCGACCATCAACTCAAAAAAAAAAAAAAACAGAAATGGTCGACCATATACTCCAAAAAATTACAAATTTTTTCAACTTTCGACCAACCAGTGTCGACCATATACACTCTCGTCGAATAATCGTTGTCGACGGGAATGTATATGGTCGAAACGGTTGGTCGAAAATTAAAAAAAAAACAATTTTTTTTTTAAATTCGACTATGTAAGGTCGATCAAATACACTCTCGTCGACAACAATTTGTCGACGAAGGTGTATGTAATCGACCTTATACGGTCGAAAATTGAAAAAAAAAAACTAGGGTAACATTGGGAAAGGGGGGAAAACCTGGTGGGGTGTGTCGGCGTCGGAGGGAGGAGGGGGAGGGAGGGGGCGGCCGCGATCTGCTCATTATTTTTTTTTTTTACAGTTGGGGGGTGGGGCGACGGGCTCGGCGAGGGAGAGAGGAGGAGGGGACGAGGGGGGAGGGAGGGGACGGTCGCGGCGGCCGCGATCTGTTCTTTTTTTACAGTTGGGGCGATGGGCTCGGCGAGGGAGGGAGGAAGAGGGGGGGAGGGGACGGCCGCGGCGGCCAAGATCTGTTCTTTTTTTTAACAGGCGGTGGGGGTGGGGGGCGACGGGCTCGGCGAGGGAGGGAGGGGGGGCAACGGGCTCGGCGAGGGAGGGAGGGGGGCAACGGGCTCGGCGAGGGAGGGGCTGGCGTCGCCGGCGACGGGTGGTGGAGGGGCAGGTCGCCGACGGTGGTGGTGAGGGGTGGGGGAGAAGATGAAAGAAGAAATGGAGGAGGAAGAAAGATGGAGGATTTGGGATGTGGGTAGTAAAATGATTTTTATGAAGGAGGGGTATTTATGACATTTGAGGGGGTGACCTAAAATTCGGGGAGTGTATAGATCGGGGGAGTGCATCTCTCCAAAATGGAGGTGCATATAGTCAAACCCATTTTTTATTAGGGGATGTTTCTTTTTGGTTTTAAAAACCAGGTTTTGGATTTCAAGATCCAAAACCCGTTTTACTTCGGGATTTAAAAACCGGTTTTCAAAATCCACTCAAAACCACCCTTATCAAACATATTGATTTGACATAAAGTTATATCTATATAATATTACTCCAATCATTATATTCTTTTTCAACAATAATATAATAATACTATAATAATATAATAATACAATAATATAATACATTTAATCAACTAATCATTATAATCTCACCAAACAATAATATAATAATACAAACTCATTCAATCTTACAACTTGATTTGACATAAAGTTAAATCCTTCACTATTCCAAAACCCAAAAGAAACACCCATATTACTATTCATCGGGATTTCAAAAACCAGGATTTCAAAAATCTGGTTTTTAAAACCACCCAAAGCCCAAAAGAAACATCCCCTTAATGATTAATTGAGGGCCCTTAATTGTTGTTTCGCTTGGGGGAATCTCTTCTCCTCTCCACCACTCCACTATATTTAGTTTTAATTGTTGTTTCATTTCTTAGTTAGTGTTCAATTTAGTATTTTCATTTTATTGTAAGCATTGAAGGATTTGAAGACAAGAGGTGCTTTCTTTCCTTTATTTCAATATTGTTTTGATAATTTCAATTTCATTAATTTTGATGGAAGTTAAATACTCATTCGTTTTTTCCCCTCTGACTCGAACCCAGGACCTAAGGCCTAGGTAGTGGTGCTCTAACCACTTGAGCTATCCCACTTTGTCTTTCAATTTCATTAATGTTTTGTAGTTTAATTTACATGAATTTTATTCTAGTTGTTAGTTTAGATATGGGCTAATCTCCAATTGCCTTGGGTGTGGATGTTTTGATGGGTGTTTAGTGTAATTGTGGATTAATTGCATGATTAGTTTAGAATTTGGGTGTTTATGTTTCTAGAGTTGTACTTTGATTGATTCATTTGGTTGATCAACCCTATTAGCAAGCATGTTCGATTATGTTTATTGCAATGAGAGTTGGGTAGCATGATTGGGAGTGTGAGTGTGAGTTTTGGTCAATTGAATAGAAGTTAATTAGTAATTAGCTAACCGAGAGGGGGTTAATGGCTAGACCGACAACTTTAGACACTAAACAAATAGAGGTCATCTAGGAGTTTGGTGAGAGGGCGTTTCATAAGCATTAGTAACCGTGTTGAAAGTGCTTATGCAACACTATCTTATGAGCTTATGGTATTTGGTTAGATCTTATAATTGCTAATCAATGCACGTTGTATACCTATGCCTTTCGAGGGGGTCTACACATAGATGTGATAGCCTTTAGCTTAATCCGAATTCATAGCTAATTCATGTAATTGGTCCACTAACTCACTTAATTTCTCACAAAACGGAAACACCCGAGGCAATACCCTTCCCTTGCACTTTCCAAAAGAAAGTTAGATAGCTTGTTATTTCTCTTATCACTATTTCTTATTACTTTTGTTAATCTAGTTTAATACTTTTGTTCTTATTCCCAAAAATCCAAACAACATCTTTTAGTTACTACAATAGCATGATAACTTGCAACTTTAGGGACTCGTTTTCACTCAATTAAGTCCTTGGAACGAAAATCTACTTAGGACACTTATCTTACTACTAACGAACTCATACACTTGTGGGGATCGTATAGTTGTAAAAAGTGTAAAAATTCGATCCAAGTCAAAGAGGAATGCAAAAAATATGTATTTTTTTGTTTAAGGGTGGGGTGAACTCAGAACATCAAGGTAGTATAATTTTTTTATCTATTAATTCAAAATATAAATTAAGGTGAGAATGAATACATAATATGTAGGGGGCATTTATTCGTAGCCTTTCAAAAACTGAGTCATAGCCCAGTTTAAATTTTCTTTTTTAATAATGAAATATTATTTTTATTCACTATTTTATTTTTACTTTATTTCTTCACACAAATTTTCACTTTTTATATAAATAATTATTTTTTCTTAAAACTCGTTTACATTATAAAAATGGAGGGATGGCGTATATTTTTTTTATAGTTTACTGATTATTACAGGATAATAAATATAATGTGTATTTTGTCAGTCGAACTATTTATATTTAAATTTGACGTAAGATTGAGTAAATAGTGTGCAGAATTAATCATTATTTTTTTGGATGTGATGGGGTTTCAGCCGGTGGGGATATAATTTTAGATGATTTGATTAATGGTAAAATGTATTCTAAAAGAAAATATGACAATTTTAAAAATAAAATGACGTAAAGTTATTAATTTTATGGAGTATTTCTATATTAATAATCTTAATACTCTATTGTTGGGAATAAAATGAGATATGTTTTGATCTAATACCAAAACCCCCTTAGACATGCCTAAGTCAATGTAAGTATACTCTAAGAATGTTAGAACATATAGATTATAGGATAGATGAGAAGCTGAAATGTTAGGCAGCTCTTAGAAAATTAGATGCACAATTTGAGGGGGAACCTATGCTTTGAAGATGATCAAGATCAAGTCCCCTCAAGGCTCAAATTCTGGAACAATCACTTAAGAGCAAGGACACTCTATGAAATCTAAGATGCTCTTATCAGGAGAGTTGTCCAGAGAAGATGCTCTTATGCAAGAACAAGATTGTAAAGCTCAAAAGGACAAGTCCAATGAAGATGCTCTTATCAGGAGAGTTGTCCAGAGAAAATATTCATAAAGCTCTGATCAGGAGAGTTGTCCAAAGAAGCTAGCCATAAGGAAGTACAAGCTTACCTAGCTCAAAAGGACAAAACTACTCAAAGGTGTTCATCAGGAGAGTTGTCCAGAGAAGTCTACTCTAGGCATAAAGTGCTCTGATGCAAAAAGATTAAATACACTGATCAGGAGAGTTGTCCAGAGGAGTTGTCTCAGCTAAATTGATCAAGATCAAATGCTCTGAAAGCCTGAAATCAACTATGCTGAAGAACTTGAGACAACATGTCCCTAAAGGTCCTCAAAGGAATGAGCTAAGACCATACTCAAGAGAAATAAAGGGAAAGAGCCAAGTCATCAGAAGAAGAGCAAGCCAACCATGCTGAAAAGCAAAACTGCTGATAGTGATAAGGAGAGTTGTCCAGATGATAAGGAATGTTGTCTTATCATTGGATCAACCTTCAGAAGCCATGTCCAAGTCCTAACAAGAAGTCAAACATTGGGAAAAGTGCTGCAGAATGAAGACAAAACTGTTACAGCCGTTTATTACCCAAATGAGGACATGTCACTATCAAGAATCTGTCTTCCAGGTTGAAGAACTCAAGGAAGACATTTATAGCAATTTGGGGCTGCCTCTCCAACGGGCAAATCCTCCATTTTGTCTATAAATACAGAAGTGTGAAGATCATTTGAAAGCATCCAACTATCCAACTGACCTCAACATAATCCAACCTAGCTCAAAGTTCTTACAAGCTAGAGTGCTTTCAAAGCTTTCAAAGACTATCTTAGTCTTCAAACACTTCTTCTAAGCTGAACTAAATTGTATATCCATACACAAGCTTAGAGAGATATCCTATCCTTATACACTGATCTTCATTGTAAAGGATATCTCATTAGTTGGAACCTTACTTCAACCCTTATATCTTTCAAGAGTGAAAGTGAGAAGGTTGTAGTAGTAGAAGTGGTAGGAGCTGACTGTTGAGAGAAGAACAGTTCAGTTCTGAGTTGAGAAGAGGGTACTAGGACTCTAGACATCCTAGGGATCAATTCACCAAGGAGTGGTGTTCTTGATCAAGTGCACCTTGGCACTATAAAACAAGTTAATTCCAAGAGTGAAGGAATTATCCTGTTAAATCAGGGAAAGTGGATGTAGGAGCTTGAGTCTCTGAACCACTATAAACTCTTGTGTTGTTTTGCTTTACAAGTACTTACAATCATTCGACACTACACACAAAACTGATCTTTCAAAGATACATATTCAAAGACTGTGCAAAACTGATTTGGACAAGTTCCCTGAAGCTAAACTGAACTGTGTTACATTGACTAAGTGATTTCAGAAATTAAAGGAGTCTAAACTTAAAGGGCCAACCACTATTCCGCACATATAACTCCCCTAGATAGTTATTCAACTAAGTACTCAATAGTACTTAGTAGTTTGATTATCTTAGAAGAGTTAATCTTCTTCAGCAGAGTTGTCCAAGACAACCTTGCTGAACTCTGGTTTGATCAAGTTAGCAAAAGAATTGCATACAAGTGTATTCCCCCCCATACACTTGTCATATACTCCTTTCAGGACCAACAAGTGGTATCAGAGCAGGGGTTCACAGACCACTGCTTCTGAAAATCCATCTTGATTTTCAAAACTCTCATATTTGTGTGGTCACTGAACTGATCTCTTTCTGAAATCCATCATTTGGTAACTAACTGATTATTTGTGAGATATGGCCAACAACAATGCTGTTCCTCCACCTGCTGTTCAAGGATTGGACAACATGGCTACAAATCCAGTCAACCACATTTCTCATCACAAACTGCCCATGTTTTCAATAGACAATTATGAATTCTGGAAAATTAGAATGAGGGCTCATCTTGCATCTCTTCATACTGACATGTTAAGAGTAATCACAAGAGGACCTTTTGTGTTTACTCAAACTAACCCCAGGGTAACAGATGCACAAAAAGCTGATGTAAGGGAACTGATTCCCAAGGATGAGGATGACTTCACTGCTGATGAAAAGAGGAAAGATAATCTGAAGTATCTTGCCATGAATACTCTTTATCAAACAATTCCAGATGCAATCATGGGAAGAGTCTACCACTGCACAACAGCCAAAGAAATTTGGGATACCCTTGCTGAAATGTGTGAGGGCACTGAAAAAATCAAGGAGAACAAGCTCCAAGTTGCTGTGCAGAAGTTTGAACAATTCTCAATGGAGTCTGATGAGTCCATTGACAAATTTGCTGGTAGATTCACTGATGTGATGAATGAAATCAACTCATTGGGCAAGGTCTACACCAAGAGAGAGGTTGGATTAAAGATTTTGAGGAGTCTCACTCAAAAGTGGGATGTCTATGCTGTGATGATGCAGAATACCAAAGATCTCTCCACTATGCCCATGCAACAAATATTCTCAGAACTTAAAGCATATGAGTTTGACCTCAATAGAAGAAAGCCTGTTGAGGAATCTTCAAACCCTACCAAGGGAGTGGCATTCAAAGCCAAAGTTGCTGAACCAGAAATGCAACCCACTCCCAGATCATCAAAGTCAGTCTCTAAGACTGAAATGAAGGAAGAACTAGCCTTGATGGCTAGAAGGTTTGACAAGCTCAACACAAGGTTTGGTAGATACAAGAAATTCTACCAAGACAACAAATTCAGGAGAAGATACAATTCCCCTGAAGTTCAGGCTGAGGACAAAAAGCCTGAAGAGAAAAGATCAGAGGACAAGTCCTCTGATAGGAGAAGATCCAGTAGAGCTGAACCCTCATCATCTAAGAGAAGAGATGAATCCAAGCAGGATGATGATGAAGATCTGTGTTACAACTGCAAAAAGAAAGGGCACTTCCAATATGACTGCCCTGAACTAAGCTCTAAAGAAAGAAGAGAAAGACAAGCAAAAAGAGACAGAAAATTCACCAATAGAAAAGCCATGATGGCTGGTGAAGAATCTGATAGTGCTGAAAGTTTCAACTCTTCTGATGGACTATTCTCCAACAGTGATGATGATGATGATGTTTGCAACATGGCTCTTGAGGATGATGAGGTATCCTCTACTTCTAGTTCACCATCATTCACCTCACAAAACACTAGTGAGGTTAACCTGAAACTTTCCTTGGGAAAGTTGATGGAAGATTTCACTAGATTACAAGAATTTCATGATAATTGTGTGAAAGAAAATGAAAGATTGGCTACTGAACTTTCCAAAAACTCTGAGGTAGCTGTTGATGTCAAGTCTACTGAGTTGTATCAACAAGTCTTGAGAAAGCTTGAGGAAGCAAATCTCAGGATAGTTGACCAACAAAAGGAGATTGATGATCAACTTCTCTCTCAGAAGAGAAAAGAATTTGAACTTAAAATTCTAAATGCCAAATTTGAAAATCTCTCACATGAGTATGACATTCTTAAATCAAGTGAAGAGAGCCTGAAATTAAAGATGTCTGCTTTGAACAAATCCTCTAGAGCAATAGAGGAAATTCAAAGTTATCAAAGACCTATGGCTCAAAGAAGTGGATTGGGTTTTGATCCATTTGAATCTTCACCTTGTCTTAGTGTTGCATCCACAAGTAACACTAAGAGAATCTTTGTTAAGTCAGTGGCACAACAAGCTGAAAATGAAGTAATTCAGCCACTGAACAAAGGAAAGGGCAAATTGAATGAAGTGCCTACTCAAGTGATTCAGGAAAATAGGCCAAAACCTAAGGAAATGGCCAAAGCTCCTGAACACAAGAGGAATATTGGTCAGCAGAGTAGACCCAATGTAAGGGCAACTCTCCTGAACAATGTTCAGAGGAATTATCCAAGGTATAATCAGCCTAGGCCAACTCATCTGAGAAAGCCTCAGCTGAATAGACCTAAGGAAAACTATCCTCTAAGGCAGAATAAAATGAGACAACCAAAACCCTTCATGCCAAAGGGTAATGGTCATAAGAAAACCTTTCCTCAAAGATTTCAACAAGCTGCACAAAGAACTCTTAAATTCAGAAGAGTGGACAACTCCTCTGAAACTTACAGAGTTAACACATTCACACATACTTTCCCAAAGGCATTTAAGGGAAAGACAGTGTATATTGATACACTAAGAAATCAAATTAGCCACCTTGAATCAATCAGGGTTATTAGGCAAGTTTGGGTTCCAAAAGGTACAGCTAACCTCTCAGGACCCAAAACTCAAAGGGTACCTAAACCTATCTAATTGCAGGTACCACTGGGCCACAAGAAGAGGAGCATGAACAAAAAGACAGCATGGTACCTTGACAGTGGATGCTCAAGGCACATGACTGGAAACAAGGAACTCCTCTCTGATTTTATTGAAAAAGAAGGCCCAAATGTCACCTTTGGAGACAGCTCACAAGCAACAACAAAAGGTTATGGTACTTTGATGATTGGTAACATCAAAGTAACCAATGTATCTTATGTAGCTGGTCTCAAATATAACCTCCTGAGTATCAGTCAATTCTGTGATAAAGATTTTAATGTTGAGTTCTCAAGTGGAAAGTGTCTAATTAAAGATAAAACTCAACAAACCCTATTGACTGGAACTAGGAAGGGAAATGTGTATTTTGCAGACTGGGACAAGTCTACTGATGCTGCATGTTTTATTGCTAAAAGTTCTAGTGAACAAAGCTGGCTATGGCACAAGAGGCTAAATCACCTGAACTTCAAATCTATGAACAAACTTGCTAGAAATAAATTAGTTAAGGGACTACCTAATGAGGTTTTCATTAAAGAACATGTGTGTAAGCCATGTCAAGAAGGAAAACAGATTAAAGCCTCATTTAAGGGAAAACCAGTCATCTCCACTGAAAGGGTACTTGAACTTCTACATATGGATCTGTTTGGACCAATTACCCCTTCAAGCATAAATGGTAGAAAATACACATTAGTGGTAGTAGATGACTTCTCTAGGTTCACATGGGTAGTATTTCTCCTTAATAAGAAGGAAACACAAGTCAAACTACCTGAACTTCTCAAGAGATTGTCAAATGAGAAAAGCCTTAGCATTATCAAGATGAGATCTGATAAAGGCACTGAGTTCATTAATTCATACATCAATGAGTACTGCACATCAAATGGAATAGCCCATGAAACTTCAGCAGCTAGAACTCCCCAACAAAATGGAGTTGCAGAAAGAAGGAATAGAACTTTAAAAGAAGCTGCTAGAACTCTAATTGCTGACTCAAATTTACCTAAGAGGTTTTGGGCTGAAGCTATAAACATTGCATGCTATACTCAAAATAGAAGTTTGATCACTAAGGGGCAAGGCAAAACCCCCTATGAACTCTGTAAAGGGAGAATGCCTAAAGTGTCATATTTTCATATATTTGGCTGTAAATGTTTCATTCACAATAATGGGAAAGAACAGTTAAAAGCTTTTGATAGCAAAGCTGATGAGGGAGTATTCCTTGGATACTCTCAAATCAGTAGAGCTTTCAGAGTCTACAACAAGAAAACCCTTATAGTGGAAGAAACACCTCATGTTGTGTTTGATGAGTCTATCTTTGAGATCAGGAATGATCATTTGGAACCTGAAGAAATCACACAGAGGACAACCAGATTAAGCATAAAAGACAAAGACACTGAATTCATAGATGTTGTCCAATCCAATCTACCTGAACACACAATACTGGACAACCATCCTGAAGGCAACCTTCCTGAGACAAATCTCACAGATGGAAATGGTGAACTGAATGAACCAATCCCAGTTCACATCCAGGTAACAACTACCAATGAAGAAGCAGTTCCTGCTGAGGTAGTTAATGGGTCAAATAATCAAGGGGGAACTCAAAATGTTGAAAATGCCAATGTCCCTGACATTGAGGACAACATCCCTGATTATGATCCTGAATTAGATCCTGCATTAAATTATCCTGAATTCTATGATCAAAATGACTCAACTTCAGTAGAGGACAACTCTACTGAAGAGATCAGAAAAAGAAGGACTTGGTTATCTGACCATCCTACTGATCTAATACTTGGTGACCCAAGTATTGGAGTCAAAACAAGAAGATTCCATGGTGAAAGTGTTATTTTCTGTTGTTTCTTGTCAGAGCAAGAACCAAGTGATGTTGAGGAAGCACTTCAAGATGCCAATTGGATCACAGCCATGCAGGAAGAACTAAACCAATTCACCAGAAATGAAGTATGGGAGCTGGTGGATAGACCTTCACATCAAGATGTTATTGGAACAAAGTGGGTGTTCAAGAACAAGAAGAACGAAAATGATGTGATTGTCAGAAACAAAGCAAGACTAGTGGCAAAAGGGTACTGCCAACATGAAGGCATTGACTATGATGAGACATTTGCACCTGTGGCAAGGCTAGAAGCAATAAGGCTCTTTCTAGCCTATGCAGCTCACAAGAGGTTCAAAGTATACCAAATGGATGTCAAGAGTGCCTTTCTGAATGGAGTCTTGAAAGAAGAAGTCTATGTGGAGCAACCACCAGGTTTTGAAACTGGGAACCAAGTTTACAGACTCAAGAAAGCTCTATATGGACTCAAACAAGCCCCTAGGGCTTGGTATGATACACTGTCACAATTTCTCTTGGATCATGGATTCACCAAGGGAACTGTGGACAGAACTCTCTTCAGAATCTCTGAAGGAGAGGACATCTTGCTTGTCCAAATTTATGTGGATGACATAATCTTTGGATCTCCTAATGAGAAGCTGTGTGAGAAATTCTCCAAGCTCATGCAAAGCAAGTTTGAGATGTCCATGATGGGGTTGATGAACTTCTTTTTGGGTCTACAAGTCAAGCAAACTAAAGAAGGAATCTTCATCAACCAAGCTAAGTACACCAGAGAAATGATAAAAAAGTTTGGGTGTACAACTAGCAAGCCAGTAAGGATCCCAATAAACACAAATTGGAAGATGGATCCTGATGAAAGTGGTATTCCAACCAACTCTACTGAGTATAGAGGAATAATTGGTTCACTCCTCTATCTCACTGCCAGCAGACCTGATATCACCTTTGCAGTAGGTGTTTGTGCAAGATTTCAAGCAAATCCTAAGAAAAGCCACCTTGAGGCTGCAAAGAGGATTTTGAGGTACCTCAAAGGCACTGAGAATCTAGGCCTTTGGTACCCTACTGATGACAATATTGAGCTAACTGGCTACTCAGATGCTGATTATGGAGGATGTAGGATTGACAGAAAGTCCACTTCAGGGACTTGTCAATTCTTAGGCAACAAGCTTATTTCATGGTTCTCCAAGAAGCAGAACACAGTGGCCACTTCCACCACTGAAGCTGAATATGTTGCTGCTGGAAGTTGTTGTGCTCAAATTCTTTGGCTAAGACAACAACTAAGAGACTACAAAGTCAACTCTACTGAAGTGCCAATTTTCTGTGATAACAATAGTGCCATTGCTATATCACAAAATCCTGTCTTGCACACAAGATGCAAACATGTGGATATCAAGCACCACTTCATTAGAGATCATGTGGAGAAGAAGGATATCAAGCTAGTGAAAATTCACACTGACCATCAAAAAGCTGATATATTAACCAAGCCACTTGCAGAAGCAAGATTTCTGGAGCTATCAGCAGAGTTGGGATTACTTGATCCAGGGAAGTTGGACAAATAAGTCCAAAGAAGCTCATTGATTAAGGGGGAAACAAAATCAAACTTCAGTAGACTTGGTCAAGTCTACTGAAATTCAGAAACATGACCTTACCTCTTCAGGACACTTGTCCATTAACATTCAGGACCTTTGTCCACCTTTCTTCAGGACACTTGTCCATGTAGGGTCAGATAAGTTGTCCTGGCTATCAAACAAATCTTGGTTTGATAAGCACCTATTTTTGGTGATCAATACCTATTTCGAAATCTGTCCCTTTGAAATACAGTTTTCACATTTTTGGGATTTAATTTGTCTCCCACCCAAAAGGTCACTTTCCATGCATTAAATGCCAAGATTTAACTCTTGTTTGCATTAAACTTTTTGGGACATGATCTATCTCGAAAAATCCCCAGCCTTAAACAAACATTTAAAACCACCCACGTTTTGAATAAAACAGTTATTTCACTGTTTCATTGGTTTTTGACCATTGGATCAAAAATGGACAACTCCCCTGAAATCAATCCTAGCCGTCCATTTTGGATTTCCATTTTTGTTCACCTTTGAATTGTATCAAGACCTTACCAACTCATTGACAAACATTCTTTTTAGAATATTCACAAGTCTTAAGATACCCACAAACACTTCTTCCTCAAGTATTCGAAACCCTAACTCAAAAGTTCTTCAAACTCTTTCATTCTTCATCAAACTTTTCTCTGCAATTTTCAATGGCCCCCAAGGTTAGACCTGAGATGCTTGTTGATTTCTCCAACAAGGATCTAGACCTAGATTTTGCTTATCTAAGCAACAAAAACAATCTTCACTTTGAGCCCATTCTTTCCTTTGATAGTGAAGATCCTGAGATTACTCCAACCCTAAGATGGTTGAGAAGGGCTGGTCTCCAAAAGTTCTTGGAAGAAAGACCAAGCTCTTGCTTGGAAAGTTACATGGCAGAATTCTTTGCCTTCCTAAAGTGGAGAGGCAAACCTGAAGATGGAGAAGTCTCAACCAGGTTAGCTTACACTGCAGAAGGAGAGGAGGAGGAGAGATTCCACAGAGTGAAATTCTCCTCAGAGGATCTGGAAGGAGCCTTTGGATTACCTTATGAGGGAAGGAATCCAGAAGTGTATGGCACTGGACATGAAGAGGAAATAGCCCAAGAGTGGTTATTAGTTCCAGGCCCTCTCTCCTCAACTCAAAACAAGAAAACTCTCAAGCCAGAGTTTCTCAATCTGTTTGAGGTAGTTGCTAAGAGCCTCTTAAGCAACACTGGAAGCCTAGAGCAGGTCAGCCAGCCAAGGATCAGAATCATGGCTGCCATTATTGATGCCAGTGATAAGGGCATCAAGTTTGATTGGAGGACCTTCATCATGTCTGAGATGATGAAGGAGAAGGCTAAATTTAAGGTGAAAGCCCACAATAAGGTGGTGCTAGAAGGGAAAATCAAGTATTGCACCAGGGCAAGCTTGTTGATTGAGAGGTTTTCCCACTATTCCCAGATGCAGACCTTTGCAAAGCCCCTCCCAGCCCAAAAGATCCTGTTCAGAAAGCTCAGTAAGAAAACTGAGAAAAGAAGGATGCTACTGGCCAAGCCTGCTGAAGAACAGGAGGAAGAGAAGCCTAAAATGAAAAAGAGAACAAAGGCCAGGGCTGTAAAGACAAGGAAAATGTCTCAGAGAATCTCAGAAGAGAATTCAGATGCTTCAGCTGAGATTGAAGAAGTTGCTAGAGAAGGTGTACAAGTGCCATCTGATCATTCAGAAGAACTCAGGCAAAAGTACAATGAGACTAGGCAAAAGAAGAAGGGTGATAAGAGAGTCAGGGAAGTTGTCCCTGAGAAGGAAGGAAGTGGAAGTAGCAGGGCCAGCAAGAGAAGGGCCAAACCTACTGAAAAGGTGTTGGAGCTGCAAGAAGAGAGGTCTCTTCAATTGGCTCTAAGGGAGAGAAGAGCTGAAAGCAGGGCCAAATCCATGTCAAGGACCAATTCATCTGGTTCTGGAACTCCAGAATCCAAAGTCCCTGAAGGTCAACCCATAGAGGCCAACCTCCCTGAAATTCAGTATCTTGAGCCCAACTCCCCTGAAACCCATGTTACCCCTTCCAACCAACCCATTACCCCTGTAAATCTCACTAAGAGATATTCTCCTGAAGGGAATGAACAAAGAAGTGGCATAGATGTGCTTGCTGATTTAGCAGTAGATGAGACAAGACTCCTGTCTCCTCTTGACTCATCCATGCTCAACTATTCAAAGCTCTTAGAGCATGCACTTCATGAGCCAACCCCCCTGAGTAAAGCCCCTTCAGATTCATTGCTCTCTAAAGCAACTGAAGACCCTTCTACTGTACCCAACCCATCTGAAGCCAAGATCCCTGAACTTAATCTACCTAAAGCCACAGTAGGAGAACCCAGAACCAACTCCCCTATAACCCAAAGTCCCCATTCAAATGGAGATGAGGAGGAGTATACTTTTGAAAGTATGCTCAGAGGAGGAGCCAAGGCTACTGTGGACAGTTTGTATCCACAACTGGCTGAATTTCCAAGAATTCAGAAGGCCTTTCATGATTTGAGGATGCTTGTTGATGTAAAAGATAAATCTATGATGGAGATATCACAAGTCATCCAAGATAAAGGTGCAAACTGGTGGCAAATAGAGGAGAACAGATTGCTACACTTTGCTGGAGTTTCAAAGACAAGATTCCTCATTGATGAGGAGACTTTTGCAAAGTTGGTAGCCACTAAAATTGAAGAGGAGAAAGAAAGAAAAGCCAAGGGAATCAAACACCCTGACAGCGGCTCTAATGATGATAATTCCCCTGATGATCCCTCAAACCCTTCAAATCCCAACCCTCCTGAAACCCCTCAAGCCAACCTCCCTGAACCCCTACAACCCAAGTCTTCTGTAGCAGATAGACTTTCCAATCCTCCTAAAACCTATCATAGGAAAGGCTCTGTAACTTCAGAGGTGTTGACCAAGGGTGGTAACACAACCAAAGACACATCTGTCAATGAAGGTTCTTCTGAACCCAAGGCACAGCCTAAAGATGTTGAGGTTCCTGTACTAGAGGCTAGTTTGATTAAGGTCTATTCAGTGTCAGAAGAGTTGGACATTGATCAGCCCTTAATCATTCAGGATGACTCAGTGGCTGCTGATATGAGCACTGTGATCTCCCCACAACTGCAATCTTTGAACCTTGTTGAAGGTGGAGATGCTGCAGGATTAGGAGAAGGAGTTGAAAAGGAGAAATTAGTTGAAAAATCAGAGGGAGTTGTGGATGAAAGAGAGGTAGTCATCACTAAGATAGTGAGTGTACCACCAAATGAGGGTGGAATAAGTGAGGAAGGACAGGTTATTCTTGAAGTCAAATCTGAACTTCAAGAATCCCTTGATGAAAGGAGGCCTGATTCCTTGAGTGAGATCATTATTACAGAAGGGAGAAAAGAAAAAGTTGAAAATGAGAAGAAGACTGCTGATGTATCAGAGTCTTATATAAAAGAAATTGAGGGTGATGAGTGCTTATTTCCTAACTTGTTTGATTTATCTGATGTTGCAGGTATTTCTCTTGATCAAATTTTTGCAGATGAGTTCTTAACAGATGCACCTATCCAAGTTGACACAGGCTCAGCTCAAGCCTTACTTGGACTGCAATCAGAGAAGTTGGACTCCTTGGCTCATCAAGTCCAATCTGCTCATGCTGAAACTTCAGGAGCATTGAATGAGCAAGGAAGGACTCTAGCATCTGTAGAAATGAGGCTCACTGGCTCTGAAGATGTTGTGCTACCAACTCTTGAGGCAAGAATCAGTGGTGTGGAATCTGGTCTCCAAACCATCTCCACTGAAGTTCAAAGTGCCAAATCAACCATGGAAGCCATCTCAGAGGAGGTCAAGAAAGAGCAAAAGCTGCTGAGAGACAATCACAATGCTAATGTCAAAGCTCTCAGGCTAACTGTCAAACAAGCAATTGGAAAGAAGACAGCACTACAAAAGAGAAGAGCTGAAGAGCAAAGGCTAGCTATGGTCAAAGCTGCCTCAGAAAAATTTTCCCAAGAAGTGCTGGCCAACATTGCTGAAGGTGCAGTGGCCAACCTAACTGAGCTCTTAAAAGCCCAACTGGATGCATCTCTGAAAACAGCCATGGAAGAGGTTGTCCAACAAAAGATGAAGCCTGTTCTAGCTTTCCTTAGCTTGAGCAGTGATAGAATGCAGAATATACATGATGAGAATGTATATTTGTTGGAGGAGATGAAGTCCCTAAACCAGGCCCAATCCCTGATGGCCTCAACAATGAGTGACCTCAAGCCCCAGTGTTTTGATGCTGCCAAAAAGGGGGAAAGGGAAAGAGCTAGAGCAAAAGGTGCCTTGGTGATTGGGAGTCCAGTGAAAGGGAAGGACAAAGTCCCTGAAGGAAAAGGAAAAGAGCCAGAAATGCTGAACTTGGAAGATTTGGATGAAGAGGAGCAGTTAGCATTGGCATTGAAAAACTCAATGGCCTCAGCTCAAGAGGAAAGAGTAAGGCTACAGCAAAGACCAGGTGGTGAAGTGTCAGGTTTGGACAAAGATGCTGAAGGTGTCCAAACCAGAGGAAAGATCAAGAAGGCCCAAGGAAAGAAGAGACAAATTGAGAAATTCACTGACTTTCCTAGCAGCCTTGATCTTCCACCTGAATTCAGAATTGATGAAGATGAGCCTACATCAAAGAAAGCCAAAACTGCTGAAGAGCCCAAATCTACTGAAGAGGACAAATCTTCTGAATCTGGAAAAGCTGCTGAAGGTACCAAGTCCTCTGAAGACATTGAAGAGTTATTTGCTGAAGGATTTGGACCTGAACCTAAGAAGAAGACAACAGTCCTAGCTCTTGATCCATCAAAATTGTTTCATGAAGGGTATGGCAAAGACCCTGAAACACAACAAAAACTGGCCATGATGAGGGCCCAAGAGAAAATGGACTTAATGGAAGAAGCCAACAGAGCAAGAGATGAAAGAAGAGCAAACTTTCAGAAACCAAGAAGGAGAAGAGCAACATACAGCAAGATGAAGCCTCAGCTTCTAATCCCAATGGACACCAAATATCCACACTTGGATAAATGGGTGCCAATTCAACTGAATGACACATGGGAAGAAGCCAAAAGGGAGTTTGTCTATGACTACTATGTCATTGACAGATGGAATGGAGGAGATGCAAACTCTGCCTTCACTGAGTTCATGCTAGAATACTACAGAGAGTTGTATCAACAACTACTTGCAGCTGCTGACATTGCAAGATTTGAACTCACAGCTCCCAAGCCAATCATATACATGCCTCCAAAGCTTGAAGGATGGATTGACCAAGCAAGAATTCTGAGGGAATTCACTGAGATCCTTAAGCTGAACAAGATGGCTCTTGGACCTAAGGGAACCAACCAAGAAGCCATGGCACTGAAAAGAAGAGTGTGGGCACAGTATGGAATGCTGCCACCTCCTGAGGATGATCTTTGAAATGGCTAAGTCTTCTGATCTTTCTTAATTGATCAACTATGCTGAAATATGGTCAAGATTGCTGATATGGTGTGATATTTTGGTTGCTCTGATCTGATTATGGATTGCTCTGATACAAGATTGGTGCTCTGATACAAGTTTATGCTCTGATATGCTTAGTATTGTTAGAATATAATGCTCTATTGTATTTAGTGTTGATGATTCATGCTCTGATATGTTAAATTCAACTATCAACATGCCTGTAATGATCTCTTATATGAATGATAGTTGAACTACTTTTGAATCAAGATACACTTATACAAAAAATCTCTCTATGCCTATCCTTGAAACCTACTTGCAACAAAAACAGTGAATACACTAACACATTGTCTTTTCAGGAAAATTGATCTTAGTCATGTCTTCTGAAGATATATGTAATAGGTGTATACAAGTCACTTTTGCTTAAATTATGTAGGTTTTGGCATCATCAAAAAGGGGGAAATTGTTGGGAATAAAATGAGATATGTTTTGATCTAATACCAAAACCCCCTTAGACATGCCTAAGTCAATGTAAGTATACTCTAAGAATGTTAGAACATATAGATTATAGGATAGATGAGAAGCTGAAATGTTAGGCAGCTCTTAGAAAATTAGATGCACAATTTGAGGGGGAACCTATGCTTTGAAGATGATCAAGATCAAGTCCCCTCAAGGCTCAAATTCTGGAACAATCACTTAAGAGCAAGGACACTCTATGAAATCTAAGATGCTCTTATCAGGAGAGTTGTCCAGAGAAGATGCTCTTATGCAAGAACAAGATTGTAAAGCTCAAAAGGACAAGTCCAATGAAGATGCTCTTATCAGGAGAGTTGTCCAGAGAAAATATTCATAAAGCTCTGATCAGGAGAGTTGTCCAAAGAAGCTAGCCATAAGGAAGTACAAGCTTACCTAGCTCAAAAGGACAAAACTACTCAAAGGTGTTCATCAGGAGAGTTGTCCAGAGAAGTCTACTCTAGGCATAAAGTGCTCTGATGCAAAAAGATTAAATACACTGATCAGGAGAGTTGTCCAGAGGAGTTGTCTCAGCTAAATTGATCAAGATCAAATGCTCTGAAAGCCTGAAATCAACTATGCTGAAGAACTTGAGACAACATGTCCCTAAAGGTCCTCAAAGGAATGAGCTAAGACCATACTCAAGAGAAATAAAGGGAAAGAGCCAAGTCATCAGAAGAAGAGCAAGCCAACCATGCTGAAAAGCAAAACTGCTGATAGTGATAAGGAGAGTTGTCCAGATGATAAGGAATGTTATCTTATCATTGGATCAACCTTCAGAAGCCATGTCCAAGTCCTAACAAGAAGTCAAACATTGGGAAAAGTGCTGCAGAATGAAGACAAAACTGTTACAGCCGTTTATTACCCAAATGAGGACATGTCACTATCAAGAATCTGTCTTCCAGGTTGAAGAACTCAAGGAAGACATTTATAGCAATTTGGGGCTGCCTCTCCAACGGGCAAATCCTCCATTTTGTCTATAAATACATAAGTGTGAAGATCATTTGAAAGCATCCAACTATCCAACTGACCTCAACATAATCCAACCTAGCTCAAAGTTCTTACAAGCTAGAGTGCTTTCAAAGCTTTCAAAGACTATCTTAGTCTTCAAACACTTCTTCTAAGCTGAACTAAATTGTATATCCATACACAAGCTTAGAGAGATATCCTATCCTTATACACTGATCTTCATTGTAAAGGATATCTCATTAGTTGGAACCTTACTTCAACCCTTATATCTTTCAAGAGTGAAAGTGAGAAGGTTGTAGTAGTAGAAGTGGTAGGAGCTGACTGTTGAGAGAAGAACAGTTCAGTTCTGAGTTGAGAAGAGGGTACTAGGACTCTAGACATCCTAGGGATCAATTCACCAAGGAGTGGTGTTCTTGATCAAGTGCACCTTGGCACTATAAAACAAGTTAATTCCAAGAGTGAAGGAATTATCCTGTTAAATCAGGGAAAGTGGATGTAGGAGCTTGAGTCTCTGAACCACTATAAACTCTTGTGTTGTTTTGCTTTACAAGTACTTACAATCATTCGACACTACACACAAAACTGATCTTTCAAAGATACATATTCAAAGACTGTGCAAAACTGATTTGGACAAGTTCCCTGAAGCTAAACTGAACTGTGTTACATTGACTAAGTGATTTCAGAAATTAAAGGAGTCTAAACTTAAAGGGCCAACCACTATTCCGCACATATAACTCCCCTAGATAGTTATTCAACTAAGTACTCAATAGTACTTAGTAGTTTGATTATCTTAGAAGAGTTAATCTTCTTCAGCAGAGTTGTCCAAGACAACCTTGCTGAACTCTGGTTTGATCAAGTTAGCAAAAGAATTGCATACAAGTGTATTCCCCCCCCCCATACACTTGTCATATACTCCTTTCAAGACCAACATCTATATTTGTGAGAATATAATGGACACGTGTCACAATTTCATGCTCTATCACAGTTTCTCTCTTCACCAAAATTCTCCATTTTAAAATCTATGCATTTCTCAGGCATTCTCATTAAAAAAATATATATTTCCTATTTTAATATCAAAATTATAAATTAATTTTTTTTAATTATAATTATTATTTTTAATCTCTCACCTCTTCAAATTTTTCGATTTCAAATCTTAATCTTAATACTCTATATTTGTGAGAATATAATGTACACGTATTACAATTTCATGCTCTATCACAGTCTCTCTTCACCAAAATCCTCCATTTCAAAATCTCTTGCATTTCTCAGATATTCACATTAAAAAAATATATATTTCCTATTTTAATATCAAAATTATAATTAATTTTTTTTAATTATAATTATTATTTTTAATCTCTCACCTCTTCAAATTTTTCCATTTCAAAATCCCAATATTGTGAAGGCATTCTTATTAAAATTTTATAATTCTCCTAATTTGTTTATCACGGTTCTTTCATTATTTATTAATTCAAATCTTAATATATATCTTAATCTTAATTATATATTTATCATATATTTGCAAACATTTTAACAAGTCACGTGTTGCAAATTGATTGGTCCCTCAAATTCCTCCATTTCAAAAATCTCTTTTTTCTCATTAATTTCACATTTTATTAATTTTTTTATTAATCTTAATCATTAATCTAACATACATTTTTTAATCTCATATTTTAAATGCATAATTTTAAATATTAAAATTTAAATGAAATCGAACTTTTGAATTTAAACAGAACTTTTAAAATGGATCGAAATTCTCATATTTTAAATGCATAATTTTGAATATTAAAATTTAAATGAAATCGAACTTTTGAATTTAAACAGAACTTTTAAAATGAAACAGAATTTCCGCATAATCTTCTATGGAGTATTCTATATAAATCTCAACATCTTTCTTTCATTTCAACAATCATAATTTTTTTTTCAATTTTAGTTTTTCCTTCTCACACATATGTATATGTAGCCTAATATTATGTAGATTTTTTCTTTTTCTTGCGTATTTTTTTTTTTTTGTCAAGCCTTGATAATCTTCTAATATGTAGATTTTTTTTTGTTTTTCTGGTATAATTTTTTTTTTCTATCTATGGTTCTATTCTTATATGATTCTCTTTTAATTTCTTTCTTTAGTATGATTTTTTTTATGTATTTTTTTTTTTTGCCCTATTTTTATCTTAAAATAATAATTTTAATATTATTTACTCATAATTATTATTTTTAAATTTCAAATCATTTTAATCTTATCTTTTTAATTATTTTATTTTACTTTTTTTGCTTTTACAATTTTCTTTAATTTATCTCATTTTTTCAATTATTTTTCTGTTCTCTCTCTTATTTTTTATTTATAAATTTACAGTTTTTTAAATTATTTTTTCTAAAACTGTAAATTAATCGAAATTGGACGGTAAATTGAAAATTATTTTTCTGTTCTCTCTCTTATTTTTTATAGATTTACAGTTTTTTAAATTATTTTTTCTCAAACTATAAATTAATAGTTTTTTCAAAATTGGACGGTAAATCTATTAATTTACGAAATTGGAGGTAAATTAATAGATTTACAAAATTAGATTTTCTTGATAGTTATTGTCGTATATTTTTAATTATAATTTTTTTAATTTAATTATAATCAATCGATAGGTCACATCTAATTTTCTTATTGTTTAACATAAGAATATATATTTATGACCTTGATATGTTAGGTATTTTCTTATTGTCTAACATAGGAGTATATATTTATGACCTTGGTTAGGTATGATTTATTTTTATTGTTCAGCGTGTCTACAGAAGTTTCTAATGTAAATTATAAAATGAAAATGAAAACAATGTACATTTTTACAATTTTTTTGATCTAAAATTCTTTTATAAATGTATTTTATATTTGAAGATCATGTAAATTATAAACTTAGGAATGTGAACTCTGACATTGTATTACATTTTTACAATTTTTTTGATCTAAAATTCTTTTAGAAATGTATTTTATATTTGAAGATCATGTAAATTATAAACTTAGGAATGTGATCTCTGACATTGTATTAATTTTTGTTGTATTCATATGATATGAAGTTAATTATTTCATTATATATTCAATTTGAATATCCATATTTTAAATGGAAGATTATTTCATTATATATTCAATTTGAATATCCATATTTTAAATGGATGTGTGTATACAGTATACATATTAAATTGATGAATAATGGTTTTAAAAAAGTAATCAATTTAAATTCTAAAAAATTAAGAAAAAAATAATTAAAAATCTTTTAATTAATCAACCTTGAATAAATAGAATTGGTATTTATTCTTGATTTATTATTAATATTTTTTTTACATATTTAATATATATCAAATTATTGTATTAATTTTTAAATTTATTTATAAATAGGCACGCGAGTAAAGTTAAATATTCAATGGTTAGTACTTTGCAGACAACCTCTTTAAATATTAAATGGTGTGTAGACCCCTCTTTAATAAATATACAATTTAAATGAATGTAAATTTATCAATATTAATTGTAAGATCAATTTTTTTTTTTAAATTAGAGTTGTTGAGAAAAATAAATTTACTGTAACTGACACTGACGTAACCACTAATTTTCTGAGTTATATATTTTATGTAAATAATTTTTTTCTAATAATAATGGAAATTTATTTTGTTAAAGATTTTTTAATTGCATATTATGATGAATGAAGGGTAAAAAAACTATATGTATTTGACTTTATAAATGATCATCTGGATGTGGATGTATGTATATATAGGGTGTGAATGAATGTATTTTAAAATAATTTTAAAAACTTTCTAAAGTGTATAAAGTATTGTAGAGGATTTTAGAGAATTTTAAAAAACATTTGAAAAATCTGCAGTGAATGATTTTTAAAAACAATTTTGGAAATTCTCCATGATAACGGGGAGGTGATTTGTGATATCTTTTAAATATATAAATTTATATTTTTATTATTTTCAAATTAAAAAAATTTTTAACAATATTTTTTTAAATATATAAATTTATATTTTTATTATTTCTAAATTAATAAATTAATTTTAACAATATTTTTTTATTGTCTTGATATATTTCATAGTATTTTTTTTTAAATTGCAGGTTTAAGTCATAAATTTCCATCCGAACTAGAAATGTCACGATTTCTTTAAGGAAATGTTTGTTTTGAAATGGAAAATTTCACACGGTTTTACTTTAAAATTTAGATTTAAAATTTTAAAATCTTAACCTACAAAATTCAACCTTATAATATTTATAAACTTATATACATTCCTATATAAAATTATTTTACAATGCCCATTCTTATTAAAAATATTTTTAATTTTACAATTAAAATTATAATTTTATTAATGCACATTTTATTAATATATTAAAAAAATATTATAATATATAGAAATATAAATACAATAATATAGATTCAAATTTATAGATATGTAATTAAACCCCGCGTAAAAACGCGGGTATAGGGCTAGTGTGCAAGTAATTTTGAGACATCTCTCAATCAAGGGTCTAATTTGCACTCAATTGCATAGTACAATTAACCAATAATTTTAACTTTATTCTAATTTAATGAGTCGAGAATTAATTAAATAAAATTACTGAAAATATATTCAAATCACTTAAAAAAATACAATTATATATATAAAATGTGTACACCATCTAACAAAAAAATCATGACAAAATGCTAACAATCCAAATATAGATTAACTTTAAAAAATCCAAGTGAGAGCGTATTCTCCATTTTAAAACAGTCTGGTGAAAAAATGTGGGGAGTAAAAGAATGCACCTGAATTGCATAACCTTGGAAGTTGCAATTAACCTTAGTAATTTCTCCATCTTCACTGGAGTAGTAGTAGAGGGATTTGCCTTGAGACAATAAGATAACACCATCTTTACAAAATTTGATAGGCCAAATTCTACAATCATTCCAAATATCGATGTTTCTTTCTATGATAAATTGTCTTGTCCAAGAATTCTCAACTCCGTATTCCTTCATCAACCAAATGCTGATCTGATCAGCATATCTATGTGTATAAACACATACACACAGGGTGTCTTCCATTGCAGCAATAGTCGTATTAATAGCATCGATTTCAAAAGGAAGAGAAAAATCATTGAAAATTTCAGTTTCAAGATCAAAGCAAGAAATCCCAAATTTATGATATTCATCCTTTACTATCCAGTGAAGATTTCCATTCACAAATGGACCCCTAGTAAGAGAGTTGTTAACGAATTTAGTGTCTTGCGCAATACTTCTCCATGATCCAGTGCCAATGGTGTATACCTTAGGTGGTTCCTTCGGAAAAACACCAACCACCTTATATTGACCAGTTATTTTACTCACTCCAAATCCATATACTGGGAATTCAACCTCAGACAATTGAGAATGAAGAAGGTCAATGTACTCACGAGTAATTGGATTGTACACGTGAAGTGTATATCCAGGCCTCTCATATTTTATCAAAAGAAGAAGCCCATCAACGGAACCATCTATTATGTATAAATCAGACGCGAGAGCAATGCCAGCTGGAACTAGTGAATTAGAATGATAGGACTTTGCGAAGTTACGAGTCTCAAATAAACGACACCATGACTTGCAAACACACTTACATCTTAGAATTGTTTGTACCGGAAGTCTTAATAAGATTTCGGTGATAATTTCTGGTGGAAGATATGAGAAGATATCCTGCTTCGTATTTCTTCTCTCACCCTAAAGAAAACAAAGGCGGATAACTATCATACTACTATCGATCATACTCGTCACAAAACTCTAAAAACTATAATCATGATTTCAATCATTTCAATAACATAATTAAACCACAACAATTTCTTTCGAATTACTACCTTATCTTATAAATAATACAAACCAAATCAACCTCTATTTATGTGTATAATCAAACTAATCATCTTGTCTCAAAACTCTTAACAAGAGTAATCACGATTTTAATAAGGAGAAGTAAAATTTGGCAAACAATCAGCACAGAGCAAACATTAGAATTGAAAATCAGAACCATATAATTTCATACTTTTCATATATCAACCCTACGATTTACTTGTTATTAACACCACAACAATTTCGAATTAACAAAAACAAAACAAATACTATATAATTTGAGAAACTAATTAACAGAGCAAACGCAAATAATAATGGAAAAATACCAACCTTTTGATGCTCCATTCTCCTTCTCTTGTGATTATCATCAGTATACACAGATTTAGGGTACAACTTTTGATGCCCCATTCTCGTGTGATTATCAGTATACACAGATTTTAGGGTAGAAAGAATTAAAAGTCTATTTATAGGACAAAATTTGATGCCCCATTCTCGTGCGATACTCAGTATAGAAAGGAATTTAGGATAGAAACTTTATTTGTAAGTCCATAAAAAATATAGATTCACTTTCCTTATTTATCTGTCCATCTAAAAATATTTTCACTTTCTTTATTTGTGTGTCATAAAGAATATATTCATTTTCCTTATTTGTTTGTCTACCAAAATTATGTTCATTTTCTTTTATGGAAACAACCACTTTATTTTTACCTCACAATATCCTTACTTTATATATTTTTTTTTTCTCAAAACTTATGTCCAAAGGTATGTGCATAAAAAATATGTTCACTTTCCTTATTTGTTTGTGTTGGGATAAACACACGAATAATAGTACACAATTATTCGTCTACGCAGCGGAATGATCAATTATCCCTCTCTTGTGTGAATCTAGGAGGAAATAATACTAAACAACAATGCACAATAACGCAATCAACACAACAATAACACAAGCAATTTTTACGTGAAAAACCTCCTCAATGTAAGGAGTAAAAACCACGGGACCGTAGTCCACCCAAAAGCTTCACTATGACAAGAATCCAAGTATTACAATCTGTCACAACAGATATTCAACTACAAACTTATCAAGATACACAATACTTGATAACTACAATGAGATACGAAAGATCTCACCAACAACACCAATCTGCCCGTCACTGTTTCCGACGCTCAAACGCTCGGAATCCGATCTCCACCGTCCAGAATGCACTATGATGCCTCCTGAACGTGTTGTCCAATTTACAGCTCGATCCAACGGTTGGTTTGTGAGAAACAGCGTCTTAAACACAGCTGCGCAGAAGTGAATCGCCCAGAAAAACAGACCTTCTTTTCGTGGCTTTTCCCGACAATACAGAACTCCAACAACGATCTCCACCGTTCAGAATGTACCTCGACGAGTTCTGAACGTGCTGTCCAAAAATCAGCTCGATCCGACGGTTGAAACTCACAATATTGCTTCTGCAAATTTCTCAGTCTTGGAATTCTCTCAAAACGTGAATGCCTCCTTTTTCTCTATTTTCTTACGCTCTATCCAAATGTCTTTTAGGGTTAAGGTAAATTATCTCCAAAATGTTGGGCCTACTTGGGCCTCCAAGTATGTTGGCTATTGGGCTTCTCCACATGTTGGAAACCCAACCCAACAGTTTGAGACTCGTCGATCCACTTATGGTTACTCCGTTTCCTGGAGTTCAAAGAAACAACCCACAGTTGCTCGCTCGAGCTCTGAGTCTGAATATCGGGCTTTGGCGAACTCAGCTGCCGAGATGATTTGGTTGACAAACCTTTTGCGAGAACTTCGACATTTTCCTTCTGCTAGCCCGGTCCTACTCACTGGCAATATAAGTGCTTTGTTTTTAAGCCAAAACCCAGTCGTCCATAAGAGGGCAAAACATATTGATATCGATTGTCATTTCGTTCGGGAAATGGTGACTTTTGGCAAGCTAGCTCCTTACATATTTTGTGTCTTTCCATCTCCGAGGACATCTTCACCAAGAGTTTTCCACAACCATCCTTTGAGTTTCTTCGTTCCAAGCTTTGCGTTGTCCCTCATCCCACGCAATGCTTGACGGGTGTATTAGGAAATAAATCAATCGTTATCATATTTATAGAGATTTGCATATATCTTTATTTCCTTAGAATTAGTCTTTCCTTATCTCGTCATTTATATATTTGTAAATTTTAACTATGATGTAATTACTCCCCTATATATATTCAACTAGTGTAAGACCCGCGTTTTACACGGGGTTGAAATAAAGTTATATTATATTTTTAATTTATTAATTAAAAAATAGTATTTGAAACATGTCTAGATTTGTAAATTTTCAATTCTATTAAAAGATAAAAATAAAATTTTGTAGCAATATAAATTACATTATATATATATATATAAATATATATATAAATATATATATAAGAAAACAATAATAAAATCGAGAATATAATTTTATTTAGGGTTAATTGCAAAATAAATTATGACCTTTAGTATTTTTATCAATTACAACATATCCTTTTTTTTCTTTGCAATTCGATACACCACCTTTTTAAACTTTACAATTTAATACACTGATAGATTTTCCGGCAAATTTTAGTATTATTGTGGCAGCGGAATTACAAAATTTGTCACATTGTCGCCAAGTAGACTGCCAACAAATTTTTTATTTATTTAAAAATAATAATAAACATTTCAAAACTTTAATAAGCGCAAAATTAAAAAATATTTATGAACTCATTTGAGTCGTTTCTAGTTTCTCCATGCCTCTCTCACTCAAACTTCCGATTAGAACACAACAATAGTGCATAAAGCTCTTTTTTCTGTTGTTTTATATTTTTCTATTATTAAACTAATCGCGCACACACATTCTTCTATAATCCAACCACATTTATGATTAAACCCTGGAAGAGTCATTAAAGTAAACCATAAACAACACAAAATCCATAATAAGACAAAAAAATGTATTTTACTTCTAAATTATTGCACTGTATAATTGATAAGCAAGGACTATAGGAATCACCATGTGCAAGGATGCGTGTTATGAGTTCTATGAGAAAATGATTTTCCTCTCCTTGTGCACAATTGAGGACCACTCGTGACTTTAGGTTTTTCTGTGCAAATAAGGTCGGTTTAATTTTATACTGATTAGAATTTTGAATTAATTTTTATAAATTATTTTTTTTCATAATAATTAGTTGGCCGTCTATGTGGCGACAACGTGGCAAATTTTGTATTTCCGGCGCCACATCATACTAAAATTGCCCGGAAAATCTAACGGAGTATTAAATTGTAAAACTTAAAAAGATGGTGTGTCAAATTGCAAAGAAAAAAGAATATGTTGTAATTGACAATATAAAGGACTTTCCATTTTAAATGTGTAAATTTTATTGTAAAACGTCCCGAAATAAAAGTGTAAAAATTATTGTAGGACGGAGAGAGTATCATATTACTAAAGTATATATGTATTTACTAAGTCAATTGAATGATCAAATCTAATAAACAAAATATGACCCGTCTTAAAAAATAATTTTATGCCATTGGTATATTTTTTTATTCTAGATAAAAAATAATGTTATATAATTATCAATATTTTTGTTTAACATCATATATATATATATATATGATTGAAAATTTTCTAATTTCAGGATTATTAAGAACTACAATTTTATATCATATCTATTTTCTTAAAATTCGATATTTAGATTTTTCACTAAATCTATGGAAATAAATAAAGAAAGAGGAGTCAATTTTTAACTTTAAAACAAATTTCGTATTTTATAAATTTAAAAAATATGATATGATATGGATATGGAAGTTTCTATTATATAGGAAATATATTAGGAGTATATGATATGAAAATTTATTTGTAAATAAATTTGATATATCATTTATTTTCTAAATTTCATTAATTATTTTCTAGATATATAATAGACATAATTGTATCTATTTAATATTTAATTAATACTATAACGGTTATAATAGCATGAATTATTCAAAATTAATAATTACTGTGCTAATTTTAAGGAAGCTAAGACCATAATTTTTTGAGTTTATCCTTCCACCATTTACATGTGTATGTCCAAATTCGAGTTTTTGAAATTGAAATATATTAGTACAGTATATGATATGCATATTTTGTTGGAAATAAATTTCATCAAAATTTCTTATTTTAAAGATTTTAAAAAAATTAATTCAAATTTTAATATAATTTATTTCTAATTTTTTTTTTTACGAAATCAATGCAAAAAATTACGGAATGAACTATTAATTTTTAATTTGACATAAAAATAAGATTTGAGAATTCGTAATTCTAATCTAACCACAATTGACTCAATTATACCACAATTATATTTAATTGAGGAATTGGCGTTAGTTTTCCTATAAAGGGGGGAGATTATATTATTTTTTAAAACTAATGTTATAATAAAATAAATATAATTCATAATCGAATAAATATAATATAATAAAAAATATATAAATATATATATTTAAAAAATATTCAACTAATTAATCAAATTTATACCATATCATCAATATTATGATACATATTTACCCATTATACTTTTCAATTATGATAATTATGTAATAAATGTAACAATTGTTTTAACAACATATAATTTAAATGTTTTACTAAATTTGGTGATATATAAATGTTAGGCGTGAAAGTTGGATTAAAAAAAATCCACATCTTTACCTTAATTTAAAGAATTATGTCATACTCCAATAAATAAGAAATAAGATTAATGAATTATTATATTTGAAAGTGTATATACACTGAGCTTAATTATTAGAACTAAAATTAAAGAATACATCAATTTAAATTCATAATTAAAACCATTGAATGAAATGCGAGAACATAAAAGATGAATTTTATACATAATCAATCTAGTACATAAAAGATGAATTTTATACATAAATTTACAACTTCAAACAAAAGAAGAATCTAGTGACATAACCCCTACAAAAAAAAAATGAATATACATCTACAAAAAAAATAAAATCGATTTAGTAGGGGTCTTTTAATAGAATTGGTATTTTATAAACGATAATTACAAAATTACAACATAAACTAAATAAATCAATGTTGACACTTTTCATTCAAAACTTAAAAATTGCACTTGGTATTTTTCATCATTTGTCATTCTTCATCCGATCAAACAAAACCAAGCAATAAAAATTAAAGACCTGCAAATGAAAACACAAAACATAAAACAACCTATTAGATATAAAAAAAAAACGGATCCGCATAAACAACAGTAGATAGAACACAGTTCAAATATCACATAGTAAAAATTTCAAGTTATAACAATATCTAGAAGATTGTGGATTATAATTTATAAAATTCTCATTGAGAAATAAATTAAATCTACCTCTCTAGAGAAGAAGAAAAATAAATAAGAGATGTAAGACAAACATTGAGAATGAATTTGTGAGTAATAGACACTACATATTTATAGGTCTTGAAGTAATGATGGATGGTTGTGATTACATATTACATATAGAATGCAGGGTTGAGATTAAAATATTAAGCAAAGATTAAGGAGGATGAACAAAGAAATGAAAGGATTTTGAGAAGAGAGAGATCGAGGTAGAAGAGTGTGGTGGTGACATGTGTCACTTTAGAGATTTGCAAATATATAAGATTAAGATTACCCTAATCACCTAGCATTAACGGTGATCAAATTTGATTTTCACATTAATGAAAGTAGAAAGGAAGAGGTTATTGGAGTTGCTCAAAGGTGTTTGAATTTGAGGGGGAAAATGAGGCCAACTATGAATAGAGACGGCAATTTGGGTCCGATCCGATGGGCCGGCCCAACCATGAGCCAACCCGAAACCTAGTATGGGTTGGGGACAATCATAATATAATTCTCATTTGTGAGTTTTATTGAAAATTTATTGTTTAAATAAAAAAAATAGAAATTCAAGAGTGGAAATAAAGTAATGTGTGAGTATTTTTTTTTTTTAAACAAAAATTATAAAATTAAACAGACAAAATAAAGTAGAAATTATAAAAATAAACGAGGAGAGTCAAGATACTACGTCGGTTGGGCAGTTTGAATTCAAGTACTAATAAATATCTGGGCTTCGTAAGTGCTAGCCCATTTTCTGAATATTTTTTCTAACACTGGGCCATAAACCCAGTTCAAATGCCACGGATAAATGCCCCACATTTATTATGTTTTCACCCTTCACTCCAATTTAGTTTTTGAACTAATTGGTAAAATGACTATCCTACTTGATGCGTCGCATTTGAACGTTCAACAATTGACTAAAATTCCCTTGGGTCACCGGCAATAAACAGCTCGCTGTAAGACTGTCACATAGCTCGCAATGCTCCGTAAAACCTGCAAAACACGTCGGAGGGATCTCCGCCGATGCTCAAGTCAGAAAATCAGTGATCACCAAAGTATAGGTGTTCGGAGAAAAGTCAACTGAAGTTAAAAACCGTCCTCCACGATTACAACAATGTGCTCAAGTATGTATGCACGCGTGTGGCGTGTGACGTGTGCTCAAGTGTGAATGTCACGTAAAAAAACTAAGAAGAGATGCATGGAGTATTTATAGAGGTACCTTGAGAGTATTTATGGAGTATTCATATTCGGGATTAAATCTCATTTAATCCTCATTCAAGTCCTATTCATAACCTGAATAAGACCTTACGCGTTTTTGCATTAAGTCTCCTTCAATTCTGCACAAGGATTCATCAAATCTGTCACCAAATTTCCATTGATTCTCACAAATCTTGAAAGTCTCGAGACTTTCTCATTAAATTCGACACACGTCTTCCATTCGGTTTCCAAGGCACCTTTTGGATTGGCCGTCGTCACATTCATCAGATCGGTTACAGTCTTCTCTTTCTCTTAATGATTATTTCGATTTCTCTTCGGAATTTGAGAACTCTCTCTTCTCATCTTCGAATTCAAAGTATCAGCTCATTCAAGACATTTCACACTTTTTCTCTTCATTAAAGACTCCCCTTAAATAGCTTCTTTTTCTTCATTCTCAAACCTTCTCCGGCCATCAGAAATCATCTATTATCTATCTACCCCTTACATTTATAAATTTTCCAACCTGCCTATTCACGGATTTTTTTGACTTTATGTCACATAATTTGAGGTTGAGAAAAAATTTAAAACTGGGGCCTCTCTTTTAATTTATTTTTTATTTATTGGTATGAAATATGGGCTTGATATTCACACGAATCACACTCGTGAACTGTGAAATAAATTGTTTGGCAAAAACTTGTGTGAAACCGTCTCACAGATCTTTTTCTGTTAAACGGATCCTTTTAACCCATATTTTAAAATTTTGGGTAGGATAATTCTTTTTTTTTTTTTTTCAGATTTTAGTTTGTAAAAAAAGTGATAATATTTAATTAAAAAGTGACAATAATTTTAATAAAAGTGACTATCACTTTTTACTTAAACATTATCACTTTTAATATATGAGATACTATCACTTTTTACTTAAACATTATCACTTTTAATATATGAGGCCCGTCTCACGGTTCTCTTTCTGTGAGACGGTTTCACCCAAGATTAGCCCAAATTGTTTCACGAGGGGAAATTAAATCATCAATGCTCCAACTTTTATCTAAATTGGTTGGAAGAAATATAGATAGGGTATATAACTGAATAGGAGGTTACGGTGAATATTTTAAAATTAAAAAAAATACATTTGTGCTAATTTATAAGAGACTGCGAAACTCTGTATCACACAAACTGTCGTAACAGATTTTTTTTTTTTGACGGTTTAGTATATGAATACTAATTGGTGACAGTTTTTTTTTTTTTTTGAAAACAATTGGTGACAGTTTTAAATTTAACAATTTATTGATATGTTTCTATGTGTAATTTTGTTCATATAGATTACTTTTATTTCAACACTGTTTGAGGAGAATCGGACAAAAAAAAATGTTTTTGTGTGATAAAAATAATGATATTTTGTGTAATTTAAAATATTTAAAAGAGATAATTAATTTTTTTTTCCTCTTCTTCCATGGACGTATGAACAAAATTAAGACTTGAAGCAGCTTGTCGGGAGCAACAAGCAAACCAAGTGACAAAACACACAAAATGTATATAAACCAAATTCACTTTCTTACGATCCCCCCTAATGTCCTTCATAGGACTAATGCCGATCTTTGGGGGCCAGAGAGACGTCTGGGGCGAGCAGGGGAGCCTGAGAAGGACAGGCCATGAATGCTAGTTCTGTATCTATCTTGTTTATCTACCGTCTGCTTTTTTGGACAGAAATCAATTGTACATGTGTTTTAGCATCTACGATATTCACTCTCTCCTTTTTTGGACAGAAATCAATTGTACATGTGTTTTTGTTGAGGAAATATTTGTTTTAGTCCTTTAAGTTTGAGTGATTCCAAAATAAATCCTTTAAGTTTTGAACTTTACAAAACACATCCTATATCTTACAAGCTATTAATTTTAGTCCTTTTTAAAATCTATTTTAGTCCTTTAAGTTTAAATTCCAATTTTAATCATTTAAATATAATAAAATCTGAAAACTTTAATAAAATTTGAAAGAAAATACTGATTTTAATGTATATTTTTTTTAAAACATCATTAAAATATATTTTTTAAATTAAATAAAAACATCATTAAAATCTGAATTATGCTCAAATTCTATCTAGTCATTTTTCCTTAATTAATTAAAAATATAAAAGATATTGTATAGAGGGTAAATACATGTGTATTATTAGAGTGACTATGAAATTTTTTTAGGGACGAAGACAATACTATATAATAGAGTAATAATCACAAATAAATATATATAATTACGTACTCCATTGGCGGCAGGAGCTCTGCAATGAGGGCGGAAGTAAACATAAGGCCGGCAATAGAAATTAATTAGGTATGGGTAATTAAAAGAAATATGTCATGAGTAGTGGCGGAGGGCTGCTTATATAGATGAAATTATGGCTTAAGTCATCTTATAATTATATATTAGTCTCTCTCGTACAAACTTTGACAAACTTTGTACTTTGTAGGTAAGTATTTTTTTTATGTTCAAACCATGAAATATAAATTATATTTTTATCACCACTTATTTATTTAAATTTATTATTTATTTTATTTATAAACAATTACTCTCTCTGTCTAGTATAATCAATGAAATATAAATTATATTTTTATCACCACTTATTTATTATTTAAAGTTATTATTTTTATCACCACTTATTTATACATGTTTTTATATTTTTAATTAATTAGGGAAAAATGGCTAGATAGAATTTGAGAATAATTCAGATTTTAATGATATTTTTATTTAATTTAAAAAAAAAATTATTGATGTTTTAAAAAAAATATACATTAAAATCAGTATTTTCTTTCAAATTTTATTAAAGTTTTCAGATTTTATTATATTTAAATGATTAAAATTGAAATTTAAACTTAAAGGACTAAAATAGATTTTAAAAAGGACTAAAATTAATAGTTTGTAAGATATAGGATGTATTTTGTAAAGTTAAAAACTTAAAGGATTTATTTTGGAATCACTCAAACTTAAAGGACTAAAATAAATATTTCCTCGTTTTTGTTAGAGGATAAGAGTGTCTTTGAATAATTTTAAACTAGAATTTCTATGATTCGTAGACTAGAATCAAACTATACAATTGTTGACGATGGTGACTGTAATTTATACTTGAATTATGAAGAAATGTTAATGATTATTGTTCAGAAATCTTAAGATATTTTATGTTTTTTTCAGTCTATTAAGTGTTTGATGAAATGCTTCAAAGAATTATTTTTCTTATATGTAGTGTTAACCGATGCGAACTTTAGTCTCTTTTTGCTCTCCTAGTTTCTTATAGAAGGGCTTACTCTTCATCTTAAGCGAGATGGATAATCATTTATCCACTTTGTATTGGCAAATCTTAAGAGGAAGAAGAAAATATAAAATCTTTAAAAAAAAAAAAAAAATTGAATTAGATATAACACATGGAAATTATTTGACACCTAATTGATTCGTCAGCTTCCGTTAAATAAATTGTTAACGGTGTTAAAATTTTAAGCCTTCAATTGATAGTTTTATATTAATCGAGTCTTGTATCGAAAGAAATTTTATTTTGGACCTTAAATTGAAAGTTGACCCATCTTTCGGGCTTGAATCGAAAAAATTCCTTATTTTTTTGGATGTGAAGGGGGTTTCAGCCGCTGACGTGGGGATATGTAGACATGGGCAACGGTTCCAAACCGCCGGTTTCGGTTAGAAACCGGCGGTTACGGTTTGGGGTTTCGGCGAACCGTAACCGAACCGCGAACCGCCGGTTACGGTTACGGTTTTCAAACCGGCGGTTCGGTTTGAAAACCGCCGGTTTGGCGGTTTAGGGTTTTTTTTTTTTTTTTTAATATTATCTACGTTTTCGCTCGTTTTCACTCCGTTTTCGTTCATTTTTTATTCGTTTTAACTTATTTTTTAGAAAATACATTACTAGAATTGAATAAAAATTATATAACTTAAATTTATACATTAAAAATAGAAGAATTGTGTATTAAAAAATTAATTTTTTTTTAAAATAAAAAACCACCGGTTAACCGCCAAAACCGGCCAAACCGGCGGTTTGCGGTTTGTCAAAATGTCGAACCATAACCGAACCGCCATTTTCGGTTACGGTTCGGTTTGTAAACCGTAACCGGCGGTTTGGCCGGTTAGCCGGTTTGGCGGTTCGATTTTACGCGTGTCTAGGGATATGGCACTCTCTGCATCTCCCTATTTATTTCACAATATATTGGTCAAAATTACAAGTATAATTATTAGTTCTTCCGAATAACTTGCTTGATTTACACGATTTTTTTTAAAAAAAAAAATAGGAGTTGATGATGTAAGATAAGTGAAAGATATTTTATGTGATTTGATGAGGTGTAAAATGTATTGTATAAAAAAAAAGGGAGTAACAATTTTAAAAATAAAATGACTTTATAAAATTATTAATTTTGTGGGAGGTATTTTCATATGTGATTTGATGAGATGTAAAATGTATTGTATAAAAAAAAAAGGAGTAACAATTTTAAAAATAAAATGACTTTATAAAATTATTAATTTTATGGGAGGTATTTTCATATTAAGAGTGACAAGTAATTTTGATACTTCTTCAATCTATCGATCATGAAGAGGCAAGTATATTGCCTAATTTCATTTTTGGTAATTGCCTTTGTCACACAATTCGAATTGAATCATATGCGTTCTTTGTTGCTTAACAGCTTCTGGAGGTAATTAAGTTTATGGATTAACTTTCAATATAAAATTGTCCACATACAAACAATAATTAAATAAAACTACTGAAAATATATTCAAATCACTCAAAAAAATACAATTATATATATAAAATGTGTCCACCATTTAACAAAAAAATCATGACAAAATGCTAACAATCCAAATATAGATTAACTTTGAAATATCCATGTGAGAGTGTATTCTCCATTTTAAAACAGTCCGGTGAAAGAAAGCTGGGAGTAAAAGAATACACCTGAATTGCATAACCTTGGAAGTTGCAATCAACCTTAGTAATTTCTCCATCCTCACTAGAATAGTAGTAGAGGGATTTGCCATGAGACAATAAGATAACCCCATCTTTACAAAATTTGATAGGCCAAATTCTACAATCATTCTAAATATGGATATTTCTTTTGATGATAAATTGTCTTGTCCAAGAATTCTCAACTCCGTATTCCTTCATCAACCAAATGCTGATCTGGTCAGCATATTTATGTGTATAAACACATACACACAGGGTGTCTTCCATTGCAGCAATAGTCGTATTAATAGCATCGATTTTAAAAGGAGGAGAAAAATCATTGAAAATTTCAGTTTCAAGATCAAAGTAAGAAATCCAAAATTTGTGATATTCATCCTTTACTATCCAATGAAGATTCCCATTCACAAATGGACCTCTAGTAGGATTGTTGTTACGGAATTTAGTGTCTTGCGCAATACTTCTCCATGATCCAGTGCCAATGGTGTATACCTTAGGTGGTACCTTGGGAAAAACACCAACCACCTTATATTGACTAGTTATTTTACTCACTCCAAATCCATATACGAGGAATTGAGCATCAGACAATTGAGAATGAAGAAGGTCAATGTACTCACGAGTAATTGGATTGTACACGTGAAGTGTATATCTAGGCTTCTCATATTTTATCAAAAGAAGAAGCCCATCAACGGAACCATCTATTATGTATAAATCAGACGCGAGAGTAATGCCAGCTGGAACTAGTGAATTAGAATGATAGGACTTTGCGAAGTCACGAGTCTCAAATAAATGGCGCCATGACTTGCAAACACTTACATCTTAGAATTGTTTGTACCGAAAGTCTTAACAAAATTTCGGTGATGATTTCTGGTGGAAGATATGTGGAGATATCCTGCTTCATATTTCTTCTCTCACCCTAAAAAAAAACAAGCCGAATAACTATCAGACTACTATCGATCATACTCATCTCAAAACTCTAAAAACCATAATTTCAATAACATAATTAAACGACCACAATTTCGAATTACTAAACAACATATATATCGAGACCTTATCTTATAAATAATACAAACCGAATCAACCTCTATTTATGTGTATAAATTAATTATAATCAAACTAACCATTAGAATTGAAAATCAGAACCATATAATTTCATAATTTTCATATATCAACCGTACGATTTACTTGTTATTAACATGCACCACAACAATTTCGAATTAACAAAAACAAAACAAATACTATATAATTTGAGATACTAATTAACAGAGCAAACGCAAATAATAATGGGAAAATACCAACCTTTTGATGCTCCATTCTCCTTCTCGTGTGATTATCAGTATACACAGATTTTAGGGTAGAAAGAAAAGTCTCTTTAATTATTTATAGGACAAAAAATGATGCCCCATTCTCGTGTGATTCTCAGTATAGAAAGGGATTTAGGATAGAAACTTTATTTATTCCTCCATAAAAAATATAGATTCACTTTCCTTTTTTATCTGTGCATCTAAAAATATTTTCACTTTCCTTATTTGTGTGTACATAAAAAGAATATGTTCACTTTCTTTATTTGTGTGTCTATAAAAAAAATATGTTCACTTTCCTTATTTGTTTGTCTACGTACCAAAATTATGCTTTTTTTTTTTATGGAAACAAACATTTTATTTTTACCTCAGAACACCCTTACTTTATCTATTTTTTTTTCTAAACTTGTGACCAAAGGAATGTGCATAAAAAATATGTTCACTTTTCTTATTTGTTTGAGATTCATCGGTCCACTTACTCTATCTTTTTGGGTGGAAACTTTGTTTCTTGGAGTTCAAAGAAACAACCCACAGTTGTTCGCTCGAGCTCTGAGTTTGAATATCGGGATTTGGCGAACTCAGCTGCCGAGATGATTTGGTTGACAAACCTTTTGTGAGAACTTCGACAGCTTCCTCCTGCTCGCCCGGTCCTACTCACTGACAATAGAAGTGCTTTGTTTCTAAGCCATAATTCAGTCGCCCATAAGAAGGAAAAATATATAGACATCGATTGTCATTTCGTTCGGGAAATGGTGACTTCTGGCAAGCTAGTTCCTTACAGATTTTGTGCCTTCCCATCTCCAGCTCGAGGACTTCACCAAGAGTCTTCCATGATCATCCTTTGAGTTTCTTCGTTCCAAGCTTTGCGTTGTTCCTCATCCCATGCAATGCTTGACGATGGTGGCTGTAATTTATACTTGAGTTATGAAGAAATGTTAATGGTTATTGTTCAAAAATCTTAAGATATTGCCTATTAGGTGTTTGATAAAATGTTTCAAAGAATTTTTTTTTCTTATATGTAGTGTTAACCTATGTTAACTTTAGTCTCTTTTTTGCTCTCCTAGTTTCTTACATAAGGACTTACTCTTCATCTTAAGTGAGATGGATAATCATTTCTCCACTTTATATTGGCAAATCTTAAGAGGAAGAAGAAAATATAAAATCTTTTGGGATTATATTTTTTTTAGTTCATTAAATTACCACAATTTTGAATTTAGTTCATCAGGTTTCCATTTTTTGAATTTAGTCCATTAAGTTTCGTTTTATTTTTATTTTAGTCCTATTACCTGCTATAGCAGGTTTAACAGGTCATTTTTTAAAACACACTCCATAAAATGTTATGCAACCCCCAAATGTTAAATACACCACACTAAAATTTAAAAATCCTTTTTATTACTATACACACCCTCAACTATTTCTTATTTAATAAATTATAAAAAATAATTAAATTAAAAAAAATCAAATTAATATAAAAATATAAATAAAACCTATCAAAAATGGCCTAAATCTTTAAAAATTAAACAAAGCTAAAATAATTAATTTAATTAGTTTTGAAGATTTAGTTGATTTTCTACTATTTTAAATTTTGTTTAGCCTTATTTTCGACACTTTTTTATAGAAATTAGAACGCAAATAAAATATTAATAAAGCAATAGAGTTTTAAATTTTTTTATTTTATTTTTCTTTTAAATATTTCTTTTATATTACATGAACCTACTAACACCCCATAAATTTTATATACACTCCAAACGTTAAACACAAAAATTCAAAAATCAAATATTTAAATAAAATCATAAACATATTTAATAAATTGCTAAAAATAATTAAATTAAAAAAAAGTAAGAATTTAAATTAATATAAAAAAATATAAATAAAACCTATAAAAAATCACTAAAATCTTCAAAAATTAAACAAAGTTAAAAACATGAATTAATTTAATTAGTTTTGAAGATTTATGTATTTTTTATAGGTTTTATTTATATTTTTCATATTAATTTAAATTCTTACTTTTTTAATTAAATTATTTTTGACAATTTTATTAAATATGTTTATGATTTTATTTAACTATATTAGATTTTTGAATTTTTATGTTTAACATTTGAAGTGTATATAAAATTTATGGGCTGTTAGAAGGTTCATGTAATATAAAAGAAATATTTAAAAAAAAATAAAACAAAAAAATTTAAAACTCCATTGCTTTATTAATGTTTTATTTGCGTTATAACTTGTATAAAAAAAACGTCGAAAATAAGGCTAAATAAAATTTTAAAATAGTAAAAAATCAACTAAATTTTCAAAATTATTTAAATCAATTAATGTTTTTTAGCTTTGTTTAATTTTTGAAGATTTGGACGATTTTTTATAGGTTTTATTTATATTTTTCATATTAATTTGAATTCTTATTTTTTTTTTAATTTAATTATTTTTGGCAATTTATTAAATAGGAAATAGTTGGGGGTGTGTATAGTAATAAAAAATGATTTTTAAATTTTATTGTGGTGTGTTTAACATTTGGGGTGTGTATATCATTTTATGGGGTGTGTTTTAAAAAATGACCTGTGAAATCTGTTGTAGCAGGTAATTGGACCAAAATCAAAATAAATCTAAACTTAATGGACTAAATTCAATAAGTGGTAACCTGATGGACTAAATTCAAAATTGTGGTAACTTAATGGACTAAAAAAAATATAATCTCAAATCTTTTTTTTTAATTGAATTAGATATAATAAATGGAAATTATTTGACACCTAATGCTTCGTCAGCTTTCGTTAAATAAATTGTTAACGGTGTTAAAATCTTAAGCCTTCAATTGATAGTTTTATATTAATCGAGATTTGTATCGATAGAAATTTTATTTATATTTTTATATATGTCAAAATTACAAGTATAATTATTAGTCCTTTCCAATAACTTGCATAGTTTAATTTACACTATTTTTTTAATAGATGTAAGAGTTGATGATGTAAGATAAATTAAAAATATTTTATATGATTTGATTAGGTGTAAAATGTATTGTATAAAAAAAAAGAGAAACAATTTTAAAAATAAAATGACATAGTAAAATTATTAATTTTATGAGGGTATTTTCATATTAATAGTGACAAGTAATTTTGAGACGTCTTTCAATCTATCGATCATGAAGAGACAAGTATATTGCCTAATTTCATTTTTGGTAATTGCCTTTGTCACACAATTCGATCTTTGTTGCTTAACAGCTTCTGGAGGTAATTAAGTTTATGGATTAACTTTCAATATAAAATTGTCCACATATAAAAATGTAAGGCTCTCGTCAATTGCATAGTACAATTAAACAATAATTTTAACTTTATTCTAATTTAATGAGTCTAAGAATTAAATAAAACTACTGAAAATATATGTAAATCACTCAAAAAAAAAAAAAAACAATTATATATATAAAATGTGTCCACCATTTAACAAAAAAAATCATGATAAAATGCTAACAATCCAAATATAGATTAACTTTGAAAAATCCAAGTGACAGCGTATTCTCCATTTTAAAACAGTCCGGTGAAAGAAAGCTGGGAGTAAAAGAATGCACATGAATTGCATTACCTTGGAAGTTGCAATTAACCTTAGTAATTTCTCCATCCTCAGTGGAATAGTAGTAGAGGGATTCGTCATGAGACAATAAGATAACCCCATCTTTACAAAATTTGATAGGCCAAATTATACAATCATTCCAAATATTGATATTTCTTTTGATGATAAATTGTTTTGTCCAAGAATTCTCAACCCCATATTCCTTCATCAACCATATGTTGATCTGGTCAGCATGTCTATGTGTATAAACACATACACATAGGGTGTCTTCCATTTCAGCAATAGTCGTATTAATATCATCGATTTTAAAAGGAGGAGAAAAATCATTGAAATTTTCAGTTTCAAGATCAAAGCAAGAAATCCAAAAAATTTTATATGCATCCTTTACTATCCAGTGAAGATTCCCATTCACAAATGGACCTCTAGTAAGAGAGTTGTTACCAAATTTAGTGTCTTGCGCAATACTTCTCCATGATCCAGTGCCAATGGTGTATACCATAGGTGGTTCATTCGGAAAAACACCAACCACCTTATATTGACCAGTTATTTTACTCACTCCAAATCCAAATACATGGAATTGAGCATCAAACAATTGAGAATGAAGAAGGTCAATGTACTCACGAGTAATTGGATTGTACACGTGAAGTGTACATCCAAGCTTCTCATATTTCATCAAAAGAAGAAGCCCATCAACAGAACCATCTATGTATAAATCAGACGCGAGAGCAATGCCAGCTGGAACTAGTGAATTAGAATGATAGGACTTTGCGAAGTCACGAGTCTCAAATAAATGGCGCCATGACTTGCAAACACACTTACATCTTAGAATTGTTTGTACCGGAAGTCTTAACAAGATTTCGGTGATGATTTCGGGTGGAAGATATGTGGAGATATCCTGCTTCATATTTTTTTTCCCACCCTAAAGAAAACAAGTCGGATAACTATCAGACTACTATCATCATACTCGTCTCAAAACTCTAAAAAACTATAATCATGATTTCAATAATTTCAATAACATAATTAAACCACAACAATTTCGAATTACTAAACAACATAACGAGACCTTATCTTATAAAGAATACAATCCGAATCAAACTATATTTATGTGTATAATCAAACTAATCATCCTTGTCTCAAAACTCTTAACAAGAGAAATAAAATTTGGCAAACAATATACTTTTCATATATCAACCCTACGATTTACTTGTTATTAACAACACAACAATTTCGAATTAACAAAAACAAAACAAATACGGAGTATATAATTTGAGATACTAAAAAAGAGCAAACTCAAATAATAATGGAAAAATACCAACCTTTTGATGCTCCATTCTCCTTCTCTTGTGATTATCAGTATACACAGATTTTAAGGTAGAAAGAAAAGTCTCTTTAATTATTTATAGGACAAAATATGATGCCCCATTCTCGTGTGATTCTCAGTATAGAAAGGGATTTAGGATAGAAACTTTATTTGTTCCTCCATAAAAAAAATATAGATTCACTTTCCTTATTTATCTGTCCACCTGAAAATATTTTCACTTTCCTTATTTGTGTACATAAAAAGAATATGTTCACTTTCTTTATTTGTGTATCTATAAAAAAAAATATGTTCACTTTCCTTATTTGTTTGTCTACAAAAATTATACTTATTTTTCTTTTATGGAAACAACCAGTTTATTTTTATCTCACAACACCCTTACTTTTTTTTTTTTTTTTTTATGGAAGTTAAATACCCATCCCTTTTTTTTCCCCTCCCCATGACTCGAACCCAGGACCTAAGGCCTAAGTAGTGGTGCTCTAACCACTTGAGTTATCCCACTTTGTCTCACAACACCCTTACTTTATCTATTTTTTTTTCTAAACTTGTGTCTGAAGAATGTGCATAAAAAATATGTTCACTTTTCTTATTTGTTTGAGATTCGTCGGTCCACTTACTCAAGAGCTAGGATTAAATTTTAGGGCAGGCTGAAATTTAAAATAAACACAGTAAAAAAATCTTAAATTTTTTTTTTCTGAAATTGCAACATTCTATTTTTTATTCTATAAAATTCATCAATAATAAAATTAGGATGAATATTTTAAAACAATTTTCTGTAAATATAGGCAATCTATCTGATAGATCACTCTCTATTTTATTTTGGAAAACACTTTTGCCATTTTCATATTTGAAAATGCAATTGTATTAAGAGAGAGTGTCAAATGCATAGATAATAAAATTAAATACAAAATTAATGAAATAACTTAAATAATTCACAATACATAACATAATTATCTTTTTTTTTTATCTAGTACTCACTTCAAAGTGTATATATTTTTTTAGTTGTTTACCTAAATGTGTTTATTTTTTGTTTTAAAAAATATATTTTACTGTACTTACTTTCACTACTAAAAAATATCTCCTATAGTCACGCTTCCATATTCACGGTTATAAATAAGCGTGACAATATATACAAATAATGACCCCGTCCTCTAATTAGGATTAGTGACGCCTAATCTTATTTTCTTAATGACTCCTAATTTTATTTTCTTTCACGGTTATAAATAAGCGTGACAATATATACAAATAATGACCCCGTCCTCTAATTAGGATTAGTGACGCCTAATCTTATTTTCTTAATGACTCCTAATTTTATTTTCTTTCTTTGCCTTAACCGTTCCCCCATTTTCTTCCACCCCGGCGCCACATTCTCATCGCACCGAGCCCTACTTAGGGGTGTATTCAATTGAGATTCTGTTGGATTTTTTTGGACTTTTAAAATCTGGGGATATTCAATCCGGATTTTAAAAAGTCTTTCAAAATTTTGAGATATTCAATACGGATTTTAAAAAGTCTTTAGAAATTTTTAGGTATTCAACAATCTATGAATTTTAATATTCTATGGATTTCGTTGGATTCTCTTTCAAAAATATAAATAAATTTCACTATTCAAAATATCTTCTAAAGAGCAGAGATTTCAATGGATTCTCTTAGAAGACTTGAAAGAGAAAAAAAAAAAACTTTTGTTAACAAATGTTCTTCAATAAGATCACAGATTCTTCACCACCATTATTATCGTGAAAGAGATGTAAGACTTGAAAGAGAAGAAAAAAAAACTTTGTTAACAAATGTTCTTCGATAAGCATCACAGATTCTTCACCACCATTATTATCGTGAAAAAGATTACATCTCTGTATTTTAAAATTATGTTCTTTCTTTAAAAATTATAGTATATCGGACATCCTTTAAAAATGATAGTATATTGGACATCGTTAGGTTAGCAATAATATCTAATCGACGTCAATTCCCCATTACGTTTCTTCGGATGAATTTCCAGTCGAATATAAAGATAACTTTCTTCGGAAAGAATGTCGCTATGATGAATTTCCAGCCGAATATAAAGAAGATCAAGATTCACCAGAATATAAAGAAGATCAAAATTCACCACATCTCACAAAGAACTGAAGGTTATGTGGAAAATGAGGAGAGGTATAAACGTGATGGAAATGAAGATGAGAATAATAAATGAAGATGAGAATAATAATGATGAATAATGAGAATAATAATGATGAATAATAATTTTTTTGAACTAGTTTTAGGGACGTAGTTTATGGAAATACATATAAATCAATAAAAAAATATGTGTATTTCAGAATCCTGATAAATCTGTAAAAATCCATATAAATCAATAAAAAAGTCAGTCAAACTATGCATAGAGTCTATGGATTTTCTAAATTCACTGACTTTTTAAAGTAAAAAAAATCCAATATGAATCTCAATTGAATACACCCCCTTTAGTTACATAATCCAATTTCTCTGAAGCAAGCAACCATGTGTTTGTCGTAATCGGAGTCATCCCTCTTCCCCCTCCTCAAAGGGATAAAGTCCTCGTTGTCCCTCAAATCGTCTATCAAACGGTAACAAAGTGATGAATAAGTTAAATGTGTCGATTAAGTTGAATAATAACACTCGATTATGACTGATTTGTTATTTTCTTTTGAGATCTAATGGAAATTCACTAGTTTTTATAGTTGGGAATTTGAATTGTGCTCCCAAGTAACATTCTAAGTCCTATTAATTATGGTGAGTTTTTCTTTTCTTGTTGTAATTGTAGCGATTTTAATAGATTCAATGTGAAATGTAGGGATATACATGTATTCGAGGTATTGGGTAAAAGAAGGGCAACCTAGTTTGGGGTTGTAGTAGTTTTTTTTCTTTCTTTTTTGTTGTTGAGATTAATGCAATATTGGAGAACTGTTCTTACTATCAGAAATGTACAAGTGTGCTGATTTTCAGAACTGTGCTTAGTGTGCTTATAATGAGTAATGAGTACTCTGCTGATAAGGTTTAGTGATCTTAGGTATCAACTCTGCTGGTCGGGTCAGAACAGTACTGCTCTTAGTCTGCTAAAGAGTACTGTGCTGATATAGTGTTCTTAGTCTGCCGAGACAACTGTGCTGAGTTTTACTGCGCTGAGTTCTATTGTGCTGTTATTCCAGTTTCAGAGTTAGTTTATTTCTGTTAGTTAGTTAGTTTGTTAGAGGCAGTTACAACTTGCATTGTACATCTATAAATACATGCATAGATTGTGGGTTACTGAATTTGAGAGTTTTGAGAGATCAAGCTTAGTGAATACTTGTAATCTGTAACTTTCATTTGTGATTAGTAAAGAGAGTCTTCTATCCTCCGTGGACGTAGATCATTTGATCGAACCACGTAAATCCCGAGTCTTATTTTTGTTTTCTTTATTCGTTTCAATTCTTTGCGTTTCTAGTGATCTTGGTTTATCATTTGTGAGGAATTGCTAAGTGGATACAATTCCATAACATTTGTCTTTCCAATTATCCAGTTTATTCGGTGTCCTTATCTGGGAGCAAATGGATCTTTGAGTGGCTTGGATCAAGATGCCTTGGATTCCTTGCTGAATGCTATACTAAGAAGTAGTTGTGGGGTGTCTTTAAATTCTAAATTTTTGCAATTTGATGATGAATTGGTGTGGGCAAAATGGGAATTTTGTGATGTTATTTAGCAAGAAAAGTCAGGCTAATTCAATATTATGATATTTGTTGTGGGATAGTTATTTTTTAAGCTGAAAAATTTTGCATAGTCAAAAGCACCAGAAAACTCAATAGAGGTTTGTGATTATTTCTGATATAATCATTTAAAAAAAAAAGAATTATGGTTGTTTTATTGTGTTGAACTTTAGAATTTATCACATAACTTATAAAGAAGAACTACATTCCCGTGAAATTCATATGTTTGCTCTTCTAGTTGGTTTTGATTCACTATTTGAGGAAAAATATTTCTTAGTTGCTTTTTTGTTTACATGCTTAATTACTCACATCTAGTAAAGAAAAGGAGTTAACTATCTGATTATTATCTCAGATAATATGATCACTTAACCTCATTTAGTGAATTTGAATAAATGTTTGTGTCACTTCTTCTCTACAGACAAAGAACTTCCTTCGTTTTTTTCTAGACTTGCATCCTCCATTATGTATGGTTATAGGATTATTCTCCCCTGCTTTACTAAGAATAGACAACTTCCTTCGTTTTTTTCTAGACTTGCATCCTCCATTATGTATGGTTATAGGATTATTCTCTCCTGCTTTACTAAGACAAGTCATTTTCTGTACTAACTCCCATGTGGCTCGTGGCTCTAAATTGTATGAATTTTATTTTATGGAGAGGATAAAGAAAACAAGGGTGATGATGTTTCTTTTCCTGAACTAGTTAATGAGTATACTCCAAATCTGAAATGGTAAATACATTAGGGAATTCTGTTAAGATGGGTTGCATATTGAATGACATTAGGGAATTCTGTTAAGATGGGTTGCATATTGAATGAATTGAGTAGTGCCTCTGAATTTCTTCTCATTTAGAAATTAGGGACCCAATCACTTGTTCATAAACATTTTTCATTTAGATCATTTAGATATTTGAATGTACCTTTGCATAGTCTACTAGTGAGTGCATATTTAACCATTATGGATGCAAAGTCTACTAGTGAGTGCATATTTAACCATTATGGATATTTAACTATTATGGATATTTAACCATTATGGATGATGTTCTCTGTAATTTTACATTTATTAGAGTGTAACAGGCCTTACTTGAAACAACAATCTTGAATTAACAGGTTCATCAAGGGTAGAGAAGTTATTCTTGACTAGCTTATCAAATCAGGTAAATATTTTCACAGACCTATGTGTTAAGATGAACTTCTGCTTATATTTTTTAGCATGATAATCCAAGTGTTTTTCTTCTTGGCATATACAGTTACACGAATTATTATGTAGGAACTTTATTCTAATTTAATGAGTCAAGAATTAAATAAAACTACTGAAAATATATTCAAATCACTTAAAAAATACAATTATATATAAAATGTGTCCACCATTTAACAAAAAAATCATATGACAAAATGCTAACAATCCAAATATAGATTAACTTTGAAAAATCCATGTGAGAGCACGTTCTCCATTTTAAAACAGTCCGGTGAAAGAAAGCTGGGAGTAAAAGAATGCACCTGCATTTCAGAACCTTGGAAGTTGCAATTAACCTTAGTATTTTCTCCATCCTCACTGGAATAGTAGTAGAGGGATGTGCCACGAGACAATAAGATAACCCCATCTTTACAAAATTTGATAGGACAAATTCTACAATCATCACAAATATTCATGTTTCTTTCAATAATAAATTGTCTTGTCCAAGAATTCTCAACCCCGTATTCCTTCATCAACCAGATGAAGATCTGGTCAGATCTATGTGTATAAACACATACACACAGGGTGTCTTCCATTGCAGCAATAGTCGTATTAATATCATCAATTTCAAAAGGAGGAGAAAAATCATTGAAAATTTCAGTTTCAAGATCAAAGCAAGAAATCCAAAATTTGTTATATGCATCCTTTACTATCCAGTGAAGATTTCCATTCACAAATGGACCTCTAGTAGGATTGTTCTTACGAAATTTAGTAGTGTCCTCCGCAATACTTCTCCATGATCCAGTGCCAATGGTGTATACCTTAGGTGGTCCAATCGGAAAAACACCAACCACCTTATATTGACCAGTTACTTTGCTCACTCCAAACCCATACACTAGGAAATCAGCATCAGACAATTTAGAATGAAGAAGGTCAATGTACTCACGAGTAATTGGATTGTACACGTGAAGTGTACATCCAAGTCCAAGCCTCTCATATTTCATCAAAAGAAGAAGCCCATCAACAGAACCATCTATGTATAAACCAGACACGAGAGCAATGCCAGCTGGAACTAGTGAATTAGAATGATAGGACTTTGCGAATTCACGAGTCTCAAATAAATGGCGCCATGACTTGCAAACACACTTACATCTTAGAATTGTTTGTACCGGAAGTCTTAACAAGATTTCGGTGATGATTTCGGGTGGAAGATATATGGAGATATCCTGCTTCATATTTCTTCTCTCACCCTAAAGAAAACAAGCCTAATAACTCGTCTCAAAACTCTAAAAACCATAATCATATGATTTCAATAACATAATTAAACCACAACAATTTCGAATTACTAAACAACATATCGAGACCTTATCTTATAAAGAATACAAACCGAATCAACCTCTATTTATGTGTATAATCAAACTAATCATCCTTGTCTCAAAACTCTTAACAAGAGTAATCACGATTTTAATAAGGAGAAGTAAAAATTGGCAAACAATCAGCAAAGAGCAAACATTAGAATTGAAAATCAGAACCATATAATTTCATAATTTTCATATATCAACCCTACGATTTACTTGTTATTAACACCACAACAATTTCGAATTAACAAAAACAAAACAAATACGGAGTATATAATTTGAGATACTAATTAACAGCAAACGCAAATAATAATGGAAAAATACCAACCTTTTGATGCTCCATTCTCCTTCTCTTGTGATTATCATCAGTATACACAGATTTAGGGTAGAACTTTTGATCCCCCATTCTCGTGTGATTATCAGTATACACAGATTTTAGGGTAGAAAAAAGTCTCTTTAATTATTTATAGGACAAATAATGAGGCCCCATTCTCGTGTGACGGGAATGATATAGATTATATAATTTCCACCGATGGCACAAATTTTATGCCCACCGCTTACGTGGCAATGTCACATAATATATTTTTTATTCTATATTTTTAGATTATTCCCATTTTACCTCATAAATCTTATCTTCCATGTAAATAGGATTAAATACCTATTTACATGAAAAGATAAGATTTATGATGTAAAATGAAAAGATAAGATTTATTATATAAAATAAGAATAATCTAAAAATATAGAATAAAAAATATATTATGTGGCATTGCCATGTAAGCGGATTTGTGTCCATCGATGGGCATTATATCATTCCCGTATAAGAAAAACATTCAAATAAAAACATAATCACTTTGATATGACTCACCTCCTTTATTTCATTTTAACACTCGTGAACGGTTAAATAAAGTGTTAATCATCATTAGTGAATAAAAATAAGTGGTTTATGTTGATTCTATTTTTATTTATTTTTTGACAATTTACTATTTTTTATGTGTTTTTCTATGTGCAATTTTGTTCATGTAGATTACTTTATTGGGCCGTATTTTGGGCCATATCTTTTTTTTATTAATTGATTGTATCTTGACCTAAGTTCCGCACTATATACTACCTTTGTACCTACTGATATTCATTAACTCAAAATATCAAAATTAATATACGCATAGATTATGCCTTCTGCAATCAATCTTTTCATACTTTTATTTTAACACCGACAATCGTTCATATAATTCTCATTTGTGAGTTTTATTGAAAATTTATTGTTTATATAAAAAATAGAAATTCAAGAGTTGAAATAAAGTAATGTGTAAATATATATATAATTTTTTTAATAAAAATTATAAAATTAAATAGATAAAATAAAATTGAAATTATAAAAATAAACGAGGAGAGTCAAGATACGATGTGGGTTGGACCGTTTGTATTAAAGTACAGTACTACTCCCTCCGTCTCAGGATTTTATGCACACTTTTCTTAACTAGGGTTCCAACATTTTTTGCACACTCCAAAAAAGGAAACAACTCACAAAATTTTTACCAATAATACTTCTCCTTTATTTTACCTTCCATTCCCTATAGTCAAATATTCTCCACTTTAATCAATGAACCCCTCCTTTATTCTACCTTACACATCACTTTATTACATTTTCTTAATCTCTGTGTCGATCGCATAAAATCATGGAAAGGAGGGAGTAATAAATATCTGGGCTTTGTAAGTGCTAGCCCATTTTCTGAATATTTTTTCTAACACTGGGCCATAAATCCAACTCAAAGGGCACGGATAAATGTCCCCATTTATTATGTGTTCACCCTTCACTTCAATTTAGTTTTTGAACTAATAGGTAAAATGATCATTCTACTTGATGCGTCGGGTTTGAATGCTTAACAATTGATTAAAATATTCTTGGGTCACGCGCAATAAACAGCTCGTTGTAAGGTTGTAACGTAGCTCGCAATGCTCTGTAAAACCTGCAAAAAACGCCGAAGGAATCTCCGGCACAGGGACTCCGACGCTCAAGTCAGAAAACAGGTGATCACCAAAGTATAGGTATTAGGAGAACAGTCAACCGGAGTTAAAACCGTCCTCCACGATGCAACAATATGCTCAAGTATGTATGCACGCGTGTGAAGTGTGCTCAAGTGTGAATGTCACGTAAAAAAACTAATAAGGGATACATGGAGTATTTATAGAGGTAACTTGGGGGAAGGGATAACCGTCTCCCCCTATCTCTCCACTCAACCAGTCATCCTGAGTTTCTAGGGAGCTTGGCGAAGTCTCCCTTAATCTGGCCAGCAGTCCTCAATTCTGGCCCAGTCAAACTTTATCTTTTAGTGGGAAACAATCCCACGATTTTCTCTACTGGCATTTAGCTCTGATCATTCAAGGGCAAGCCAAGAATTCCTCCTGGGCCCTGATTTGATCGGCCCTGTATGGATGGGCTCAGACCCGGTTCTCGATAAACCTGTGTAAGATGTGGGTCTGGGCCTTGTTAGGTCATGGGCCTCGAGGCCCAAGGGAGGTCCCAGCCCATATAATATGGCCCGCAATTGGGGTATCAACTAACATGGGTCCTACTTATTATAGTATGGGCCTTGATCACATAATTTAAACATAATTAAAGAAATAAATGGACAAATAACATATAATAATATTACCCGTATATCACAGGTGTCATTATCTCATAAAACGACACATTTTGGCCGCATCAACCATTCTCCCTACTCTCATGAAGTTCAGGTCTCTTGAGAGTAGTAAGAGATGTGTAGTCTCTTTTCTCAATTTTATCAACTCTGCAAATCCTGCAAATAAGAGCTCAACAATCTCATGGACCTCGAGGTCCTAAAAAATAACTCAATGTCAATATTGAATCAAGTCTCTCTTGATTCTCAAAGAATCTGGGGAGGACCTCGAGATCCGCCCCGAAGCTCAAAACGTGTCTGGATTAAATCCCATTTAATTCTCAATCTCTTAGCAAACTCTCAGATTAAATATTTTTTAATCCTCGAGTGTCTCTTAGCAGAATCTCAGATTAAATCTCTTTTAATCCTCCGTTATACTTCATTCAAATCCTGAATTAAATCTCATTTAATTCTCATTCAAAGTCATATTTTATATACTCCATCCGTCTTCGTTTGAGGAGAATAAGATAAAACAAATGTTTTTACGTGTGAAAAGTAATGATATTATATTACCTCTAATTTTGAGATATTTAAAGTAGATAATACAGTAATGAAGAATAAAATTATTTTTTTTCACTTTAAAAAGGGGTAATCTAATAAAAAATCAAATGAAAAATGTGCAAATCTAATTAGAGATGGAGGGAGTTGTAAGTTTATGGGCTTTGTAAATGCTAGCCCATTTTCTGAACTTTTTTTCTAAAACTGGGCCATAGCCCAATTTAAATTTTAAATGGACTGAGTATTAAGTGTTGGACACGGATAAATGCCCCCGCCCATTATTATGTCTTCACCCCTTTCACCCTTCACACATGAGTTCACCCCCACTTATTTTTCAAAATTACCCCCTCCTTACTCATAAACCCTATTTTTCCTTTCACTTTACTCTTTTTTTTTAAAAAAAATCACCATGGTTCGATTTCGCAGTCACTACTCATTATTCAATATATGTGTAATGTATTTAGTTTTCGAGTATTTTTTACAAAAATCGCATTTTTGCAAAAACTCAGCACTGGTTCGCCGAGTTTTATGAGATTTTTCGAAAAAAAATTTCACGTTATGTCAAAACTCGTTTACTTTTCCACGTTTTGATTCAATTATTTAATATTGACCAATTAGGCCAAAATTTGTGGGTTAACCAGTGCTGATATTATGTGTAAAAGTAAATTAATGTATTTCGTTTTCGAGTACTTTTTCACGTTATGAATCAAAACTTGTTTACTTTTTGTAGTTTACTGATTACTCCCTCCGTCCCACAACTGTTTGCACACTTACCTTATTTGTCCGTCCCACAATTATTTGCACACCCATAAAAGGAAACTCTCTCATAAATCTCACCCTCACAATATTCACATATTTACACAAAATGACATTACTTTTACTCTCTTTCCAATCACTTTTTTACGTTATCCATATAACTTTACAAAATTATCCCTCAACACTCCACTCATTACACTTTTTTCTTTAAAAGTGTGTTCACTTTGTGGTGCAAACACTTATGGGACGGAGGGAGTATTAATTTATTACAGGATAATAAATATTATGTGTATTTTTTACGTCAGTCGAATTATTTATATTTAAAATTGACGTAAGATTGAGTAAATAGTAGTGTGCAGAATTAATCATTATTTTTGGATGTGATGGGTTTCAGCCGCTGACGTGGGGATATGGCACTCTCTGCATCTCCCTATTTATTTCACCATATAGGTCAAAATTACAACTATAATTATTAAATGCTACCGATTGAGTTCGACACTTAATTTATTAACGAGTTGATTTGAGTTCAATTCGTTAAACTCGATAATTTTTTTTTTTTAGTTTCATTAGGTTAAGCTCATTCTTTCGTTCGACAATATAATTGAACCGAGTTCAATTCGACTCAATACAAACTTGAGTGGATCTCGAACTTCAAGTACTCCTACTTAGGCAGGCAAATTATTCAAGAAGAATACCATCTTCTCCCCCCTTCACTTTTCACTTGTCTTTTCAAGTTTAATATTATTGCTTGCAAGTATAAATACGTATGTTCTGTATTCATATTCTTATGAACATGCATATACATAGATAAGGTACATGGCTAAATTAAATCAAAGAATCTAGGATTATTTATTATTAAATGACAAAATTGTACTTTCGAGTTACTTGTTTTCAATGACACACAAATTTAAAAATATTAATAATAATATTAAAGAAGTAGTATTTTTAATTTGAATACTTTAATGAAATCTAGTAAATGAGAACTTAAAATAAATGACAATTTGAATACCTTACAAATGTTAACGAGTTCACCTTGATAGCCATTGAAATATGAGTGAAAATTTTAAAATAACTTTTAAGAAGATGGGACGATGCGATTTTCTGAATAATTAAAAAAATTATTTGTTTAAATTTTTATTTATTAATAAACTCTAAAAAATGACCGCATAAATTTGATTCGACGGTTACTAATCTCATTTCAGTCTAAGCATGTTAATTTAATTTGAAAAAAATTGGATTGATAGATGGTCATCTAACCCGATTTTTTCATAGCTGTTAAAAATAAAGTTTATTTTAATCTCCCATATTACCCAATTAATAATTTTAAATTACATTAATATATGTAGTCGCTAGTTCAAACTAAGCCATTATAAAGTGCATTATGATCACAAAACAATAACTTTATATATCATCAATGTTTACAGATTTTATTTAACTTTATAAGACCTTGTGGACCTATCTTTAGCTACAATCTTTTCAAAACTTATTTATAAATTAAAAAATTGCATATTGTCTATTCACTTATATTTTATTACCAGTGTTTCTGCTTTTTAGGTTAAACCAATAATAAAAATATAGGAGATAAGAATGGAGCATAAAATATTACTCGTAACAATATTTAATATAAAATGAAATCGAGGAAGAAGCGCATGCAAAGCCATAATCATGGTGTCCTATATATACTGACCCACGCCACCCTGCCCCTCCATACCTTCTTCATTTACCATTTTGCCCTTTTTTTACTCAATAATAATTAAGATTTTTATTGTCACTTCATTAGTGAGCTCGACTCATTAAACTCGTTTACCAATTCAGTTGAACTCTACTTTCAGCTTGCTAATATAATCGAGCGAATATTTAAATTCACGTTGAATTTCAAGTACTCGACTCGATTGATTCAAATCGAATAATAGTAATGTGTTATGTTATACTCTCTTCGTTCCATTCACTATATGTTTTTCCTTTCTTTTCGGTGTTTTATTTAAGACATACTCCGATGTTCAAACTTAATAAGTCTAATTTTATTTTTGGTCTGTCCAAACTTAATATGTACATTTTTATAAATAAAAATATTTATTCTATCAATATTCAATACAGTAATACACCATTAACATTTTACTTTACACATCTACTTTATACATATAACTGTTATTCGAACCGAGTACTTGAGTTCGAGCTCGATTTGAGCTCTTATTGAGCCAACTTCGACTCGATAACATTAACGAGCTAAAAAATGAGCTCGATTTGATAACATTGACGAGCTAAAAAATGAATTCGGCTCGACTCGTTAACGAGCCTGTCGAGTCGAGCCTAACGAGTCTGGTGGAATTATAAAATAAAAATAGATATCAAGGCTAGCAAATCGAGCTCGAGTCGACTCGTTAGTAAATTGAGTGTATAACGAGTTCGAGCTCGACTCATTTAACGAACAAGTCGAGCCGAACCAAGCTCACGAGCAACTCGATTCGTTTAACAACACTATTTATACATAAAGAATCAATAGCTCTTAAAACCTTAATAAAATAATAAATGTAGAGTGATGTATTTGAGAGATAAAGAATGACACTTTCTCGTGTAGGTTAATTTTTACACTGACCTGAACATAAAATTAAGAAAAAGTGTTAAAAGAAAATATTGAATACAAAAATACAGTTGAGAGAATAAAATTTATAAAAAACTACAAAAATTAAATAAAATAATATGCTAAAAATAAAACAATTTTTTTTATATATAATAATAGTATCTCTAATAAGTCCATAATTTTGAAATGGAAAGGTCAATTTAGTCCTGACAGTGAATCCACTTCATAAAATATTCCAAATCCAGTGTCTGCAGTATCAAAGATTGTATGAATCCACATATACATACAAAATACGTACAATAAAAAAAGCTAACAATGGGGGAGAAACACACTACTACCATAGCTCAAAATTTCATATCCCAATCCGAAACAGTACAAAGGCTCCACCTAAAACTCCCCTTTTTCCTTCCATTTTCTTTACCAACAACTCCTTTTCTGTTTTAAAGTCATCAACTCAGATCCCTCTTTCCATCTCCAATCATGTGATATGTATGCGTTTGTGCATGGGAAATCTCGATTGATTGAAGAATTTTTGAAGTTGGGGGTTTTGAAATTGGTGATTATGAAGAAGTATTTGTGGGATTTGAGGCATCCGTGGTGGATGGAAGATTTGATTTGAAGAAAACAGAGGTTTTTTGTGTTGGGGTGTGATTTTTATTTTATTTTGTTTCCTTGTGTTTGGTGCGGGAAATTAAAAAATTATATATATATATATAACGTTGTCTCTGAATCAGAAACATTCTCCGGTAATTCGCTTTGGATCAGAAACATATGGGTTTAAGTATGGGGTATTGAATTTCTCTGTTTCTGTTAGGATAAATTCATGCCCCACAGGTGTTTGAGTTTTTGCGCAAGTGAAAAAAAATAATTGAGTTGGTTTGTTTCTTGGAGAATCTGAGGGCAATGTCTGGAAAGGAGAGTAGCAGGGCAGCTGCGGAGGCGGCGGCGGCCATGGATAACGGCAAGTATGTACGGTACACGCCGGAGCAGGTTGAAGCTCTTGAGAGGCTGTATCATGATTGTCCTAAGCCGAGTTCGATGCGCCGTCAACAGCTCATCCGTGAATGCCCCATTTTGTCCCACATTGAGCCTAAGCAGATCAAAGTGTGGTTTCAGAACAGAAGGTAGTTTAATTCCTGACAAATTACAGCTCAATTTGTTTAGTTCAGTGAAGTTTTATGTTATAGATTCATAGTTCTTGATTCTTTCATTAATTTCTTGAATTTTATGGTAAGTTTAGTGATTTGAGTTTGTTTTTGGAAATATAGATGCAGGGAGAAGCAAAGGAAAGAAGCTTCAAGGCTACAAGGTGTAAACAGGAAGCTAACAGCCATGAATAAACTCTTGATGGAGGAGAATGATAGGTTGCAGAAACAGGTGTCACAATTGGTATATGAAAACAGCTACTTTCGTCAGCATGCCCCAAATGTGAGAATCTTGAAAAACACCACTTTTCAGATTTCAACAAAATTATTATTGCTTTAATCCATATATTTTGGCTTTATCTTTAAAGATTTCACATGGGGTTTCCAGAAAATTAACAGGGCTCTCTGAATTGCTTTTCAGAATGCGCTTGCTACTAAAGACACAAGCTGTGAATCTGTGGTGACGAGTGGTCAACAACAACACTCGGCGCCAAGAGATGCTAGTCCTGCAGGGTGAGTAGTGGGGCTATGGTTGTTGTGTCACTATCTTGATTAAAGGAAGGAAGAATATATATATGTCTTTATCGTGTTATGTGACCCAAGTACCTTGTAGTGCGTGTTTGTGGGTGGCTTATGGATTTCTGTTTGCTTTTTGTATTTTTTCCAGGCTTTTGTCCATTGCAGAAGAGACTTTAGCAGAGTTTCTTTCAAAGGCCACTGGAACTGCTGTTGAGTGGGTCCAAATGCCTGGAATGAAGGTACAACAATTCTTGAATTTGTAACTATGTAGTATTCAATTTTGTCTTGGTGTTTACAAGATTAAATATTGTTTATAGTTTATACATATGCACGTGTGCACACATGTACACTTATTGTCTATTAGTTATCAAATTAATTTTGTTAGGGTTTGCATTAAAATGCTGATTCATTTGTACTTTGATGAAAAATTAAACCATATGTTAGTGTTCTCACATGTTGATCTATAATTAATTTTAACTAGCCTGGTCCGGATTCCATTGGAATCGTAGCTATTTCTCATGGTTGCACTGGCGTGGCAGCGAGAGCTTGTGGTCTGGTTGGTCTAGAGCCTACCAGGGTACGTTTGCTGAATTCATTTTGATTAATCGTAATTTTGAGTCAAGTTATCAGGAAGAAATGATTACATATGTATATTTCAGGTCGCAGAAATCCTCAAAGATCGGCCCACGTGGTTTCGTGATTGCCGAGCTGTGGATGTTCTCAATGTGCTGCCTACTGCCAATGGTGGAACCATCGAACTTTTATACATGCAGGTGGTGATAATTACAATTTATGCATTCCATTTGTTTGTTGTGGTTCATGTGTGTGTATATATTAACGGGATTTATGAACGTGAAACTTTAGTTGTATGCGCCAACAACTCTGGCGCCCGGTCGTGACTTTTGGTTGTTACGCTATACTTCTGTCATGGATGATGGCAGCTTAGTGGTATGCAAATCCATGAATTCTATTTTGATTTTCAGTATTGGGATTATGATTTGGTTTAAACCTATAGTTTTATCGGTTTGTAATTTTAGGTTTGTGAAAGATCACTCAGCAATACTCAAAATGGTCCCAGCATGCCACCTGTGCAGAGCTTTGTGAGGGCTGAGATGCTGCCTAGTGGTTACCTAATCAGACCCTGTGAGGGAGGAGGATCGATAATCCACATTGTAGACCACATGAATTTGGAGGTAAAAAAAGATATACATCCATTTTATATGTAGTTTTATTATTTTGGTAAATCGATTTTTTTCCTTTCCTAGGCATGGAGTGTTCCTGAGGTGCTACGCCCTCTCTACGAATCATCAACAGTGCTCGCCCAGAAGACCACAATGGCGGTGAGAATTTTGTGTTAATATTTCCCGAAATAAATAAATAAATAAGTAAAACGGATAGACTATTTTCTATGCTTCACGTAATGAATGTCTTTCATTTGGTGTTCTTGGTCTTCCAATGCAGGCTCTTCGTCAACTTAGGCAGATGGCTCAGGATATTTCTCAGTCTAATAATATAAGCAACTGGGGAAGAAGACCAGCAGCTCTGCGAGCACTTGGCCATCGGTTGAGCAGGTTTGACTATTTTAATCTTTTAGGAGTCTTTTCTTAAATTTTTTAAAATGTCAGCTGCTTTATATATTTTTTTTCTTGATTATTATGCAGGGGATTCAATGATGCTCTTAACGGATTTAGTGACGAGGGGTGGTCGTTAATAGATAATGATGGCATGGATGATGTTACGATTCTTGTGAACTCCAATCCAGAAAAATTGATGGGGTTAAATATCTCCTTCACAAATGGATTTTCCTCCGTATGCAACGCTGTCTTGTGTGCCAAAGCATCTATGCTTTTACAAGTAAGGTTACATGTTTTTCATTTTACTTTATTTGTTTGGAAGCAATTTACTTTCATGAGTCATGGCATGCAAAATGGACCTCAAGCAGTTTATCATTTAGTCAAAAAGGGAATTTGATAAAAAAAAAACGTTTCTATTTGCCGACAGATTCTTCAAGTATTCCTTATGAAAGTGATGCATTTCGATTGATTTTAGAAATTATTCAGATAACTTGTCCTTAGAAGCTTGATCTTAGTTTCTTGTATGACTATTTAATACTACTAGTATTATTACAGTCGTCATTATTTGGTGTGAATCTCATATTCAGTTGCTGTTCCTTCTTGGGTTCAGAATGTGCCTCCTGCAATACTACTCAGGTTTTTGCGGGAGCACAGGTCAGAATGGACGGATAACATTGATGCTTACTCAGCAGCTGCTGTCAAAATTGGTCCCTGTACTTTCTTAGGAACTCGAGTTGGTAATTTCGGGGGTCAAGTTGTCCTTCCGTTGGCTCAATCTATCGATCATGAAGAGGCAAGTATATTGCCTAATTTCATTTTTGGTAATTGCCTTTGTCACAATTCGAATTGAACCATATGCGCTCTTTGTTGCTTAACAGCTTCTGGAGGTAATTAAGTTGGAAGGGGTTGGCGAAGATGGAATGATGCCTAGGGACGTATTCCTATTGCAGGTAAATCTTGTCCCAGATTCATTTCCCATTTCTTTTCGAATGAAAAATGATTTGAGATATATATGCGTTCACTGTAGAGATTAAAGGTGCAGTGGTGGAGCCAGAAATTTTAGTGTTAGTGGTTCAGTATACATGCTCTAGATTCCCAATTCGATTCAAGTATTTGCCAAAATCTTCTTTAACTTTTGAGCTTTTTTTTTTAAAAAAAAAGAGAGAATGAGAGATTAACTTTCCGTATAAAATTGTTTAATGTGTCTTGCTGCAAAAAGTTTATGGATTGAACATTGGAGTGATGTTATGTTTGGCAGATGTGTAGTGGGATGGATGAAAATGCAATTGGCACATGTGCGGAACTCATATTTGCACCCATTGATGCCTCTTTTGCCGAAGATGCCCCTCTCCTTCCATCTGGTTTCCGCATCATTCCTCTTGGTTCTGGCAAGGTGACTGCTCTCTAATGTTTGGTTCTCTCGATCTTTTCGTTTATATTACTCACGAAATATTCACATGCTCGATTGATTCCCATCTTGGAGTTGATTTATGAAGTTTTTTTTCTTGAATATGTTATGCAGGAAGCTTCAAGTCCAAATCGCACGTTAGATCTGGCATCTGCTCTCGAAACTGGGGCAGCCGGCAATAAGCCATCGAACGACCTTTCTGTTACCAGCAGCACTACAAGATCCGTCATGACGATTGCTTTTCAGTTTGCATTTGAAAGCCACATGCAAGAAACAGTGGCATCAATGGCTCGCCAATATGTGCGTAGTATTATATCATCAGTTCAAAGGGTTGCGTTAGCTCTGTCCTCGACTCATTTAGGTCCTCATTCTGGTCTCCGCTCGCCACTTGGGACACCTGAAGCACATACACTTGCTCGTTGGATCTCCCAAAGTTACAGGTACATCATATCACCATATTTTTGTTAAAATGTATACATTTGTGTATCTAATAAATCTTTTTAGGACCTATATGGGCGTGGAGCTTCTGAAATCTATCGGTGAAGGGAGTGAATCCGAATCCATCCTTAAAGCTTTATGGCATCACTCCGACGCCATTTTGTGCTGCTCCATGAAGGTAATTTCTCGAGTGCTCTCTCTGCATCTAAACTTTTTATGTTATTGTTATTGCTATTCGTCTAATAGATCGGACTTTTGAACTTATGCAGGCGGTTCCCGTTTTTACTTTTGCGAACCAGGCTGGTCTCGACATGCTCGAGACAACTTTGGTTGCACTTCAAGACATATCTCTGGAAAAGATATTCGATGATAATGGAAGGAAAAATCTTTGTTCCGAAATCCCACAAATAATGCAGCAGGTCAGTCTATGGCTACAATCACATTTATACGGTTTTTCCAAGACTTTGTAAATATCGGTATCAGTAAAAATATCGAGACATTGAAATATTATCAACTCACATGGTTTGTATGGTGGATGGCAGGGATTTGCATCGCTTCAAGGCGGCATCTGTTTGTCGAGTATGAGCAGGCCCATCTCGTACGAGAGAGCAGTAGCTTGGAAAGTTGTGAACGAAGACGATGCTCCGCATTGCTTCTGCTTCATGTTTGTCAACTGGTCGTTTGTTTAAACTCTGTTAAAGTTGTTGAATTAGCTATTTATATTATTAGAAAGAGGGGAAACTCTGTTAATGTACTAGAAAAAATGTTGTTGTTTTGCTCACAGTTGGTGGTCATGGCACTCTGGTTTGATCTTGATTTTCCCCTTATTTTGTGATATTGTCATATTGCATATGCTTTAATCTCGTATTTCATGACTCTTTTAGGTCCGATTTGGTAGATATGTTGAGTTATCCATAGTTCAGTTCATATATCTCAATTGATCTACGTTGAATCGTAGATGTTGTGTTTTTTTGTCATTTGATATGCATATAATAGAGCGTCTTTTTGTGTGGGAGTAGATTTTTTTTTTTTAAATTACATCATATACCCTTCATTTTCCCCTCTCCATGACTCGAATTCAGGATCTTAGACCTAGGTAGTGATGTTCTAACCACTTGAGCTATCTAACATATCTTGAATTACATCATATTTTAGGTCTGATTATGCGTATGCTTGATGGTGTGTTAGTGCTTGGATCGAATACCTATTTACATGGATGAAATCGTCTCGAAAAGGATAAGTGACGTATTTCGTCTGTTAGTCCTGAAGCAGTGAATTTACACAAAAATGTTGAAGGTTGACACAATTCAGAATTTTTTTAAAAAAAGGTGAATATTAACCCAAAGAAGCCATGGAATTTTGCAGCCTCAAATCCTTATAAAACTTGATAATAAACTCTTCAGCATCTTCATCAACACGACTATCTTCATCAACATCCCTCACGGGAAACGGAGAGTCAGTAACTCTCAGTTTCCTCACCATCGGGCTTGGCCCGAATCCCGGAAGCGCTGGTGACGCTTCCGCACTATGGAACATCTCTGCCACCGCCGCCAATAGTTCTGGGGGCAGAGGGGAGTGTTTCCGCTTGTTAATGTGGAAGGGGAGGTGGAAAGCCGGGCTGTTGCTGCAGCTGAACTCGTACTCGTTTAACGGGGCGGCGAAGAGGTGGTGGCCGGAGGCGGAGCCGCCGTGGTGGTGGAATATGAGACTCTGCATGGCGGCCTTTCCGGCAATCTTGCTACGTTTCATCATCATGTTGAGGTGAACTAATAATTTAGCCTTTGAAATGCCTTTTCTCAACATGAAATACACCACTTTTACTATTTTTAACAATTTCTTGGCTATGATTTGTAGGTTTTGCTCCATTTTGTGTTTTTTTCTAGAGAGAGAGAGAGGAGAGAGAATGTTTGATTTGATGAAATAGGGGCACATGATAGTTGGTATTTAAAGGGTTGGAAAGTTGTACCCACTATGTTTTAAGTTGTACTTTGAGGTTTTATTTGGATAAATTAAATAGCCCTTAATTAAGTGGCTAGAATCTTTAATTTTTTTGGTTAATATATTATAAGTGTGATGTGCTAAACTATTCACCAAGAGAATATAAATTTAAAATTCAACTATGGTTAGATTTAATTAATAATAAAGTTTGGTTGGTAATTAATCAAAACTTTTGAACGGGTCTAAATTAATGGACAACTTATGTTAATAGTCATTTGTAATTAACTATAAATTTATTATTAGTATGGTTCTTAAGTTTAATAATACACTCCATTAATTACTAAATAAAATGAAAATTTAACAAAATCTTTTACAACATACTTCCTTCAATTCAACCCATTTTATTTGTCTTTTTGGAGATTTTTTAACCATCTATTGTTTTAATAATATGTATTAAATTATCTTTGTAAATAAATAAAAGGATAAATATATCATTCTATACATACATTTATTATTATTTAATGATTTTTTTTTTTTAATTTGGTAAAATATCCTTAAATGAAAAACAAAATAAATAGAAGACTTTATATATAAATTATAGTAATTTTTTTCTCCACCCACAATCATAAAGGGTGGGTGATTTAAATAGTATTTATTTTTCAACCTAATTAGGAATTGGTGTCACGTTAATTTCACTTCTCTTATGTTTGAAGAATGAAATAATTTTAATTTTGGTTTGCTTAGCTTGAAAGGTAGCCATGGGACACGTGTCCATTGCAATAGCAACAATCATTATTTCCCAATTGAAAAAATGTGTATAATTATGTTTTGCCACGAGAACTAACAAACCTAATGTCGGAAGGAAGGTATGTAGTGTTTGGCGTGTTCCTTATACATCAGAATCCCTAGTAGTTGATCCTTCTAAAAACATATATTCTCACTATAGATATTTGGATTCTGATATAATAGTTACATCAATTCATGTTCATACAGAGCGCAAAACTCTAACTTTAAACGGGACCTCCGCAAATGAACGTTAGGATTGGTCCCCCGAAATTAGTCGGTCCTTGTACCGGATACTCGAGACTTAAAAAAAAAAAAACTTTTCATTTTTTAAATGACAAAATTTGTAATTTTTCTTTACCTTTTCTCGTGTCTGTGTTGTGTGTATATCTACTTTCTCTCTTTTCTACCATTATTTGCCTTTTCTTCCTTTCAACTCTCTGCTTTCAACTACTCACTATACATTTTATATTATATTCTTTAATCTCTGTGCGAAAATTAAAGGAAAAACTTAATTATAATGACAAGACGGAGGGACTCAAACGCTCAGTCTATTATAATTCAGATACAAAAGCTTAGCCCACATATTATATATCCAGCTCATGAATTATACAAAGTAGACCGTGAATTTGTTATAAAACTCACCATCATCTTATATGATTTTAATATGAAATTAGACCGTGAATTTGTTATAAAACTCACCATCATCTTAAAAAAAAATACTTATATATACTAAAGTATACATGTGATTGATTTCATTAGAAACGTAATCACAATCAAGTTTCATATCTTGTATATATGACTTTCAAATGAGAAAAGGACAATTGGAAATGGGTTGGTCTACTATGTACTCGAGTGCATGTTGTGCATCCTAGTCCATGTTGCACTTTTCAGTTTACTGACTTACACTTTTTGGTAAATGGTGTTGCACTTTTCAATTTACTAACTTACACTTTTTGGTAAATGGTGTTGCACTTTTTAATTATTAAACTGTATAATAATATTTTTAGTAATAATTAAAAAGTGCAACACCATTTATCAAAAAGTGTAAGTCAGTAAACTGAAAAGTGCAGACTAGGATGCACAACATGCACTCGAGTGCATAGTAGACTTTACCATTGAAAATAAGATAATTCATGATATGTATATTATTAGTAGACAGTTCAAGTACAATATATACCAGTTAGTCCAACTAACATGATTATAGGCATTAATTTATTAATTGTTGTATTTTAATCTAAATACAGCATGAAGCCAACTGTACTATATATTGTACTTAATTTTTTCAATTATGAAATCAAACCACGTTGGTTTTAGCCTTGACACCCTAAAGAGCAACAAATGTACTTGTGGATATTCTTTGGATCAACATTAGGTTTAAGCTAAAAGTAATTATAAATATTAATTAATTGATGGAGAGTACTGATCGTATATATGAATAAAATTAATTAAATGTTTGAATCCTTCTAGACTCACTTCTAATTTATAATAATGAAAATCGATTTATTCTTATGTTTCACTTTTCGTGTTTTACATTGTTGGATTAATAAATTAGACAGTGAAAAAAAAATATAAAGTGAAACACTAAAACTAATACATATGATCTGATACATAGATTATGTGTAATTAAATGTTTGAATCCTTCTAGAGTCGCTTCTTTAACATAATTAATGTAACTTGATTAATTTTTATGTTTCACTTTTCATGTTCAACACCGTTATATCAATAAAATAAATTAGACAGTGAAAAGTAAAAAATATAAAGTTTTCACACTAAAACTAATACATAAATTATGTTATTAAGCTTAATACCAATATCCAAACTAGTTGATAAAATTGCATATTTTTATTTTACTCTGCAATTAAAAAGAGAATTTTTTTGTGCTTAATATCCCATAATAGAAATTAAATTAATTATCTTACAATTTTTTTTGTAAATTATCTTACATCAGTGTAGAAACCCTATTTTCACTGAAAATTAGTTATTATATAAAATTAAGAAGTACCTAGTGGCTGAAAAGCTACCTAATTAATTTGATCAGTGGCAATATAAAGTTGAAACAATTTGGTTGAAAGTGTTTACCATAATTAAGATCTTAGATTCAGTATTTAATTAATGGTTTAATTAAAAGCATAATAAAGCAAACAAATTAAAGTAGAGTTGGAAATATACTTAGCATATACAAAAAGTAGGGGAATTTATATATAATTATACGCATGTTTGGCTTTATGGAATGAAGTGGCTTGAACTTTAGCAGGCTTTTCTATCACCCATGTTTTAATATATAAAGTTGTGAACAGCAAGGCCGTAATTACAAATTGCAATAAATATATGTAAAATATTAAGACAAAAGTCGGGAGTCGAATTCAGGTTAAAACGGGTTAAACAGATCTTTTACAAAATTCGCGAAAGACAAACGCAAAAACTCACCCATAGGTCTACGTTACTATAAGAGAAAATATGTGTTACAGTAAAAAAAAAAATGTGTGTTATTTATCCTTACAGTAACAAATATGAGAGTGAGTTTTACTGATTGTCTTACACAATTTTTTGGAATAAATTTGTTTGACCCACTGGTTCGACGACATGTAAATTTTTCTATTACTTTCCTAGTTAATGGTGCAATATTGTATAAATTTTTTATCTAATAATTACAATACATCATTACAAGAAAATTAACTTTTAGTGACAGAAATATTATCATTGTAGCTTCTTTAGCTAAATGAATCGAGGATATATGCAGAGGCGGACTATGTAGTTGTCCCCTCAAATTAAATTTTTTGTAATTTTTTAGGTTAAAAAAATGTCTCAAAAAAGTTTCACCAACTAAAAATTGTATCCCATTTTTAAACTAAATATATGTAAATTATTGTTACTTTATTTCCCCTTCAAAAAAATTAAGGCATTTGGTTGTGGACGAAGCCACAAGGAAGCTGCTTAAGACATTGGAATCTTAAACTAAACAACAAACGAAAAGATTCTAAAATGTTATAGCGTATCTAGATGTTTATTTCTTACATGTGCATTTAGAAACCTCCTTTGCTAAGTAAACCTTTAATTAAGACCATTAAACCATTTTGTTTTATTACAATCCTACCCTTCCTAACAAATTCATCAAACCATGGCATAAATTAAAATTTGTAACAAAAATTTGTTTGAGATCTTCTCACTCTTCAATAAAAAAAAAATTTATCATTTATTATCTCTAAAAGTGTATACTCTCTCTATTTCGCCACTACTTTCATATTTTTTATTTTCGAGACGTCCAACAATGACTTTCACACCTTTAAAATGAAGAATCATTTGTAAACGTCACCCTTACAATATCCTCAATTTTACATAAATGTCAATATTTTGTTTCCACAAATACACAAAAGTCAACCGATTTATTTATTTTATATATAAAGGTTTACAAAATTATCCATCAAAATTTCCACTAAATTCACTTTTCTTATTTTGTGTTCACTTCACATGTGAAAGAAATCATGAGACATAGGGAGTACTATTTTCGAAAAGTGATACTACATTTTATCTTAACATATATAATTACATGTTTTATTTATTGAAAAAGACTTGCTCAAAACTATTTGACCAATTTATAAAATATATAATTTTCTTTAATCAAAATTATAATTTTATTTTGAATTCATATTACTTTTTGACTCGGTTGTTTGGCATCAATCATCAGAATCTTTTTTATTCCTTTGCGTTTTGAAATTGTTTTTATAAGTCCTATATATGTCCCATGAATATACAACAACTTTAATTCATGTGCCGTAATTTCGTAGTATTTGTCCAGAAATAAAAGCATGCGTTTGAACACAATAATAAAGCTTTATAAAGTAGTGCAAAGAAAAAGGAAAGCAAACTATTATAAAATCAAACTCTTTTAGTAATTAGAAATAGTCAAACTGACTGAACCCTGATTAAATAATTGGCCAATGAGAACCTCTAATTTCATATTTCTATTTAATACTGGTCCCAAATTTTTTTTTGGGATTAAAGCGAAATCCATCTCATTTTCTTAAATGGTCTAACAATTTCTTTATTTTTTCAATTTGGTCGAATATGTATTTAAATTGTAGTCTTTTAATCTCAAATCGTCCAAAAAAAGCTTAAAACGGTGTCATTTTTAACACGCGCCATTGTCGTAATATCGAGGCATGTGGCAAAATGAGGACCGTAATGTTTCTCTGACAAGTTAAGAACCACAACTTTTTAAAGTCACAGGTTGAGATCAAATTAGTCAGAATCAACTCATATTGAGCACAAATTCAACCCGAATTCAGGTTAAATCAGACAAATCAGCCCGAATTCAGCCCAAATATGGCCAATTAGCCCGATTTGAACTGATTCAGGCTGATTTGACCTCAATTCGCAAGTTTTAGACTTATTGTTCATAAATTGTCAGTTCGAAAAATTACGGTCCTCATTCTGTCACTCTGCCTAAATTACTATCCTTAACCAAACATTCTTTTATGCACCATATATTTTTAAATGACATAATTCATTACTTCCCCGTGTCAGGTAAAGCTACACAACTTTCATTTTTCGTCCGTTCCAGTACGCATTCCATTTTTAACAAACTACTTCTCTCACATTTAATTATATTATTCTCTCAATCACATCACTCCTAATGTACATCTACTTATTATATCATATTCCTTAACTTCCGTGCACATAGCTTCCATGTAGGGCTGTTACACGAATCGAGCAGCTCGTGAGCTCGGCTCGGCTCGATAAGGCTCGAGTTCGGCTCGGCTTGTTCGTTAAATGAGCCGAGCTCGAGCTCGTTAGATACTCGATTTACTAACGAGCCGGCTCGAGCTCGACTTGTTAGGCTCGATATCTAATTTTTTTTCTTTAAATTCCATTAGGCTCGTTAGGCTCGGCTCGATAGGCTCGTTAAGCTCGTTAGACCCTTTAACGAGTCGAGTCAAACTCGTTTCTTAGCTCGGCAATGTTATCGAGCCGAGCCGAGCTCGAACTTCAAATACTCGGCTCGGCTCGAATAACAACCCTACTCCCATGTAGCTTTCAACCAGACGGGGGAGTATTCTACTTAAAAAAAAAAAAAAGAGTTGTGCAACTCAATTATGTGTACTTAATGACTCGTGTCCTTCTTCCCCTTTAAATACCACTCTTACATGCCTCAACTTCATCACATTACACAATCATCTTCCAATCTCTCTCTCTCTCTCTCTCTCTCTCTCTTCTCTCTCTCCAAACCAACATAATATAAAAATTTAAAAAATTCCAAAAACACAAAAATGGAGCAAAATATTCCAACTATATCCAAAAAAATATGGAAAATCGTACGAGTAGTCTACTTCATGTTAAGAAAAGGCATTTCAAAGGGAAAATTATTTTCCGACATAAGCATGATGATGAAACGTGGCAAACTCGCCGGAAAAGCCGCCATACAAAACCTCATGTTCCACCACCACCACCACCACCACCCCGCCTCCTCCAGCCGCCGCTTCACCTCCGAATACGAGCGCAAACACTCCCACGCGCCCCCACAGTTTGACATGGAGGTGATGGCGGCGGCCCTGGAGATATTCCACAGCGCGGCGTCCTCGCCTGCGCTGCCAGGGTTCGGGCCGAGCCCGATGGTGAGACAACTGAGAGTTACTGACTCTCCGTTTCCGTTGAGAGATTTTGAAGAAGATAATCATGTGGATGAAGCTGCTGAGGAGTTTATCATGAAGTTTTATAAAGATTTGAAGAGGCAAAATTCCTTGTCTTATTAGGGTTTTTTATTCGGACAATATGAATTAATTTCCTGTTTATTTGGTGGTTTTAAAAGTAAGTTTAGTTTGGGGATCATATTCTGGTTTTGTAGTAAATAATTATCCGTTCATAAATAAATGACGTTTTAGTTTTTTTAATGAATAATTCTTTTTAATTTCCCATTTTACTATTTTTGTTCGTTCACCTATAAATTTTCCATACTTTTTTTGGTAAGTATTCACTTCACTTTATATCTTACTCCCTCCATTTTTTATTAAGTGTCACTTTGATTTTTTAATTAATTTTAAAATAAGTGTCATTCTACAGTTTTTTCTTTAATTTTGACTATTTTACCCTTATTCATTTACCATAAATATTTTTCATAATTAAATTCCACAAAAATTGTTCATACCAAAATTAATTTAATTTATTAATACTAGCTACATTCTTGGCCACATTCTTTATCAAACAAAATTTATATATTAAAATTAGTATAATTAATGAAGGGTAATATAGACCATAATTTATAATCTTAATTTGTTGAAAAAAGCCAAAATGACACTTATTGAAAAATGGAGGGAGTATTTTTTCTCTCTATCTCTCTCCTCTCTCAATCACATCACTTGTACTATATTTATTTTAAGGGTTAATTGCAAAAAAAATCACAACCTTTGATTCAGTTGCAATTTAATCTAAACCTTTAAAATATTGCAATTTAAATCACCAACTTTAAACATTTTGGCAAAATAGACTTTCGGGCAGCACCTTTCTGCCCGAATCTGATGTGGCAGTCTTATATGATTTCTTATACATAATACGACGTCGTTTTATTCAAAAAAAAATAAAAAATTAACAAAATCAATAATGAATGTATCTTCATCGCCGATACTTTCTGATCATCAATGGGAGACAGCAAGGCCAACCCCAAGTGCTTTCCTCACGACCTTCACAATATCATCTATAATTTTCTGGATCCGTTCCGACCCGATTTCTTCGTGTTTAACTTGCTGAGCGGACTTGTGAAGAATCGGGTCATCGACTTCCACTATATCTTCTTCTTCTTCTAACCCATGCTCAGAATTATTTTTCTTTCCTCCCTAGGTTTCGATTTGGGGAAAATGAAAATAGGGCAAAATTTTGAATGGGGGAAATGAAATTTTTTGAAAGTATCAGCGATGAAGATATCATTAATACAATCTTTTGAGTATTAATGAAGAAATTGTGTGGAAAAAGTGTAGAGGAATGAGAAGAAACTGTCTAGGAATAAAGAACGAAGAATGAGTCATTGAATGAATTCAGATGTTTTAGGATTTTTAATTTTAATTATTTATTTATTTTAATTGTTTATTTAATTTTTTTAAAAAATCGAATAGGCAATACATTCATTTATTGATTTTATTAATTTTTTTTTTTTTAATAAAACGACATCGTATTATGCATAAGAAATCATATAAGATTGTCACGTCAGATTCGGGCAGAAGGGTGTTGCCCGAAAGTCTAATTTGCCAAAAAGTTTAAAGTTGGTGATTTAAATTGCAATATTTTAAAAGTTTAGATTAAATTGCAACTGAATCAAAGGTTATGATTATTTTTGCAATTAACCCTATTTATTATTTAATCACTTTTCTTAATCTTTGTGCCAAAAAGTAACGTGAAGCTTATATAGGCGGACAGAGGGAGTATTTTACTTCCTTAGTTCCATAATAACTTTCACACCAATTAAAATGACTGAAAACCCTTTATAAACGTACTCCACCTTCACAATATTTTTAATTTTATACAAACGTCATTACTTATTATCCATACATACACATAAGTCAACTATTTTATTTACTTTATACATAAATGTTTACATAATTACTTCTCGAAATTCTACTCATTATTATACTTTCTTAATTTGTATGTCCACCTACACGTGGACGGAGGGTATTTTTTTTCGTTTCAATAAATATTAACAAAGGTAATTAAGTTAAAAAGTAATTAGAAGTATTTTCTAAAATTAAAACGAAGGTAAAATGAAGTGAAAGTGTGTAAAAATATATTAAAATGTTATTTAATTATGTACAAACATATAATAATGCTAAAAAAATTATTTATTTATGAACGGAGGGAATAGTATGTTGTAGTGTTTAATTGTCTCAATCAGATCTTGTTCATTATTTAGTTGGTTGGACTTGATCTAATGAAATCTGGTTGAGTACTAAGTTAGAGATTTTATTTTACACTCTTAATTACTTCTATTAATATATTGCATATAATCACCTTTAATTTATATATGTTTAATAAAAGTATGCATGAAATTTTCATTGTCCACTCCCGTTCAAAGAACACTAACAACGTTAAATTAAAGTGCATGTGAACTTACATTTTTATTTCTAAAATATTATAGTATTATTTATGATATTTGGGTTGCATTTTACATTATTATAATAGATTAATTACATTTGGTTTCTGACATAATATATTTACAAAATAGAATCTTAAGATCACAGTGGTTGAATCTAGCTGTCTAAGATACCATTAAAGATTGCAAAGTGGATCCCTTTGGATTCTTTCTGCTTAAAGTTAATTAAAGCTTTCGTAGTTTTTACCTTTTCTATATTAATTTCTAAGTAAATTAGTAATTTTTTTTTTGTAGATTTTAATTTGTAACTATTCCCACACAAGATTTTAGGAATGGTTTGGCTCCAAAAAAATGACATAGTGTCCGTTTTAATATGATATTGTTCACTTTAAACAGATTTCACATGAATTTATTCTGTTTGTTCAAACTTTTGAGATAGTGAAAAGAAATTAAAGATTTATATATTAGATAACTTATTTACTATGAATTATATAGCATTCATTTCGTTCTTCGTTTTATTGGTATATGTTTTATTGTACATATCAAATGTACTTATGTAATAAAAATTAGGATGAAATTGAGAATAAACCATCAAAGAAAATAATGGAGAAAAGTTGCCAATAAGTGCAAAGTGCAATCTTGTAAAGAAACTTTACAAAAAGTTTAACTTCTTTCATGCCACACCCAATTAACTTTCTCACAAGGACCCATTTGCAAAATAAATAAATGATAAATTCAACATTGTGGTCCATTAATATCATAAATTCCAATTCTTGTGTCGCATTACTTTATTGAAATTGAAATTATGCCAAGAAAGCCTATATTTCTAAAGCAACATCGTGCTTCTTTTTAATTTGTTTAAAGCCATTCTTTCAATAATTTTAAATTGTACTAAAACAACAATGAATTTAGATTTAAGTGAACTCACTTTCTTAAAAGTATTATAAATACAAAATTTCACTGTTTAGTGATCGTGAAAAAACAATTTATAAAAAATTAAACATTTTAAAAATAGTTATATTTTATACTAAACATAGTTAAAAATAAATATATAGATAAATTATATTTTTTTTGAGTTTACAACATCAATATAACATTTAATACAAATTTAAACTCACACTCCTGATCTTTAAATCAAGTCGGATCCCTAAGGCCATCGTACGTTGTCTCAGAAGAGAAAAACGAGTATATCATTTATCTCACAATAATATTTGAATCTCCAAATTTAAGATGAGACAACTCCACATTATGGTGTTCTCATATAAAAAAACAAGAAACAAAAAAAATTCTATCAAATATCAAGATCCTACAAATTATAATTAGGCCTACTAAAAAACAGGATTGGTTGCATGTGAAACTCGATCAATGTCAATATCTTGTAGAGGTACTTGCAAGTAATTAATATTAAAATCCATATAGCTAGGAATTTGAACAATATTAAAATTCATATAATAATATTTAATTTATATAAAATAAATTGTTGCAACATCATGTTGATCAAAACGACTAAAACACTATTATTTTAATGAAAATATCTTCGAAATTATTGCATAATGGAAGCACGTGTAATCTTCTCAACGATTACATGGTCGGACATTTGTACAAGTAATTACAAGTGTTAGCATAATGGAATGCAAAATTTTACTTTAGTTTTTCCTCAAATTATTTAATTTAATTAACAATTAATGGAAAAACTTTAACAAAAAACCAAGAAAGTGACTTAAAAAATAAAATAAAAGGGGTTGAGTAGGTGGTAGGGTTATACTAATAAGTGATCAATAATTGAACTCTAAGAATGCTCAAATCAAATGCCTCGCTTTATTAATATTGTGAAATTTACTTAATATAAACATTAATTTTCTTTCTTTTTGTGAAAATAACATAATTTGTAATTAATCTTTGTCTCAATGAAAGTTACCAACTTTTCTTTTTTATTTTGTTCCAATGAAATTTATTCCAACTTTCCTTTTTTGTTCGTCTCAATGAAAGTTATTCATTTTTTTAATTACTCTCTCACAATTAATTATATTATTCTCCCTCTCAATCACATCACTTCTAATACTAACTGGAAATCTACCACTCGGTCTGATCCAACTATATAACGTCGCGTGTTGCATAATTTTTTTTGTTCAATTGAAAGTAAAAGATATAATGAAATGTGATATAAAAATTTGTTAAATTAAAAATCAATCAAATCATTCATTTTTTTATTTTTTTTGTCATCGTTTTCTTGATTCAAAGTTCACTTAGTTTATCTTCATATTATCTCTAGCACTTTGGGAGCCCTATTATCTCTAGCACTTTGGGAGCCCGAACCAGGTCTATCTTATTTTTTTCTTTCTCCAACACTTAAAAACTTTCTTAAAAATCTTCTTTTAGTTTATTTGCATGCGTCAGTTGAGCATTTTGAAGGTTGTGAAATTTTACTGAATTTGATGCAAGGGATATAATTCATTGTGATTGATTGCATTATTTTTAGTTTTGCAATTCTTCACGAACTTGTTTTTATACTTTTTTTTTAAAAAAGTGTTATAGTTGGACTTGGACTGTATGGTTTTGTTGTATGGAAGTTTTGATGGTTTCCATTGCCATTAATCCTTTCTTAAAATAAAAACAATATATGTACTTTCACTAGAAATTTGTAAAAATAATATATTATGCACTTCTACTGTTAAAGAAATTTGTGATGAATGAAATTCTCATTTGATAACATAAATATATATATATACAAATGAATTTCTTAATATATGATACATCAAATCTTTCTAAAATATTCTAAAAATAACTACAAAAATAATACTTCATCTACTTGTGAAAGGAATGAAACTTGGAATGGAAGTTGATCTTGTTGGAATTTATGTAAAATAAATTGGATTTTGATACCTAGTCTAATTAAATTATTAGAATTAAATCGAGTTATAGTGAGTGAGAAATTAATGAAGTTGAATGGTTTCAACTTTGAATTTGAGACCTATCCCACATAGGAAGTCCACAAAACATTTAAGGACTTTAAAGACATTGAAGTGGACATGGAGATCAACCATGTACTAGGGGTACACTCCCCAAAATGCCACATGCATGCGTCGGGCTCGGCTTTGGATTTGACAAAAAATGCCACATGCATGCGTTCGGCTCGGCTTTGGATTTGACAATTGGTCTTTGGTGCTCACTTATTTTTTTGTAGACCCAAAAACTCCGAAAGCCCTACAGTTTACCTAGTACGTAAACCGGTGCCATATTTCTAACAATTTTAATTTTTTATTTTGTGAAGATTTTTTAATTTTCGTGGTCATTGATTGAGAATAAATACTCTATCTAAAAAGAGACTTTTCACATACACACCATTAGATAAAAAATGACAAAAAACTTTCAAAATTAATACGCCCACCGAGGGGCTCGAACCCTCGACCACAAGGTTAAGAGCCTTGCGCTCTACCAACTGAGCTAGACGGGCATTTGTGTTAATATTATTGTGAATAATATTATAATTATAAATTATTGAAAAAATAATAGAGGGAAAAAATAAAAAAGAAACGCCGTTGCCGGGGATCGAACCCGGGTCACCCGCGTGACAGGCGGGAATACTTACCACTATACTACAACGACTACGATGTTTAATTGGAGAAATCTTTAAGTTTTATTACTCATATTATAGGTACTATTATGGAGATAAAGACTTACACGAGACAATATTACGATAAAATCATACATAAATAAACACGCATCTTTTTCGTGCTCAAATTATACTCCGTAAAACTGTACTTCCTCATATTTTGGGAGCCCATCAATTTTTTTTTGCTATGCTCTATATCTTAATTGGAGAATTTTTTGTTTATATCTCTAATACACTTTTTTTTTTTTTTATGTGTATCAAGACTTGAGAGGTTAAAAAATCTACCATTGCAAACAAGATATACCAACTTTCACAAGAATTTGAAGTGCACACATTCAAATACCTCCCTGGGCTATGAATGATAGAGCACATAAGTTGGTCCAACAGGCGATTCACTTTACCCTTTTTTTACTATTGAAATTGAGTAGTTTGGGATGATCATAGGAGTTAGTTTGTTTTTTCACTCTTTTTTACGTCACTCCCGTAATCTTTTGTCAAAAAAAAAAAAAATTCTTGAGAAACAGTCTAATGTGGGTATCAAATATATCTCAAAAGAGCTTAATGGACTAGCTCATCGTTAGTACACATGATTATCAAACTCCATTTTTTTGTGATTGAATTGGAGCAGACGTCACAGCATCTACCTAAAAATTGAAGCCAATAAACTGAACTGCAAGTGTAATACATTACACTTACCTGTTTTTTTATTTTCGCACCTAATAAATATTTTAGCGCTCGTTTATATAGATTATAAAAGTGCAAGACTAATAACCGTGTATCCTTGATAGTCATAAACGTGCAATCTTAATAGTAGTTATAGGTTTATTAACAAAAACCGAATATTAAAAATTGTCGGTTTTAGAGAGAAGGGGGAGCTTCTCTCTCCAGAGAGTTGCTCCTCCCTTTCTCCTAACAAAAACCGAATATTAAGAATTGCCGGTTTTAGAGAGAAGGGAGAGCTTCTCTCTCTAGAGAGTTGCTCCTCCCTTTCTCCGTCGTCGATTCGTCGCAGATTCGTCGTTCAGGTTGCCGTCATAGTTTTGTCTCTTTTGATGTTGTGTCTTTGTTGTCCTTTCGCCTCAGATGTGTGTTGGTTTTCCGCTTCTCTTCAATCTTTTCTGATATTTTGATTTTCGCTAGATCTGTGTTGTAAATCTGCATGATCGTTGTAGATCTGCAAGATCTGGGTTAGATCTACAGATCTGAGTTAGATTTGAGTTAGATTTGAGTTAGATCTGTAGATTTGTTGTTCTTCTTTTGTGAGTCTCTTTTTTTTGTAGTTGAGATTTCAGATCCAGGTCTGTTGTAGTTTTTTTGTGGGTCTCTGTTGTGGTTGGGCTCCTTGAGATAAACTCGAGAGCCTTGGTTTCAAGTTCTTGGGATCTCGTACTTGGTGGAACTTAGCCTATTTTTTTGTTTCATAATCTTGACATGAAACACCTTTAGTGTGGGGTTGTCTCGTTTAAAGATTGGAGACCTGGACATGTGCAAGGCATAGAAAAACTTGTCTTTTCTTTTCTCTTCTCACGATTAAAGTGAACGACGATATCCGCATTGATTTGAAGATCAAGATTAGTTCGTGATTTGTAATTCTATTTGATGATCTTGTAGACCCCTCCTCAAAAAAAAAAGTGCAATCTTAATATTCATAAAAGTGCAAGATTAAATAATAAAATGTGTAAAATTAATAACAATTTAAAAAAAATTAAAAACAGTTTATCTAGATTATAAAAGTACAAGTACATAATCAAAAAGTCAATTTAAAAAGTGCAAGTACTAATAATATCATTAATTGCACTTACTAATAATATCATTAATATTAACAAAAGTGCAAGTAAAAAAAATAATAAAACGTGTAAAATTAATAATAATTTTTTAAAAAAAATTTAGCACCAATTTTTCTAGATTATGAAAGTACAAGTACAAATAACCAAAATGTGTATCATTAGCATACACTTTTCTGTTATAATATCATTCACTTTTCAATTATAATAACATACACTTTGCAGTTATAATAACATACACTTTTCATTAATAGATTATACACTTTGCAGTTATAATAACATACAATTTTCATTAATATGTAACTTATATTTTTCATTAATAGATCATACACTTTTTAGTTATAATATCATACATTTTTCAGTTATAATAACATACACTTTTCATTAAAAACAATGTTGCACTTTTCAATATAGTATACATTTTTCATTAAAAAAATAAGGATACACTTTTTCAAGAAAAAAAAATCGAAAAAAAAAAAAGTTAAAGTTTGACCGTTGACCGATCAACGGTCGACATTTAACTAGTCAAAGTTTACTCAAGTACACCTTCTACATTTGACTAGTCAAAGTTGTACTTGAGTACATACAAGACTTTTGCTTTACAATTTACAATTAATATACGGAGTATTTGAGTAATTTAATTCATGGATCTTTTAGGGCGTGTTTTGAAACTCTACAAACTGCTTCTAGAATCACTTATTTTTAAAGCTCCCTCTCACAAGCTTTTGAAAAAAAAGTGATTCTGAAAGCAGTTTGTAGAGTTTCAAAACACGCCCTTAGTATTACTATCAAGTTTTAGTAGTTTATAGTGATATCCTTTAATAATTTAAGTGAAACTCTTACCATATATTTTTTCAGTTATTTAAGTGAAATTCTATTTACTAAATAATTAAATATTCGTATCAAACACTTAATGACGGTTTGGTATTATCATTTTTCTTGTAATTGATCGACACTTACAACACAAGTTTCTTGATAAATAATGCAACACTAAAGTCTAGAACAAATCAATAGTAAGACTACATAAAAATGTATTCAATATAACAATTTAAGATTGAACAAATCAACAAAACTCCAGCAACAATTGCACACTCAACGCAGTCAAATTATGACTGCGAGACGAAACACTGAAACAGTAATGAGTTTTCTTTGTTTACCTGAGACACACGACAACGACGAGACGCATGCAAGACAGCGAAACAGTAGAAAAATCACCAGAGATGCGAAGGGTCTTAGAGTAAATATTTTAATGACAGAACATTCTTACCTTTAATTTTTATTTTTATTTTAAAAAGTTTGTCAACTTTACCACTTCTATCACGAATTTTCCTAAATTGCCCTACCAGGACCCATTTGCAAAATAAATAAATAGTAAATTCAACATTGTGGTCCATTAATATCATAAATTCCAATTTTTGTGTCGCATTACTTTAGTGAAATTGAAATTATGCCAAGAAAACCTATAATTCTAAAGCAACATCGTGCTTCTTTTTTGTTTAAAGCCAGCCTTTCAATAATTTTAAATTTTACTAAACGACGCATACTAGAATGAATTTAGATTTATGTGAAATCACTTTTTTTAAAGTACTATGGTTGTATACAAAATGTCACTATTTAATAATTATAAGAAAAATTATTTATAAAATCAAACATTTTTTAAACAGTTATATTAAACAATGACATTTTTTATACTAAACAATACTCCGTAATAGTTAAAAATGAAAATATACAGAAACTCTATTCTTTTCATTTATAAGATCAATACAACATTCAATACAAATTTAAGCTCACACTCCTTATGTAATCCGCGTTTTCAAAAAAAAAAAGCTCACACTCTTTATCTTCAAACCAAATCGGATCCCTATGATATCGATGTTTCCTCCAATCGCGAGGAAAAAAAACAATATTAAAATTCATATAATAATATTTAATTTATATAAAATAAATTGTTATAAAACCATGTTGATCAAAACGACTAAAACACTATTGTTTTAATGAAAATATCTTCGAAATTATTGCATAGTGAAAGCACGTGTAATCTTCTCAACGATTACATGGTCGGACATTTTTACAAGTAATTACAAGTGTTAGCATAATGGAATGCAAATTTACTTTAGTTTTTCCTCAAATTATTTAACAATTAATGGAAAAACTTTAACAAAAAATCAAGAAAGTGACTTAAAAAATAAAATAAAAGGTGGTTGAGTATAGAGAAATTATAATTTTATTGATTGAGTTTGAAGAATTACATATGATGTGTATTTATAGATACAAACTAAAATCTGTACCTTTTAAATAAGAAAAATAAAGATTTACAATATAATATATATTACATATCCAATACGCTATTACAAGATGGAGCACCGTAGGAGAGTCCAATCTTGACCATAAGCATTTGAAGACGAGAACGAGCAAGTGATTTTGTGAGAGCATCGGAAAGTTGGTCTTCGGATGACACGGGTGAGACACGTAGTTGAGATGTTTTGATTAAGTCCCGAACGAAGTGATAGTCAATAGCAATATGTTTCATTCGGGAGTGAAATACGGGGTTGGAGCAAAGATATGTGGCTCCAATATTATCACAACAGATGGCAGGGAGAGGGTCGATGGGAAAGCATACTTCTTGAAAAATAGATTTTAACCATTGTACCTCAGAAGCTGCAGATGCAATGGCTCTATATTCTGCTTCAGTTGAGGAGCGAGCAACCGACTTTTGTTTCTTGGAAGATCAGGAGATGGGATTTGGTCCAATAAAGACAATATAAACACTTGTATATGTACGATTATCAGAGTTTCCAGCCCAATCAGCATCAGTGAATCAATGTAGAGAGGAAGAGGGGTTGGGGCGAAGGGTGATTCCAACGTCTCTAGTTCCATTTAGGTATCAAAGAAGGCGCTTGACAGTACTCCAATGAGTTATGGTAGGAGCATGCATGAGTTGAGATAATTTATGTACAACAAAGGCAATATCGGGTCTAGTAAGTTGGAGATATTGGAGATTTCCAAGAACTTGACGATATTGGGTGATATAAGTAGGCGATGAACCATCAGATAGAGATAAACGAGTGGAGGTGGAGAGAGGTGTTTGAACAGGTTTTGAAGTGATCATATTGTAACGAGTAAGAAGGTCAATGATATACTTACGTTGAGAGAGAAAGCATGATTTCATAGTACGAAATACTTCCACACCTAAGAAGTAGGAAAGGGGGCCTAAATCTTTGACATAAAATTTTGTGCTCAGGTCTGAGGCCACTTTAGTGAGGAAAGAAGGGTTGTTTCCTGTGAGTATAATATCATCAACGTATACAAGAAAATATGCAATAATACCAGATTTGTTGTACACAAAAAGAGATTCATCAGATTTGGTGTGAATGAAACCAATGCTTTCGAGGAAGGTTCGAAGGGCAAAATACCATGTACGAGGTGCTTGTTTCAGGTTGTAGATGGACTTGTGTAACTTACAGACATATGTGGGGAAGGTTTTGTCAACAAAATCGGGAGGTTGAGCAATGAAAACGGTGTCAGATAAGGAGCCATGCAGGAAAGCATTGTTCACATCAAATTGTCGAAGTGGCCAATCTTTAGTGACTGCAATGCTTAGGACCGCTCGAACGGTTGCTGGTTTGACCACATGACTGAACGTTTATGAGAAATCAACTCTAGGGCGTTGATGAAAGCCCTTGGCCACAAGCCGAGCTTTGAATTTGTCCAGGAAACCATTGACTTGAACGAATTTTAGTCACTATATTTTGACTAACTACTTCCCCTCAAGCATAAGAGTTCGTAGTAGTATACACGTAAGTATTTCGACCAAGTAGTATCGAACCACGGGAGGTGGACTAGTGCAATGGATCCCTAGAGTTGTATGTTGGCATAACTAATGTAAATATGGGTTCGGTTTTTGAATTTCTAAAGTAAAGTTAAGTTACTACCAAACTTCAAGAAATTAAATCAAATACCAACCTAGAAACTAACAAGTGATTTATACTACTAAAAATAAGCAAATAACCAATAAAAACAATTACCACAACTTAACAAGGAAAATTACTACTAAAGCAAGAAATAGACAATCAAAATAAAGATTTATTTGTTGGTGGAGTGAGGTTAAGAAAACTGTTGGTGCAAATAGCCGTACCCTTTCAGAGCATTACCGCGCGAGGTGGGACCCATTGAAAGCTTGAGATATAAGCGAATTATTTGTTCATTTCATTTCTCATGTTTGTTCGACGCCTCTCGCCCTACAAACCCTAATTAATAAATTGAAATTTTCCTTCTCGATCAGTTAATTGAATCGATTCAATGTTAAAAAAATGTGCAGAATCAGAGACTGAAACAACAGCACCATCTAGCCTTCTAGGGTGTTTGGATTTGTCTCTTTCCAGAACCAGCAGGTATAGTTATACATATAGTCTCCCATTCTAAGTGTTTCCATGACGATTCATTGTTTTTTGTTTTAACAGGATGCCCAGGGTGCAGTAAATGATTTTACTGGTGAGAGCTGTTTAGATTAATTTTCTTAATTTTTCATTTTTTAAATCATCTGAAAGAAAAATATTATTTTCTTGCCCTGAGCAGCAGAGATTCTATGGTTTCTTTTTATGAAAACGTTGCAGGAAAGTGGCTGGGTACCAGTGATGACAAGCAGAATTCAGATTCCTGAATTCTAAAAGTGTCGTGGAACTAAAAAATGGCTCATCTGGTGAGTGAAAGAAGAGGAAAAAAATATTGATGAGAAAGACTAAGTTGTAGTTGCTACTCGAAGTTAAATGGATTTTTACAATCCCTGTAGTTCTTGGCTGTTAAGCTTTTTTTTTTTTTTTGCTCTAGAGTTACCTTTTTAACCTTTCAATTTTCTGAAGTGTGTACATTTCATGTGAGAACATTCTCTAGTCTCTAGGTTATAGTTATGATTTTACTTGGCCATCTCAACTCACAAAACAATACTAATGGAGGCTTTTGCTATTATAGAAGATGTTAAGGAGGCTGCCAATAGTGATGCTCCTGAAAATAACCCTCAATTCACCACCGTGTATGTCGGTAATCTTGCTCCAGAAGTAAGTTCTCTTTTCATTTTGTTTGCTACTTTGCTTCCTCATTGGAGATACCTTGTCCCCTACGACTTCAGGATAAAACTTTATTTTGCATTACGGGATATTCAAGTTGTTTTATGGTCTTAACAAGGTTTTATATAGTGCTGATGCTTGCATGTTAAAATTTGGAGGGGCATGTCATTCCTTATGGGAGCTGTGGGAAAATAAATGCCCTTGAATAATTGATCGGATTGAATGGATAGTAGAGAATAAATTGGTGCATTGAGAAAGTACCCTTTTTATTTCTGAAACTTTTTTGTTTGGTTTTAATAGATTTTGTCCATTGATTTTATTCTGCCAGGTACATGGCCTTGCCGGCGCTGAACCAGGTGCATCCGGGTTTGAAAAATCGGTGTTAGGATCTCTGATTTTATTATTTTTTAATCACATTTAATTGCTCTGCTTTTGTTCAAATCTATCTGGAATTTCTGTTTGTGTAAGTAAACCCCAGGGCTAACATTTCTGTTTGTTCAAATCGCATTTAGGCCACGCATAGCTTGATTGATTATTGAAGATAGTATGCTGATAGTTTGTGCTAAAAAAATTGAAGCAAGAATGTTATATTGGTATTAGCATATCTTGTCATGTTTCATGCCTTTCAATGAGTTAAATTACTGGTGATTTTATACAGTTATTATGGCATAAACGATGACAGTGTCAAGTATCAGTTTAATGTTGTGTCTGATAGTATTTCTATGATTTATTAACAGGAAATATTGCACCTTAGTTCTGAAATCCAAGGATGATAACCAATCTGGAGACTGGAGAGGTATCTAATTGTGGCTGCAATTCTTGTATTGCAGTTGTATTATTACACTATGGTCTCTTAAATTTGTACGAGAATATGATGCAAGTTTATACTCATTCTCTGCTTGGTTTTGCCCTCCCACCCAATAGGTCATTGCAGCAATTACTTGTCAAATAATTTCAGTTGATACACAGCATGCTAAGGTTCCTCTTGCCGTTGTTAACTCAATCTTTCAACACAATGTTGTCTGCCTTTGCAATTTGTCTATTTAAAATTACACTCATTAGGGCCAATAATTAGACAATGCTTAGTTGGGTAGTAAGTGGGCAAACATGTTAGGAGTAACATTGCGACTTGCATCTTTCTAGTACTCTGAAATGTATGGCAAAATTTTATTCTCATTATAAATGCCTTCTCTTGCTGAATCAAGGTTTATAATTTTCATTATTGTGAGCCTTTTGCACCTGAGTTTTGGTTTGGAATTTACTCTTAACTGCGCAGTGTAGGTGTTCAAACACTATTCTTTTGGGGAGACAAAGAATGTGAAGGATTCTGGGTCAAACAGGTATATTTGAAACAAGTAATTTAAATCTTGTTGTAGTACTACTACGGTTGGTAGTTCTAATTCATCATGTTCACCAAGAAATGTTATATGATTAGTCCATGCTTTTCAATTGATAGCCATTTCTTTTAGAGCAAATCACCCCCTGAATTGAATGCTTTAGTTGCAAGCACACTTTTTAATATACTTGTTTCTACAATACAAATAAATGAGAAATGTTGTTGGGCCTTGACAAGTCATATGACTAATGGTGTTTAAGATTTAAGCAATTGGCATTGACATTAGATGAACTTGTCATAGTATTTAATTTATCAGAAGTTCAATAATCTTAGTTTAATTTGAGTGTTTATATATGTGAAACTGTGTAAAATGTGCAGGGGTTTTCAGTATTATATGTGGTACTACTATTTAGGTTGAAGACGTGATACTGTTTTACTATATTATGTGATACTACTGTTTAGGTTGAGTCCTATCATAAAGTTTTTTTATCAAACATAAAAACTAATTTACATGTATATTGTAAAGTGGCAATAAAAGTATTAAATGTAAGAGGTAATATTGTTTATGTGTATAATGTAATATTGTGTGCCTTTAGTTGTGATACTATGAAAAGAATGTGACACCAGTTAAAATTTGGAGGGGCATGTTAAACTGGGAAATAATCAGGTATAGCACTTATTTATATCCCAAAGGTATTTACTTGACTAAGATTCTAAGAATAAACTGGGTGAATCTATCAAAGTCAACTGGGCCTATGCCAGTGGTCAGAGGGAGGACACATCAAGTAAGTATCATTGCATTTTTATTATTTTCCCTTTCTAATTTTTTGCATGCTGTGTTTACGGATATTTTAATTAACCCCTAATATGTTGCCTCTCTTTTAAAATGTAATAGAACACATGTAAAATGTTTATATGTGATTGAGAGGGAAGAATATAATGGAATGTGATAGATTTTTTTTCTTTCTAAATCACTCATTCATTTCACTTATTACGACGATGCCTATGTGAAGATACAGTAAAAGATTTTACCACAGTGGCTTTTACTTTTAATCCATGCTTCCCTTCATAAGTTTCTTGATTCTTTTTTTGAAAGCTGAAGTAGACTCCCCCTTTTTTGGGATAAATGGATCCTCTTCTGCTTTCTCCTCCGCCTTTTCATCAGCTTTCTCATCCTCCTCATCCTCCTCCTCTTTCTCCTCCTCCTCATCAGCCTTCTCCTCCTCTTTCTCTTCCTCCTCCTCTGCAGCCTTTTCACCAGTCTTATCCTCTTCTTCTACTGCCTCATCAGCCTTCTCCTCCTCCTTCTCTTCCTCCTCCTCTGCAGCCTTTTCACCAGTCTTATCCTCTTCTTCTACTGCCTCATCAGCCTTCTCCTCTTGGTACTCGTACTCTTCTGGCTCCTTTTGATCTTTTAACCACTTTTGAATTTTTCTCAAAATTGATCCGAAATTGACATCATTCCTGTTGAAGTTGATCTTCATCAATTTGGGATCGAATTCCTGGATAACTTCTTTGTGCACTTTTACCATGTGTTGTACCAGGGGTTTTGGTGATATCTTTGAGGTTTGGTTGTTTTCATTACATATTGGACATATGTATATCTTCTTGAAAGTGCTCTTCTCCTTTTTGCTTGCCGCCAGTATCTTGTTATACTTGCATGATGTGGATGTAGGTGGAACCTGATTGACAAAGGATATCGAAGCAGTTCTTGAAGAAGGAAGTTGAGCTTTGGGTTTAGGAAGAAGAATAAGGGTGTGGGTTTTTTGTTGCAGGACATAAGGGATAGAGTTCATGGCTTCCAATTCCTCAAAACTTGGTTTTTTTTACTTGAGGATTTACTTTTATGGTGATTTTGAAGGGTTGTTATAGTGAGATGGTTTGTTAGTTAATTTGCCGTTAAAAACAGTTAAGACTGTTACTATTTATTTAAATGATAAAACTTTATTTTAATAAAAAAGTTAAAAGACTCCATTTTTCAATATATATGTCATTTTTAAAATACATAATTTTCTGAGTTATTTTCTTTATGTTCGACTATTTTACCCTTATTCATGGAGTAGTTTGCAAAAATCGTAAAAAATTTCTAAATTTAAAATGAAGGGAGGTGATACATCTATAATTTTATTTTGAATTCATATAATTGATTTATACTTTTAGTTACTCGCTAGGCATATTTAATTTCGTAGTATTTGTCCAGAAACAAATTAAAAACATGCGTTTTTGAACACGTTAATAAAGCTTATAAAGTAGGGGAATGAAAAGGAAGGCAAACTATTATAAAATTGAACTATTTGAGTACTTGAGAAATAGTCAAACTGAATTAATATGATTTTAATTTTGTCTTCTTCGAATAATATGTTATTATCCGTACAGTGATGATGTAGGTGTAGCCTAAAATTCTCATGAATCTATTTTCCTTGGTGTGGTTTTTTTTTTTTTCCTGTCAATGAAGAGTTTGACAATTGTAATTTGACTAAATAATTCGTGAAGATGAGCAGGATTCGAATTCCAGTAAAAGTACCATTTTCAAAATTTATGGTTACAATGTATTGCATTTCATCATTAGCATATTTGCATATGATATCCCCACCCCATCACCGGGAGACTTTCACAGCTATATTAGTAATTACTAGTTTTAATGTGCGTGGGTTGTAAAAGAATAAGTGAATGTTCAGATCACCATGGACCACCAAAAATTGATTGCTGGAAAGATGCAATTAGTCCATCACAGTGGAAGGAGGAGCATTTTGTGCTGGTCTCTTTAACGGGATGGGGCTTGCTCATTGGTGGACTGTACAAGTTCTTCACAAGGCAAGAAAGACGAAGAGAAAGTAGTGGAAGCGGCACACTAGACTTGAGATTCAAGGATCATCAGAGCAGTTCTTCATCTAATAATGTGTGCTTAAAACTCATCGTTTTTATGGAAAATGTTTCCAGATTTTTGTTACCTTTTCCAGATGAAGAGAGTGCTCTTTACTCTTTTCCCATTTTTACCCTCTTGTTGCTTTCAACATTTTCTCAAAATAATGAAAAATCATTTGTAAACTGTTTGTCTTTTTTTTTATTTAATGTTTCTATGCGACTGAGAAATATTTATGCTCCTAACTTCTTTTCGATCGGATAATGCAGTTTTTTTATTGTGACCGTGAAATTTTTCTGTATAGTTTGAGATATATATTTTGCATGTTGGGATTTTATTGATTTAAAGTAGCATACAATAAAGTGATGGAGTACTACTATGTAATCCTAAAGGTTGAGTTGGATGGAAAATGCAAATTGGTGCGGATAAACTAGTGTTCATCTTTCAAAAACATAAATGCGGAAATATATTTATACAATTACTATATTATGCAAATAGTGGAGAAGTCCATTAACTCATAAATTAAAAAATCTTATTTTTCAATTTTTTTAAAAATGAATATATTCAAAGATCTATTTATTGCATATATTTGTATATATAATGCATATTTCAATTTTTTTTTTATAAATAAAATTAATATTTTAGAACATCTTATTACATATATATTATTCTATTGCATATTATGAAGTATTTTAAGTTATCTGCACCATAATTTTTGCACAGCTAATTGATTCCTGATTTTTGGGAATTGAACGGGGAGATTTGTAAATTTTCTGAATTTTGGAAATATAATAAATTGGTGCGATTTTCGAAATTTTGTTTCAGAAATCGTTTTTTAAGTCTTATGCAACATATTTTTGCATATGTCACTGATAATATGCAATAATTTTTTCCATATGCAGCTAATTGATTCCGTGATTTCTGAGAATCGGAGATTATAATTTTTTTGAATTTTGGAAAGATAATAAATAGGCGCAATTTTCAAGATTTTTTTTACAGATTTCGATTTTTAATAGTTGACTAATTAATTAATATGTAATTTCATGAATTAATTAATTATAAAGGTATATTGATCTTCTTTGTATTAAAAAAAAAAAACTTTGTTTATTTGTGAAGTTTATAGGTGAAATGTACTTTAGAGTAACTCCCCCATAATAATTTTAGGGAAAATTACATATATCTACAATGGGCCCTAGCCCATTACATATATGTACAATCCAAAAAATTTAATATTAAGATCTACAAAGGTGTAGTTAAAGTGACCATTATGCCCTTCATCTACCCTCTTTGTCCCATTGTGAATTTTTTCAAAACTTTCAAGCTTCCTCCTCTCCTTTGAATTTAACTTATAATTTTTTTAGCGTGTACATTTAAATAATTGTTCAAGTTCTATTCATATTTTATTTAAATTTTATTATGCATTTTTATTCAAAATATTTTAATCAAATTTTTTATTAAGATTTTTTTTTTTGTTTTTTTATTCAATTTTTTTTTTAATTCAGATTGCATTGCATTCGAATATAACACGATTGACACATTGCATACAAACAATGCATATTTATAACATACGTTGCATACTAGCAATATATAATGCATACACACATTGCATACTAGTGACAAATAATGCATACACACATTGCATACTAGAAATAAATAATGTATATGCCGAAAAAACGATGCATATTTACAAAACATTGCGTACTAGCAACAAACAATGTAATTCATTGATTATTTTTCAAAAAAATTATTGAAGCTATTGAAAATATAAATTAGGATTTAAGAAATATAAAACTATTGAAAATATAAATTAGGATTTAAAAAATATCCAAGAACAAAAAATTCCCCCAATTTAGGGTTTGAAATTGGAAACAAAATCAATACATATGAAACAAAAATACGTATCAATTTACTGAAACTGGACAAAGTGGGATAGCTCAAGTGGTTAGAGCACCACTACCTAGGTCTTAGGTCCTGGGTTCGAGTCATGGGGAGGGGAAAAAAGGGATGGGTATTTAACTTCCATAAAAAAATTTTTTTTTTTACTGAAACTGAAAACTGAGGGTGTGAATCCTGGGGGTGTATTAACTGAATCTGGGGTTTGAATCATGGGGGTGTATTAACTGAAACTGAGGGTGCACATCTGGGCTGGCAAACCCTATCCCATTAGTAAGCCCATTGGGAGGATAGAACCCTAGTCTCTACCCTAGGACATGTGTGGCCGCCGCCTTCGCCTTGGAAATCGCCGGCAACGGTAGACCTCCGACAACGGTAGACCTCCGACAACACTACCACAATCGGCACCACCACCACAGTCAGCAACGGTGCGACGCGCAGAGCTCCGCCGTCCCTCCGTTGCGGCAACACCACCAGTCGGTAACCCCAAATCAGGAAAACGCGCAGAGCTCCGCTACCTTGGAAATCGACGGATGGCTCTGCACTGACCGGGAAGGGCGTCGCTCATGCGACAGCGGTAGATTCGTCAGATGGAACCACCGCTCGCGATCTGTTTCAGATATCACCGCCCAAAACTTTCATCACTGATAGGCAGACATATCTGTTTCAGACACGACAGCGCAGTGCTCAGTCTTACACACCAAACATGGCATTATACACGCGGACTTGGCCTAAAAAGCACGGGCCTCAGTCTTACACACCAAACATAAGATTGGCATGGACTAGGCCTCTATCTTGACTAATCTTAGGAACCAAACAGGAATTGGCTAGGCCTAGGTAGACTTTATAAAAAAAAGTATGGCCTGTTAAATATTTTTTAGGCCCGAGCCTGGCCCATGGCCTGTTATAGGTTTTTTTTAAAAGTTTGGCCTGGCTTTTTTAATAAATAGGTCTGACCCGAAAGTCTTTTAAAGACCTTTTTTAGTCCTATTAGTGCATTTAAAAAAAAATCTACAACACTTTATTTCAAATCATAAAAAATCTACAAATTATATTGCTTAATGCTTACTAGTATATATATATTATACACTATTATTTAAGATGTTTTCTATATTTAAATGCTTACTATTTAGAAATTATATATATATATATATATATTATACACTCTTATTTAAGATGTTTTCTATATTTAAGTAAAAGTATGAGGTATTTGTCTTTATTATATTCTTATATTATATATATATATATATATTAAATTAATTAAATAGGTTTGGTCTATTGGACTTGTGAGACCCACAAACAGTATTGGATCGGCCCATTTCCTAGAAGTATTATAGGCCCGTATTGTACGGCCCAAAATACTATTGTTTTAGGGAAAAAAACTCATACATCATAATGATGTCATGGATGAACTTTTTATGGAAGTACTTCCAAATTCTAATTCCAATGCACAACGGAATGACATCGATTTAACTTAAATCTTGCAAGCATGTACTTTTTTGTTCATTTTCTAGTTCATAATTTTCTTGCAGAATATTTAAAGAACAAAAAAGGGTACTTTGGAGGAAAAAATATAAATCGGTATATGTTAATTTGTCAAAATTTATATGAACATAGTTTTATGGTAAACTCGATACAAATGAAGTATTGTTTTAAAAGTGATCAAATGTAATGTTTCCCATCTTTGTTCAATTTCATTATTTTTCAATCTTTATGTAGAAATAATATTATTTATATTTAGTTAAATTGTCATTCACTTTATTTATAAGTGGACTCGTTATATTTCGTCATACCATCAATTAATTAAGTATACAGGGTTTTGATTTTGGTATTGTAGAAGTTTTCCACAATATTTTTAAAGGATGTAAATGTGGGAATGACATCAGATTTGCGTTTTATGGGGTAAATCCATATATATTTGCTAAAGTGATCAACAAAAATAACATAATATTTGAAGCCTTCATCTGATTGGACAGGAGATGACCATACATCAAAGTAAATGACCTCAATGGGGTGTTAGAGATAATGTTGGAATCGTAAAATGGCAGTTTATGACTTTTTATACAATTGCAAGAGTTACAGTGCAAATGGTTTTAGTTCGTAGTTAGTAGACTAAACTTGGATAAGGTGTGAGACAGGATTTTAGAGGATGGATGGCCTAGACGGGCATGCCATATGGTGGTAGGTTGTTTTTCGGAGATATAGGTTGTAGGTGAGGTAGACGCTTGAGTCGGCCATACATAGAGATTATCCACGCGACTCCCCACGAGGAGAGTGCTCCCCGTTTTGCCATTCCGCACCTGAAAATAAGTAGGACAAAAAATAATGTTAACATCATTATCTTGACACAAAGATGAAACAGAAATAAGATTGTTAACATCATTATCTTGACACAAGGATGAAACAGAAATAAGATTTTTGGCCATTTGTGGGACAACAAGGACGTTTGAGAATTTTAGCATATGAACATGTGGAAACGATAAGGAACCAATATGCAAAATTTGCAAATCGTTACCATCACCGATGACTACGTCATCCGAACTGGAATATGGGGAGTGGAGGGATAGGTTTTGGAGGTCGGTGGTGATGTGAAGCGAAGCTCCAGAGTCCAAAATCCAGGGCGGGGTCGAGGCATTCAATGTGTTGGCCAAGTAGGCTGGCCGAAAGTTGGATGTGGAGGCGACTCGGACGGTCAAGGAGCCTGCTCGGACGGTCGAGTGAGAGTGCTGGGCGACTTGGGCATGCGGAAAATCGGGGCAGTGACGGAGAACGTGCCCAACGACATCACACCATTGACATCGACCAAGAAACGGACGAGCACCTGTCGACGAAGGGCGAGAATCACAAGAGGCCATGGAACGATGCAAAAGTTATGTGATGGTGGAAGTTTGATGAAATAACACTGGAGGATTGGGTAGTTAATAGTTTATGAGTGCAGTTGATGATAAATTGGGGAGGTTATTCCAGATGAGGGAGAATAACAATTGGGAGGGGAGGTTATAACGTGAGAATGCATTGAGGGAGTTGATTACGCTGAACAGATGATTGATTTTGGGAGAGAGAGAGTCGTAATTGAATGAATAGAGAATTGAGGGTAGTTGGTTGAGAGTGTCTAAGAAATAGGAGGTTTCTTATAACTGAATCCGACTTTTTTATTGATTTATATGGATTTTCATAGATTTGACAGGATTCTGAAATACACATTTTCTTATTAATTTACATGGATTTCTATAAACTACGCCCCTAAAACTATTGATGCAAACATATATCGAACACACTTGGATATATCAAACATATATCCAATACGCCCCCTCAAGATGGAGCACCGTAGGAGAGTCCAATCTTGCTCATAAGCATTTGAAGATGAGAACGAGCAAGTGGTTTTGTGAGAGCATCGGCAAGTTGGTCTTCAGATGACACGTGTGAGACACATAGTTGAGGTGTTTTGATTAAGTCCCGACGAAGTGATAGTCAATAGCAATATGTTTTATTCGGGAGTGAAATACAGGGTTGGAGCAAAGATATGTGGCTCCAATATTATCACAATAGATGGCAGGGAGAGGGTCGATGGGAAAGCATAATTCTTGAAAAAGAGATTTTAACCATTGTACCTCAAAAGCTGCAGATGCAATGGCTCTATATTCTGCTTCAGTTGAGGAGCGAGCAACCGACTTTTGTTTCTTGGAAGATCAGGAGATAGGATTTGGTCCAAGAAAGACAATATAAACACTTGTAGATGTACGATCATCAGAGTTTCCAGCCCAATCAGCATCAGTGAAGCAATGTAGGGAGGAAGATGGGTTAGGGCAAAAGGTGATTCCAACATCTCTAGTTCCATTTAGGTATCGAAGAAGGCGCTTGATATTACTCCAATGAGTTATGGTAGGAGCATGCATGAATTGAGATAATTTATGTACAACAAAGGCAATATCGGGTCTAGTAAGTTGGAGATATTGAAGACTTCCAAAAACTTGACGGTATTGGGTGATATCAGTAGGTGATGAACCATCAGATATAGATAAATGAGTGAAGGTGGAGAGAGGTGTTTGAACAGGTTTTGAAGTGATCATATTGTAACGAGTAAGAAGGTTAGTGATATACTTACGTTGGGAGAGAAAGCATGATTTTGTAGTACGAAGTACTTCCACACCTAAGAAGTAGGAAAGGGGGCCTAAATCTTTGACATAAAATTTTGTGCTCAAGTCTGAGGCGTAAGGAAAGAAGGGTTGTTTTCTGTGAAGATAAGATCATCAACGTATACAATAAAATATGCAATAATACTAGATTTGTTGTACACAAAAAGAGATTCATCAGATTTGGTGTGAATGAAACCAATGCTTTCGAGGAAGGTTCGAAGGGCAAAATACCAAGTACGAGGCGCTTGTTTCAGGTCGTATATGGACTTGTGTAACTTACAGACATATGTGGGGAAGGTTTTGTCAACAAAATCGGGAGGTTGAGCCATAAAAACGGTGTCAGATAAGGAGCCATGTAGGAAAGCATTGTTCACATCAAATTATCGAAGTGGCCAACCTTTAGTGATTGCAATGCTTAGGACCGCTCGAACGGTTGCTGGTTTGACCACAAGACTGAACGTTTCTGAGAAATCAACTCCAGGGCGTTGGTGAAAGCCCTTGGCCACAAGTCAAGCTTTGAATTTGTCCAGGGAACCATCCGGTTTTCTCTTGATATGGAAGACCCACTTGGAACCAACAACATTGACCGAATTATCAAGTGGTACTAAATCCCAAGTACCGTTTCTGAGAAGGGCATTAAATTCAGATGACATGGTCTCCCTTCATCGTTCATCTTTTAATGCCTGAGAGACACAACTAAGTTCAGTGTCAGGAGATAAATTAATGGTAAGACCATACCTCGGGTTTGGTTTGAAGATCCTGTTTTGAGCTCGAGTGACCATTCGAGTGCCTTGGGTGGCCGGTGGAGATGGCAATAAGGGAGCATCTAGCGACTCGAAGTGAAGAGGTGGGGGTTATACTTAGTGAGGTGAGGGGTGCAGCAAGAGTGGACGTTGGGCTGGAGGGTGTATTAAGCGAAATAGGGGGTGCAGCGGGGCTGGGTGTTGGGTTGGGGGTGTATTAAGCGGAGCAGGAGGTATAGGAAGTGAATGTGATGGCGGTAATGAGTTGACGTCGAGAGGGGGTATGTTTTGGGGAGGGGTGCATTCGTAAATGTTGGGGGTGGAGCAGGATCAGTAGGTAAGGGAGGGGGTGTATGGAGCAGATTGGGTGGTGGATAAAGCATAACAGTAGGGCTTTCTGGTGGATATGGGGTGTATTTACTAATTCAGGTGGTGTTTCTACTAAACCAGTGGGTGTATTCGAAATGGTTGTGGGAGTGGCTAAAGAAAATATATTTTCAACGAATTGAACAGGACGAGATGTATATATTCTTATGGTGTTTAAGTCAAGACATAGGTAGACACTTTGGGTAAGAAAGTATCCAATGAAGATACAAGGGGTGGATCGAGGTTCTAATTTGTGAGAGGTGTAGGGGCGAAGCCAAGGATAGCATAAGCAACCAAAGACTCGAAGTTTAGACAGGTTAGGAGTTTGTCTTATGAGACATTTATAAGAGTATTGCATGTTTAGGTTGGGTTTAGGGAGGCGATGTATAACATAGGTTGCAGCACAGACGGCGTGAGGCCAATAAGTGAGAGGCATGGACTTGTGATGTAGGAGAGCTAAGGTTGTATCAACAACATGTCTGTGACGACGTTCAGACATGCCATTATGTTCAGGAGTGTGGGGTGGAGTAGTTAGGTGGGAGATTCCATAGGTTTGAAGGAGGGATCGTAGGGCAATGAACTCACCCCGTTGTCAGTATAGAGGGTTTTGATTTTGGTGTTGTAGAAGTTTTCCACAATATTTTTAAATGATGTAAAGGTGGGGAGGACATCAGATTTGCGTTTTATGGGGTAAATCCATATATATTTGCTAAAGTTATCAACAAAAATAACATAATATTTGAAGCCTTCATCTGATTGGACAGGAGATGACCAAACATCAGAGTAAATGATCTCAATGGGGTGTTAGAGATAATGTTGGAATCGTAAAATGGCAGTTTATGACTTTTTACAATTGCAAGAGTTACAGTGCAAATGGTTTTAGTTCGTAGTTAGTAGACTAAACTTGGATAAGGTGTGAGACAGGATTTTGGAGGATGGATGGCCTAGACGGGCATGCCATATGGTGGTAGGTTGTTTTTCGGAGATATAGGTTGTAGGTGAGGTAGACGCTTGAGTCGGCCGAGGAGAGTGCTCCCCGTTTTGCCATCCCGCACCTGAAAATAAGTAGGGCCAAAAATAATGTTAACATCATTATCTTGACACAAAGATGAAACAAAAATAAGATTGTTAACATCATTATCTTGACACAAGGATGAAACAGAAATAAGATTTTTGGCCATTTGTGGGACAACAAGGACGTTTGAGAATTTTAGCATATGAACATGTGGAAACGACAAGGAACCAATATGCGAAATTTGCAAATCGTTACCATCACCGATGACTACGTCATCCGAACTGGAATATGGGGAGTGGAGGGATAGGTTTTGGAGGTCAGTGGTGATGTGATGCGAAGCTCCAGAGACCAAAATCCAGGGCGGGATCGAGGCATTCACTGTGTTGGCCAAGTAGGCTGGCCGAAAGTTGGATGTGGAGGAAACTCAGGCGGTCGAGGAGCCTGCTCGGACGGTCGAGTGAGAGTGCTGGGCGACTTGGGCATGCGGGAAATCAGGGCAGTGACGGAGAACGTGCCCAACGACATCACACCATTGACATCGACCAAGAAACGGACGAGCACCTGTCGACGGAAGGCGAGAATCGCGAGAGGCCATAGAACGATGCAGGAGTTCTGTGATGGTGGAAGTTTGATAAAATAACACTGGAGGATTGGGTAGTTAACAGTTTATGAGTACAGTTGATGATAAATTGTGGAGGTTATTCCAGATGAGTGAGAATAACAATTGGGAGGGGAGGTTATAACCTGTGGAGGTTATAACGTGAGAATGCATTGAGGGAGTTGATTACGCTGAACAGATGATTGATTTTGGGAGAGAGAGAGAGTCGTAACTGAATGAATAGAGAATTGAGGGTAGTTGGTTGTGAGTGCCTAAGAAATAGGAGGTTTTTTTATAACTGAATCTTGATTAAGAAACAGAAGGAAGAGCGATTGTAGGAACCGAAGTGATGAGGGCGATAGTCGGGAGTTTTGAACGACGTCGTACGTCGGACGACAACTACAAGAAATAATGTCGAGGCGTTAGTCAGACAACTCGTTGATACCATATAGAGAAACAATAAATAAAAGAATTATAATTTCATTGATTGAGTTTGAAGAATTATGTATTTATAGATACAAACTAAACCTAATCTATATCTTTTAAATAAGAAGAATAAAGATTTACGATATAATATATACTCCCTTCGTTCTACAATAAGTGTTGTTTTTATGAAATTTGTTGGAATTAAGAAAGGGTATGTATTGACAAGTATACTTTTAAATAATAAAGGAAGACTTTAATTACATTAATTCAATTTAAATCTTTCAAAAAATTTAAACCAATCATTTTCAATTATTTTCAAATTTGTCTCAAATAATTTTTAAATTAGAGGGCATAATGGAAATAAAGAGTGTAAAAATTCTAAAACAACACTTATTTGTGTACAAGAGAAAAGAGTTAAAACAACACTTATTGTAGAACGGAGGGAATATATAATACGGAGTATATATTATGTATTTGGATATATTGAGTAGGTGCTAGGGTTATACTAATAAGTGATCAATAATTGAACTCTAAGAATGCTCAAATCAAATGCCTCCCTTTTTTAAATATTAACCTTTTCTTATTATAGTCCAAAATATTTTTTTTGAGGGGGATTATAGTCCAAAATATACTTCCCATGATTCATGTGGCTAGCTAGCCTTATGAAATTTAGTTAATATATACATTCATTTTCTTTCTTTTTGTGAAAATAACATAATTTGTACTCTCACTATTTTCTTTCTTTTTGTGAAAATAACATAATTTGTACTCTCACTATTTGAATGAAAGTTACTCAATTTGCAAAAAAAAAAAAATAAAAAAATTGGTGTGTGTCCACCTCAAATTTGTGTGTGCATATAATCGTGACCTTTCATTAAATTTGCACCAAAAAAAAAAAATTAGGCCCAAAATTTTAATGAAATTGAAGAGTATATATAAGAATTTACTTGTATAAATTAGGATTGATTGTATTATATTTTGTTTAAATTAATAGAATGACAATATAGTAATTTTAGGTGTAATTGTTTTTAAAAATAATTTTAGGGGGTGAAATCAACAAAAGTCGAAGTTTAAATAACCGTGAAAAATTGTTTATATATAAATTAGGATTGATTGTATTAAATTTTGTCTAAATTAATAGAAGGGCATTATAGTAATTTTAGATGTAATTTTTTTTAAATTAATAATTCATGGGTGAAGTCAACAAAAGTGAAAGTGTAAATAATTGTAGTCAATTATTTATATATAAATTAGTATTATATTTTTTCTTTATATTATAGAAGGAACTATAATAATTTTAGGTTTAATTTTTTAAAAATAATAATTTAGACGTTGAAGTTGAGGGATGTAAATAACTAATCATAAAATAAAAAATTGAAATTAAGAGTGTATCGGTACATGAAGTGTATGTGAGAATTTGACAAATCATTCACTATACACATCCCACCCTAAACCCTATGTTTTTTTTTTTTAAACACTTTTTCGATTCTTCTTCATCCTTCCTCACATTCCTTCTTCTTAATTCCTCACTGCCGCAATCGTTGCCCCTCTCTTTCACCTGTAAGCAGATTTTTTTATTTTTTCTAAAACAACTCTCATTAATATACACTCTCGTGGATAACAACTTGTCGACGATTATATGTTTGACATTTGTTTTGTCGAAAATTATAAAAAAAAAATTATGAGACTTTTAATTTTGTTTTCTTTGAATTTCTGAAATTTTAACGAGATTTTGGCACTGCTTGAATGAAGTTAGAGGCCGGAAGTAATGGTGGTGGCGGCGACGGTTGCACTTAGGTTTAAATGTTAATAGGAGAGTGTAGTTAATAGTGAGGGTGCATTTAGTAAGTAAGTAATGATATTTTACTTAAAAGGGTATTTTAGATTTTTTTAAATTATTATTAAATTAATAAAATCGTAGGTGGAGTGAGGTTAAGAAAACTGTTGGTGCAAATAGCCGTACCCTTTCTTTTTTTATTTTTGAAAGGAATAGCCGTACCCTTTCAGTCACACACAGAGCATTACCGCGCGAGGTGGGACCCATTGAAAGCTTGAGATATAAGCGAATTATTTGTTCATTTCATTTCTCATGTTTGTTCGACGCCTCTCGCCTACAAACCCTAATTAAATTGAAATTGTCCTTCTCGATCGACCAGTTAATTGAATCGATTCAATGTTAAAAAAATGTGCAGAATCAGAGATTGAAACAACAGCACCATCAAGCTCTCCTTAGCCAACAGTGGCTTTATCATCCTGGCCTCCCAGCTGCTCCTCAGGTTCATTTGTGTTAATCTTAAGTTTTTTAACTTCTTTTTTTCGGAATGACATGATGGATTATTTGTCCATATTTTGGCATACTTTAGGTTTTGGTTTTGTTTGTTTCTCCTTTCCACTTCACTGAGATTATTGGCATGCTGTGTATTTGTTGTATTCCTTTTTCTGTCGTCTTGTTTCGTGTGAGTTTTACGTTGGTTGGCTATGTATTCGGTTTTCCTCTTAGGGTTTCACGGATTTTTAGTTCTGTTTTGTAGTGTAGTGGTCATCTCTTTTATCTGCTTGTTTTGTATTAATGTGAGTGAATTTGTCGCTTGAGAATTTTATTGTTTCCTTGTGTGACCTTTGGTGGATAATATAGTAAAAACATTTATAATTCTGTCCAAATTCATAGACCCAAGAAGTTCATTGGAACTGGAAGTTTCTTTCTTAAGGCCCAAACAAAGTGTGATGCTTTGTTTTTGCCACAAATCTGCTCATTTTATCCTGCAACTGGCTGTGTTGGGTTTGATAAGGACCAAGGCTATAGTGTAGGTCCCAAGTTTTAGGACCTTTTAAAGTGCTTTCTTTCGGCACAAGAGTTGAACAAAAGTTGGGTTAGGAGTAACATAGCTTTTTAGGAACATTAGTTTGACAAATGTTTGGTTAGGAGTAACAATGTTATTTCCCAGTGATAGCATTTTCGTGTGTTTCTAGACATATTAGACCTAGTTTTATAATTTTTCCTACAATAGAACAATTTCACTTTTCATTTTTTCTCCCTCTTTTATCTGATTCGAGGGCGGAGCCAGGAAAAAAAAATAGAACGGTCCAGGTCAAAAATGTTTTTTTGTGTGTACGTACGTTAATTTGCAAGTTGAAAGCAAAAATTACTCTCATTTTACTAATTATGAATCATTATACTACAAGAAAATTATCTTTTAATGACAAAATCCTCCCATTATAAATATTTTAGTTAAAAGTCTTTAATGACAGGTTATGTTATTAATTATTACTCCATCCGTTCCACAATTGCTTGTACACTTACCTTATTTGTCCGTCCTACAATTGTTTGCACACCCCTAAAAAGGAAACTCCTTCATAAACTCCATCCGTTCCACAATTGCTTGTACACTTACCTTATTTGTCCGTCCTACAATTGTTTGCACACCCCTAAAAAGGAAACTCCTTCATAAACTCCACCCTCACAATATTCACATATTTACACAAAATGTCATTACTTTAACACTCGTTCCAACCACCATTTTTACTTTATTCATATAAGTTTACAAAATTTCCCCTCAACACTCTCACTCATTACACTCTTTTAATTAGTTGCATGCTGTGTTTACCTTGCAAGTTCACGTGTTATTTTAAGTCCCAATGTCCTTTCTCCAAAAGTGAGCTTCATGTCTTGTTGATTTACCCAACTACTGTTGATATGCTTGCACTATCTGTCTTTCATTTTGTAATATCTGGGGAGGTTCTTTTGGGTTCGCTTAATTTTTTTTATCTTCGTATCTTCTAATCGTGAAAATTGCAGGTATGTTGGGAACTTTCATACTCAGCTGACTGAACCACTTCTTCAAGAAGTGTTTTCCAGTACTGGTCCTGTGGAGGGCTGCAAGCTTGTTAGAAAAGGAAAGGTGCGTTGGTCTCGAGTATCATCATTCTTCTTTGTATTTACATACATCTGATCTAAATTTGTCTCTGGTGATGATGCTGCCATTTTTCTCTTGCTATGTGCAGTCTCCTATGGATTTATTCATTACTTTGACCGTAGATGTGCTGCACTTGCAATATTGAACCTCAATGAAGAGGCATCTGTGAGTAGCTTTTTTTTTTTTTTGTAGAATTGGTTCGATATTTCTGTGTAGTTCATATTAATATATCCATTTTTTTGGGTGTATCTCAGGTTTGGGCAGCCTATCAAAGTCAACTGGGGCTATGCTAGTGGTCAGAGGGAGGACACGTCAAGTAAGTATCACTGTTTATGTTTCTATACCTGTGGCATTGCTCACTTTAACATATAATTTTGCCCTTCCGGCTTCAACTGATCCTGTGCCCATGAAACACTCATATCTCTTATGTAGGCTGTTTCAACAAATTTGTTGGTGATCTCAGCCCAGACGTCACTTATGCAATGTTGTAGGCATGCTTTTCTGTTTATCCCAGCTGTTCGTAGGAATCTGTCTCTTCTCTCTCACACACACATACACACAGTTTAGTTTTTGGTACCTGTATCCGTTAAGAGTAATGCATAGCATTTTCATGTGCTCAGTGTATGATTTAGTTTTATGAGATGTTGACCATGCCATGTTTTGTCTCAGTGATGCAAGAGATGTGGGATCAAAAGACTGGGGCGCGTTCTAGCCTTCTAGGGTATTTGGATTTGTCTCTTTCCAGAACCAGCAGGTATAGTTATACATATAGTCTCCCATTCTAAGTGTTTCCATGACGATTCATTGTTTTTTGTTTTAACAGGATGCCCAGGGTGCAGTAAATGATTTTACTGGTGAGAGCTGTTTAGATTAATTTTCTTAATTTTTCATTTTTTAAATCATCTGAAAGAAAAATATTATTTTCTTGCCCTGAGCATCAGAGATTCTATGGTTTCTTTTCATGAAAACATTGCAGGAAAGTGGCTGGGTAGCACACAAAAGGTGCTGGTACCAGTGATGACAAGCAGAATTCAGATTCCTGAATTCTAAAAGTGTCGTGGAACTAAAAAATGGCTCATCTGGTGAGTGAAAGAAAAGGAAAAAAATATTGATGAGAAAGACTAAGTTGTAGTTGCTGCTCGAAGTTATATGGATTTTTACAATCCCTGTAGTTCTTGGCTTTTAAGCTTTTTTTTTTTTGCTCTAGAGTTACCTTTTTAACCTTTCAATTTTCTGAAGTGTGTACATTTCATGTGAGAACATTCTCTAGTCTCTAGGTTATAGTTATGATTTTACTTGGCCATCTCAACTCACAAAACAATACTAATGGAGGCTTTTGCTATTACAGAAGATGTTAAGGAGGCTGCCAATAGTGATGCTCCTGAAAATAACCCTCAATTCACCACCGTGTATGTCGGCAATCTTGCTCCAGAAGGAAGTTCTCTTTTCATTTTGTTTGCTACTTTGCTTCCTCATTGGAGATACCTTGTCCCCTACGACTTCAGGATAAAACTTTATTTTGCATTACGGGATATTCAAGTTGTTTTATGGTCTTAACAAGGTTTTATATAGTGCTGATGCTTGCATGTTAAAAATTGGAGGGGCATGTCATTCCTTATGGGAGCTGTGGGAAAATAAATGCCCTTGAATAATTGATCGGATTGAATGATTGAATGGATAGTAGAGAATAAATTGGTGCACTGAGGAAGTACCCTTTTTATTTCTGAAACTTTTTTGTTTGGTTTTAATAGATTTTGTCCATTGATTTTATTCTGCCAGGTACATGGCCTTGCCGGCGCTGAACCAGGTGCATCCGGGTTTGAAAAATCGGTGTTAGGATCTCTGATTTATTATTTTTTAATCACATTTAATTGCTCTGCTTTTGTTCAAATCTATCTGGAATTTCTGTTTGTGTAAGTAAACCCAAGGGCTAACATTTCTGTTTGTTCAAATCACATTTAGGCCACACATAGCTTGATTGATTATTGAAGATAGTATGCTGATAGTTTGTGCTAAAAAAAATTGAAGCAAGAATGTTATATTGGTATTAGCATATCTTGTCATGTTTCATGCCTTTCAATGAGTTAAATTACTGGTGATTTTATACAGTTATTATGGCATAAACGATGACAGTGTCAAGTATCAGTTTAATGTTGTGTCTGATATCCTGAAGGTATTAACTTGACTAAGATTCTAAGAATAAACTGGGTGAATCTCAGGTTTGGGCAGACTATCAAAGTAAACTGGGCCTATGCCAGTGGTCAGAGGGAGGACACATCAAGTAAGTAGCATTGTTAATGTTTTAATGCCATAGGCATTGCTCACTTTAACATATAATTTTGCCCTTCCATTGATCCGGTGCCCATGAAACACTTATATCTCTTATGTAGGCCATTTCATTTTTTTTAAAAGGACATTCATTTTTAGAGTTATGTGATTGAGAGGGAAGCATATAAAGAAATGTGATAGAATTTGTTCCTAAATCTTTTATTGATATCACTTATTACAAAAGTGGCATTATGTGAAGATACAGTGAAAGATTTTACCACAGTGGCTTTTAATGCCTGCTTCCCTTGTTCAGTTTCTTTATCCTGCTTTTGTAGGCGGAAGTAGACTCTCCTTTTTTCTGGATAAATGGATTCTCTTCTGTAGCCTTCTCCTTCTCCTCTGCAGTCTTCTCCTCTTCAGCTGATTCATCATTTTCTTGGTTCTCTTCATCTGCAGTCTTCTTTTCTTCAGCTGGTTTTTCTTGGTTCTCTTCATCTGCAGTCTTCTTTTCTTCAGCTGTTTCATCATTTTCTTGGTACTCTTCATCTGCAGTCTTCTCCTCTTCACCTGGTTCATCATTTTCTTGGTCAGCTGCCTTCTCCTCCTCTTCAGCTGCTTCCTTTTCTTGGTACGTCTCAGATTTCTCCTCTTCTTCTGCCTCATTATCTTTCAACCATCTTCGAATTTTCCGTAAAATGGATCCAAAGTTGACCTCATTCTTCTTGAAATCAATGTCAAGCCATTTGGGATCAATCTTCTTGATCACTTCTTTGTGGTTTTCTACCATGTGCTTTATCAGTGGCTTTGGAGACTGCGTAGAGGTCCTATTATTCTCGTTGCAAATGGGGCACTTATAAACTTCTTTGAACAGCCTCTTGTCTTTTTTGCTTGCCGCCACAATGTTGCTATACTTGCATGACATGGAATGACCCTGATTGACAGTGGATATCGAAGGATACACCATCAAAAATTTATTGGCAGACATTGAAGGATATGGGAGTTGAGCTTTAGGAGGGGTGTGGATTTTTCTTTGATGGACAAAAGGGAGAGAGTTCATTGATTTTGAGTTCATTTTTGGCTTCCAATGCTTCACAAACTTTTTTTTTTTTACCTTTTAAAGTGAGGATTTATTATAGGTGGTTTTGAAGGGTTAGTTAATTTTAACGGTTAAACAGTTAAAACTGATACCCTTTTCTTTATGTTTTATATAACTTTATTTTTATTAAAAATATAAAAAAGATGCTCTACTACTAGTATAATACTTGTTCCATTTTTTAATATATGTCATTTTTAGCTTTTGAACTATTTTTAAAATACATGTTATTTTGAATTATTTTCTTTATGTTTGAGTATGTTACCCTTAAATATGGAGTAGTTTGAAAATATCTAGTATAATTTTATTTTGAATTCATATAATTGATTTATACTTTTAGTTACTTAAGCTAGGCATATTTAATTTATTTATTCAGTCTCATATATAACACTTTTTAACTCGGTTGTTTGGCATCAATCATCAGAATCATTTTATAAAGATGTGTATTAGTATACCATTTTCATATATTATATTCTTTCTTTTGATAATAATATTATTTCATAAAGATGTGTATTAGTATACCATTTTCATTAATTGGGGGATTATTTATTCACATGAAACATTTGATATTGGGTGCCATCATCACAAAAGCTTTGTGTAGAAACACATAAAGATTGTTGATTTGTATTACTCTTAGAATTAGTATTCCAATTTTGGATCTTTGTATTACTCTTGCCGTTGCCGTCATCGACAAATTGATGAATGTGTTTGAGGGTTTAGGTTGCAGGTTACAATTTTATAAGAATGTCAAAGGTAACTTTCATTCACAAGAGTGGTGAACTTGGCTGCATTCATTTCTTTTCTCTCCATATTTTGAACATATATTTTGTTTACTCTACTGAAAAAAATCATTATTTTCGAGTTCTAGCTTCACCTGTCTCATCTATATATGAACTTTAATTTTCAGTTTTATTTTATTTTATTTTGACACATATCTTGCTTATGCTCTTCAAGTGCATGTTTGCATGTTTTGCCCGTGACAACTGCATCTGATTTCATATCACAAAGAAATCATCCAAACACGTTGAGTTCTAGTTATTTATTGTTGGATTAATTCTTTCATTTCTTTCCTATATTAACAATAATTTTTGTTAGTGTTTTCATTGGATGCAAGAGTTTTGTGAATTTTGGAAGAGAATGAATGCTTCTGTGTGAGAAGTAGTCTTATAATGTTTTCTTATGAAAGGGTGCACATGCGATATACAACAACTTTCATGTGCCGTAATTTCGTAGTGAATGAATGCTTCTGTGTGAGAAGTAGTCTATAATGTTTAGTCCCATGAATATATATACAACAACTTTCATGTGCCGTAATTTCGTAGTATTTGTTCAGAAACAAAAACATGCGTTTGAACACAATAAAGATTTATAAAGTAGGGCAAAGAAAAAGGAAGGCAAACTATAATTAAATTGAACTATTTGAGTACTTAAGAAATAGTCAAAACTGACTAAACCCTGATTAATTAATTTGCCAATTAGAATCGTATGGAACCTCTAACTTCATATTTCTGTTTAGTATACATTTACTTCTTATGAGATTAATTTTACAATTAAAATACACAAATGATCATTTTATATCATAGAAAAGTCCAATGATTTTTAATTCTTGAAAACCCCACATATCGGTTCTAATTCTTTTAATTTATCATGGTTCATAAAAACATATGGGGAGAGTTCTGATAATTACATGGTGACACTTCTCACTAGTTACTACAATAAATAATATGGTTAAGATTAAAGCCAAATCTATATCACTTTTTTAAATGGTCTTACATTTTTTTTTTCTTTTCAATTTAGTATTTAACTACATAATATGTATTCTTTAAAATGTAGATGCTTGAAAATTTTATTTATTTACGCGGGGAGGAAAGTGAAATAATGATTAAAAGAAAAAAAGAGAAAATAATTAAAAAAAAAAAGAAGTGAAGAATTGATATAAAATTATAATTTCTAAATTTGAAGTTATAGAATTTTTGGATTTCTAAAATGGAAGTATTGACACCCACGTTTCTATTAGTGCATGTTTGGTGGCCTAGTTGAGTTAACTGGACTTAAGCCCAGATAATGTCGATAGTTATATTTAGCCCATGTTATCATATTATGATGATGTTTGGTGGTTACTTCTCCCTACCAAGATATCGGCATATTTGAAAAAGATGTTTTTACTGTTCATTAAAAATATGACTATAATGTCCTTGTCCATTAAATCAAATGTCGTTTTTAACCCCTTGAGGGAACCGAGCCCTGAACACCGTAAATCCCTTTTGCCCACCCACTGTCCTACGTCAAACGTTCTTTTTCAAATTTATTCAACCTGTCGTCAAATCGCATGGTAAGTTGAGTGTCAAGTCGATGAATGAAATTAGAAATAGACTGGAAGGGATTGAGAGATTCTACATAACAGGACTCCATTGGTGTTTGGCTGAAGATACAAGATGATATTGTCGGTGCATTTTTTTACCAGCCAAATCACATTTGTGGTGCAATGTACAACATTAATTTTTTTTTTATTAGTGCATTAATTAATTTATTAAAAAATATAATATTAAAATCTACATTATACATATAGTTTAAATATGACATTATTATTATTACTTAAACAGAAAACAAATATTATGGAATGATGATAGTCACGTTGAAATTAACATTTATAAGCTTGCGTGCATATATATTAAACTTTTCTGAACGAATTTGAAATAAAATAAAACACTACCAATATTTAATAGGTTGAAATTCAAAAAATGAAAGAAAATTAAACCCTAAACAAAAAAAGTTTAAAATTCTAAAAAAAACAAAACAAAGGGCATACTTGACAATTACTAATTTATCACTACAATATTTAAAATTTAATCAATCAATCCAAACACATACATAAATTCAAAAAAAAATAATCCAAACAGTGTAATCTCATTTAATCTTATCCTAATATATATCTATCCTGTCAAACAAATCAAACCAACTCATAGAGTAAGTAATTTTGTATTTGGTATGTTATATTTTTTATTACACAAATGTGTGTTATGACTTAAACTTTACCATTTTGTCCTCCTAAGTCCTAACATTTGTAAAAATGCGAATCAAATTGAAGGAGAAACAATTTACACCAACATCATTGCTGAAATTCTTGGAAATAGACGGTTGGCGTCTTCAACGGCCACAAGGTGGTCGTCTTCAGTGTGAGTTCTTAGAGCAAGATCCTTTTTTCATTGTCGAATAATTTCTTCTTTGCTGAAAAACGATTCCCTTTTCGCCGTTTGGGATATTCGAGTTCCCAATGGCACCCCATTTTCGTTGGCGTCTCAACAACAATCGAACGTCCATATCAATCTTTGCGGAATGCATAAACGATACAAGATAAACACTAACCTCGGTCACCGGAAATACTCGCTGAACGTCAAACCCCTACCGATCCGCCGTTCACCTCACAACAAATATTTAAATCGACAAAACCCTAAACAGAAACCATGAAAAAATTAGCAACATTTTTTGCTAGATCGTGAGAAATACAGAAAAAATGTGAGAAATTCCAAAAAGCGTATAAAACCCCGCAAAACCCAATCTAGGTGTTTGCTAGGTCGTCGAGAGGGAGAGAGAGAGATGGTGAGAGGGAGGCCGTGGACGTGGACGACGGAGAACAAACTTCGAGTTCACACACCCTAGAAAAATCGTCGAATCGCCGAGAGCCAATAAAGTTTTCGTAAAAAATATGATAAAAGGGGTGATTTGTGGTTTTAAATACCCGAGGTGTATTTTTGTCAAGGCCAAAATATCACCTCCGTATTTTAGGACCAAACTCCCAATCTTACCTGTTTTGAGCCGACTAACAATCGTGGAAAATGGCATTATACAGGCGGGCTTGGCCCAAAAGCGCGGGCCTCAGTATTAGAAAGTCGTGGGTGCGAGGCCCTGTAGTGGCGGTTTGACATCGATGGCGGCACGATTTATTCCTGGGGGCAGAGCTAAGTCGCATCAGGTTGAGGCAATGTGATTTTCTCCGGCCACCTATTCGAAATGAAAAAATTGGCGTTACCATCATTTTCCAAGAGCTAAATATAATAACCATGTTGTTTCCACGAGATGTGCTCAAGTATTAATCATTGTATATTAATTGCCTATACCCATGTATTTTTAGTGTTGTGGGTAAAATTGTTCGATTATGCTTGATAGGCATTTGGAGAAGAAGGGCGATCGAGCTTCTTCTAATGAATGCATACAGGTCAATGTCTCATGAATTGCACAAAACTCCATATTTTCCCTTCGATCCCTATTTAAATGTTGGTGGTCATTTCCATTGGTATTTCGATGCACAAGATTGAAATTCTTGAATTAAAGGTCATTACAAACTCAGCATGGGTTTTGATGACATCCTTTCTATTCTTTAGACCCTAATACATTGTTATCATGATGCTATCATTTGTTAAAATCTAAGGTGCTAATTTGTTTTGGAATTGTAGGTAAAATGTTGATGTGCATGTATTATGAGTTTATGGCATCTCAAGCTTTAGTTGAGAAGGTATATCCTCTTTATCATTGCGATTATCTTTGTGCTATCAGTCATATTTCATCAATATGTACCTTGGCTTTTCATTAGATATTTAACAAAGTTTTGCCTTTTGATTTTTGGAATTTGGACTGCTATTTACTATTTAGTGATTGATTGCATTTGGAACCAATTTTCTTACTTTCTTGCACTCTTCCTTTTGTTCTCTTAATGCAAGTTTATGACACTTGCTGGTTTCCATATTGGTTTTGGTTAAATTGATGTGTAATTTGAGTTTTTAAATTGTGGAAGTATAATATTCTGCTTTTACTTCTTAGATCTCCAAGTATAGCATATTTGAGAATATCAATTCTTTGAACGAGCTAGCAGAGATGCCACAGTGGACACCAGAGAGACCTCTAAGTATTCATTGCTATTGGATTCACATATGTATGGTTTATCCAGAAGTTCTCATTCTTTATCATGCTTTCAATTTTTTCATTTAATATTCTTTTATGGGGGGAAAGATTCTATTTAACAAACAATATTACATGGTGAACATATATTGTATTGAGGCCCTCGATACCACTTTGAATGATATTATATGTAGTTCACAAATCCATTGTCATCTAAATTGCCTTTTCGTGGTAAACCTGTTGTACTTGGAGGTGATTTTCGTTAGATAGTACTCATTATTTCAAAAGGAAAGAAGCACAATATCGTTCATGCTATAATCAATCCATCTAATTTATGGAATGCTTGTACTTTTCTGAAACTCACTAGGAACATGAGGTTGCAGAACCTGTGATCAGATAAAGTTGTACATGAACTAAAGAATTTTTCTGAATGAATAACATCTATTTGAGATGGTAGTATAGGATCAGAAACTATGTATGAGTGTGATTTACGATTTCCTTGGGATATTTTGCTGAAGGGTGGTGATGATCTGATTGATATTATTGTTAATACTCCCTTCGTCCCAAATAGACGTCCCAAATTAGATTTATCATTTTTTAATTTAATTGGCTCAAAATTACATCACATGACATTACTTTATTACTTACAATATTTTATTATTCTACTTTATTATTCAAAAGACTTTCATACTCTCTATTTTATCTCTTTTAATACTAATAAACAACCCTCACATTAGACTATGCGTAAACAATAAACGATGAAACAAAAATGGAACAAAGGGAATAACATTTACCCTGATTTTATAAATATGATGGATGATCATGATTGTTTGCAAAGTACAATTATTCTTACATGTACGTTGGATGTTGTTAGGTCAATAAATAAGCACGTGATTCAATTAAATGAAAAAGAATTACATACTTATTTAAACTTTGACAAACGTGCGAATCTAATTTGAATGTTTATAATTTGTCTTGTTTTTTGAATAATTTGAAGTGTTCAAATGTACTTGATCATTAACTGAATTTGAAAGTTGGAACATCGATAATGTTATTGAGAAATATCGACCACTCAAGGGTCGGGCTTATGCAATCGAACCAATTTTGTGTCATTTTGTTTTATCATTTTCATTTTTTTTTTCAAGCGTTTAAAATCTTGCATTTGTTTTATCTATAAATTTATAATATACTATTATTTTGTTATATGTGTAGGTTGGTTATAACCAGTTGAGTGATAAGTTTCTAAGTAGAAGTAGTGCTAGATAATTGACATTGATATCGAGACTTACATGGACTCCTTCTAATTTTAGGTTGACTTTCAAGTTTCAACGTAGATAATTTTGGTTGGCCATTAATAAAAGCCCGTGACCATTGTTTTCTCATATAGATTTTTTTATTTTTAGAAAGCTGTATTTAGTGATAGTGTAAAAATGTCTAGAATAAAAAACCGTCAAGGTTTAAAAATCTTATAATGCCATGACAACCATCGTAATTGTAATTATTTTATGGAGTTTTTAGGAATATATATATTTATATATATATATGATTTTATAATAATTTGATATTTAAATTTTAAAAAAAAATTCTTAATTTTTTTTTCAAGTTAAACTATTGTATTATTGCATTACTTAATTTAATTTATCTCTTGTTGAATTACTATGACATTAATTATTTAACATTTCATTATAATTTAGTAATTTTGTCAAATTACAAATATACTTACACTTCAACATTAATTTTTTATATTTATAAGTTAACATATTGTGAATATAACTAATTATAACTAGATTTTTATATAAGATACAAATTTAACTGAATTTCAAGTAAAAATAATTTAATATAAAAAATATATTTGCAAAATCTAAAAAAATATTACTTTTTTAAAATTTGATGTAATATAATAAATATGAGTTAAGAATAATTAATGATATAATTATAATAATAAATAATATTAAAATATATGATTTTTTTAATATATGTTTGTTTTTATAAAATGAATACATTATAAATAATAATTAAAATTTTAAATGTAATGACATTTTTTTAACTTTTTAGTCCGTGCGTCAGCACGGGTACCCTACTAATAAATTATTAAAAGATATAAGTCGTAAATGTTGGTCCCAAAACGAGTATGTTGACAGTTTAGGGTAGGAGTGTTCAAAAAAAAAACCGGACTGGAAAAAAGACCGGAACCTGTCCGGATCGGACCGGAACCGGACCGACCGATTAGATTCCGGTCCGGTCTCCGGTCCGGGAAATTTTGGATTCCGGTCTTCTGGTCCGGACCGGTTTGGACCAGATTTTTTTTTTTTAATTTTTTAATTTTTTTTATATTTTTTTACTAGTGCACTCTCAATTATTTTTCAAAACCAAGTAACTGGTGAAAATGTGTTGAGATCTTACTACATTTTTTACAAATATATAATTTAACAAACATATTTAATTTATTTTTAGGGTCAAAAGATCATTAATAACAATGTAAATAAAATTCACATTGACGTAATGAAGAGCAAACACTTTAATTTTCATACAAAAATTCATCAATCTTGTTCTTACTTCCATAAATTTAAAAAAAAAAAAAAAAAAAATTCCGGTCCAACCGGTCCTAACCCGGACCGAATAGATTCCGGTCCGGTCTCCGGTCCGACCTTTTGGTAAGATTCTGGTCCCGATCCAAATCGGTCCCGGTCCGGTTTTGGACCGGTGCACACCCCTAGTCTAGGGGGGGTGAATAGACTGTCAAGTGTTTAAAACTTTTTCGTGCTTTTAGATCAGATTAGACGTTCAGAAGAGTTATGTACTCAGTCGTCTGTATGTAGATAGGATGATCTGATCTGTAGAGTGCATGAGTGATATAGCAATTTAAGATAACAGCCTTAGTGATTGCTAAATTCAGCTGGCCAGTTTGAAAACTATCTTAGGAGCTATGAGTGCGAAAATGTGTAGGCCCTACGTGTTTAGACTCGTGGGTATTTTATGAAAACCTTTGAAAACAATGACTTTAAAAACACAATAACTTAGTCGATTATGACTATTTTATGAAAGTTATGTTATGAACAATTATGAATATGAATACTGAATAAAGAACACAAAAGTTTATAGTAGTTCAGATCTCAATATCCTACGTCCACTCTCACTAATCAGATAGAGAAATTCAATAACTTCCTGCTTTATAGTCTCAAGAGAAGACTTTCGATCAAAAACCTCAACTACTTTCTGTGGAACTGATCTGTTTGTTGGTGAGGTAACAAACAACCTTTACAATGGTTAAGAAAACCAAAAGATAAGATGTGTGTATAACAAACTAAAGTTCTAAGCACTGAAGAAAGATATGATTCTTTAATCGGGCTTAGGATCGAAAACTTAGAGCACTAAGGATAGAAATCTTTTATGGCTCTAAAGAACTCGACACTTAAGTATTTTTCTCAAACTTGTTGTTCTTGATATCAGCTGCAACAAATTTTTCTAAGTATGGTCGCCATCTTCATAGGAATGGTGTTTGCAGATTTTCTTGTACGATATTGCCTTAAGAGGCAATGTGCATTAAATGCTCTGTACTTCTTATGAAGATCTTTTGTACGACCCACTAAGCTGTCAACTCCATAGCTTCGTGTTGATATCTCATTGGTCCATTATCATCTTGGTAGTTGAGAGTTGTCTTGTCTTTTGTTAGAGCAATTTAGAACTTAATCCGACATTCTCTTTGTCTTCTGTTTTGCTTGCCTTTATGCCTTTATCATCTGACCTTTTTGTTCATAAATGAACGAACACTTCTGATCTGTTTAAATATAATTAGAATAGGGGCACGATGAATATCCCAATAGTAACTCTACTGATCTGTTTAAATATAATCAGATTAGAGCAGGATGAATATCCCAACAGATTAGTAATGCTAGCTAGAGGATATCACTATAGATTAATACAAGAAAATTGACTTTTAGTGAAAGAACATTATACATTCTCTAACTAAAAATATTCTCCCTTCGTCCAATTTCATTATTCACACTTTTCTTTTTTGATTGTCCAATTTTTATGTCCAATTTTTATGTCCAATTTCATTATTCACACTTTTCTTTTTTGATTGTCCAATTTTTATGTGCATTCCCTTTTTAAAAAAATATTATTCACACTACTCTATATACATCCTCCAACAATCACTTCTCCAACAATCACTTATTTACTTAAAATAATACTTTACCTATAAATGGACCCCACAACATTCCATCATACCCTCAACTTATCTACTTTAAACATAAACTAAATGGGCATAAATAAAATTGGATGGAGGGAATAATTGTTCAACTTATCTACTTTAAACATAAACTAAATGGGCATAATAAAATTAGATGGAGTTACGTATATATCTTCACTTTTAAGTAGTAATACAATCACTCCCTAGTATTATTCATCAAAATATACTTGAAGACATATATACTCCCTCCGTCTAGTAAAATTGTAGATACTCAATTTTGTTAATAAAATAGAAAAAATGAACCATTTAAATAAAATAAACATATACTTACTGAATCAAAAAAATAAATCCGAACAAACGTTTACAGAAAGAAGTACTCCCTCCACTTTTAAATAAGTGTCATTTTAACAATTTTCAACATATTAAGATATATAATCATGGACCATTTTACCCTTCATTAATGATAACTAATTTTAATATTGAATTTATGTTTAGTAATGAATGTGGTCAATATTGTAGATGATATTCATGTATACAATAATTAAGGTTTATGCATGATTTATGTTATAGTACTATATTCAAAAGGGAAAAAACTTAAATTAAGGTAAAGAAAATGGAGTACAATGTACAAGGGTAAAATTGTCAAACTTGAAGAAAAAAGTGTAGAATGACACTTATTTAAAAAATATTGAAAAAAACAAAGTGACATTTAATAAAAAATGGAGGGAGTATTAAATAGTAATACTGTAGCTATATTGAATTAAGGAGAGGGAGTGAACCAAAGCTGCTCTACTGGCATGTCGTCTTCATTTCGATTAGGATAAGGATATTCCAAAGGAAAGAAGGTTCTGTCTTTAAAATAGTAAATCCCAGTATCACAAATATCGGGTGGGCAAGAGAGTGGAGTGTGGTCCGGTTCGTCCGTAAAATAAATGGAATCGGGTTTCAATTCAGGATAGTCGTCAGCGGGTAGTGCGAAAGACTGGTTGAGCCCAATAAACATGACCAAATTATCTAAAGAACCCTCCATGTAGTTGAGCTGGAGCTTATTATCATTATCCTGTACCCGAGTAAGTTTATAAACATCGAAACCAATAGTTTTGCGCGGGAACCAATCATCCCAATCCCTAAGTGGAAACTTATATCTCTTCATATTTTCCACGTAGGTTGTTCGTCTCATTATGTGGCGACACACGAGATAAAGCTCGTCCGAATGCTCCGCATATACGACGTAAGGCACTTCGAAGCACGAGTCGTCGTCAAACATGAGATCCTCGATATCACTCCACCACCAATGTTGTAATTCGCATGACTCCAGCTCGGGCAACCAATTCCGTTGACCGAGAAGATCCCACGTCTCCACGTGGGATTTCGTACAAGAAATAAACATTTTGTATCTTTTGGAATATACGATATCAGTGTACCCTAAAAGAGTCGGGCCGAGCGGGGTCCACCCGTCGCTGCGACCGGGGCTGCAGAAGGCGAGTCGGTTCGCGGGGCCAAATATCTTCATAGCGGTGCTTTCGTCGTCGGAAATGATCACCTTCTTTATGCCAGGGCCCATGCCGATTTCGTTGTCCGAAAAGTATGTGCCGTCGGGAAGGTCTATGCGGCGGCCGGAGATAGGGTTGTAAAGAAACACAATGCCGACACGATCATCATTCAAAACAAGAAATCCATGTGACGATCCTATTACATCTGTAGAATCACACCCGAATCCCTTCAACTCCAAGTCCACAACTTTTTTCTCTGTAAGACTGTAGAAGCTGTACACTCTTTCGCCGCTTACTGGTGGCAGCATCAGCCAAGGCGCCGCGCCGGAGATCATCTTTTCATCCGAATTATTATAATTACTACTACTACTAGTTTCGATTGCAATTAATGCAGTGGAAGAAGAATTAGATCGAAGACGAAGAGGAGTAATTGATGATGATGATTTAGATCGAGAAAAATTCATACGACCTCCCCAAGCATACATTATTGGGACTAGAGAAGAGGAGGAAGCCATTATCGGGGCTAGGAAGAAGTATCGGGGCTAGGAAGAAGGAGGAGGAAGCCATTATCGGGGCTAGGAAGAAGTATCGGGGCTAGGAAGAAGGAGGAGGAAGCCATTGATAATAATTAATTAATTATTTACACCGGCTTAGGCTATATATATATATACTCTTCTCTAGGGTTGGAGTTTCTTTATCACTGACCAATTAATGTGTTAAATCAATCTCTTTTTAACGAATTAACCGGAATATTAATTAGTAGCCATATCTCTAGCCTATTAATTCTCCAACTATAAATTATTCAATCTAATCCCCTAGCGTTAGACCCGCGTGTTCAGGGTTGAAAGAAAGTATGAAAATTTAAAAAAAAAAATCTTTTAATAATGTAGGGATTTGATATAAAAAAAAATTATTTAAAAAAGTAATTTTGATAGCAAAATGTTAGATCATATATTTAAAAATTAAAACACAATATTACAATAAAGCAGTATTCTTTTATTAATAAAATAAATCAATATACAAAATTATAAACTTAAATGTTAAATTTCATTTATATTACTTTATATTTTTAAAATATATTTTGAAAATTATATAGGTAATCGAGTCTAATAGAGTTGAGCTCGATCTTTAAAATTTTAGGCTCAACCAAGTCGAGTCGAGTTTCAAGCTTCGAGTATAACAATCGAGTCGAGTTTCGAGCTCAGCACTACTCCACTCGACTTGTTTACACCCCTAATGAAGAACGGGATAAAACTCATTTTCATACTTGTGTTGAACGGGAGTGACGACAGACGATGCATGGCAATAGGTGGCAACAAAACACTGTGGCAAGGAATGAAAGAAAGAAAGAAAAAATACAATTCCAAGTGAAAATAGGATGTAGATTTCTAACATTAAAAACATAATCTATGTACACATAGTCTATGAACACATTTAAAGACAAAAAGTGAAAGAAGAATACCTCATCTTCCACTGTCCACGAAAATGCATGATTGTTGGCACAAAAACTTTGGTTTGAAGGGGGCTCCATCTAAGAATGTACTACAAAAGACAACAAAATTCCAGAAGAATAATCATTCACCTGCAACTGAAACAATTATCAAAATAAACGATACATCAAGAACCATAGGTTAGACTCGAACATTATAGCATAACAATTATCAAAATAAACGATACATCAAGACACCACATGAAAAGGTAAAATTCAGAGCGAGTGTCTTCGGCACTATTGGGGACCGGATGGAAATCATTCAATATTTGCAGTTTCTCTCTAGCTTGCAATATCAATTTAATAACAAACTCTTATATGACATTTTACAGTTCAACTTAAATGTCAAGTACAAAATAAAAATAATATTATTGTATTAATTAATTAAATAATATGACAAAAAAACGTACTCTTGTTTTTTCCAAAGTTTGCAGAAAGTACATGAAGAGAGTAATCAAATTTTAGTTGAATACGGTCCCATGAAAATTGAATCTGGTGTATATATATGCGGTGCACGGAGGCATTGCGATCGATTGAAACTAAATCATGTCCAATTAATCTCTAAACGATGATTTTAAAACTGTTTGATAATGTTTGTGTCAAGCTTTTAAATCGATCAACAACAACTCATAGTAACAAATAAATCAAATCAAATACATTTTGTAAACCAAAGAAATGACAACTTTGTTCAAAGCAAGAAATGTCTTTTGGCAGGAAAAAGGGCTTACATGCACCCAAAATAACAAAATTGTAAGCTAAGATAAGCAAAGAATATGATTAGTGTTATCCGCCAAGATTTCCGTGTTAATGAAACATAAAGTCTAGTATGCACTCGAGTGCATGTTGTGCACCCTAGTCCATGTTGCACTTTTCAGTTTTACTGACTTATACTTTTTGATAAATGGTGTTGCACTTTTCAATTATTATACTAAAAATATTATTATACAATTTAATAATTGAAAAGTACAAAAAACTAAAAAGTGCAACATGGACTAGGGTGCACAACATCGAGTGCATAGTAGACCAACCCTTAATGAAAACACTCATCTAAAAATTGTGATGAAAGGGGAAACAATTGTCTATCACATACAATTTTATCATCACATAGAACATTACAACACTACTCGTTAAATAGAACTTACCAATGATGAATGATGTAAAATTGATGTAACAACCATCCATAGCATCCTTGAAATCTGAGGTTGACAGATTTCTGAAATCTGAGATTGTTTAAAGATTTGGCACATTAGACATTTTGGATACACATTAAAGAAGACCCACGTTCAGAACATAAGATTAAACCTCCAATTTCAAAACAATTACCACATAATTAAATCTTACTAGTTCATACATCATACGTAAAACTAAAGAAAAAGAATTAAAAAAAAAATACAGAGATTAGAAAATTGTAAGAATCAAAGGTTAGAAAATTGACTCACCGTTCAATTGCTTACTATGGCGGAAGAGTGTAATCGAGGCGGCAGAGTGAAGTAGTAGTGGGAGAGATCTGAGAGGAGCCGAGAAGATGAAAGGATAACAATTCACACATCATGTGTAAAATTGAAGAAAAAGAAGAAGAATCTGAAAAATAGTATAGAGATTGAGAAAATTGTACGAATTAAGATTAGAAATTGACTCACTGTTAAAATGCTTACCACTACGACACAGTGTAATTGAGGTGGTGGAGTAGTGAGGCAGCCGTGTGAGAGGGTTGGAAGGGGCGTAGAAGATGAAAGGTAAAAATGGAAAAAAAAAATGTAATTAAGTAAATCCTACTAATCAGCGCACATATTAAGATTTAAAATTTAAGGTCGAAGTTGAAAGTTGAAAAAAAGAATAAATGAAGGAGAATAAAATAAATTTGAAATGGAAGCATTTTAAGAGGAGGTTGAAATGGATCTATGTGGTTGTGGAGCAAAATATCAGAGGTTGTAGATGAAAAAAAAAAAATGATAGACATTGGTATTGTTTGATTCAGTAATAAAGTAGGGTACTTTCAATCCTCGTGTCGAAGAAACAATCTCATTAGCATTACTGAGAGAGTTCATTTTTACACATACCTAATAATTCAATAGAAGTGTATAGTTATTCACATAAATCAAGGAAACACCAAGAAAAAATGAAGTTGATTACATAAAGATTTTCAAACTAAAATAGTTAGCAAGAGCAAAAGAAACACAAGAAACCAAAATTCTTTGCAGCAGTAACCAAATCAGACTTATTAGGGGATGCAACTTGATATCAAATCTTTTCAGGGAATCCCACTTCATTATTGGCATATTTCTAGCTAGGCACCTAAAAGAAGTAAAAGTTTATTCAAGGGCGATTACGTACTCATCTGCCATAAGAATCGATGAAGGTGATAAATAGATATAAATTTTATTGGAGCTGACAAATCACATCCATTTTTCCTTCTCAGAAAACACTTATAAAATCACATAAACTTATTTCTGTTTTTCCGACAATGAAATTTAATAGAATATAGTATTTGAGAATATTCTACCCAACCGTGCAGCGATTAAAGCAGAAAAAAAAAATGATACATTATTTAATTTAATGGCTAAATTTCAGATGGGCGTTGTTATTTCATCATGAAAAGTTTCATGAAGTGACAACAAATCCCCTTGCTACTCTCCTAAAACAAACAAACACAAATAAATAAATATAATGGAGAAATCATTTGTAATAAATCTACTAAACTTAAGTATTACATGTATAAAAGAAATGAAATGAACTACAATCAATTATAAAATAAAATCACGAGGGTAAAATGAAATGTTTAATACTATTATAGTAGCACATCAGTATTGGCAAGTCAACGTAGCTAAGGGAATAAAAGGTATCTAATTAAGACATAATACACCTAGGTACCTTACTATTCTTCACTAGTAAAAAAAATAAATTGTACCTCAACTTTAACAGCAGTCCTTTGAACAAATGTCAAAATGATATTTTTAAGGGTAGGGCTGCTGTGTACTTAAGTCCACTTGTAAACCGGTCAAACATGCGAATAAATAGAATATTGCACGCATGTTTAATTAGTAGTCTTTATAGTCTAGTGGTTTTCCCTTGAATTTTTTACCACCAACACTTAGTAATACAATGTTGCACTTTTGCTGAAAACAAAAATTATCAGTAACAAGTATAATCTAAAACAAACGTGGATTGAGAGTAATTGAGCCAAATATTTTTTCTCTATCCTTCTTATTCTTCTCAAGTGCACCTTTTATTCTCTTCCCCCTTCCTTTTGTTTTAAATATTGCAGGGTCCAATATCACAGTTGACATGTTCAAATCTGCACTCCTCTTAGACTTTAATGCAGCAATAGAGGAAGAAAACTTCTTCAAACCTTCATCTATAATACCAACTGTTTTCTCATCATCTTCACAACTCAAAGCAAGATTATAAAATGCTCGTGAAATTCTATGTTTCCATGACAAGGATACACCATTTATAAGACTAACATAAACTATTCCATTATACAATATTTAACATATAAATCATACACAGAATAACAACAACAAAAAATAACTAACAAACAAAGAGTAAAAGTCATAAATCAAGTATAAAAAAAAAGAACAAAATCCAAAATAAATTACATCAAACAAACTAAAAAAACATAGAAAATCAAACATGCAAAGTAAAAAACAAGAAGAGAACTTGAAAATTAAGGTTTATAACAAATACAAACAAAAAAAAAAGAAAAATTAAAAACATATAGAACTAAAAAATAAACATAATATAACTAAGATACAAAAGAAAAAAAAAAGAACAGAAATACCTGAGAGAACAAAACGCAAACAAAATGAAAAGACACTCGAAATGCTCGAACAAGCTAACGGCGAAACAAATCAGTGTATGAAGGCACGAAAATGTAAAAAGAAATGCTCGAAATCAGTGAGCGAAAGAGAGAGAAAAGAAGGAGTGAAGGAATGGAATCGTGGAGGAGAAGAAATCGGAGATGAAGCGCGCGAAAAACAAGAAAAGACAGAAATAAAATAATTTAATATACCATGGGCTACGGGTCGGGCAACGAATTGGGCCGGGTAAGAGCATTGGGCTGGACTACTTATGGGCCTATAGTACATGGTGTCTACTCGACAACATATCATATTAATATTTCAGTTATCCATTAAAATAATAATAATAACATGAAAAATGATTAAAAATTATATAACATAAATGAATTATTTCGAATACAAGCAGTTACAATAATAATAAAAGATTAAAAGCATATAAATTTACATATAGATGAAATCTAACAATTAAAATTTACAAACTGATCCGGTGCGAAGAAAATCTTTCTTTACAAATTAATGACTTCAATCGACACTGAATCAAGAAACGACGACTAGGGGTGGAAGTAGGCCGGGCTACCCGACAGGGGCCTACGGCCTAGCCTATTAAGGGCCTTGTTAGGCCTAGCCTATTTATAATATGAGCCGGGCTAAGGCTTTTTAAAAAGCCTATTTAGTTAAGTAGGCTAGGATTAGGCTTTAAATAAGACCTTATAAGTCTACCAGGCCGGCCTATTTAACATTATATATTATATTTATATATATTTTATAATAAGTTATTCTTAAAATTTAGTACTAACATTTATATTAAATTAAATTAAAGTAAGTTAAATTTATTTTAGTACTTTTGAAATCATTATAATGTTTGTATTTAAACTCATAGTTGTAATGCATTTATTTTGGTAGTAAATTTTATTTGCAACTTTGAATATTGAACTACGATTCATATTTAATAGACTTCTAAAAGGCTCGTAGGCCTGGCCTATTTACTTAAAAGGCCAGGCTTAGGCTGCAAAAAAAGCCTATCACAGATAACAGGCCAGGCTCAGGCTCAATATTTATAAACCAGGCCCAGGCTTTTTCATGTAAAGCCTAGCCTAGCCCAGTCTATTTCCACCCCTAACGACGACCTCCGTTCTTCAAAGATACAATTCCTAGCTACTACTGTCATGATTTTGAAGTTGAACATTAGGAAATAATCTACACTTGTTCTTCTATATGTAACAAAAAAGTAAATCAATTTGATAATGAATATTGACAGAAAATAAAAAGTGATACGATAAGTAATTAAATTACATTCATTCTTATCCAAAACTCTATAAAAAAATATAAAAAAAAAAATAAAAACGGAAACAGTGAAACTGGAAAATTTTCAACAATTTTTCAAATGATCTTGATGAATACAAACGAAACTTTAAAATACAATTTTTCAAATGATCTTGATACAATTTTTCAAATGATCTTGATGAATACAAACGAAACTTTAAAATACATATTCAACCATACACGCCCACCGAGGGACTCGAACCGTCGACCTCAAGGTCAAGAGCCTTGCGCTCTACCAACTGAGCTAGACGGACTTTTGTTTTAATGATATTGTCAATTATATTACTCCCTCCATCCATGAAAAGTAGGGACATGGGGATGGGGCACATATTTTAAGAAGAAGGTAGATAAAGTAGATAAAGTAAGGGTATTGTAGGGTCCATTTTGAATAAAGTGATTGTTTGTGAATAAAGTTGATGGCAATTTGAGTAATTAAGTGATGGTTGAAGGGTGATAGTTTTAAAAAAGGGTATGTGACTACATTTTGTGGACAAAGAATATAGGGCAAATGAGACTATTTTTCGTGGACGGAGGGAGTATAATTTTACATTATCGAAAAAATAATAGAGGGAAAAAATAAAAAAGAAACGCCGTTGCCGGGGATCGAACCCGGGTCACCCGCGTGACAGGCGGGAATACTTACCACTATACTACAACGACTTTGATGCTTAAATTAGAAAACTTTGATTTATTACCCATTATTTAGTTATGTTAGTTATTGTTCAATATAATGGAACACAAAGTGAAAGGCAAAATTGAAATATAGAAAATTGAGGATTCCAATTTCCAAGGGGCACAATGAATGGTAACTATGTTTTTATATTTTGCTATTTCTACATGAACGTGCGCAAATTATCTGAGTATTGGATCGATTCGAAGAGTAGAATGAGGATAACTAGATACATATCCGGTAGCTCTCATGCAATGTCTTTCACACTCTCACTCTCGGTTATATGTCACAAAGAGGAAGAAGAAAGACCAATCCCAGATGCAAAGTGTGAGACTAACAATACTTATATGTGCAACTTTCCTTCTTGCTCCACTAGTTACTAGTCACTTTATCCAAATCTTTCATACCTTAACCAAAGAGCCTACATTACAACCAAATGTAAAGTCCTTATTGATTCTTTGATTGAACATTTTCATGTGGTGGAGAACATAGACATTTGGCAAGCATATGGTGGTGCACTTGTGTGATTTGATGTTGAGAGAATACATTTCCTTGATATACACTTTGAGTGATGAGAGATACACTTACTAGTGAGGAAATTGAGAATTGAACACTGAATCTTGCATTGATTTGATCATAACTTGTGAACTTGTTTGTAGATTTTTGTACCTCTTGGCTTGACTAGATTGAGGAAAGTTGACAATCACTCATTCCATTTTGATTGAATTTCTTCGCAATCCTCCCAATTATTCTATATTTCTTTCGATGCTCGAGGACGAGCAACACTTTAAGTTTGGGGGGGTTGATTGGGTGTGAGATTGCTCGTATTTGTGCTCATTAGTGCTATATTATTGTAGCATTTTAATGTGATTTTGGTCGCAATTGATATAAATGGTGCTACTAACCTTGTTGTCAAGAAATGTGTTCAAAGTGTAGGAAATAAGGTGAAATAGTCCATTTTAGAAGGAAAACGAGCATTGGCGCATGGAAATTGATGTTCGGTTGAAGGACGAGCAAGAAAAGCCAAGAAAAATAGAAGAAAAAGTCCAAGGAGCAGAAACCAAACGGGAGGTCGAGTGAGCCCACACTGGCGGCCGAGTGAGGTCGAGTTACAGAAGATTTCGAGGGAATTCATCCCACACTGGCGACCGAGTGACTCCCACACTGGCGGCCGAGTGAAATGATTTCACACTGGCGGCCGAGTGAGCCCACACTGGCACCCGTTTGGGATCTGGAACCCAGTTTTGTACTGTAATCCATTTTCACTCGGGAGGTCGAGTGAACCCACTCGGTTGACCGTTTGAACTTACGTTTTTTTTGAGAATTTCGCGAATTTTGAAGAACTTCAAGGACCCAAATGCTAATTTCGTCTCACACACTCTTCCAAGCTATAAATAGCTCCTCAATCAGATTGTTTAGGAGGTTTTGCCTCACTCCTACACACTCAAACCCTAGTTCATCTTAACCCCCATTTCCACATTTATTGCTCATTTAATTCATAGTTTAGCTTAAAGATAGAGTACTTAACATAGGTTTTTGAAGAAGAAGTCTCCACACTTTTGTAATAGCTAGGTATTTGGAAGAAACAATAAGGTGACTTCAAACCATACTCTCTTTGGGTGTTCTAAAACCATGTGAATATTAAGTTTGGAATTGTTTGAGCTTTGTTATGGTTGATATTAGGTTTATTGCTTCTTTTTTTGGGTATTGTTGATACTTTGTATGTTAACTTCTATTAATCCATATTTAGATGCATGTTTAGCGTAGACGAGAGTTACATGGACATGTTTATATTTATGGTGTGAGTTGTTGGTATACAAATGTGTTAGTTATACTTTTAATTCGTCGAGAGAGAGAGTTAATCGTATTAGAACCCCATTAAAAGACATTAATTACTGATTCGGGTGGAATTTACACGTTTTAGAGGCACATGTGAAGCGTGTTTTGATGTGGATTTCATTGATTTATGCATGGAATATGATTGTTTAAGCCGAAATGAGAGAAAGGTTGTGTTTTGTCGATTTTGTAGGAAATACGATGAAATTTGGAGCAAAACACCAACCATACCTCACTGGATCAGGAAGAGGAGTGCACGGTTGGATTCGTCTCGAAAATCGGAGTGGAATAGCCTAAAGAATCGAGACAATCGGACAACCGAGGCGAAAGATATGCACGAAACAAGTTTGGAGTGCCCAGCAACTCGGCCGAGCTAGCCAACTCGGCCGAGCCCCTGATCAAGGCAGATTCTGGAATCAACTTCCATCCGGCCGAGCTATCTGATCCGGCCGAGTGCGAGGAAAAGCTTGGAGAGACAATCCGGCCGAGTTGGACCACTCGGCCGAGCTACTGAAGGATGCAGAATCTGGAACCAATTTCCATCCGGCCGAGCTAGCTGATCCGGCCGAGCTGCTGAACAAAGTTTGGACGCTGGAATCAATTGCACTCGGCCGAGTGGGGCAACTCGGCCGAGCCCTGAAGATTTTGGCCACGATTTTAACACCCCAACTCGGCCGAGCTGTCCCACTCGGCCGTGTCACCCCTGCTCTCGGTGCCTTTTGCATATTTTGTCCAATTTCCAAGGACTTAAGTGCAATTTTCATCCTTAAACCCTACCCCAACACTATATAAGGCCTCATTCTTGAAACCCAAGACATTCTCCCCCAATCCACACATAGTTACACATACTTGGAGGTGTTTGGCTATATCTTCATCATTTCTCCACCAAATCAAGGAAGAAAGGATGCAATAGCTCCCAAATTCCATTCCACACCACATTCTAGACTAAGCTTTCTCTTTCTTTTCCTTTTTACTTAGTTATTTCATTTGGAATTTGTAATTTGATTATGTTAGTAGTTAGCTAAACAACTTTGTGGTTCTAAGGCATTGTAAGACTTGGATTGATGTTTATGAGTAATTTCTTGCTTTAATTGGTGTTTATTTCCTATTTGCATGTTTAATTATCTATTGTCAAGCATGTTGTTATTGGCCATGATGATTTGCTTATCTATTGTTAATTGGAGTAAGATCGAGAGATTTATTTCATTTAATCGTATGCAAGCATGCAACCCGATATTATTATGAGCTCGAGAGAGGATTAATTATCGGAGAGGGAATCGAATGGTCTTAGGAGCTCTTTTAGGCGGTGTAATGTTTGTGAGGTAGAAATACGAGCCTATGTTGCATTGCGCCTTTGATTAATTAGATCGAGAGATTAATTAATTCTTCTTGTGTGATCACCCTATATGAGATAAACCTAATGGCCATCTAAACGAGATAACATTCATAAACGGACATCTAAGTGTTACAATCGCCTTGGAACCCACCCTTTCTTCTTTGAGTTTTCATCCGTTTTTACTTTCGTTTTCTTACTTTGCATGATTAGTTGATCGATTTTATATTTACTCTTTCGTTGTCTATTTGTGACACATAGTTAGGCAATATTAGGGGTAATTCAACACTCAATCTATTCGATCACGTCTATTTAGAATTCGACTAGCAAACTACCACTTTTACGCTAAACCTCCCTGTGGGATCGACCTCGTGCTTATCACGCTACAATAGACACCGTACACTTGCGGTTGTTTATTTTAGTGTTGCATAACACGTGTATCAAGTTTATGGCGCCGTTGCCGGGGAGGTTTTTTATAAGCTCTAGAGTGTAGGCTAGGAGAGTTTTAGTTTAGACATTTTACTTGCTTTCCTTATTTCTCAAAAATCCAAAAATATTTGTGTGTTTTACGTTGATTCCACTTGCGATTCTTACTTTCTTTTGAACTTTTGTCTAGACATGGCATATGATCACCCGAGCTAGGAGAATATTTGAAGGTCAATGTTGTGAAAGAGGACCCCCAAGTGGAAGAGCATGAATTGAAGATGGGCAAGAAGGCCAAGTTTGGGGGAGTTTTCTTCAAAAACTCCCCCAAATCAAGAAAAGCTACTTGTGCAAGTTTGGGGATGAATGAGGCATCAACCTCCCATGACATGATTGAAGAGCCGGATGGAGTGGCTTTTGGATGCTTTAATGGTTTCAAAAAGGTTGTATGGACCAAGAAGGTCAAAAACAAGGAGGATGATGGGGTGACTTGATATTCCCCTCAAGGAGAACCGTCCGGCATAGGACGTTAAAAATAGCGCTTCTTGGGAGGCAACCCAAGGTTTTATTGCTTTCTTGTTTTTATTGCTTTAGTAGTGTTGATAGCTTGGTTTATTTTGTAGGTATGGATGAAGAGTACTATGGACACCTTGTCTTGGAGAATGAAGAAGAAGCAAAGCCAACTTTGGAGTGGAGGAAGCAAGTGTTGCAATGGTGATCTTTGAAGAAGCTTTGGATGTGCAAGGAGGGAGGTAAAAACTTGTAGCCCCAAACTTAGAATTTATACATAGTAAAATTCTAAGTTTGGGGGAGTTATTTTTCTTTTATTTTTCTACTAGTTGTTACCCTTGCACCGGTTCGTCATTCTACTTGTGTCACATTTTGCACCGGCGCACACTTGACTTTCACATGCTTAGATTGTTTAAGTTGGTTTTTGATCATATGTTGGGTAGTGGAAATTTGGTGAAATGTGAGCATGAATAGTCATTGGAATCCATTGTTGAGTAGTTGTGATGATGTTTATTTGCTTTGAATGTAAGCATGATTGATGTTTGATATAGTATCATGTTGTGTTCATATTTGTGATCTTTGATAGCATGGATGTATGATGTGTTGTTGTTTGGGGACATTTGATGAATGTGAGAGTCCTATTGAATAAACCGGTGAGAATTGAGCCTTAAATCGAGCATGTAATCCGGTTTAGTTCATTTGAGAGTGGACTAAGTTATTGCTAGTGATTCTAGAACTTGCCTAAGTTCTTGTTTGAAATCATGATTGTGTGAGATGATGTGATGTGATATAGGCCATCTTGTTCTAAGAAAAGTCACTTAGCCAAAATTTCCCAAAACCGAAGTAATCTTCCGTAGTTAGCCCCTTGAGCTTAATCCCTCATTTTCTTGGCAAACTACAATGTTAACCACTTAGCCTTTTTGAGCCTTTGATACCTACATCTAGTGGAGAATAAAAGACAAAGTGGAAAACATGTGCATTGAATGAATATCTTTGGTGAAAGGAGAAAATGGAGAAGTTGAAAAAAAAGAAAAAAAAAAAAAAAAAAGAGAAAGATGAAAAGAAAATCAAGGAAAAGAAAATAGGGACAAAGCGCCCCAAAAGCTTGAAAAAGAAAAAAAAGTGTTCAATGGTTTTGTGGTGTAGAATGTGCTTAAAAGAGAACAAATAAATTGTGGAAGTTAGAGTTTTTGAGTTGCAATCTGCGCAATTGTAACTTTATCTTGAGAAGTTTTTGAGATGTGTCTATGCGTCTTTATCTCTCGCTCTCCACTAGTTTATGAGTTACTTCATCCAAATTTACCCCACCTTAACCAAAGAGCCAATGTTACATCCTTGATTAAGTCCTATTGATCACATTGTTGAGCATTTGAGTGTGTGTAGAAAGTAGAAGTTGGGCAAGCATATGGTGATTGCATAGCATGACTTGGTTGATGAGTGTTTTAATATCCTTAATTTATTTGTGTGTTTGAGAGAAACACTCCATCATGTGAGTAGAGGACTTGAGCATTTGGATTTTGTTTCCCATCACAATGTGTTGTGTACTTGTGCATTCTTTGATCTATGAATGTGGATTGCAATAGTGAACCTATAACTTTCATTAAGAAATGCACTTGGAGAAAGAGATATCATTACATCTTACTTTGCATGTGTGATTTGCATTGAATATTCCATTGTGATCATTCCACCCTCATTGCTTTAAGTGCTTAGTTGTTTGAGGACAAACAACATTTTAAGTTTGGGGGAGTTTGATTCGGGTGGAATTTACACGTTTTAGAGGCACATGTGAAGCGTGTTTTGATGTGGATTTCATTGATTTATGCATGGAATATGATTGTTTAAGCCGAAATGAGAGAAAGGTTGTGTTTTGTCGATTTTGTAGGAAATACGATGAAATTTGGAGCAAAACACCAACCATACCTCACTGGATCAGGAAGAGGAGTGCACGGTTGGATTCGTCTCGAAAATCGGAGTGGAATAGCCTAAAGAATCGAGACAATCGGACAATCGAGGCGAAAGATATGCACGAAACAAGTTTGGAGTGCCCAGCAACTCGGCCGAGCTAGCCAACTCGGCCGAGCCCCTGATCAAGGCAGATTCTGGAATCAACTTCCATCCGGCCGAGCTAGCTGATCCGGCCGAGTGCGAGGAAAAGCTTGGAGAGACAATCCGGCCGAGTTGGACCACTCGGCCGAGCTACTGAAGGATGCAGAATCTGGAACCAATTTCCATCCGGCCGAGCTAGCTGATCCGGCCGAGCTGCTGAACAAAGTTTGGACGCTGGAATCAATTGCACTCGGCCGAGTGGGGCAACTCGGCCGAGCCCTGAAGATTTTGGCCACGATTTTAACACCCCAACTCGGCCGAGCTGTCCCACTCGGCCGTGTCACCCCTGCTCTCGGTGCCTTTTGCATATTTTGTCCAATTTCCAAGGACTTAAGTGCAATTTTCATCCTTAAACCCTACCCCAACACTATATAAGGCCTCATTCTTGAAACCCAAGACATTCTCCCCCAATCCACACATAGTTACACATACTTGGAGGTGTTTGGCCATATCTTCATCATTTCTCCACCAAATCAAGGAAGAAAGGATGCAATAGCTCCCAAATTCCATTCCACACCACATTCTAGACTAAGCTTTCTCTTTCTTTTCCTTTTTACTTAGTTATTTCATTTGGAATTTGTAATTTGATTATGTTAGTAGTTAGCTAAACAACTTTGTGGTTCTAAGGCATTGTAAGACTTGGATTGATGTTTATGAGTAATTTCTTGCTTTAATTGGTGTTTATTTCCTATTTGCATGTTTAATTATCTATTGTCAAGCATGTTGTTATTGGCCATGATGATTTGCTTATCTATTGTTAATTGGAGTAAGATCGAGAGATTTATTTCATTTAATCGTATGCAAGCATGCAACCCGATATTATTATGAGCTCGAGAGAGGATTAATTATCGGAGAGGGAATCGAATGGTCTTAGGAGCTCTTTTAGGCGGTGTAATGTTTGTGAGGTAGAAATACGAGCCTATGTTGCATTGCGCATTTGATTAATTAGATCGAGAGATTAATTAATTCTTCTTGTGTGATCACCCTATATGAGATAAACTTAATGGCCATCTAAACGAGATAACATTCATAAACGGACATCTAAGTGTTACAATCGCCTTGGAACCCACCCTTTCTTCTTTGAGTTTTCATCCGTTTTTACTTTCGTTTTCTTACTTTGCATGATTAGTTGATCGATTTTATATTTACTCTTTCGTTGTCTATTTGTGACACATAGTTAGGCAATATTAGGGGTAATTCAACACTCAATCTATTCGATCACGTCTATTTAGAATTCGACTAGCAAACTACCACTTTTACGCTAAACCTCCCTGTGGGATCGACCTCGTGCTTATCACGCTACAATAGACACCGTACACTTGCGGTTGTTTATTTTAGGGTTGCATAACACGTGTATCAATTACTTGAATGGTTGTTTGAGTAGTTGGTGAGGATTAGGAAGAGAACCTTATTACCGGGTTTGGGAACACCTTAGAACTAAGACTATATTACCCGAAGGGAAATGATTATCATCATAGCATTTAGGTGCTCTTAGCAAGTCGTAATTGAAGTAATAACAAAGTAAAAACAATTCCTCTCCATTTCACTAGGTAGAGAACACCCGAAGCATTCTCTCACCCTTGCACTTCTTCGAATTATATTTGTAGTTGTTCTTTGTTTTAATTGTTGATCTCTTGCTTTATTAGTAATTTTCTTTGCTAAGTTGTGGTAATTTCTCTTATTGGTGCTTTTCTCACTTTTAGTAGTATATAAATTATTTGTTAGTTTCTAGGTTGGTATTTGAGTTAATTTCTTGCATCTTGGTAGTAAGTTAGCTTAATTTTAGAAATCCAAAAACCGAGCCCGTAGTTACATTAGTTATGCCGACACAAAACTCTAGGGATCCATTGCACAAACCCACCTCCTAGGTCGATACTAGTTGGTCGAATACTTCCATTACTACTACGAACCCTTATGCTTGAGGAGAAGTTGTGAGTCAACATATAGTGACCAAAAATTCGTTCAAGTCAATAGTCGATGTATAATTATAATTTTAATGAGTTGTATTTTAATTTAATTGATAAAATGGTAATATAGTATTTTACATGTATTTTTCTTTTTAAAAAAATGGGGGTGAAATTAATAAAAAATAAGGTAAATAACTAATAATAAAAAATTGGATTTAGTTACATATATTTAACTTGTACATATAAGTAAAGAAGTGAGTGTGGACTTATTAAAAAAATAGTGCATATAAGTGCCTAAAAGAAGTGAGTGTGGACTTATTAAAAAATAGTGTAAATAGCCAGTTATATGTATGAAAATCCATATAAATCAATAAAAAAAAAGTCAGTTAAACTTATAAATCTATGTAGATTTAAAAGTGTAAAAAAAATATAGAACTTACGCACACAGAGGGGCTCGAACCCTCGACCACAAGGTTAAGAGCCTTGCGCTCTACCAACTGAGCTAGACGGGCTTTTATTATGTTTTGGTTTTTGTTAATAATATTATAATTATTAATTATTGAAAAAATAAAATAGAGGAAAAAACTAAAAAAAATTCGCCGTTGCCGGGGATCGAACCCGGGTCACCCGCGTGACAGGCGGGAATACTTACCACTATACTACAACGACCTTGATGCTTAAATAAAAAAACTCTCGTTTATGACTAACATTATAGGTACACTAGACAATATCACAGTAAAATCATTCAAAAAAAATAAAAAATGCATGTTTTTGAGTGCTCAAATTATACTCCGTTTCAATAGACTTCCTTATATTCTGGGAGCCCATCAGATTTTTTTTTTGGCTATGCTCTATATTTTAATAGGAGAATTTTTTGTTTATATCTAGAGTTGGTCTCCTGTGTATAGCGTGCACGTGCACATTAAGAAAGGACTACAATTTTCAGTGACAAAATTACCATTTTTCAATAAGAAAGAACTACAATTTTCAGTGACAAAATTACCACTTTTCAATAAGAAAGAACTAACTTTTCAGTAATAAAATTACCACTTTTCAATAAGAAAAAACTAAACTTTTCGGTAACAAAATTAACACTTTTCAATAAGAAAGAACTACACTTTTTCAGTAACAAAATTACCACTTTTAATAAGAAAGAACTACACTTTTCAATAATAAAATTATCACTTTTCAATAAAAAAGAACTAAACTTTTCATTTTCAATAACAAAAAATATCATTTTCAATAAGAAAGAACTACATTTTTCAATAACAAAAATGACCATTTTCCATGATTAATATAAAATTTTAATAAAATATTATTATAAAAGAAACAAATAACAAACCCTAAAAAAAAAAAAGATACGATAGCCAAAATATTGTGAAAATGGAGGCTCTGTTCGAGCCAGTTGGATTTCTTAGTCCGAATGTGGCTAGCCCACCACCATGAATACGCATTGCTTGCAGCTCTCTGCAACATCTTTCAAAATTTGATAGCAGGGAGGGGGTTTGATCAAGAATTAAGCAAGAGGAACAAATAAAGATTTTAATCAAGAAATCAAATCTGGAATACAGAATTGGAAAAAGAGAAATTATTTTGCTTAACACAACATAACATTACGGGATCGTGATGCGGTCGTAGAATTCAAATTAATAGTACCCAGCTATGAAAGAAAGAAACAGAGAAGAAAAAAGGAGTAGAAAAAAAAAAAGGTAAAATAAGTGTGTGCACCTGCACAGGGTGCATTTGAGAATTTTCCTTATATCTAATACACCTTTTTTTATGTGTATCAACACTTGACAGATTAAAAAATCTACCATTGCAAACAAGATATAGCAGCTTTCGCAAGAATTTGTAGTGTGCTGATTCAAATACCTCCCCCAAACTATGAATGATAGAGCACATAAATTGACTCAACATATAGTTCACTCTACCGTTTCTTACGATTAAAATGGAGTAGTTTGGGATCATCATAGGAGTTTGGTTTGTTTTTTCACTCTTTTTTTATATCACTAGTACAAATGACTATCAACTCTCCACTTCCTCGTAATTGAATTGGAATAGACCTCCTAACATGGATTAAGGATCTTGCATAAAACCATCAACTAATCTGAACTGCAGTTTCATTACACTAACAATACTTATACAAAACCAAGATTTAAAAAAAGAAAATAAAAAGGGTCAGAATCCAAAAAACTTGGATGAATTTTCTAACAGAATATCCAGAGCATTAGGAGCAAACTTTCTTGCAAAAAGGGAACAAAGATTAGTAGGACGATTGTTATACGTGCAGGATCCACCACTAATAACTTGTTCTAAAAATGCACCCGTTACGTCGTCTTTCCCGAACGTAGCCGGATGGGGCCCGCCCCTCGACCAGTCGACCCACGTGACCGATCTGTTCGCCAACAGCTGAGGGTATTTCATGCTCAACATGGTTGGAAAATAATGCTCATCCACATAGCAAGATGGTTTACAATACTGGTCAAATATGGTGTAGTATAAGGTGTCTTGAACAACTTCGATTGCTAATCGTCTGTTGATTTCGAACCATTGCGACCCTTTACGCCACTCTGAGAGGTTCACGACGGGCGACATTTTCTTGTTGTAGCGCCCCCTGCCATTAGGCCCGTTCTCATCGAATGCACCAATGAAGCTGAATTGGGATTCGGAGATGTATTTGTAGACTGTGCTGAAATTTCGAAGAGGGATGCACGATTCTGATACGAGCACGAACCATTCGTTTGAGAAATCGAGCAGGGCGTTGCCTAGAAGTCGCCTTTCTGCGTCGCACATACTCATCATTCCCCACTCAGCCACCTTCAACAAACAACATTAACAAGATCAACAAGGTTTAAATTAAAACAGAGGAATTTGTGTCCAATCTTGAATACCATTACATGATTTTTGCTTCTTTTAAACATCCAAATGTACTAAGCAACGGCAATTAGAATCAACAGCTTATCAAATGATTGAACAATCGGGAGCAATTTAGTTATGATACTTAGTTGAATACGTCCTATTTAGCAAAAAGACGAGCGTTCATCTCTCAATCAGTGTCGTCGTTCCTAGTAATATTTAGGCCTGAATATCTTAAAACACTCCTCGAAAAAACGAAGAAAAATACTTCACTTAATCACCCTGTGAAGAATAACAACAAGTCAAGCCAACAAATGAAAGAGTATTAGTTAGAGTTGTTATTCTAGGAATACGTCCTATTTAGCAAAAAGACGAGAAGTTACAACTAGAATAACTACTCTAACTAATACTCTTTCATTTGTTGGCTTGACTTGTTCTTATTCTTCACACACCCTCTCAATAATTTCCATCCCCTATACACTAAGTAAGAATGGAAAAACAGAACAAAACAGAACACAACACAATCATCTATCCAAATATTCAAATCTTGAATTACTACAAAACATCATAGATGAGCTCAAACACAACTAAATAAACACCACAAAAACAAGGAGAAAGGCTTGTCACAATACCTGGCTTGGAATCTGTCTTCCATAGAAAGACGAAGAAGGCGAAAACTCTGGCTGATACGAAGGCAACGAATGAACATATATCGAAAACAGCTTCTCATTCCCCTTAAAAAACTTATCCCACAAAGGTGCTAAAGGCAAAGGCCCCCTTGTCAAGAACATGAATGCAATCTTGGGAGTCCTCTTGAAAGAGTACCCTTTAACATTAGGAACCAAAGAAGCTCTACGAAAAACATCGTTGTCGTAGCTTTGAATCCTCGATTCCATCGGGGGAACTACGTAACGACTCGTATACATACTTAAGTACAAAAACAACATTCCTACTCCTAATGAAAAGCATACAAGAAGCAATCTTAGTGGTGATAGTTTGGTGGATTGGTTTGCTATTTTGTGAGGAGGAAGAATTGCATGGCCTTCTTCCAATGAGCTAGAACTCCCTACTCTTGATTGCATATCTAATAATCAAAACCTTAAAATCCACAAAATTTGTTCTTTTTTTAGAACCCTAACCCTAATCCTATTCCAAACAAGGGAAAGATCAAGAACCCTTCATTCAAAAAGATTAATCAAGCCACATTATATAAATGTAAACAAAAAAGGGACCAAGCACATGGCATTCAAGAAAATCAGTATGGGAAATTCCCATAAGTCAAATTCAAGATTTTGGTGTTGAATTTCTTACCCGAACGCATTGCCATAAATGGAAACCTAGAGATGAATTGAGGTTTTATGTGATTTAAAATTGATCAAGAAAAGTAAGAAACGTGTCTATTTGAATTTTGAGCAATGAGGCTGATTTCTTGGCCAATTTTTTGCACCAAATCATTAAATAAAATGATTTGTACGAGATTGCAGCATTTTAGGTTTCGAATATATAGTAGTCTAATTATTGAAATTATAATGAAAAATGGAATCTATGGAGATAGATTCATTTTCATGTTAAGCGTAGAATAAAAAGGGTTGGTCTAGTATGCACTTACCAAAAAAGTGTAAGTCAGTAAACTGAAAAGTGCAACATGGACTAGGGTGCACAGCTACTAGACTTTACCAAATAAAAATGGTCCCATGTAACAATTTTCTTAATTTTGACCCAAACAAATGATAATTTTGCTCTTTCCAAATTTAAAATTTTGTCCAAATCTTTGTGAGATTATATTGTGAGGTGACCCCCTTGTTTCGCTTTAGGCTGATGACTAGCCCCCCTAAACTCACTCATCACACAACTATTTCTTGCTTTCGATTTTGTATCGATTTCGGAGATGTTAGTTGCAGTGCCAGGTGTCATTTTTAGTATGGCTGTAGTTAGCTTTTATGCATTGTTTTGCATGCATGTGTGTTGATACTCTTTTCGTAAACAAACGAAGAACGAAAATTGAGAGCTCGTAGTTTCTATGTGTGGTTGCTCTCATGGTGCTTACGTTAGCGATTTCATGCCACAGAAGAATTTCTCTAGTGGTGGGTTTAATTGATTGGAATTGGGATATTTGTAGTGTTTTTATTAGGTGGAATAAGTAGGATTTTATAATTTATAAGTTTAATTCAAATGAGAGGTGACAGGGATGATGAAAATGATGATAGGGATCCTCCTCATATCAATAATGATGCTGGAGTGCCTCGACCCCCTCCTAGAAACAATATGGCTCCTTTTGACGTCGACTCCTCGTCGTCGTCTCCTCCTCTACCTCCAAGAAACGATGGAGCATCGTCGTCGTCTAGCCATGTGAGTACCCGGTAATGAATAAATAGATTGTTCGTGAATTTTGTGTTTATCCGGTTATGAATCAATCTATGTTGGGTAGGTCTCCTATGGAATTGAGTCTATATAAGAAACTGAGTTTTTTGTTACACTTTTTAATTGTAGTGACTTACACTTTTTTAAATAACTTACACTTTTTTAAATAATATTTTAAGTTATATTGACGTACATTTTTTTAGTAATGTTATATTGTTATATAGATGTGCACTTTTCACTACAAGAAAATAATTAATTGGCTAGAGAATATTTTGTAGGCAATAATTCCAATTTTGTAGGCATTTATATTTACCTACGGAATACCAACGAAAATCATTCGTATGGAATTACCTCGTAGGTAATTCGGTTGCCCACTACCTCGTAGGTAATTCGGTTGTCCACGAAAATTTAATCCATTTTCATAGCAAATCCATAACATTTCGCTAGGTAATACGATTACCATAATAAATGAAATTCCGTAGGTAAATATCAACTACGAAACATTTCGTTGGTAATTCCGTAGGCAAATTTGGCAACAAACATTTCGGTGGGAAAAATTTTAATATATATTTTTTAAATTTTTTATTAATAAAACATTTCGGTGGGAAAAATTTTAATATATATTTTTTAAATTTTTTATTAATAAATTATTTTTTAGCCTTAACCTACAAAATAAATCCATTCAAAATTGGACTAGCCGGTTCAACCGGTCCAACCATGAATCGATCTTAAAACCGATTCAAAAAGTGTTAGAATATATACATTTTTAAAATACAAACTTTTAAAATACACACTTAGGTGCACATTGGGCCCCTTTTATAATGTTTTTCTCTCATGTTTCTTGTACTCCTTATTCGATGTGGGACAAAAAATTTATGTTTGTTGGTTAGTAACTTATTAATATTACTACTTTTATATTGTTTTTTCTCTTATGTTTTTTCTACTCTTTCGATGTGGGACATAATAAAGTTCATATGTTTATTTGTTATAACACTATTGCTTTCCTAAGTTCCTAGCTAATTTTGTAGGTAATACAATTAGATAATTTATACATATAAATAGCTAGGAAAATTTTCGTAGGTAAATAAATAAATAAATCACCTACAACCACTTTGGTAGGGAAATGTTATTTTGCCTACGGATTATTTTGTAGGTAAATCAATATTTTTTAAGTTCCTAGCTAATTTTGTAGGTAATACAATTAGATAATTTATACTTATATAGCAAGGAAAATTTTCGTAGGTAAATAAATAAACAAATCACCTACAATTATTTTGGTAGGGAAATGCTATTTTGCCTACAGATTATTTTGTAGGTAAATCAATATTTTTTAAGTTCCTAGCTAATTTTGTAGATAATACAATTAGATAATTTATACATATAAATAGCTAGAAATTTTTTTGTGGGTAAATAAATAAACAAATCACCTACAATCATTTTGGTAGGGAAATGCTATTTTGCCTACGGATTATTTTGTAGGTAAATCAATATTTTTTAAGTTCCTATCTAATTTTGTAGGTAATACAATTAGATAATTTATACATATAAATAGCTAGGAAAGTTTTCGTTGGTAAATAAAAAAAATCACCTACAACCGTTTCGGTAGGGAAATGCGATTTTACCTCCGGATTATTTTGTAGGTAAATCACCATCAGATTTTTCCTTGGTAATTTCGTGGGTGAAAATGTGGAAAATAATTTATAAAGATCCGTAGGCAATCTGTAGGCAATTCTCAATATTTAAAGACGAAATTATTTTCGTTGGAAAATTCTGTAGGCAATTCAACAATTTCTTGTAGTGTTTCATTAATACTGTGTTATACTTTTTAGTTATAATGACTTACATTTTTTTATTAAAAACTGTGTTGCACTTTCAATGATAGCGACTTACACTTTTCAGTAATATTGTATTGTACTATACAAGACCTTGGCATCTATGTTATGTATGTATCCTGATGATGATAATAGATTGTTAGTGAAAAGCGAAAACCAGCACGTCCTCACTCGGCCAAATGGTTTTATCCAACAGCCAAGCGTCGAGAAGAATTAGGAAAAGCTCTTAAGGTAAGGTAAACTATACATAGAATGACACAAATTTGGTGTATAGTGCTTAACTAAAACAGTTAATTATTGCAGAATAATCAAACAGTTGGTCACGACAAATGTGTGAAAAAAGAAGAATTTTCGGGTCAAAACTTAACTACTGATGAAGTTGTTAAATTTATGGGTCTCAAACAATTTGTCGAAGCAAGAAAGATAATGATTCAGTAAGTGTTTCAGTTGTAGCAAGTATCTCTTTCTCCAATTCAAATATTAATGCAAGACACAACTTTCTTATGCAGTCAGCATAAATTATTTTCTTGGCAGATATTCGAGTTACACAGACTGATAACAGTAAGCTCATATTTAAACACACTATATTAGAACGCGTTTAAATGATGGACTTGTTTAAGTTTGTTTTGATAGGTGCAAAGAACTTTAGCCAAATCGCCTGAAACTTTGCACAATTACAACAAGTTTTCCCCAATCAACAAGTTGCTCTACGTCTCGCCTTTGGACACATCATCATCGTCTCCTAAAACAAAGACTTATGAGCGTGTGGATAAAGGACATCTTGCTCCAAATCCCCCACCTAATTGGTGTTACCCCCCTCCCCCGCCCGGCGGAAATCAGTGGCTAATTCCAGTAAAATCTCCGTCGGAAGGACTAGTATACAAGCCTTATCCGGGATTCATGCCTCCTGTTTTTGGAAGTTGTCCCCCGATAAGCTTAGCTCCAAACGACTACAACGGTGAGAGTTACTTCCAACCGTATCCTATGCCATTGATGAATGCAAGTTGCTCGACGACAAGTGAAGTTGATGGAAATTCGCACACGAATAAAGAAAGTGAGAGGCTAGGGAGAGACTCGCTCTCCCTCTTCCCTACAACGCCATCGATCGAGGCGTTGTTGAAGGAACAACAGAATGAGCACAAAGTACAAGTGATCAAGGTTGTACCTCACAATCCGGACTCCACGCCTGCATCAGCTGCTCGAATTTTGCAGTCTATACAAGAAGGAAGAAGAAAACAAGATTCATCACAATGATATATATTCATCACAATTGAAATTGAACTCTAAGTTAAATGTTGGTCAAAGATTAAGTTGGGTAAATTGAACATTAAAATTCAAGTGTATCTATACACTTAATTGCATCGGAGAATTTGCCTTTATTTCAAGTGTACTTATACACACAAGCATACATTATTTGGGATTAAAGTTTTTGTAGTCCTTTAACTTGGACAAATTTGGAATTTGGTGTTGATAGAATACACATTTTGATTTTGGTCTCATACGTTGACCCAAATTTTGGGTTAACGTATGGGATCAAAAACAAAATGTGTATTCCATCGGAATTAAATTCAAAATTAGTTCAACTTAAAGGACCGCAAAAACTTTAATCCCTTATTATTTTATTAGTCTCGAGTTGAATAGGTCAATTTTTTATTTTTTATTTTTATATATATGGTGTCTTACACTTTTCATAAATTTGTGTTGCAATTTTCAATTATATTGACTTACACTTTTTTATTAAAAATTGTGTTACACTTTTCAATAATATTGACTAGCAATTTTTAATAATATTGTGTTGTAATTTTACACTACAAAAAACGCGGGTTTTTCCGACGGAAGCCTACCGACGAAATTCATTCTGTCGGTCATCCCGACGGATCTCCGATGGAATATTGGAATCGACTGACTTCCGACGGATTTCAACATCCGTCGGGACCTCCCGACGGATGTCCCGACGGAACAACAGTTTCAAAGCGAACGGTGTCGTTTTAGGGGAGCTTTCCGACGGATTTTTCCGTCGGTCGTTCAAATTTCACCTACCGACGGAATAATCCGTCGGTAGCCGACCCGCTTTGATCCACCGCCTCGGATACCAATGAAAAGACGCGTGAATTAAATATTCGCGTGCTACCGACGGAAATATCCGTCGGTAGCAATTTTTTTTTATAAGAACTGACTGCCGAAGGCAGTTTCCTCAAGAAGCAAAAAAAAAAAAAAAAATCACTTTTCGTGCGTGGTTTCCTCTGTTCGTGGTGGTTTCGTGCGTGGATTGGATTTTCTTGTGCGTGGATTGATCGACAAAGGACATAACGATTATCTACCCCAATTTTCTTCAATTTAAACGGTACGTTTTATAAATTCTTAATTAATTTTAATTAAGTTATTGTATTAATTATTGCATGTTAATTATTATAAAACTGTTATTGAATTATTATAAATTGCATGTTAATTATTATAAAATTGGATGTACGTAGTTGATGAATATGTATAATTAATTCAGATATATGTTAGTACGTGGATTATATGTTTTTTATTGGTTAATTGTAATTAATTAATGTATGTTAGTTCAAATATATAGTGTATATAGTTCATGTTAGTTCGTATTATATATATATATAGGGTAGTTCTTAATAATTTATTTTTTTATGTTAGTTTATTATATATTTTGTTTATTTTATTAATATATAATTGGTACTTGTTAGTTAGTTTTGATAATTAAACTAGGTTATTATTGTTAATTAAATTAGTAATTATTCTTATAAGTACGGGTATTATTGTTTGATTAATATGGAGTAGTAATTATTGTTATTGTTTAAATTAAGTCATTATTAATTAGTTTGGTAAATTATTGATTTCATTAGTAACGTAATTTGTTATTGATTAAATTAGGAAATTATTGACTTAAATTACTAAAATTTTATTAATTAAATTAGGAAATTATTGATTTCGTTAATTACTATATTAATTATTGATTAATTTATTATACTGTTAAATTTTATTTATTAAAATAGATGAGTCAAGAAACTAGTGGGGCCTCAGGATCTCGATCTAGGCGGTCGAAGGGCTCACTTAGGCCTCAGCTTACTTTGATGCCGACTCCTACGACGTCGTCATCCGTTCCACAACCGTCGCCGCCGTCATCTCAGTCGTCGGCAGCTCGTCAACATCCCATACGAGCATCCCGAGAAACTAGAATGAACGTATGGATTGAACGAGGACAGTAAGTAATTAATTAAATAATTTTAAGATTTAACAATATTTAATAGCATTAATTTTTATAATTTTTTTAATTTATAATGTGTTTGTTTCTTAATATATAATGTCACAGATTATTGTCTGGTAACGAGGTGTCGAAAATTTGCACTGATTCAATTGTTAAGTGCAAGATTGCTGCGAATGCCTACTCTTGGTTGAAGGTGCCGGATACGAAAAAGGATTAATACTTGGAGGATTTTCAGGTATTTGAGCGCATTCAATTAAATATTAATAAATAATTTATTATATATATTATTTGATAAATATGTTGATCGAATATTTGCAGAAACATGCTTTTTGGCATACGGAGTACTTCTCGGACGACATTATTCACACGTACTGGATCGAGAAATGTCAATCTAGGTATAATGATATAATGTACAACTGGAGGAAGGCTTGGCGTCGTCGTGGCACGATGAGGGCGTTGGGTGAGGACGAAAATGGAGTCGACGTGTGGAACACGTTGATCACGTATTGGAGTAGCCCGTAGTACGTGCAGAAGTGTAATACTGCTCGAGCCAACCGTACAACTGATGTGGGAGGTGGGATGGCAAGGCATCGGGGGAGGGGGGTCCCGATCCGGGTATGAGCACTCAATTGCTCTAGTAAGTGTTCACTAAATTTATTTGAATTATTTATATTATATTATATAAAATTATTTTTATATGCTCATTTGGTACGAATTAAATTAATAGGAGCGGGATCTTGGGTGTGAACCCACACACGTGGATCGGTTGAACATTCTTCATCCGTTTGATCCAAATACGCAGACGTCCACATATGGGCGCACTACCGAGCTTTACACAAGTTTAATTAAATTGTGATTTTTTTTAATATTTAATTAATTAAATGTATTAAACTATGTATTAATTTAATTTTTTTAATTATGTAGTTGAATGTGAACCGGAGGATTGAAGAGGTCACGACACAGACTTCTGTTCAAGCTGGGCCCAGCGCTCCCCCTCCGCCGATTGACATTAACCAGATTTACCTGGACGTTGCCCCGGCTGATCGAGGACGGATCCTTGGCCTTGGCCGGATGAGCCGCTCTGTGAGAGCTGCGTCGTCCAGTTCGTCCCAGCGTGCATCGCAGGCCTCTGTATCCTCAACTGCTGTTTCGGACCCTCACCTAGTAAACTGGATAAACCACTACTTCCGACAGCTAACTAACAATATGGGTCGATCATTGGGGATGTCTGCTGGTCAAATAGAAACATGCTTTGCACAGGCGATGAGCGTTCCCCCTCCGCCTTTTAATGCTCCGGTCGGTCCAGTTCCCCCTCCAGCTCCAACTGCAGATGCAGCCGCCGCCGACGACGACGATGACAACGTCAACGTCAACTTGAATTTCAATGGCGATGATGATTTTTTTAACTTTGATAATGTTGATGGTTGATGTTTGAAAACTTTATTTTTCTGTCGAACTATTTCATTTTCTGTCGAACTATTTAATTTTCTGTCGAACAATTTATTATTATGTTGGACATATTTGTTTCAGTTGATGCTTTCTTGTGAATGGATTGTTTATTTACGTGTTTGTTTTTAATTTATACATAATTTTCGATAGATTTGGTATAAAGTAAAGTATTTTTTGAATTTTTTTTTGAATTTTTTTTTATTCCGCCATATTACCGACAGAAGGCAAGACGAAAGATACTCCAAAGTCCCGGGAAGAGTTGAACATTTATTGTCGTCTTGAAGAGTTGAAAATGGATCCCAGTACACGTAAATATCCAAAGGCTTGCTACACACTGGATAAGCCACAGAAACAACAACTGTGTCGTTGGATTCACGAGTTGAATTTTCCGGACAACTACATGTCAAACTTGAGTCGATGCGCAGACATAAACAGGGGTAAGGTTTCAGGGATGAAGAGTCACGATTGTCATGTTTTATGCAACGCTTGATGTCGATTGCGTTCCGAGACGTTGTTCCTCTCAATGTGTGGAGGGCTATCACTGAATTAAGTCTTTTTTTTAGAGATTTAACATCTTCAACGATCAAGATCGATGATATGATTCGTTTGGAGCAAGATATTCCAGTGATTTTATGTAAGTTGGAACAAATTCTTCCACCTAGCTTCTTCAACTCCATGGAACACTTACCCGTCCATTTAGCGTATGAAGCAAGAATTGGTGGTCCAGTGCAGTACAGGTGGATGTACCCATTTTAAAGGTAAACTCTTACATGCTTCATCTTTTTATACTACATGCATGTTCACGTACTTAATATATATATTTTTTTTAATTATAAATCAGATATCTTCACAACTTGAAACGCAATGCTAAACAAAAGGCAAATGTGGAAGCATCGATTGTTAATGCATATTTAAATGAAGAGGTTGGCATGTTTTGTTCTTATTATTTTGAAGACCATGTCAACACTCTGTTGAGAAGTGAACCACGTAACTACGGTGGTAGAGGTACAGACAATATCGGTGAAGAGGTTGATGGAATGCTGTCTATATTCAAGTCTAAGGGACGACCTATAGGAAAATTCACTGAACGAGAGTGGGAGACGAACAGAGAGGCAGAAATAGCACAAACGTATGTGTTATTGAATTGTGATGAAGTTCAGCCTTACATTGAGTAAGTATTTCATATTTTTATCATCTAATAAAATTATTAATAACTACTTCATTTATGTAATTTAATATTAATTGTGATTGGATGTTGTGAATTAGGATGTATACTGAAGAACTACAACGAACAGAACAAAACATCTCAGATACAGATGTTGATGCTCGTATTCAACGTGATTTTGCCCGATGGTTCCAACGTTATGTGAGTACCATTTCCTTAAATTTTACGTAAATAAATATGATTCATAATTAACTTGATAATTATTTGAACTGTATAGGGACGGCCAAACGATTTTGGGAATCGATTCTTAAAGGATCTCAGCAAAGGACCACTACGCCGTGTAAAGACTTACAACGGCTATATTCTGAAGGGCTACAGATTTCATACATTCGAGTATGCATCAAGAAAAGCGACTACCAACAGTGGTGTTTGCGTTAGCAGTGCAAACTACAATGCAGATGCAAGTGACTACTATGGGGTGTTGCACGAAGTCGTTGAAGTAGAATATCCGGGATATCCAGAAAAGACTGTAGTGTTGTTCAAGTGTCATTGGTTTGATTCAGGCCCTTCAGGAACAAGAATTCATCCGGAGTACAAACTCGTGGATGTTAATCCGAAAAGGAGATATAGCGGGGTTGATCCATTTGTATTTGCCCATCAAGTATCTCAAGTATACTACATCAAGTATCCAATGCGATCACGTAGTAAAATTGAATGGCACGCTGTTTGCAAAGTAAAGTCAAGATCAATGGTAAAAGTCCCTACAAAGGAAAAGAGTGATGAAGATAATTCTCCGTTTCAAACGGAACAAATAGAGGCTTGAACTGAAGTCTTTACGGGAGATTTGAATATCCACGTAAACTTGACGGCTGGAAATTCACAATTGATCGAAATTGAAAACGATAGTGAAAATGAGGAAGATGATGAAAATGAAGAGGATGATGAAGAGGAAGAGGACGAAGAGGAGGAGGAGGAGGATGAAGAGGAGGAAGATGAGGCAAATAATGAAAATGTAGATGAAGAGGAAGAGGAGGAGGATGATGAATATTAAATTATATAATGTAAGCTAATTATTTTATGACATGTACAATTTAAAAATATTTATTTATCATTAAGTTACAACTAAAAAGTGTGAAAATAAATTAATTTTTTGGAATTTTAAAAAAAAAAATTAGTATTTTAAAATATATAAATTATAAAAATTTAATTTACAATAAAGATAGATTATAAATTTAATTATTAATGTATGTGAAAGAAATTAATTTTTTGAAATTTTAAAATTTTTTTTATTAAAAATATGAATATTTTAGTATTTTAAAATATATAAATTATAAAAATTTAATTTACAATAAAGATAGATTATAAATTTAATTATTAATGTATGTGAAAGAAATTAATTTTTTGGAATTAAATTTTTTTTTTTTTAGTAAAAATATGAATATTTTAGTATTTTAAAATATATAAATTATAAAAATTTAATTTACAATAAAGATAGATTATAAATTTAATTATTAATGTATGTGAAAGAAATTAATTTTGTGATTTTTTTTTTTAAAAAGGGGCGGAAATGAGTACATATACAATTAATATTACAAATACGAACAAGTAACACATTTGTCCGAGTGGTAGGCGCCCTTGACTAAGCGCCCACACACCCGGGTTCGATTCCTAGCAAGGCCATAATAAAATGCTGGAATATAATAACAGTTCGCGGGTCGGGTCAGGGTCGGTCCAATATTTTTTTTTCTGGGTTACGTTACCGACTGATGATTTCGTCGGTCATGACCGACAGAATTACCGACGGAATATAATTTATCATTTAAAAAAAATTAAATTATATTCCGTCGGTAGAGCCGTCGGTGGTACCGACAGACTCCCGACGGATATTTTTTTTATAAAAAAAATGTAAAAATAAATTCCCGACGGACTACCGACGGAATTTATTTCTTTTTTAATTATTTTTATTCGCCTTACCGACGGAATTGCCGACGGAATATAGACCCGGTTTGAAAACGGGTCATCAGTGTTACCGACAGAATGGTATCCGTCGGTAGAATCGACTGTTTTATTCCGTCGGAAATCCGTCGGGACTACCGACGGAATAAAATATTCCGTCGGTAGGCCTTACCGACGAGGCTAGAACCGACTGAAAAATTCCGTCGGTAACCGCATCTACCGACCGCCTTTCCGTCGGTAAAACGCGTGTTTTTTGTAGTGTTAGTTATAATGGCTTACACTTTTCATTAAAAATTATGTTGCACTTTTTAGTTATAATTACTTACACTTTTTAGTTATAATAACTTACATTTTTCATTAAAAATTGTTTGCATTTTTTCAATTATAGTGACTTACACCTTTCATTAAAAAATATGTTGCACTTTTTAGTTAAATTGTTTTAAACTTTTTTATTATAATGATTTACACTTTTCAATATACACTTTTCAAAAAAAAAAAATTGACCTAGTCAACTCGAGTAGTTATATGTACTCGTCTATTTTGAGACTTTACCTTATTTTATTGTTTCAAAATCCGTTTTTCTTCAAATTTGCTTGTTTCATAAGAAATTGATCATTCTAACATTAGTGACTCGTTTACACGACGAATTTTATTTTCGTAATAAGCATTAATTAGTATGAAAACTTTGCCAAACAAGAATACCATAATCAAAATCAAAATGTTGATAACAGAGTTGAATAAAAGATACAAAATCTTGATCATAAAATCCCATCATTTGAACCTCAAAATTCTCCCTCCATTTCTCACTAAAATAAATATCCAACCAATTTGAACCTCAAAACCCTAAATCTTCCAAGCATAAAGAAAAAAAGTCAATTGTGATGAAGATCCCTTATAACTCTGCACAGAGTAATAGTTGCTATCTTCACTACATTGGCTATCGTCGTCGCTGTCGCCCTCGCCCTCGGGTTCGCCCGTCTTGAATATAAACAACCCGTGATTCGACCCCGATTCGCTATGCAACCACCCGTACACGTCCCAATACACTTGGATCGGTTGCTCGTCCACTACAACGGTCCGATTTCCCCTAAATTTCCAATGTAGATTCTCAATGTGCACCAAAACAACCCCATCTATACTTATCCACATCTCGGGGTCACGAGGGCCCGTCGTGGAGCTCTCCACGACGACCTCGTGGTCCCTTTTTCGTTGATCAAATTTAGTCCTTGTTGAGAAAGATTTCTTACCAAACACATTTTCTTTCTTGAAAAACATGGTGGCTTCCACCAATGCAGGCCTTGCCTTTGTTCTTTTGTATGCTTTTTTTTTACAATCTCCCGCGAGTAAAACGACCTCCGATTTCGATATCAAGGCGATGTAGAAATCGGAGCAGGGCTCGGGGGACGACCCTGCGAATTTCGCGGATTTTAAGTCCCAATAGGCCTCTAACTTGTTACCATCAACATCAAAACATTTGTAGCCTTTCTTAGCCCAAATGTTCCAAGGTTTAAGCTCGATTTTGCACGTGTAAACGACGTCGTTCGCAGCAGCTTCGACCGAAATGCTTAGAGAGTAGTTCATCACATTTTTGGTCCATGTAATGGTCACATTGCGCCAAATGCCGGAAATGTGCGCGTGATACACGCACGTGACTGTGGTTTGTGTCGTTGGATCTTTTTGATTCAACGGTAGAGATTGTGGTAGCCTCTTGCTACCATTGACAGCCATATCAAGAAATTGATCAATATCAATTTAGGTATTCAAGAAAATGGGTGAAGATTAGAGGAAAGAATTGTTCAAGAAGATGTAACAAAAATTACAAATTGGGTATGAACATTTTGATTGATGTCCACATGCAAGAAAAATGGAAATTCTTGCATGAAATTTTGATGTGGAATTGGAGAAGATGATTAATGTTTGTGGAGGAATTGGATTTTTTTTTAGGATGTTAGAGTGGAGGTTGCCCTAAAATCATGGATCCAAAATTAGAAATTATTTTGCATGTACACATTCTAATGTTTTTAATTACAATTAATGAGTATATATATATTTTTTTTTTATTGTTATTATTTTAAATCAATACCTGCACAATTATTTACCTTTTTTTTTTTACATAAGTAAAATTATGACGAACAAGAATGACAAGAATCGAGAAGGCCATCCAAATAAATTGAAGGCTCATCCCAACTAGACGGACTCTCAAGGCTGAGCGATAGCATGTGCCACAGAATTGACACTTCGATTCACCGCGTTGATTATTTGTTATTTTACAAAATATGTATATGTTCAATTTGATTTACATACATTATTGCAATTCTAATAAAAAAAAAATTAAAAAGGAAATTTTTTATGCAATTAAAAATAATTTAAATATATATTTAATTGTCCAATTGAATCTTTAATTTTCACATTAGAATCAAATTAAAATCATAAAAGAGTTCAGATTGAAAATCCAATTTATTATTTGTTCATAAAATCACGTAAAACTTTCTAGAATAATAAAGGTAAGTCATAAAGTTTTGTGAAATACTCCTACTTTTGATACATTGGATATCCACCCTCCAACTGGAAATGTGGATTGATATAAACAAAAGAAGTGATGCCTCTCACTAGAAATTTAGAAGTTATACATAAAACTTCACAATTAACATACTTTTTAAAATGTATTACCAATATATAGTAATATTAATATTTACGTGCAGCAATCAGTGCAAATAATAAATTAGTTCATTGTGAGAAAATAAAAAAAGATTCTATGGACAACCCTAAGCATATATGTTTTCGAATATGGAAATATTATATGTTTTCGAATAATAGATTATTAGTGAAAAGCTAAAATTACTACGTTCTCAGTAATCTTAATGGTCCAGATAATGGCACAATAAATATGTGAAAAAAGAAGAATTTTGGGTTAAAACTTAGTTATATATGAAATTGTGAGTGTTGTTAGTTGTGGAAGCAAGAAATGGGTGTTTTAGTTTATCCGTTTAGACTACAAATATTTTCTAAATAGATATTCAAATTAAATCGACTAGCTAATAGTAAACTCATATATAAACACAGTCTTGCTTATATAAGAAGAAAATAAGTCATTTTTCAAATTCAGTGATTTACAATCATTTCGATTATAAGGAACTGGATTACTCTTTTAAAAGAAGAGATATAACTCATATTCACCAATTATCTCCATTTACAGTACACTATTTTTTTTTTATTATTTATCCTACCAAAAAAACAATAACTTTATGGTGATTTATAAGGTGTTATTTTAATTTGTGGTTTGTTTAATTTGTGTGTTTGTGTATACAATAAAACTATGGGTGTCTAGTTGTACGATAGTAATAGTTTAGGGTAAAGGGCTTTCTTGTCTCAAAAAGTAAAACTATGGGTGTCTAGTTGTACGAGAGTAATAGTTTAGGGTAAAGGGCTTTCTTGTCTCAAAAAGTAAAGTTTGAGGGCTTATTTGAACTAAAAAAATAGTTTAGGGTCTTGATTGTATAGACCTATGAAAATTGCTTTGAACGAATTGGCAATTTTGTCCAGAAAATTGGCCCTGTCTGCCCTTTTAATAAAATACACATGTTAGATACACTTTCCAATTTTTAAACCCTAATCCTAATGACACAACCCATCACTGTCGTGTCGTCGCTACCATCGCCGATGTGCCGCCGCCGTCATTCAAACAATGCTAACAAAAAACACCACCACTCAAACATTGTAGTATACTTTGAAATTAAAAAAAAAAAAAAAAACTAAAAAACTCAGAAACATTAGATTTTATTTTTTTATTTTCGACACACCAGGTTGAACATATATGCTCTTGTCGACAAATTGTTTTCGACGAGAGTATATATGGCCGACCCTTTGGTGTCGAAAAAAAAATCTTTTTTTAAAAAAAAATTCGACACATCAAGGTCGACCATATACACTCTCGTCGACAACAATTTGTCGACGGGAGGGTATTGATGGAGGGGCCTCGAACGGTGCAGAGGGCTTGGGGACTGAATGGCTTAGGTGGGTGGGTGGGTTGGCGACGACGGTGGCGGTGGCCGTGGGAGGGAGGCGGCGTCGCTGTGAGAGGGAGAGCGGTGCCGCCGCCCGTTAACAGAAATTAAAAAAAAAAGTAAAAAACGAAGAAAGGAGCGGCGAATCTCAGTGGGGGAAGGAGGGGGCGAAGGATCTGGGTGGGGGAAGGCAGGGCGGCGGCGTCACGGGGAGGAGAGCGGCGCCGCCGCGATGTTACAGGAAAAAAAAACAGCGGGCAACGGCTGAAGGAGGGGCGAGAGGCGAAGGAAGGAGGAGTGCAGCATTGACGGTTGTGGGCGGCGCCGGAGTTAGGCTGAAGAAGATGAAGAAGAATGAAGATGGGAGAAAAAATGAGGGATTTTAGAGGGTATATTTAACACAAAACCAATTGACATAAGGGCATATTAGACATTTTAGAGAGAGTACATCTAACATAATCGATTTTGAAGGGAGTGTATGAATCGGGGTAATATATTTAACAAGTAATGGAGTGGTATAGACAAAGTGAGATAGCTCAAGTGGTATATAGCCGGGACCCAGAAAAATTTTGTCAAGTGGGCCCACCTAACTTGGCCCATTAATTATCCAAAATTAGTCCGGGCCTAATTGGCCTGACAAAAAATCTTTTTTTTTTTACACAAGGGCCTGACAGCAATTATTAAATAGCTTGTGATATTGTCTGATCATTGATGGCTCAGCCTGCCACCCAAACTCTTTTATTTACCAGTGTACGAATTAGATATTAATACTCCCTCCGTCCGCCTATAAGCTTTCTATTTTACCATTTTGGTCCGTCCGCCTATAAGTTTCCCATACTTTTTTTGTAAGTACTTTTTCTTACACTTCAGTTTATATCTTACTTTTTCTCTTCATCTTTCTCCTCTCTTAATCACATCACTTGTACTATATCTATTATTTAATCACTTTTCTTAATCTATGTGTCAAAAAGTAACGTAACACTTATAGGCGGACGGAGGGAGTATATTCCCATACTTTTTTGGTAAGTACTTTTTCTTACACTTCAGTTTATATCTTACTTTTTCTCTTCATCTTTCTCCTCTCTTAATCACATCACTTGTACTATATCTATTATTTAATCACTTTTCTTAATCTCTGTGCCAAAAAGTAACGTAACACTTATAGGCGGGCGGAGGGAGTATATTCCCATACTTTTTTTGTAAGTACTTTTTCTTACACTTCAGTTTATATCTTACTTTTTCTCTTCATCTTTCTCCTCTCTTAATCACATCACTTGTACTATATCTATTATTTAATCACTTTTCTTAATCTCTGTGCCAAAAAGTAACGTAACACTTATAGGCGGACGGAGGGAGTATATTCCCATACTTTTTTTGTAAGTACTTTTTCTTACACTTCAGTTTATATCTTACTTTTTCTCTTCATCTTTCTCCTTTCTTAATCACATCACTTGTACTATATCTATTATTTAATCACTTTTCTTAATCTTTGTGTCAAAAAGTAACGTAACACTTATAGGCGGACGGAGGGAGTATATCTCAACAAAAACAAATTGATTCAAAATGACGTGTCTTTCAATCATTTGATATGCACACAGTTGAATGTAGTTGAATGTATTTTTTTGTGGATCTGATTATTTATCTATCTATCTTAAACTAATGTATCCCATCAATCAAACTCGTTCTATTTGACTTGTTTGCCTGACTTGGTAGAAAATTGTGAATTACGTTCATTAACATTAAGGGTACATTAAAGGGTGCTAGTATGTTGAGTGAAAAGTGTAGTTTTACATAAATTTGATAATGTCCCTTTTGAATGCCATTTTTCTTGAATACAATATGTATATGTTCAATTTAATTTACATAGGGCTAGTCTTGTATGAAATATTGCATATATGCATTTCAGTTATTCACACATATGTTCTTTATAAATACACTCACAAGCTTAATTTACACACACATTTTTTATAAATACACCAACAAACTTAATTCACACACACATTTTTTTATAAATACCCCCACTAACAGCTTAATTCAAAAATTTTAATCCGTTTATTTTACTCGTTTCTGTGATTTTTTTATATTTTATTTTATTGTCGAACGTGGGATATTAAATGTAGTGATTCAAATTGTAATATGTAGTAATACACATTATTTTATGTAGTAATAACACAAACTATTTATATAATAATACAAATTCTTTTATTTAGTAACACGTTTTTTTCTAGTGTTTTTATTGATGTAGTAACTCACATTATAATATGTAGTAACATATATTATCGAATGTAGTAAACACAATAATCATGTTGTAATACAAAATGTTTTATTGTAGGATGATGCGAAAAATATTAGATCATTTGATAAAGTTACATATAGTAACAAACGTCTATTCAATGTAGTAATTCAAACTGTAGTATGTAGTAACATATAATTTTTTATTTAGTAAAACAAATTATTACATGTAGTAATAACACAATTTTATATAGTAATACTAATTCTTTAAATATATATATTTTTTATTGATTAAGTAACCCACATTATAATATATAGTAACATATATTATTGCATGTAGTAAGATATATTATGACACGTAATACAAAATAACATTGACCCATAATAATTAGTATTAAAGAATATTTAAAAAAATATAAAATATTTAAGGATTAAGGCCGGTCATTGTAAATTGCAGCGTCCGACCGCGGTTTGAGGTGACCGAAAACTGCTCGGAGAAGACGACCATGTTCAATTTCTGTCAGTGGGTGCATTTAAAAAAAATGTGTGTGTGAATTAAGCTTGTGGGTGTATTTATAAAAAATGTGCGTGTGAATTAAGCTTGTGGGTGTATTTATAAAAAATGTGTGTGAATTAACCTTGTGAGTGTATTTATAAAGAACATGTGTGTGAATGACTGAAATGCATGTATGCAATATTGCATATAAGTTTTTGTGATTTACATACAATATTGCAAGTCTAATAAAAAAAAAAAAAAGGGTTGGTCTGTTATGAACTCGAGTGCATGCTGTGCACCCTAGTCCATGTGCACTTTTCAGTTTACTAACTTACACTTTTTGGTAAATGAGTAATAATTGAAACGTGCAACACCATTACCAAAAAGTGTAAGTCAGTAAACTGAAAAGTGCACATTGACTAGGGTGCACAGCATGCACTCGAGTGCATACTAGACCTTACCAAAAAAAAAGGAAATTTTGTATGTATTGAATACATACATGCAATCAGATTTGAAAAGATATTATATATTTCAATTGTCCAATTGAATCTTTAATTTTTATAATCAAATTAAAATCATAAAAGAGTTGAAAATTGAAAATCTTTATTGTAAAACTTTCTAGAATGATAAATGTAAGTCATAAAGTTTTGTGAAATACTCCAACTTTTGATACATTATATATCCACCGTCAACTGGGGGTTAGTTCATATAAATAAAAGAAGAGAGTGTCATGAAATTTAAAAATTGTGCATAAAACTTCACAATCAATTAATATACTTCTAAAATGTAGTATTACTAATAATATAGTAATATTGACATTTACAAATAATAAATTTGGGTAAACAAAAAAAAATGATAGTTGAATTTCTAAGTTAATAGTTCAGTGTAAGAAAATAAGGTACGTTCTTTGGGCAACCCGCACATATATTTCTTAATAATAATAATAGATGGCTAGTGAAAAGCAAAAATTACTATGTTCTCACTAATTGTAATGGTAATGGTATTATCACATCATATTTATTTTGATAGGTGTATAGAACTATAGCCAAATCGTCTGAAACCTTGAAACCTTGTATAGTTACGACAAGTTTGTTTTGATAATTGAAGAAACTTAAATTAATGTATGCGTTTTTTTGTTGTATAAGAAGAAAATAAGACATTTTCCAAATTTATTGATTTACAAGTTTCTTTTTATGAATCGTGCTTTGACAAAATATCATTTCGATCGATTCTATGTAGTTGAAAGTATAACTCATATTCATCAATTATCTCCATTTATTGTACACTATTTCTTACTATTCAATAAAAACAATAAAAAAAACAATAATTTTATGATGATTGATCAGGTGCTATTTTAATTTGTGGTTTATTTAACGGGTGCTTAAATTACATTATTTTCTTCTTATTTGGTCTACGACCTTTTTTTTTTTTTTTCATTGTAGCTATGTGTATGTTTGTGTATACAATATGGGTGTCTAGTTGTATCGAGAGTAATAGTTTAGGGTTCAGATACATTTTGGGTAAAGGGCTTTCTTGTCCCAAAAAGTAAAGTTTGAGGGCTTATTTGAACTAAAAAAATTGTTTAAGAACTTAATTTTATAGCTCTATGAAAATTGTTTTGAACGATCAGCATATACTAATGGGCCCATTCTAATTTTGTCAAGTGGGCCCACCCAACTGGCCCATTAATTATCCAAAATTAGTCCAGTGGGCCTAATTGGCCTGACAAAAAATCTTTATTTTTTTTACAAGGGCCTGACAGCAATTATTAAATTGCTTGTGATATTGTCTGATCATTGATGGCTCAGCCTGACACCCAACCTCTTTTATCTACCAGTGTACGAATTAGATATTAATATATCTCAATCGACCCAAATTGAATCGAAACGGTGTGTATTTCGATCACTTGGTATGCACACAATTGAGTGTATTTTTTTATGAATTTAACTATTTATCTATCTTGAACAAATGTATCCCTTCAAACTCGTTCTATTTGACTTGGTAGAAAAGTGTGAATTACGTTCATTGACATTAAAGGGTGCTAGTATGTTAGAGTGAAAAGTGTAGCTTTACATAAATTTGATAATGTCCCTTTTGAATGCCATATTTCTTGAATTTTATTCACATTGTTTAGAGTATAGTATATGATATATCCATCACCTTTAAACATAAAAAAAAAAATGTACATACACAATTCACACACAGGAGTGTATAAATAAATAATCAGCAAATTAATATGTCAAGTCATTGTTTAGTTCTTAAAAAGAAAATCAGAACACCATATTATGACACTGCTACCAAAATGACTCAACTAGCCTCAGCTCTCAAATTTCCCTTAGCAACAAAAGGAGGGGAGGGGGGTATGATAGTAAATTAACTAGATTCATATGAGAAAGAGTTTCTACCAGAATTGGGACGACAATTCTTGAGAGCTTCAGCAAATTTCAACAAGTCATCTTTTGTAGCAACTTGATTGTCTTGATCATTCTGATAATCCCAATTGCTATTAAAATCCGCGAGTGACTCGATCCGTCCAAGCAGATTGGACGGATCATCAGTAGTTCTTCGCGAACTACTGTTGCTCTCACCACCAGCAATGCTCTTAGGACCTCTCGAATACGACCTAGGGATATCGAATGAACGCCTAGACGACGCCCTAGATAAGTTCCTCGATGCCTTGAGGGCGTCTTCGCTTTCCGAAGGAAACTCACACGATAATCGACCAGGGATGTTGTCTACCGAATTAGTCCTCTGCAGGGGAGCTGGCGTCTGCCCTGCAGTGCTAGTCTTCCCTCGTAGAAGTCGTCTCAACTTGGCGAAGAGTTTCTTCTTGCTCGATTTATTTGCTGCCAGAGGATCCACGGGGGGTTCATCCCGTGGATCGTCTGTCATGCAAGAGGCCTGTGAAGGCGACCATTGGTCGGAATCCATGTACTTTTCTAAGGGCGTATCCCCGTGTCCATACTCGAGTATCAGCTTTTTCGCCTCGTCTTCCAATTTCGGGCTTAGGTTCTTGCTAAGGTCCCTTGCGACGGATCTACCTCCGTCCGGAAAATTCCTGAGTTCGTACCTCAAACAAGCGTTTATCCATCGTAGATACACTAGCTCTTCTAGATCTCTGCATCTGTCGTCTTGTAGTCGCTCGATTTTCTTTCTCGATTCTTCGTTTTGGTCGTTTAAACGTCGACTCTCTTCTCTAAGTTGCAGTACCTGCACAAATTTAACACTTGCCATAAATCCCATGCCAACACAAAAAGTTGAGTTAATATAGAGAATCGTCATTTAACAAGTGTGTTCAATTCTAGTGACGTATGTTTTTTCTTTTTCAATTTAGTCTTTTGAAAAAGCAAAAACATACGTGGCTAGAATTGAACACACCTAAGTTAAATGACAATAATTGATATTAACTCTTGTGCACAAAGTTAGTGACCATACTTCAAGTAATGGAAAAGAGATTAAAGAGAGGGAAACAAAATAATCATGTAAGTTTATCACATTCTGGTTTTGGTCGACTTTTAAATTTCGAAAATAGTTTTATAACTTGCATACTTTTTTGACTTTTTGGTCCTGCCAGGTAACTTAGCCAGTAAATATGATGTGACACCTTATTTACGTGACAGTAAGTCGTAGGACCCCCAAAAAGTCAAAATTTGCAAGTCAACGAGATCAAAACCAAAACGTGGTAAAGTTACTGACGACTGACGATAACAAAGAACGTTTACGCTATATATACCTCTTCATCTAAAGCATTTGGAGCAATCATCTTAACATAATCAAGTTTCTGAACCAAATCAGAGTTTTCCTGCTTCAAAACTTGATTGCAAATCCTCATCTCCTCTAACTTGGACTTCAACATCTCCCGTTCTTGATCGATTTCCGCGGCCCGTCTCTCTTGTTCTTGAATATTCATCACTCGATCTTGAAGCTTCATGATCTGATCCCTATTCCTCTCCATTTCAAACTTCAGTTTCCTCTTCAGCATTTTGATCTTTCCTTTCGCGACTTCGAGCTCTGTATTTGCGTTCGAGTAATCCGCCACTTGGGCCTCAAGTCGTCGATTATCCAACATCAACGACTCGATTTTCAGATTGTAAAGCTTCGCCTCCATCGTGTTCAATTTTAACTGATTTTGGAGCTCCATTACAGCCGTTTCTTGCTCTTGAATCCCATAGTATTCGAGCAATTGGAGCTCCAAGTTTCTCTCCTTTTCTTGAAGGATATTAACCATGTTTCGTAGTTTTCGAACCTCTTGCTCGTGCTCGTGCTCGCGTTCTCGTTCATCCTGCTCTTCGCAACACAAGTACTCCCCGTCGAATCCACTCTTCCTCGGACCAAAATTCTCCGTTGAGAACGACGTAATGCTACAATCCTTGTCAACATCATTAAACTCTGCTAACAACACATAACTCTCTTTATCTCCATTTGAAGACTGATCACTGCTTGAATTCTTACCACAAACCTTTGTATTCTGCATTATGAATCAGGAAAACTCTTAAAAGTATAAAATAACACCAACAAAACTGTTATAGCAGAATAATCAAATAGTTGGTCACAACAACTATGTAAAAAAAGAAGAATTTTGGGTCAAAATCGAGCCAACCAATATATGGCCAGATAAAACTCTTAAAAGTATAAAATAACACCAACAAAACTGTTATAGCAGAATAATCAAATAGTTGGTCACAACAACTATGTAAAAAAAGAAGAATTTTGGGTCAAAATCGAACCAACCAATATATGACCAGATAACATTCACTAGGCCATGTAGTGACTTCTAAGGTATTTGAAAGGTACAAATTTGCACAAACAAACAAAAATCGAGTCGAATCGAACACTAAAATGAAATTCACCAGGAAAACTCTTAAAAGTATAAAATAACACCAACAAACAGAATAATCAAATAGTTGGTCACAACAACTATGTAAAAAAAGAAGAATTTTGGGTCAAAATGGTAACATTCACTAGGCCATGTAGTGACTTCTGAGGTATTTGAAAGGTACAGATTTGCATAAACAAACAATTAGGTACAAAAATCGAGTCGAATCGAACGCGAATTAAATTCACCTGCAAAGCAAGATCATCATCACCCTTTTCAATTCTTGATTCAACCTGCTTCTCCTTACCTATGCATCAACAATCATCATCACATTATTGGAACATTTAAAAATAAAAAGATTGAAAATAAAAATAAAAACCTAATTACCTTTAGAAGATTTTGATTTAGGCCTATTATGGGGCTTAAAGTTCTTTAATCTCATATATGTATAAAGAACCCCTCCAAGAGAAATAGCCACAGCCAACCCAAATTTCAAAATCACAGGTGTAATGGGAATTTCTCTTTTCTCTTTTACCTCCATTTTCAATAATTATATTAAATTCTTCAATCATTTGGAATAAAAATATACAGACAAAATCGAATATCATCGTACAAGATAATAAACCCTCATCATCATCATCCATCTGAAAAAAAAAAAAAAAGAATTATATAAAGAAGATCAAGAAAAGAAAAAAATTAGGAGACTTACTAGAATTTTTCTTCTACATTGAATATGATTTTTCTTTTCTTTTTTTGAGGGAAAGTGTGTCTTTTTTTATTCATTTTTTTCACTCCCTATTTTCGAAATTCAGAGTTTTCTCAAACTATTAAATGGGAAATATTGTAAAAGAATATTACTAGGATTAATGTCCTTGATTTCCATAAACTAATCCTGCTTAATGCATTAATTAATTAATTAAGAACAACCCTATCCTATGTACTATCTAGCTAGATAATATTTTTTAATGCTAGGGCCCATATCTTTATGCTAATTTATTGAAATAATTGCTTAATTATATCATTACTAATAAAATAAATTAAATAATCTTGAAATCAGATAGAATGACGTCACCATTAATATGTTTGTATTAGATGAAACATGCCACTGAATTAGGGTTAAATATTAAATAGTACGGGAAAATACATTTTTTTCCCTTAAAATTGTACCAATTTACAAATTTTGTCCTCAAAGTTTTTTAAGATTTTAATTATCTGTAATTAAAGGTAAACATCACGTGATTACCTGCAAATCGTTGGTTTTATCGTTTACCTACACATCGAGTCTCAAATCGCATATCTACAAATTGAGGCCCGAATTGCATTTATACAAATCGAACCCCTGACGTTTACCTTTGATTATAGGTAGTAAGGACTAAAATTTTCAAATTTATAAATATAAGATACTAATTTTAAAGTCTAAAAACTTAGAGGACAAAAATTAAAATTCAAACTACTTAAAAGATAGAAAAATGTATTCTTCCACATATTTATAAGTCCAATAGTACCTTTGGAAACTAATTATTTAAAAAGTACACAAGTATATTAAACAAATTAGAAATAGGAATAGGACCACAATGGCATTTTGAAAAAGATGGTAGGCAATTTTGGGACCAAGACCATTGCCCAATACATGCAAAGACCTAGTCCATGTAGAATAGGGTATCTCTGGGGCAGGTAATAAGGCATTCAAATATGTACTATTACCAAAATACCCTCAATGTCATTTACAAAATACACATTTTTCAAGAAATTCCCCATGAAAATCAATCAAATCAAGTTCTAATCATTAGTGATAAGATATTTAAGACCTAATTTTCACCAATATTATTTCAGTGTTGTTTTCAATATTTTGTCCATAAGTTGCCACGTGTAACCTAGAAAAAACTTTTTTCAAAAATTATATTTTTTGCCAAGAGTAAAAAAGTTCGTAACAAAAGTTTCGATAATTGTTGGGGGTGAAAAAGGAACGAAAAGATAAAAGGTGGAACTTTTTGTACATTAAAAAAATATATAGAATATCTAGCTTTCCCTTTTTTCTTTTGTTTATTGAAAAGAAAATACAATATACATTTATTCATTTGCTTTCATTAGTGGTACTTTGTGTACATTAAACAATAGAATTTAGCTTTCCCTTTCCCTTTTATTTTTATTCTTAAAAGTGTAAAATGAGTTAGCTCATACTAAAAAAAAAAAAAGTATACATGATCTCAAATATAGTTGTCGAAACGACCAGCGGAAGAAACCGTAAAAGCCCGTCAATTTACTTGAGCGAGGCGGCCCATTTGTTAGGCGAACTGTTAAAACCTCAATTCAACCAACAAAGGAGTGGAATGCGCCAATGCGGGTTTCGATGGACCAACCCGATTTAAATATATATATATTAAATTCATCATTTTATTTTTAAAATTCAAAGTCTCTTAATATTTATCTCGTGCACGTTCATGCATTATTAAATCTATTACTCTAAAAAATTTAACAATAAAACAATAACTGAAAAGTCGACGTTTGACGTTGAAACTAAAATAAACGGCGCAAGCAGTACGAATTTGTAATGCAAGACAGAGACTTGTTGTGCTCGACTTTTTTTTGTTTCTAAATTTTGATTGTGAAATTGGATGCTCTAGATTCTGAGTTATTGAATAAATTTTAAATGAAAGTAACTAATACTACTATTGTTTAATAAAAATATCTAATTTTATTAAGTTAAAAAAATACTACTATTATTTGGAAGAAAAAAAAGAAGCAAGTGAGTATATAGTTGTTCATTCAATAAAGTTAAAAGGAAAAGCATTTTTACAATAACCTTTTTTCCTTAAAAAATGGTAGTGCCTCATGAATGACATTTTGACAGCAAATGCTCATTGGACTTTTACGCCATTTTCAAATGAAAATAATATGATGTACTTTTGCTTTTCTTTTTTGGAAATTGCGATAAAATACCGTTAATTAATTTAGTCTTGATCCACTTTTTCATTTTATATTATATTTTGTTATCTTATAGGAGTATGTAATAGTAATATTAAAAGCAGACATTTAGTATATGTTAATTTTAAAATATATATTTTAAATCCTATTATTTTATAATGGTATGTATGTATTTATTTTGAAATTTAAGTAGGTTAGTATTTAATTTAACAATAATGTTATGCCCTATTTTTTAAGAAATAATCGGTCTGAACTGAAATAAATACTCCTAAATACAGCAAAGTTGAGGTTTAAAAAAATTGAAAATAAAAACCATTTTTTATAGTTATTTACGTACAATTGGTGTTCTAGAAACTGGGAATATTCCTAAATTTTATTTTTATTTAGGATATGGCAATTGTTCGTATGGTATATATGTTTGCAAAAATGATTGGAAATTGTGCACACTGTTTGGATGAATGAAAAAGGATGCATTTCTAGAAAACTGTGGGCCCTAGATTTTGACATACAAAATGAGCGGGAGTTTATTTCATATTTCAAAATAGGAAATCAATTTTTTTTTTTTTTTTTTTTGCACGAGTCAGATTGATTTCTCGAATTAGTTGTTTCTTGAATTGAATAACGAGACGTAAAATAAATTGTTGAACTTTGTGGGTGGGCTGAGGTTAGATGAGATTAAAGAGCGATTTAACGTGGCACTAGATACAATTTAGACTCTAATTTTTTGAATTTCTTAGAAAAAAACTTTGGCGTGTGATGTAAATAATACAAAAATTGTGAGTCAGCGTTTAGGTTTATCGTGTTCGAGTTATTATCATTTTGACACTAAAGATAGAATTTTTTTGTGTGTTTGTATCAACTCGTTAAACTCTATTTATTTTATTTTATTAGAGATTTCAATTGTTAATTTTTGTGGACAGACTGAGGTTAGATGAGATTAAAGAGCGATTAACGTGCATTAAATACAATTTTGACTCTCAATTTTTAAATCTCTTAGTTAAAAAAAAGTCTAATGTGCTAGACATAATTATTCGTTTGACATGTACTTTATACAAAAATTGTGAGTCAACATTAGGTTTATCATGTTCGTGTCATTATCATTTTGACACGATAAAAACATATTTTTTTCATGTCATTTTTGTGTTAACTCGTTAAATTTAATTTATTTTATTAGTGATTTCAAACCTTTTTTTTATTGTTGTATATTGTTTCATATGATATGATGTAACATGTATTAACATGTCATATTGTATCATGTCTAATACTATAATATAAAGTTTACATCTAAATTTATTTATTTTTCTTATCCTTTCGATACAATTTTTTTTTTTTTTTTGTGTCGTATTAATACAAATTTTTATTGTGTTCGTGTTTAGTCGTATCGTGTCGACATAAAATATGATTTGACATCCGTAATGGAGTAAGGCGAGATGTGAGAGCTTGTATTAGACACAAGTTTAATTTTTTTTTTTTTTATTTTAGGAAAAGAACGTTGATGTGCTAGACGACACTCGACAGTCTGGTATTTTACCCAAAAAGTTTTTTTAATTGACAATCCTTGTGAGTAGGGTTAGGATTAGGTGAGATTAGAAAGTGATTTAATGCGGCTCGAGGAATAACTTTACTTTAAAGAAAAAAAAAAAAAAAAAAGGACCGTTGATGTGCTAGACGACACTCAACAGTCTGGCACTTTTCCTAAAGTGCTTTTTATCAGCAAATTCTCGTGAATAGGATTAGATGAGATTAAAAAGTGATTTAATGCGGCTTGAGGTACAACTTTAATTTTTTTTTTTTTAATTCTAAATAAAGAATGTTGATATGCTAGACAACGCACAATAGTCTGACATTTTAAATAAACTGCTAGACGACAATCAACAATCTGACATTCTAACTAAAGGGCTAGACGACACTCAACAGTTTGTCACTTTAACTAAATTGCTATTTTAAGCGTCAGCCCCTGTGGATAGATTTTGGTGGATTTGAGAGCGATTAAATGCGGCTCGAGGTAGAATTTAATTTTTTTTTCTTAAAAAAAACACTTAATAAAGCATTTGAAGTACAATTTGAATATTTTTTATTTTTTTAAAAATACACCTCTTAATAAAGCATTTTAAAAAAAAAAGTATGAATGTGAGTGTTAAATATAGTTAATAACAATCCAATAATACAATAATTTTTTTGTGAACAAGGATAAGATTGTTTGAAATACTTATCGAGTTTTGATATTCTTGTTTGAGCTTTAGTGAAATCGAACACGATTCAAGATGAAGTAGTATGACATTTTTACAATGATTTTATCTTTTATACTTATCGAGCTTGAATTGTACTTTAAACTGTATCAATCAAACATAAATGTATATTTAATTTTTTTTGATATCTATGTAGAACTGAATTGAAATGCACTTTTAATGCACCACTACATATGAAAATAACATAATTTAAATTCAAGAACCCAACAATACAATAGATTGTGAATGTAAAATAGTCCAAATTTTGGAAATGTAAACTCAACTAATTCCCATTTCATTCAAAAACATTGCTCAAAACACAACTTTCTCAAGAAATTTACACATTGTTTCATAAATTGTCAATAGAACCATTGGAAAACAAAGACATTGATCATCTTCTCTATAGGCAAAAAGTCACCATCTATGCAAGAAATTCAAACTTCTTTTTATCACCTCTAACTAACACACACACTAATATTCATGATCATCTTGAGCTTGAGAGCATGATCTCTGCATTCTAGCACCGGTGAAACTAGTTCTCGACGCCACTATCTCGTTCAACGAAAGCCTCTTCATCGTGCACGAATCGGGCCTTTGCCTTGGCGCGCTCTGTGACCTCAGCTTCGCGTTGAACGACTGCGTACTCGCCATATAGCTCGGGCAAGTCGAGTAAGGACTAAATAAACCGTCCCCACACACGCTCATGCCCGGTGGGACAGGGGCGCCCGAACAACCAAATCTTGGAGTGTTCTGCGCGGTCGCAAACTTATAATCTTCGTGCACGAATCTCCAATCGTACTCATGAAGGCGACGAAGCTCAGGAGACGAACATATGTCTTGGTAGTATCTGTCGTCGTTGTAGAACGACGTGCAGCTGCTCATTCGCCTCGATCTTGATCTAGGCCCGCAATTTTCGACTTCTGCAACCCTCGTGCTCGAATCGAGCGCATTCGAGGAGGGATCATAGCAAGGTGGGAGCCTTCTGCTATGAAACTCACTCCTAGTCTCATCAATACTTTCCTGCAAAATTCAATTCAATTCAATCAACTTAACAATGAAACAACACATCAAAAGGGCCCGAATTTCGTTCTTACGATAGATCTTCGGGCCGCGCGCCTCTGCTCATTGCTCGTCCTACGACGAAATCGGCCCGCCTGAGCCCGAACAAGAACTTCCATGCTGTAAAGAGTTTCAGCAGCTCTCTTTCTCACAAGAAACCCCCTAACATAAGCCTGCAATTTCACCAACCCCTTCAGAGCCCGTCGGGCTTTTCGGGCCTGCAAAAAAAAAAAACACAAATTAACAAAAATTCAAATTTTTTTCTAATGAAATTAAAAAAAAAAAAGTCCCACAAACCAAAAAGCCTCTAAAAACAGATTGAATCTTCACAGCAGCCCATTTCTCTCTGCCGCCATGAAACAGAGCTCCTCTGCCCTTACTAGTAAGGCGAACCACCGCCACCGCCGCCTGAGCAGCAGCAACCGCCGCATCAGCGGCGGCAGCGGTGGCAGCCGCCACCGCAATTGCGTGCTTGCTCTGTTCCTTTTCAGAAATAAACCACGGCGAATCCATCGCGGGCCGGCCCGATTTCGCAAAGCTCCACCGTCTCTTCTCCCTTTTCTCACTACAATTCGAATCCGTTTCCACGTTTTCTTTCCCTTTCTTCATCCCAAGTAGCCCCCTTATCCACCTCGCAGCTTTTCCCATTCCTGCACAATTTATAAAGATCGCAGCTTTCAGTGAGGAATAGTATCAAACATGTTGTGTGCAGGAATTATATAAAGAACAGAGAACAAAACAATAAAATAATCCTGCACATTTCTTTAATTTTTAAATCCGACAGAGCCTCGTGAAGAGGTGTAAAGGACAAAAAGGCATGACAGCAGCAGATTTTAAAAAATGAAGAAGTTGGGAAAGAAAATTTACAGAAAAATTCAGTGAGAAATAAACCAGAAAACCAATCAGAAACTCAAAAATTCTCAACTGTTCAGAAATCCCATGATTGTAATGCAAAATTCAAGAAAAAGGGGTGTTTATGAGTAATGATTCTTGAAAAGTACTCAAGAACAAACCTGCTGAAATTCAAAAAAGCACTCAAAAATCTCTCTTTTTTCTGAAAATACTACAGTAGTACTCTCCACTCACTAGTAAACTATTTATAGAATATTTAATGTTTAAACTAGTCTAGTGTGAAAACGAGTTAAAACCATTTTTTTTTTCTTTTTTGTGGAATTTACTAAAATTGGTTTGCAGCCATTAACCTTTAATAATTTTATAAATAGACAAAAATTCAATTTGCTTAATTAATGCATATTGTCCTTTAAAAATTATAAATGGGCAAAAGTAAAATATATCCCCCGATTTCCGTTGAAGCTATCCATAAATTTTGAACACAGAGGTTAAAAAATGTGATGTGATTGAAAGAGATGAGAATATAATGAAATTTTTTGCTAAAAAGGTGAATGAGTAGCTTTTAATGGGACAGACGAAAAAAAAGTTGGATAACTTTCATTGGATGCAGAAAGTAACATTCAATATTTTTAGATTTAAGGGTGAGAAATGGACGATTTAGTAACAAAAACGAATTTTCATAACTGGTTTAATTTAATTTTTCCTTCCGTTGTATTCATTGCTTTTGAGCGCACGCATTAATAGATGTAATAGTAAAAAGGAAAATAATAAATAAAGTGATTGTTAAAAGTAGAATGCGTAATATACAGTGGGACAACTCAAAATAGATAAATGAAGTGACAAATAGTGTGACTGAATAAGTATATACTATTATTTACTATTAATTTAGTCGATTATCTATTATTTCAGTATTTTTACCTCTAACACTATAATTAAAATATCGAAATTTCTAAATTTGAAAATCGAAATCGAACTGAATAAAAAATAATTGAATCAAATTTTGTATCATACTCGGTGAGAGGATGAAGAAGTGGATCATACATGGAAATTAATAATAAATGAAGAATTGTGAATTATATAATTGCACATATATTGCACTTATTTTGTCTTTATATAATTGCATTATAAATTTCTTACACTTTTTTTTAGATACTTATTTCTACAGTTCACTTATATTTACATATACTAAATTTTGCCTTCATAGTTACTTTTTTTTTTTACAATCAGTCACTTATACTGTTATATTATATCTATTATTTAATTATTTATTTTAATTTTTGTGTTTAAAAAAAAGTAGTGAAATAATTTATAGACATGCGAAAGTAATATATTTAATGAACTTTAAATTAGACTTTTTAGTAGGATTTTTAGTGAGAGATGAAATGAAGCGATCAGAGGTCAATGGATCATACATGGAAAATAATAATAAATGAAGAATTAGGAATCATACAATTGCACATATATTGCACATATTTGGTTCGATTATTGATTATTTCAGTACTTTTACCTCTAAATCGTAATCAAAATATAAATTTTTTTTCGACAACCAACTTCTTTATTCATCAACAATCGAAATATTAAACTTCTTAAATTGAAAATCAAAATCGAGTTAAATGAATTATTTCTTGAAAGGTACTCAAGAACAAATCTGGTGAAATTCAAAAAAGCATTCAAAATCTCTTCTTCGGTAATACTCTCCACTCGCTTAGTAAACTTAACGATCGACACTATTTATAGAATAATAGATAAAAATGAATGTAAAAAATAGAATAAGCAATATATAGTGAGAAAATTCAAAAAAAAAAAAAAAAAGGTTAATATACAATGGGACATATATTATCTATTAATTTAGTTGATTATCGATTATTTCAGTATTTTTACCTCAAGAACTATAATCAAAATATCAAAATTTCTAAAATTGAAAAGCGAAATCGAACCAATTTTTACTAGTTTGTAAGAGGTTGAAGAGAAGTGACGGAGCGAGGGATCATACATGAAAATTTATTAATAAATGAAGAATTAGAAATTATATAAATTGCACATATATTGCACTTATTTGGTTAATTCGATTATCTATTAGTCCATTATTTTTACCTCTAACCCGTAATCAAAACATTAAATTTCTAAAATAAAAAATCTAATAAAATGAACTACTTCAGAATTGACGTACTATAATTGGCTTGGTGTAATTAACGTTTGAAAGAAATAATAATTACAGAATGAAGAAGCTAGAATTAATAATTATATAATTGCAAATATGCACTTATTTGTTCGATTATCAATTATTTCAATATAAACATATTTTTTCAATGAATGAAGTGGAGTATAATTTAGGACAAAAAAAAAAAAAGAACTAATTATTTTGGAACAAAGAGTAATATTTTATTAAAATAATATAACCATCATCTATTAAAAAAACCCCATGGCCTAGGATTATTTATTTTTCCACATAAATTTTTGTACTATATCTATATGATTATTTTATTATTTTGTATTGTGCATAGAATATTTAATTTTAATGTTCTTTAATATTTAAATCTAACAAACTTATTATGTGTCCTTGATGTAGATTACACCGTACAAACTCTCAGTCTATTCTTGCCAAATCACTTTCAATGTCTGCAGAATTTATTTATTTTTAATTCTAGAAAATTATGGATTTTCTTTTTGTACCAAAGCTAAAATGAGATTCTTAGTACACTCTTGTGAGATTTGAGACTGTTTCCTTTGACTTTTGGTGGATTTTTCTCAGAAAATCTGTCATTTTTGGTGCAGAATTTTCTTATTTAAGTAATTTTACAATGGTCTATGATTTTAGTGGTGTCACTATTTTCTTTATGGGTTAAAGATCATAATTAGAGTGTCCTGATTATTCAAGAGCTATAACTATCCTGAAAGAGTTATTAACAATGTGAAACGGAGTTATAATTTTAAAAGTTTTCTCTCTCCTCGAACGAGTTAGTGCAAGCTAACGATACTTTTTGCTGTAAAAGTGGGCCTGACCCACATAATACACGTTTTACTTTTTTTTTTTTTTTTAATTCAGCTTTTTATATTACCGTTACAATTCATGTCTTTCTCTTTTTTTATTACCGTTGAATTGAATTTCAGTTTGTTTTTTTTTTTTTTAATTTCATCTTCAAATTTTCAATTCCTATAACGGTCAATTTTTTTTCCTATAAATACATAACATGTACTCCGTACATTTTTTATTTCTCACTCTTCCACTAAAATTTTACATCATACTCTCTTCACACCACTTTATTTTCTGTTTCAATCTATTCTCATTTTTGTGTTCTTAAAATTTTTGTTTCCATAATAAATGGACAAAAATAATAAAGAATTTTATAAAAATTTGTTCAATCGTCCTAATATGACGAATGAAATTCCCTTGATCGAATTTTTTTAGGTGTAATGTAAAATATTTATTAGTTAACGAAATGAGTTAGTATTAAATATTTATTTCAATTTGTAAAATATATTAATTGACAACTTAAAACAATCGACAAATATATTAATTTATTTTACATATATTAAATTTTAATATATTCATATATTAATTTTTGTACATAATTTTAAAATATTAAATAAAAATAAAGAATTGAAAAGAAATGTGATTGAATAGTGGGTCCTCCTCGAAAGTGAGTTATAACTTTGGAATGATTTTGAGAGTTAGTGGGGTTGAGTTATTTATGTAAGAACGGTGATGTGGCGATGAGGTGGAGAGAGTTGAGTTATAACTCTTCAACCTTTGTGAATACTCTTAGGGATGAAAATGGATCAGACTACCCGACAGGAACATACGACTCAGTTTATTTAATAAACAAGGCGAACTCAATCTTTTTTTAAGCTATTTAGTTAAATATGTTGGGCTCAAGCTTTTTAATAGGTCTTTTAACATATATAAATATATAATGTATGTGATAATTAAATAAAGTAAGGAAGTTTAATAATACTAACTACTCCATAATTATATTTTTCTTTATAATATTTTTTTTTTTTGGAACATTTGATAAATTTGTTATTACTTTTATTTCTTCATTTTGAGATTTAAAAAGTCGATTTTATAATTTGACGATGATAAAGTGTTATATGTTAAAAAAAAAGTCTATCATATGGTCAAGTTTGGACCTAAGAATTATATAACAGGCCAGACTTTTTTTTGTAAAGTCTATCTAGGTCCGATCAATTTTCACCATAATCACCATTTTCAACTCGAAACAAATCAACTCGATAATGCTGCTCCCCCTCTCAATTGTGAGGAAGCTAAGAAATGAGTGTAACTATTGCACACTATGGTATTCGTGTGTCAAGAAAATTAGAAAAAAAATCACTAAACATCTAAATCTAAAAAACAAACTAATATTATTGCCCAAGATCATGTAGAGAACTCAATAGAACCGCACTTGCACGTAAAATAGCTTGTTTGTGGGGTTCTAATGAGTTCAAAAGCCATGTCACTATTTTTTATTTTAAAATTTCTAAAGTTTGAGGAGGATTTAATTAATATGGGCCTAAGAAGTAGGGACAAATCTGGAAACTTGATTAAAGGCATGATGAAAGTGAGACAAAAAGTCAATGATGTGACACTTATTTAAGTAAATAAACAGATAAAAATGTGGTTTAATAATCAAATATTTGAATTTTGAAAGCGACTGCACTTAATTATCAATTTTTACTCCATTAGCAAACAAGATTCAAAATATATTTGACAATATTGTCAATAAAATTTGATGTTTTTCTTGATTAATACTTAATAGTGTATATTTTTACAGATTGAAAGGGCCTTTGTGGGATTTGACTTGTGGTCAAGGACTTTTTTCATAAAATGACACCGATATTAGGGAAAATATTTTTTTTGTATTTTAAGTCTTTTTTGTCCTTTATATTTTCGACTTTAAAATTTGTCATCAATATTTATAAAATTTCGTATTTTAGTATTTTAATTAGTAAATAGAGATAATTCATTCAATTCAAAAATAATGAAATGTTAGATAATGATGATGCTTTTAATAGCGCGAAAGACTAAAATAACGATATTGTCCGATCATAAGTGTGCGTCTTTAATTCAGGTAAAAAAATAAAATTTGTCGATAAAATGATAAAAATATTGAACTTTGTAAATATAGAAAACTAATTTCAGAACTCGAAAAATTTAGAGTACAATTGTTTTTTTATATTAATTTACAATAACTTAATTAATATTTTTTAAATAAAAAAGTAATAAATTAATATTCTTTGATAAAATAATAATTATTGTTTAAAAATATACAAATAAAATGCAACATAGTTGCACCATAAAATTGGTTTACAGAATTAGATAAAATTATGATTGTTAGTATAGACCTAATTTTAATTTCAGAAAATTGTAGTAGCAAAAAACATTGTTAGTTTTAGGCATTTGTTTCTATTTCGATAAATTAAGTAAAATAAAATAAATATAAATATAAATACATAACGTGAACTTGTGGTTCGATTTTTTTAATTTAATAAGTATATAATTGATAAATGAAAATTATGACTTTCCATAAATTTCAATTTCATTTTTCCCTCCAGTGTGAAAAATCCAATCCTGGCCCATCAGATTCGCAGTGGCGGCCCACGCTAGTTTACAAATGCATAGGCCCAGTTCTATTATTGGGCCAGATCATATAGTACATATATATTAAAAAATAGGGTGGGACTATTTACACCTCTATTTCGGTTTAGAACACTCCCCCTTTCATTTTAATAATATAATAATAATGTAAAAAACCAAAAATACCCTTTAAGTCATATTACACTACTAAATGCACCCCTATTACTAATTGCACCCCAACTTCATCTTTAATAAACCCTAAACCTAATTTTTACACACTACCGCCGCCGCCTCCATCGCCACCACCACCAAATAAAAAAATTCAATAAAAACTTAGAAAATTTTCAATTTTTTTTTTAATTTTCGATAAATCAGTTTCGACCATATTCATTCCCGTCGACGACCTGTTGTCGACGGGAATGAATATGGTCAAAACTGGTTTGTCGAAAATTTAGAATTTTTTTTTTTTTGAAAAATATCAATATGTTTGATAGGGGTGGTTTTGAGTGGATTTTGAAAATCGATTTTTAAATTTCGAAGTAAAACGAGTTTTGGATCTTGAAATCTAAAACCTGGTTTTTAAAAACAAAAATAAACATCCCCATAGTTTCTTGTGACTGATTTTCGATACAGTTTTATCTTTGTTTGTGGTATATGGAAATTGAAATGGAAATTGAAATGGAGAAAGAGAGATTAAAGTTTGTGTGTGCACACAGAGAAGAAAAAGATTGTCTGTGTGCAAAAATGATGTCTTTCATATATGGAAATCTAAGTAAAGAGAGAAAAAAATTATTTACATCCAGTAACTTTTATTTTTTTGAAAAACGTTTCAATATAGTTAAAATTTTAATTTACTTTCCATAATTTTTTCAATTACTTAATTTAAGTCCAATTTTAGCTGCCCAAATTATTATAAAGAAATGATTTTTTTCTAAGTTAATAATTTTTTAATAATAAATTAGTTAAGTTAATTGATTTTTATAATAATTAATTAATTTATGAATAAATGAATTATTTTTTTATATTAAAATAAATTAATTTATGAATAAATGAATTATTTTTTTATTTGATTGTATTATATAAATTACATTAATTTTATGGGTAACACTTGTGTGCATCCGTATGCACCGTAACCCCAAATTTTAATTTTAATTTATATTTTATCTATACCCACTAATTTAATGAGTTCACCCTTAAATCATATTTTTATTACAGTTATCTGCACCCACTCATTTTATGAATTCACCCCCAAATCATTTTTTACAACTACACCCGCTCATTTTATGAGTTCACCCCTAAATTATTTTTTTATTACAATTATCTGCACCCGCTCATTTTATGAGTTCCTCCCCAAATTATATTTATACTACAGTTATATGCACCCGCTCATTTTATGAGTTCACCACCTAAATTATATTTATACTACAATTATCTGTACCCACTCACTTTATGAGTTCACCCCAAATATATCTGCATCCGCTCATTTCATGAGTTCACCCCCAAATATTTTTTTTAAAAATAATTATATTTAAAAAAGGGTTAATTCCAAATAAATACACCACCTTTCATCTCAATATCAATTTAATCACAACCTTTACGATTTTTTTTTAAAATCCCAACCTTTTATCGTGTTGCAATTAGATACACATTTTTTTTTCTCCGGTCAACAATTGATGATGTGGCTTGCCGGAGCTCGCCACGTCATATTACACATATTTTTTTTTATTTTCCCTATAAAGATTACACTTTATAAAAATATAAAATTTTATAAAAATAAAAATAAAATTGCAGTGTCTCCTCCGCTTCTCAAACTAAATCAAGTTTTCTTCTACCATTCTCAAACTAAATCAAGTTATTCTCTTCTAACCATAAAAATTAAATAAAAATAAAAATAAAACTCTCGAGATCTTCGACGTCTTTCTTCGTTTCTCAAACTGAACAAAGTTATTGTTATGCGCGTCTCTCTCACTTCTCACTTCTCAAACTCAATCAATCAAGTTCTTCTCTTCAAATCCTAAAAATCAAAATCATAAGGGATAGAACATTTTTGTTGCAATAATCATTAATTTTAAACACATTAATTCTTATAATATTTTCCTCTCTCATAAAGCATATAAATTGTAGTTCTCGAACAATAATCATTAGTGTTAAACACATTAATTTCTAGAATATTTTCCTCTCTCATAAAGCATATAAATTGTAGTTCTCGAACTAGTTGAACAAAATAATAAAAAACCACCAACAAGGTTATCTTCAGTATACACCCAAATACAATAATTAATTGAGGTCCACCGAAAAAAATTATAGTTCTCGAACTAGTTGGACAAAACAATAAAATTATTAAATAATTTAAGAATTCCTGAAGAAATAAACCACCAAATCACCAATGATCATGGATTAGATGCGTGAGTTTTTTTTTTTTTTTGTATGATTTTTATGGTTAGAGAAAAATAACTTGATTTGATTTAGTTTGAGAATGACAGACAAAACTTGATTTAGTTTGAGAAGCAGAGGAGACGCATGAAATTTTATTTTTATAAAATTTTATGGTTAGGAGAGAATAACTTGATTTGATTTAGTTTGAGAATGGTAGAAGAAAACTAGTTTGAGAAGCGGAGAAGACGCATACAATTTTATTTTTATTTTTATAAAATTTCATATTTTTATAAAGTGTAATCTTTATAGGGAAAATAAAAAAATATGTGTAATATGACGTGGCGAGCTCCGGCAAGCCACATCATCAATTGTTGACCGGAGAAAAAAAATGTGTATCTAATTGCAACACGATGAAAGGTTGGGGTTTTAAAAAAAATCGTAAAGGTCGTGATTAAATTGATATTGAGACTAAAGGTGGTGTATTTATTTAGAATTAACCCTTTAAAAAACTGTATTATCTTTTTATTGATTTACACAAAACATAATAAAATCAACCTTAATTTATACATTTACAATTTGCAGCCGAATTATCGTCGATTCACCACTAAATCATCCATATTTTTAAAAATAAAATCATAAAAACATAATTAAAAAAAATATCGAAATTAATCACAAATCTCAATTTTTTTCTTTTTAATTTTTTTTCAATTTTCATTTTTATTTCAAACTTTTTATTTCTTATTTTTTTTTTTCTGCTTTTTTTTTGTTTAGTATTTTTAAATTTTTTATATAAAATAATATTATATGTATCATTTTATTATAGTCGCTAGTACAATAAGTAATAACCAGTAATACCATAAACCATAATCAGCAATACCATTAATATTAATCAGTAATATCTTATATAATAACAAATAATTGCACACATCTAATTATATTCAATAATATCAAGAACAATTATTAGTAATACCACGAACAGTAATCTGTAATACCATTAATATTAATTAGTAAAATTTTATACAATAACAAATAATTCCACACATCTAATTATATAAAGTAATACCATGAAGGAATGAACAGTAATTAGTAATACCATAAACATTGATCATTAATATTTTATACAATAACAAATAATTTCACAAATAAAATTATATTTAGTAATACCAAAAACAATTAACAGTAATACCATAAACAATAATATATAATACCATAAACAATAATAATAATCAGTAATGCCTTAATTAATAATAAATAAAATCACACAATTAGTGATACCACAAACAATAACCAGTAATATCACAATTAATAATCAATAATACCGTAATCAATAATCATTAATATTAATTCAATAATGTATTAATAGTAATACCACAATCAATAACTAGTAATACTAATACCACTAACAATAATACCATAAAAAAGTGGAGGGAGTGCAGACCGGGGTGTACTGAAGAAAATAGGGGGTGCACATTACCAAGCCCAATTGAAGAGAACCCTAGCCAAATAGAAGGGCACCCTAGGTCAGCAGTCGCCGCCTGAGATTTAGTCGACAAGCTCATCGGCTCAGAGTGCCGACTGATCAGAGATCCATCGACAACATACTCACACTCCTCCGTCGGACCGTCGTCAATTGGAGGAAGAGGCTGCGCAGGAGCATGGTGAAGAAGACGAAGCAATGTAGCTTCGATTTGGACAAATATGAACAACGAGAGTGAAGTGAATGTTGCAGGCGAGCGCCATTGATGCCGGAGAAGCTCCTGGATCGCGAACACAAAGGAGATTGATCGAAGCAGTCGCGTCGGTGGTCGAAATGAGCAGAGGTTTTTGGCCGCCATGGATCGTGGCCGAGATGGAAGATGATGTCGATTGTCATGGAATTGAAGAAACATATATGATTGCGATTTGAGCAGGGGTCTCGGGCTTAAGCGACCTGGACGGAAGCGCCACCGTCGCCGTCGAACGGGTGGTCGGATATGGTGGTGGCTGGGTCACCCACAGACCGACATGGATTTTGGGCAGGTCCTTTACTTATCAAATTAAAATTGAAATTCAGGTGCACCGTCAACCGACTATAATAAAATCATACATATAATATTATTTTGTATTAATATTAAAAAATTAAACATGGAAAAATGAAAAAGAAAGGCAGGAAAAAAAAAGTAAAAGAAAAAAAAAACGAAGAAATAAAAATTTTGGAAAAAAGAATTGAAAATTGGAAGAAAAAAGGAAAAGAGGAGGGAAAAAAATTAAAAAGAAAAAAATCGAGATTTGTGGCTCATTTCGATAGTTTTTTATTAATTATATTTTTACAATTTTTTAAAAAAAGTATGGGTGACTTGGTGGTGAATCAACGGTAACTCGACAATAACGCGTCTATATATTGTAAATATATAAATTAGAGTTTATTTTACATATTTTGTGTAAATTAATAAAAAGATAATATAATTTTTTTAAATGTGATTATTTTTTAAAAATTATTTTGGGGTGAACTCATAAAATGAGCGGGTGCAGATAACCGTGGTAAAAACACGATTTGGGGGTAAACTTATAAAATGAGCGAGTACATATAACCGTGGTAAAAAAAGATTTGAGGGTGAACTCATTAAATGTGTAAGTGCAGATAATTATAGTAAAAACTAATTTGGGAGGTGAACTAATTAAATGAATGGGTGCAGATAATTTGAATTTAAAAAAAATATGAAATTGAGGAGGTATGCACCATGAACTCGCATGCATACAATGATACAAGTATTTGACTAATTTTATAGTGAATTGTACACATTTGTTGAATATTTTTATCTTTTTCGCATAACGTCCCAAAATAGTTAAAATTTTAATTTACGTCTCATAACTTCTTTAATTGCTCAATTTACGTCTCATTTACATAAATTTGGGGATTTCCAGTGAAAATTGGACATAAATTAAGCAATTGAAAAAGTTATGGGACGTAAATTAAAATTTTAACTATTTTGGGACGTTTTTCCAAAAAAGGTAAAAGTTACGGGACGTAAATAATTTTTTTCTCATAAAATTTTATATACTATAACTGTCAAAATGATGTGTTCGATCGACACGTGTTGTATTTCGATATACTACTCTTTTCGTTCAATTTTATTAATCATATTATCTTTTTAAAAAAGAATGTTATTCACACTTATATATGTACTTAAATTATCATTCATATTATTCAGAAACTCACTTTATTTATAGGTAAATTCCACAATATTAATTTCATTATACCTTTAATACCTAAGCTAATTAAAACTCCCTCCCGTCACAAAAGAGATAACCGGACTTTTCTTTCTCACCCAAATTAATACAAATATTTTGGACATATACAATTTACTTTTACATTCATTTAAAAATGGGTATAATGAATTTAGACGGTGAAAGTGTTAATGAATCCACACTAAAGTCATTTTAGACATATAAAATTTAGTTTTACTATAATAAATTTGGACGGTGAAAAATATTATTGAATCCACACTAGTGTCATGACACTGTTCATTCGTCCTGCATGAAAGCCTCCTCATATTTTAAATCTCATATAAAACCACTAATCTACGTTTTAATTTCAATTATCTCTTACAAAAACCCAATTATGTTGAGTTTAAAGGTAGTGATAACTATAATGTCAATATTTGTGGCGGTCGGAGTGTCATCACGTGCGCCGCCGTCGCTCAAATTCCAGCAGGCGGCGGAGCAGCCGACAACGACGGTGGTGGTGGAAGACTATGGAATATGGAATCCGGCACCGTATCTCGGCGGCCAAGGTGGCGGAGGCCATATTCCTCACGGAACCCATTTTCTCAACTCCTAGCATTTTTTTTCTTATTTATTTATTTTTCGGGTTGGTCTGCTATGGACTCGAGTGCATGTTGTGCACCCTATTCTATATTGCACTTTTCAGTTTTAGTGACTTACAATGTTGTTGCACTTTTCAATTATTAAACTGTATAATAATATTTTTAGTAATAATTAAAAAAGTGCAACACCATTTAACAAAAAGTGTAAGTCGACTAGGGTGCACAACATGCACTCGAGTGCATACTAGACTTTACCTTATTTTTCATAGTTTCTGTCTCTGATTACTGTGTGTAAGATTGAATGAAATTGCATTTGTTATATGAATTATTATATTATTATTATTGAAGGAGGTTATAAATTTATAGTGATGGGTGATATTATATAAATTTAAATTTATGTTGAACAAAATATATTTGATAGAGGTGATTTTTTTTTAATTATTTTTAAATTTCAAAGTAAAATATGTGTTGGATTTTTACTCAAAACCTAATATTTAAATTTCAAAGTAAACATTGTATTGTTTAGTTGATAATACAGCGGCAATTATGTACTAGAAAATGATTTCCCCTTTTGTTTGATTTGTTTAAAAAAAATTGACTTTTTTTTTTCAAAATTAATTAATATTACAAAATAATACTAATAAATGAGTATTTTTTTATGGGAATATTAAATGGGTTTTAAAATGAATGTATCTTGACAAAATTGATGATAATTAAAAATAATTTTAATAATAATTTGTCCTGACATTTAATATTGCACTATTAATTAATATTAACAATTTATATGATTAATTAAGTGTAGGCTAAACTACATATTCATGTGACACTTTAAAGAAATGTCATGATAAATAAAGTGTATTGAAAAGTGGTTTATAATTAAATACAATTTTAAATGTCAAGAAATGCCATTTTTCTAGTAGTGTATCCAAATAAAATATGTGTAGGATTTTAAAACACAAAACCTAATGTTTAAATTCCAAAGTAAACATGGATATTGTATATAATTGTTATTGTTTAGTTCATAATACAGTGACAATTATAAACAATAACAATTATGGCCATCGATTTTGTTTGGTTTGTTTCAAAATAAAATAAAATTGTGGAATGGAATTAATTAATTTGACTTTTTTTTTCAAATTAAATTAGAGTTTTGTCATGAAATATAATTATATATATGAAAACGTATATATACAATTTTAATATAAATTAGATAAAATCTATTCATTTTATAAAATATTTATACATACTAAAATATACAAGTAATTTATATCTATAAATTGGATACATAAAAAAATCTACCAGCACCATTAAATTCTATATCATTACTTTGTATTTATATTTTGAAGGTGCAAACTAAATTAACGAGGGGGACAGGTAAATTAACGAGGGGGACAGGGAGATTTAGGGGACAATTATATCATAGTGTAATTACATGATTTTAGGAAAGATAATTAGAAAAGACAATTATATCATAACCTAATTATATGATTTTAGGAAAGATAATTACAAAAGGTAAATACAATTTATTACTCTATTTACAATTTTATTACTTTATTTAACATAAAATCTGCCTAAAATCTTTGTCCATATTGTTCAAAAATCTACCTAAATCTTTCCATAAATTTAATTGCTAAAAAAAATTTGCCTAAATCTTTGTCCTTCCATTCTTAATTACAGGGCTACCTTCTACATATCTATATATATTAATAGATTGAATCTTCTTCTCTCACAAAAAAAACAAAAAAAAAAAAAAAACAATGGAGATGATGAAAGAGGGTGCAAGCGTGAAGAAGAGGAAAAGTCAGGGACGAAGAAAGATTGAAATCAAGAAAATAGAGGAACAAAGCAACCGGCAAGCGACATTCTCCAAACGGCGCGTGGGATTATTCAAGAAAGCGAGTGAATTATGCATTCTCAGTGGCGCCCAAGTGGCGATTATCGTCCACTCGCAGGGCAAGCGCGTCTTCTCCTTCGGCCATCCGACCGCAGACGCTGTTGTGGACCGCTACCTCAGTGGCTCTGACGTAGCAGTCGACGTCCCGTCTGCGGTGGTGCCCAACATGGGGGATTACAACGAGCACTACTCCCATGTTTCAAAGGAGTTGGACGTCGAGAAGAAGCGGAGGAGGGAGGCGATCGAGAAGGCGAAGAGGGCGGAGGAGTACTCCAACTCCTCCGCCGATCAGGGTTTGTGGTGGAATGAAAGCGTTGAAGGGAAACAAGTGGAGGAGTTGGAGCAGTACTTGGCGGCGTTGGAAGAGTTGAGAAAGAAAGTTACTCAACAGGCTGATAATCTCATGGTTTTACGTACTAATTCCACTTCCGCTGCTCTAATGGAGGAGGATGATACGTTTGTCAACCAATTATGGAGTGCTTACGACTTCGGACAAGCCCAAATTTAATTGAACCAACTTCTTATAAGTGGTACAGATTTAATTAATTTACTTAATTAATTAGGGTTTCATATATATATATTTTTAATATTATCTTGGATATTACATAATCTTAATTAGGGTTCAGTACTCTAGTTGGTTTAATTTTAATTGTTGGCAATAGTACGTACTATGTTAATTGATTGGATTTTAGAAATTAATTATTAATTTCACTCTTATAATTTCTAGCTAATTTGTGTTTTGGATGATCTGTATATTACGATTCTCCTTTACTAGATGTTTGGTGCTCGATCGATGAGTTTTTTTAATTCTCTTTATATATAGTGATTATTTAATACTGATTCTCCTCCTCCCTATTTTTGTGAATCAACTGCTTTCGATACAATTGTAAGTGTTTCTTGCCTGATTTTTTGACATCGTTCGTCCTTTAAAGGATTTCGGTGTTTCGATCTATTTGTTTTCCGCTTTTGTGCGCCTTGACATGTCCTATTTGGTGATTCCGAATTTCCGTTATTTCTCCTGCTCTATGACAACAAACGTGCACTGTTTTACGGATGTCTTCACAAAGCTTAACTTCTAACTCAAAATCGCTTTAGATTGTTGCGTACCAAGCTCGTGTTCATTTACATTCTTGACCGGAGTATTAGACAATATAATAGAATAATATATTATAGAAATAGTATAATATATTTCCTTGTAGGAATAGTATTATAATAGGTATTATAGGAATAATATAATATATTATAGGTAGCAATTTTTTATTTTCTTGTTTATGAATTTCCTTGTATATCTATTTCTTGATAATCCCTCTCTCTCACGGTAATTGAATATAATTCTACAATACCATTACCAGTTATTTCTCTTTAATTAATTTTCTTCAAACATGCATATATGTAGTTTTTTTATAATAATTATAACTACTGTGGGGTTTTATATATATTAATGGAGAAAGTCTTTTTTTTTTTTTTGATGGAATTTAATGGAGAAAGTCTTCAAACATATATATATGCTGACACTCGTTTTTGAGTTATGTTTGTTTCTGTTTCCTTGATTTATTGACTTTTATTTTTTTGGGAATGTTGTGATTTCAAATTTGTGTATATATTTTTGCTTCGAGAAAGAGTTTTCTATCTTTCTCTATTTATTTTTAATAGTAATCTATCAGGTGTAATTGTTCTAGAACATATCCTCCCCATTTTTAAATCTGTAATTTCTTTAAATCTTCACCCTTCATTATATCCAATGTTTCATAATTTAGATTTGGTAAAGTCTAGTATGCACTCGAGTACATGTTGTGCACCCTAGTCCATGTTGCACTTTTCAGTTTGCTGACTTACATTTTTTGGTAAATAAAGTGTAAGTCATTAAACTGAAGTGCAACATGGACTAAGGTGCACAACATGCACTCGAGTCATAGCAGACCAACCCTTTAGATTTAGAAATGGCCAGAGCACCCGTTCCCGTAATTGTTCTTGGAAAAACTGAAATATTGATAGGGTTTGGGTTTGAGTGACTGCTATTTGATTTTTTGGCATCTGAATTCTTAATTTTTGTATGGGAATTTGTGATAAACAGATCGATTTTGATTTAAGGTTGTTCATCTTTTGACGCATTCTTTCTCCTGTTTCCTGTATAATAAATAGATTCAAATTTCCCCATAATTGGGACACTTAACTTTCCCTCCGTCCCATCAGTGTTTACACCTCAAAATGGACACACTTTTTAAGAAAAAAAATGCCGAGTTGTGGAACGGAGGTGTAGTGTATTTTTGTTTTTCAAAAAAAATAAAAAAAATGAAACAACTCGTTTCCTTTAATTTTTTGGAGCCAAGCTTTTTTCTTGTTTGATGGAGTAAGCTAGATCATTAATTATGATTGTGCAGTTCTCGTCAAAAAAAAAAAAAACAATCTACTTGTGTCCTTGATATACTCTCTAATAACTGTTTCTATGCAACTTCATTTCATATTTATAATATGTTAATTTCGATTTTGCTTTCTTATGCGGTTATGCCTAGAATAATTAATCTGATCCTTTCTTGAATCTTTTAGGGGGTGTTTGTTTTGGGTGGTTTTAAAAATCGGATTTTTTTAATTCTGGTTTTTTAAATTTCGATAAATAGTAATATGAATGTTTATTTTAGGTTTTGGAATAGTGGAGGATTTAACTTTACGTCAAATCAAGTTATAAGATTGAATGAGTTTGTATTATTATATTATTATTTGGTGAAATTATAATGATTAGTTGATTGTGTAATGATTAAGTGTATTATATTATTGTATTATTATATTAATATTTGGAAAGAATATAATGATTGGAGTAATATTATATTGATATAACTTTATGTCCGGTAGGTCGACCAAAAATACACTCGTCGACAACAGGGTGTCGACGAGAGTGTATTTTGGTTGACATACAGTGCTCGAAATAAAAAAAAAAATCAAAAAAACCAAACCTGAGAGGCGGCCGCGGGGCACCAGTGAGGGGAGGGAGGACGGCGGCCGATAGGCAGGAGGGGGGCGGCGACCGGTGGGCGGGAGCGGCGACTGGTAGGCAGCGGCCGCGCGATTTGTGCTTTTTTTTTTTTTACAGATCGCGATTGGCGGCGGTTGATGGGGCAGCGGCCGATTAGGCAGGGGGCTACCGGTTGGGGGAGGGGCGGGGCGGCCGGTGGGCGGTAGCACAATTTCTGCATTTTTTTTTTTTACCGATCGAGATCGAAAAGGGAAAGGGAGGGGGAGAGCGACGGCGGGACACAGTGAGGTGGGGCAAGAGGGGGCGGTGGCAGGCGGCAGACGGCGTCGGCCGGAGAGTTGTGGAAGGTGGGAGGTTGAAGGGGAAGGTGGAAGGTGAAAAGAAAGAAAGTAGAGTGTTGAGGGGGTGTGTGTTTAGTAAATAAGGTTTTGAGGAGAAAGTGTATTTTGGACAATTCATGGGAGGGGTGCATCCATCCTAACATATTTTAGGGAGTGTGCATCAATTGGGGGAGTGTTCTAAATCGAAATGGAGGTGTAAATAGTCCCACCCAAAAAATAACGACAACAAAAACATTGAATTAATAGAAAAATAACATGAATTAATATTGTAACCTAAATTGATTTTTCTTTTTTAGCCTTAGATTAAAAAAAAAAAAAGGGATGGGGTATATACCCCTTCAGCTTTGTTAGATATACTCCCTCGATACAACTATTCCCCTCAAAACACATCTGCGATAGATGCACTCCCCCCAAATTATCCATTATACCCTTTATCCTAAAATTCAGTGTGATAAATGCACACCCCCATAAAACCCTATTTCCCCTCATTTTTTCCCCAAATCACTCTCCTCACCTTCTTCTTCTTCACGCCTCACTCCTCCATTGCCATCGCCGCCGCTCCCGCTCGCACTCCCTCGCCGTCTCACTCCCCCTCCTTCCCCCTCTCACCGTCTCACTCCCCCTCCTTCCCCCTCTCGCCGTCTCACTCCCCCTCCTTCCCCCTCTCGCCTTCGCACTTCCCCTCCCTCCCTCTCGCGCCGCCCGATCTTCCCCTCCCTCCCCGTCGCACTCCCTTTTTTTTTTTTTCGTCTTTGTAACAGCCGCCGCCTCTTTTGTTGAGCGACCGCCGGCTCTTCCCCCAACCAGCCACGCTCCCGCCGCCTCCCTCCCACTTCCGTCGCCGGCCGCCGCTTCCGTCCAGGTTTGTTTGGTTTTTTTTTTTCGGCAGGTCGACCGACCATAAACACTCTCATCGACCCTCAATGGTTGATGAGAATGTTTATGGTCGACCCTCTATGGTCGATGAGAATGTTTATGGTCGACCCTTTATTGTCGAATTTTTTTATTTTTTAAATTCTTTCGACGAACCAGTGTCGACGGGGATATGTTTGGTCGACAAATCAGTGTCGACGAGGAGGTTTTTTATCGACAAACCAGTGTCGACGGGGAGGTTTTTTATCGACAAACCAGTGTTGACTAGAGGGCTTTTGGTCGACACTAGTTTGTCGAATATAAGTTTTTTTTTTAATTTCTAAATTTGATGGTGATGGTGGTGTTGACGACGGCCGGTTGCCGGAGTGGAGGTGTTGACGACGGCCGGCTACCAGAGTGGAGGTGTTGACGGCGGCCGGCGGCTGAAGTGGCGGCGGTAGCTTTCTGCCCTAAATTAGGGTTAATTCAATTAAATTAGGGTTTTGAAAAGGGGGTGTATGTATCTTTAATATTTTATAAAAGGGTAAATGTGGTATTTTACATGAATATTTAATTAATAAAAGTGGGAGGGGAGTGTACCTAACAAAGCTGGAGGGGTATATACCCCAACCCAAAAAAAAATCATTAGGTGACCCAATTTTTTTTTATTCCCCCATTTCATTATCCAGCCCAAATTTAAAAGGCCCAGCAACTATTTTTTATCCAGCCCAAATTTAAAAGGCCCAACAACTATTTTTTATCCAGCCCAAATTTTAAAGGCCCAGCAACTATTTTTTATCCAGCCCAAATTTAAAAGGCCCAGCAACTATTTTTTATCCAGCCTAAATTTAAAAGGCCCAACAACTACTTTTTATCCAGCTCAAATTTAAAAGGCCCAGCATATTATTACTCTTCAATGACTCACATCCGTTTATGTATCCCATATTCCCATGTATACGCAGATAACACTACTTTTTTTTCTTCGCTTATATTACTTTTATCCCAATTCGACGAATAACATAGAGACACGCGAGTACTGGACAGTGCTCATTGGGGAAAAAACCTTAATAAACAATGCATTTTTAACGATACAAAGTTTGGATACAAAGTTCCTACTTTTTGTATGATAGATTTTGAAACTGTAGTTCAATGAAAACAAATAGATTAACTAGAGAGGATACAAGAGCTTCCAATAGCCATAATGTAAAATTTGCTCCAATTTGGTAAAACTACCATTAGAAAGCAGCCTTGTTTTAAATCTTTCTACCGCTTTTCACTCGTTGTCTTCAGCATTCACCTCATCGTCTTCTGAATCAACAAAATGATTCGACGCTCTCATACGAAGAGCTTTTCTCTTGACAACTGGAGGAGGAGGAGGAGGAGGAGCAGGAGCAGGAGCAGGAGCCTTTGTTTTGGCAACAGGACGAGAAGCAGCAGGAGCTTTTTTCTTGATAACTGGGCGAGCAGGAGCTCGCTTTGGCGTTTTCCGTGAAACTGGTGGAGGTGCATTACTTGCTGACATTCGGAGGCATCTGTGTGGCTTTTTCTCCTCTCCATTGGCAACCGTAGTCTTTTTAGACGATGAACCTGATCGTATTCGAAATTAGGGAAAAAACACGACAAATGCCACACTAAGTCAGGAAAAAGGTCATTGAATATCTATGACACACAAATGCAACAGTTCATTTAAAAAGTAAGTCAGCAAAACAACAGTGAAGAAACAACTCTTATAAACATTGTATAAAAGAGTCTAAAGTGCAAAAGGCCAATTACAGTTGCTTAACACAAATTGTTTCTGAATAGCATATGTGAATTGCATTGGATAACTAAGCTAACAGCTAGATTAAGCAGGTAAGTAATACTATAATGCAATCTCACTTGTAAGAACATGCTTGCAAACCAGCAAATTATAGTGTTTCATATTTTTAAGTTCGACAAGTTTCAATTCTTAGCATATGTAATGAAAAGACGTAGCGCTTACCTTTCATTCTCCACGTGTACAAACTGCCAACGGTCACGACACACGTACTGCACCTATAGAAAGTTTTTCGAAATCTTATTATCCGGAACAGTTTATGTTCAAACACGTAACGAAATGCTGAGAAGGGCCCACAGATAAAAAGAATCAGCCAAGAGATATCCGAGCATAAATTATGTAACGGCTTATAACGAACAGGAGCACAACATACGAGTTAGAAAATCCAGAACTTACGCCAAATCTAGCTTCTTATAGCAATCATGCATAATTCATCACATTCTCAAACAGAAATGTCAACTGTAAATAAACCTACATCAATCAATACTACATCAAATTTTAATTTTTAACTTATTAGATCTACATCACAGTTGAAACCTTTTAACAAAAACAAAGAGTAACTGTTAATCAATTATTTCATAATGATTCAATCACAAAACCGATAAAAGTCACAAACATACCAATATCAACACAGCAAACCAATTTTAAATGATCTAGATCAGCATAACTTGCATCAAATCTAACTTCTTATATCAATCATAAACACACCAAAATCCACAAAAAGATCATACTTGGAAATGTTTCTTCTTCCGGTAACATCAAACCCTAGACATTTTATTTTTCCTCTAGTAATTATTTTTCAAGATCTAGACAAAAAATCATTATTATTTTACATAATTGACAAACAATTAATTATTATTAAAACATTAAAAAAACACAAATCCAAACACCAGCATTAAGTTCAACAAAAATGCACCATCCAATTGTGTTTGCATATGCAAAATTCAGAATTAAAATGGAAAACTCACTTCCTCCAAAAGCAGAACAGTCCAGCTCCTTCTGTGCTGCAAAAATTGCTGCATAAAACAATTTCAAACAGATAAGCAAATGCAGAGCTTCAATTAAGAAGCTAGAACAGAAATCATTCATCAATTGGCAATTGATGTCAACTTATGAACACGAAGCTTCTAATAGCAGAACACACACACATCCGCATGAATTGAAAAATTGTAAAATCACGAAATGAGAAAAACAGAACACGATTAGGGTATGATAGATTTTGAAACTGTAGTTCAATGAAAACAAATAAATTAACTAGAGAGGATACAAGAGCTTCCAATAGCCATAATGTAAAATTTGCTCCAATAGCAGAACACACACATCCGCATGAATTGAAAAATTGTAAAATCACGAAATGAGAAACTAGAACCATTGGAAAACAAAGTTCCTACTTTTTGTATGATAGATTTTGAAACTGTAGTTCAATGAAAACAAATAAATTAACTAGAGAGGATACAAGAGCTTCCAATAGCCATAATGTAAAATTTGCTCCAATTTGGTAAAACTACCATTAGAAAGCAGCCTTGTTCTAAATCTTTCTACCGCTTTTCACTCGTTGTCTTCAGAATTCACCTCATCGTCTTCTGAATCAACAAAATGATTCGACGCTCTTATACGAAGAGCTTTTGTCTTGACAACTGGACGAGGAGGAGGAGCAGGAGCAGGAGCAGGAGGAGGAGGAGGAGCAGGAGCAGGAGCCTTTGTTTTGGCAACAGGACGAGAAGCAGCAGGAGCTTTTTTCTTGATAACTGGGCGAGCAGGAGCTCGCTTTGGCGTTTTCCGTGAAACTGGTGGAGGTGCATTACTTGCTGACATACGGAGGCATCTGTGCGGCTTTTTCTCCTCTCCATTGGCAACCGTAGTCTTTTTAGACGATGAACCTGGTTGTATTCGCAATTAGGGAAAAAACACGACAAATGCCATGCACACTAAGTCAGGCAAAAGGCCATTGAATATCTATGACACACAAATGCAACAGCTTATTTAAAAAGTAAGTCAACAAAACAACAGTGAAGAAACAACCCTTATAAACATTGTATAAAAGAGTCTAAAGTGCAAAAGGCCAATTACAGTTGCTTAACACAAATTGTTTCTGAATTGCATTGGACAACTAAGCTAAAAGCTAGACTAAACAGGTAAGTAATACTATAATGCAAGCTCACTTGTAAAAACATGCTTGCAAACCAGCAAATTATAGTGTTTCGTATTTTAAGTTCGACAAATTTCAATTCTTAGCATATTTAATGAAAGACGTAGCGGTTACCTTTCATTCTCCACGTGTAGAAGCTCCCAACGGTCACGACACACGTACTGCACCTATAGAAAGTTTTTCGAAATCTTAATATCCGGAACAGTTTATGTTCAAACAAGTAACGAAATGCTGAGAAGGGCCCAAAGATAAAAAGAATCAGCCAAGAAATATCCGAGCATAAATTATGTAACAGCTTATAACGAACAGGAGCACAACATACAAGTTAAAAAATCCAGCTTAACCGAACTTACGCCAAATCTAGCTTCTTATAGCAATCATGTTCTGTAATTCATCACATTAACAAACAGAAATGTCAACTATAGATAAACCTACATCAATCAATACTACATCAAATTTTAATTTTTAACTTAGAAAAAATATCACCGAAGTTTGTCTCTTTTCAGATTTGATCACACATTTAGTCACTATTAAAATTGGTCCTTCACTTATTATTTTCTATTAAAATTGGTATGGTTGTTTGAGCACCAATTTTTTTTATATCATTTCCCCCTTTTAATTCGTAAACCCTAAACTCCAAATTTTTTCAATTTGTATAAAATTTCATAAACCCTAAACCCCAATTTTTTTTTCAATTTCTATTTAATTTATCTTCAATTAATATTTTAATTCATAAACCTTAAACTCCAAAAAAAAAATTCAATTTCTATTGAATTTATATTCAATTAATCTTTTAATTTCTAAACTCTAAATTTTTTTTTTTCAATTTTTATCTTCAATTAATCTTTTAATTCCTAAACCCTATATATATATTTTCAATTTCTACTGAAATAAAAAAAAAAGTTGGGGTTTTAGAATTTAGGAATTAAAAGAGGGGGAAAATGATACATTAAAAAAAAAATTGCACTCAAATCCATTCTCGACCAACAGCAGCAGAGCACAATAGAAAAAATAAGTGAGTAACTAATTTTGATAAAAAAATAAAAAAAAATTATTAATCAATTATTTCAATCACAAAACCGATACATACCAATATCAACATAGCAAACCAATTTTAAATGGTCTAGATTTGCATCAAATCTAACTTCTTATATCAATCATAAACACACCTAAATCCACAAAAAATTATATTTGGAAATGTTTCTTCTTCCGGTAACATCAAAAACCTAGACAATTTATTTTTCAAGATCTACATCATTTTACATAATTAACAAACAATTAATGACTATTAAAACATTAAAAAAAAACACAAATCCAAACACCATCGTTAAATTCAACAGAAATGCACCATCCAATAGTGTTTGCATATGCAAAATTCAGATTTAAAAAGGAAAACTCACTTCCTCCAAATGCAGAACAGTCCAGCTCCTTCTGTTACGCAAAAATTGCTGCATAAAACAATTTCAAACAGATAAGCAAAAGCAGAGCTTCAATTAAGAACCTATTATTCATCAATTGGCAGAACACACACACATCCGCGTGAATTGAAAAATTGTAAAATCACAATATGAGAAAAACAGAACACGATTAGAAGAAAGGTTTAGAGAGTCGCCGTTACCACCGGAAACAGCAGCTGAATTGCCCTTTCTCGAACCCTAGCCGCGGATTGTTGTACTGAGTGGCTGCAACAGAACCCTAGCGTACGGCTTATATAGTCGCCATACTGAATGGATACAGTGAAGATTGAGGAGCATTTTTGGCAACAATGGAGGTAGTGCAGATTGTTGAGCATTTTTGGAATCTTATGAGGCAAACGGTACAAATGGTGTGATGGCTTTTTCAAATTCGCCTTCCGCCAATGCCAACTGCAAATGGCGCCCCCCTTTTCTTTTAAAAAATATTATTATTGTGATAAAATTTATTCAAAAGTAATACTTTCCCGTTCACGAAATATAGTCATATCTATCTTGTATTTTTCGTCAATAAAATGTAGTTTCATACCTTTTATGAAAATTATCACCATTATTATCAGTTAATTACTCAAATTGTCATTAATTTTATTCACAAATAATTGTTTTATTCACATTCTACAATACATTTATTTTATCTACAATGGATGAAGGGGTAATATTTTATATTAAAAATTATGTATCACTTTTCAACTGTATCACTTTTCAGTTGAATGTTTATCATTTTTTTTAAGGTCACTTTTAACGGAGAACAGTATTACTTTTCAATTAAATTTATTATACTTTAAAAATAAAGGATATATTTTAGTGATAAAGTGATACATTTATAACAGAAAAATTATATAAATTTTACTAAAGAAAATCATTTAGCTTTTGAATCAAACAACTAGTCATAAATAGTCTGATTTTTCAATTTAAAATGACAAATTCTTATACTCCCTCCGTTGTGCACATTTGACTTATTTGTCCGTCCCACAATTGTTTGCACACCCATAAAAAGAAACTCTCTAATAAACTTCACCCTCACAATATTCACATATTTACACAAAATGCCATTACTTTTACTCTCTTTCCAATCACCTTTTTACTTTATCCATATAACTTTACAAAATTACCCCTCAACACTCCACTCATTACACTTTTTTCTTAATAAGTGTGCCCACTTAGTGGTGCAAACACTTCCGGGACGGAGGGAGTATATAATAATTGAGTGCATACCATGTAATTCAATTTTAAGTAAATTGAATATATGTTCGATTCTACTATTGAATTTTTGATCACCTCATTATAATCAAATTAAAATTGTAGCACAATACACAAAGCGTGACTCATTTTTTTATAATAAGGTTTGTATAATTCATCTAAAAGAAAGAAAAAAAAAAAGCAATATCATCCTAATAACATTGTAATATTGGTTGAAGTGTTTTATCAATGAGTGGTGTGCAGCCGTAGTTTTTTTTTTACTTTTTCTTTTCATTCTTTCTTTCCCAAGAATTCACAAAAGCACAATAAATTCAATAATACATATGCTATATTTAGTAAATTCTTTAAAAAAAAAAAAAAATGAATTTAGAGGTTTGATTTGGTTACCGTCGATCAGCAATCAATTTAATTCCGTTCAAAATGGACGGTGTAGATCAGAGTTCTATATATTTAAAAAAACATAAAAAAGAAAGAAAAAGAGAAAAGAGGCGCCAGTTGCAGTTGGCATTGGCTGAAGGCGAAATTGAAAAGCAAGAAGCCATTTGTACGGTTTTGCACAGATAATGCCAAAGATCCTCACCTACATGCTTTCGGAATTGCGGTTATTTAAGGCCATGAAGTCACCAGGTCGAGCCACGCTAGGGTTCATACATTTTGCACCGCAAGGGAAAATCCGCTGCTGCTCGTTGCGTACAAGTGCCGATCGAAGAGTTATCTGGTGAAAAATCATGCTCTATTTTTTATTTTAGTGTTTTTTTGGTTTAAATTCTTAATTTCTTCTATATTGCTACTGAAATTCGCACTAATTGGTGGTACATTTGTTGAATCAGTTGCTGATTTGTGTTTTTTTGATGATTTAAGTATGATTTATGTAAAATACTGCAGAAAATTTCGAGAATTTGATGTTACTGAAAAGTTGGGGATCTTTGGTGTGTTTGTGATTGTAATCTGTTTTTTGATTGAATTGATTTGAATTGGTATGAAATAATTGATTAACATTTGTTTTAGTTAAAAGGTGACTTCAAATAAGTTATAGATTGTATGGATCTATTGATTGATGTAGGTTTTATGAATGGACGATGCTTTTGTTTGCTAATGTGAGTTTTCATATAAATCTGTGTTAAGAGGCATGTAATTATGTAAGAAGTTAGATTTGGTGCAAGTGCTGCTGAGCTAGATCATTTAAAATTGGTTTGTGTTGTTAATATTGGTATGTTTGGGACTGTTGTTGATTTTGTGATTGTGCATGATTGATATAAGAAGTTAGATTTGGTGCAAGTCATGCTGATCTAGATCATTTTGGTTTGTGTTGTTGATATTGGTATGTTTGGTACTGTTATCGGTTTTGTGGTCGAATCATTATGAAACATTCGATTAACAGTTATTTTCGTTAAAAGGTTTCAACTGTGACTTCTAATAAGTTATTTATAGTTGACATTTGTGTTTGCGAATGTGATGAATTATGCATGATTGCTATAAGAAGTTAGATTCGGCGTAAGTTGCTGTTGAGCTGGATTTTTAACTTGTACGTATGTTGTGATCCTGTTCGTTATCAGCCGTTACATAATTTACGCTTGGATATCTATTTATCTGTGGGCCCGTCTCAGCATTTCGTTACGTGTTTGAACATAAACTGTTCCTGATATTAAGATTCTGAAAAACTTTCTATATGTGCAGTAAGTTTGTCGTGACCGTTGGGCCGTTGGCAGCTTGTACACGTGGACACAATGAAAGGTAACCGCAACGTCTTCTCATTAAATATGCTAAGAATTGAAATTTGTCGAACACAAAACACTATAATTTGCTGGTTTGCAAGCATGCTCTTAAAAGTGAGCTTGCATTACTACTATTACTATTATACTGTATTACTTACCTGCTTAGTGTATTTTTTTTGGCTTAGTTGTCCAATGCAATTCACATATGCTATTCAGAAACAATTTGTGTCAAGCAGTTTGTAAGGGCTCGTTTGCTTAGTGGGACTTAAACGAGCTCTAATTGTATTCTGTTGTTCTCAATGCCAATCCACCTTTAGTTGACCCTTTTGCATTTTAGACTCTTTTATGCAATGTTCATAAGAATTGTTTCTTCACTGTTGTTTTATTGACTTACTTTTTAAATAAACTGTTTCATTTGTTTGCCATAGATTTTCAATGACCTTTTGCCTGACATTAGCGTGGCATTTGTCGTGGTTTTTTCATAGGGATCAAAAAATGCGAAAACGGAACAGATTCATCATCGAAAAAGAGATATAGAGCCCTTCGTATAACCGCAAGCAATGTGGCTCCTATTGCACCCCGCAAGACCCCAAAGACAAAAAAATCCCTTCGCATGTCTGCTGTGAATTGTGCTGTTGATGCAGAAACTGGTGGAATCTCTGGAGAGAAAGACAGAGACAAAGACGAAAGCGAAGGCGAAAGCGAAGATCCAGCTCCTTTAGATTTAAAGACAAAATCTCTTATATCAGCTAAAAATTCTGTTGCTGGAACTAAATAGGATAGAGGTTTTTAAGTTATGTGGTGGGATGATATTATTGTATTACATGTCATTTACATAATGCAATAATTATAAACATCATATTTATCGGATTTTTTTATAGTTTAAATTATTTATTTACTTTCTTAAAATGTTAATTTTATGTTACTTCATATTTTTGAAAATATACTACTAGTATTATTTTTATAATAATAAATTTATTACTATTTAAATTGGATTGCCTTATATGTCGTACTGTGAGTCACCTGTCAAGATGGGCCGGCGGGGCGGGCCAAAACTGCAAAAGCCTGTCATTTGATGGGGCTGGACGGGCCAACCCGTTTGTCAGGCGGGCTGTCAAAACCTCAACCCAACCCAAAAATAGGCGGGCCGCAGGTTTCGGCGGGTCAAATTTTTTTTATTTTTTTTACAAAAATAATTATTAAATTCATCAAGAAACATAAAAAATTACAATAATATACAAATGTCGGTTGCTAGTTTTTGCTTTTAGTTAGGTTTATTATATATTTTTTTTATATTTTTTTAATTAAATAAAATAATTTTAAAAAAATACCAAAAAATGGCGGACCAACTCGTCAAAGCCCACCCCAACCCGCCTAAGATCGCGGCCCAAACGGGCTGGCCCGTTTGGACTCGCCTCCTAGCGGTCCTAAAAAATCTTGGCCCAACCCACTGTTGTAAGTGGCGGGACGGACTGACCCAACGGGCCCAACCCATTTAGACGGCTCTAGAGTCACCGCACTACAAACGTGACGAGTCCGGATATCTAAGTACCTATTACCAAGACGAGGGCCATGTACAATACATATCCGTATAGATCATGGGTTTAACCATGTTAATTAATATCATTTGTATCACAAATGAAATATTTATTAAATAAAAAAAATGTAACATATGTATGTAGTATTGAGCATTGATAAGATTTTGTTTTCCTTTTTATAAAAATATTTTTTGCAGCTATATGAAAATTTAGAGATTCTTTTTTTTTACAAACAACAAGGATGAAAAACAAATTTGAAAATAGTGCAAAGACGAATACATGCCATTAATACTACAAAGACACAATAGAAATAATTAATATTCCTTCCGTTTTATAAAATTTATTGCATTATTTTGTATAAAATTAAGAAACATACTTTTTGACTCATTTATCTATTATTAATTTTTTTCTATTCCTCTTCTTTTTCCTTTTCTTTTTTCGCCTTCCTTTTCCACTCTTTTTTGACATTTCCAAAAGAATATCATTAATATATTTCCAAATAAAGATAGATATTGTAGAAATTAATAGTGGTAATTTAGGGAGAACATCGATAAAAATAGAAATGGTGACAAACTTTTTAAAACAAATTATTTAAGACAAAATGCAACAAACTTTATGAAATAGAAGGAAGGAGTATGGATTAAAAAATAATTAATGGCAATAAACTAATGTGGTGTGAAATCAATTAATTATATTAAATGAAACAATTAATTAGAGATGTTTATCCGGGTCGGGCTAACCGGACTGACCCATTTAACCCTGAAAAATACAGGGTTAGGGTTCATGAATTATAGGCCCGTTTAAAACCGGGCTTTTTTTACCCGGACCGGTTAGCCCGTGGGCTAAAGCGGGCCAACCCGCAGGGTTACAGGGACAGCCCGCTAGCCCGAGTTGTTACTTTTTTTTTTTTTTTTTTAATAAATAACCTAAGAACAAATTTTGGGTCATTTGACCAATAACATAACTATAAGCAATAAAAAACCAATTACCATCCATTAGTCATTATTACTATTTTTTATTAGATTAGTATATTTGTTCAACTTTATTTGTTTATATTAAGGACCAATGAGTTCTAGAATTGTGTTTAAATTATACTTTTTTATTCTCAATTATTGATTATTAACTTAATTATGTATTTTTCAATTTTATTTGTTTGTTGGACAAGTCAATTGAGACCTTTAATTTTAAAAGAAAAAAAATTATTGTAGCCCGTTATTGGCCCGTTTAGCCCGTGACCCGCTAGGATTAGGGTTAGGTCGCAACAATTGTAGGCCCGTTAAATATGAACCGGTTAAAGCCCTAACCCGTTTACCCGTAGCCCTGTAGAGCTGGCCCTATAGGACTAGGGTCAGCCCGATAGACATTTCTACAATTAATATTAATATTATTAAATTTTTTTTTTCTTTTATTGCAATTAATGCATATCAAATTAGAATAATGTGTTTTAAGTTTTAACCCAAAACTCTATCCAAAATTAAACACAATATTGAATTACTTATAGAGTCGATTTCATCCATAATTATATCCATTCTCTAGGGAATTTTTTTAAAGTAAAGTTTCTCCAAAAAGAGCAATACGAACAAGGTGGGTCCGGGGTTCGGGTATCTAAGTAATCGTTCCATTCTGCTTCATTATCATCCCTAGACGAGAGCCGATCCTAATTTCATTTGTATCACAAATGAATTGAGAAGTCCAACCACAAACTCCAGTTCCAGTGGATCAAACCAATTATATGAGCTCTCGAAAAATTGAGAAGTACGTGCAAACTCGTGTGTCATGGCATTAACACTCATTTTAACAAATTAGACGAATATCGTAGACAATTCTTCAAGAGTCACGAGAGAGCTTCCGTGAGCGCTATTGCCTCAGCACATCAACTCGTATTACCTCGTCAATTATTACCGTGCACCCCACCACAAATTCACAGATGCCATCCCTAACCACCAACCAATCCACGTTTGACGAGAATCTTCAAAAAAATGTCGCATCAACATTTTAGTTCCCATTTACCTTCAGGAGGGGCATACCACGCGTCACAGACAACGACGTCCTCTGTTGGCGCCCCCTCCCCAAAAAAATCACTCAAAATACCCTCATTTATCTTATCTCACCAACCATTAAATCCATTTTTTTTTTTTAAAAGTGTGTCGGTCAAATCATGCAAATAAACTCGAGATGAAGGGAGTATTAACTAAGAGTAACAATACCACTCGTATACATGAGTTTCACTGTGTACAATAAATTTAATTAATATTGTTCAATAAAAATAACTAATATAGTGTATTAGATGAAACTACTAAATTAATGTATACAAAACCTAGCCATTAAATTAAATGATATTTTTAGGATAATGATGATATTATTTACACACAAAATTTTATCCAAAATTAAACACAATATTTAGTTACTTTTATAGAGGCGATTTCATCCATAATTAATCCATTTGTGTAGGGAAAAAATATTACTCCAAAAATAGCTACACATAAGCTTCAATGGCGGAATTCCACCTCCATGCTTGAAACTCAACAAACGATCCATAAATATATCTCAATACTCTCTTTCCATCTTCTTTATTTGGCGCAGACTGAATCCTTTTCCGCCGTTTATTTTGCTCCCATTGTCTCGGATTTGACTTTTTCCCTAAACTTTTTTATCATCATTTCTTTCATCCATTCCTGATTCGTACACCACAAAATTGTGGGAAAACATTAGAGATTATTAATCTTAAACTTTTTCAATAGATATGGGGAAGGTGGCGGTTGGGGCGGCGGTGATCGGAGCCGCTGCGGTGGTCGGAGTGGCCGCGCTGGTGGTGCGGCAGCGGATGCGGAGTTCTGGGCGGTGGGCCCGGGTTATGGAGATTGTGAAGGAATTTGAGGAGAAATGTGGAACCCCTGAGATTAAATTGAAGAAAATTGCAGATGCGATGACTGTTGAAATGCATGCAGGTTTGGCATCTGAAGGAGGGAGCAAGCTTAAAATGCTTATTAGCTATGTTGATAATCTTCCAACTGGGTTAGATCTCTCTCCCCTGTTTCTTAATTTTGATTTGTTTTTCTGTGTATCATGGAGATTTGATTTTTGTTAAATGATTTGTGAGTAAAAAGGCTCTTGATCTATAAATGACACGATAGAATGAAGAGAAATCTTGTGTGAGACCGTATTAAAAGGTATAATTTGGGCATGACGATTTAACACTTTGAAAGATATATGTGTTTATTTGTGCTAATTTTTGAGCCCTTTGTCTAGAATGAAATGATGTTTTATGTTTAGTGTAGTAGTTTAGCACATTGAATTATGAAGTGCTTGTGGATTTGATAAAGGAAACATCAATGGTTAAAGTTTTGGTGATCTTGTGTTTGAGCTTGTTTTATTGTTTGGTTATGTGTGTGTATGCATTTGAGTGATTGACTCCATCGAATCGATGATCTTGAGTTTGAGTGTAGTTGTTTTGTTTGTATGATGTGCATTTGTTGAATACTCACTGATGTAGCTGAAAAATAAACACTAATTTGTGTGTTTTTATGACCATTGATCCTCAGTGATGAGGAAGGAGTGTTTTATGCATTAGATCTTGGTGGGACGAATTTCCGAGTGTTGCGAGTACAATTAGGAGGTGCCTCTGGGATTGTTCATCAGGAATTTGCTGAGGCATCCATACCCCCTGCTTTGATGAGTGGGAGTTCAGATGTAAACTATTATTATTGTTATTTCTTTCTCGTTTTTAGTCGATTTTTGACGAATACTCAATTAAAGAAACTGATTCCAGGGACTTTTTGATTATATTGCGGAAAAACTTGCTAATTTTGTTGATGAAGAGGAAAAAATATATGAGCAACCTTCCGGGAAGCAGAGAGAATTGGGTTTCACTTTCTCATTCCCTTGCATGCAAACTTCGATAAATTCCGGGACTCTTATTAGGTGGACAAAAGGCTTCTCTATTGATGATGCTGTAATCTTCTTCCCCCCTTCTGCTTCTTATACTGTATTTATTTCTGGTTTATTGTCGAACCCTTTTTCTGATGTACTATGAATGTTTATAGGTTGGGCAAGACGTGGTAAACGAGCTAACAAAAGCCTTGAAAAGAAAGGGTGTAGAAATGCGGGTGGCAGCTTTGGTGAGTTCATTGTTCATTTGTTCTATGGAGAAAATAACAAGTCTCGTTCTTCTCAACCGCATTTTTGACTTGTGATGACAGGTTAATGATACAATCGGAACATTAGCAGGAGGAAAATATGCAAACAAAGACGTTGCTATGGCTGTGATATTGGGTACTGGAAGTAATGCTGCATACGTAGAACGTGCCCAAGCCATTCCCAAATGGCACGGCTCATTACCTGAATCTGGAGATATGGTTCGTTACATTTCATTAGTATTTGCTTTAGTTTTGTATTAACATTAAGGTACTAAGTCATTGAAAAAATGAACATTTACAACTCAGGTTATAAATATAGAGTGGGGCAACTTCAAGTCGTCACATCTTCCATTGACCGAGTATGACAATGCAACCGATGTTGAAAGCCTAAATCCGGGCGAACAGGTAGCTAGGAATTTCCAATTTTTGTTTTTGTTCAAGCAGTGGAGATATTTGATGTGTACTTATTTATTTATACATACAGATATTCGAAAAGGTAATTTCTGGCATGTATTTGGGGGAGATTTTACGCAGAGTTTTACTCAGGATGGCCGAAGAAGCTTCCTTCTTTGGTGATGAAGTTCCTCCCAAACTTAAAATTCCATTCGTATTAAGGTACCATTTACTGGAAATCGTCCTTATTTCATCGTCTAGTATAAAAAGCTCAACTTTAGAGGGACGAAATATGCAGGACTCCCGAAATGTCAGCAATGCATCAGGATACATCGCCCGATCTGAAGCTCGTGGATGAAAAACTGAAGAGCATATTAGAGGTAAACAACATGGTTTAATTCCTGATGAAGAACACCAAGAATAGCAAGAATAATGTGTGTATAATTTCCTACTTCAGGTATCTAGCACTTCGTTGAAAAAGAGGCGGGTGGTGGTCCAGCTATGCAACATTCTCGCCACACGTGGGGCCCGTCTGGCAGCAGCGGGCATCTTGGGGGTGTTGAAGAAAATGGGAAGGGATACTCCTTCCGAGGGTGGACAAAAGACGGTAATTGCCATGGATGGGGGTTTATACGAGCACTACACGGAGTATAGAAAGAGCTTACAGAACACGGTGGCTGAGTTACTCGGAGAGGAACACGCGTCGAGCATTGTATTCGAGCAATCAATCGACGGTTCAGGCATTGGTGCCGCTCTTCTTGCTGCCTCGCACTCACTTTATCTCGATCGGAAAGAATGATCTAAAGACCAACCATCTTTCTGGTATACTTTTCAGGTTTTCTTGTGTTTTTTATTGAGTTTGAACTTTAATTTCATTTTTGGGAGAAATAGTAGTAAAATTTTGGAACTTTTAATTGGATTCAAATATTTTCCTCTGCCATACTTTTATATGATGAATTGTCTCTTGATGACATTATTATTTAATCTCGTCTTTCATTTCGTTAGTTTTTATCGTAAGCTTACCATGAATCATGGGCTCAAAATCTCACATCAGTGACTTGTTTACATGACGAATCCTGTTTTCATCATAAGACTTAGTATGAAAGCGGTTTATATAATACTTTGCTACGATAAAAACATCAGACATGTGAAATTACACATGTAACCTTCAACTGTCACATTCTACACAACCCAGAAACATCACAATGTTATCATACAATTGATTCCTGAATACAAACAGGGGACCTTGAATAATATACATGAACTCATACCCAAGAAATAATATACTGTCGTCTGTCGAGACAGCGCGTTTCATGCTGTCGTATCAGAAGGAAGCTGCTGCTTCTTCCTCGATGCATCGACTCATGTCGCGAGTTGGGAGCTTTTCAAGACTCTCAACCTCTTAACAGTTGACACAAACATGCTGCAAGATTCAAGATTTATGTTATGGTGATTCAGAATATACAGAAAGGAATAATTAAAGGTTCTTTCTTACTGCCATGGGACATCCCCAACAAGCATTCTGTCCCCTTCATTGTCCTCATAAACAAGAGTATATTCCCTGTTTCCTAGTAAACCTTTAATGACTTTCCCTCCATCGCTTCGAGCTACAAAACAATCGAATCAGTTTACGCAAACGAGGATTGAGATCACAAACCAGACGAGGCGTAAAGAAGCTCACCAGCAACGAGGCCTCGAAAAAGCTCATCGACAGCAACTGAGAGCTTCTCATAACCATCATATGCCATAACATCCACCTTTCTTCCGATAGGAATACCATCCATGTTGATCTTCACAAACACAGTTTTCGGGCAATCTGAATCGGGGTCTTCGGGGGCTGGTTTCGAACAACTTCCGAGATTCTTGCGAAACGATCTCACCGGAGGCCATCCTACTAGTGCAGCTCTACAGTTTATCAACATAAGTTAGTTCAAATTCATTACAAAATCTCCATTATAAAACAGACAATAAAAGGCACCTTTCTTCCCCTGGAGGACCAAGTCTGAGTTCAAGCTTTTTCTCTTCTGAAACTCCATTGATGTTTTCTTCTGAGCTTTTGACAGCCCATTTTCTCTCTTTATTACAAGCCATTCTTATAATTGATTAGAAAAATCTTACAAGCTTAGAAGCTTAGAAAAGGAAAAGACAAAATTTGTCAGTTAATCTGAAGAGCCAAGAGAGAATTTTGAATACTTTGAAGAAGCACTTATCCTTGAGACAAAAAACAAGAACAACTCCCTCATATAAATACACACTCTTTCTCTCTCTTCTTCTACTTTTCTTACCAACTTTTAAAAAAAAAATTGAAAAATGGATTGAAAATGCTAGTTTAATGAGTTGTCCTTGTCTTTCCCAAGCCAGGAGAAATGAGGAGGGTTGCGGTAAGCATGTGACAGTCAGCGTAAAATTATCGAATTGCGTTTGTTTATTCTAGAAAATAGAGGAACAAATTTTCTTTGAAAAAAAAGTCTTGAGAATTTTTTGCTAATTTAGAGTCAAATTAGTAGGTTTATTGTTCCCTATATGTCTAGCAACTTGCCTTGCACGTTTGCATTTCATTTTGACTCTGCCTAACATATTTTTAATCTACCAACTTCAATTTCATTTCTATTTTGATAATTAATTTCCTTGCGAAATTATACCAAACATTTTATTTGAAATCGGTTTATGCTAGAAAGATAATATACTTCCTTAAATTTTTTTTTTTATAAAAATAGTACTCCCTCCGTCCCATTAATTTGTCCGAGTGAATCTCGACCGTCGGGATGAATCAAGCAAGAGGAGGCAACTCATGGTACGTTGTCAAATCAAAAGCGCAACTTGGGAGGCTGCGAAAGTCGTTGATCCAATGGTGCGACTTTAATTGGGCCTAGCAATTTTACATGTGTGGAATCTTTTCATGGAGATTTATTCACACTCCACTTGAAAAAAGATTAAAGCCCCTTGTCTCATCACATTATACAATATTAAAGATTTATAACAAAATAGTGTATAGTCAAATTGTCGTAATTCTAATTATTTTTTAATATTATTTTATCAGCGAGCCATGAACAATCTCATTATGTGACCTTGACGTATAAGCTAAGTTTTATTCTAAACACTTACAAGCGTTTGTCGTATACCTTTTAACACTTCTCCCTTCGGTCCAGACCACTCACATGGACGAGCTGCCTCCACTGATGTAATTGAATCCGACCGAAGGGAGCAACCGTCCAAACCTAGACCCCCGACGAACCTCGGCTCTTCGAGGGCCATCACAATAGTTCCTAGTAATTTAATTAGTCCTACATTCAATCATAACACCAATTCATGTTAATAATGCTTGTCAAATTCACTAAAAGAAATATTCTCTAAAGTGGGTAGCTAGGCATGTCACACCATAGAAAAATCAATCTATTCCATTTTGGTCCCATATGAACAACCCTACTAAAAGTGAGCTTGCTATATTCTTTTCATAATGATTTATATCATAGTAATAAAACTTGTGTTTTCCATGTCAAAGTCTATTCTTCTATCCATACGCGTAAAGCATCATTCCAATTGTTACGTATACGAATGAGATCACTGGTTTCAATTTTGATGTTCCACATCTTATTTCACTATATGGATGATTAACATGTATTATATTTTTATAATATTGAAAGCGACACGTATTAAAAATTCAGTAGAATGAAATACCAGTGAAATACAAAAAATGGAACACAAAAACGAACAGCAATGTAAAGTGGCTCATTAAAGTAGTCAAAGCTCAAAATTTAATAAAGCAAAAGTATTTGATAAGAACAAAATCCATCTTTTTGTATAAAAAGATCGACGATGTTACGAAGTAAGTTCGTTATAATATTTTTTATTAAGAAGTAATAAATAAACATTATTTATTCTTACATAATGTCCCTTTTTATAAACTTTCGGTCTAAAAATTATTATATTTTCTTTCTCAGCCATGATTAATTAGTACGTGTTTAAGAAAGTTAGAGTAGCTTTATTTGGATAATAATTACTTGCTACTTTTTGCAGAGAAAGTGGTGTAAATTATAATATATAATTAATTTGTTAATCATATTTTCCTCAACCATATATCTATATTGTTCCTAAGGGCAAGTCACAAAATTGACTTTAAACAAGATTCTCGTAAGTGAATGGTGGAATTGATCTTCGAATTAAAACATAAAAAAAAAAATAGATTGTGAAGTTTGCGAGCTTTTGTACGGGAACAAAATTTAGTTTGCACCTTCCAAATATAAATATGGAGTAATGATATAGAATTTGATGGTGCGGTAAATTTTTTATGGAATCAATTTACACAAAAACTTATATGCAATATTGCATACATGTATTTTAGTCATTCACATACATGTTCTTTATAAATACACCCACAAGTTTAATTCACACACATTTTTTATAAATACATCCACAAGATTAATTCACACACACATTTTTTATAAATACACCCACAAGCTTAATTCGCACACACATTTTTTATAAATGCACCCACTGACAGAAATTGAACATGATCGTCTTCTCCGAGCAGTTTTTGGTCACCTCAAACCGCGGTCGGACGCTGCAATTTACGATGACCTTAATCCTTAAATATTTTATATTTCTTTAAATATTCTTTAATACTAATTATTATGGGTCAATGTTATTTTGTATTACGTGCAATAATATATCTTACTACATGCAATAATATATGTTACTATATATTATAATGTGATTTAATTAATCAATAAAAAAAATATAAAAATATAAAGAATCAGTATTACTATATAAAATTGTGTTATTACTTCATGTAATAATTTGTTTTACTACATAAAAAATTATATGTTACTACATACTATAGTTTGAATTACTACATTGAATAGAACGTTTGTTACTATATGTAACCTTATCAAATAATTTAATATTTTTCGCATCATCCTACAATAAAACATTTTGTATTACAACATGATTATTGTGTTTACTACATTCGATAATATATGTTACTACATATTATAATGTGAGTTACTACATCAATAAAAACACTAGAAAAAACGTGTTACTAAATAAAAGAATTTGTATTATTATATAAATAGTTTGTGTTATTACTACATAAAATAATGTGTATTACTACATATTACAATTTGAATTACTACATTTAATATCCCACGTTCGACAATAAAATAAAAGATAAAAAAATCACAGAAACGAGTAAAATAAACGGATTAAAATTTTCGAATTAAGCTGTCAGTGGGTATATTTATAAAAAATGTGTGTGTGAATTAAGTTTGTTGGTGTATTTATAAAAAATGTGTGAGTGAATTAAGCTTGTGGGTGTATTTATAAAGAACATGTGTGTGAATAACTGAAATGTATATATGCAATATTTCATACAAGACTAGCCAATCAATTTATGGTATAAATCACTTGTACATTTTTGTATGTATAAATATTTTGTGGATGGATTTTATCTGATTTTGTATTCAAAACACTAATTTTGAAAAAAAAAAAAAAGTCAATTTTTTTTTAATAAACCAAACAAAATCGATGGCCATAATTGCCACTGTATTATCAACTAAACAATACAATGTTTACTTTGGAATTTAAATATTAGGTTTTGACTAAAAATCCTACACATATTTTACTTTGAAATTTAAAAATAATTCTTAAAAAATTACCACTATCAAATATATTTGTTCAACATAAATTTAAATTTATATAATATCACCCATCACTATAAATTTATAACCTCCTTCAATAATAATAATATAATAATTCATATAACAAATACAATTTCATTCAATCTTACACATACTTAGAAACACGTACTATAAAAATTAAATAAATAAGAAAAAAAATGCTAGGAGTTGAGAAAATGGGTTCCGTGAGGAATATGGCCTCCGCCACCTTGGCCGCCGAGATACGGTGCCGGATTCCATATTCCGTAGTCTTCCACCACCACGGTCGTCGTTGTTGTCGGCTGCTCCGCCGCCTGCTGGAATTTGAGCGACGGCAGCGCACGTGATGACACTCCGACCGCCACAAATATTGACATTATAGTTATCACTACCTTTAAACTCAACATAATTGGGTTTTTGTAATTAGAGATAATTGAAATTAAAACATAGATTAGTGGTTTTATATGAGATTTAAAATATGAGGAGGCTTTCATGCAGGACGAATGAACAGTGTCATGACACTAGTGTGGATTCATTAATATTTTTCACCGTCCAAATTTATTATACCCATTTTTTTATTTTAACAATGTAAAATTAAATTTTATATGTCCAAAATGACTTTAGTGTGGATTCATTAACACTTTCACAGACTAAATTCATTATACCCATTACCCATTTTTTTTATTTTAACAATGTAAAATTAAATTTTACCCATTTTTTTATTTTAACAATGTAAAATTAAATTTTACCCATTTTTTTATTTTAACAATGTAAAATTAAATTTTATATGTCCAAAATGACTTTAGTGTGGATTCATTAACACTTTCACCGACTAAATTCATTATACCCATTTTTTCCGTAGGAATGTAAAACTAAATTTTACTCCCTCCACTTTTAATTAAGTGTCATTTTAACAATTTTCAACAAATTAAGATATATAATCGGGGACAATTTTACCCTTCATTAATGATAACTAATTTTAATATTAAATTTATGTTTAGAAATTGAATGTGACAAATATTATATGTGATATTCATGTATACAATAATTAAGGTTTATTCACGATTTATGCTATATTACTATATTCAAAAGGAAAAAGGCTTAAATCAAGGTAAAGAAAATGGAGGGAGTATAATGTATAAGGGTAAAATTGTCAAAATTAAAGAAAAACGTGTAGAATGACACTTATTTTAAAAATATTAAAAAAGGTAAAGTGACACTTAATAAAAAACGGAGGGAGTATATGTCTAAAATGCCTTCAGTGTGGATTCTCATATGAATGTTAAAAGTAAATTATATATGTCCAAAATATTTGTATTCATTTGGGTGAGAAAGAAAAGTCGATTATCTTTTTTGTGACGGAGGGAGTTTTAATTTAATTTGCTTAGGTATGAAAGGTATAATGAAATTAATATTGTGGAATTTACCTAAAGTGAGTTTCTTAATAATATGAATGACAATTTAAGTACATATATAAGTGTGAATAACATTCTTTTTTAAAAAGATAATATGATTAATAAAATTGGACGAAAAGAGTAGTATATCGAAATACAACACGTGTTGATCGAACACATCATTTTGACAGTTATAGTATATAAAATTTTATGAGAAAAAAATTATTTACGTCCCGTAACTTTTACCTTTTTTTAAAAACGTTTCAAAATAGTTAAAATTTTAATTTACGTTCCATAACTTTTTCAATTGCTTAATTTACGTCCAATTTTCACTGAAAATTCCCAAATTTATGTAAATGAGACGTAAATTGAGCAATTAAAGAAGTTATGAGACGTAAATTAAAATTTTAACTATTTTGGGACGTTATGCGAAAAAGATAAAAATATTCAACAAATGTTTCACTATGAAATTAAATTAATGTAATTTATATAATACAATCAAATAAAAAAACAATTCATTTATTCATAAATTAATTATTCATAAATTAACTTATTTTAATATAAAAAAATAATTCATTTATTCATAAATTAATTATTATAAAAATCAATTAACTTAACTAATTTATTATTAAAAAAATTATTAACTTACCTAATTAGAAAAAAATCATTTTCTTTATAATAATTTGGGTCGCTAAAATTGGACGTAAATTAAGTAATTGAAAAAATTATGGAACGTAAATTAAAATTTTAACTATTTTGAAACGTTTTTCAAAAAAGATAAAAGTTACTGGATGTAAATAATTTTTTTCTCTCTTTACTTGGATTTCCATATATGAAAGACATCATTTTTGCACACAGACAATCTTTTTCTTCTATGTGTGCACACACAAACTTGGGACCTTCTATATGTAGTTAGGATGTCGTAACGTGTCGTAATGACTACCGTAGTCAGTTAATGTAAGCCATTAAAAATCTAATCTAAAGATTTAGATTTGATTTCCATATATGAAAGACATCATTTTTGCACACAGACAATCTTTTTCTTCTATGTGTGCACACACAAACTTGGGACCTTCTATATGTAGTTAGGGTGTCGTAACGTGTCGTAATGACTACCGTAGTCAGTTAATGTAAGCCATTAAAAATCTAATCTAAAGATTTAGATTTGATTTCCATATATGAAATACATCATTTTTGCACACAGACAGTCTTTTTCTTCTATGTGTGCACACACAAACTTGGGACCTTCTATATGTAGTTAGGGTGTCGTAACGTGTCGTAATAACTACCGTAGTCAGTTAATGTAAGCCATTAAAAATCTAATCTAAAGATTTAGATTTGATGACCTGTTACCTTTTGTAAATTTTACGATATGTATTGTTGTAATATGTCGTAATATGTCGTAATGTGTGATAAATTTGTATTTTCTATTAAATTAAATTAATTAAAATATATTATTGTAAATTTACATTTTTATCCTTATACAATAAAATAATTTATTATATTTTTGTTAATTTAATTAAAATATGTAATGTTAAAATTACATATTTACCCTTATGATATTAATAAAATTAATAACAAAAAATAAATCGAATCAATTTATTAACAATAAAACAAACCAAATAAGTGAGAAAAACTCATTCTTGTTTCAAACCTCCTAATGACGATTGAGAGCTTCAAATTAAATCAATTTGGGGAGAAATAAGTCATTCTCAAACATCTTAAGAATTGTGCCGACTAATTGGAATTGGGGAAGAAAAAAGGGTGATACTTGGGTACACTCGCATGTACCGTACCCCTTATTTTAATTTTAATTATTTATTTATATTTTATCTGCACCCATTAATTTAATGAGTTCACCCCCAAATTATATTTTTACAGCAGTTATTTACACACTCATTTTATGAGTTCACCCCCACATCATTTTTTTTACAACAATTATCTACACCCGCTAATTTTATGAGTTCACCCCAAATCATTTTTTATCATAGTTATCTGCACCCATTCATTTTATGATTTCACCCCCAAATCATTTCTTTTTTACAACGGTTGTCTACACCCGCTCATTTTATGAGTTCACCCCAAAATTATTTTTTTACCAAATTTTTCTGAATCCGCTCATTTTATGAGTTCACCCCAAATTATTTTTATACCACAGTTATCTGCACCCGCTCATTTTATGAGTTCACCCCAAAATATTTTTTAAAAAATAATTACATTTAAAAGACTATATTATTTTTTTATTAATTAACACAAAATATAATAAAATCAACCCTAATTTATACATTTACAATCTACAGCCGAGTCATTGCCGAGTTACCGTCGATTCACCACCAAATCACACATATTTTTAGAAAAAAAAAATCGTAAAAACATAATTAAAAAAAACTATCGAGATTAGGCACAAATTCCGAATTTTTTTATTTTCAATTTTTCTTCCAATTTTCAATTTTTATTCCAAACTTTTTATTTAAAAATGGAGAATACACGTGCAAAAAATGGAAAAGAAAGACTGAAATATTTAAAAAGGAAAAGAAAAAGAAAAAAAAAACAAGGAAATAAAAAATTTGGGAAAAAAAATTGAAAATGGGAAGAAAAAAGAAAAAGAGGAGGGGGAAGAAAAATTAAAAAGAAAAAAATCGAGATTTGTGGCTAATTTCAATAGTTTTTTATTAATTATATTTTAACGTTTTTTTTAAAATATGGGTGATTTGGTGGTGAATCGATTTTTTAGAGTTTATTTTATTATATTTTGTGTAAAATAATAAAAGGATAATATAGTCTTTTAAATATGATTATTTTTTTTAAAATATTTTAGGGTGCACTCATAAAATGTGCGAGTGCAGATAACCGTGGTAAAACAATAATTTGGGGGTGAACTCATAAAATGAGCGAGTGCAGATAATTGTGGTAAAAAATAATTTGGGGGTGAACTCATAGAATGAGCGGGTGTAGATAACTAATGTAAAAAAGAAATGATTTGGGGGTGAACTCATTAAATAAGCGGGTGCAGATAACTGTAGTAAAAACATGAGTTGGGGGTGAATTCATTAAATTAGCGGGTGCAGATAATTGTAGTAAAAATATGATTAGGGGGTGCACTCATTAAATTAGTGGGTGCAGGTAAAATATAAATAAAATTTAAAAAGAAAGGGTAGAACAGTAACTTTACTTAATATATATATATATATATTAAAAATAATTTAAATAAAAGAAGGGTAATATAGTAAATAATAAAATATAATTTAAAAAATAATATAAATAACTTAAACTTGTATAATAGGTAGCAGGTCGTTACGACGTTTACGACGCCACGTGACGCGATTCGATAAAGTGACTATATAGTCAATTCGTAAAATGTGACTGCCGTAAGAATTGCCCCACAAACTTTAATCTCTCTTTCTCCATTTCAATTTCCATATACCACAAACAAAGATAAAAAGTGTATCGAAAATCAGTCACAAGAAACTATGGGGATGTTTATTTTTTGTTTTAAAAATCAGGTTTTAGATTTCAAGATTCAAAACTCATTTACCTTCGGGATTTAAAAACCGATTTTATCCACTCAAAATCACCCCTATCAAACATATTGATTTGACATAAAGTTATATCAATATAATATTACTCCAATCATTATATTCTTTCCAAAGAATAATATAATAATATAATAATACAATAATATACTGTAATACATTTAATCATTACACAATCAACTAATCATTATAATTTCACCAAATAATAATATAATAATACAAACGCATTCAATCTTACAATTTAATTTGACGTAGAGTTAAATCCTCCACTATTCCAAAACTTAAAATAAACACTCATATTACTATTTATCGAAATTTAAAAAACCAGAATTTCAAAAATCCGATTTTTAAAACCACCCAAAGCAAACACCCCCTAAAAGATTCAAGAAAGGATCAGATTAATTATTCTAGGCATAACCGCATAAGAAAGCAAAATCGAAATTAACATATTATAAATATGAAATGAAGTTGCATAGAAACAGTTATTAGAGAGTATATCAAGGACACAAGTAGAATTTTTTTTTTTTGACGCCACCTCACAATATTCATATATTTACATAAAATGTAATAATATAGCTTACTCCATCAAACAAGAAAAAAGCTTGGCTCCAAAAAATTAAAGGAAACGAGTTGTTTCATTTTTCTAATTTTTTTTCGAAAAACAAAAAATACACTACACCTCCGTTCCACAACTTGCATTTTTTTTCTTAAAAAGTGTGTTCATTTTGAGGTGCAAACACTGATGAAACAGGAGAAAGAATGCGTCAAAAGATGAACAACCTTAAATCAAAATCGATCTGTTTATCACAAATTCCCATACACAAAGAATTCAGATGCCAAAAAATCAAATAGCAGTCACTTAAACCCAAACCCTATCAATATTTCAGTTTTAATTCCAAGAACAATTACGGGAACGGGTGCTCTCCATTTCTAAATCTAAATTATGAAACATTGGATATAATGAAGGGTGAAGATTTAAAGAAATTACAGATTTAAAAATGGGGAGGATATGTTCTAGAACAATTACACCTCATAGATTACTATTAAAAATATATATATACACAAATTTGAAATCACAACATCCCCCAAAAATAAAAGTCAATAAATCAAAGAAACATAACTCAAAAACGAGAAAAAGAGTGTCAGCATATATATATATATATATATATATTTGAAGACTTTCTCCATTAATATATATAAAACCCCACAGTAGTTATAATAATTATTATAAAAAAACTACATATATGCATGTTTGAAGAAAATTAATTAAAGAGAAATAACTGGTAATGGTATTGTCGAATTATGTTCAATCATCGTTATGAAATAGATATAAAAGGAAATAGATAAACAAGGAAATAAAAGATTGCTACCTATAATATATTATATTATTTCTATAATACCTATAATATTATTCCTACAAGGAAAAATATATTATACTATTCCTATAATATATTATTCTATTATACTCCCTCCGTTTTTTTTATAAGATGTTTTAGAAAAATTTATTTGACAAATATACCCTTAGATAATAAAGAAGGTTTTTAATTACATTAATTTCATTCCATAATACACATTAAATTTCAATTCTTTCCAAAGTTAAGGGAGGGCATAATTGGAATAAACATTGTAAAAAACCTAAAACATCTTATATTTATGCACAAGAAAAAAAATCTAAAACATCTTATTAAAAAAAACGGAGGGAGTATTGTCTAATACTCCGGTTAAGAATGTAAATGAACACGAGCTTGGTACGCAACAATCTGAAGCGATTTTGAGTTAGAAGCTTTGTGAATTTGTGAAGACATCCGTAAAACAGTGCACGTTTGTTGTCATAGAGCAGGAGAAATAACGGAAATTATTCGAAATCACCAAATAGGACATGCCAAGACGCACAAAAGCGGAAAACAAATAGATCGAAACACCGAAATCCTTTAAAGGACGAACGATTTCAAAAAATCAGGCAAGAAACACTTACAATTGTATCGAAAGCAGTTGATTCACAAAAATAGGGAGGAGGAGAATCAGTATTAAATAATCACTATATATAAAGAGAATTAAAAAAACTCATCGATCGAGCACCAAACATCTAGTAAAGGAGAATCGTAATATACAGATCATCCAAAACACAAATTAGCTAGAAATTATAAGAGTGAAATTAATAATTAATTTCTAAAATCCAATCAATTAACATAGTACGTACTATTGCCAACAATTAAAATTAAACCAACTAGAGTACTGAACCCTAATTAAGATTATGTAATATCCAAGATAATATTAAAAATATATATATATATATGAAACCCTAATTAATTAAGTAAATTAATTAAATCTGTACCACTTATAAGAAGTTGGTTCAATTAAATTTGGGCTTGTCCGAAGTCGTAAGCACTCCATAATTGGTTGACAAACGTATCATCCTCCTCCATTAGAGCAGCGGAAGTGGAATTAGTACGTAAAACCATGAGATTATCAGCCTGTTGAGTAACTTTCTTTCTCAACTCTTCCAACGCCGCCAAGTACTGCTCCAACTCCTCCACTTGTTTCCCTTCAACGCTTTCATTCCACCACAAACCCTGATCGGCGGAGGAGTTGGAGTACTCCTCCGCCCTCTTCGCCTTCTCGATCGCCTCCCTCCTCCGCTTCTTCTCGACGTCCAACTCCTTCGAAACATGGGAGTAGTGCTCGTTGTAATCCCCCATGTTGGGCACCACCGCAGACGGGACGTCGACTGCTACGTCAGTGCCACTGAGGTAGCGGTCCACAACAGCGTCTGCGGTCGGATGGCCGAAGGAGAAGACGCGCTTGCCCTGCGAGTGGACGATAATCGCGACTTGGGCGCCACTGAGAATGCATAGTTCACTCGCTTTCTTGAATAATCCCACGCGCCTTTTGCAGAATGTCACTTGGCGGTTGCTTTGCTCCTCTATTTTCTTGATTTCAATCTTTCTTCGTCCCTGACTTTTCCTCTTCTTCACGCTTCCACCCTCTTTCATCATCTCCATGTTTTTTTTTTTTTTTTCTTTTTGTGAGAGAAGAATTTTTGTGAGAGAAGAAGATTCGATCTATTAATATATATAGATATGTAGAAGGTAGCCCTGTAATTAAGAATGGACGGACAAAGATTTACGCAAAAAATTTTTTAGTAATTAAATTTATGGAAAGATTTAGGTAGATTTTTGAACAATATGGACAAAGATTTTAGGCAGATTTTATGTTAAATAAAGTAATAAAATCTTGTAAATAGAGTAATAAAATACTGTCATAATTGTATTTACCTTTTGTAATTATCTTTCCTAAAATCATATAATTAGAAATCATGTAATTAGACTATGATATAATTGTCTCGATCTATAAATACAATTGTCTTCACTACACCTACAAACCCTAACCCTAAATCTCCCTGTCCCCCTCGTTAATTTAGTTTGCACCTTCAAAATATAAATACAGAGTAATGATATAGAATTTAATGGTGCTGGTAGATTTTTTATGGAACCAATTTATAGATATAAATTATTTGTACATTTTAGTATGTATAAATATTTTAAAAAATGAATAGATTTTATCTAATTTATATTAAAATTGTATATATACGTTTTCATATATATAATTATATTTCATGACAAAACTCTAATTAATTTAATTTGAAAAAAAAAAGTCAAATTTAATTCCATTCCACAATTTTATTTTATTTTGAAACAAACCAAACAAAATCGATGGCCATAATTGTCACTGTATTATGAACTAAACAATAACAATTATATACAATATCCATGTTTACTTTGGAATTTAAACATTAGGTTTTGTGTTTTAAAATCCTACACATATTTTATTTGGATACACTACTAGAATAATGGTATTTCTTGACATTTATAATTGTATTTATAAATCACTTTTCAATACATTTTATTTATGATGACATTTCTTTAAAGTGTCATCTAAGTTAATGTAATAGATAGGTATCAATGTATTAATACATTCTTAAATGTCATGAATATGTAGTTTAACCTACACTTAATTAATCATATAAATTGTTAATATTAATTAATAGTGCAATATTAAATGTCAGGACAAATTATTATTAAAATTATTTTTAATTATCATCAATTTTCTATTTTAATTAATACTACATTATTAAATGTCAAGATACATTCATTTTAAAACCCATTTAATATTCCCGTAAAAAATATTCATTTATTATTATTTTGTAATATTAATTAATAATACATACTTTAGTGTAATGATAGTTTCATTTATATATATTAATTTTAGTTAGATTAATAACAATAATAAGAATATATAATAATATTAAAACAATAAATAGTAAATTAAAAAATATTCTTACACATGAAATAATATTGAAAATCACAATAAATTAAACACACATTTTACTTAGACATGAATACTTGATAATATTTTGTGAAATTACATCAAATAAATTCTACAAAATTGTCAATATAATCTTTGGCCAAGTCATTTCTAGAAGAAAAAAAATGAAATTCTAAATTGAGGCTCTTTAACCCTAAAATCTTTAGGAATAACTAATCAATTGATCTCCATCCTTGAAAAAATCCAGATATTCTCGCTCTTACCTATAAAAACACAAATTTTATCATAAGTTCAAGATATTGTAGAAACATAATTTGAGGACATAAAATTAATGGTAAATTGAAACAAGAAGATTTTCCATCAATTGAACAAAAATTTTCATTTCTTGCCATTTTTTCGTCCCTCAATGTTTTTAGGCAGATTTTTTAACAATTAATACGTATGTGGACAAAGATTTAGGCAGATTTTATAAATTTTCAATTTCTCCCAGTAAAATTAAATAAAGTAATAAAATCTTGTAAATAGAGTAATAAAATACTAACAAAGGAATAAGTAACATTCTTTGTATATATAATTGTATTTACCTTCTATAATTATCTTTTCTAAAATTATGTAATTAGGTTATGATATAATTGTCTTTTCTAGCTAATTATATTTCCTAAAATCATGCAATTAGATTATGATATAATTGTCTATATTGCCGGTTATACGAACGGGCTCAGACTCGTGTGGGATTCTATCAGGATGTAGTGGAGATAACATAACATTAAGATGGGTAGCACTTCACCCCTATTGTTCTCCACTCTCCAATCTCTTGTTTACATCGCGTCTTGTCGTTAATGGAGAGGGTGACTCAATATATAGAAGGCTACCAAGAACTAGGGCATCAACAAGTTGGGCCCTTGTGTGTAGGCCCAATGGCCAAAACCACACTTGGGCTAAAACCCAACAATTCTCCACCTTTTTGGCCATCCCCGACTACAATCCACAATCCACAAACAATTTTGTCATCATCGCCCAACCCACTTCCATGTACCTGCAAAAGACAACACACAAAGAAAACACAAAGATTGTCTACGTACGTAAAAGTTAGTTCACAAAGAAAAACTCACAAAGACAATGCTCCACCTCACTTGAAGCATTCACAAAGACTCGCACAAAGACACAAAGGCACACAAAGACAAGCTCCACCTCACTCGGAGCATTCACAAAGGGAAACACAAAGGCACACAAAGACATAGCTCACAAAGACAAAATCACTCCACCTTACTGGAAATGATCTCCAAACACCAAGAAGCAATCAATCATTCATAATCACACAAAGAGAAGAATGCATTGACAAAGCACACACAACACATGCATAAAATAACAATAAATGCAAAATAAGCTATCATGCATAAAATAACAATAAATGCAAAGAGAAGAATCCACTACATCCCGATAGAATCCCACACGAGTCTGAGCCCGTTCGTATAACCCGCGAGTACGTGTGGCGGCCGGCGACACCGAAACCCAACATATATAAATTCAATTGTCTTCACACTCGCCAATTCAACGGTGCGCATATATCATTGTTCACATGGTATCAGACTAAACACTACATTTACAAACCCTAACCCTAAATCTCCTTCTCCCTCTCTACCGTCGTCGTCGTCTCCGACTTTTACCTTTTCGTCAAGCCTGTCCGGCCCCTAGGAGCTTCAACCCACATGACTTTCCAGTCCCTCACACCTGGACTCCCCCGCACCTTATTCTGTTAATGGTAAAGTCATTGTTGGTAACGGTAATTCCTTACTGATCTCTCAGGTTGGGTCGCATTCGGTCTATAAGGATCTTGGTCTTCTGGATGTTCTTGTTGTTCCCCATATCACCAAGAATCTTTTGTCTATTAGCAAGCTAACCTCTGATATTTCAGTTGATGTTTGCTTCTCTAATAAATCGTCTGTCATTCAGAATCCAGCTACCAAGAGGGTGGTGGCTCAGGGCCGTTGTGAACCGGGAATGTACGTGTTGGAACGAGCACTCCCGACTTTGGTAGCTGATTTGAAGCCGCCTGATGTTGCTCGTGCTTCCTTTGATCGTTGGTATTCCCGTAGGGAGGGGCATGTCCCATTTAGTGTTATTAAGAACTTAGATAGATTAGGGCATCTATTTGTTAGTTCGATTTTGCCAAATCCAAATGTTTGTACTCTTTGCCAGTTGGCCAAGAGTAAACGATTATCTTTCAATATTAATAAAAAACGTGCTTCTTCAATTCTTGAGTTGGTTCATTGCGATCTCTGGGGTCTTGCCCCTGTTACTGCCACTTCTGATTTCCGTTATTATGCTGTATTTGTCGATGATCACTCTCGCTTATCTTGGTTGTATCCTCTCCGTGCCAAGTCAGATTTTTTTGCAACCTGGTCGCGTTTCACAAGTTTGTATGCACCCAGTTCTCTTCGGCCATAAAGATTTTTCAAAGTGATGGTGGTACAGAATTCGTCAACAAAGTTGTTCGTAGTTTTATGGCCGAGCATGGCATACTGCATCGTGTGTCATGCCCATACACTCCTCAGCAGAATGGTCGCGCTGAGCGAAAACATCGACACATAACTGAAACTGGACTCTCTATGCTCTTTCATGCTTGTGCCCAATCGGAATTTTGGTTTGATTCATTTGCCACCGTTGTTCATCTTATTAATCGGACCCCGTCCTCGGTCTTGGGCGGTTTATCTCCATTTGAGGTCATGTTCGGCCCTGTGCCCCTTTATGGAAATCTCAAAACCTTTGGTTGTCGAGTGTTCCCTTACCTCAGAGACTATGCCTTGAACAAGCTGTCTCCTCGCAGTCGACCATGTATCTTATTGGGTTACAATAGCCAGCATAAGGGTTTTCGGTGTCTTAATCCTTGTTCGTCCAAAACCTTTATTACTCGCCATGCTATATTTGATGAAGAGTGCTTCCCCTTTTCAGGTTCTGCTCGGCCCATGCCGACCAGTACAGTGGTCTCATCTTTTTTGGATGCCGAGCTCGATTCATCACTTGGTCCCCCACCTGGGTCCATTCCTCCCACTTCGACCATGCCCTGCTCGGCATGCACATCTGACCCTGGCGAGGAGACCCTTCCTCTTCCAGCCGTTATTGCAGAGCCACCTGGCCCACCTGAACCGGCCGAGCAATCCCTGCCGACCATTCATCCTCCACTACAGCGACCACGTTCTAACCACCAAATGGTTACGCGAGCAAAATCTAGAATCTTCAAGCCAAAGTATCCACTAAACTTGGCCTCCACTGCCTTGCTTAGTGCTCTTACTGCCTCCTCGGAACCCTGTGGTTTCAAATCTGCTGCCAAGTCCTCTGAATGGTTGGCCGCTATGCAGAAAGAAATTGATGCCCTGCGAGTTAACAAAACTTGAGATCTTGTTCATCTAATCTGATGGTTCCATTGAGCGGCACAAGACCAGATTGGTCGCTCAAGGCTTTACCCAAATCCCTGGCACAAATTTCTCTCACACCTTCAGTCCAGTTGTTAAGGCGACCACATTCCGTGTTATCTTGACACTCTCTGTTCGCTTCAACTGGCCCCTCCATCAGTTAGATGTCAAGAATGCCTTCCTCAATGGTTATCTCCAGAAATCAGTTTTCATGGTCAAACCTCCTGGTTTTGTTGATCCTCGGCTCCTTACCCATGGTAATTGAAAGATGATGATGAACAATATATTTTTTTAACAATTTGTTAATTTAATTGTTTTTCATTTTTATTATATAATTTTTAATTTGATATTAGTTCGTACAAAAATATGTGGACCCACTTTGTGTAATACTTAGATAAATTTTTATATTTATTTGATTACGTTAAAATAAATAATTTTATAATACTTATATTGTAATTATAATTTTTTTTCTAATTAGGTAAGTTAATAATTTTTCTAATAATGAATTAGGTAAGTTAATTGATTTTTACAATAATTAATTTATGAATAAATGAATTATTTGTTTATATTAAAATAAGTTAATTTATATATGAATAAATGAATTATTTTTTTATTTGATTGTATTATATAAACTACATTAATTTAATTTTATAGTGAATTGTACACATTTGTTGAATATTTTTATCTTTTTTGCACAACGTCCCAAAATAGTTAAAATTTTAATTTACGTCTCATAACTTCTTTAATTGCTCAATTTACGTCTCATTTACATAAATTTGGGGATTTTCAGTTAAAATTGGACGTAAATTAAGCAATTGAAAAAGTTTTGAGACGTAAATTAAAATTTTAACTATTTTTGAATATTTTTTAAAAAAGGTAAAAGTTAGACACGTAAATAATTTTTTTCTCAAAATTTTATACTCCAGTATTCATCTTCTTCGTACAAAAGTTGATAATTTGACTTATTGTTTTGCTAACTTGGATGTGTAGATCCTTTCCAAACTTTCATTATTGAGTAGATCTGTGATTATTGTGAATGACTTTTTTTTTTTTTTTTCAGTTTTTTAAGTTATGAACGTTTTTCGAAATTAAAAAAAAAAAAAGCAACATACATTACATTATTGCATTTAAATGTGACTAATTTTTACGTAGTTTAGTTTTTTATTTATTAAAATAGATGCAATTGGCAAACTCCATGTCATATTATTACAATTCTTGAAGAAAAGATTCAATCTTTATGAATCAAACCATTAAAAAATCGAGAAAAATATTTTAGCTAAAAAAAAGAATTTAAAACCGGATCCAAAATGTCCCCACAAGAGATAAATGAGAGGCAGTTAATGGCCAAGCAGATGAAGGCTTGCAGCTACCCACCAATCATGTTCGATTACACGTCAATTTATTCGGATAATTCTCTAAATTCAAGAAATAAGAAAATATAGAAAAGAATCTCAAAAACCCCACTTTCAAGAACGGTGTAATTTCTTGATTCTGTACCAGAAACAGTGTTGTCAAATATTTGTCAAAACCCTTTTCAAGAATTTGATGGGTGTTTTCAGTGATCATTCAGTGGGTTTCTTGAACTGAAAATGAGGGATTAGCAGGAATTAAGGTTTGATTTGATTGAAGTTTAGTAGATAAGAATGTTGCCTGTATCTTCAGCAACCACCAGCTGCTCCTGCCATGGCCAGGTAAAGTAATTCAAGAATCTTTTTTGTATTTAAATGGGGTATTTACTGTTTTGTACTATTTGGTTGCTCAATGTGAAATATGACGGGATTTTGTCATGTTTTTGAATGTATGATGCATTGTGTTACTTAGAATTTATTCTGCATTGATTCTGCAGATTCCTATATATGGGGGTTTGAAATCTGTTTCTTGGAAGGCATTTGATTGCTACACTTTGAACAAAGTTAAGAAAATTTCGAATTGCTCTAAGAGAAGTCCTGTGGCATGTTTTTACTCGAATTATGGTGAACAATGTAGCTCAATAGACATTAATCAGAGCTCTCTTACTGGGGTCAGTTATGAATCAAACAGTTTAGGGCCAAACTTAATCTTTGTAGATAGCTCGATTGATTCCACTTCGGTGTCTGAATCGTTGAACAGAACAAGTGTTTCTGATATTGTTGCTCAAGTGAACGGATCGTTTGCTGATACGATCAATGGAGGAGAAAGTGTTTTGAACAAGTCGTTAGATACTATCAACTCGTCCTTGAACGAAGCTATTAGTAGTGCTAATGAAGTTGTAGATAATGTCATTAATGACATCTACAGTTTTCTTAGTAAAACTGGAGAAACAGCTGGTGATAAGTTGAGTGGTTTCTCTGGTACACTGAAGAAGGGATCAGGTACAGCAGGGTCCGTTGCAGTCGATGTGTTGAGGAGAGCAGTTGTAACAGTCGAGGATGTTGTAGCATTTGGGGCCAAAAGTGTCGGGTACGGTTATGGTTTTGCTAAGGATTTTCTCCCAAAAGAATTCCAAGATGCACTTAGTTCATCTGAAGGACGTGTTGTCGAAGTATTGGGGCCTGTTGGGAATGCTTTTCAAAAGGTATATTCAATATTTTTTTAATTGAATTTTAGAATTTCAAATGTTTTAACTTAGACATTGCTTGTTTCATCTTGAATTATTTGTCCCCTGCTTTTACAATTGAAACAGTGTGGCGATTATGAGTCTTTTACAGATCTTAGAGTTAATTGTTTGCTTACACGTCTCCCGTATTGTTATGTAAAGGTTTACATTGCTTTGGGGGGATTTGAAGAAAGCATTGGCTTGGACCCAAACGATCCACTTATTCCAGTTTTTCTTTTTCTTGGAGTTTCAGCTGTTTTGTGGTATAAATTTTCTTGTTTCTTTGTTCATCTTGGTTTAGGTTACTGTTGAAAACTCGAAAATGATTCTTGTGTTTTTTGCTTCCTTTAAAATGTAAATTACATTTTTCATCAGATTTGTGCAGGGGTTCTTTTAGGGTGTTGAAATATAGTGGATATGCTGGAGATTTATCTCCTCAGTCAACTTTTGAGCTCTTACGCGGGAACGAGAGTGCTGTTCTTATTGACATAAGACCCGAGGCAAGAGACTGTAGATCTTTCTTGCATTTTCTTTGGTGGAACTTTGATTAATTTCAATACTACGTATCATTTTGCAAGTTTGTTGTACTAGTTTTATTTTACTTTATTAAAAATTTGTGATATACTGACTATTTCTCGTTGCATCACCTATGGATGTGAAGAATCTCAGGGATAGAGATGGTGTTCCTGATCTTCGAAGGAATGCTCGGTATCGATATGTCAGTTTAACACTACCTGAGGTTGTCAATCCTTTAACCAGTAGACAGTTTGTTTTCTTAACCTTGTCTTTGAAGTTTATGGAAAAAAGAGGTCAACGACATAAACAAATCGTAAAGTTAGCTTAGTTAGTTTCTTTATGGTATATGAATTTGCAGGTTAATGGCTCTGTAAAAAAGCTGCTAAAGGGAGGAAGAGACATTGAGGACTCGTTGCTTGCTGCTGTAATTCGTGACCTTAAAATTGTGGAAGTAAGAAATTCATTTTTAAACATGTTTTCCCATGCTTCCCTTTGCATTTGGAATTCCCCTTCCCGTGTTTATGGGAAGGGTCGTATCTTATTGCATTTTCATAAGTAAGCATAGTAACGAAATGCAAAGATGTTTCGTGTTAAGTGTTTGTGATCCTACTAAATTTTGGATGTCAAGAAGTGATGCCTCAAATGGATTTCATATCTATAGGACAGATCGAAGGTTTTAGTCATGGATGCTGATGGCACTCGTTCCAAGAGCGTTGCAAGATCACTGAAGAAGCTTGGAACTAAGGCAAGTGTGAGCAAGACAAGTCACAAACTAGTAATTTCAGAAATTACTATTTTGTTAATCTCCAGCATGAATACTAAAAATGTTCATCCATATTGGGAATAGATAATAGATGTAGGCTAAAGAAGTATATCAAGCTTTTTTCGGTTAAAAATTTGTGTACGTGACGAGTAGAAAGAAGGTGGCTTTAGTTCAATTTATTGACTTTTTTTTTCTGGCAATTTTCCATAAGATAGAGACCGTATCAAGTAGAAGGTGGCTTTCGATCTTGGGTGAAAGAAGGGTGCCGCGTTAAAGAGCTAAAACCTGAGACAACACTTACAATACTCAACGAGGTATGCTTTTTTAGCTGTTTTTGAGGCTCGTTTGTTGTATAGAATTCTTAGACATGTTAGTTTGAATGTTTTACTAGTATCTTTTATGTTTTTCATAGGAAGCTGAAGCTATCTTGGAGGAATTTAATCCAACCCCACTGAAAGTTATTGGTGTTGGTGTGGTATGTCTCTCTTCTCGTATATTATTTGTTACCTTCCCATTCCCCTTTTTTACTACTTTTGAATCGTACAACGAGGTATGAACATGTTAAATCTGGACTGCTTTTGGAATTTGTGACTGCAACTTCAAGTTCATATCTGAATCAATTTCATGGACCTCCTTTAGAGTCTTTGTACACTCATAATGATTTCAACGCGTATATGTTTGTTTGCTCGGACTAACTTTTAAACGTGAATTTCCATGGACAGGGTGTAGCTGCAGCAGCTTATTCATTATTAGGTAAATGCTTACACTGTTTCTTATCTTTCACCACTAGAAACTTTGGTTGTTTATGAGAATTACATTGATGCAAATCGCCATGTTTGTTTATCCTCGACTGTGACCTTTTTCTTCTAACTCTACGAGTGCATATGTTTTTTGTAGAGTGGGAAACGACGCTACAATTCATTGGTGTTATTGGTCTTGGCCAGGTAATTAGACGATCTTGTGTCTTCGAAGAATTCATTTTAACGCTTTTAAGCATATTTGAGAGAATAAATGTGTAGTCGGAAAAGTGTGCTGTTCGCCCTTTCTCATTTTTCGTACTGGGCAGACTATATTCCGGCGAATTACTTCTTACCAGGAGGCAGAAGATGTTAAGCAAGATTTGAGGTACAAATTATGTTGATCATTCAGGATTTCATATGCATGTTTTTCATGAAAGATATTGAAACAGTTTCAAATGTACTGTATCTGCCTTAGGCTTCTGCTAGCTCCGGTTGCACTAGGAAGACAGGCGTTTTCGTGGGCTGCCGGGAAGTTAGAAACAAATGGACTACCGACGTCCCCTTCATCGTCGGACGTCCAAAGCAGGGTACTACAAGCTGCTGCAAAGTTGGAATCTCAACCTGATTTGCCTCAACCTGCCAATGAGGAAGTAAATAGCAGTGTATCTGAAGCATAGCAGCTTTTCTTACATGAGAAACTATCTGTAAAACTCTTTTTCTTTCTGTCCTAAAATAAATAAAACTGATGTGTGAATAATCCTACAGTATTTGATTTCTCTACTTTCAGTAGTTGATGTATGAAAAAATAAATACTAATACCGTACCAAAAATTTCAATATGAAAAATTGTACACCGTACCAAAAATGCAGTATACCGTATCATACTGAATTTTATGTACAAATCAATTTTTTTTTTGAGCGTAAAATGGTAAATATTATTAGCTCAAAAAATGATAGCCCAAACGGACTACGCACTCCTTACATCACTACATGCCTCCTACGTCCACCCCTCAGGTTTTCGGGTAAAAAACCACGGTGGTAAACCCACTCGTGGAAAACCGTAAAACCCTCATGCGAGGCAAAACCCACCAAAGTTTAAGTTTCAAATGTTCACAATTACATCCACTTGGCTTTAACATTGCCATCCCCATACACTTTAGCAAAAACCCTAATACTCTATGCCTTTTACATATGTAAACATCAATTTCCAGCCTACACTTTGACATGATGAACATCACTTCCAGATTCTACCCCGAACCAGAATTCGACCGGATTCACTAACTCGGCCAGATGGACACCACTTCCAGCTTCTTCTACGAACAGGAGCTCGGCCAAATTTACTAACTCGGACACCCCTTCCAGATTCTGCCCCGAACAAGAGCTCGGCCGTTTCGACCAATTTCGACCCCTTGCACGCCTCCATTATCCTGCCAAAAAAATAAACGCAAACAGCAACGCAGCCCATCCCATAATGCAATGTAAACAAAAGCACCATGAAATGTAACGTACCATATAGGTAACACTGGTCAAATTACAGACCAGTATATGCATGTATGTTCTTAATGTTGCATCCATATCGAAGGATACTCAACTTCACAGCCTTCACAATGCCATCCACCGTTGTCCTCACCCCTTCATGCACATGTGCATTTCGAGCCTTCCATATAAGGTAAATAACCGAACAAACCGCAAGCCTTGCCACCTCTTTATGGCCCCTCTTCAACCTCCTACTTCTCCAAATATCATCAAATAGCTCATCCACGCCTCTAACCTCATTAGTCCAGCCTATCCACTTCCATATCCTCCCCCAAATAGCCCTTGCAAAATAGCACCACACCTCTAGCCTCATTAGTCCAGCCTATCCACTTCCATATCCTCCCCCAAATAGCCCTTGCAAAATAGCACCGAAACATGAGATGAGATGTGTAACCGATTCTTCATAATTGACACACCAATTGCAGCCCCTATCATCATCAATGAAGAATTGTGTGTCTTTAGTCGCCAATCTCCCCCTCACCACAAGCCAAGCAATTATGGAATATTTAGGAGGGAGCATTAGGAGGAATGCTCCCCTTCCATAAATCCTCAAACTTGAAGACATACCCCATGCTATGATAGTCGACCATATACCCGTATAACTTGTCCACCATTATTCCTTTCATGCCCACAACGGAAGCCAACAATTCAATCGCCGCCTCTACACCCCCATGCTTATCAACAAGTCGTCCTTAATTCTAGCCATGAACCAATTTCATACCATTTTCCATACCATTATCATCGTATCTTACCAAAAAAAAAATATTACGGAGTAATAATTTCAAATATTTTTTCGGTACGAAGTGCTCAGTATACCGAGATTTCGGTGTTTTTTTTGCCACCCCTGCTCATTGGCTTCCATAAGGATAAAATGAATATACAAGGATTCAATATTTGCAATTGAAGTGACAGGGGCCACTTTTAGAAAAAAGAACAGAGTACAGGGACTAAATGTCAAAATTCTAAATAGTACAGTAAAAATTAGTAAAACATTTAAAAAAGAGCTAAAATTAAAAAAAAAAATCCTTGAATGAAATAAGCAAAAGGGATGCAAGTTAAGCAAAGCATGTAGTTTCTGTAGTTGAAAAAACAGCACTGTACTAATGTAATGAAGAGAACACTAGTGAGCGAGTCATTCGGACATTTCGTCCTCAGCACCGCTGAAATTATCAGCATCTGCGTCCTCGACGATACTGTGCAATTGACTCGTGCTTCCTCCGCCCCTTCCACTACTTCTCGAGTTACCCCCCCTCGAACCTACAAAATCCTGCTGCAACATAATAACCACATAGCATTTATTTACAGCCTCTGCTCCCGTATTAATAAAATTAGTAGAATCAAGAGTATTAACACGTACCCCTTCTTCGTCATCTCTCACTTCCATAACTGCTACATTTAGTCTCCTCCTCACTGTCACTGATCTAGGCACTGGAAACTGTTCCACCTCTTCGCTTGATTTCCCCTCTCTTGCCCGTTTTTTCCTCAAAAGGAGCTTTGCTGGAAGGGGCTGCATAAACAAGCAAAATACTACGAGCATTGGCAAAATATAACTTGAAAACATTGCTTAAATGTGTAGTTAGGAAAAAGAGACTCACCAAGTATCTGGCTTCGGAATCATCAAATGTCACAAGGAATGTATTAGGATCATCCACATCATCACCCCGCACCTGTCACGTAAAATGTGAGAAGCAGCTGAAATAAACTAACTACAATATTAACACTATCTTACATATACGTACATCATAGTGATACTCGCGGACCCATGTGTACGAGGTATCTTCATTTTCATCATAAATATCCTTCTCTATCTGCCATCAGCACCAACAATAGATGATTAAATAATTTAGAGCAAAATTAATATAATTGAATGGGTAATAACTAATAAGTTTAATTAGAGAAAATTCAACCTCATCAACTGATGGCACTATGTATGCTAAAAATCTATCGGATTTATCTGCATCCGAGCTGGAGGAGCCGTAACTTTTCATAATTGCCTGCAAAGTCGAATGATGCATTACACCACAAGTTTACATCCTACGTACTCGAAACTATCAAGAAAGATAATATTCGGTGATAATACAGTGAATAAAGAAAGCAGGAGGAACAGCCTAACCATTGATCCACTTATGCGGAAAAACAATGGGTTTAAACGTACAGAGAATGCAATTTTATTGACATAATATAAATACTCCCTCCGTCCCAGATCAGTTTTCACACTGATTTGGACACGAAAACTAAGAAAAAGTGTTAAAGGGTATTGGGGTCCTTTCAACATTATTAAAGTGATAAAGTAAGGGGGTATTGTGTAAGAAAATGTAATGGCATAGAGAGCACATAAGTGGGAATTTTGAGGGTAAGAGTTGTGAGAAACTTTCCATTTTTTTTGGGTGTGAAAACTAATGTGGGATTGTGAAAACTGATTTGGAACATAATATTGAAATACTACTTACTTTGTGTTCATACTCATCACGATCAGCTGCTTTTAATTTTCTGTAGATTTCTGAATCAGCTGTTGGAGCACTATCGAAACTTGCAACCACAAACTGGTCATCATACCTGAAAAAAAGACATAAGAAGCACCAACACATTACATTTGGATCTACCATGTATGCAGCATCCTACGAGGCAAATAATGACGGGGTTAAGAAATATAACATTATTGAAAGATTTTATACTCACTTTTGCAATCAGTTTACTATGAAGCCCACTTCAGATAAGAACTTATAGTTTTCATTGGGACATTCAAGACCTTGATGAGAGAATGAAATATATATATATATATATATATATATATAAATGCAATAAAAAGAGGACATACCTGTCAAAATCAGGCAAAAGTGGGAGAATCCTTTTTGGTTTTAGATTGGGATTAACAGCATGTTTAGGCATGGACTTGGCTGATTCAAACGAATCCATAATATCCTTAATTTTCCTATCCCTAAAGTAAAGAAACAGAAACTCAGTTAGATGCAATTGGCTTAATCATTAATTCTTCCGTCATAAACAGCAAATTGGATAACTAGCCTGCTGTTGTGTTTCTCCAAAAGGTTCCTGCCACGAGATTCACGTAATTCTTTTGCTTGTTTTTCAGTCAAAGACTGCAGGTAACATCAAATTATATATTACCAAGCTATCATCGGAGTTTGCAATAACACTTTGTAAAAAAATAACTCAATATTACCTGCTTAGCTGACTCCGTACTAATAGGAGATATGTACTGAGTTTTAACAAGCCACGCAACACCTTTGTCAGTCGGCCTGTCTTTCTTTTTTATGCCATCAGTCTTAATTGGGGTTATAGGATCATCATCGAGAAGCAACTCCTCGTCCACTGGATCAAGATGCATCCTTTCACCCTTGGGAGGACTGGTCAACAGAGAAATTGATAAAATAAATCAAAGAATACCTTAAGCTAAAAAAATAAAAAGAAAATAGAGGGGTCAGAGAACTTTACTTGTATACACTCAGGTCAAGAAGGTCAAGTGGTATACCAACATCAGGTTCAACATATAGCTGAGGCTTCCAATTTTTCTCCAACGATGTTATTCGATATTTACAGTATCTGCAAAGGCCAGACATATCAGATCAAAAATGGATTTTCTGCATCAGAAACATTTCAATTTCATCAATTTATGACTACGGGTTGAAAGCTCTAACAGACTTTCTCCCATTTTTGTTAATATCTGGTATATTTCGTTGACACTGGAAGGTTTATTTAGTAATAATTTAAAAAAAAAAAAAAAAACAATGCCCGTCACTCGGGATTTTCTACCTTTTCTCTTGGTTAATTCCAACCATAAATTCTATTTTGTGACCATCGTTAAAGGTATGGTATTCATCACGTTAGGGGCTAATAGTGAGATAGAATACAGGGATACGGGACAAATATGGCATTGCAATGTTAGGGACTATAGAGGGAGGTGTTGCAGAGATAAGGACTAAAACCAGGGCATCTCAGAGATGATAACAAAACCTGAGATGGAAATTAAGGATAATGGATGAAAAAAATGATCTCAAAAGATAAAAAGGTATAATTATAAGACAGTAAGAAAATTAAATCCAACACAAAATAAGGTCGTGTACCTATCTGGGTCTCTCTTCATAGACAAAAGCTTCATCTTTGCAGATGGGTCGGGAAGCTCATTTCGGAACCTACAAAAAGCACAATATTACTGGTCAATCATTTGTATGGCACAATGCTTTCAGTCATAGCTTTGGAGAAATCAATTGCACAAGAGAATAGGGCCATATTTGTTTCCCCTTTGGAGCAAATTTCAGACTTTCTAGTGATGAAATAAACCATGGCAGTAAAAGTTGCAGTCTTAGACATAGGAATGTTTTGAGGTCGAACGAACTATTCCAGCACCTTTCTAGGAAAGAAAAAAAACACATTTTCATACCAAATTATAAAAGATAGAAGGTATTTAATCTACTTCACATCTGCTATTAATCAAAGATTCAGAGCAAAAACAACGGTGTATCAGAAAAATACCAAGAAACATTAAAGTCTTCTCCCATAACGGAAATTGCACAACTAATCTGACATATTCGCCTTCCTGGACATTGAGATTGCCATAAGCATTGTTTATTTATGTAGTATGATAAGATGAAATGGATTAATAGTCCAGGGCCTTCTCTAAAATGCTTATTTTACACAATCCAGCATTTGGTTAGTGTTACAGAAGTCAAATTAAAGAGAGATACACTAAATGATCTATCTTAACATCTGAGAAGCACAAGAAATAATGAGACTGGGTGGCTTGTTAAGTTACAGACTTGTAAAGGATCATCAAAAAAAGAACTTAATAAATTAGGGGGATAAGGATTGTGGAAATTGAGGTATACTGAGGAAAAGTGACGGCAACAGATTCTACCAAATTGAAATATGCAAGAAACAGAAACTGTGGTGTTTCCAACGAAAAAAGGGTAAAAACTGATCAGACCTTCAAATTCTATCAAATCGACATCTGGAGTCAATTTTAATGTCACTAGCCAATATCAACCTTTGTCGCACCCATTAAGGCATTAAAAGAGTGACAGATCGTTTCATGCAAACCTCAAGCCAGTGAATATACGGCACGTGTCTTCTTAACCGCAATAATTTAAATTTCAATAGCACTGAACACCAAATTCAGACTTACTCTAAATGCATTAGATAGGTTACTAATTACTATACTCTGTGAAGTGCTCATCAACATTTAATATTATCATTCCACAAAACAAGATCAAACCAATGAATTGCCATTTGCCATTACCTCCATAACAAGATAGAAGCCAATCATGCCAAATAAATGTTATGCTATCACTGGTTTACTAAATTCAATTAATGTGCAGCTGATAATTCTTAAGAATAAGCTGATAATCGATATGAACAGCTCAGCTATAACTCACTTTAACTTGCAGATGAATGTTGTTGGCTTCTTTAGCCGGTTTTCAATTCTGTCACCAGTTAATAATGGAGTACTCCTTCTGTCACCCATATGCGATCCACTAATCGACCCGTGGCCCTTGGCTCCAGACGCCAACATTTGCGTCTTCTGCAGCACTTTAGTCTGAGACTCTCTGAGATGTTGCTTCATTTTATCTTCTTGTTTCTGCTTTTCATACTCCCTCTTTTTTCTCAACCTCCTTTCTTCCTCTGTCTCAACTCTACCTCCTGGCCCCTGCCCACTTGGCCTTTTACTAGCCAACGGCAACGGAGGCTTCTGCTCCTTTTTATAAGATGCCGCAGGATTGGGTTGTCTACTCTCCCTGCTTGCAGGAGGGGCGGAAGAAGGCAATGGTGGAGGTGATGAGGGCTGCAATGGTGGCGGTGGTGGAGGAGGAGATGAAGGAGGGGGTGGCGGAGGTGGTGGCTGCAAAGGTGGGGGCTGATTAAACTGAGAATACTGAGATGATGGGTAGTACATCGGCGGTGCTGGGGCAGATTGTGGCGGCGGCGGAGGAGGAGGGTAAGAAGAAGATTCCGGCGGAGGAGGTGGAGGAGGCGGATACGGATACGGCTGCTGTTGAGGCGGCGGAGGCAGCTGGTTTCTTCCCGGAGGGTTGTAATGCTGCGGTTGATAATTGGAGCTAGGGTTTGCTTGGGGATACTGATTCGAGTTCTCATTGCTGCTGTAAGGCCCCCAGTTCTGCGAATACTGATTCCCGCCGCGAGATGGCGGTGGAGGAGGTGGCGGCGCCGGAGACTGCAAAGAGGCTTGGTTCGGAGGAGGCGGCGGTGGCGGCGGCTGAGTAAATGTTGACTGTGGCGGAGGATGGAAAGGTCTGTACGACGCCATGAACGGATTTCCGAGCTCGATAGATAAACAAAAGAAGACAAATCACACCCCCAACGAACAAATTTTCACTTTTCTTCAAATTCTATACGCAAGAACAAAACCCTCGAGCTCGAAAATTAAAATTAACAAAAAATTCTTGTGATTTCTCAATTCAATAAAAAGAATCTCAATTCGGGGAAAACCTAAGAATCAATAACTGGTTCTTGCTGCGATGGATTCAAAACAGAGAGGTCAAAACAGGATCGATTTCGGAAACAGGGGAAGGAGATCTACTATCTAGGTTCAAATAAAAGGAAATTGAGGAATGAAATTCAAAACCCCAGTTGAATTGGGAAGAACCCTAACATTCATTCAAGTAAAGAATTCAAGAAATGAAACCTGAATCTACATGTGTGTGAGCGTGGTGGAGAAGAAACAGTAAAGTGTTTGTTGCAGGTTTGTAGCTGCTAAGGATTTATATACCTCCGGAGCAGGGGTGGGTTTTGGGTGTAAATTATATGCAATCTGTTCTACAACAAAAATAAAATAAAATAAATAAAATCTATGAATTTCGGCCAAAAATAATAAAAATGGCGGTGAGATATATTTGACTATTTCGGAAAATAGTCAAAATACATGAATTCTAGTTGATGTCCCTCGTGTACGTGAAGTGAATAGATTCGAGTGATGATTTTTTTTTTTTTTTTTTGGGTAATAGCTGGATAGTCATTTTCAATCAAACGTTATGTTTAATTTCGGTAATTTCGTCTGGACATGATGTTATATGTATGACCATTTTATTCGTTCATTTAGAGTGATCGAACACTGAGCATGATATTGTGACAAAGTGGAATAGCTCAAGTGGTTAGAGCACCACTACAGTTGGGTTCGAGTCATGGGGAGGGAAAAAAAAAAGGATGGGTATTTAACTTCCATTAAAAAAAAAAAAAAAACTAAGCATGATATTATATTTAAGAAAAAAAATAGTTAAAGTAAAAATATTGTGGAATCAAACGTTATGCGGTAATTTCGTCTGGACATGATGTTATGTGTACGACCACTTTATCCGTTTGTTTAGAGTGATCGAACACTAAGCATGACATTGTATTTAAAAAAAAAAATAGATAAAGTAAAAATATTGTGGAGTTCATTGTGATTTTTATAAAGTGTGTGAGACTAAATTTTATCGACGGAGAATATAAGGCAAATAAAAATACATTTCGTGAATGGAGGGAGTAGTATGTAATTGGTGTACAACTATTTTCAGCCAAACGCTATGTTATATTTCAGCTGAACAGGATGCTATGTGTATGCCTATTTTACTTGTTAATTCAGAGTGACCGAAACACTAAACATGAGATTCAATCACATATAAAAATTATACTATATGAAAATTTTGAAAGAAAATTAGTACTGGTAACTAATTATTGCACCTGCCCAAATTTTATTTGCACTGAAAATAGAATACTAAAACAACAGAAACGTCCCATACATTTCACTAATACACAAACATCCACCATACTACAATCATACTAATACACAAACATCCACCATACTACAATCATACATTCATGCGCCTAAATCCCATCATCTCACACAAGTCAAGATAATATAGTTCAACAACAGCTGCGTTGAGATAAAGAACGAAAACCGAACAAAAACAAGACGAAAAAACACCACCGCGAAAGAGGATATCGATGGTTGATCAGCGGTATTTACGGTAGTTGGGGCTGTACATACAGCTTATTGCATGCTGAACCAAGTTTTCTGGCTGTGGAAGACGAGTCGCCAAACCTGTAACGACATAAAAACGACGGATTACTAAACATTCTACAACCATATTTTCGATTTTTGAAGCTTGAACAAAGGTATTACCGAGTTCATATGCCTTAGCTGCTACTCTGGCTGCAATCTCGGCTGAAATCTTTCTGATGTTTGAAAATGGTGGGAACAAGAGCCCGTTATCTAAGTTCTCTTGGCTAACCTGTTCGGCTAACGCTTCCGCTGTTTTCAACAACACAAATGTTTTTAAAATATTAGAATCTGAATTTATTGCAATGTGTTTAAAAAGATTAACAGCGGTAACTTACAAGCTGCAAGAAGCATATCATCGTGAACACGAATGGCACCGGAGATTATCAAACCGAGACCCAATCCAGGAAAGATGTAAGCATTATTCGCCTTCAAAAACAAAGTAATGTCCAAGTCAGTGTGAAATGTTCCATAACAAATACGAGTAAATCTTAGTGGATGGATGTCTTGACTGAACCTGGCCGGATGGATAAAATTTGCCGTTATATTCAACAGGACTAAACGGGCTCCCACTAGCGAAAATGGCCTTGCCCTAGATGATGGGAAAACACGGAAAAAAAATTGTAAGCAGGAAAAGAGAAAGAATTGTATGAAGCCAGAACGGGTTTAAGAGAAGCGACTGATCACCTCACTCCATGTATAAGCTTCTTCGGCTGTACATTCGGACTGTGAGGTTGGGTTCGAGAGAGCAAGAATAACAGGTTTCTGAAAGATAACCCAAAAAAAAAAATCTTAGCTGAATCGTGTGATTTCTCAAAGAAAAAAATAGAAAATTATATCAGTTGCCTTGCCTCGTTCAAGGATGTCATCGTCTCGACCACTTCTTTTGTAAATGTCCTTCCTGCCCCTGATGATCCTATTAGTACTGTTGGTTTAATGGCCTGTAAAAAACAAGACAAATAAGATAACTCAATGATTGTTATGTTCATATTCGAGCAACAGAGACAGGGTGGGGAGTGGGAGAGTATGCACCTTTACAGCATCTAACAAAGTCGTGACAGGTTCATGCTCATGGGCCCAGGGTCTCTTGAAATGTTGAAGTGACTCCATACGGGACTTCACAATCAAACCCTATAAAGGAAAATATTGAAGGTGTTTAATATCAGTCCCAGGGATGGACTAAAGGAATGTTAAAAAACAAAGACAAAACAGAAAGACTTTCAATACCTTCGAGTCCACGAGATGAATCTTCTTGCGAGCCTCTTCCAATGGGACATTAGTCTGCACATAAAACGGTTCTATAAAATTTCACACACAAATTTACTCCAGACAACTTCAGCACAATAGAAGAAGTCAACTACAAATTAATCAAAAGATAAAGACGCCTTATTGTTATTTTACCTGTTTAGATATTTCACGAGCTATGAGTTCCGCAATGCCAGTGCCAGCCTGCATTAATATCATAGGGACAAAAACAACAAATATCAAACAAGGAAGATTTGCAGAAATACGATCTGACATAGAAAACATATTTATAGTTTAGGTGCAGGAATCGTATTTAACATCCAGATGAAAGAACATATCATTTGAAAATCTGATTGTTATACTTTAATAAACATTGAACGATAAACTGAAAGAGTATATTGAGATAAGTAATGATAAAACACCTCTCCAGCTCCAAGGAATAAGAATCTATGATCAGCTAAGGTACCCCCTACTAAGTTCAGAGCTGATATAAGCCCTGCAAGGACCACAGATGCTGTACCCTGATACAAAAATAATGATTAATTTTGTCAGATTAAGATATAACAACGATGTAAATCGAAATTAAATGAAGCCCTTTACCAAAAAGAACAAGAAGTACATAGTTACCTGAATATCATCGTTGAAAACAAGATGGGTATTTCCGTACTTAGCAAGGAGATCAAAAGCATTGTGATTCGCGAAATCTTCAAACTGCACCATCAAGCAAACGTTGTTAATAGTAAGAATTGCAGAAAAAAATGGTACTTATACTGCTAAAAAACACAACAAATTGGTGACAAACCTGGATAAGAACTTTTTCGCCATAATTCTGCTTCACCGCAGACATGAACTCATCAATAAGTTCAGAGTACTCCTGTTCGTGCAAATAAAGTAAATTTATATAAGTGAAAAAAGATATGAATACTTTAAGAGGTAGCATGATAAGTAACAGATAGTAAACCTGTCCTACTGCTCTCCTTCTCCGAAGCCCAATATAAAATTCATCATTCAACAACTGCTCATTATTCGTTCCCACATCGATGGTTATGGGCAAGCACTGCAATGAACGGAAAACCAACACTTACAGATCCAGGAAAAAGAAACTAGCTAGAACAAGCAGAGCATGAAAATTATGACTTATTGATGAATCACAAATTGTTTTACTGACCCAATCATACATGCCCAAACATCATCAAGAAACATATATTTCTTAGGTATTGTGGTAGAACAAATGCATTATATGGAACCTAGTATTCCGGAGTAGCTCATACTTACAGCAGAAGGACGAATGCCACCAAGAGCTGAATATAATGAAAGCTTTCCAACAGGTATTCCCATTCCCTGGTGATATAAAAAGATATACAGAATTAAAGCAGATCCTATTGGAAGCCTTTATATGCAAGAGAGAGAGAGTATTACCTGGCAGCCAAGATCACCAAGTCCCAGAATCCGCTCACCGTCTGTCACCACAATAACTTGAATCTTCTTCTCGGGCCAATTTTTCAATACCTCCAAAATTCTTCCCCTGAAAAAGTGCTACCATTAATTAGTTTAATACGAGTGACAATCTGGAATGCAATGTATCAATGGGACGAAACATACTTTTCTTTCAGACTAATGAAGAGACCCTGGGGTTGTCTGAAGATGGTCCCATACTTTTGGCATGCTTCACCTACAGTTGGAGTGTAGACTACAGGAAGCAACTCCTCGACGTTTTGAATGAGAAGCTTGTAAAACAGTCTTTCATTTCTCTCCTGAATATCATGAAAAAAACATTAACATGACAATGAGAATTAACATTTATTCTAATTTACATGTAAATTAATGTGTATCAAATAAACATTTAATTACCTGGAGATCCATCATAGCCATGTACCTTTGCAGAGGTACTTGGTACTGGCGCATGTGCATCATCATTTTCTTAATCTACTCAGAGAACGAGGACAAAAATGTAAGTAAACATCACCCGGCTTCTTAAAATAATAAACATTATTGAAATTTGCGTGGAAAATTGGAAGATTTATGAGTACTATATTAACCTGAAGATCTTGGCTAATAGTCACTGGTGGGAGAAGGCCCCGTAAGAAGTGAGCATCCCTTTCTTTCTCCGTAAAGGCAAGACCTTTGTTGTGGTGGGGATCACGCAACAATGGATATCCACTAAGACAAGTTATAAAAACATACAGATGAAAGGATTAGCCTACAAACACAACTGTATCTCAAAATGCATCAGTCATTTTAATTTACACTTAACATTTCAAAAAGCTCAAAAAAGTGTATGGTTTTCGTAATTTCATCGATGATACTAAAAATGATAGCCTCGTCTTAGAATAATCGAACACTTAATTCTCGTAAATGGCAACGAAAGCAATTATTCTTTAACATAACAGAATGTACGAGATGATAACCAAACACTTCTCAAAATAGCATTGAAACAACGAGACAAAATCTTAATATTCTCAAACAAACGAAAAGAGAAATACCCAATTATACTAAGGCCCACTAGCTTAGGCAAGATTTCAAAATAGAATTTCCACCAAAAAGATGAAAAGGAACAATTTAACTAATGGGGCCTTTTATTAATTTAAACAATACAATCTATAATTAAACAAACAAACAACAACAAAAAAGGCCAAATAACTGAGAACTCAGCATAGGAATCATCGAATAGCCACAAGAACACACACAATTAACCAATAGATTGATTGAATCACCTGGCAACAGTGACGGTCCAGGGGGTGATGTACTGATCCTCGGTGGCAGTATCCTCACCGTACACATCTTCCACACCGCCACCGACGGTGGATTTTGTTTCTTTCTCAACCACTTGCGATTGTGATGAGGAGAGATCATTATCTCTCATCTCCTTCAAAGTATCTTCCATCAAAACGCTGACGTTTCGGTCTGGTCTGCCATTAGCACCCACGGAAGCCACCACCACCACCGTAGGAGGCGATACTGATACCTTCCTGTGTGTCGACTGTGTCAAGCTCTTCGAAACCCCAGACAGGGAATTATTCTGCACACAATTCACACGAAATTAACAAATTGGACCAACATTGACGAAATTGGATGCGCTCAGTTACGAAATTAGGGATCGGAGCGCGAAATCATACAACGAAATTAGCATAACAAAATGAAAATTAGCATAACAAAATGAAATTATAACGAAATTGAATTGGTAAAGGAGATGAATTAGGAGGGGAATCACCAGAAACGTGCTTCCATTGAGTGCAAACATGGCGGCGGAGTTCACAAAGCAGTGTAGAGAGAGAGTGAGAAAGAGAGAGAGAGAATGATAAGGTAGCTATACGCTTTGTGCGCTCTCTCTCTCTCTCCCCCTTGGATCTTCTCTCTTTATCTCTCTCCAGGGAGATATCATCGATGTAGTGCCTTTTATGACTTCTTTCTATCAACTGTTAATTCAACTCTTTTCCTTCTAATTACTACCAGTATTTTTTTTACGAACATATCGACTAATTTGAGGATCAATTTTTTTTAGTACAAAGAGATATCGTCGATGTAGTGCCTTTTAGTGGTACATTCCTCCTTATATCATATAGTTTCGAACAATTGATATAAGGAGGAACGTATCACTAAGTGTGTAGTATAGACCACACGATCAGTTTCGAACTTTTGATATAAAGAGGAACGTACAACTAAGGGCATGTTTGTTTTGGGATGGAAATTCGAATTTGGGATTTCGAAACTCCACCCCGTTACAGTTTGGAATTTTGATTCAGGGTTTTAAAATTTCACCCTATAAATACCTATAAAAGTCACCCCTATAAATACCTACAAATCATATATAAATACATATAAAACATATAATCATATTCTATAAAGTTAAATCCCACCCTACATAAATCTCAAAACAAACACAAAACATAAAAAGCATTAGAATTTTAAAATCCACTAAATTTTAAAATCCGGATTTCAAAATCTCAAAACAAACATGCCCTAAGTGTCTATAAAATCCCAAAAGCTAGTCTAGGCCACCCGACCATTTCCTTGGATTTTTTATTTTATATGTACTACTCATAGTCTCGCACTTTAAAATTCTTTAAGAATATTGAACATTGTGATCGAACTTTTTTTAATTTGTACGATTTATATAATCGTAGATTAAGCGTTTTGTACGTTTTTAAGTTGTTGTTTTTTCGAAAGAGTACGTTTTTAAGAGTTGAACACTGATTTTATGAATATTTTATAAAGATAATTTAGTTATTTTTATCATTAATGTAATTTAGCTACAATTTTATTTAATTTTAATGTGGGGATCATTTAGACAATTAGTAATTTATACAACTTACTTTTCAATTATATAATAGAATTTATAATAATCATGTATTCTAGTTTTGTGAATGAAACCTATAATATTAAAAATGACATGTATTAAATATTCAGTATGATGAAATATTGGTAAAACACGAAAAGTTAAATAAGAAAATCCCCGCAAGGTAAATGATGGACCACCAAAACTAATTAAACACGCAGACAAGGTCGCAATTTGCATGGCACACACGTGGTGAGGGCTCCCAAAAGAAAATAAAGTATATAAAAATTATTTATATTTCTTTAGTAAAACACGATTTTACTCTAGAATATCCATTAATTCTTCAATTATTTGGTTTGAAAGAGTGTTGATCAACCATTTTGATATGATAAAATTTATTTTTTATTTTGTAATAGTATATTTTGGATTTATAACTTTAGTTTTGTGTGAAATCGTTTAAAAAATTAAATGTTATTATAGTATATTTTTAATCATAGAGTAACTTATTTTAGTATTACGTACTTACGTAGACGACCTGAATCTGAACTTATGATTTGCGAATTTGGTCTTAGTTAAGTATATAAATGTTGTTCCATATTTTATTAACATGATTGTGATGGCAACTAATGGATTGAGCCATTTTGGGGATCCTATAACGATGTAAGAAAATTGTGTGGATGTCGCTTTTTTCTTGAAATATATGAATCATTTTGTCTTTGTGTGTGTTGCTCCAATATAAATAATTTTGGCATTTTATTTTCATGATAATATAAATAAATAAACATTGTAAAATCCATCATATTTTTGTTTGGCTTTTGATTTTATCTTTCACACAATAAAAGTTGTTTTAGGTTGGTGGTTTCTTGTTAATTAATTGTGGGGTAGTTGAGTTTAGGCCAACGTTTTTTTAGATAATTAAGCATGTTTATTTACATAATCATGTTTTAAAAATATTTACATTATCATTGTGTTTTTTTTTTTTCAAACATAGGAAGGCTTAGCTTCTCATTGCATGAACATGGAGCAAAAGGTAGTCCAATCACAAAATCTGGTGGTGGGTCTAACCAAATTTTAGAACTAATAAATAAACGAGAATTTCTAGCTAAATTGTGTGCAATCATATTTGCGCTCTTTCTAACATGAGAAACTGAAACATTATGAAGTTGGTCTATAATAGAGCTCTGCAAGCAATAACAGTCACCAAATATAGAGTCGTATAAATCCATGGATCGTATAGCGTCAACAACTAACTTTGCATCTCCTTCGACCACACAATTACTCATCCCCTCCTCTTTAACCCACGAAAGGGCTTCAAAGAAACCCATGGTCTCGTTTACTTCAACATCAACTTTGGTATTTATTACCATCGATTTTCTGCACTTAAAGGTTCCACTAGAATCGTGAACAGCCCAACCCCAACCAATCTGGTGTGTATCCCTAAAAAATGTGACATCGACTCGTTTCTTTGTTCAAAATTTGTTAATTAGTGTTAACGACAAAAAAATTTGTGTAGAATTTTAGACACAATTTAACACAAAATGATAAATTAATATTAATGATCTGACACATAAATTTTTGTATTGAATTTGTATCGACTCGTTAAACATGATTTTAATGACGGCTAAGGAGAAGCCACGTGGACTCACTAGCTCCTCTCTTAAAGGTATCACTGTATTAATACTTTAACCAAACATTTCTTTATATTACCAAAAAATATTTAAATTTATTTTGTTTTAATTTCAACTTTTGTTATTATCCATACTTCACGTTAAAGCCTGACCCACAATACTCAAGTGAGAAAAGTGGTCCAAGCTAGAAAGTGAATTAATTATACGACTGTGGAATGCATGCACTTAAAAATAATTAAATTATCTTAATTTATTATTATATTAGTTAAATAAAAAAATTAAACTCACTAAAATTATTTATTCATGAATATTTTTATTAGATTATATTAAACATTCCAAAAAAGACAAATTTAGAAATCAAAGTCTGGTTGAGATGTATATTTCTTGAATTAATAATTTAATACTAATACTCCCTCCATCTCATATTAATTTTTATAGATAGATGGACACGCATATTAAAAATGTGTAATAATGAGTGAAGTTTTAAACGTCCTAAAAAAAAAGTATAAAAGTTATTTTGGAACGGAGTAGTAACATTTATAAATACGACAATTAACAACTACAAGAACAATATGAAAATGATTGGTCTTTTATTTTTCTTGAGGGGGTGTATTTATAATTTGCTAGGCCATTGTTGTTTTTTTCCAAGGGTTGGTAAAGAAAAAAACACGTCATTCAACAACATGATGCCAGAGCACGCTTTTGCACGATATGACATCTCCAATGGTGACACGCTTTTTTTTTCTTTTTTCTTTTTTTTTTTATGAATAAACACCATAAACGCTATTTGATCCGATTAAATTTGTTTGATATTTAGATTAAATTGATTTGTACGCTAGTCGAACTCGAATAATTTAACATTATAACAATTTACTATACCTTTTTTAACATCCTTTAGAAAAAAAAAATTGATAAAAGTCTATAGAGTAGACCTATTCATAATTGTTAGGGAAAGTCTTATATGCATTATTTTGTGCACACACTTTTTTTTAACTACTTTCTTCTCCACCTTGAGAACACCCGACCATAAACCAGCGGCCATGGATGGAGCTTCGATTATTGACGACGAATTCCCGGCCACCAGGCTATTCAACCATGGCTACTCCTACACATACGGTGATTTGATCTTTCTTCCTTATTTCATCGACTTCGACATCGATTTTTGTAGTTTTATTGACGGCTCAGGCGCAGAAATTGTCCCCTGCTTCCGCAACCATAAGCGACAGTTTTCTTCCTGAATCTGGTTTGATAATGTGAAAAGTGTAACTCTTGTTATTGAAAAGTGGTATAAGTCTCGAACTTGTGACCTAATACTTGGCTGACGATGTTGTAACTGTTGGACTAGCAGTTACATTGTTTGAGTATTTCGCTATTCATAAGGAATAAGGGTTGACTGGTCAACATAGTGTGCACAGTACACACTATGCACCAGAGACCAACTCTAATTGTTTTAAAGTTGTGATGAATTTGAATAATTAATTTGAAACCATGTTTGGGTTAATTCTAAATAAATTCTCCAAGTTTACTCTGACTATCAATTTAATGTCAATGTTAATTATAAACCTCACACTTTGGACCCGCTAAAAAAAAAAACAGCAGCTAGGATTGGTATGAATCTCATTCATTTTAAATACTCTCTTCGTCCACCAAAAGTATACACATATCTTTGGACACAAATTTTAAGAAAAAATAGATAAGGTAAATGTGTTGTGGAGTATAGATAAAGTGATTATTTTCATAAAAGAAAATTAAACATATTTTTTGTAGACAGACAAATAAGGAACGTATTTTTTTGGTAGACAGACAAATAAGGAACGTATTTTTTTGGTAGACAGACAAATAAGGAAAGTAAATCTCTTTTTTTGTAGATAGACAAATAAGGAAGTATATTTTTGGTAAACAAACAAATAAGGAAAGTAAATCTATTTTTTATGGAAATAAACGTATATTTGGGTCCTTCGCCCATAAAATATTTTAATTTTGCCCTATAAATTCATAGGCCTTTCTTCAGCTCTAAAATATGTTACTACGTATTTGTTAAATCTCTTTCTACATCTACGCTGAGGAAAATCTTTCGACGAGAATGGAGCATCAAAAGGTAACATCCTCAGAACTATGTATGTGTCACTTCACATGTGAAAAAATTTAAGAAACGGAGGTAGTATTTGTTTTGTTTTTGTTACTCCCTCTATGTTTACTAAAACTTTGTTCAGTTCTATACACAAAAAAATATATTTATTCTATTTAAATATTTAACTTTTGAATATTTTTTGTACTTTATTTACAAGATTGAGTATTGTATTCCACGTATTTTTTTATAATTAAAATATAATTGTAAAAAAATATATGTATAAAAATAAGTATATTTATTAACTCGAAATTCATAAGTTAGAGTTGATTTTTTGATCAATTATCAAGATCATTCAAATTGAGGGTTTCAAAATTATTACTCAAATCCAACGAATAGCTTTATTAATTTCTTATTTATTTATTAATAAAACTTTCTTGTCAAGATTATATGAAATTATGTTATTATATTATTGTTGTGGTCTTACTCTATATATAAATCGTAGAGTCGATATATGAAAAGTGTGGAATTATATGGTTTTGAGAAAATCTTTAAGATTTTATATGATATTGATTATCTCATGGAAATCTCTTAATGTTTGAACTTTAGATGTGAATATAATAAATATATACATTAATATTTACTTTTCATAAATTTTGATCTCTTATTACATTAATGTGAAATAAATCTTGTAAATCTTGAAATTTATTAGAAAATCTTGAAATGGATTGTAGGGGAAAATTGTTTTTTCAGGACCGCAACTTAGGGGCTGTTGCAAAAAGAGGACCATAACTTTACGGGCTGACAAAATTAGGCCCGTAACTTCTATTTTTCGCAATTTCAGACCAAATTAGACCAATTAACCTAATTTCGGGCTAATTGAGGCCCATTTTCGGCCCAAACTTAGGTAAGTAACAAAAAGAGGACCACAACTTAATTTATGACAAAAAGAGGGATGTAACTTTTTTCTATTTAGTTTTAGGCCCAATATAAATATATATAATTTTTAAAATCTACTCTAGCTCATGCATATTTCCTCAATAATAAATCTATGATTTTTCAAATATTATACATCTCTCTACGTACAATTTTCAAATATTATACAAAATTTTTCCATAAAATTTTGAATCGAATAGATTAAATAAGAATGTCGGAAAATGTTTGATCCAGTTTTTGTAATTAATGGTTAGTATAATTCTCTCAATAATAAATCTATGAATTTTTTTTCTTCAATTACCGATATAGTTGTAAAATTTATAAGCATTATGTATGTAAATACTGTCTTTAAATTGTGAGAATCTTTTTAATTAAGAATTAAAAAAATTTCATACCAAATTATAATAGTTTATTCTTTTCAATTCACTATAATTTATATGTAGTATATATTTGTTTTTTTAAACATAAATAATATTGTCTAATTCATAATAATTAAATTTTTACATCTACAATTATTAAAAGTTTAGGGGAAGGTTGTTGAGGAAAAAGGGGAAAACACCACCTTTTCCGAAGGTATGATTTTGGAGTCTAAATATATTCATTATACGATATAGAAAATAGGGATCATTAATACAACACACCAACACACTTGCGTACTTGAGTTTACTCATTTTACATTATTGAAAGTACGAAATACTTTTAAAAATACACAATTCTTGCGAGAGCTTTCACTTGATTGATTCGGGTAGCTCCACCCTAATTCTTCCTTGTTCGCATAGTTTTCATATATTGTAATTTCTTACATTGATTTATATTATAATTAAATTTGAATATTCTATTTTATTATTGTTTTATTTATTTATATATATGTATATAAATATATGTACATATATATTAAACTATTTGATTTGAAATGTTATGAATTTTTTTGTATAATATAGGACATGAGACAATAGGGATTTAATTGAGGAAGGGAATATGAGCTAGAGTGGATTTTAAAAATTATATATTTATATTTGGCCTAAAATTGTAGAAAAAAAAAGTTACCGTCCTCTTTTTGTCATAAATAAAGTTATGGTCCTCTTTTTGTTACTTACCTGCATTCAGGCCAAAAAATGGGCCTAAATCAGCCCGAAATTGAGTTGATTGAGCTAATTTGTCCTGAAATTGCGAAAAAATTAAGTTACGGGCCTAATTTTGTCAGCCCGTAAAGTTACGGTCCTCTTTTTGCAACACCCCCTAAGTTGCTGTCCTTAAAAAACAATTTTCCCGGATTGTAGTCTAAAGCTTTATATAGTAAGTAGTTGAATAATGATGTTTGCTTATTGTTGGTCAATTCTCACTCCTCCTTATCGGTTAAGAGTTTTAGGTCGAGCATGATTAATTTGGTTATAATTAATTGTTTATTAGATTAGGTCTCTATGACTATGTTTACTTTGAGCTTGGCGTGTTTTTTAAATTCTGATAAATAGTAATATGAGTGTTTTTTTTTTTGGATTTTGGAATACAAATCAAGTTGTAAGATTGAATGAGTTTATATTATTAAATGTATTGTATTATTATATTATTATTATATTATTATTGAGAAATATTATAATGATTGGAGTGATATTTTATAGATATAACTTTATGTCAAATCAATATGTTTGATATGGGTGATTTTGAGTGTATTTTGAAAATTGATTTTTAAATCTTGAAGTAAAACGGATTTTAAATCTTGAAATCCAAAACTTGGTTTTTAAAACCAAAAGTAAACATAGCCTACATGATTATGGTTTTTAGAGTTTTGAGACTGAGTATGATCATCAATAGTAATTTGGTTTGTTTTCTTTGTGAAGCAAGATATTTTTCAATATCTTCCACCAGAAATCATCACCGAAATCCTATCAAGACTTCCCGTACAAACCATTATAAAATGGAAGTGTGTTTGCAAGTCGTAGCGCCATTTATTTGAGACTCGTAACTTCGCCAAGTCCTTTCATTCTAATTCACTAGTCCGCGATGGCATTGCTCTCGTTGGCGAGTCTGATTTTGTAATATTCATAGATGGTTCCGTTGATGGGCTTCTTCTTTTGATGAAATATGAGGAGTTAAAAAAATGTAAGGCAAAAACTTGTGTGAGACCGTCTCACGGATCTCTCTGTGTGAGACGGATCCTTTTAGATCCATTTTCTAAAATTTGGGCTGGACATCCAATTATTTTTTTTCCAGCGGCCAAGTACAAGTTAGGCCCGCACTTATTTTGTCCATTCCATTTTATTTTCAAATTTTATTAATCAAACAAGGCCCAGTGTGTAACTTTGGCCCAAATCCTTTTATATTTCAGCCCGTTTCTTCTTCTCATCTACTTGTTCATTGTTCTCTGATAGAATAAACCAATTATTCCCCGTCAGTCCGTTACGCTCAACCGCCACGATCGCCATTATGGCCCAAATTTTGATAATACACACAGTTGATAATACACCCACAGTCTTGATAATACACAGTTTTTAATAATGACTTCTTTTAAAATATAAATATATTTAGCTCATAATATTGATAAAATTAGTAAAGATATTCATGTCCATTAACATACAATACAGCTAGTCTTGGGATGGATTGAGATCCGTGAGATGAGTCTCTCTTGACCCCATATAAAAGGTGACAATGTTTAATTCAAAAGTGATAATATTTAAGTAAAAAGTGATAGTCACTTTTAAAAAGTGACTATCACTTTTTACTTAAATATTATCACTTATTTTAAAATATGAGTTATCCAACAAAAAAATCTAAAATATGAGTCAGAGGTGTGATTGTCACATTTTATATAAACATTATCAATTTTTAAAGGTGTGAATGAGACTCAAAAATTAAAATATAACACCATCACACATAAAAAAATGTAGTTGAATGTGCTTGGTGTGATGAACATAATATTATCACTTTTTACTTAAATATCATTACTTTTTAACAATGACATTCTTTCAAAATATAAATATATATAGCTCAAAATATTAATAAAATTAGTAAAGATATTTGGTTCTAGTAACATATAATACATACAGTGCTAGTCTTGGGACGGATTGAGATCCGTGAGATGAGTCTCCATTGATCCCATATAAAAAGTGACAATGTTTAATTTAAAAGTGATAATATTTAAGTAACAAGTGATAGTCACTTTTATTAAAAACATTATCACTTTTTACTTAAATATTATCACTTATTTTAAAATATGAGTTGTCCAACCAAAAAATCTAAAATATGAGTCAAAGGTGTGATAGTCACATTTTATATAAACATTATCAATTTTAAAAAATGTGAATGAGACTCAAAAATTAAAATATAACACCATCACACATAAAAAAAAAAAAAAAAAGTAGTTGAATGTGATTGGTGTGATGGACATAATAGTATCTCTCTTTACTTAAATATCATTACTTTTTAGTAATGACTTTCTTTCAAAATATAAATATATTTAGCTCAGAATATTGATAAAATTAGTAAACATATTCGTGTTAATTAATATATAATACATTCAGTGCTAGTCTTGGGACGGATTGAGATCCGTAAGATAGTCCCCTTGACTCCATATAAAAAGTGACAATGTTTAATTCAAAAGTGATAATATTTAAGTAAAAAGTGATAGTCACTTTTATTAAAAATATTATCACTTTTTAAAAGAGTTCTTGATTTTTTGAGGCCACTAGAAGAACACACAAAGTACTTCTCTGTAACACCTTATTTGGCAGACTATCGAGTGGTTGATTTGCGTACACTAAAGTCAATTGCTTTACTGTGTCTACAATATAAATCATACGGAGTACATTTTTTTCAAACTGTCTTTCCAGTCATGCCAAGTAGAGATCTAGACATTTCTTCAATATTTTCTCCTTTACAAATTTTAATAAATTACATGAACAAATTATTAACTTCATTAATTAACTTAGTTTTTCAAATGTGATATTGTTTTAACTTTTAAGTATACAAATAATAGTCACTTTTGACAAAAACATTATCACTTTTTAAAATAAACTTGTCACTATTAAATTTTAAATAGAGATTACCTTGTATATCAGGCACATTAACTTCAACACTATCAACTCAACTGAAGTTCTCTCGATAGTGTCTACATCACCTAAAATTGGTGATTCATTTGTAATAACATATACTCCATATTTATATCAATTCTTTATTTGAAATTTGAAAATTAACTAAGTCCACTAACATATAATCTCATTAATTAACTCATAATTGAAAAGTGACTATATTCATGTAAAAAGTGATAATATTTTATCTAAAAAGTGATAATCACTTTTAATTCAAACATTATCACTTTTAGATAAAACTTTATCACTTTTTTAAGTTCTCGACATTCATTAAAAAAATCAAATCTTATTACTGTATTCATCAAATTCGGTTTTAATAGTCATAATATGGAAAATGGGCAAATACTCAATCCACTAATTTAAGTTAAAGGGATAGGGTCACTTGTTGCTTCCAACACTCTACATTTCTATTTTTTTAATAATGCCTTTCTCAGTTTCTTTTCCTTTTTTGCTTTCTTTGCTTAGCATTTTCCACTTTTATGCCTATTTTATTCTATCAATTCTATTCTATCCTATGGACATGGATTTCATTTTACATACATGCATATCATGCCCTATTCTATTTCAGACAACAATACATATTTTAGAATATACAACCCTATGTATGTTCTACCCTTTACTACCTCTGCTAAGCTATTCAAATCACTAATGTTTATTGTATTCTTTTTATAACAATGGATGGTATGTTCTGTTTTAATATTAAGACTTTATTTGTATCCACTCAGCCATACCACCAACTCCGCAAATTCATTATATCCATGTATGTATGCAGAAAAAGCATGAAAGAAGTGAAGTAAATTAAATGTATGCAGAAACAGAGCTAATGTTTCCTTATTTCAGTAACTTCTTGTAAGAAGTTCAACAATATGAAGAGTTTGGCTGCTCCTACAAGACCAATTCTTCAATGGTAAACAATCTCTTCATTATTAAAAGAAAAGGAACAAAGTCAATTATTGTAGGAAGAATCTATTTTAAGGAAATTTGGCCACTCACCACGCTCCTGCACAACAAACAGCTCTCAAATGTCTTCACAATCCATATAATTGTGTCTTCACACCCCTCATTCACCCACTACTGGAGAAAACCAGATGCATCCCTCGAAAATAGCACCCAGTAACTAAACAATGCCTTCGTTTTTCTTCTCTCAATGCCTCTAAATTCTTCTACTGCACTGTCCCATTAACTAAACAATTTTTTTTTTTGAGATAAATGTAATCAATCATTTCAACAAACATTTTATCTACAATTCATCTTAGCATTTTAACAAAATGCATACCATCTTCGTCAAGAGAAGAAATATGCGAAATAAAAAAGTATGAGAACTCGACAGATAGTTATTTATTTAACGAGACTAGATTAATACTGATTCGATTTCCCACGGATTCACAATAGAGAAATGCAGTTGCATATCCATCAAAACCAAATGAATCCAAAAACAATCACCAAATTATGTCTCTCTTTCTTCCCCAATTGTCTCGCAGTTGACCCAATGAAGCACCTCTACAGTTTTTTCCATATTCTCCACCACGCCGTGAATGAGAGTCACTGCGAACGCTGATTATCGCGAATCTTCCATTGGAGTAGACTTGCAGGTTGGGCTTGTTTGATTGTGTCGTGATGATCGCGAATCTTCCATTGGAGAAGACTTGCAGGTTGGGCTTGTTTGAAGATTGAATCTCAAGATGTTAACTATGCAAATTTTATGTTTGAGGGCCTGATTAGGTTTTGGATCGGTTTGAACAAATTCTGGACTGATTAGTTTTTGGATTGGGCTCAGGTTCTGTTTGGGCTGGTTTTTTTTAAAGTAATTTGATTAATGTATCCGGGTTAAGAAAGATCCGTCTCACAGAAAAAGATCCGTGAGACGGTCTCACCCAAGACCTTCCCAAAATGTAAACTTCACTTGTACAATCCAATCACTCATGAATACATTGACCTTCTTCATCCTCATTCTCAATCTCAATCGTTTAATGCTTACGCCCTTGTATATGGGTTTGGAGTGAGTAAAATAACTGGTCAATATAAGGCGGTTGGTATTTTTCCGTCCCAAACACCTACAGAAGGGGGTAAGGTATACACCATTGGAACCGGATCATGGAGAAGTATTGCACCTCAAGCTAAAGTTCGTTACAATAAGTCTAGTAGAGGTGAATTTGTGAATGGGAATCTTCACTGGATAACAAATGAATTATGTGGCAAATTATGGATTTTTTGCTTTGATCTTGAAACTGAAATTTTCAATGAATTTTCTTCTCCAGTTGAAACCGATCCTACTAATATGAGGATTGCTGGAATGGAAGACACCTTGTGTGTATGTGTTTATACACAAAGATATGCTGATCAGATCAGCATCTGGTTGATGAAGGAATACGGAGTTGAGAATTCTTGGACAAGGCAATTTATCATCGAAAGAAACAATGATATTTGGAATGATTGTAGAATTCATCCTTTCAGAATCTCTAAAGACGGTGTTATCTTATTGTCTCATGGCAAATCCCTCTACTACTATTCCACTAAGGATAGAGAAATTACTAAGGCTAATTGCAACGTCCAAGGTGCAAGTCAGTTGCATTCTTATACTCCTAGCTTTCTTTTACCAGAATGTTTTAAAATGGAGAACGTGCTCTCATTTGGATTTTTTAAAGTTGATCTATATTTGGATTGTTAGCATTTTGTTATTGTTTTTTTTTTTTAAATGGTGGACACGTTCCATCTCCTTGTTTCTAGATACAGTTATATTTAGATTTTTATATGTAATTGGATTTGAAGATTTTTATATGTAATTGGATTTGAAATGATTTGAATATATTTTCAATTGTTTTGTTGAATTTTCGACACATTAAATTAGAACAACGCAATTGAGTCATAAATTAGCAAATTTTTATTGTCTTCAAATCTTTTGTTATCATTTTTGGTGTGGGTGGTGTAAGGTGCACAAGTGATATACTATTTTGCATGATTAGTGTTATAAATAAATGTATATTTCAATATTTTTTTTAATAAAGTGTTTAATTAATCTAGACTAATGTCTAAGAAGACATGGTATTACATATATATAGCTATACCCAAAGGGAGATGTATTCATAATTGTTTTGGTGTGAATTTGAGTAATTAATTTGAAACCATAGTTGGATTAATTCTAAATAAATTCTCCACATTTACTGAGTATCAATTTAATCTCTTAATTATAAACCTCACACTTTGGACCCGCTAAAAAAAAAAAAACTTTTTATGTGCAAGATTGCTCGGAGGCATGTGCCATTTGTTGTAGGACAAAAACTTATATACAATATTGCATTTGCATTGATTAATTGACGTAAGTTATGTCAAAATTTGTGGGTCTAACGCGGGGTCAATCTTAATTAGAATATTTATTTTCACTATAAAATATTATGTTATCAAATGACCAAAACTTTGTTACTACAAAATCTAAATTTTGTCACTATAAGGTCAAAAGTGTAATACTACAAGTTCAAAAATATTTTGGACACTTATTTTTTTTGGGCAAAATTACTAAAATAATTTTGACTTATTCAGCTACTACATGACTAAAACAATGTTACTACAAGACCAAAATTTTATCACTACAAGATCAAAAGTATATTACTACATGTTCAAAAATATTCTGAAGACTTAATTTTTTGGTGAATTTGTCAGAATGTTTTGACATGTAGTATTAAATTTTTTGCCTTGGTAATATTTTGGTCTTGTAGTAACAATATTTTGATCATGTAGTAAACCATTTGTTTGCAACCCGCTAATTTTCTGGACAACCCGAATCCAGGATAATGACCTGTGGTTTTTTTAAAATTAACTTTTGAACTTAAAGTTTTAACTTATCTAATCGAAATAAAATGCATGTATGCCCGCAAGACTACCCTTCTTGTTTTACCAGATTTGAAAGGAACTCATCCCCTTGTCTTTTTCTAAAGTTTAATTAAAATGTATTCATTTTTTAGAATTAAACACTAATAACATTAATGAATAAGGCAATTAATAAGAACAATATAATAATACGGAACGATATACTCTTCATGACTAACACTAACGTTATTAATCTTTTGATAACACCGACCATATCTAGAAGTGAATTTTCTAATATATGATACATAAAATATTCTAAAATATAATTACAAAAATAATACTCCATAATGTATCATATCATTCTAAAATATTCTAAAACATAACTGCAAAAATAATATAATACTATATCATATCTTTTTTCTAAACATAACTACAAAAATAATATATTAGTATATTATGTTAGGAATGATATAGTGCCTCGTTTTACCTAGAAAATCTCAACCTTTAAGAGCTACCCATGTTTCGTTCGACATCATCATACAAAGCAGTATTTGTTGACTTATTGATGACGTAGCATGTCACGTAGGCAGTAGACACTTTAGTGCACACCCCGATGTGCACTATATCATTTACGTATGAAAATGATTGGCCTTTTATTTTTCTTGAGGGAGTGTATTTGTAATTTGCTAGACCATAGTTGTTTTCTCCAAGGTTGCAATAGTCGAAAATCGTTGGTCGGACAAATTGACACTACCTAGAGCCTAGACGGCTAATCAGGGCCTAGGTAGTCGGTTGATTAGAAATTCTCGAGCAATAAACATGAATCCCTAATAAACAAAAGCAAAAAAATAACTTGCAAAAATAGTACCAATAAAAAAAATACAATCCTCAGCCCTTAGACGATAGAATTTTACAAAAAGATGTTGTTTACTCATGGCAAAGCCACGTGTTTTGCTCGAAACGTCAATTTCACTTAAAAAATTATGCTCGATCGCTCGAACCTAACTTCGACTTTGAAAAGTCTAATTAAAAATTGTTAGATGAGCAATAGACCAAAATATTTGAATTGAATTAACATAAATTTTTGTATTGAATTTGTATCGACTCGTTAAACACGATTTTGATGACGGTTAAGGAGAAGCCACTGGACTCACTAGCTCCTCTCTTAAAGGTATCACTGTATTAAGTAATACTTTAACCAAATATTTCTTTATATTATGAAAAAAAAATTAAATTTATTTTGTTTTAATTTCAACTTTTGTTATTATCCATACTTCACATTAAAGTCTGGCCCACAATACTCAAGTGAGAAAAGTGGTCCAAGAAAGTGAATTAATTATACGAGTATGGATTGCATGCACTTAAAAAAATTAAATTATCTTAATTTACTAGTATTTATATTAGTTAAAAAAAATTAAACTCACTAAAATTATTTATTCATGAATATTTTTATTAGATTATATTAAACATTCAAAAAAAGACAAATTTAGAAATTAAAGTCTGGTTGAGATGTATATTTTTTGAATTAATAATTTATTACTAATAACATTTATGAATACGACAATTAAGAAGAACAATATGAAAATGATTGGTTCTTTTATTTTTCTTGAGGGGGTGTATTTATAATTTGCTAGGCCATTGTTGTTTTTTTCCAAGGGTTGGTAAAGAAAAAAACACGTCATTCAACAACATGATGCCCGAGCACGCTTTTGCACCTCCAATGGTGACACGCTTTTAGACTAGTCGAGCTGAACTCGTAATTTAACATTATAACAATCTACTATACTTTTTTCAACATCCTTAAAAAAAAAATTGAAAAAAAAAGTCTGAGTAGAACTATTCATAATTGTTTTGAAGTGACGTGTAATTAATTTAAGGGGAAAAATAATATAGGACATTCCACATTTAGTTTTTAAGATTCAAGCTACTCCCTTCGTTTTTTTATGTAAGATATTTTAGAGTTATTGACTAAAATTAAGAAAATGTATGTTTTGACAATTATACCCTAGATAATAAAGGAAAATTCTAATTACATTAATATTTTACATATAAGGCAAATTTGTATAGAAAAAATATTTGCTTTGAAGATTAGTTAATTAGAGTAATTTAGAAATTGTAATTGTTTCCAAAGTTAAAAGGAGAGCATAATTTGAATAAACATTGTAAAAAATCTAAAACATCTTATATTTATGAATAAGAAAAAAGGCCTAAAATATCTTATATAAAAAAACGGAGGGAGTAATTTTTTATAAAGTTTCAATTAAAGACAAAATGATACATAATTGTACCAATTTACCTCTATCTCATTCTTAATTTCGAATTTTAAAATCATTTAATTTAATTAATGTCAAATATGCAAAATCAACCAATTCCTCAATTAACGCACTAATTTCAATTCAAACAAATTTCCTAAATTTGCATACTATTCATTTTGTCCACATTCATATCTTTATATATTCAATAATTTTCTTATTAATCGGAAATTTACTTTAATTAAATATTCATATTGTTATTATTTTTCATATCATATATATCTTTATTAAAATATAAATTATATTATGAAATACTTAATAAAATTAGTACATTCAAAAAAATTATTTTATTCGATACAACTCTAAAAGTGTTTAAATAATTTGTTGAACAACTTGTATTAACAAATACTTGTTGTATAAGCCTATAATATTTTTGCAAGGTGCATATATGCATATTTTATTATATGCAACCGATAATTGAATATACTTTCAAATATGCGTGTGTTTTTTTATATATGCAATCGATAATTGCATATACCTTAATATGTGCATGTATTATTTTAGCTTTGAAAATTGTCAAATATAGTCATAAATATATTATGTAATATCTTTGCATATAAAAAATTTAAAAAATTATTGCATATTTTTAATGACATGCAAAAAATATGATGCATATAACTAAAAAATTGTTGCATATTCTTAGGACTTCGTTGCATATTATTATATCAGCCTGGAAATGTAACAATGCACATTCATCTTTTATGCCTTAAAATAAATTGTGTAAACTCCATCGTATAGAAATGCAGGTGTAGTACATTATACACTCGTGAAACAACATTTTCATCACCTTATGCGCTTGTTACCGTACCAATACGCGAAGGTTGCCACCGATGCAGCAACCTCAACCCCAGCAGTAGCATGTCACCTGTATAGAGGCTAATATAACTTCTGGTATTTAGCTTCAAGTGTTGCTCTCTCCTCAAAAAAATTAGCCTCCATTTCATCATGTTGAGTCTGTAAAAGTTAGCAAGCAGTATAATTTCTAAGAGAACTTACTCAATAAGAAAGCTAAGAAACAAGCATATTTTCAGTGTATAATAAAATTGAAAGATTTGTCTATAATTATACATGAGTATATAGTTTGAATCACAATAATTAGTCAGCATCTACATCAACTATAAACCAATCCATTAGATGTCAAAGGAAATAGCAAACGCACCAATTTGTTGCATATAATATCTACTAATATTTATATGAAACAACACTAATAAAAATTTTAAAACTTGTGCAAATTGCTACTAATATAAGGTCAAAATATTAAGTAAATCTTCCCAAATTAATTCCTCATAAACATCAACCAATTAGAAGGGGCGCAAGAACAGAATGGCATCTTGAAGGATTTCGTGATGCCCACCATTCATCCTCAAAAGAGATGATGAACTATCTATATTAAATCAACTTAAACACGACAGGCACATAAAAATGGAGAAAGTAAATTTCAGAACCAATTAAATACTAGTACTATATAACTTTACGATTGACACAAATGGAAGCCGCCCTCGCCCTCGAACAAGGCTCGTCAAAGATGTGGAATCCTATTTGTGAAAATCGCACACAGTGGGGTAGGCTTTCAGTCAACCGTAGATGAAAAATGTATAATTTAAAAAGTGGGAGGTTAAAGATTTTAAAATGTAATTATGATATTTTTTTAAATATACAGGGCATAATTTGAATTTTGTAACCTCTTTTGATCATAATTGTTTTTTTAATTTTTTTGTCTCGTTTTTGTTTATGGTCTTAGATATTGTCTTATATTGTGAATAAACTCTTAATTTAAAATTTGGTTAATTCTAAATAAATTTTTCACATTTACTCTGAGTATCAATTTAATCTCAACGTTAATTATAAAACTCATTGCTAGGATTATGGGTGGTTCGGTATGGTATACCGACCATATCAAAAATTTCGATATTAAAAAAATGCATACTGTTATTGTACTGTAATCTCGGTATATCGAAATTTTCAGTATCTAAAAATTCATACCAATAACGTACCGTAATTTCGGTATATAAAATTTTTGATACGGTATATTGGTATACCGTACCATATTGGTATACCTATACCGATTCATATCAAAAATATTGAACCATCATTTCATATCGAAATACTTGTATACCAATTCATACCGAAAATACTGAAGCATTGTTTTATACTGAAATTAATTATTTAAAGTTTATTTTATTTAAATTTTAATAATTAAAGTTATTTTAATTTTAAAATAATATAAAAATATTATTTTATTAAGGTTTCAGTATTTCGGTATATCGATATATTGTTTCCATATCGTTACCGTACCGAAAATTTCGGTACGATATCATACCGTATTAAAATTTTCGATATTTTTTCGGTACGAAATTTGGTATATTTACCCACCCCTAGCTAGGATTGATATGAATCTCATTCATTTCAAATTCTTCTTTTGTCCACCAAAAGTATGCACATATTTTTGGACATAAATTTTAAGAAAAAATAAATGTGGTGTGAAATTATTGTGAAATATAAATAAAGTGATTATTTTTATAAAAGAAAATTAAACATATTTTTGGTAGACAGAAAAATAAGGAAAAGTGAATAAATGGAAATATGTTATATGGAAATAACGTATATATGGCCCTTCTTCAGCCCATAAAATATTTTAGTTTTGCCCTATAAATACATGGGCCTTTCTTCAGCCCTAAAATATGTTATTCGTTAAATCTCTTTCTACATCTACGCTGATAATTACACACGATCTACATCTACGTTGATAATTACACACGAGGAAAATCTTTCAACGAGAATGGAGCATCAAAAGGTAACATCTTTCGAATTATGTACTTTGTGTCAGTTCACGTGTGAAAAAAATTAAGTAAAGGAGGTCGTATTTGTTTTGTTTCTGTTACTCTCTGTGTTCACTAAAACTTTGTTTAGTTCTATACACAAAAAATATGTTTATATTGTATTTAAATAATTAACTTTTGATTTTTTTTTTTAATTTATTTAGAAGACGGAGTATTCTACCAACAATATTTTTTAATTAAAAAAAATATATGTATAAAAATAAGTATATTTATTAATTCAAGATCATTCAAATTGAGGGTTTCATAATTATTACTCAAATCCAACTCGTGGACTTGGACCCTTCGCTTTGTGTTGGCAAGATCCATAGTATTTCACTTGGTATGATATTGCCCTGGTATGATATTGCCCGCTTTGTGTTGGCAAGGATGCTTTGATTTTGAGTTTTCCCCAAAAGACTTCATACCAATGGAGATACTAGTCCCCATTTATATCCAATGATCATGCTAATCAGATGATGTGGGACAATTGTTTGACACTCAACAATCTCCCCTTCAAACAAATGGACCACGAACCTCCCCTCAAACGTATCCCCTCAAACGTATCTCCCCTTCAAACAAATGGACCACGAACCTCCCCTCAAACGTGTCGTTTGTTTGAAGGAGAAATTGTTGAGTGTCAAACAATTGTCCCAGGTATGAGGCTTTTGGGGAAAAAAACTCAAAATTAAAAGTCGTGAGGGTCTTGCCAACCCAAAACGGACAATATCATATCAAGTGGAATACTATGGACAATATCATATCAAGTGGAATACTATGGAGGGTTGCTCAAGAACCCAACACTTATTTATTTATTAATAAAACTTTCATGTCAAGATTGTATAAAATTATGTTAGTATATTATTGTTGTGGTCTTACTCTATAAATCGCAGAGTTTATATATGAAAATTATGGAATTATATGGTTTTGATTTTTCCATATAGAGAGAGAGATTTATAAGAAGGAAGAAAACCAAACCTTTTATTTTGATTATCTCAAGAAATTTTTTAAGATTTGATATGATATTGATTATCTCATGGAAATCTCTTAATATTTTAACTTAGATGTGAATATAATAAATACTCTCTCCGTTTCTTTTTTTAATGATATGTTTTAGACCTTTTTTCTTGTGCATAAATATGAGATGTTTTAAATTTTTTACAATGTTTATTCAAATTATATCCTCCTTTTAATATGGAAACAATCATAATTTCTAAATTACTCTAATTAACTAATCTTTAAGGCAAATCTTTTTCCTATACAAACTTGGCATTTATGTAAAATATTTAATGGGTATTATGAAATGAAATTAGAAACTTCATTTATTATCTAAAGGTATACCCCTCCGTTTTTTTTATAAGAAGTCTTAGAGTAATTTATTAAAATTAAGAAAGGTTATGTTTGACAAATATACATTAATATTTACTTTTCATAAAATTGATCCGTGAAATAAATCTTTTAAATCTTGAAATTTATTAGAAAATCTTGAAATAGATTGTAGTCTAAAGCTTTATATAGTAAGTAGTTGAATAATAATTTTTGCTCATGATTTGCCTTTTGTGTTGATTGTTGGTCAATTCTCACTCTCCCCTTATCAAAATCATGATTATGGTGGTTAAGAGTTTTAAGACGTGCATCATTAATTTGACTATACACATAAATTGATTCGGTTTTTATTGTTTATTACATAAGGTCTATGACTATCATGTTTACTCTAGAAGTTGGGTGCCAAATTTTGAAATTTGAAATTTGAAATGCTGATTTTTTAAATTCTATAAATACTAATATGAGTTTTTTTTTTTTTCCTTTCAAATAGTGACTTTATTTCAAATCAAGTTATAAGATTGAATGAGTTCATATTACTATATTATTGTTTGGTGAGATTATAATAATTAGTTGATTGTATAATGATTTAATGTATTGTATTACTCCAAATAAGTTTCTCATTTCTTTTGAGTGCTTAGTTTAAGAAATATGATAAAATCAAGTGATGTGATTATGAGAGAGAAATAATAAATAAAATAATAAAATATAAGTGATAGTGATTGAAAGAGAGAAAATAATATACCAAAAATAGAAAAAAAAAAATGAAAAAGGGTTATAAACTAATAAGGTCATTTCACTACTAGTTTTTTCTAATAAAACCTACACCATAAATTCTTGTCTAATAGAGTCAAAATTTGATTTTTTTGTCAATTATGCCCTTCCACCATATTTTGAAATTTTGAATTTATAAAATAGACAATTATTAGTCAACTAAACATCCAATCAATTATTAAATGCAATTTTTCGAATTCCCGAAAATCTATTACTTTCTAAAATTTAAAAACTTTCCTAAAAGGTATGTCTCTCCATTAATTTTGTTTAATTTTGTTAAGTTAAGGGATTCTGAAAATCTGCATTTCAACTCACGTATATGCAGTGTCGAATGCATATTCATATGAACTTGTAACCTTTTAACTATAGAACCACGTAAACTATCAACAACTAAGAAATTGCATATCCGTATGACATATATCATGTGCATACATAATAATATGCGTGAGTAGGTGCATATCATTTAAACACTTAAATATCGGTAGAATATGTTTGTGCACAGGAGTCGACATGTCTGTACATGTTTCAAATGCAGAAGTTAATGCATATCATTTAAACACTTATGCATAATTCAAAATAATTTCTTCCAATTTAATTAGAATCTGATGATTATTTTGCATATAACATTATGTATAATTCAAAATATGATGATTATATTGCATATCACGTTATGCATAATGCATAATGCATTCGATTGAAATATGATAACAATTTTGCATATCACATTATGCATAATTTCATATCATTTCCTAAAATTAGATTGAAATATGAAGATTATTTTGCATATTACATTTACTAAAGTAATATGATGAAAATTTTGCATAACCTAAAAAAACACTTAAATATAATTGCATAAACGATCAACTAATAACAAAATTTCATAACACTACATAACCTAAAAAACAACTACATAACCTAAAAAGCAATTGCACCTGAGATGATTGGAGAGTGGAGGTAAAAATTGAGGGCGATACTTGGGTACACTCTCATGCACCGTACCCCCTGATTTTAATTTAATTATTTATTTATATTTTATCTGCACCTGTTAATTTAATGAGTTCACCCCCAATTATATTTTTATTACAGTTATCTGCACACATTCATTTTATGAGTTCACCCCCAAATAATTTTTTACAACAGTTATCTACACCCGTTCATTTTATAAATTCACCCCCAAATTATTTTTTTACCACTTTTATCTGCACCCGCTCATTTTATGAGTTCACCCCCAATTTATTTTTATAAAATAATTACATTTAAAAGATTATATATTTTTTTTATTAATTTACACATTTTATGAGTTCACCCCCCTATCTCAGTTTTTTTTTCTTTTTAATTTTTCTTTACATTTTCAATTTTTATTCCAAACTTTTTATTTCTTCGTTTTTTTGTTTTCTGTTTTTTTTTCATTAGTATTTTTTTAAATTTTAATACAAAATAATATTACATGTATGATTTTATTATATAAGATAATACAATAAGTAATAACTAGTAACAACGTAAACAATAATTAGTAATACCATTAACAATAATTAATAATATCGTATACAATAATAAATAATTTCACACATCTAATTATATTCAGTAATACCAAAAACAATAATATCGTATACAATAATAAATAATTTCACACATCTAATTATATTTAGTAATAACAAAAACAATTATTAGTAATACCATAAACAATAACCAATAATACCACAATTAATAATCAATAATACCGTAAATAATAATCATTAATATTAATTCAATAATGTATTAATAGTAATACCAGAAACAATAATCAATAATACTACAATTAATAATTAAAAATACTGTAATCAATAATCATTAATATTAATTCAATAGTGTATTAATAGTAATACCACAAACAATAACCAATAATACCACAATTAATAATCAATAATACCGTAATCAATAATAATTAATATTAATTCAATAATGTATTAACAGTAATACCACAATCAATAACTAGTAATACCAGTACCAATAATTAATAATACCACTAACAAAAATACCATCACGGAGCAGAAAAAGTTTTTTCATCAATATCAAAATTTACATCTGTTTCTTTTCCACTTTCAAGCAGCTTCCCAAAATGCTGTCCAATGTCAGATGGGGGTATCTTAGGCTCCTCTGTGTGAGACTTAACAACACCAACACAACAATGAACTCGAGGGCAATCATCTTTCAGGTAGTTAGAAGTTTCAAGAGCAGTCCTCTTATAAAACGCTTGTATCCCGTGCACCCAAAATAGCCATGTCTATAAACCTTCAACATGTGGTTATAGAAAAATTAAGAAAGCAATGCAAACAACTCGGTAAACTTGTTGCTCTTTTCCAGGGAGGCTCCATAGCTTAAATGAATCAAATAATGGAAGTACAAATGACAATATTATCTTCACTGTGATACATAGTAGAGACATATCTCTAGGAACAATGGATCTATGTATTATGTAGCCAGATACTTGCAAACATGCATCCTTCAACCCTACATTTTTCTAGATAAATTCAGAAAGAACCAAACACTAAGTAAGCTATACACAGAGGTACTCATTCATCAGCTCTTTAATGCACACAATGTTGTACTAAAAAAAAAAAGACATCACGAAATAACAATTTGACACTAGGAAGACAACATGTTAAGGTAAACCACCAACAAATCATAACATTAACATCTATGTATATTCAAGCAAGTCACTTTGTTTGAACACCCTTTTTAAGCCATTGATATTAGAATGATTAGAATGAGCAAACAAATTTGTAAGAAAATATAACTTTTTTTTAGAGAGGGGCACCAACTAGACTACATATAATTTTCCTTCGTAGTTAACATTGATGAAAATAGATTATTAGCAAAACAATTGAAATTCATCCCTAATCAAACAATTCACAAAATGCAGAAAAAACAAAGGTGAGGAAGACCGACCACATGCTGCCTCTATATTTAAGCGTATATAGAGGATTCCGACGTTGAAGCCGTCACCGCCGGCGAAGGCGATGACTCTGTCGAAGCAGGTGATTTCGATGTCTCCTGGTAAACCCTTCCCATTACAACCATACACGCTGCACTTTTGGGTTAAACGAATTTTAAATACGCCGAAGAAATTTGGGGAATTGAGGACAGATCTGAACCGAATTAGAGAGCATATGGTGAAATAGACCAGGGCTTCTGAATTGAAACGATTTGGGGGAAATCTACCGCTTTAGTTTGAATTGAAATTGAGAAGTCCGATAGGTCGGATGTATTTTTAGGGTTCCGAGGAGAGAGATGGCGGGATGGGGAGCTGCCCGCGAGCAAGGGCTCGGAGAAGGTGACCGGAGCACCAACGACGCCAGCAAGAAGGTCGACCGCCGCCATCTGTTGTCAAAGGGAAGACAACGTGCGTGTGAGAGAAGTGAAGTCGCCGTCGCCATTGCCGTGTGTGTTAGAATCGAAAGAGTTGCAAAAAGGAAATTGATTCTCAAATAGGTAAGGGGCACGGTACCCGCGAGTGCATAGGAGAATTTGGCAAAAATTAATAGGTATAATTTACTTTTAATGTGACAGCTGTATAACATTGGAGATGCTCTAATTAAAAAAGAAGAGCATACTTTAGAAAAGCATAAATTATTATTTGCAGCAGAATCTTTCCATTCAACACCTCCATCGTCATTGCAGCTCATCTTCATTTCGCGCTTCTCTTATTTTGAACTTATTATTAACTGAATTGATTCTGCATTCAACTAAATCCATGGATGCTGCGGCCACTTCTTCATCTCCTCTCCATGTTCGCCGCGTGCTGCTAACGAACCTCATCGTCAATAGGCTCCACATGCTCTTCAATGGAGTTGCTATACTCTCTGTTTTCTACTACAGATTCACTACTCTTTTCCGCATATTTCACACCGGAGAGATTCCGGTTTTGCCCTATCTAATCGTTATTATCTCCGAGATTATACTCACCTTTCTCTGGATTCTTCACCAAGCCTATCGATGGATGCCCGTTCAACGAACTGCATATCCCGAAAAGTTGCCGGAAGACGAGAAGCTTCCTCCGATCGACGTCTTCGTCTGTACGGCGGATCCGAGCAAAGAGCCCCCTCTCGGGGTCATGAACACCGTTATATCGGCGATGGCGATGGCTCTCTAAAAAAAAATTATTGACGCAACAAAATTAATTGAAGAGATGCAAATAATAAATTTCTTCGACGGCCAATAGATCGGCGCATCGGAGTCGAGGGGGTTGCAGATCGGCGGCTGCTTCGTCTTCGACGGCCAGACGGTGGTGGCCACGAGACTTTCTTCTTTGGCCACTTCGTCTTCTCCGGTCAGTACGGCGGCAAAGCAACGACGACGGTCAAGGTGCTGCTTCGTCTTGGTTTGGGAGGCGACGGTCGTGAGGAGGGCGACGACGGTCGTGTTGGTGGGTGGCGGCCATGGTTCAGCGTCGAAATCGAGGGGGGCGGTTGCAAAAGAGGGAGGCGGTGGGAAAAGGGGCGGCGGTAGAGGGGATGTTGGGGAGGGGTTAGGGTTTTAATTTTGGTTTTTTTGGTGAATGGGGAGAATGAATTAAATGAGTATAGGATTCTTAGTTATTTATATAAGGGTATTCTTGTATTTTTAACTCTATTTTGACTCTATTAGAAAATTATACATTTTGGTGTTTCTATTAGTTTAATGAGTTATAATAGTGGACTTATTAGGCAATAATCTCAATGGAAAACTTATTGTGGTACATCTAGAATTAGGCCATGTTTAATAGCTTAGATTAAACCAAAATTAACTATATATCATTTTTATTGGTTGTAGATTAAGGGTAGATAATGCTTTAAAATTTATAAAGTTTAGATATCATCCTAATCTTAGATAATCAATTTTGCTATCAAATATGTCCTTATAGTATTATTATATTATTGTTGAGAAATATTATAATGATTTGAGAGATATTATATAGATATACTTTTATGTCAAATTAATATGTTTGATATGGGTGGTTTTGAGTGTACTTTAAAATCTAAATTTTAAATTTCGAAGTAAAATGGGTTTTGGGTCTTTAAATCCAAAACTGTTTTTAAAACCAAGAGTAAATATTTTAAAATTATTGATTATGATTTTTAGAGTAAACTGATTGTTATTAGGTTTGTTTTCTTTATGAAGCAAGATATTTTTTTTCACATATCTTCCACTAGAAATCATCACTGAAATCCTATTAAGACTTCCCGTACAAACCATTCTAAGATGGAAGTGTGTTTGCAAGTCTTGGCGCCATTTATCCGAGACTCGTAGATGGTTCCGTTGATGGGCTTCTTCTTTTGATGAAATATGAGGGGTTAAAAAAATGTAAACTTCACTTGTACAATCCAATCACTCGTGAATACATTGACCTTCTTCATTCTCATTCTCAACCGTTTAATGCTTACGCCCTCGTATATGGTTTTGGAGTGAGCAAAATAATTGGTCAATATAAGGTGGTTGGTATTTTTCCGTTTCAGACACCTACGGAAGGGGGTAAGGTATACACCATTGGAACCGGATCATGGAGAAGTATTGCACCTCAAGCTAAAGTTCATCACAATAAGTCCAGATCGAAGAGGTGAATTCGTGAATGGAAATCTTCACTGGATAACTAATGAATTATGTGGCAAATTATGAATTTCTTACTTTGATCTTGAAACTGAAATTTTCAATGATTTTTCCCCTCTCGTTGAAACCGATACTACTAATATGAGGATTGTTGTAATGGAAGACACATTGTGTGTATGTGTTTATACACATAGATATGATGATCAACATCTGGTTGATGAAGGAATACGGGGTTGAGAATTCTTGGACAAGACAATTTATCATCGAAAGAAACAATGATATTTGGAATGATTGTAGAATTCATCCTTTCAGAATCTCTAAAGACGGGGTTATTTTATTGTCTCATGGCAATTCCCTCTACTACTATTCCACTAAGGATAGAGAAATTACTAAGGCTAATTGCAACGTCCAAGGTGCAAGTCATTTGCATTCTTATATTCCTAGTTTTCTTTTACCGGAATGTTTTAAAATGGAGAATGTGCTCTCATTTGGATTTTTTAAAGTTATCTATATTTGGATTGTTAGCTTTTTATCATTGTTTTTTTTTTTCTTAAATGGTGGACACTTTTTATCTTCCTCTTTCTAGATATATTTTTAATTGTTTTGTTGAAACTCTTACATCTATATATGTGGATTGTTAGCATCTCATCATAAATTAGCAAATTTTGATTGTCCCCAAATCTTTTGTTATCAACAATTTTATACTATTGAAATAAACGTACTCATGAGTTTGTTGTGGATTTACCTACGTAATCTACATTTAGATACATTTAGATTTACTTTGTTGTGGATTTACCTACGTAATCTACATTAGATACATTTAGATTTACTAAGTAAACGAGCTCCAAAAGTGTAAAAAAAATTACATATGTAATCTACATTTAAACAAACGAGCCCGAGGAAAAGAGGATGAAGATTGGAACTGAAAGTTAGGGGGCCAAAAAATAAATCAAAAAAAAATTTATATGAAATATTTTACATATAAAATATAGTTAATTAAGATATGATGAGATACAAATTCACATGTAAATTTTAGAAACATAATAATTATATACTCCATATTTTATGTGAAAATTATTTCATATGTGTTGCTTAAAACAAATTAATGATCCAAAATATGGAGTAATATACATGTGAGTTTATGTATTTACCAAATTAATACATTTAAAAAAATATAATTGACATTTTAAATTTGGAAAATTGAATTAATACATTAAATATATTGACAATATAATAAATTATTACTCGTAATACATTAAATATATTGACAATTTAAAAAATGATTAATACCATTTTTTTTTTAATGTAATGTAAAATTGTTAACTATATTTTCTTCAACAATTTTTTTAGAATCATTTTTTTTAAAAGCTGTGAGAGACATCTTTAAAAAACACACCCTACATGTGGAAAGAAATTTGAGAGACGCCATGGCCCTCTCCAAATCCAGTATATACATCCGTACATGTCCTTTATATTCTTTCTGTCAAATTAAAAAAAAAAAAACAAGAAGATGAAGGTACCCATCCATTTCATTTTGTCATAATTATCCCCACCATCATCAAAATCTTTAAAAAAAATCTTTAATAAATACAAAATTAGAAAAACAGTGATGTTCACTATTTACTTTCGGACAAATGAACATTGTCCGAAAAAAAAAAGTGATGTTCGCATTTTTTTTCGGGCAAATGAACATTGTCCGAAAAAAAAGTGATGTTCGCGATTTTTTTTCCGGACAAATGAACATTGTCCGAAAAAAAAAAAGTTGTTCAAAATTTTTTTTCTTCCAACAAATCGATAGTGTTCGAAAAAAAAAAAATGAACAAACATATATTGTCCGAAAATAATTCATTAACAACATCTAATTGTCCGAAAAAAATCAATAAACAAAGACAAATTCCATAACATTATCAGTTTTTTACTAGTAAAAACACTAATACAATTATTCTGATACATGACAAATTTCTGAGTTTACTAAATACATTTGAGACAAAACATCATCCCAAATTTCTATCAAAGTAATTTGATTCTGCAATTTAGATTTAGAATCGAATAAATTTCTGGGTTTAATGTTAATTTCGAACAAATTTATGGGTTTACCAAAATTTCAAAACAAGCTTTTCCTAAGAACAATACAGATCTCTGAATTGGATAAAAAAAAATGCAAAATAAAACAACACTTACAAATCTCTGGATTAATAAGAAATGCAAAAAATTTAAAAAATCATGAATCGGATGATGTGATACCTTATGAACGACGGCGACTGTACGGTGGAGGGAGCTGGACGGCGGCGACGAACGCGTCGCGGTGGAGATCGAAGAGGCGGCAAACCGGTTAGACGGTGAGAGGGCGGCAGGTTTTTTTTTTTCTTCTTCGAATTTTTATCCTCTTTGATACCTTTTACCATTTTTTTTTCCTTTACAGAAATTCTAGTGTTTTTTCGGTTTTTTGGCATTTTTGTATATTTTTCAAATTTATTATTCGAGATTTAATACTACTACTATTTTGATTATTTCTTAAATGTTATCTTTCGACACTAATTTGTCGAGAAAAGAAATTTAAAAACAAAAAGTTGAGAAGAAGCTTATAAATGATGTTGAATATTCTTTTTTGTTCATAACAAAGTATAGGAAAGTTTGTTCATAATATAATATAACAAAGTTTTGAATAATTTTAAGGATGAAAGTTTGTCTGAGGCACCGTAGTTGATACATTTCATACCCAAAGTGCTCTATGTAAAATTTTGTTTACTTCCTTTTATACATGTATTTTAATTATAAAAAATATGTGTGGGATAACGAGTATATAATATTGTTTATAAATACTCAGTTTACAAGAGGGAGTATATATTTTCTAATTCACCCAATTTTTAAAAGCAAACCCTAATTCACCCAAAAAAAATTTTTAACCCTACTTCTCAATTCTTAGATATGAGCTCCGATACTCCCCTCTGGGCGCGAGTGCTGGCTTGCTCTAACGGTCGCAATTGTATAATGATGTCATTTTTTATCTCATTTATAAATAGTCCATTTTTTTTTGTTTTAACATATTTGTGCAGCTTCTCTCAATTGTTAATTTTGAATTTTATTACTTTACATGAGAGTTTCTCGATGCCTTACTTTCTCATTTTGAATTTCTCGATGCCTTACTTTCTCATTTTGAATGAGATTAAATAAGAGTTTCTCATTTTGAACGACAATATATATATAAAATTAAATTTCTTAATCTACTATACATTCAATTTTTTTAAAATGTTCTAAAAGATAATTACAAAAATAATATAGATATTATTTTTCTAAAATATTTTAAAAGATTATATCGGGAATATTATAGTGTGTTCATAGCATAGAATGAGGGGATCTTTTTTTTTTCACGATACTTCTCAATCCGACAACAAACCCGTAGAAAAATATATTTGTACACGTTTTATTGTTATTTTTTTAAGGTTGTAGAAGTCAAAAATCGATAGTCGATCAGATTGACACCGCTTAGCGCCTAGACGGCTAATCAGGGCCTCGGTGACGAGTCGACCCCTTAGAATTTTCTTTTTAATTATTTTATCTTATAATTCTTGAGCAACACGAAACCATAATACAAAAAATATATATATACAGTTTTCACCCCTTATATGATATAATTTTACAAAAAAAAAATGTTATATATCATGTCAAAGCCACGTATTTTGCTTGGAGCGTCGATTCCACTTGAAAAATTGAGCTCGATCGCTCGGTGCAGTTTTGCGGTTTTTTCGATAAAATAAATTGCCTTTCTAGTGACGTTTCGATTTAGTAACAAATTATAAACCGTGGTTTATCTCATAAAAAATAGCATTCTATTTTGAACGGTTTCGGTCGATTTTGAACAGGTTGGGGTTTATATAATGGCATATCAAACAATTACAAATTGAAAACTGGAATTTTACAAATTAAATATCAATTTTCATTAAAATTCTCAAGTTTTAACTAATATTTAAAAGTGAGAATAAGGAGGAAGAGTAAATAGAAGTAAGGGTTTGTGTGTTTTGTGAAATTAGAAAAATGAATATTTAACTTTTACAATATATTTTATTTCTTTATTGATATTATAAATATATTTGTGTCCCAAAAAAATGGTATAACACAATAACAATAGTAGTAGCCATAGTGGAACTTGTAGAGTAAATTGAAAAATTAACTTTGTATATTTACTAAATGTATTTATTAATATTAATTTATAATATACATAATATTAACGGTGCGTCGATGCGGTTAATTGTCTAAAATTTAAATTGCACCGTTATAGCGGTGCAGTTTAGTATAATTTTTTTAACCGTAGTTTAAAGCGGTGTTTTAAACTAACGGTGCGGTGTGGTGCAGTTCGGTTGGTTTTGACGGTTTTTAAAATTTTATGATCACCCCTAGCTAGCGCCTAGTCGAGCCTAGACTCCAATTACCAAAGCACGCTTTTGCACGACATGACATCTTCAATGGTGACACGCTTTTCTCTAGAATAAACACCATAACTATTTGACACGATTTAATTTGTTTGATAAGTATTTGCAATTTGGTGGCCCAAATAGCTCCTTGAGCGGTAATGTTTCAGCAATTGGGCCCATGAATATTCTTGATCGGGTTGTAAACGAGTAGTGTCGAGCCGAACACAATATAGTTTAAATTTGTTTGAAATTTTATCGAGTTTTAAAATTATTGTTTGATAATTAAACGAGTCGAGCTTGAACGAGCTTTAATCGAGTTGAACACAGCTGAGTTCGAGTACTTTGACATTTTTACACTAAGTCTATCTTTTTTTTTTATTTAACGAGCTCGAGCTCAAATTTTTTTGATATCTATATCGAATCGAGGTCAAACGAACTTTTATCGAACGATATTGAATCGAGTATCGAATAACTTAGTTTAATTTTCAACCTAACCACACGATAGCGATTTGAATGTAAGGAAATCAATGTAATAAAGATCATAAAAGTAGATCCAATATTATCTACATCTCATTTATAATTCTGTAACACGTAAAACAAAAACTTGTATAAGACAGTTTATGAAACTTATTTACTATATGATTCATAACTAGTCCTATCTCATTTGGAAATTCAGTTTCTTGATGCAATAAGCATACATAAATGCAAAGAAAACAACAAAACCAATCAAAACAACAACAGGGCCCTTGAAATCAGGATCATATCCAAAATGGTCTTGAATATAAGTTTTGATCATAGGTTGTGTAGACGTTCCTGCAACTGTAATCGTAGTCTGGACATCTCCGTACTGCCCGATGATCAGCCGGTACACTGTCAACGCGACGTAAGAAGATCGTTGCAACTTGTGAATAGTTAACTTCAAACCATACTCTTTTTTGGTATTTAATTACAAGTTTCATGTGTATTTCATTCTCTTGTGTTGTTTTGGCCATGAGTGTTTCTCAAACACCATGGGCTAATTTTATTTATGCTTTGGGTGTTCTAAAACCATGTGAATATTAAGTTTGAAATTGTTTGAGCTTTGTTATTATTGATGTTAGGATTATTGCTTCTTTTATTGGGTATTATTGGTACTTTGTATGTGAACTTCTATTAATCCATATTTAGATGCATGTTTAGCGTACACGAGAGTTACATGGACATGTTTATATTTATGGTGTGAGTTGTTGGTATGGAAATGTGTAGTTATACTTTTAATTCGTCGAGAGAGAGTTAATCGTATTAGAACCCCACTAAAAAGACATTAATTACTTGAATGGTTGTTTGAGTAGTTGTTGAGTATAAGGAAAAAAACCTTATTACCGGGTTTGGGAACACCTTAGAATTAAGGTTATATTACCCGAAAGGAAATGGTTGTCATCCTATCATTTAGGTGCTCTTAGCAAACCTCAATTGAAGCATTAACAAAGTAAAAACAATTCCACTCGATTTCACTAGATGGAGATCACCCGAAGCATTCTCTCACCCTTGCACTTCTTCGAATTATATTCGTAGTTGTTTATTGTTTTAATTGTCAATTTCTTGTTTTGGTAGTAATATTCCTTACTAAATTGTGGTAATTGCTCTCTATGGTTATTTGCTTATTTTTAGTAGTTTAAATTACTTGTTAACTTGTAGATTGATATTTGATTTAATTTCTTGCATCTTGGTAGTAAATTAGCTTAATTTTAATTAGAACTTCAAAACTCGAAACCGTAGTTACATTAGTTATGTCAATATACAACTCTAGAGACTCATTGCACAAATCCACCTTCTAGGTCGATATTACTTGGTCGAATATTTCCATTACTACTACGAACCCTTATGTTTGAGGGAAAGTAGTTAGTCAAAATATATTATCTAAAATTCGTTCAAGTCAAACTTGTGACCTAATACTTGGCTGGCGATGTTGTAACCGTTAGACTAGCGGTTACATTGTTTGAGTATTTCACTATGGGGTAATTAGTATATAGGACATTTCACCTATAGAAACTAGAAATAAAGACAAAAATTTTAAAAGTTAGAAAGAAGGACAATTTGATTTATAAAAGTACAATTTTAACCTTCCTTTATAATTAAAACCGAAATTTGCATATTGAATTAAGATAAAATATTAAATTCAAAATAGGAGCTGATAAAATATTAAATTCTCAGAAATCTCGGTCATAATTGCGTTCGAAATTTTAAACATTCCTAATAAGATAAAATATTAAATTAAAATAGGAACTGATAAAATATTAAATTCTCGGAAATCTCGGTCATAATTGCGTTCGAAATTTCAAACCTTCCTAAAACAGAGTTGGAGTATTGGAGAAGCTTAAAAAAAAATACATATGATGTAATTAATTCAGTAACGTGGAACAGATCGTAATGGAATATATGCGCACGTATATGCCAAACAAATATGCACATTGTGATATGTGCAGTAAGAATGCAAAATACACCATTTTTATCTATATTTATGATTACTACGATAATCATAGTATTATTACGTGAATCATTTATTTATAGATGTTATATATAAAAAGTATTATTATAATATTGACGTGTACATATTATGCAAACGTGGATATCAAAATAAACTATTCATTTTAGAAATTGTAAATTGTAATTATAATATTATTTATAGAAAAAAATTACCATTGAATATCAATATGTTTGAAAATGTCAAAAATATATTGTTGGTTTGGATTACGTGAGATAATTGTGGGGAGTAGTGGATATATTTAAAATTAATAATATTATATTAATGATGATTGACTTAAAACTTGTGGATTGTAACTTTCTATGAAATGAAACTGGTAATAACTGTCCATAATTATGATTGGTAAATTAAATGATGATTGAATTAAAACTTGTGGGTTGTAACTTTCCATGAAATGTAACTGCTAATAATTGCCCATAATTATGATTGATAAATTAGAATCTTTTAATATTAATTTTATATTTGTATGCATTATTTTAATATGAGATTCATTATTCCGGTAATGAAGACATATCTAATTAATGCATATATTGAAATATATGCTAAATATTTAGAGCATATGTGAAAATATACGTTGCATATAAGCTAAGATGGTAAACCATATGCAAAAAAATATCATCTAAACAAACAAAAAAAAACATACGCAATGTCAACACGATTATCAGGTATATTTGACAATTGAGTCTGGGATGCAGAAGCATTAACACGATCATCACTGATTGCCAAACTAACACCCAAACTTTATGAATTATGCATATCAAGTACTAAATTCTTAGACTGTGTAGAACAAACATAAACTTCAACTAATTTTTCCAATGAAATCTGGCAAAATTCAACTAAACTAACCAAATCAGAATCAGATGATAAAGAACAATTCTTTATGCAACCAATAGAATAACACATGCCTATCTTAGAATTCGATAATATGGGCCACATACCGATTATTTCATTAACAATGTCTTCGAACTTTGAAGATTGTTGAACACGGATCAACTGGGTTTTATCCTCGAATTCGAACTTTAAAATCACAGCATATTCCATCTCTGATTCTGTAAATTAGCTTCTCCAATTAACACGTTCAATAGAACCCTAAATCGCATAATAAAAAACAGGGGAGAATTAGAAAAAATCGAAGATTGTGTCGGACAGGGTATAAATTGGAATAACAATGAACGAATCAAATTATCACCTATTGAATTAAAACAAATCGGAATAAAATTGCATACCTAGATAATGTAATGGTTCTCAGATGAGATTTAGAAACTCAAAATTAACTCTATTTTGGGTAGTTCGGTGATGATCGCATATCGAAGATGGGATTTGAAGATCGAATTATTGATTATCACAGATGAAATTTGCATATGGAATCATTGCATCAAAACAAATGGAATTTGCAGATTGAAGATATTGATTATTGAAGATGGGATTTGCAGCAACACCGAATTCGTAACTTCAAAATGGAATGTTTCTGGTATAGAAGATAACGTTGTTGACCATGAAATGATTCAAATTTAAAATATAATTTTAATTTACATTGATTTGAAATTAAGAATCTTAATTTGAATTTAAATTATTGTTTTAATTTAATATATTGGTGTGATGAAAGAATAAGGGCATAATTGGTTATTTGGTTATGAATTTGACCTTAATCCTAATACTATAATTTATTGCCTCCTGGTTGTGTCTATAGGATTGTCTCTAATCTTAATTAAACTCTTTCACTATTCATAAGTAATAAGGGTTGACTGATCAACATAGTGTGCACAGTGAAAACAATGCACTAGAGACCAACTCTAATTTAAAATGAGAATTTTTATTAATAGAGTCATTATCACAATCCATTCAACAAATTACAACAGCCACTTCAAATTTTGTCTAATAGCTTCATTTTGAATACAAAAAACCATAATTACCCTTATTCATACAAATTAATTTAAAATTTCGAAAATGATATTAAATCAGATATTTATTCTGGCCACAATTTTCGCGTTTCATTCAATTCCTCAATATTAGGTTACAGAATGGGAAAGTCGTAGACTTTCCAATTTTCGCAAATCATTCCATTCCTTAATATTAGGTTATAGAATGGGAAAGTCGTAGACTTTCCAAATTTTGAATTTCCAAAATTTGATTTTGAAAAGGTTCTGCAGATTTGATCAAAACTGAATAAAAAATTTGGAAATTCGATATTCATCTTCGAGAAGGATTCAACTGCATCGTACGTATTCAATCCAAATCAACTACATCGTACGTCTTTAATCCAATTCAACTGCATCGTATGTATATTCATTTTAATTTCTTGATTATTAATCCTGTATTTTTCATATTATCAATTCCGTCGTAGTTTTCATTGTCATATTATGGTGTATTCTCGATTTATATTTCCAGACTGCATTATACTTTTTGATTTTTTTATCAATCCATTATTTGTATATTTAATCTCACCCCAATTCCATAGGCATCTCTAAATCGAGAAGATTTGACATGAATTATATTGTATTATGCAAGTTATTGTAATGGGAAAAACAAACTTATTCGCGTATCTGAATCGACAACTTATGCAGATTTGGTTGTTGAAACAACAATTCCAAGTTATGCAGGTAACATATCGATTTCTTACTTAGTGTCTAGCCTCAATAACATTTGCATATAATCCGATTTCGTACAACTACAAATGCATCTTTCTTAACTAATACGAACTACTTATGCATTATTAACTACATTTGCATATGCATTACTCACTTCACTTGCATATGCATTATGACCTTCATTGGCTATGTTCATTCTTTTTTTATGCATACATTAGTGTATATATAGTTATCTGCATACAGCTATTCATACAAATCGCTTTGCATTTTTTGAAATTACGATAGAGAAGTTTGTGGTGATGGAGAACTTCATATAAGATTATGGGTAATGCTATATTTTATTGAGTTGTTCTTGTATTAAAAATATAATCACATGCACTCAGAACCATTATTGATTGACGCGAAAAACTTTAAAATGAAATATGCAGATAATCGAATTACCTGATGCGGTGAATCGTCGTCCTCGTCGCCGGAAAATGCAGATAAGGATGAAACAATCGTTGGAAGTAAGTGCAGACTGCAGAAATCTCAAAGCTCAAGAAAGTGAAACGAATTAATTACGATACCTGCTTTTTAGGAAAATTTTAAAATTTTGGAAGCTGCTTAAATTTCGCGTGTTTCGAGATCCTTTGTTAATAGCTAATTAGGGGATTTAGTTGACCTTTTAATTTGAATTCAGAAATTCGAATTGTTTCAAATTAATAAAAGGGTATAATTGTTTTAGATTTTTTAATTTGACTCTATTAGACAAAAAAATATATTGTAGATTTTATTAGATAAAACTAGTAGTGAAATGACCTTATTAATAATTTACCCATTTAAAATCATGTTTGAGTTAATTCTAAATAAATTCTCCACGTTTACACTTTGGACCGCTCAAAAAAAAAAAAAAAAACATTTAAGCAACTAGTATTGGTATGAATCTCATTCATTTTAAATATTCTCTTTGTCCACCAAAAATATACACATATCTTTGGACACAAATTTTAAGAAAAAGTAAATAAGGTAAATGTGTTTTGGAGTATAAATAAAGTGATTATTTTGATAAAAGAAAATTAAACATATTTTTGGTAGACAGGCAAATAAGGAACATATTTTTTTTTTGGTAGAAGACAAATAAGGAAAGTGAATCTATTTTTTATGAAAATAAACATATATAACTATATATGGGCCCTTCTTTAGGCCATAACATATTTTATTTTTGCCCTATAAATACATGGGCCTTTTTTCAGTCCTAAAATATGTTACTACGTATTTGTTAAATCTCTTTCTACATCTACGCTGAGGAAAATCTTTCGACGAGAATGGAGCATCAAAAGGTAACATCCTCTGAACTATGTACTCGTGTCACTTCACATGTGAAAAGAATTAAGGAACAGAGGTAGTATTTGTTTTGTTTTTGTTACTCTCTCTATGTTTATTAAAACTTTGTTCAGTTCTATACATAAAAAAAAAAAAAAAAAAAAAAAAAAATCTATTTAAATATTTAATTTTTAAGTATTTTTTGTACTTTATTTACAAGATTGAGTCAAATCCAACTAATAGATTTATTAATATTAATTTCTTATTTATTTATTAATAAAACTTTCTTGTCAAGATTATATGAAATTATGTTACTTTTGTGGTCTTACTCTATATATAAATCGTAGAGTTGATATATGAAAAGTATGGAATTATATGATAGCGATTTATAAGGAAGAAAACCAAATCTTTTATTTTGAGATTTGATATAATATTGATTATCTCATGGAAATCTCTTATTTGAACTTTAGATGTGAATATAATAAATATATACATTAATATAATATTTACTTTTCATAAATTCTGATTTCTTACATTAATGTGAAATAAATCTTGTAAATCTTGAAATTTATTAGAAAATCTTGAAATAGATTGTAGTCTAAAGCTTTATAGTAAGTAGTTGAATAATAATGTTTGCTTATTGTTGGATAATGGTGGTTAAGAGTTTTAAGTCTGATTAATTTGACTATACAGATAAATTTCGGTTTTTATTGTTTATTAGATAAGGTATCTATGACTATGTTTACTTTGAGCTAAATTCTGATTTTTTAAATTCTGATAAATAGTAGCAATATGAGTGTTTCTTTTGAGTTTTGAAATAGTGAAACATTTAACTTTATGTCAAATCAAGTTGTAAGATTGAATGAGTTTGTATTACTAATTCTGATAAATAGTAGCAATATGAGTGTTTCTTTTGAGTTTTGAAATAGTGAAAGATTTAACTTTATGTCAAATCAAGTCGTAAGATTGAATGAGTTTGTATTACTATATTTTGATTTGGGAGACTATAATGATTAGTTGATTGTGTAATGATTGAATGTATTGTATTATTATATAATTACTATGTATTATATTATTGTTGAGAAATATTATAATGATTGGAGTAATATTATATAAATATAACTTTATGTCAAATCAATATGATTGATAGGAATGGTTTTGAGTGTATTTTGAAAATCGATTTTTAAATCTTGAAGTAAAACGGATTTTGAATCTTGAAATTCAAAATTGGTTTTTAAAACCAAAAGTAAACATAACCTACATGATTATGGTTTTTAGAGTTTTGAGTCTGAGGATGATCAATAGTAATTTGGTTTGTATTCTTTATGAAGCAAGATATTTTACCATATCTTCCACCAGAAATCATCGCTGAAATCCTGTCAAGACTTCCCGTACAAATCATTCTAAGATGGAAGTGTGTTTGCAAGTCGTGGCGCCATTTATTCGAGAATCGTAACTTCGCCAAGTCCCATCATTCTAATTCACTAGTCCGCGATGGCATTGCTCTCGTTGGCGAGTCTGATTTTTCACTATACATAGATGGTTCCGTTGATGGGCTTCTTCTTTTGATGAAATATGAGGGGTTAACAAAATGTAAACTTCACTTGTACAATCCAATCACTCGTGAATACATTGACCTTCTTCATCCTCATTCTCATTCTGAATCGTTTAAAGCTTACGCCCTCGTATATGGTTTTGGAGTGAGCAAAATAACTGGTCAATATAAGGTGGTTGGTATTTTTCCGTTTCAGACACCTACGGAAGGGGGTAAGGTATACACCATTGGAACCGGATCATGGAGAAGTATTGCACCTCAAGCTAAATTTCGTCACAATAAGTCCAGAAGAGGTGAATTTGTGAATGGAAATCTTCATTGGATAACAAATGAATTATGTGGCAAATTATGGATTTCTTGCTTTGATCTTGAAACTGAAATTTTCAATGAATTTTGCCCTCCCGTTGAAACCGATCCTATTAGTATGAGGATTGCTGTAATGGAAGACACCCTGTGTGTATGTGCTTATACACATAGATATGCTGATCAGATCAGCATCTGGTTGATGAAGGAATACGGGGTTGAGAATTCTTGGACAAAACAATTTATCATCGAAAGAAACAACGATATTTGGAATGATTGTAGAATTCATCCTTTCAGAATCTCTAAAGACGGGGTTATCTTATTGTCTCATGGCAAATCCCTCTACTACTATTCCACTAAGGATAGAGAAATTACTAAGGTTAATTGCAACGTCCAAGGTGCAAGTCATTTGCATTCTTATATTCCTAGCTTTCTTTTACCGGAATGTTTTAAAATGGAGAACGTGCTCTCACTTGGATTTTTTAAAGTTAATCTATATTTGGATTGTTAGCATTTTATCATTGTTTTTTTCCTTAAATGGTGGACACTTTTTATCTTCCTCTTTCTAGATATATTTTTAATTGTTTTGTTGAAACTCTTACATCTATATATGTGAATTGTTAGCATCTTATCATAAATTAGCAAATTTTGATTGTCCCCAAATCTTTTGTTATCAACAATTTTTTACTATTGAAATAAACGTATTCATGAGTTTGTTGTGGATTTACCTACATAATGTACATTTAGATACATTTAGATTTACTAAGTAATCTACATTTAAACAAACGAGCCAGAGGAAAAGAGGATGAAGATTGGAACTGAAAATTAGGGGGGCCAAAAATAAATCAAAAAAAATTTATATGAAAAATTTTATATATAAAATATAGTTAATTAAGATATGATGAGATACAAATTCACATGTAAATTTTAGAAACGATCTTAATTATATACTCCATATTTTATGTGAAAAATATTTCATATATATGTGTTGCTTAAAACAAATTAATGATCCAAAATATTAATATACATATGAGTTTATTTATTTACCAAATTAATACATTTAAGAAAATATAATTGACATTTTAAATTTGAAAAAAAGAATTAATACATTAAATATATTGACAATATAATAAATAATTAATACCATTTTTTTTTGTAGTGTAATGTAAAATTGTTAACTATATTTTCTTCAACAATTTTTTTAAGGGGCTAATTTTCTTTATATAATACGTTAATTGTGTGTTTAAAAAGTATTAAAATAATATATACGTACCTCATTTTTATCCCTAATAGACTCAAACAAATTAAATATAATTAAATATTTTATTTTAAGCACTAATTGTAAATTAAATATTTAAAAAATAATTAAAATAATAAAATGAATATCAATTAAATAACAAAAGTCGGCTATACGTTTAATGAGATTTGTGGATTGGACTTAGTTTATTGTTTAGGTTAATTTAGGGGGAGGGGGTCAACTTAAAAGAAAAAAGAAGTTAATATTAATATACTGTATATATATAAAACTACATGTGGAAAGAAATTTGAGAGGGGCCATGGGCCTCTCCAAATCCAATATATACATCCGTACATGTCCTTTATATTCTTTCTGTCAAATTTTAAAAAAAAATAAGAAGATGAATGCACCCCTCCATTTCATTTTGTCATAATTATCCCCACTATCACCATAATCTTTAAAAAAAATCTTTAACAAATACAAAATTAGAAAAACAGTGATGTACGCGATTTACTTTCGGACAAATGAACATTGTCAGAAAAAAAAAGTGATGTTCGCGATTTTTTTTCCGGACAAATGAACATTGTCCGAAAAAAAAAAAGTTGTTCAAAAATTATTTTTTTTCTAACAAATCAATAGTGTTCGAAAAAAAAAAGTGAACAAACAAATATTGTCCCAAAAATAATTTATGAACAACATCCAATTGTCCAAAAAAAAATCAATGAACAAACATAGATTCCATAACATTATCAATTTTTTACTAGTAAAAACACTAATACACTTATTCTGATACACTTATTCTGATACACAGATTCCATAACATTATCAGTTTCGGGTTGTGTTGTGAGGGAGTATAATTCTCTTGTGTTGTGTTGTGAGGGAGTGTGAAGGATGTTTATGATTTATTATTATAAGGATGTTGTGATTTAATTAAAAAAGCATATGCATAGAGGAGAGATATATATAGTCGGAATAGATGGGGGTTCTAACTGCTAACTACACAAGATAAAGATAGATGTGTGTGGATGATGAATTAATAGTCATGTATTCATATATATGGGTTTGAGTGCACGCAAGTCAATAGTAGATTTATTTTGCTATTAAATTAGAGTTGATTTTGACGCAAGCACACCCCTGCTGCGAAACTTACAAAAAAAATCTTTTTTTTTATTTTTAGAAAATTTTCTGGGTGCGCTCATCAAATTCTGGATGTGACCTATATTTCGAATTTGCTCATAAAATCTTGACGATGATTGGAAAAGAGAAGCGATAAATGTTGTGGGATATCTGGTGTGTATGAAAACCACTCGAGAAAAGTACTGATTAATCAACCCCTATAAATCTTGTTGTTCATTTTGTTTAGTTATCAAATCAGCCCCTATAAATCTTGTTGTTCATTGTGTTTAGTTATCAATCTTGTTGTTCATTGTGTTTAGTTATCAGAAGCTTGTTGTTGTTTAAAGAATTCATAATAAGGATTGAGATTTGTGTCTGATCACTTGGTTTCATTCATGATTTGAATTTGGGGAGTTTGAATTTGGGGAGGTATGGTGATTTTTATTAGTAATTGAATAAAGCTACAATACAATTCTTATGTTATTTTTGGATTTATTTTGTCAATTTGTTGAACATGTGTATATTTGTTTTATAGATTTATAAGCTACAAAAGTTTTTTTAAATGGAATGCATGAATCATTTCAGGATGCTGTCATAACTCTCTGGGAAGTCGCCTTCAAGTAGTGCGCACATCGATAAATATGATGTACAATGCGGTGTTGGAGGGTCGATAAATATGATGTACAATGCGGTGTTGGAGGGAGCTCACTTCATCGGCCGATAGCTTCATAGGCTTATTTCAGCTTTGAAGTCCACTATTTACTTTTCAACTCTTCCACATTTACATATCAATATCATAGTAAAATATTACAATTCAACTGTTTTTTCACAATTAGTTTTTTTTTTTTTATATCCGTCCATGAAGAGCAATTGAGGAGCATTATTGTGTGATATTATTCGTAAACCAGAATCGAATCATTTTATAAATGTGAAAGCAGATAGTTACACATTAATGATATAGTAATATTCATGGACTAACTAACCCATTAATTTTTTGATAACAATAAATCTATATATAGAAGTTAATTTTTTAATCTATGACACATTACATTTTTTTAAAATATTCTAAAATATAACTACAAAAATAATATAATGTATCATATCTTTCTAAATTATTCTAAAACATAAATACAAAAATAATATGAGTTGGTCTGATATTAGAGATGGGAATGGACCAAAGCAATGGTAGGCTTTAAGAAAAAAAGCTTGGTCTATTATATATTTTTTAGGCCCGAGCCTGGCCCATGGCCTGTCATATAGACTTTTTTTAAAGGCAAGCCTGACCTTTAATAAATAGGCCTGACCCGAAAGCCTTTTAAAGGCCTCTTAATCTTATTAGCGTATTTTAAAAAAAAAATCTATAACAGTATTATCATCAAATTATAAAAGGTTATAAACTAATAAGGTCATTTCACTACTAGTTTTTTCTAATAAAACCTACACCATAAATTCTTGTCTAATAGAGTCAAAATTTGAATTTTTTGTCAATTATGCCCTTCCACCATATTTTGAAATTTTGAATTTATAAAATACACAATTATTAGTCAACTAAACATCCAATCAATTATTAAATGCAATTTTTCAAATTCCCGAAAATTTATTACTTTCTAAAATTTAAAAACTTTCCTAAAAGGTAGGTCTCTCCATTTATTTCGTTAAGTTAAGGGATTCTGGAAATCTGCATTTCAACCCACGTATATGCAGTGTCGAATACATATGCATATGAACTTGTAACCTTTTAATTATAGAACCACGTAAACTATCAACAACTAAGACATTGCATATCCGTATGACATATATCATGTGCATACATAATAATATGCGTGAGTAGGTGCATATCATTTAAACACTTAAATATCGGTAGAATATGTTTGTGCACAGGAGTCGACATGTCTGTACATGTTTCAAATGCAGAAGTTAATGCATATCATTTAAACACTTATGCATAATTCAAAATAATTTCTTCAAATTTAATTAGAATTTGATGATTATATTGCATATAACATTATGTATAATTAATTCAAAATATGATGATTATATTGCATATCACGTTATGCATAATGCATAATGCATTCGATTGAAATATGAGAACAAATTTGCATATCACATTATGCATAATTCATATCATTTCCTAAAATGTGATTGCATATCACATTTACTAAAGTAATATGATGAAAATTTTGCATAACCTAAAAAAACACTTAAATATAATTGCATAAACGATCAACTAATAACAAAATTTCATAACACTGCATAACCTAAAAAGCAAGTTTATTCAGAGTCTTTGATGCCACAAGCGACGGGTTTACACCAGGAGACCTAACACGTTTAGATTTACTTTCAAGAACGGAAACAGGGCTTTGAGTCTCTTGAATGCTGGCAGATTTGTTATATCGGCAGATATGTGAAGTAGATGCTACAACACCGTTGGACAACTATTTTTGCTCTTTAGCTTCAGTGATCTGTTCATTCACAGATGCGAAACAATTAGAGCAAGACCAATTCACATATACATCAATAGAAATGACCAAATGGATAACATGTATGTAAGTAAAATAAATCGAACTACATATTAAAAAATCGAGAAAGATTTACTGGAAATACAACATGTAAATCGTATTACAAGGATATTTTACAGCGTAACGCAAATTACACAGGCCTCTTGTACAGAAAATCTTTACACAGACACTTAAAGTCCAGAACTGATCAAAACAAAACAAAACGAAACAAAAAACATTTCATGTACCAATCTATGCTTATATACTGAGCAGTACAAGATACTATGACCAAACAGAATGAATTTGAATAGAGAAACCCAAAATATAGCAAACCTTCAAATCCAATCTTGGGAAGGAAAAGGTGAATACAATCTCTTCAACACACCTACGAATACCTTGCCCCTGAGACAACAATCTCTTGAAATGTTGAACCATACATCTCCATAAAATAGTAATTATCTCTAATTAGCCATTCATATAATATTTGTACCTTCTGTTTCCCTGACTGCACTAGATTTTTCAGATGACCCCATCGAACAACATTGATATCATCGTCACGCGTGCACTTCTTATCCTCCCATTTCCCCCGAAGCTCACAAGTAATGGCTGCCAAAGAATGATATAAACTATTTCACCAGATAGAACAAGTACTGTAATTACTAATACTGTGCTAGAAAAGTGCATGTCTTACATTCATCTGCAATCATTTCCAGTATCTTCACATATTTTTCTTCATCAGAAAATAATTTGCGAATAATACATTTCTTCGACGGCCAATAGATCGGCGCATCGGAGTTGAGGGGGTTGCAGATCGGCGGCTGCTTCGTCTTCGACGGCCAGGTGGCGGTGGCCACGAGACTTTCTTCTTCGGCCACTTCGTCTTCTCCGGTCAGTGCAGCGGCAAAGCAACGACGACAGTCAAGGTGCTGCTTCGTCTTGGTTTGGGAGGCGACGGTCATGAGGAGGGCGGCGGCGGTCGTGTTGGTGGGCGGCGGCCATGGTTCAGCGTCGAAATCGAGGGGGGCGGTTGCAAGAGAGGGAGGCGGTGGGAAAAGGGGGCGGCGGCAGAGAGGATGTTGGGGAGAGGCTAGGGTTTTAATTTTGGTTTTTGGTGAAGGTGGAGAATGAATTAAATGAGTATAGGATTCTTATTTATTTATATAAGGGTATTCTTGTATTTGTAACTCTATTTTGACTCTATTAGAAAAGTATACATATGGGTGTCTCTATTAGATTAATGGGTTATAATAGTGGACTTATTAGGCAATAATCTCTTATAAAAATTAACTCTTTAAATCTCAAAATGAAGAAATAGAAGTAATAGAATGATCCAAAAAAAATATTCAACTATTTTAAAGAAAAATATAACCAGTGTCTAAATTTTCTTATTTATTTATTTGAAAATCAAATATTATATAAGTATATACTTATAATATATACAATATATATATATATGTGTGTGTGAAGTTATATAGGCCGGCCTGTTGGGCTTAAAAAGCTTACGAAAAAGTTTGAGCCCGGTCTATTTAGCTAAATAGGCTTCTGAAAAAGCTTGAGCCCGACTTGTTTATTAAACGAGCCGAGCCGAGCCAAGCTTTAATAGGCCGAGCCGTAGGCCCCTGTCGGGTAGCCTGACCCATTCCCACCCCTATCTGCTATGGACTCGAGTGCATGTTGCGCACCCTAGTCCATGTTGCACTTTTCAGTTTTACCGACTTACACTTTTTGGTAAATGGTGTTGCACTTTTCAATTATTAAACTGTATAATAATATTTTTAGTAATAATTGAAAAGTGCAACACCATTTACCAAAAAGTGTAAGTCAGTAAAACTAAAAAGTGCAACATGGACTAGGGTACACAACATGCACTCGAGTGCATACTAGACTTTACCAAATAATATACTGTAATATATATATGGTGTGAACTATATCATTCCCGTATGAAAATGATTGATCTTTTATTTTTCTTGCGGGAATGTATTTGTAATTTGCTAGACGGGCGGATTGACACTGCGCCTAGACGGCTAGTCAGGGCCTAGGTGACGTTTAGTCGGATGCTTAGAATTTTCTTTTTAATTATTTTATCTTATGATTCTCAAGTAATAAACACGAAATCCTAATAAACAAAAGCAAAAAAATTACAAAGAGATCTTAGAAGAAATTAAAATTTGCAAAAATGATTTCGGAAAAAAATTACAGTCCTCAACCCTTAAACGATAGAATTTTACAAAAAAATGTTGTTTACTCATGGCAAAGCCACATGTTTTTTAAGCGTCAATTTCATTTAAAAAATTATTCTCGAACTTGCGGTAGATCGGGAACTAGCCCCTAATCGGCCGATTTTTGCAACAAAGGTTTTGACCAAGGGTTGGTAGAGAAAAAAACACTTGAACACATGATGCACGCTTTTGCACGACATGATATCTCCAATGATGACACACTTTTCTCTTGTTTAAACACGATAGCCTATTTGACCCGATTTAATTACTTGATAATTAGTTGCAAATTGGAGGTCCTTGAGCGGTAATGTTTCAGCAATTGGGTCCAGGACCGGACTCAGAATTTTGACTTGAGGGAGGCCAATAGTACTAATATATGTATGACATAATTTTTAGATAATATATTTTTTTATTAAATATATAGCATTTATTGTTAAATATCTCAAAATAAATACATATTTTCTTGGTCTAATACTAACTTTTACACATTATTTTTCACAACATCTCATAATAACTTTTACACTCTTAAAATTGAAAATTCTTTATAACCCTCACAATATTTTTAATTTTACACAAAATGTCACAACTTTTAGACTTATTAACTTGGGACCTTCTATATGTAGTCAGGGTGTCGTAACGTGTCGTAATGACTACCGTAGTCAGTTAATCTAAGCCATTAAAAATCTAATCTAAAGGTTTAGATTTGATGACCTATTACCTTTTGTAAATTTTACGATATGTATTGTCGTAATGTGTCGTAATGTGTCATAAATTTGTATTTTCTATTAAATTAAATTAATTAAAATATATTATTGTAAATTTACATTTTTATCCTTATACAATAAAATAATTTATTATATTTTTATTAATGTAATTAAAATATGTAATGTTAAAATTACATATTTACCCTTATGATATTAATAAAATTAATAACAAAAATTAAATCAAATCAATTTATTAACAATAAAACAAACCAAATCAGTGAAAAAAACTCATTCTTGCTTCAAACCTCCTAATGGCGATTGAGAGCTTCAAATTAAATCGATTTGGGGAGAAATAAGTCATTCTCAAACATCTTAAAAATTGTGTCGACTAATTGGAATTGGGGAAGAAAAAAGGGTGATACTTGGGTACACTCGCATGTACCGTACCCCTTATTTTAATTTTAATTATTTATTTATATTTTATCTGCACCCATTAATTTAATGAGTTCACCCCCGAATTATATTTTTACAGCAATTATCTGCACACACTCATTTTATGAGTTCACCCCCACATCATTTTTTTACAACAATTATCTACACCCGCTAATTTTATGAGTTCACCCCAAATCATTTTTTATCATAGTTATCTGCACCCATTCATTTTATGAGTTCATCCCCAAATCATTTCTTTTTTACAACGGTTTTCTACACCCGCTCATTTTATGAGTTCACCCCCAAATTATATTTTTACCAAAGTTATCTGCATCCGCTCATTTTATGAGTTCACCCCCATATTATTTTTATACCACAGTTATCTGCACCCGCTCATTTTATGAGTTCACCCCATAGTTTTTTTTAATTATGTTTTTACGATTTTTTTTCTAAAAATATGAGTGATTTGGTGGTGAATCGACGGTAACTCGACAATGACTCGGTTGTAGATTGTAAATGTATAAATTAGGTTTGATTTTATTATATTTTGTGTTAATTAATAAAAAAATAATATAGTCTTTTTTAAAAAATATTTTGGGGTGCACTCATAAAATGTGCGAGTGCAGATAACCGTGGTAAAACAATAAGTTGGGGGTGAACTCATAAAATGAGCGAGTGCAGATAATTTTGGTAAAAAGTGATTTGGGGGTGAACTCATAGAATGAGCGGGTGTAGATAATTGTTGTAAAAAAGAAATGATTTGAGGGTGAACTCATTAAATGAGTGGGTGCAGATAACTGTAGTAAAAACATGATTAGGGGTGAATTCATTAAATTAGCGGGTGCAGATAATTGTAGTAAAAATATGATTAGGGGGTGCACTCATTAAATTAGTGGGTGCAGGTAAAATATAAATAAAATTTAAAAAGAAAGGGTAGAACAGTAATTTTACTTAATATATATATATATATTAAAAATAATTTAAATAAAAGAAGGGTATTATAGTAAATAACAAAATACAATTTAAAAAATAATATAAATAACTTAAACTTGTATAACAGGTAACAGGTCGTTACGACGTTTACGACGCCATGTGGTGCAATTCGATAAAGTGACTATGTAGTCAATTCGTAAAATGTGATTGTCGTAAGAATTGCCCTACTAACTTATACATACACACAAGTTAACTTATTTTATTTTTTAACTTTATACATAAAAAAATTTATAAAATTACCCTCCAAAACCTACTCATTATTATACTTTCTTAATATATTTAAATAATTAAATCTACTTTCTCTAGTTTGTTATATACTCCGTACTTTGTTATAGAAAGTGAGAAGAATTTGAGAAGTCCGACTCAAATGGAAAAAAGAAATGTTATTGGGCTTTTGGGCTGGATTGCAGAACGTTAATTAACGCATGAGAATTTTCTATATTTGAATTTTTGTATATACTCCATATAATACATATATAATAGTAAAAAAATGAAAAAATTTGAGGGGGCCAGGGCCACCCACACCCTTGCTAGTTCCGTCCCTGATTGGGTCCATGAATATTCTTGATCGGGTTGTAAATGAATCATGTCGAGCCGAACGTGATATATTTTAAATTTATTTGAGATCTTATAGGGTTTTAAATTATTGTTTGAATTTGTTTGATAATTAAATTAGTTGAGCTCGAACGAGCTTTAATCAAGCTGAACACGAGTCGAGCTCGAGTAATTTGACATTTTTACACTAAATTTATCTTTTTTTTTTTAATTAACGAGCTCGAGCTTGTTTGATGTCTATATTGAATTGAGATTAAACGAGCTTTTATCGAACGATATCGAATCGAGTATCGAATAACTTGATTTGATTTTCAGTCTAACCACACAATAGAGATTTGAATGTAAGGAAATCAATGTAATAAAGATCATAAAAGTAGATCCAATATTATCTACATCTCATTTATAATTCTGTAACATGTACACAAAAACTTGTATGAGACAGTTTACGAAACTCATTTACTATATAACTATGATTCATAACTAGTCCTATCTCAATTGGAAATTCAGTTTCTTGATGCAATAAGCATACATAAATGCAAAGAAAACAGCAAAACCAATCAAAACAACAGCAACAGGCCCCTTGAAATCAGGATCATAACCAAAATGGTCTTGAATATAAGTTTTGATCATAGGTTGTGTAGTTGTTCCTGCAACTGTAATCGTAGTCTGGACATCTCCGTACTGCCCGATGATCAGCCCGTACACTGTCCACGCGACGGGGCAGATCCAGTAGTACCACACCCACCACTTGGGAATTTGCTGATCATTAGTACAAAAGTGTACAAAAGTTGGTTAAGTAACAACATGTATATGTTTTGTAATGTTGGTGATATATAATGAAATGATGATGTTGACTTACAGGTCGTGGGACGAAAAAGCCCGAAAACAAGTTGAAAAGCGCGTAAAATGCTGCTGCGAAAATGGCAGCTATTTGATGGTTTGGTGTGACAGCAACTGTCATCATTCCGTAGTATGTAAAGTAAAGAAATGAGATGAATGTGACGAAGTAGAACCAAAAGAATTTTGATGCTGTCCATTCGAAGCACACCATTGCGTATACGATCAACGTGTAGTACGTTGCTTGTACGAGAACATACGGTATTTCTACAATCACCTGTATAAACAAACAAGTTTTAGTACAAATCTGTTTCTTTGTAGTTATTAGTAAAGATTTTGTACCTGTGCTAAGGCATATGGAAGTGCAGAGTACATTCCAGCAGCTCTTTCTCTGTAGAATACAGTTCTCTCTATGGCGACAACGGGCTGGACTGTCGCGCAGTTATTGATCCCGACGAATAAGACAGAAGCATACATAGCTCCAATGATTGTCAAAAGATCAGTGTCACTGCTCCTGAGGCCATAACAAAATAAGTATCAGCAAAAATGTTTTTTTTTTCTCAAGATTCTTGAATGTATGATGAATTGTAGTCTACAGATACATACTTCTTTGTTCCGACTCTCCAGAAAACAGTCCCAACGAGAAGTGCACAAGCCAATGTGAAGAAATATCTAACAAGATTATAATCAGGACTTCTCCAATAAGTCCACCATTGCTTCCACAAACACGACTTGAATTGGTCGAACGAGGATCGCGAGTACTGCGTGTTGAAGTGCAAGTCTTTCGCGCTTGGAGCTGGTGTGCTTAGTTCTATAACCATAGCCTTGTTTCTCCTGTAACATATATGTGTATCAATGTATCACATTTAGAACATACTAATTTAGTTTGTAAAGATTTGATTTTTTTTAGAAGTCTTACTGATGCAAGTCTGATGATTTGTAGTGTTCCGCGAAATCCATCCCTAATCGTCCTTCCATTGCGACTGAGCTAGCTTCGAGCATCCACGTCGCAGGATTGTACTTCTCTGGGATGTTTGGAACACCAGGGATTGCCTCAAAGTATTCGACAATCTTGCGAGAGTGTTGGCCTAAAGGCCCTGCGTAGATCACTTGCCCTCCTCGTTTCATGAGAAGTAACTCGTCGAAAGATTCAAAAATGTCGATACTAGGTTGATGAATAGTACACACAACAGTCCTGCCTGTGTCAACTGTGTTTCTCACAGTTCTCATAACAATGGCAGCTGCTCTTGCATCAAGGCCTGATGTAGGCTCATCCATGAATATGATCGAAGGATTCGCAACTAGCTCGACTGCGATTGTCAGCCTTTTTCGTTGCTCTGTTGATAAACCAGTAACTCCAGGGATTCCAACAATGGCATCTTTCAGATTGTTTAGCTCAACTAGTTCCATTACTTCATCAACAAAAGCCTGCACAAACAAGTTAGTTAAGTGTTTTTTTTAACAAATTTTTTAGTTTTATGGATCAAGAAGTGCAATTTTGTTCACTACCATCTTTTGTTCTTTGGTAACTTCGTTAGGAAGGCGAAGAAACGCCGAGTAGATCAATGATTCGCGGACTGTAACTTGAGGTGAGTGGATATCAGTTTGTTCACAGTATCCTGAAATTCTTGCAAAAGTTTCTTGATTCTTCGGAAATCCTGATATTCGTATGTCTCCTTCGATGTAGCCACCTGTTTTTCGTCCTGCTAGTACATCCATTAGTGTTGTTTTTCCTGCTCCACTTACTCCCATCAATGCTGTCAAAACTCCAGGCCTAAACGCCCCGGTTACTTCGCGAAGCAACTGCAGTCTATCCTCTAGTACTCCTTGTTCCTTCATTTCCTGTAAAAACAGAACAACAAGTCTTAATAATAGTGATGAAAAGGGAAATATCACATCTGATTCATGATTAGATTCTGTTTCTTACAGGAGGCATATCTACAAAGTAGTTAACACTGTCAAAGGACATTGATAGAGGAGTGAATGGTAGAACCATTCCTTTCTTTGGTGCAAAGCCTTCGTTCCTACTCGCGTTGGAACGACTGCTCATGCGTTGTATCGTCATTTCCACTAGATAAAAACAGTAAACATTAGCATACATGTTGTCATAAGTTCAATTTCCTTAAGTTTGATGATTATTATTACTTGTGTTGTTTCCATCTTTAGAAGATAAAGATCCTTTTCTCGACTTTATATGTTCGAGTCTTGGTGCATCGTCTGTATCTTCATCGTCAGCCTCCATCTCCCTCGCTTGCTCTTTGGATATTATAGCTTGAGGCTTTCCAAGAGCTGTTCCAAATAAAGATTAGTATAGATGTGGTAGTAGAATGAGAAATGATGTATTTTTTTTACTACAACTTACGGTTAAGATACATTAGAGAGAACGTGAAAAGGACGTTGAAGAGCAGCGTGAAGCCAATGAGGCCGCCTACGCCTATCCAATACCAGTTCTTATCAGCAGAGATGTCGAAATTTCTGAGTACAGCTATGCCTAATCTTGTAGTGTTGTCTGAAGCCTATTTGAAAATATATACATTGTTAAGTTAGTTAATGTTGTGAGAAAGGTTAATTTATGTAGCTGTTGTTCTCACCAATTTGTTCATCCATCGTGGAGCTAGCATCTCGTTTACAACGATCGCGTTGTATCCGTAGCTTAAAGGTGACACCCAATAGCCCCAACCCCACCAATCTGGAATTTTACCTGTAGTGAAATTTTGAATTATGATCATGAATTTGTCGTGTTTGTAGAGGAAAGTGTAGCGCGAATGCTAACCTTTCGGAAGAATGAAACCGCCTAGAAGAAAGACGAGTAGAAGTGTAAGAGCGCCACCGGTGTTGGCAATGATCATTGTCCTGCATACCCCTGCTATGAGCCTAAACACTCCTGCTGCCATTTGATGTATTGAGAATATCAGCAGTAGTTGCTTGAAGAATCTGCTTGGTTCGGGGGCGAATCCAATCGTGTAATAAGTTGTAACCAGCCAAACTATGGCCTCAAATACTGATATGGGGATCCTTAGTAGGAAATTTGGTAGGGTGAAGGCCCACGGGGGGTGGAAGAGGAGATCGCGTTGTTTGTAAAAGACGGGAAGCCTTTGTATTGTGAGGGATAGCTCAGCGAAGCCGTTGAAAGTGTTGCAAATTAAGGTGAATAGGAGCGCGCCTACGTAGATGGCCCCGTCTTGCTCGTTCCTTGTGTGCATATTAGTTCTCAAGAAGAGTGTGGATGTGATGATGGCGATGATGAATATTTGCACGGTCTTGAATACGTAGACGAAAGCGTTGCGTTTGATTAGTAGCCATTCCTTGTCAAAGTTGGCTTTGAGAAGTTCCATTTTGGGGACAGAGAGTTTGTTGTATACTAATGCTGCTTTGTGGCTTCTTGCCTTGTCGTATGGGACGGAAAGCTCGTTTTCGAGGCGTAAACCCACGTGAAAACGTTTGAACCGTTTAACAAATTCGTTCACAGAAATGTACTTGTATGGTTTGTTTTTGTCTGCCCAGTATTGCTCCTGGTCTTTTCTTGATGACACCTATTTCAAGAATTTTTTTTTTTAGACTGATACTGTTCAGTGAAAGCAACTAATACTGATACGAAGTGATAATAATACCTCTTGCAAGAAATCGGCGGTTCCTTTTCTTTCGGGGCATTTGAAGCCACAACTTTCGAAGAACTCGACTACATGCTCTCTTGGGCCTTGATACACGATTTGGCCTTCGGACAAGAGAACGACGTCGTCGAAAAGATCGAACGTCTCGGGTGCCGGTTGGAGAAGAGACATGAAAACTGTGGCATCTGTTAGATGCACAATTTGTTGCAAACATTTTACAATTTGAAATGTTGTGGAGCTATCAAGGCCTGTTGAAATTTCATCCATGAACAATGTTTTTGTTGGCCCAACAATCATTTCTCCTGTGTATCCAAACAAGAATTTTAGAGCCCAAATAAAGTGAAAATTGTGATAAATAAAGTCCCTTCTAGTGAAAATTTTCTTTAAAAAATTACCACACTAGTTCCATAAATAAATAAATATGATCAAATTTAACTTATGTATAACAGTTACATACTATGTAACTAGTGTACGGTCAGTTTCGATCGAACGTCATGCTTAGTGTTCTGCCACTTCGATCAAACGGAATACTGAGCGTATAACTACTTTACCCACTCGACCAAAAGAGTCGAACGCTAAACATGACGGTCGATTAATATACTAGTTTTGTAGGGGGATTAGTTGTGTGGGGTTTGGTAATCCCACTAGGAATTTTGTCAACAAATGCACTAACTTTTATTTTCAAGAAACATAATTGCCACTTTATTTGGTTTATTGGTTTCAATTTTGGCAAAGACCCACTTTATTTACATTATATTACCTCAAATAAATATTTTTCACTTAAAAGTCAAATTTCTTGAATTTTTTTCTTTTTCTTTGAAGATTTTTTTTTAATGGAAAAAAAAAAGGACAAACCTGTAGTAACACGCTTCTTTTGGCCTCCAGAAATTCCTCTTATCATTTCATCTCCAACAATGGTGTCTCTGCAAACATCTAGCCCCAATATCTGTATTTTTTTTTTTTTTAAATAAAATAGTTAAAATTATTAATCCATTAATGAAAAATTAAAATTTAGAATTCATAGATGAATTATATTAACATAATTAAAAAAAATACCCTTAGAGTATAGTCTGTAATAAGGCTGCTCTGTACACCCTCCATTGCAGTTGCCTATTGAAAATTAAAATATATATGTACACAATTAGCATTAATTAATTAAAACCTTAATTAATTAATTAATTGCTTTTAATAATTAATTACCTTCATGAAAAGATCAACTTCTGATTCAGGAAAAATACCTGCTTCCCTCTCCCTTCTTGCAAGTTCACTCAATAATTCTGTTTAATTATTAATAAATTTCTTGTTAATTAATTACAAAATTCATCCTGAAAAAAATAAGTAAATAAATGTTTATTACCATATCGTGATCCAACCCCTTGACATCTTGCTGAAAAATCTAGTGTTTCTTTAACGGTCATTTCTCCGACATGAACATCGTTTTGACTAATGTACGCCGATGTCTTTTGTGGTACAAATTCATCAAGCATGTGTCCATTATATGTGATTTCTCCCCTTGTCTGTTTAATTTATACATCGACAAAGTATTATATAAATCGTTTATTATAAAATAAGATTCATCATGTAAACGAATCACTAGTGCTGATCTTGAACCCACTATTCATAAAGTTGTAACAACCACATAATGAGATTTTTTTTGTGAGTTTTTTGTGCATGTGATTATTAAATACCTATGTAGCACAATGTGAATTAGATGAAATTAGGAAATTTTGTTGAATTAGTTACAACCACAAAATTAATTAATTTAATTTAATTGGCAGCATTTATTGAATTTTCATAAAAGTCAAACCTTTAATGTTTGGTCCAATTTTCCTGCTAGAGCCAACAAAAGAGTTGTTTTCCCTGAAGAAGGTGGCCCTAATAAAAGGGTCATCCTGTCACAATTAATAAAAAAATTATAATCAATATTTACTCACATTTAATATTATAATGTTCAAATTTTGAAAAATAATAATAATCTTTAATTAGTAAATAAGTATATACCTAGAGGGTTTAATGATCCCTGAAACTTCTTTTAATATTGTGAGTTTAGTTTTTTTCGCCATCCTAATTCCGAAGCAACCAAGCGCCGTCTCAGCCATGTTACGGGCGGCGTTTGGTAGCGTCGGAAGCGCCCTATCCCCGACGAAGCAGTCCGCCTCCACCGTGAGGTTCTCGAACCTCACTTCTACGGTTGGAAGCGAAATTCCAACCCTGTAATTAATCACAAAATTGTTACAAAAATAAATATTTATTAATTAACATTAATAATAGGATATACTTAATTAATGGGCTATTAACCATTAAATTAAGTAATCATGCAATGAAAGTGAAATTAAACACTATATATATATATCATTAAATTATATGAATATTTTAATTAAAAAAAGCATGCATAGAGCATCAAAGATTTTTGTTTTGTTACAAAAAGGAAAAAAAAATGTTTGGTTAGCCTTTGTTTTCAGTTTTGTGACATCTACCAATAAGCATCTTTGGTACAAAATTTTCACTAAATTCAACAAAAAAGGACTCCTAACAACTATAGTAATAATAATATCAACCATTGTAAGTAAACAAATTGCATGACTTCAATGAAAAAGTACATTAAAAACTCAAATATTATTTGACTAATTAAATACTCAATTTTGTTTAACATAAGTGTCGTTTTAGACCAATACGATTATTTTATTTACATTGAAAAGTGTAATATACCACCTAATTTACAAAGAAAGTGAAAGGTGAAAACATCACTTATTACACGTTTATCTGATTATTTTAAAGGTAAATTTGGAAGGGATTCAATTTATTAACATCAAGAATAGCAAAACGTTACCTAATTTGCAAAGAAAATTGAAAGATCAAAATGTGCACGAGCGAGTAATTAAAACCTAACGCTCGACTCGATTCGACGAAAATGCACTTACTTTTCGATTCGATTTCGTTGCTTGATCAAGAACTTCTCATTATCTTCCTCGGCAACCCTGAAAAACCTATCAATGAATTGTTGGCGATCATTCATGTCCATTTTTCTTACATCAACTTCCTTGTGAACAACCTTAACATGCCCTTGATTCGAAGTTTCCATGAACGATTTTAGAACGGTTTTTCTCATCCTATCGTAGGTTGGAAGCTTCTCGAGGGCGGCCCATCGTAGGGCTTCCTCGTCCTCGTCGCCCCGAACGCTGCGTCGGGCCGTCGACCCGGAGAAAACCTCCTCCACGCCCCAACTGCCCCGGCTCGTTTGCCGCCTCATTTTGTCTTCCATTTCCTTAAAAAATAAAAGAAAAGGAAAAATCAAGAAAATGAATTATTTGTAATTATGATTAAAATTAATGAAAAAATCAAGAAAATTGAATGCATACTTGTGAATAGTGTGTATAGTTTGATTTTTGTTACGAATTGAAAGCTATTGGAAGATTTGAAATGTCATTCTCTTTTGCAAGAAAATTGAGACATATGGAGAAGTGATTTTGCCACATGAAAATATAATGGTTTGGTTGGGTGGCTTTTATAATGGGGGAGGGTTTGGTGAGTAGGCTATTTGGATAATATTATCTGATCGAATACGAAACTCGATGGTGAATTTCTTATAGTACTCATCGTATGTACAAATATTTTATACAGAAAATGTCTAATTTTATTTTAAAACAACATTGAAAGTGACAAATAAAATGAAATTGAAAAAGTATTACTATATTGTTTTAATTTTTATAATTTGAAGTTTTGGGTTGTAACTAATAGAAGAATAATAATAGAACCAAAATATTAATTCAAAAATAGAAAAAAAAATTGGTAGAGAATTGGGACCCAATGAGTTTGCACATGGATTATGTTGAATTATTCAATCATTCACCAACTCTTTATTTTGGATTTTTTCTTCTTTTTTTCTTTGTTTTATTTTATTTTTCTCTTTTGTGTTACTGAAATATTAATAGATAACATGGTTAGTACTACCGTACCACTTTACAATAGTGTAATGGATAACATGGTTAGTACATTATATTCTATTTATTTACATATAATTTAAACCAAAAATATGGAAAAACTAATATTATAAAAAATAGAATTGAATTTCAAAGATGAACTGCTAATGAAAAAACAATAATTATATCATCAATTTGCAGAAAATTATTTTAGAGACACTATTCAATTTATTATTGTAATTTAAACAAAAAATATGGAAAATTAATGAAAACGCAATATTATTAAAAAAAAATAGAATTGAATTTCAAAGATAAGCGGCTCATGAAAAAACAATTATTTGTATTTGTTTCTTACTACTGATGAGACTTGTCTGATTGGTCCTACTTACTGGTCAACGAAACTTCATGATTCATCGAATTGTTCTATATATTCTAAATTAATTGTATCTATATTTTATTTAACATTCTTGATAAAAATTTCATGAATATTGGTAATATTATACTCTCTCCATCTCGTATTATGAAACATTTCGAAAATGAAAGTATGAAAATTATTATAAAACGTAGAGAGTAAGAAAATGTAAATTTTAAAAGGGATATAATATACGGATCTAACGATATTTCAACATATCTATCAAATTAATATTAATGCAGTTGAGAAACTTATGATTGGAAAATGTAAAATACATATTTCGTTTTCATACGTGGCCATATTGTCGTTAGAATTCTAATAATTAATTAGATGTAATAATTGTTAATATTTTCAATATGGTAGGTTAACTATAAGCTCTCTTTTGGGATATTAATTATTTATATTATCGAGGGATGAAAATATAATAAAAAAGAATCAATTAAAACATCTAAAAGAAAGTAGTTGTTTTTATCAATAGAATCTATCAAAACATGGTATTAGTTGTTCAGTTTCTACACAAATTTGCACATTTGTCATATTTAGATGTCTCGTACCAATTTATACACTCTATAAAAGAAAATATTTGTATAACACTCACCATCAAAATATACACATATTTACATATATGTCATTACTTTTTCAAACTCAATCTACATTTTTATTTATTTTATTCATATAAGTTTACAAAACTACGTCTCAAAACATTACTCACTTATTACACATTTTTTTACACATTTCTTAAAATATGTATCATCGAGTGCAAATTTTCTTAGAACAGATAGAGTATTAATTTAATAATATTAGATGTTTCAATAATCTAAAAACTATATATATAAGAATATAATAAGTAGGTAAAAACTTGCTAATTATGGCCTACACACCAAAACCCACGTTGGACTCGGGTCAAGATTAGATACACCACTTGGAGTCTTGAAATGTCACTAAGTTTAGTTCCAAATTTTCACCAACCCCATTTTATATATATAAAAAAAAAAAATTAGTAGTGAAAATGATAAGGAAAAAAAAATCGGTTTTGCTCAGTTTTTTCGATTCTGGTCGATTTTTTCCTGATTAAATGGGTAACTCAATCAAATCAATAATCAGTTTCCGGTTCAACCAGTTGAATCGGTCGGATCGATCCGATTCTGAAAACATTGTTATACATCGTATGATATGATGTAAATATGAGGAAAAAAATGACCCTACCAAGTCTTTAACCACCACTCAAAACGACCCCCACCCCCAATTTGTACCAACCCCATACGTTTCATAATATTTAATGAACATATAGTGACACCAAGGGAAAAGTAATGTGGATATCTGGCAAATTAGGGAATCAAAATTATTTTAATAATTTAATGTTGAATATATATCCATGACCATTTAATTACGTCATGTAGTAATAATCATACGATCATCATATAATTATTTTCCATCAATTTAAAATGAGTTACTAAAATTTATTTTTGGTTCGATGTTAAAATTAATAAATCAGTCTTTATTTAAATAATTGAGTATGAGGGTTATATATGTAAACACAGACCATTAAAACCCGTGAAGAAACTAAAAGCACTAAATCACATAAAAAAATATTTCACATAATTTATTTAAATTAATATTTAAGGAGAATTTAAAATTAATTAGAGAATTTAAAACTTTAAAGAAGTAATAGATTCATTTTTGGTGAAGACAAGTAACCAATAATTAGACATGAAAAAGATTGGTGATGTTCTATTTCAAATAGAAAAATTCAAAAGTACTATTTTTAGTGCATGGGTCTTTTTTTTAATTAATTATATATTTAAGAATAAAAAATCGACCATTTTTCAATATGATTGAGTTGAGATTTCATAAACCCACGAGTCATATACCTATATAACATGGTAATAAAATAAGATTAGTCTCGTGTATGAGACCATCGACCTTATCGCAGAGGCGGATACAGTAGTATTTGGGAGTACAGTTGTACCTTCAAATTTTATTTTATTTTCTTATGTAAAAAAGGGTTAATAATGTCTCAAAATTTTTTATCGACAATCAAAATCGTACCTTATTTTCGTACCCTAAATTCTAAATTCTTGATTTGCTGGTGTGTGTCTATATAAATATGAATTGTGGCTAACATTCGTCAAAATGAGGCTGGAGGGGTCAATGATGGTGGAAATTTCATGAATATTTGTCAATGTATGGTTGTTGGAATTAGATGACTTTTAGCCCTAAAAATTCAACATAATTAAATATAGTTAGTTCATAATATATTGGCTGATGGAGCCACACACACGTTTCGATCAAAATGGGACAAATAAGCCAACAACCCCAAACCCTTATTGAAAACTATAATGAAATTATATTAATAGAGGATGATTAATTAGTTTTGAGTTTAATAAACCCTTAATAGATTGTAGTTCACCTCTTAATTTGGTGTAATTTGCAAACTATTGTGAATGGATATTAGATAATTGGATTTTAGAGTTTAACTAAAAACAAAAGGATAATGTTACATTGGAAGCTAGCTACAAAATATGCTTCAATTTCATATTAGAATATTAATTCCACTTCATCCTCTTCCATTCACATATAGATTTCAACCACCTTTCATACATCATCTTGTTCACCTTGCTTCCCCCTACAAACTAGGGCTGGCAATTCGTGGTATCGTGTCGTGTTTCGTGTCGACACGAACACGATAATTTTCGTGTCGACATGACACGACACGTAACATGATAACAACACGATAAGAAAATAAATCAATTTAAAATTGTATTAAATATATAAAAACTAGTATATTTATATAAATATAAAAAATTATCGTGTTATTATTAGATACGTGTCATTATTGTGTCGTGTCATATCAGGTAAATAACAGGTTAACGGGTTGTTAACAAGTTAATGGGTTACCTGTTAATTTTATCGTGCTTGACGGGTTGACACGAACCCGACACAAAATTTTCGTGTCGTTATCAGGTCGACCCGATAACGACACAAACCCGATAAGGCCAAACACACTAACCCGCAATTTTCGTGCTATCGTGTCGTATCGAAAATTGTCACCCATACTACAAACCTTCAATTTTTGTTTTCCTTTTCTTCCCTAGACCGATTTGAGGTTTATTCGTTTCGGCACTATAGCCCCAAAATCGGAAGGAACCCTAATTTTTTCGTTTTCATATGTTTCGTGTCTTCTAATCATGTATTTTTCCCTCTCTTGATTTCTTTCAATTTCCCTCTAAATCATAGAGAAAAAATTGAATTCAAAGGTGGAAAGGATAGATAACACGCACATAACTAATACAGTAAAAGATAAGGTTAATTTGAAAACTAGTTATTGTAGGCTTCACGTTATATATCATAATCTATATAAAAAATGCAAATTAAAAAAAAAAAAGTGACTAGAGTTCACAACAATGTTATTCTCCATATTTAATTGATGAATTCCACTCCACTAATTTAATTAGATTATGCATGCATGCTTTTGTAGTTAAACTACAAACCAATATATCAAATCTTCTTGCAGCAATATAGGTGGGCAATACAAAGACTAAAGTACATTATTTTGTGTAAACTAATGATCAAGTACTATGAGGTGTGTAGTAATTAAGTAACTCATTGAAGGAATAAAACATTAAATACACAAGTTTCATTTTTTATTTTTAAATCCTGCAAGTCAGATTAATTCAAAAATCACAAATACGTGAATAAGTAATAATGCAAAGATTTCTCCATTTAAACGTCAAAGTCGTAGTATAATTTGAGCACGAAAAAGATAAGGGCATGTTTGTTTTGAGATGGGAAATCCGGATTTGGGATTTCGAAACTCCACCCCCGTTACAGTTTGGGATTTTGATTCAGAATTTCAAAATCCTACCCTATAAACCCTATACAAGTCAACCCTATAAATACCTACAAATCCTATATAAATACCTATAAAACCTATAACCCTATTCTATACAGTTAAATCATACCCTACATAAATCCCAAAACAAACACAAAACATAAAAAGCATTAGGATTTTAAAATCCACTAGATTTTGAAATCCGGATTTCAAAATCCTCAAAATCTCAAAACAAACATGCCCTAAGTGTTTATTTGTGTTAATTTGTGAATGGTTTTACTGCGATATAGTCTTGCGCGTAAGTCTTTGTCCCCCGAACAGTACCTATAAAATGAGTAATAATACAAAGATTTCTCTGATTAAAGAACAAAGTCGTTGTAGTATAGTGGTAAGTATTCCCGCCTGTCACGCGGGTGACCCGGGTTCGATCCCCGGCAACGGCGTTTCTTTTTTATTTTTTCCCTCTATTATTTTTTCAATAATTTACTATTATAAACTTATTAACAAAAGATATAAAACAAAAGCCCGTCTAGCTCAGTTGGTAGAGCGCAAGGCTCTTAACCTTGTGGTCGAGGGTTCGAGCCCCTCGGTGGGCGAATTACTTTTAAAAGTTTTTTTAAAAGTTTTTTTGTTATTTTTAATCTAATGTGACAAATATAATTACCTCTATTTTGAATTATAATAATATTAAATTCCTCCTGATGACTTTCAGATTTATCAAATAGTTTAAAGATTTTATAATAACCATTAACAACAAAAAAAAAAACTCATTCATAAGTTGCATACCATTTTTTCCAAAATTAAATACAGTAACTTAAAAACTTTATATAAATCATGTACAACGTCGAACTACAAGACAGTAATAACACATTTAATTGGTAGTATAAATCGCACTAAGAACTCACGAAATTACAACAAGAGTCGTGTTTCCTCTATGCATAAAATAAGAACGCATATATTAATCTGCTCTTCCTTGCTCACATATCAGCAACAGACCACAAGTAAGCTTCTGCCTCCGTGGCTTTTTTCTCATTCGTCCTCTTGAACATTTCTTTCTCGTATCCTATACAATAAACAACGATCGTCGGATGTTAACTACACCAATCTTAACATGTAAATGCAGAATTGAATAAAAGACGAGGGTGCTGTGCACTCACCAGTACTACGGTCCACACCGTCCCAGTGCCTCCCAGGCTTGATGCCATAGCGATTAGCTGCAGCTTCGAATCCTCGTTTTAACCAGCTGTGACTTGGAATCTCCTGGGGAATTATGAACCCTGATTCCTTCATCATGTCATTATCACCCAGATTCGGAAGAATGGGCTCCAATTGCTTTTTCTGAAAAAACAATTCAAAGGATTAGGGAATATAGCAAATGTGATTTCATGCATGTGGCATGTCACGTTTGTTGGTATTTGGACAACGAGATTAAACAATAAATCTAAAACCAGAAAAGAGCATATTCGTCTTGCTAAAGTACATAATCAATTATGTTCCAACACTTTGCATAAACTAAAGTCCTTCAAGTAACTTACCTTGACTAAATGTGCCATTGGGTCACCCCATCGGAGACGTTCCTTCAGCATGGTATCAAGTTCAGGGTCATCCCTACAGTTGAAAATGCAACAAAATCGTTGCTAGTAAGAGGGGATAGAAATTCTACATAGATAAATTTGGCAAATGAGTACAAATCACAACTTTTAAAAGGACAAGAAGTTCAACTTTCAGAAGAAGGAAAAACAGCAAAGGACAAGAAGTTCAACTTTCAGAAGAAGGAAAAACAGCAAATTCTACTAGGTAGTAGTAGGATAAGGACTTGAAAAATACAGAAAAAGGAAAAGATTAATCAAAGATTTCCACTTCACAGAATCACAAGGGAGAACTTGTATAGACATTAAAATCACACATAATCTGAATACTTAGAAAGGCAAGAAAAGGTCCATCTCAAAGAGTTTAAAGCCCAACACTCATGAGGAGGGACCCACCCAACAGCGTCAGTTTAGATACACAAAACAAATCCTAACACACATTATTGACAATAAGCCAATTTCAAAGTGAGCTGTACACTGTTCCTTTGTCAATCTCATATGTAAATTACTCAAAATGATGTGTAAGCATTGCTATATGCCACAAATCTAGGGACTTAAAAAAAGTGGCAATAACACAAGAATAAGTGGCAATCAATATTCATAATAACAAAGCCTGTGAATAACTTTTCTCTGTAATATTACCTGCTCCGAGCAAAAGGTTTTTCCTTCTCCTCTTCCATTTCTTGCAATCTAGCTTCAGCTTCCCTCTTCTGAGCCAACCCCTTGCCCCATTCCAGCTTTTTTTCCTGAGGCAAATCAAATTTTTTTAGTCGCTAAAATACGAATGGAAGATATATGGATCAATAGGGAAGAAATATGGATCAATAGCCAACCCCTAGATTAGGATCAATAAATAACAAATAAGTTCACATTACAGCTATATGAGAAAACAGATTGACTAATGAAGAAATAATCGCACCTTTGGTTTCTCCTTTTTCTTTTTCTCATTCGCTTTAAGAAAGTCCTCCTTTGACATGCGCTCCCCTGGATAAGAAAACAGAGGGCATATAATTATAATTACCAGTAGTTTACTTCTACCTTTATTTTTTTGGTTAATAAGTACTAGAGGACAGAAAGGAGGCTTTTGGCTGACCAGTTTTTTTGTCACGGTATGTTGCTTCAGCACCGCGGCCGCTTACTGAAGGATCCATCTTGTTAAACCTACAGAAAGCATGTAGCATTATATTAATTTAAGCATCAAATGAAAAAAAATGAAGAAACGGCATTGTGAAACGTAACAAGCTTAGAGCAATAAGATGCAGTTAATATAACAACTTAAAAAACCTGTTTAAACTTTAGCCATATGTTTAAATGCAAAGATTACTCGCCACAGTTAATCATATACACAAATAGAGCAAGTAGTTTGTAGAGCAATAAGACTTAGTAGTTAGTTACCTCAACATATCTTCCTTTCTCTTTCTTTCAATCTCCTCTTTGATATCTACACCAGAAACTAAACCAGTTATTGGGCGACGAGAAGGATTTGGTGATTCTTTCCTCCTCTTCCTTGGAGGAGAAAGGTCGGGAACTGAGGTTGAAATGGATCTATCATTCCTGGACTTCCTTGGAGGTGAGAGATCTTCTTGATATTTAGAAGCACGTCTAGGAGGAGAAATATCAGAATCCATGGCCTTAGAATGTAAAGACATTCTTCTAGGTGGCTCGGGGGACGATGTACGCTCATTTCTTTGCTGCCTTCGTGGTGGAGACAAGTCTGTGACTTTATCACCTTTCACATGTCGTTCAGGTGAAGGACTATCGTAACGCTTACGGCGCGACTGCCGTGGTGGAGATAAATCTGTACCCACTGGAATGTCGGAATCCTGATGAGGATCGGGATGAGGATCGGACGATGGAGTATCGTTGCGAGTCCTTCTGCGAGGTGGAGAGAGATTGGGACTTTGATTTTCGAACTTGTTATTATCAGGATCATTATTTGATACAGAAATCCAACCGCTTCCATCCTCAGAAATGACTCCGAAGGGGCGTTTAGCTCTCAGTTCCTCTAGTCTTTTCATACGTTTGACATCAATATCTTCATTAACTTGAGGCTTCTCTTCATCTGTAAGTGCATAACAACTATTATAACTGATATTCAAAACTAACAACACACAAATATTCAAGTTACCTGCTGAATCTTCTTCATCATCATTGACAGGCTTTTGCCAAATCGGATCTTCATCGACCACCAGAACTCCAGCTGCAGCAGCTTCAGGCTTTCCCTTCCTCTTTTTCTTCTTTTTCTTCAGCTTATCGTCATTAGAATCATTACTGGTGTATTTCTTAAGGTACTCCTTAAGCGAAGGTGGACCTGAAGACGTACCCACCATTGAATATCCTAACAAGCTCCTACCCTGAAGAAGCAAAACATGGCTATTCTTACTTACTACCAAAACATTTTGCAAATTAGAGAAGCAATGAATTCATCAAAACAATATATCAGGCTACATAATTCAGAACTAATTATAAACATGCGTAATGTAGTCGATTTCCCGGTGCACACACCGGAAAATCCAGCTTCCGGCAGCCGGAAATCTAAAGAATTGAACAAAATACATGGCAAAGGAAAAAGGAAATCGAGGCTTACCTACCAGTTCGTACACAATTTACTGTCGATTATTGTTCTTGTTCTTGCCCTAATTATGGCGTTCTTCCCCTAAATTGTGTCGATTAATTGAATTTGTTTTTGTGAGATTCAATTGAAATCAATTGAGCGGGTGGGCTTTATGATAATGGGCTTTATAAGAAAAGGACTGGCCCATGATGACACATAATTAATTAATTAATGGCACGGATAAACCCCCCCCCCCCTTCTTTTTATGACTTCACCCCTCAAAAAAAAATTCAAAATTACATGTAATCAAGTTTCCAAAAATGATTTCGGAATTTTTATTCGTAAAAATAGCAAATTCTCGATCAAACGATCTGGAAAAATGTCAAATTTTAGATGAAAATTGTCGAGAAAAAAACGAAAAAAAAAATAATAAAAATCAAATGAACTAGATCCAGAATCTGGAAATCAACTGATCCAAAATCTGAAAAAAAATGAAAAACAGATCCAAACTATTAAAATCGGTACCTTTTCTTGTGAATTGAGGGGGGCGGTGGCGTGATGCAGGGTGAGAGGAGCGGCGTCGCAGAGGAGGCGGCGCGCGCTGGTGAGGAGGAGCTTGGGGTGGCGGCGTGAAATTGAAGAGAAGGGTTGCGGCCGCAAAGCTTGAAGAAGAAGAAAATGAGGCGGTTGGAATAGGAAGAAAATGAAAAGGAAAGTGGAAAATTAGGGTTTAATGGATTGGGTAATTTTGGAAAATGAGTGGTGTGAACTCTGGTTTTGGGGGTGAAAACATCTGAAATCATAAAATAAGGGGTTTGACTATGCACCTCCATTTCGGAGAGATGCACTCCCCTTTCAATTTATTAATAAAATAATCGTGTAAAAAACCAAAAATACCCTTCATTCAAATACAGCATACTAGATGCACCCCTCTACTGAATGCACCCCATCATCATTTCTTTCACCTTCTTCCTTAATCAAACATCCGGCCACCATCACCATTTTTTCCAGTAACAAGAAATCAAAAAAATTCAAAAATTTCAACAAATCAACCCTAATCATCCATAAAACACATTATCAAACCCATTAACAAACACCATTAACCAATCAACAATATTCAACAATTTTTTTTTAAATTTCGTGAAACCAGTGCCGACCATATATCCTTCCGTCGACACCCTGTTGTCGACGAGAGAATATATGGTCGATCAACAAAGGTCGATCGACACTGTAACGTCGATCATATACACTCTCGTCGACAATCGGGTGTCGAAGAGAGTGAATATGATCGACATTACAGTGTCGAAAAAAAAAAAACCCTGCGTCTAATGCGGCGAATCAGGTTGGGCTAACGCCGTGGACGGAGCGGCGTGGGCCAACGACGGTGAAGAGAAGAGGGAGGTAAGGGGGCGGCCGCAGCGGCCGATGGACGAGAGCGGCCGCTGAAAGCAATTTGTTTTTTTTTTTTTTTTTTAACAAAACGGACAGGGAGCGAGGGGCAAATCTGGGGGGAGTGGGGTAGGTCGTCGTCGGAGAGGGTGGGGAGAGGGCGGCCGCAGAGCTTTTTTTTTTACAGAAGGGAGAAGGGGGAGGGGGAGGGGGGCAAACCTAGGGGGTAGGCGTCGAACGGAAGGGGGAGGGGGCGACGGCGTGCGCGGCCGCAAATCTGCAATTTTTTTTTTACAGGCGGCGGGGCGACTGATTGGGTGTGAGATTGCTCGTTTTTGTGCTCACTATTGCTATGTTATCGTAGCATTTTGATGTGATTTTGGTCATAATTGTTAGAAATGGTGCTACTAACCTTGTTGTCTAGAAATGTGTTCAAAGTGTAGGAAACGAGGTGGAATAATCCATTTTAAAGGGAAAACGAGCATTGGCGCATTGGAAGTGAAGTTCGGTGGAAGGACGAGCAAGGAAAGCCAAGAAAAATAGAAGAAAAAGTCCAAGGAGCAGAAACCAAACGGGCGGTCGAGTGAGCCCACACTGGCGGCCGAGTGAAATGATTTCACACTGGCGCCCGTTTGAGCCCACACTGGCGGTCGAGTGAAATGATTTCACACTGGCGCCCGTTTGAGCCCACACTGGCACCCGTTTGGGATCTGGAACCCAGTTTTGGTTCTGTATGTTTTTCTCACTCGGCCGGTCGTTTCACCTCACACTGGCGGTCGAGTGAACTCACGTTTTCGGGGTTTTTCGCGAATTTTGAAGAACTTCAAGGACCCAAATGCAAATTTCGTCTCACACACTTTTGGAAGCTTTAAATAGCTTCAAAACTCAGTTTGTAAAATAACTTTTGGCCTCATTTTACAACTCTTAAAAACCCTAGTCATCTTAATCCCCATTTCCACATTTATTGCTCATTTAATTCATAGTTTAGCTTCAAGATAGAGTACTTAGCATAGGTTTTTGAAGAAGAAGGCTCCACACTTTTGTAATAGCTAGGTATTTTGAAGAAACAACAAGGTGACTTCAAACCATTCTCTCATTTTCTATATAATTCCATATTTAATGTTTATCTTGAGTTCTTTTTATGTTTTAGCCATGGGTGTTTCTCAAAACACCATGGACTAAGTTTATTTATGCTTTGGGTGTTCTAAAACCATGTGAATATTGAGTTTGGAATTGTTTAAGTTTTGTTATTGTTAAGATTAGATTTTTTGCTTCTTTTAATGGGTATTATTGGTACTTTGTATGTTAACTTCTATTAATCCATATTTAGATGCATGTTTAGCGTAGACGAGAGTTACATGAACATGTCTATATTTATGGTGTGAGTTGTTGGTATGCAAATGTGTTAGTTATACTTTTAATTCGTCGAGAGAGAGTTAATCGTATTAGGACCCCATTAAAGGACATTAATTACTTGAATGGTTGTTTGAGTAGTTGGTGAGGATTAGGAAGAAAACCTTATTACCGGGTTTGGGAACACCTTAGAATTAAGGCTATATTACCCGAAGGGAAATGGTTGTCATCCTAGCATTTAGGTGCTCTTAGCAAATATTGATTGAAGCATTAACAAAGTAAAAGCAATTCCTCTCGATTTCACTAGGTAGAGAACACCCGAAGCATTCTCTCACCCTTGCACTTCTTCGAATTATATTCGTAGTTGTTCTTTGTTTTAATTGTTAAATACTTGCTTAGTAGTCATTTTATTTGTTAAGTTGTGGTAATTTCTCTTATTTGTGCTTTTCTCACTTTTAGTAGTATACATCACTTGTTAGTTTCTAGGTTAGTAGTTGATTTAACTTCTAGCATCTTGGTAGTGATTTAGCTTTGATTTTAGAAATCCAAAAACCCGAAACCGTAGTTACATTAGCTATCACAACATAAAACTCTAGGGATCCATTGCACAAACTCACCTCCTAGGTCGATACTACTTGGTCGAATACTTCCATTACTACTACGAACCCTTATGCTTGAGGGGAAGTAGTTAGTCAACCTATAGTGACCAAAATTTCGTTCAAGTCAGCGACCGCAGCCGTGGCGAGGCGGAGGTGGGGGCGGCGAGGTGGGGGTGGCCGACGACGGGGTGGAGGGAGGGGGGAGGGTGAAGGTGGGTTGGGGAAGGAAGAATGAATTTTAGGGTTGGGGGTGGGGTGTGGGTAGTAATATGTATATTATGAAGGGAGGGGTATTTTTGTCATTTGAGGGAGGTGTAACCTAAAATTCTAGGAGTGCATAAATCGGGGGAGTGCATCTCTCCAAAATGGAGGTGTAAATAGTCAGACCCTAAAATAAGGGGGTGCCATTTAGCCGTGGGCTTAATTAATTAAAGGGAAAGGCCCGTTAGACAGATGATTGAATATCAAGCTTTGTGATATTAAAAATAATATTTTTTTTCTATTGAGTTTGGGTGGTTAGAGCACTACTGTTTAGGTTGCATGTTTTCATGGGCTCGAGTCGTGAGAGGGAAAAAAAAACGATAATTGAATTAAATATTATTGTCTACGCTTCGTAACGTTCTAAAATGCTCTAAAATCAACCGTTGTTAGTGATCAAATGAATATGAACTTTGATAAGGGGAATGAATATATGCTTATCCAACCATCAAAGAACAAGATTCAAAGTATTTCATCAAATTTAAACTTTATTCTTGGAATAAGATACTAGTGCAAAATTAAAGGCAATAACTTTCTTGTTTCCATTCATGGCAGCAAATATATATATATATAGTGGTAGAATGGAACATTCATTTTGATCTGCAAATCAGTACTCTACCGAGTTAAAATGGTATGCAATTTTCATTTTTTTGTCAAATTATTTGATGATGACTATATTGTAGTGTTTTTTCACTAGTGTAATTACTCATGGTGTGATGTTTGTAGCAAGGGGAGAAGGACCAAACAAGTGATGGGAAGGAAATAATTGTTGGGCCATGGGGAGGCAATGGAGGGGCGAATTGGGACGACGGGTGTTACAACGGAGTACGAGAAATCACAATTACGTATGCTCGTTGCATCGACTCTATACACATTATTTACGACAATAATGGCAAGCCCGTTCCTGGGGAGAAACGTGGAGGCGTTGGTGGCATTAGAACTGGAGAGGTAATTTTATAATTTTGAATTATATTTTGATGTTTCATCTGGTGTTTTATTGATTTTAGATCAAATAGTCAATTTTAGCACATATTTTTTTATTTTTGTCAATTCTAGCAATACTTATAATTTGATGTTTTTATGTAATAACTGAAATTATAGGATTGCAAGAATTTAAACACTCTAATTTTTTCAACACTTGATATAATTGGATTCAAACGCAGATCAAGCTACAGTTCCCGGAAGAAATATTGATCGGTGTGTCTGGCCATTACTCTCCGGTTGTGCATGGCGGCAGCCATGTCATCCGGTCGCTCACGTTTAAGAGCAATCGAAGAATCTTTGGGCCGTTCGGAGTCGAAGAAGGAACCCCATTTTCGCTCCCTATGGAAGGAGGGCAAATTGTGGGATTTAAAGGGAAAGCTGGATGGTATCTTGATGCAATTGCCTTTCACATATCAAAAGCCAAACAACCTACCAAAGTTAATCAAAGGCCTCAACAAAGTTTGTTTAGAAGGCTCACTAGTTCCGTTTCGATGACTCCGATTAAATTCAACTCGTATCAATGAGAACCTGGGTCTATTTTCAATCGTTGCAAACAACTTTCAAAATCGTTTTTGTTCAAAGTTACATTTCACAGTTTTTGACAAAAAACGATATTCGAAGTTGTTTTCTACAGTTTTAAAACACACTCATTCCCCGTAAAAGAAATCGTTATATCATGAGTTACTTTTTAGCTACGTTCGATATTTATTGTACTCAATAAATTCAATATCATTAGATATTTTGCCCCTTTTTAAATAATGCATTGTACAACGTTGATGTAGAATTTAGAATAAGCAGATTCACATAAACATTCATTGACACTTAAAAAAGAAAGTTCAAATGAAAGAATGAACCCGATTCACACTAGTGTTACTCGTTCGACGCAAGTATTTTACATGTTTGCATCACAATTTTATGCATAATAATATGATAAAATGGTGTAATAATTTTGTTACCATCTATATTTTTCACAATTACTCAATATCCTATTACAAATAATCAAACACACACACACATAAATCCAAATTTTAGAAGTTTTCTTTTCAAAATGAGAAGCAGCCTTTTGAAACGGAAACCAAACTTTCCAACCAAAAAATAGAAGGGAAAAAGGTTTAAATTTAAATAAGACAGAAAAGGAAAAAGTTGAAATCAGCTGATAAGACTGTAATAAAGATTAAATCTCCCTGTTTTTTTTTTTTTTCTTTTTTCAATTAATTTGTTCTTGGGCATGAAATACAACGTTTCTGAACCCATTGCACACGTGTGAAATGGGGCCTACAAGCAGTTCATGGGACAAAGTGCAGAAACACACTTTTAATTAATCTATATTAGGAGTATTAATCTATCAATCTGTTTGCTAACTTTTCTGTAATTAAAAAAAGAAAAGGAAAATCAGATCACTAACTTTTATAAGTTTTTTATGTGTTTTTAATTTGGGGGAATTCATAAATTTTGATTAAAATTCACATACAAGGGAGTGTTTCATTTCGTTTCAAGTCGGTGTATATAAGGCAGGAAATGGGCATACCATTTTCAAGAAAATCCCTCTCACTTCTCTCTCTTAGCCGTTTCTCAACTTTCTCTCTCTGTGTCTGAGGGCTTTCTGTGTGTTGGCAAAAAGACACCAAAAAGGTACTCAACAACACACACCAGCTTCACCAGCTGCCCACAGAAGAGCTTCACTGCTGTTTGTGAAGAAATGTTAATGGTTTTTGGTTTTAAAATCCTCTATTCTTGAGTTTTCAACACTAAAAATGAGGTCTTTACCTTTAATGCTTAAAGGGTTTTGGAGAAAATAAGAATTAATGGTGTTAGCTGTCTTGAAAATGAGGAAAAAAAGCTTTTTCTTTGCTGCCCAGATCTATCCCTCTTTCTCCCCTTGATAAACCCTGCCCTGCCCTGTTTTATTTCTCTGTTTCTTGAATTTTTGAGAAGTTTTTTCTGATTAATTTATGGGTTTTCAAGATATGAGTGGAAAATGCATGCTGTTGTTGGAGGGTTGGGGCATTTATGGGTGCCCTGAGTTGAAATAAATTACTGAAAAGGCTTCATTTTGCCGCTTATTTGGGTAGGGTTTAGTTTTGAAATAAAATAATTCATTTTTGTTTTGTTTTTAAATGGTGAGTTCTGGTGAAGAGAACTTTGATAAAACGCCGGGAGGGTTAGTGTGGGTTCGCCGGAGAAATGGGGCGTGGTGGCCGGGTCAGATTCTTGACCCGGATGAGCTGCCTGAGGGTTGTGTCATTTCACAAAGACCAGGGACCCCTGTAAAGCTTCTTGGTAGAGAGGATGCTAGTGTGTAAGTATTTCTTGTTCCAACATTTTGATTTTTGACTTGATTAGGTTGTTTGCAAAGAATGTAGCTTGTTTGTTTGGTTTAACAATGCAATTAGTTGTGTACATGTGATGATAATTGAAGGGTATGGCAATTAGGTCATGGTTAAGTATGCTATTTTACGAATCGAATAATGTAGTTATTATGCTAAGTGATGGCCCTTCCCCTTGCATTGTTTTGGTTATATATGATTGTGTTTTCATGTATAACTGGAGATTGCTTGTTCGCCGTGTATGATTTGCTTATGTAGTTCGACTGTAATCGATATGCTTGCAAGTTATGTTCTTCAGTTATCATCCTTGTTTGGTATCTGATCACTACGTTGAAATGGGACACATGTTACTAAAACAATGTAGTTCGGGAATTAAGGTCATTTTATAATCTTCCATGGTTAAGAATGCTACTTGACGTATCGAATAATGTAGTTATTATGCTAAGTGATGTCCCTTCCCCTTGCATGGTTTTGGTTATATATGATTGTGTTTTCATGTATAAATGGAGATTGTTTGTTCAACGCGTATGGAACATGTTAGGGTTATTATTTGCTTACGTAGTTCGACTGTAATGGATATGCTTGCAAGTTATGTTCTTCAGTTAACATCCTTGTTTGGTATCTGATCACTACATTGAAATGGGACACATGTTACTAAAACAATGTAGTTCGGGAATTAAGGTCATTTTATAATCTTCCATGGTTAAGAATGCTACTTGACATATCGAATAATGTAGTTATTATGCTAAGTGATGTCCCTTCCCCTTGCATTGTTTTGGTTATATATGATTGTGTTTTCATGTATAAATGGAGATTGCTTGTTCAACGCGTATGGAGCATGATAGGGTTATTATTTGCTTACGTAGTTCGACTGTAACGGATATGCTTGCAAGTTAGGTTCTTCAGTTATCATCCTTGTTTGGTATCTGGTCACTACGTTGAAATGGGACACGTGTTACTAAAACAATGTAGTTCGGTGGGAAGTTGATTTACGAATCTCACATAGTTAGAAGGCATTAAATTAAGTGTTTAAAACAAATCAGAAATCGCCACGTGCACTCATCGACTCATCGTAGATCTTGCCTTTTTGTGTGGCAAACTGAAGGCTGATTAAGATATAGCTATTCAAAATGGTCTCTAAAAGAAAATATCAAAATAAGGAGCTGATGAATGTCAACGATGAGTATAGCTATTTTGGCGTATACGATGTGTTTGTCTCTAGCATTAATCTCAACGGTCCGAGTTGTCAGCTTTTTAATAGATTGCTAAAATGCAATTCTGGAATAAACTACTAAAATTTAATTTGAAATTCATTTACTTACTTTACTGAAATTTCAATTGCATTCCGTTGACAACTTCGTCCTCGTGGTTTCTGAGACAATACTAGCTCCTCTTTACCTGTCATTTGTGTCTCGAAAGTGAAAAGTGTGAAATGATATATAAAAGGAAAAATCGAAAAATTGGACTGAAGGTCTTGTTAATGCTCTTTCAGGGACTGGTATAATCTGGAGAAATCAAAAAGAGTGAAAGCTTTTCACTGTAAGGAGTACGATCATTGCATTAAGAGAGTCCAGCTGTTGTCTCTTTCCTCTAATAAGAGGGCTGCCAAATATGCTCGAAGAGAAGACGCCATTCTTCATGCACTTGAGCTTGAAAATGCTCGTCTTGGGACACAAGATGCTGTATCCCATCCTATTGAAGATGACGGCAAAGAATCAGGCCATGATGATTCAGCTAACGATGAATCCAAGCAACATGACTCTGAAAATGATTCAGAGGACGATGGATCTAAAGGAGTAAAGCGTACAAGAGGACTTAAGGACCTGGGGATGGGCGTAGCACCAAGGAAACGAGCTCATATCGGTCATGTTCAAGAACTCTTGAAAAGAAAGAAACGACGCCCTTTAACGAAAGTTATGGAGTGTGCTACAATGGTGCCTGCTCCAACTAAAGAGCTTTCCAATGAATCAAAGAAAAACAGCTCTGTTGTGATCAATAACAACTCGGATAGTAATGGAGTTTCATCCGAGAATGGGACGTTATTGAGTGAAGCTACTCCGAAACACAAACTGAAGAATAAAGCAGCTTTTAGTGTGTCCACAGTTCCTGAAAATGGATCGTGTCAAGACGTGCCTGTTACTGAACGAAAGAACTCACCAGGTACGATCTGATTACATGAGGTTATATGACTTAGTTAGTGGTTTTGGTTTGCCTTGTGTTTCTTTTCAGAATAATAATATGGGTGGCTATTCATACCTGGATTTTTGCTTAGTTCACCCATATGTACACCACTTTATAGTTTTTAGCATCGTGCACAATCACATTTGTGCACATACAGCTATAAAGTTGATGTAGTACTAGTGAGCAAATAATTGGGTTTTAATAGTCGTGCCCTGTATATGATACATGTGTGTTTGTTTTTGTGGCGAAAAGGTACAAATTGGACCTTCAACTATTGTTCTTTTATACAAAATGGAGGGGTTATTTGTACAAAAAAATAGTTTAGGGTGTAGTTTGTACCCGAGACAATTGTTGAGGCGCCCTCGAGGGTCCAATCTGTACCTTTTCCCTAATTATATTTTGCAAAATATGGATTGTTGTCTCCAGTTTTCCCAATTATAAAAATTACACTCGAAAATCCGTCACAAGAATCTCAGGTACTTAGCTAATTTTTCTGTTCTTAAGCCTCGGCTGCCTTGCTTCGTATATGTGACTCAGCTAATGTTCCTTAATCTCAATGGTAATATCTCATGAATCTGTATAATCTTGCATATTGTCTTGTGTTCTCATAATTTAGTGTTTATAAGCATATTTTTTAGACGCGTTTTCTTTGCCATATAAATGAAGTTGTGTACTTTGATATGGGGTGCTCATGTTTGGATTTGGCTTCTACAGCGATCATTTCTGAGGTATCAAGGCAGACAGAGGGTGGTGGTGGAGCCCAGTCGAGCGAAAGTAGTGATGTTGAAGCAATATCTGTGGGGGACGAGGCACACAATGAGTCAGGTTCGACCCGTTCGGGTACTACAAATGCTAGTTGTGGGTGGCGGATAAAAGGGAAGAGGAATTCAAGGCGAAGAAAAATCTACCTCAATGTGTCACTGTCAGGTGCTGGCCGGGAAGCCTCTTTGGCTCGTGGGACCCCCCGAGTCAAGTTGACACCTAGTACGGCCGTTCTGGGTGAAACGTCATCAACAAGGCTACTTCCTCTCCGCCAGTCTCGTTTCACAGTCAACCCAAAGTACGATAACTCTGACTATTCTCTTGATAACCGAGCTGCTTCTGGCTTGTATGATGTTAAAGTTGAGGTCAAAACGACTCATCGCCCCCAGCACGTCCCGTATATCTCCCTCATGAGTAAGCTAACGGGCCAACCCATCATAGGTCACCCTCTACAGGTCACGGTCTTAAAAGATTACAAAATACCGGAGCTAGACTTTGACCTAAATGAAGACGTTGCTCCAGACAATGCTGGTAAACGGAGGAGACGAGGAGGGGGGCCAGGCAAAAAAAGTAAACGCAAGTTGGGCTCGTCTCGTGCCAAAACCTCACAGACAAAATCTAGAAGAAACGGGCTTCTGTTAAAGAAAACGAGGAAGTTATCTTCACTAACTGGCTCACGTCGGTTAAGCCATGAAGAGACGAGACACAAACCCATTTTGGAGAAGCTCAAGGGGCCTTCCGTAGCTTGTGTCCCGTTAAATGTTGTCTTCAGTAGGATCAACGCTGCCTTGAATAGTACCATGCGAGCTCCACCTCGTCTGAACTAAACAACCAGTGTCTGAAGTTTCTCGGGGGCTCAAACGAGCTTTCAATGAGCTCGATTGTCGTTTATCTAGACGTTTTTGGTTAAATTAGGGAGCTCCAAATGCAGCATTCTTCTGAAATTATGCTTAAAGTTTCTACCTGAACTGTACATTGGTAGAGATTTTGTTTCTTACAATAATTGTTGCTGTTTTTGGCCAATTGAACTACAGTTGTTTTTTTTATAAAGGAATTAGGCTGTGTATAATTTAAAATTAGATCTGTTTTATGAATATAATCTGTTTTCAGGTTTAATTATCTGATGAATGATTGATTGATTGTAGACAGATTTTGATATGATGGAATTACAATATTTTGGAAATTGGTAAATGTTTTAGTCTAGTTTCACATTTTTGTTTTGTTTTATTCTTTTAATCTGAAAATATGTTGTCTACTTGGTTAGATAATTTTGTGCATTTTTATCACATAAGAATTAATTTTTTAAACAAGGTTTTAACGACGTCCCGTCTTCTGGTTTAATTTGTTGACGTGTGAATTTATGATTTTAAGTTTTCTTTTGTTTTTATCTTCTGGTTTAATTTGTTGACGTGTGAATTTATGATTTTAAGTTTTCTTTTGTTTTTATAGAGATCTTTATTAGTCGAACTGGTTTGGTGGTTTGTAACTACTGTTTTGACGGTTCATCGATTTCAGTTAAGAAATCGAACCAAAACCATTCATGTATTCGGTTGGTTTTGGTTCCATAAGTGTAGAAAACGTTGGTTTTTTTAAGGAAAAAAATGAGCAAGAAACACGTTTTCCTGTATAAAAAAAAAAGTTGGTTGAATCGACAATTCGTAAATCGTAATCAAAATCGGTATTAGACCGATATATTTTGGGTACTAAATTTTGACAAACCATAAACACTAATTTGAATTGAATGTAATAAATGTAGAGACATGTCTAGCATACAATGTTTTGTATAAGCAAATGCACAATATATTTACAAATAATTTTGAAATGGCAAGAAATTAAATATATTTGAAATTAAATTATAAAAATAAACAAAATGTTTGTTATTATTAAAATAAATGTAGGGTCCTATTTTTTTTAATTTTAGTTTATGAAGAGCTTATAAAATTATAAAATAAAATTACAATTCACTAGTCCTAAAGTCTCGAGTAGATACCTAAGTAACATTCATTAAAATTAAAACATATAGCAAGTGCAAATATACCATAGAAAAAATAAAATTAATTTCGAGTTATCATCCCCATTTTATAATTTATCTTTTAATAAAATATGTAAGTCAATAATTGCACTTATTAAACCTAGAATATTTGCATTATTTTATCATTAGCATCACTAAATATTTTTATATATCAGATTTTTAATTGAATTGTAACAATTTTTAGAATATTACTAGTACATAAATAATTGCATTATTGTATCCTTAAAATCTCTAAATATTTTTATATATTAAAACGTGAATTGTAACAATATTATTAATAGTACACAAATAATTAGAGTGAATATTACTGAATTTGTGAATTATAGAATTAAACATAAAATTAGAGGGGTACTCTTGTAATTGCGATAGACCTCCCTAGGGTTTAAACTTCCGTATAAATACCGGCAAATTGTCCCCCTTTCAGAACTCTATCGCCGTCGGAGCAAAACCCTAGAATCCCCATTTCCTGTCAAAGGTAAGCTTTCTATTCACCTGCACATACGCGTTTCGATGTTTGTGTCATCTTAATAATGGTGTTTAAGTTATGTAACATCAAAGATCCCGAGTGATTTGTGTTTTGAAATAATTTGGCCTTTTTTCTGGTATGATTTAGGGTTTTTGTGTTGGAGATATGACGACCGTACCTGGGCAGCTCATCTGGGAGATCGTGAAGAAGAACAACTCATTTTTGGTGAAACAGTTCGGTAATGGAAACGCCGGCGTGAGGTTCAGCAAGGAGCCTAACAATCTCTACAATGTGCACTCCTACAAGCACTCAGGTCTCTTCAAATTCTTTTTACGATTTATATGAATTTTTAGATTATCGCGTTTACCATTTATTCGGTTTATTGAGCTCTGTGATCAAATGTGTTTCTGAGAATGGCTATTAGCACTAATTGATAATTGCCTTTATTTTTGGATAGTTGAAGAATTTTAGTTTCAGTTTCTCAACTATTGCCTTGTTGCTTTTGGGCCTAGTTTTGTTTAAGAAAAAAAGGTTGACGGTATTGATGCTCTCTTTGCTGCTGCACTAATTATAAACAAATGATCTTGATCCTGGTATTATTTTGCTATATTTTTATGTGATGCTTGCTTTCAGTTTTAGTTGACTTTTAAAAACTGTGTGTTTTTTTTTTAAAAATCTGGTGGATTTTGAAACCATGTTCATTTGTTTTGGCTTGTTTGTTGAGTATGCTGATATTTTACTTTATGTGAGAATCATTGTGTACTCTATTGTTGAGGGTAATTGAATTTATTGAATGATGTGAATTATGATTTACATATATTGAAGAGTTTAAATAAGGAATTGAGTTTATTTGAAAGTGTGATAATAGGTTTACATTTGTTGTACTTGTATCCAACTTTTTTAAACCCAAAACAAACATCACCTTAGGGTGTCTAATCTGTCATATGTCATTCCACTGAATATTAGCTTACAGAATTATGCCCACGATAAATGGTTAACTGATTTTTTAGTAATGATTAGTACATATTTATTTTCTCAGACATTCTGTTTTCTGTCTAACTGGATTTTTATTGTACAATTATATTCTTATAGGATTGGCAAACAAGAAAACTGTTACCATTCAGCCTGGAAAGGACCAAACTGTTGTCTTTGCCACAACAAAGACTAAGAAGCAGAACAAGCCTGCTAGTGCGCTCAACAAGTCCATCATGAAGAAGGAGTTCCATCGTATGGCTAAGGCTGTTACAAACCAGGTATAATTTATTTTGGTTTGCTCTTATTTGCTACCACACAATAATTCGATTATTGAAAAGTATTTGTGGAGAAGTGCTGTAACTGGGTATTGTGTATACACCATTTTTTTGTGTTATTGTATTAATAAAAGGTTCACTAGTTACTGATAAAAAAAATATCGGTATTGATGAGGAGGATTTAGATTATATATATAGTGATTAAATCCATTGTTCTTGTATGATTCTAGGTTTTCCATTAGTGGCAATAAATTGTGAATACTATTACATTGTTTTGTTGGGGCTATACCGTTGTTTCATAATTTTTCCCATTGTTTTTCTTGTTAGTATATTGACCATTCTTTTGTTGAATGAAGGTCGGTGACAACCATTACAGACCTGATCTTAAGAAGGCAGCTCTTGCAAGATTGAGCGTTGTGCACAGAGGCCTCAAGGTCTCCAAGTCTGGAGTCAAGAAGAGGAACAGACAGGCTTAAGTTATGTTTTAGTTTGCATGCAAAAGAGTACCAAAGGTTTTTGATGTTTTATTTATTTTTAACAAAATTTTCGTGTGTTAATGATATGGTATCTTATGTTTGGACACAAATAGACAGCACTTACCGTCACTTTTGTTTTGTATCGTGCTGAGTTCGAATGAGATGGTTATGAAATCCTGCTTGGGAATTTTGATGTTCTAGCCATTTGGTGTTTTAGTAATTTGTTTCACTTTCTCTTTCTGTTCTCAAATCCTAATTTATTTTAATTGTCAAATCTATTTATTGAGTTTTGTTTTACATGCGAATATTATTCGTATGTATGTAAATTCGGGCTCGTTGGCAGGGTCTACTAAAATTTCAAATAATATGTTTTGTAATATGTACAGATTTTTAATTCACTATGTTTTTTAAAGCCACCCCAAATATTTAAGGACTAACAAAAGAAAAAAATATTAGAGAAAAAATGGACTATTGGTCAATTATGCAGTAAAAGCCCTTTTGTCATTTTGTTTAAAAGTTGCCAAGAACATATTATTTTGATATCATTTTGGATATTTAATGACTATTCCAACATATAATAACGGTTTCCAAGTGTTGAACAAATCTCAATTGATACAAAAACAAAAGTGGACACTTCTAGTTTATAGTCAAAAGAAATTCATTAAGAACTCTTCACGCGACTCATTATTTCTTGGACATGGATCAACTCCTGTACAAGTCATGTGGAACGAACAACATAGGAGGTGATGATTCAAATCCTCGTCTTACTATTTTTGTCATTCAAAAGTATTGATTTCAAATCCTCGCCTTACTATTTTGTCATTCAAAAGTATTGATTTGACATAAAAATTTGTATATACCTATTCTTCTATTTTAAAATATAACAAAAAATCAATTTTCCCACTTGTAGACTTGTAGTCAAAACAAAGGATATGAAAGTACTGAAATCCAAATCAATTCAAAACTAGCTATTACAGTATGCATCGAAGGAAAAAGAGACAGATCGAAAAGTTTACACACTATAAGAATTTATATTTGGCTTCATAAATTCTTGTAGTGTGTAAATTTACATTTCTATTCCGATCAAAGAACGAAAAAACACACCATCTCATCCAAAGAACGATTTACTTTACCATTTTAATTTTATAGGAGCTTAAGTAATCTTGGTGTCAATTCTAGCCTTTAAAAAATAATATTCAACATTCCTCTCAATTTGAAAAAGAACACAATGATAGAAAGCGAAAAGGGCTCACTTGCCGACTGACATGTGTTTTTTTTTTCTAAATTATTAAAATAACAAAATAATTAAGTTGAAAAATATCGTACACAACTGAACTAAAGAACTAAACGACGTCGTTTCCCTTGGACTTTGGCTTCCCCTTGACCCTTCTCTTCACCTGCAAAAGTTTTTCCTTCACAAAAGAAGAAAATGGTGCATAGCGCCTATGATTCCTTCCAGCTGATCACCAATTCCTCCATCAAAATCGACGCCATCGAATCCTACGGCCACAATCTACTCCTCTCCTGCTCCGACGGCTCCCTCCGTATCTACTCCCCCGAATCCTCCGCCGGCGACCCCCGATTTCCCCCTCCTGCTTCTTCCGATTTCCATTCTCAATCCCTAGAGCTCAAGAAGGAGCATTACGTCCTCGAACGCACAATCAATGCCTTCTCTAAGAAACCTATGCTCGCAATGGAGGTCCTCAACTCGCGTGAGCTCCTCCTCTCGCTCTCCGAGTCCATTGCCTTTCACAGGCTCCCCAATTTCGAGACTTTGGCCGTGATTACCAAAGCCAAGGGCGCCAACGCTTACTCGTGGGATGAAAGGCGGGGGTTTCTCTGCTTCGCGCGCCAGAAGAGGGTTTGCATTTTCAGACACGATGGTATGTGATCGCATCATTAGTAGAATTGTGTCGTTATTTCTTGGTGTTGCTGGTGAGTTGGTACAGTCACGTTTAGTGAGGGTGATGGCGTTGTTTGATTTTAAGAACTGGATTTTATACAGTTTTTGACATTGTCTCTCAATTTTTAGCTCTTATTTGATTTGTTTGACTTCATGAGTTTTGGTTTGATTTCATCTATCTTAATTTTGTTTAGGCTAGGAATATCGTTATGAAGCGTTTGTGATCAGCTCAAGTAAGCGTAATTGAATTCTGTATGATGTATGATCATTATTTCTTGGTGTTGAAGTTATGGCTTGCTGGTGAGTGGGTACAGTCACATTTAGTGAGGGTGATAGTGTTGTTAGGTTTTAAAGAACTGGATTTTATGCAATTTTTAGCTCTTATTTGATTGTTTGACTTCATGAGTATAGGTTTGCAGTCATCTATGTTAATTTTGTTTGGGCTAGGAATATCATTATGAAGCATTTGTGATCAGCTCATGTAGGTGTAATTGAGTGAGTAATGTGAATTCTGTATGATGTTGATCTCTTGATCATGATGAACAAGCTCCCTCTTTTTTCCTTTTTAATTTTCTTGCCAAAAAACCATCATCATGGTGAGGAGAGGTTAGTATTGCTTTACTATGCCTCCTTTTTTTTTTTTGTTGTTTCTCGGCTTAGTAAACCAATAATTTACTCAATTATAGTTTCCGGATATCACGTGGACTTGAAAAAGGTCAAGTTTAATGACCTGTGTCACAATTATTGCCATATGTTAGGGAAAAAACTTTTACATAGATATATGATTTTCATTGGTTTTGCGGTTTGTTCAGGGGGACGGGGGTTTGTAGAGGTAAAAGATTTTGGAGTTCCCGATACAGTCAAATCAATGACATGGTGTGGTGATAATATATGTTTGGGAATCCGAAGGGAGTATGTGATATTGAATTCAACAAATGGTGCATTGACCGAGGTGTTTCCATCGGGAAGAATTGCTCCGCCTTTAGTTGTGTCCCTTCCATCAGGAGACCTTCTTCTAGGGAAGGTAATATAATTCATTTTGATACCTGGTTGCCTCCTTCTTCAGAAAATGAGAAAAAGTGGTTGTTTCAATTTATTTTAGGATAATATTGGAGTATTTGTGGACCAAAATGGGAAGCTTCGTCAGGAAGGCAGGATTTGCTGGTCAGAGGCTCTTGCAACAGTTGTTGTTGAGAAGCCATATGCAGTAGGTCTCCTACCAAGACATGTGGAGGTATATTGACTACTCGTATATGTTAAACTTATACAGAGTACTTCTTTGTGCCCATTTTCTGATAGATGATTAATTCAATAAATAGCTTCAGACTTTTTTTGCTGTTCTAATGTATTGGATCTGCAGGTACGGTCTCTCCGTGATCCTTATCCACTGATCCAAACAGTTGTCCTCCGCAATGTTCGCCGTCTCCTTCAGAGCGCTCATGTTATAGTTGTTGCGCTAGAGAATACTGTTTATGGATTGTTTCCAGTTCCTGTTGGGGCACAGGTATTTCCTCTCTGAAAAACCATTGCCACTTCCATATATGATTGAGTTTATACATATGTCATGCTGTTGATTTTCTCAACTATTTCCTCCATTTTATTTCTTAAGATTGATTGGGATATCATATAGTGAATGCAATTTCTGGTTTCTGAGATGTTGTATCTAAAACAACTTTATGAATGCAATGACAAAATTTAAATGCTTGAAGTGGAATGACTAGTTTTGAAGCTTTATTTTTTGCATGAATGCTTAACCAAGGGAGGAGATCCACTCACCACGTAGAATTTTGAATTGACTATTTATTTTCTTTTATAGATCGTGCAACTAACAGCTTCAGGCAACTTTGAGGAGGCCCTAGCTTTGTGCAAGTTGCTTCCTCCTGAAGATTCAAACCTGCGAGCTGCAAAGGAGCAGTCAATACATATTAGGTAAACGGATTTCCTTGTCTCAATCTATTTCCACACTGCTCTCTTCATTAAACGAAAAACATAATACTCTGCTTACTTTCATACTGCTATCCTTAACTACTCCATGTCCTAAATCTGATGTTGAATCATTATGTGTTCAGATATGCTCACTATTTATTTGAAAATGGAAACTATGAGGAGGCTATGGAACATTTTTTGGCATCTCAAGTGGAAATCAATTATGTGCTTTCTTTATATCCATCTATCATTCTCCCCAAATCATCTATTATACCTGAACCAGAGAAATATATGGATATTGGCGGAGATACTCCAAATCTATCAAGAGGTTCCTCAAGCATGTCAGATGATATGGAATCCCCATTTCCTCATGCGTTGGATTCTGAGGAAGGTGCAGATCTTGAGTCCAGGAAAATGAGCCACAACACTCTGATGGCTCTCATTAAGTTTTTGCAGAGAAAGAGATTTGGTATTGTTGACAAGGCTGCTGCAGAGGGAACTGAGGAGGCTGTTTCAGATGCACATAATTTTGTTTCTTATGGTAACGGTCGACCAAAAAAACCAAGCAAGGTAAGGGATTTATTTGGTTCTTGAGTTTTGTACTAAATTCAAACCAGTTAACAGCTAAGTCATTTCTAAGTGTCTTAATTCATCACTATAGACAGTGTTGCTCTAACTGAGGTCAGTAAATTATGTTTGGATTTGTGCTGAAGCGCTGAACATGTAGAACTACAAATACCGATCTAATTAAAATCTTTAACCCAATTGGGCACGTCTAGCATATTTTTTCGGGGTAGCCGGATCACTTTAACTGATTTCATGAGTTCGCCACCTACTTGGTCATCAGAATTTTTGGAGAAATAGCTTTTATTAGAGGTATATGCATGCTTATTTGTTTTTTTAGGTGCAATATACTGCTCAATACGCTCATGCTAATCATCTATGATAGTAAAAGTTTGGAATATGCAAAGAGTAAAACTCAAAATAGATTTCTAGGAATTGAGTTTTATCCGTGCTTGGGTACAAAATTAGTAGGTTGTACCTATGGTTTGACTTGGTGAGTGTATTCTATGAAAACTCCAAGTAGAGGTCTTGTAATTAATATTTTACTATCATATTCGAGTCTTACAGGGTCGAGTCAATATATCCATCGGCTCGGTTGCTAGGGACACTGCAGCAATTCTTGACACGGCATTACTTCAAGCTCTCCTATTGACAGGACAACCTTCAGCTGCTCTGGAATTACTCAAGGGTCTTAACTATTGTGATGCAAGAATATGTGAGGAGTTTTTGCAGGAAAGAAAACAATATAATTGCCTGATAGAACTGTATAAATGCAATGCTATGCATCGTGAAGCACTAGAGCTGCTTTACAAATTAGTTGAAGAGTCGAACTCAGACAAACCACCAGCTGAGCTCATCCAGAAGTTCAAGCCTGAAATGATTATTGATTATCTAAAAGTAAGTCTTCATTATCATTAAGATACTCTTTATGGTTTATATTGATATTTGAATGTAAATAAGTGGGAAGTATCTGAGGAGAGCCTTGACTTATGTGAGAAGATTTCAATGGGGGTGCATCCTATTATCTGCTGTAGGTATGTTTATAGAGAAGACTGAGACTCATGGGTATCGTTTCACTTCATCTTTCTAGTTCGTAACCACTGTCTCTTAACACAATCCTTAATATACATGTTGAATTCAGAGGAACACTTTAACTTGGAAGTGCAGGATAGTTTTGTTGTGTTGTAGTGATGTTAACAACCATTACCAGCATGTCAGAATTCAAACATTTGAATGGTCTACTTGCTTAGAATTGAATGATTACTTATATTGGGAAGTGGTGAAATTGTTGATAATTATTTTCTTGCTCAAGTGATTTAAGGTATAAAAACTTCATGTGAGATGTAGGTAAGGCTCCCTCTCTGAGAAGTACAACAATTTGCACCATAAATAATTATAACAGAGGCTGAATTATCTTGGTTGCTGCTGCTGATGAAATCTCGATTCATATTACTCTGGGTTCAGGACATTGAGGATCCATATTTACTAACATCCTGTGTAATGGTGTCTTTTTCAGCCTCTATGTAGCACGGAGCCGATGCTTGTCCTGGAATTCTCAATGCTTGTTCTTGAGAGCTGTCCCACCCAAGCTATTGAGCTCTTCTTGTCGGGAAACATTCCAGCCGACTTGGTGAACTCATATCTAAAGCAGCATGCTCCAAATATGCAGACTACGTATTTGGAACTCATGCTTGCAATGAATGAGAGCAGTGTCTCGGGGAATCTCCAAAATGAAATGGTAAGGATATTCCACATTCTTTAGCATCTGTAGAAGTCAGTCAAGAAGCTTAGGTGATGGTCCAGTTATTAAAATGTGATTTGGTACTTCATTTTGGGTATTACTGACACTGTGCTAGGGGCTTTTGGTGTACTATGTATGAATTAATCTCCTGAAGTATCTTTTGTTTGTCTAATCACTCATGTTAGGTGCAAATTTACCTGTCAGAAGTGCTTGATTGGTACAACGATCTTAATTCTCAACAACAGTGGGATGAGAAAACTTATTCTCCTACGAGGAAGAAACTGTTGTCTGCTATGGAGAGTATATCTGGGTACAATCCTGAGAATTTGTTGAAGCGTCTTCCAGAAGATGCCTTGTATGAAGAACGAGCAATTTTGTTGGGAAAGATGAACCAACATGAGCTTGCTCTTTCCATATATGTTCATAAGGTACTTTCTCAGAGAATCCCTTAGCTCCATAACGATCTTCCAACAAATCATGCATTCGATGAAAGATACATATTCATCATGAACTTTTAAGTATTGCTCCTTCCCCCACCCTCGGAAAATTAAAAAAATCCCCAATTTTTCTAAATATCCTTCGTATCTAATTTATTTACTTGATGAAACCAATGAAGAACAATATGGTAATGAAGTCTGTCCTTATTTTTCTGCTCGCTGGAACTCGTCATTTCACTTATCCTAATAATCTCCCTCTCTGATTCTGTCACTACAGCTTAATGTTCCTGACCTGGCGCTGGCCTATTGCGATCGGATATATGAATCTGGACTCCAACATTCTGCAAAAACTTATAGCAGCATTTATCTTACTCTACTGCAAATATATCTGAATCCTCGAAAGACAACAAAAATCTTCCGAAAGAAAATCACCAACGTGTTATCCTCCCAAATCCCTGGGATTACCAAGTTTGGTCCCGCAACTGTTAAAAGCAAAGTACGCTTATCTAAAAAAATTGCAGAAATTGAGGGTGCTGCAGAGACACGATTCAGCCAAAGTGGTACCGACAGTGGAAAGAGCGATGGTGATACTGATGATGCCGTTGAGGAAGGATCTTCTACCATTATGCTTGATAAGGTCCTTGATTTGTTGAGCCAGAGATGGGATCGAATAAACGGAGCACAGGCATTAAGACTGCTTCCTAGGGACACTAAGCTGAAGGTCAGTCAGTAGTTAAATAAGACGTATGAATGCATTTTTATTGTTAGTTTAAACGGGATATTCTTGTATGTTGGGGTGAATGCAGAATCTAGTTCCTTTCCTTGGACCTCTTTTACGAAAATCGAGCGAGGGACACAGGAACTTCTCGGTGATAAAGAGTTTGAGAGAGAGTGAAAACCTACAGGTATGTTCTTGAAAACATCATTCTGTACATAATCTCTGGAAATATTAGTTAAGTCATTTATGTCCATACAAAATAGGTGAAAGATGAAGTGTACAGCCAAAGGAAAAACATTGTGAAGATTACGGGGGAGAGTATGTGCTCGCTTTGCAATAAAAAAATCGGAACAAGCGTGTTTGCGGTTTATCCCAACGGAAACACGATTGTTCACTTTGTTTGCTTCAGAGATTCTCAGAACATGAAGGCTGTGCCGAAGGCCGGGCCATTGTCACGAAAGAGATGACGATGATTCTTGTACACTGTTTACTACAAATATATGGAACACGCTTTTTAAATAAAGTCGTGTTGAGTGTATTTTTTTACCAACCTTTTTCTTTACTTATTTATTACCCATCGTCTTTTGTTTGCAGAAAAAAGATGGGTCATTTTAAACACGGCCTTGTACATGTTTGTTTATTTTAACCCAAACCCATTACAAAACTTTGCTCTGTATTCAATTGACTCTTGTTAATTGATTGTGAAATTGATCTTCCGAATTAGTCATCAGTCGATTTGTGGTGACTAAAAAAAGGCATAATATCTAGAGAATCTTCATTACACAAATAGTGGCAATAATTATGTATACATATGAATTTAGTGGAGTATGCCTTAATAAGGACACAAAACATTGCACTTGTAATTTCAACAACTTTAATATTTAAATTCATAACTTGTACAATTTTTCTTTTTCTTAAATCGAATACTTTTGTTTCATACTTTCTTATTTTTTCGTCTGTTCTAACAAAATATAAACTACATTTTCACACATTTTTTAATATCTATGCTTAAAGCTCATGGATAGCTTTCATCAAAACAGAAACGGGAGTTAAAAGAAAAAAGATACTAATCAATTACTTATAAGTCAAACCTTTGATCTGATAGCATACTACAGGGGGTGAGGTTAGCATTCCTCAATCCAGGGCTAAAATATTAAATTAATTAAGAAAAGATTGAGATAAAGGGAGGAAATCGAGTGTAAGCACATACAATTATTAACTACAGAGTGAGAGAGAAGGGGGCTTTAGTGAGAAAAAAAAATGAATCTCACTACTCACCTTCAAATTTACGTTCGATCAGAATCGTGATTGTACGTTTTTTTTTTAAAAAGGATATAAAAAGTTTAGACGAAAGAACCAAATTGATAAAATGAGAAATGCGACAGAGAAAGCACGTTTTTAAGAATTGAACATTAATTTTATGCATATTTTATAAGACGAGTGAGAACCAAAATAAATAAGAACGGTTTAATTAACTGAAGTTAAATAATAAAACCCACGTAGAAAAATCCAATTTTTTCTCTCAGACTATATACAATTATACATACACAACACATCGACATATAATTTACAAATCTAGAGAGAGAGAGGGTGGAGAGAGAAAATCTGAATCCTCCAATTCATTGTACTAATCGATGTTGTATATACACCAGACTATGAAAAATGGTTGAATCTAAATCCAAACTTCCGCTGTTGCTGCTCCGATCTTCTTCAATTTCTGAGCTCTAAATCGCTCCTTGTTTTCTAAATGAAGTGAAAATTGGAAGGAGAAACGAATTAGTTGTTGTTTTAATTCCATATTGTATTTGCACTTTTGATATTTCCGATTGTTGGGAAGAATGAACAGTGGTGATGGTGGAGGGGTGGCATCATCAACTGCGGCGGGTCCACTTGCACCGCTGGAATGGAAATTCTCTCAGGTCTTCGGCGAAAGAGCGGCCGGGGAAGAAGTACAGGAAGGTGAGAAATGATAAATTTTAATTAATGGGGAAACAATTTGTTTGCTTTGGGCTTGGATCTTGAGCTTAGGGTTTTGGTTTTTTAGAATTTGATCTATTTTTCGGTGGTTCAGTTACTTGATTTAGTAGGAATAATTGGCTATTGGTTGGTGTTAGAGTGGCTGATCTGTGTGCCGAGTGTAGTAATCTATTTGTGTTGTAGTGAAGTGAATTGAGTTCATTGTTAGTTTGATTGTGGTTTTCTTTACTTCATGCACTTTGTTTTTTGTCAAAAGAAAGATTTTTCTTTGGGTTTAGATCTTTTGTAATTTTGTTTAGTGTGCCTTTGAGCTTCTTTCCTCTACTCTGAGTTTTGTTGAGGATTTAACTCAATGGCTTCAAGCATCAATTTTTAAGGTTGTGTCAAAGTGAGTACAAGCTTGTGTGGTCTCTGCATGGCTCTATTATGTTATAGTTAGAGGCATATGGAACATCTGTGTTTTGAATATATGCTGCCAATGTCGCAACTAACTGTAATTGTTCCATATTGGTGAGAGTTGTCTGCAAAATTCCTTTTGTAGTTTTAAGTTCATAGATTGCATACATGCCTCATAAGATCATAATTGGCTTTCTGATATCTGCTAGAAATGGTCAAGGACTTTACAAGTGTTTGGCCAAAATGTAGCTGACCTTTGGCTCAATTTCATACGAAGTAGTCATGCTACATGTTGGAATAATAAGTATGAAAAGAGACAAAAGAACTTTGAATATAAAGTTTCTCCCGAGTGAAAGGAAGGTTATCCCCTTTTGTGTATTATTGCAATTATTTGTGACTGATGTGTAGTAATTAAAATTGTATGAATTATTTCACCCAAATTAGGTTCACTATAGATGTTTTTGTCTGTATGGCAACCTGCAACACACCTTAGATGAGTTGGTGAATTGATAAAGTTGCAGTGCTAATTAATCCCAGAATACTGACTGAGATGAGTGGAGGTAGATTAGCAATGCATGATTTGACTATGTTGTAGTTTCAATTATCGGGCAAAAAAAGAACTTGTGAGCTGGGCATATATAGGACTTGTTATATGACGGTAATAGCAAGCATGTTGGATTTCCAATTATGATATGATGTTGAACTTTGAAATGATTTAGCACCAAACACTAGCATTTCTTTACTCTGCTTTGTCCAACTTGAAAAAAGCATAATAGGTCTGAAGGTTGAATGTATTGCACCAATTTATAGGTGCAAATAATGTTCATCTGCATATATTTGTCCTGATTTATATTTATTAGTATTTTTTAAAACCAATATCAAGAGATGTAATGAATAGATCCCTGAATATGAAAAGCATATGGATTGGCTTGCAGACATACAATGTCCATATTCTGCAAATTAACCTTCAATTCTTAGTTGATAAGATCATCTGATTGCACCTTATTTTGCCTTGTCATATTTCTAGATTTGTTCTTTTGTTTGTTAATGGCGCTTGCTTCCATTTGATGGCTGTGTCTGAACTTTTCTCGGTAGGTTTTTACTTACCATTCTTTACTTTTCTTGGTAGTGGATATCATCTCTGCCATTGAGTTTGATAAAAGTGGCGACCATCTTGCTACTGGTGATCGTGGTGGAAGGGTGGTATTATTTGAAAGGACCGACACAAAAGAGGTGAGACTCCACAATTCTGAAACTTCTAGTTGTTGATGCTGCATTCATCTACTTTTAATTTATATTCCTTCTCCAAATTTAATTCTTAGCAAGGTGGAAATCGAAGAGATTTAGAGAGGATGGACTATTCAGTTAATCGACACCCAGAGTTCCGCTACAAAACTGAATTCCAGAGTCACGAACCTGAGGTATTTATTTTAAATTTCAGCATGTCTGCTCTTGTTGTTCTTCAGGTTGCATTCATGCAATTTATAAACAATTACCTTTCCAAGTTAACCATCAGGTTTTTATAATGTATGCATTCACAATTTTTTTCTTCAGTTTGATTATCTCAAGAGTTTGGAGATTGAGGAGAAGATCAACAAGATTCGATGGTGCCAGACAGCTAATGGTGCCCTGTTTCTCCTGTCTACTAATGACAAAACCATTAAGTATTGGAAGGTGAGGACAAGAATAATGTTATGAAATCATATTAAAGAGAAATGTACAGTTTTTTTATGTCCGTAGCTCATTGTTATTCAGTTACTAGCATGGGCCCTCTGCCTTATGCTCCTTTTTTGTGTAATCCTGTATGTGATTTTCTAGAGACCTGACCATAGTATTTGCATTTTTTAATGCGTGTTCTTGATTTTCTGTATTCATTTTTTTTCTTTGTAAATCTTTCTAAACAACATTTTTTCTCACTCTAATAAGCACTAACTTGAGATACTTTCTACTTTTCTGTGCGTCTCTTTTATTGGATTAATGAATCAATGCTTATCCTAGCCATTTGTCCCTTAAAATTCCCTGTTTAGATGGAGGATGATTTAATTTTTTATTAAATTTCCATGGTGTTGGGAGGTTTTCATTGTTACCACAGTCCAAGTCAGGAAAAAAAAAGGAGTTCTTTTTTAAGACAATTGAATCGAACTGGTGATATCATACGTTTTCAATGATGATCTGAGAATTTAAATATGAAGATATGTTTTCTGCATCAGTCACCTTTCCTCTGACATGCTAGTACTCAATCTTGCGGCTGATAGTATATATGCCAAAACAATTTGTGTCGATGATCAGTCAATGATGTATTATTTGGTGATTTATGAATTTATGATTTGTTTGTCCATACAGATCCAGGAGAAGAAAGTAAAGAAAATTTCTGAAATAAATATTGACCCAAGTAAAGCTGTTGGAAATGGTAGTATTGCAAGTTCAAGTGCTTCTTCTAATCCTAAACAGTTTCTTGCTAATGGCAACTCTTCTGATCGTTCATACAACTCTTTGAGCAATGCCTTGTCCTTTCCGCCCGGTGGAATCCTTTCGTTACGATTACCTGTGGTAATTATACTTATCTCAGCTTGAGTTTTATCACTGGCGTTAAGGTTTCATTTCAATTCTTCATGTTTGAATATGTTTGATTTTAAAAAAAAATAGAATTCATCTGTTGGTGATTAACATGGGTGGTCTTATTTACAAAAAAGGAGAAGTTTTATGGGGGTTTATAGTTCTAGTTGTATTTTTTGGTCCATTTGGCTTGAAAGAAATAAGAGAGTTTTATGAGTCAACAGAGTCCCTAGAGGAGACAAAGTGGGATAGCTCAAGTGGTTAGAGCACCACTACCTAGGCCTTAGGTCCTGGGTTCGAATCATGGGGAGGGGAAAAAAGGGATGGGTATTTAACTTCCATAAAAAAAAAAGAGTCCCTAGAGGAAGTTTGGGATAGGATTAAATATCGAGTGGCTCTTTGGGTAATCGGTCACAGAAGTTTTTAAAACTTTCTGCAACAGATTTAGCTGGATACTGGAGTTATGCCTTTTAATCTACATTTGTACTTTGTGTGCAAGGGATTCCTCATCCTGTACACTTTCTACATTAATAAATTTCAGTTTTCTTACTAAAAATACATTTTTTAGAATTCATCTGAATGGACGGTGTTGTTTAGTGTTGGTTCTGAATATATACAATTATATCTCCTTGTATACATGTTCTATTTTTATGGTTGTTTATATTTAAATACCTGCAATGAAGACTAGCTAATTAAAATTATTTGGGTGCATTTGGTTGTACTAACACTATATTGTATGCGGTTGCAATTCTTTAAAGTTGAAAGATATCAAGCGTACGTTTGCGAACTCTTAAAACAGCTTTGAGAATCACTTTTTCCAAAATCTGTGAGTAACTTTTGAAAAAAGAGTGATTCTCCCATATTTTGTAGAGTTTGCAAACATCACCCAAGTATATCTTCCACTTTCTTTTTATGACTATATATTTCCTGTAACTCTTGATTATAAAATTGTAGGTTACAAGCAGTGAGACCAGTCTTGTTGCAAGATGTAGGAGAGTATATGCTCATGCACATGACTACCATATCAATTCTATCTCAAATAACAGGTGAAGGTCCTTAGTTTCTTCTATAATTAATTTTTAGTTTTAAAAACTCTACCATTTTAATATTTGGCAGAGTAGTTTTTGCTTTGGCTATGGCTTTGCCCATTCAGAAATCTGACTAGGCTTATGATTTTTTTATTCTTCCTCCCCATGCATACCCTTGAGACCTCTACCTAGAATTGGATAAGCTAGGATAATTTTTTATGATAGTATCATAGTAGAAATTGAAAGATAGTTATGATACTGTCATTGCGGGGTAATTTTCTTCGTTTAAGTTCATGTAGCATTGAGATTCACTGTTTTGCCATCTAGGTGCCAAACGAAATTGTCTCGTAGATTTTTCCCTTAATTGGAGTAACATGATAGACCAATATGTTTGTGTTGGTTGTAATCATGCTATGCCTGTTCTCTTCTTCCTCTGCTCACATGCTGCACTCCCTTGTGTTACTTTAACTGCTGCTTTCCTCTGTGCACATAGTTTGGTACCATCAAATCGTTTAGAAAATCCAGTAGTATAAGCTGTAGGGGCATATGAAGGAAAAAAAAAATTGTCTTGTTATCCCATTGAAAATATAGATAACTTTCCTGTTGAAATGTTGGACTTGATGGGAATGAATAATGAGCAGTCTCATATTTATGTAATCTAGTTTGTCAATTGGTACACAAGATCCATGCCTCACTTATTTTGCATTATTTTATTTACTCTTCCAACATCTTATAGTAGTAGATATGGCCCATACACTTTTCATTATGAAGTTTTTTTTATTACAATTAGCCACATGATTTCAATGAAGGCTTAACCTCTTCACATGCTATTCAACAGATTGGTAGCTAAACCTTTATTTTGATTTTGAGCATACTCAACTTAAAATTAATTTTTATTTGTAATTCTTCCCAGTGATGGTGAAACATTTATATCAGCTGATGATCTCCGAATAAATCTTTGGAACTTGGAAATAAGTAATCAAAGTTTCAACATCGTTGATGTAAAGCCAACAAATATGGAGGATTTGACTGGTAAGATATTACTATCTGTTTTCTTTGTATATTATTTCCTTTTTTCATTTCTCCTCATTTTCCAGTGCTATCTTTCTGCATCCCACTACTACATCCATCCTAAGATTCTTTTCCTCTTAGTTTAACTAATCAATCACTGTCATGATCTGTTTCAAGTGACAGCAGACTAGAAAAAGGCTAATGCCGTCTCTGCAGCAATTTTAGTTCCTGCATTTTTAGTACAGTATATTTTAACTTTAGAAAGCAATAAATCACTTATATCTGAATGGGTGTCTAATTCTGAAGTTATAGAAAAAAGTTACTGAATTATTCTAGGATATTCAAGATGCAATACACATGTTGAACTAATTGTTCCTTATTGCAGAGGTGATAACATCAGCAGAATTTCACCCTACTCATTGCAATACGTTAGCATATAGTAGTTCAAAAGGATCAATTCGTCTCATTGATTTGCGACAATCGGCGTTGTGCGATTCACATTCCAAAATGTAAGTTCTTCTGCTATGTTATCTGTTTTGCTTTTGAATTGCAATGAGATCTCAACAAGAGGAAACCAAATGTTGGATGAGAATACTGTTGCTTAACTTTGGTGTTCTTGCTTGAAATTGCACTTTTTATGGATGAGATATTGATTTTCATTCATAAACAGATTTGAGGAGCAGGAGGCACCTGGCTCAAGATCATTTTTCACTGAGATTATTGCTTCGATTTCAGATGTTAAGTTTGCGAGGGATGGCAGATATATACTGAGCCGTGATTACATGACCCTTAAGGTTATGTCTGGTGTAAATTTTGCACTTTAAATGTTTTTGCTGCTATTGCTGGTCAAAATATTTTTGGTCTTTCTAGACTTTCTTACTTCAGCTTCGTTTAGATGGTCATAGAGAATGATTTATGCTTCATTTATTCTTGATAGCACCACCCATTTAAAATGCAACCATATTTTCTGTTGTTATACTGGCTATGATATAATGAAGAAACGTTTTACGTTACTATGATCAAGAAATACAAGATTGGTCATCAGAATCAAGTTGCTAGGTTTAAACATACTTAGTATGTTGTGTAATTTTCACTGATCCGTTTAATTTGGTTTCAGTTGTGGGATATTAACATGGATTCTGGTCCAGTTTCAACCTTCCAGGTTCATGAATATTTAAGACCCAAGGTGAACTTCTGCACCCAAGGATCATATTACTTGAAATTTTTACGCAAATATTTTGGGATTTATTAAAATATATTTTTGACAATGTCCAGCTATGTGACTTGTACGAAAATGATTCAATTTTTGATAAATTTGAGTGCTGCCTGAGTGGTGATGGTCGTCGAGTAGCTACTGGTTCTTACAGGTGTGGCCAAGTTCTCTTAAATTTTATCATCTGTGTTTTGTCGTCTTTGTCTCTAACCCCCCCCCCCCCTAAAAAATAATTCCAGCAATCTGTTCCGTATATTTGGTCGTGAGGGCAGTACCGAGGCAACTACTCTGGAAGCAAGTAAAAATCCTATGAGGTACTTTTTTACCAGATTAAGTTTTTAAATTCTTTTAGTGATGTTGGTTGCTGAAAGTAGTGCTCAATGGCCTTTCAGAAGGCAGGTCCAGGCCCCTGCTAGGCCTTCCAGATCCCTGACCAGTAGCATCAGTCGTGCTGTGAGACGAGGTATGTATTTCTTTTTCATGCTCCCTTTATCCAACATCTTCCTAGTTTAAATCGGGATAATTCGTTTGCTTTCTTACAAATACCCCCTTGGGACACGATTCACTTTGTTGTTCGTTCAATGCAGGTTCAGAAAGTCCAACAGGACCTGATGCGAATGGGAATTCATTCGATTTCACTAATAAGCTGCTCCACCTGGCATGGCACCCATCAGAAAACTCGATCGCCTGTGCTGCTGCAAACAGCTTGTATATGTACTATGCATAAAAAAAGTTGCTCGTAAACATTTTTGGTTGTTTCTCAGGACACATACATCCGAGTGCTTGGTAATTTTGTAGCACAGGCTTCAAACATGAGGTTCCAGAAATACCCCTCTGGTAGATTTTACACTGCATCGGCTGTTTTCCACCCATTCCTTTTATTTTTTAACCTCACACTTCAAACAGATAGATGCAGTGGTGTTGTTATTCTGCTGGGTAGGAATCGGGAAGGAATGTGATTGTAGCTCTCCTACAAGATGTCGTATATTGTTCTTAGTGTTAAGGTACGCGTAGTTTCTTACTTGAGAAATCGTCGTGGAAAGAAGCTGCTGCTAACTTGCAGGCCATTAAGTTTATTAACATGATGATATCTTTACTTTGTTCTATTGTAGGATTATTTTTGGCCCCCTTTTTTTTATGGCTATAGATTTTCATTTCATATTCCCTCTTGTAAAAGTATTGAATTCTTAGCTTATATTAATTTGTAAAATATTTTACATTTTGGACAAAATTGGAAAATTATATGCCTTTCTAAATGTGGAAATAATTACTTTTTAATAAGTGTGTGTTACTGCAGTGACTTGTAGCTCTTATTTGATATACTCATTCGTTCAAATTTTGTATGTATAATTTTTTTTACGGTTTTTATGAAATATTGATTGTTTATGTATAAATATATGTGAAAAGTAAAAATTGAATGATATGTTAGTATATTGGAGAAATACATATTTTCATTATGGAAGTATGTATATTAAGTTTGGACAAACAAATAACTAAATTGACATGATGTGACAAGTTGATTCATCCAATCCATCCATCAATCAAAGCAATGCTTGGATGTGAAAACACAGTTCAAACGCAAACATTTCTTTTACAAAATAGGTAAGGTTGGAAATGAACTAGGCTATCCAATAACGATCTGCTCTATCCGCCTATAAACTTTCCGCATGTGATTGGAAGAAGGAGAGAGATAGAGAGAAAAAGTAAAATATAAAGTGAAGTGTAAGAAAAAGTATTTACAAAAGGGGTATGGGAAGCTTATAGGCGGACGGATTAAAATGGTAAAATGGAAAACTTATAGGCGGGCGGAGGGAGTACTATTCTTCTTATTAAAGTTTGATCTCGATTTGTTTAATAAATAAATATCGTTTAGATTTTTTTAAAAGTTAACTTATTTAAAGGGGTGTTTGTAAGTTCTATAAACGACTTCTAAGATTACTTATTTTCAAAAAAATTTATCACATTCTTTAAATGAGAAAGTGATTCTAAAAGTAGATTGTAGAATTTATAAATACTCCCTAAACAGATTAAATTTAAAGTCGACCGTGCGTACATATATAACTTTTTGAGATTGTGTTTTTAATGGATGAAAACTGAAAGAAATAACTTTTTTAAAGTGCCAAATATAGGACGTGTGAAATGAATAGTTGAATAAGTATGGCATAAATATTTAAAGGTATGATGATAGTGGAGGTGTCAATTCACAATTGTCATATGTGTTGGGCCGGGCCCATTTCATCAAAGCCACCCAAATCTACGCCACCATTGTCGGCCAAATTGACGGCCCAGATCTCCCGATTGAATTCCAAATGATGTCATTCAGTGTAGCTCGATTCGACTCGACTTAATGATAACTCGGGGTATATTTTCTACATCCTGATTAAAGTTATCTACGAGCTTTAGGGTACGTTTGTTTTAGAATTATGTAGGATGTGAGAAATTCGAACGAGAAAATTCTGAATGAAGAAATTCGGATTAATATTTGTTATGCGTGTTTGTTTGAGATTTTAAGTATGATATGATGTAATTTTATGTCAAATTAATTGTGTAAGAATGGATGATGTTGTTGTATTATATGTAACTTTATGTTAAATTAATTGTGTAAAAATATATGATGTTGTAATATTATAATAGTACTCCCTCTGTCCCATGATTATTTGCACACTTTTCCCCAAAATTACTTGCACATTCTTAATATGGAAATACCTCTATAATACCCTCCCAACATCATTTTATTATACACATCATCAAATCCACTTTACACCTAAAATACCCCTAATTTATTTTATCTTATATCATCAACCATTGAATCCTCTTTTTTTAAAATAATATGTCAATCAAATCGTGCAAATAATCTCGAAACGAAGATAGTAGAATATATAGTATGTATTTTTATAGGTGAATGAAATTGAATGTTAAAATTCGAATATAAAATTTCACCTAGGACAGAAAGAGAATGTTACATCCCGGGTCCGAACGTGATAGTTTCAAAACAAACCAGCCCTTATATATTTATCCTTTTATTCTTATTCGAAAGGGGGTGTGCATGTTGGAAATTATATAAAAATAGCACGCCATGCCACTAAAATAGAGTGGAGTTTATAATATTGTATTTATACAACATAAAGTATTACAAAAGCACCTTCGACAGTTTTTTTAGAACATTAATCATCACATGTATAAGGTTGAAAATAGCACATTCGACATACAAATTGACCACTTGTCTCCTTGTTTACATGTAAATAATCTTCAATCTATATAAAATAATTATTCTCTTGACCCCTCAATTAGATTTAAATAATAAAATACTCCTCATTTAAGCACTAAAACACATATACTTACATACTGCCCGTCTCTAAATTTCTTATTCTTACCCTTCATTTTATATTCTACTTTTTTTCTCTATCTCTCTCCTTCTATCAATCACACCACTTATAATATATCAAATTATACCAATTATTTAATCACTTTTCTTAATCTATGTGTTAAAAAGTAACGGAAAACTTATAAAACATATGAAGTATTACTTTTGATTTCCACACATACACACTAAAAATTTATAAAATTATCTCTACAAACTCTATACTAATTACACTTTTTTTTTTCAAAATACAAAAAAATCCTCCAACTTGAGTATTAGAGTATGTTGTTAGATGCCACATTAAATGAAATCGTTTTCAAGAAGCATATCCAAAGAAGGAAGAAATCTAATTAATGTAAGAATAAAGGATCAAAAAATAAAAACTCACTTTACTAAAAGAGAGATGAATTGAGCAAAAAAAAGTCCAAGAAGTTCCAAGTTGAGAGTGACTTGTGTAGTGATAGTCAATTTCCAATGTGTAGTGTGTGTGAGAGAAAAAAATCCATTGTTTTCTCTCTCTATACACAACATTTGTATCTATCTATCGTGTATCGATGTGTGTATGTATCATGATGTCGGATCGTCCCTCTCACGCGGACTTGCAGAGATCATTCACATCAACAAAGATCAAACACACTCTCTCTCTCTCTCTCTCTCTCTCTCTCTCTCCTCTTTCTTGAAATATCATTTCAATTCTCTGTTGAATTGACAGCTTTACGTTTTATATTTCTCTCTTTGATCTTTCTTGTTTCATACTAATCTTTTCAACATTTTATCACAAACCCATTTCGAAAACCACTCAAACTTCAAAATCTTGATCATAAAAATTGAATCTTTATTACCCCCCACAATCTTTCTCGTTTCGTAATCTTCTCAAAAACCCAAATTTCTAAATTTTGAAGCATTTTATCAAAATCCCACCTCACAAAATTCAAAACTTGATCATAAAAATTGAGTCTTTTTTAACCCCCCACAAGAAGAAATGCAGGGTCTTTGATCTTTGAATCTTTCTTGTTTGATGTTTCATAATCTTTTCAAAAACCCAAATTTTGAAACATTTCATCACAAACCCATCTCACAAAACCACTCAAACTTCAAAACTTGATCATAAAGATTGAATCTTTTTCAACCCCCCAAAGAAAAAAATGCAGGGTCTTTGATCTTTCAATCTTTTCAAAAGCCCAAATTCCTAAATTTTGAAGCATTTTATCAAAAACCCACCTCACAAAACCATTCAAACTCCAAAACTTGATCATAAAAATTGAATCTTTTTCAACCCCCAAAGAAAAAATGCAGGGTCTTTGATCTTTCAATCTTTTCAAAAGCCCAAATTCCTAAATTTTGAAGCATTTTATCAAAATCCCACCTCACAAAACCACCCAAATTTCAAAACTTGATCATAAAAATTGAATCTTTATCACCCCCAAAGAAAAAAATGCAGAGTCTTTGATCTTTCAATCTTTTCAAAAGCCCAAATTCCTAAATTTTGAAGCATTTTATCAAAATCCCACCTCACAAAACCACCCAAATTTCAAAACTTGATCATAAAAATTGAATCTTTATCACCCCCCCAAAGAAAAAAATGCAGGGTCTTTGATCTTTGAATCTTTTCAAAACCCCAAATTCCCAAATTTCATCACAAACCCACCACTCAAAATCCAAAAAAATGCAGGATTTATCCATGTATTCACAGATTCAACCCCAATTCCCAGAGCAAGAACAGCTGAAATGCCCAAGGTGCGATTCTCCAAACACCAAATTTTGTTACTACAACAACTATAATCTCTCTCAGCCTCGTCACTTCTGCAAGAGCTGCAAAAGGTACTGGACTAAAGGGGGCACTCTCCGAAACATCCCCGTCGGCGGCGGTTCAAGAAAGGCCGCCAAACGTAGCTCCTCCCCCTCCGCCACCTCCGCCACCTCCGCCGCCGCCGCCGCCGCCAAACGCCCTGCTCTAGACAAGAAAGTCGGAGACAATAATATTACCGTCAGCAGTGAAACTTGTTCTGATAAAGGAGAGAATTTGGGAGGGCAGTTTGGTAATTTGAGTTTCAGCTCTATGTTAGGGTCCAATGGGGATCCGTATGTCGGGTTTCTAGACGGGTTGGGTCCGAATGAGGCGGGTTTTGGAGAAATCGGGTCGGGTCGGGAGGTGAATCTGGGTTTGGAGATTGGAGATAGTGGGAATGATGGTGGGTGGAGTGGCGGTAGCAATGAATGGCCTGATCTTGCTATTTACACACCTCGGTCGCTCTAATTTTTAGTGGGGTTTAAAGGTTAGAAGAAAAAAAAAACAGAGTATGCAGAGGCTTTTTATTATCTGATATATTTTGGTATTTTGTGTAAGATTTTCTTGAATCTAATTATAGTAGTATAATTTTGTGTGGTTTGAGGCTTTTGTATTTATATGATGGAGAAGATTATATAATTACAAATGGCTTCTTTTTTATGTGGGAAAGAATGAAAGTTTGGTTTTTGGTGGTTAATTTGAAAGCATTCAACATTTTCAATTATTATAAAACTATCTATATTGCTTTTTTTATTATGGTAGTGTGAAATACCTATTGGTTGTGTTGAATAATCACACTCAGAGTAAATTAATACTCCCTCCGTCTATAACCTTCACGTTGTTTTTTGGCACAAAAATTAAGAAAAATAATTAAATAATAGATATAGTACAAGTGATGTGATTGAGAGAGGAGAGAGATACAGAGAAAAAGTAAGATATAAAGTGAAGTGTAAGAAAAAATACTTACTAAAAAATGTATGAAAAGCTTATAGGCGGACGGATCAAAATGGTAAAATGGAAATTTTAAGATATAAAGTGAAGTGTAAGAAAAAATACTTACTAAAAAAAGTATGGAAAACTTATAGGCGGACGGATCAAAATGGTAAAATGGAAAATTTATAGGCGGACAGAGAGAGTAAAAGATACATAATTGTGCACTTATCAAATGATCTAAAAAGACGTTATTTGAAATTTAATTTGGATAAATTGAGATATTCTAAATTACTATATATACCTTAATGGCTTAATACAGGAGGTCTATCCAACGAGTTGTTATTCAAATCGGTCAAGTAGGCTCGAATTCATAATATACTCGATTTACTAGCAAGTCAATTCGAACTCGAATCTATTACACTCAATATTTCAAAAAATGCATGTTATTTCATTGAACTTGAGGTTGACTTGATATGGTCGTTAAACTTATGAAGCGAGTCGAACAATATTTTCAATTTCGTTAATCAACTTGCATGTCATTCCATTAGACTCATTAAACTCATTTACGAGTCGAATCGAACAATATTTTTCACGTTTGTTAATCAATCGAGTTCGTGCTCGGCTCGATGACTATTAATGTTCGAATCAAATTTGAAATTCAAGTATTCAAATCAAAATTCTACTCCGTTCTGACTGTAAGTTGGGACAATGAAATTCAAAATTTGTCATATGAACTTTTGACATTTTGGGGATGTTCACATTGTCCCCAAAATTTAATTTCCAGGTGCAAAATAAGGCAAAATCTCCTTACTTACGTTATTCCTAAATTTTTTACTTCTGGCATTGAAAAAAAAAAACTGACAGTTTGATTTTTATTCTGAGTGTGTAAGAATATGGAAATCTGCTGACTATGTGGGTTGGGGGTATGGAGGGTGTACTGAGGAAAAGGATAAATAAATAAATATAAGTATGTATTTATAGGCAAATTTATTTAAATATAACATTTTGTAGGAGTGTTTTCTAAAATGTAACAAAAATGGGAGATATTTTCAATTTAGGCAAAGGCCTGGGTGCCACCCTAGCTTTTTGAAAAGGCCTGGGTGCCACCCTAGCCTCTTAATTTAAAAATCGAAAAAAATGAAAAAATAAAAAAAATAACAAAAGGCCCATATGCCAGAAGAGCCTCTTACACGGTTTGCGAGGATGAGACAACACACAAACAGGATTCAATTTTCGACACGACACGATAGCACGACATGAATCTAACTCGAAAAGTATGGGTTTGTGTTTGGCCTTATCGGGTTCGTGTCGTTATCAGGTCGACCCGATAATGACACGAAAATTTTGTGTCGTGTTCGTGTCGGGTTCGTGTCAACCCGTTAAACACGATAAAATAAACATGTAACCCATTAACCTGTTAACAACCCGTTAACCTGTTATTTACCTGATACGACACGACACAACACGATAATGACACGTATCCGATAATAACACAATAATTTTTATATTTATATAAATATATTAATTTTTATATATTTAAATGCGATTTTAAATTTATTTATTTTCTTATCGTGTCGTTATCGTGTTGTTATCGTGTTGCGTGTCATTTCGACACGAAAATTATAGTGTTGTGTCGTATCGACACGAAAATTATTGTGTTCGTGTCGTGTCGACACATATCATTATCGTGTCGTGTTTGGCCTTATCGTGTCGTGTCACCGTGTCGACACGAAACCCGACACGATAGCACGATTTGTTAGCCCTATTCACAAGAGACAAAATTCTCGGGAATGAAAAGACCCATATGCCACATAGGCCTTTTGGCTTTACCAGAGAAACCGTGTAAAAAGCTCTTTTGGCATATGGGTCTTTTGTTTTTTTTTTTTTTTTTCGATTTTTAAATTAAGAGGCTAGGGTGGCACCCATGCCTTTTCAAAAAGCTAGGGTGGCACCCAGGCCTTTGCCTAAATTGAAAAATTTCTCCATTTTTGTTACATTTTAGAAAACACTTCTAAAAAATATTATATTTAAATAAATTTGCCGTATTTATAATTAAATTCACATTTATTTTATGTCCATTGTTATAGCATTTCTAAACTTCTAATATACAAATTAACACTATTTTTTTTTTTAATGTTAAAACGACGCGAGTCATTTATGATACAACCAACAAACTATTTTAATCATTTTTTTTTAATTGGAAAATAAATTACAGGTATTTACAGATTTTTAATTTTTTTTTGGGAAAAAGGATAAGACAGAAAGGAACTTTTTTTCTTTAATGATATAAAATAAGAACTTTATAACTTAAATAATTTTAAATTTGTGCATGCTTCCCCCCTGGTCTGTCTCAACTCTGGCTTAATTCTCCAATCTTATTTTTATACTCTTCATGTGTGGTCCTATTTTTGGCCACAACACACATATTGACTAGTTTTAATTAAATAATTTTTAAAATTTTGCAATTTCTGATTGAGTTCGTCTCGATGAAAGTTATCAAACTTTCATTTTTCGTTTGTTCCAATGAAAGCTATATTTTTCTTTTAACAAATTACTCTTTTTCACATTTTATTATATTTTTTTCTCTTTTATTCACATTGCCACTAATACATTTATTTATTATATCATATTTCTTTGTCATTAATACATTTATTTATTATATCATACTCCCTCCGTCCGCCTATAAGCTTCCCATTTTACCATTTTGGTCCGTCCGCCTATAAGCTTCTCATACCTTTTTTGGTAAGTACTTTTTCTTACACTCCACTTTATATCTTACTTTTTCTCTCTATCTCTCTCTTCTCTCAATCACATCACTTGTACTATATCTATTATTTAATCACTTTTCTTAATCTTTGTGCCAAAAAGTAACGTAACACTTATAGGCAGACGGAGGGAGTATTTCTTTACCTTCGTGGCGTAAGATAATGAATAGCTTTCACTAGGACGGAGGAGTACTATTTTAAGAAATCCATTACTAATTGTGAGTATGAATTGGTGATAATAATTAATAAACATCAATTTTATGAGTCAAATTCATTATCTTGAATGGGCTGGACCACCAGGCCCATATCCATTTAATAGGCCCATGAAACTAACTTCTTAATATTCAATCCACTATATAGAGAGTGGGCCTATGGCTGTGACTTGAGAGAAATTCAAGCATTACTACTAGCATGTGTTTGGCAACCTAATGTTTTGATGAAATTAGATGTTATTGTAGGCCACATGATACTTCATTCGTCACACGATAACTTTCATACGTAAGTAGACACACATGTTAAGAAAGTATAATAATTAGTAGAGTTTTGAAATGTGATTTTAAAAAGTTTTATTCATAAGATAAATAAATGAGTTAATTTATGTATATGTGTATGCGTGGGATAAAAAATAGTGACATTTTATGTGAAAGCGTGGATATCTTGCATGATGTAATTTATATACGATTTTCTATTTTAAAAGTGTGAATGGTATTGTTTTTTTATTTCCCAGTCCATTCTATAGCTAGGAACAAATATGTGTTCAAACCTTTTTTTAATATTTATTTTGAACTGAATTATACTGATTTTTATTATCAAACAATTTCGAATCGAGGATCGAATAGCTTGATACTCCCTCCGTTCCACAGAAATTTGCACACTTTCCATATATGGATGTCCCATACCAATTTGCACACTCCACAAAAGGAAATATCTTTACAACCCTCACCCTTATACTCATATTTACCCATATGCCATTACTTTTCCACACTCAATCTACTTTTTACTTTACTTTATTCATAAAAGTTTACAAAACTACCCCTCAAAACATCAATCATTACACATTTTCTTACACATTTCTTAAAATGTGTGCCGATCAAAGGGTGCAAGTTCCTCCGGGACGGAGGGAGTATGATTTTCAGTACATTAAAACAATATTATTTAAAAATAAAAAATAAAAAAAACTCTGATGAAAGGTGGGACCCACACATGATAAGAGTTTGATTTGGTGGTACACATGCAGATGACAATAATGCAATGGAAAAGTAGGCCACGAAAGAGTTGCCTACGGACAAGGTCATATATAATATATACGTACTATGACAAAATATATATATATATATTGTCACATATAATAGTACAATCTATTCTTATTGCAATAACGTGTAAATGAATTTAGAAGATTAAAACATTGAATTTTATGAATTAATTTTAAAATTTAGAGGCCAAAAAATTTAAAATTAGTAATGGAAAAAATGAAATTTCTTTTGCAAGACTATTCTATTCACTTTCAACGAATATTCTTAAACATAAATGATCCATTAAAATGAAAATCATTTATTGCATACAACTATACCACAAAAAGACCAAAAATAAATGTGGGGCCGGTAATAAAATTCGATTTTATTAAATAATCAGATTTAATTCCCGTGACATTATTAGTTTGATTAATTAAATAGATTTCAGCTTTTTCCCAAAGCTGATTCTGTAGCAGTGATGACAGTAAACACTTTAATAAGTATCGAAAATTGTTGCTATTAAGACAATGTTTCAAACCCACTCCAAATAGATATATTATGATATTATTATTATTATGTAAACGCTAATTTCATAAATTAATAAAAACACAAAAAAAAAAATTTATACTCCCTCCTATTTAAAATATAAGTTATCCTAAGTTCATGCACATATTAAAACAATTATTGACTTCTCATTTTACCCATTAATTAATGTTTGTACTTCTCATTAAAAAAAATACATGTATATAAATATTTATTGATTTTAAGGGTAAATTTGGAATAAATGCAATTAATTTGCATTGAAAAGTGCAAAACGACTTATATTTTGCAAAGAAAACGAAAAGTCAAAACGACTTATAATAAGAATAGGAGGGAGTATAATTTTATACTTTTCCTTTTATCTTACAAAATTTTAATTAATCCTACAATCGAAATAACCATCACAATTCACATTCACGAGACTGCATAGATGAGTCCTTGAACGACACTTATAAGTTGTTGGCTGCTGAATCATTGGAGCATTCTGTCGACGGCGCACTTGATCTTGCTCTCGGATAAGCTCAAATGTTTCAGGTTGCTCGGAGTGAGTGTACCTTCACGAGCAACGACAATCACTGAAAAGCGTCATCGACAAGTTAGAGGTTAGGACCTCCGAGACCTTCACTGTCGATTCATCGACATGAAATGACAATGAGAGGAACTTTGTCGCCAAACACGCGGGTCGATGTCTTTGATCCCCTTAGGTCCTTTTTTCTATTTCAGTCATTTTGAGTTTGATTGTTTCCTCGGTTTCCGATTCGTCTTGTGAATTTATAACATTTTATTTTCTTTTTCTCTTTTTAATATAACTTTTATTCGTCGATTTGGGATCAATCCCGTTTAAAATAAGAACTGAACTGATCTCTTAAAAATTGTTTGCACGAATTTCGAACCTCTAAACGGAGCGGAACACATGAACACATTCCTAACTTCCTAAGTCACAATTAGGCCAATAAAATTTGATTAATTTTCTCCATTTCTTTTGATTTTGACGTGGTTAGTAAGATTTTAAGGGGAAAAAGGGAAGAAAAAGATAAAAAAAAAGCAGCAGTTGAAACGCAGATGTAAAGAAGAAGCTCGACGGCGACATTGAGAGAAAAATGAAAGAATCTTCACACCCCATTTGCATCTACACAAACTTACATGTATATTTCTCCTTTACATTGCAGTTTTCCATTTCAGTGTAAACTTGCGGCTGTTTCAACTTCAATTGCATCATTGCCCTTAACTTCCGCACAAATTGGTCCACTCTTTTCACTTCATTAATTGATGTTTATGCATTATATCGGTTATGTTGTTTAGCTTGACGCCTCAACGCCCTGTCACATCTCTTTTCTCTCTCACGCATACTAACAAACACCTTGAGCCCATTCGAAAAGTGTTTTTGTTATTGGGTTTCCGTTTCATGTTGTTGTTGTTATCACTGTCAGTGTTGTTTAGCTGTTTGATGTGAAAGAAGAAGCAAGAAAAGGACAGAAAAACAGCAGAACCCCATTGCTATTTTGCCAATTTTACTCTTATCTTCATGTACTCATTTGAGCATCATTTGTGTTCTGATTGATTTGTGGGTTTTTTTGGTGAAGATTAATGAGTCAATTTTGATGGGGTTTTCGAAAACTTTGGATGGATGTGGCAATTATGGGTATTTGTTTATTGCATAAGAAGCCAAAAGTTGCTAATATTTTAATTTTGAGTAAAAATACAGAAAAGGATTCTTGGTTTTAGTGAGGAATCTGAGTTCCACATTTCCAAGCATTCCAAATTATTGATATGAGTGGAAAAACAAAGATAAGAAAGTGGGCTCACTTTGGATCTGATAAACAATAAACAGGTCATTTCATCCAAGGCCACTTAATCTATTTTCTTTCTTCAAAAATAGAAAAAGAAAAGGAAAGGAACTCTGATTTGAAAGCAGCCTATTATTACCTTACTGTTTATGATAGTTAAGGAAATGGAAGTATATTTCTGTCCGTTTGTGTTGTGCAGAGATCATGTGCCAGCAGACAAGTATTGTGCTTGAAAAGAAGTACCTCTGTAGATCCACTCAAATGATTGTTACTCTTTTTTTCATTCAAAGAGCTGAGGGAAAGGCTTAAGAAAAGGAGGACTTTTTCTCTTCGAAAGTTTGGGGAAAGGTTTGTGGATAATTGTTTCTGTAATGAGTAGAGAATTGAAGAAAGTGGATTCTGATGTGGCTGAGAAAGTAGTTGTTGCAGTTAAGGCATCAAGGGAGATTCCTAAGAATGCTCTTGTTTGGGCACTCACTCATGTTGTACAACCTGGGAACTGCCTTACTCTCCTTGTGGTGGTCTCTTCACATAGTTTTGGTTAGATTTCTTCTCTGTTTTCTTGGTTTCATGTTTGATTTTTCTTGCCAATTACAACTTCTAATTCTTCTGATATAAGCATTATTGATATGTATGCATTAGATTCATTCAAATGGCCTAAATTGCACACTATATATAGGTTGCTTTTCTTGAACTTGTATGTTGTGAAGATACTAAGAAGTTTATAGTTCAAGATTTCAAATTGTGATGATTTTCTGAAAATTAGGTAGGAAACTTTGGGGGTTCCCACGATTTGCCGGAGATTGCGCCAGTGCGAAGGGCGATCAGAAATCGGACATAACCGATTATTGCTCTCAGATGTTTCTTCAGCTCCATGAGGTTTATGATCCTAAGAAAGTGAGTAGTACCTTGTTGAATTGCATCTTACATGTTGAATTTTCCATAATTTTGATCCATGGTTTCTGCTAATGCAAATTTTAGATCAATGTAAAGATAAAAATCGTGTCGGGGAGCCCATGTGGAGCAGTATCTGCAGAAGCCAAGAAAATCCAAGCTAATTGGGTTGTTTTGGACAAGTAATATCATTCATTTGAAGCAATTGCTTATACTTTATTGTTGCCTGGTTTTCATGTTTGAATGTTGTGCAGGAAGCTTAAAAACGAGGAAAAGCGTTGCATGGAAGAGCTGCAGTGCAACATTGTTGCTATGAAGCGGTCTCAACCCAAGGTTCTTCGCCTAAACTTAGTCGGCTCGCCTGCTAAGGAACCCGACCCAACGACCTCTGAGAATGATCAGAAACAAGAAAGTAAAGCTGATGATTCGGTGAATTCAGCTCGTGGCCCCCACGTAACTCCATCAAGTAGTCCCGAGACATTCACCACCACAGAAGCAGGAACGTCGTCTGTTTCCAGCTCTGATCCCGGAACTTCACCATTCTTGAAACGAAACATGCTTAACAAAGAGACAATATTAGAGACGAAACAAGAACTTGATGAATCTAGTTCAGACTCTGATAATGAAAGTTTGTCATCCACAAGTTTAAGATTTCAACCTTGGATGGCACAAATCGTCATTTCACAATCTTTCGATCGAGCTGGAGAAAGCTCTGGATTATCTACAATCCGTACACACAATTCTGCAAACAAGGCCATGCTAGAAAAGCTGTCCAGATTTGACGACGAATCAGGATACGGATCCCCCGTCAACAGCAATTTGAGGGAGGTGATTTCCCTATCAAGAACGGCGACTTTAGGGTCGCCTCCATTGTGTTCCATATGCCAACATAAGGCGCCTGAATTCGGAAAGCCTCCAAAATGGTTCACGTATGCAGAACTTGAGCTAGCCACGGGGGGTTTTTCGCAAGCTAACTTTTTAGCAGAAGGTGGGTTCGGGTCTGTATACCGGGGCCTACTTCCAGGCGGGCAAGCCATTGCAGTCAAGCAACACAAATTAGCAAGTTCGCAGGGCGATCAAGAATTTTGCTCGGAAGTTGAAGTTTTAAGCTGTGCTCAACACCGTAATGTTGTTATGTTGATCGGTTTCTGCATTGAAGATGGTAGAAGATTGTTGGTTTATGAATACATCTGCAATAGATCTCTTGATTCTCATCTTTACGGTATAATACTTTGCCCAAGATTTAACTTTTCGGTTTTATTTATATCAAACAGTATGATGAATACTCTGTTGCAGGAAGGCATCAGGATACTCTGCCATGGACTGCACGTCATAAAATCGCGGTTGGAGCAGCACGAGGATTGCGTTATCTTCATGAGGAATGCAGAGTCGGTTGCATTGTGCATCGAGACATGCGGCCCAACAACATTCTCATTACCCATGATTTTGAACCCTTGGTACAGATAATATAACCTACATTTGTTATTAATTTCATACTTCTTTTGATCCTAATTAATACTTTTGTGTTAGGTTGGAGATTTTGGACTAGCTCGTTGGCAACCCGATGGCGAAACAGGAGTCGAAACCCGAGTAATCGGAACATTCGGGTAATTCTCAGACTACTCATTTCCCTCTGCAGTTTTATATAACAACAAGATCAAACTCTGTAAAAAAAATCATAATGTTTTGTACAGGTATTTGGCTCCTGAGTATGCTCAAAGTGGTCAGATCACAGAAAAGGCCGACGTTTACTCGTTTGGCGTGGTGCTGGTGGAGCTCGTCACAGGGCGTAAAGCAGTCGACCTCACACGGCCTAAAGGCCAGCAGTGTCTTACAGAATGGGTAAGCGTCTATTTGGGGTAGCATTTATTATGATACGTGCATTTTGAGTTTGGTCGGGTTAAGGCTAATTTTCACTGATAGGCGAGGCCGTTGTTGGAAGTTTACGCCATTGATAAACTTGTTGATCCACGGTTAAGAAGCAACTATACGGAGCATCAAGTCTACTGCATGTTGCATGCTGCGTCGTTGTGTATACGTCGGGATCCTCATGCCAGACCTCGTATGTCTCGGGTAAGAACACAATGCACAATTCATTAAAGGGTAGTAGTATTAGTTCTTTACTATAAGGTATTAGTTGTAAAACACGTGCATGATAAAACTGGTTCACACAAGATCAGCTCACGTACAAATTAGTAGACGTGGCAAATTCAGACGAGTTTGATGTCACATTGGCAACAGATCCAAAATTTGTTAACACTTATTTGTTTACATCTTGTTAAAAATTAGGTGCTTCGAATACTTGAAGGCAATGTGATGGATTCGGGTCAATTATTGACAAATGGGATCGATGGGGGCAGGATCGAGTCGGATATTCCGTTGAAACATAAGCGCAGTGGCTCAGTAGTAGACGAATTGTCCGGACGATTAAGCTCGAAGCTTTTTTTCAACTAATTCTTATACGTTCTCCTTTCCCCTCCCCATGACTCGAACTCGAAATGATGTAGTAGGATTTTGTTTTGTATATAGCAGTTTTGCAGTTTCCTGTCTATTAGGATGATTGGGCCGAATCTTATTGATAGATAGTTTGGGCCTGTAATACTATGGTCCAATAAAAATATAAAATTTTATCCAATGGGCCTTAAAGCCCAACCCATGTTATTATATTTCATATTGGGCTTCGGTTATTTGCCTCCCAGAGTTCACCCTCCAATTTTTTTAAAGAAAAATTACACTTAAAAAGACTATATTACCTTTTACTGAATTAATTTACACAAAATATAATAAAATTAACCCTAATTTTTATAATTAGGGTTAATAATATATTTATAATTATAAATTCTAAAAAAATGGAGAAAAATATAAATATGCACCTACATTTTTTTTTAACTCTATTCTAAAAGATTATATATATATATAATTTTAATGATTACGATTAAATTTAATAAATTTATTTGTATTCCATAATATATTTAAAGATGTGACTTGTTATTTGAAAAAAAAAACATATAGAACTCTCTAGAATAAATAAGATATAGAATTTTAAAATAATTTTATAATGTTTAAGAATGTTTAAAATATTATCAAGGGCTTTTGAAAGTTTCATTTTAACCGTTAAATAAAACATCTACACTATCCATGTTTATTAATATAAATATGAGAAACGCATCAAATTATGAATAAAATATTCATTTTCTCAATGTTGGACACTAAAATGCTTTTTTACATTTTTTTTGGATTGTTGAATAAATTGAATTTTAATGTTAAATGCAAAAAATAAGGGACAAATTAACTCATTTTCCTTCCCATAACCCATCCTGAAGTTATTCTCGAGCCTTAAACACACTAACTAAATAGGAGAATAACTGTGTTTATTTTAACTAACTAAACACTAAAATAATTGTGTTTATTTTGTTTTTCTAGCCTTTTCATTTACTAAATGATGTGGAGTCTTTATGTACGTAGTTAAAGATAAAAATTCCACTAAAAATCTCTTGAATTCTCGATGAGATTTTCTTCCCATTAATATCAAATTGTATGTTTTTATAAAGAGAGATTTTATAAAGAAGAGAGAGACTTTAAATATTAATATATTTATCAATTTATATAAATATAAATATTAATTTGTATACCGAATAATATCTTCAAAAAAATAATTTGTATACCGAATAATATAAATATTAATTTGTATACCGAATAATATAATTATATAAATATTATTGTCAGACACTCTTGAACTTAATTTACATCAACTATCTTCTCTTACAAATATTATTATTTAGAAAGTGATTGTGATTTGTGATTGAGATGGATTTTGGATTCTCACACGATTATATAATTAAAAATCCACACGAAAACGTTAGTGTTGTGTATTGGATAGCTTATCTAAAATATAAGCCAATTGTGCATGGAGTACTATTTGTTTGGATAAAAAGAGGGAAATGTGGCCCCTAAATATTTAATTTAAGATATGCATATTTTGTGAACATCACGTATGTGGCAAAATTATCCATTTATCAACCATAATATTCAATGATATACATTGCATGTTTTATCACGGATGTTTTTTTTATTATTATTATTCAATATTTCAAGAGAACTTAGATATTCTTATGCTCAACTTTTTCGTGTAGATTAGCCTAATTTTAGAAGATATATTAGTTTCAAGATAGACAAGTAATCAGACCTATAATAAATATCTAATCAGATCCAAAATAACATTTCTACTTAATGCGTAAAAATAAATTTGATTGTGTACATTTCAAATGACTGAAAGACACAACATTCACAATTTATGCAACGGGGCATAATGAATACGGAGTATAATTCATATTTTTTAGAGAAAAGTTATGCTCTTTCCTAGACATTGGCGGTTTTTAATCGGCAAACCGTCGGTTACGGTTAAAAAACCGAACCGTACCGGAAAGTGGCGGTTCGATTTCGGTTGCAAGTTTTGGCAAATCGAAACCGTCGGTTTGTCGGTTTTTTTTATTTTTTTAATACACAATTCTTCCATTTTTTATGTATAAATTTAAGTTATATAATTTTTATTAAATTCCAGTAATATAGTTCTAAAAAAAGAGTTGAAACGAACAAAAAACGAGCGAAAACGGAGTGAAGACGAGCAAAAACGGAGAGAGAAAGAAAAAGACAAAAAAAAAAAAACGCCGAACCGTCGATTTACCGGTTCGATTCCAGTTAGTTTTGTCCGGTTAAACATGTCTACTCTCCTCGCCCTTCTAAAAGTTGTATTATATGTATTCGTTGATTGTTAAGATAGAGGAATATAGAAAATATAAAAATGTAAAGAGAGTTAGCTAGTGAGTGTTTAAAAAAAAAAAAAAAATTACTGAAATGTTCAAAATAACAAAATGAGTAGCTTTCGAAACAATGGACGGAGTACAACATTTGAGATCAAAATTGATTAAGCTATATCTATATAGTCGTGTGAAATTAGAATATATATATTTCCCATCAAAATAAAAGAAATTTTCTTATATCTTGGATTAGCTTTCTACACGTATTTGGTAGGCCCAAGCCCATGTAGATGAGAATGAAATTAAAACGAAAGAGAAATTAGCCCAATCCTAAAATCATGACTAGGATGATAAGATTAGGGCTACATCAATAATTGCAAATTAATCTTAATTAATTAGTCCTAATCTTGAATATATACCTAATTATTAGTAAGTGTCAATTCTCGTATTAAATAAAAAAAATTCATGTTAATAAATATACTCTTGAATGCAGTTTTAATACTACATTCTCAAATATGGAGCACACTATTAATGTCTGAAATAGCTTATGATATCTGATCTCGGTAAATTCGTTGAGATATCTTTAACCAACTTCAGATATCTCAAGTGTCTTCGATCTTTTAGTATACACATAATCGAATGTGTTTTATTTTAGATCTGACATGACATCTATTTTGCACTTTTACTCATCGTATTAAGTCTAAAAAAAAAGCTCAAATTTAACATTCTCTTACACAATGGATAAAGACAATGCAATGAGGGACTGTGGCCATGTATTTAATGTAGTGTGGTCCAAGAACTGAAAGTGCGAATGGTTCTCCCATTTCAGTCCCAATAATTGGATAATATCCTACTCATCATATCCTTTTTTTTTTCTAAAAAAATCAAATAAAATATTATTATTTTTAAATAAATAAATGAATTGTGTTGCCAAGAAAACAATGTAGGGCTTTTGGATGTTGAACTTTAGGCCACCATTGAAGCTAGCTGGATAATTTGACCCTAAGGGGCAATGTTTTAAGATTCATGAACATTGGGGTGTTTTTGGTCCCATCTCAACCAACACCAAGAAATGAGTGTTGACACTATGTAATGCATGTTTAACCACAATCTTGTAGGGTTATAATGTTCGATTTATATTGGAATAATGTTCATTCAGGATCTGAAGGTAGTAGTATTTTTTTTCGAAATCAGGTACTAACGCAAGGCGAAATGGGTAGCTCGACCAAAAAGGACTGTGGGTCTACCCAAGAATAAGGATTTTTGAAGCGACTGTACTCTCTAGTAAGGGTATGCGTCACAATGTTTGCACATTTCTTGGTAAAGGTAACCGTAACATTAGTGAATTCAATCAAGAACCTAAAGTTTATTGAAATTTTACTTATGGTTTAATTTTATGATTGAAATTGGAAAAAAAAAATTAAAAATTGGAGTATATATGTCATCTATCATGCTTGAATAGACATTTTTGCCCCTAGATTTTTTTTTTTGCCCCTCCATAATTAAAAGAAAGTACAAAATTGTAGGGTGGCCATATCCTAATAAATGGAAGTTAGAAATAATTCACCAACAACTTGAATTAATCGGTGCCAAACTTCAATAATAAGAAAGATAATAAATATTAAGTGAGTATTAAGAAACATGCCACCAAACCTATTACGGAGTATGTTTTTTGGTTGAAATTTGAAATCGAGTTAAATTCAATCAATTACAGAAACATACTAGAAAATTTCGTGCAACATTTTCAAATCACGAGAAAGATCATTGTAATTAATCTGATAAATTAAGTCATCGTATGTCTTTCGATCTTTTCTTAGATTCTTTTTCGAAGAGTCTTCGATTGTAGTCAACCTCTTCGAGTTGATGCCCATGAGTATATGAGATACGGAGTGTGTTTTATGTATAAATCGTCTCGTACAAATTTTTATGGATTTAGAATACCAATCATAATCGAGACACATAGCATAGTGTCATATCATAATAACCTCATTTAAATAAATCGGGGCAACATGATTAATAAATAATTAATTAACGATATTGTGCCAATTGATTAGAGTCTAATTAATTCAATTGAGATCAAATTAATCAATTAAATAATATAGTTATACAGTTATGAAAATGACTGGATGGAAGCATTATTTCAATGTGATAATGATAAAGATTTCAATATTACTCCTTTAACAGACCAAATCAATTAGGTTGAGAAAATGTATTTAAAAATAAAAACATTAGAGCACTTAAAAATAAAAAATTACCTAATTATGTACTTTATTAGAGCAGTTGATTTATGATTGTACTTATCCCTAATTTTTCAGCTGGTGAGATCACAAAAAAGTAAATTATACTTATAATAATTGTAATTCACAAACTAATCAAATTATGATTTTTTTTCAAACAAATAATTGATACAATATGTATATTTAATTTTGAGTTGTTAAAATCAATTATATTAATGGGAAATATTGAGATTATTTTTATATATTAGTTATGGATATTATCAAACGGGATGACGGGGCATCAATATATCCATTATTTGTAAAAGGGGGATTCAATTAAATAAAGCTATTATTTTCATTTTTTATTGTGAAAGTGATTGTAAAGATGGTGAAATGTGTGAATGTGGACGAAAATTAGATCAAGTTATTCGATACTCGATTCGAGATCGTTCGGTAAAAGTTTGTTTGAGTTTGGATTGATATAGTTATCAACCAAACTTGAACCTGTATTTATGTTCAGTACAGTTTGAAGCTCGGCTCGAGTTCGATAAGTAAAATTAGAGTAAAAATGTCAAATTACTTGAGCTCGGCTCGTTTTCAACTCGATCAAAGCTCGTTCAAGATCGATTCGTTTAATTATCAACAAAGCTCAAACAATAATTTCAAAAGTCGATAATATTGAACTACTTAACGTTCGGCTTGATTCAGTCCAAATTTAGGCAAAGTGTTCAAAATAAGACTAAAATAAAAAAAGGCCACTTTGGCCCATTTAACAGAATGGGCCCCCAAATTCTGTTATTATGGATTAAGGGCGGCCACCTCAAGCAATCAACTAGACGTGGATGTTATTGTACATTTTCCCCATTTTGGGGGGTATTTTTATAAATAAGTAAAAATAATTACTAGCTCAAATTGGATGAACTTTATGCCTACATGGAAAGCTCTATTTTTTATTTTTTCATTTTTGATTGGAAATTATTTTGTATATGGGACCCACTTTTGGGCTGATGTGTCATCCTAATCTTGAGACCTAACATGTAATTCTCATCTTATCCATCAACACAAATTTCACTATTCTTGATATTTATTTTAGATGAAAATGGGAAAGAATATATTCAAAATTTCAAGTGGTGTTCGATCAAAATAATTTAAATGGTTTGATCAAATTATCAGCATTATGTGAGTTCTTTTTTTGATTTTGAACAATATGATGTGAAAACTATATTACACTTTACACATGAAAAACTCGTACTCTCAATTTTTCCCAACTCTATGTTGAATTTTTCCTTAACATGGTCTCTATCTTCTTGATGGATTGTTAAGACGAGTTCAGATGTTTTTTGAATACTCTAAATGATGTATTTTGACTTGTAATCAACCCAACATCAATTTCCAATTTAACCAGTGAAGAAATAACTAAAATATAGTAGCAATGAAAAACTGTTGTGAAAATAGCAAAATCGCTATAATTTTTCCGCGAAAAGTTCAATAGACTAAAGCCTCGGCTGACAAACGACAAACTTCACTGAACTAAGTCAACTAACTTACTCCGATGATACCAACTCTGTTGAACTTCAACTAATTCTACTGACTACAACTATATACACTGAATCAGATCTCAATTGATTAACTCATCTGATCACTCAATCGATTTACTCGTCTTATAGGATAATCCATAACAATCAGCTTAAATATATGAGTAATCAAACATTTGCAATAATATTTGTGCTTTTTATGATAAGGAAAATGGCATTAGATTCAAGATAACTCTCATTTCATAGCCCTATTCAAAATCAGTTTGTTGAACAACTTGATTATTGAAAATGAAGGCTCGTGACGTGTGGGCCAAAAAAGCTTCTTCTATGGGAGCTACCACATATTATTTGTTGCATAAATTATTATTCGAAAATAGAAATAAACAGATAACTGAATATCTTGTTTATGAATTTATCTTTCTGGAATATGAATATTGTAAAATTTAATTTAATTTAGGTAGCCATTGTGGTCTTGTAAGTTGTAATGTTGCTTAACTTAGATGGCATAAAAAAGAAAAAAATAGGTCACTATTTATGTTGAAAGCAACATTTAATGTGTGTCCCATGCCTGTTTGTTTGTTGAAAAAACAGCTTGATTCCATTAAATCCAGCTAAAATCAATTATGTCATTTCATTTCTATTAAAAATAATTTAAAAAAAAAAATTAAATCTATTGAAATCATTGTAAGCTAAAATTACAAAGAAACAACACCATAAATTTCTCTCCAATAAAACTTGAATGAATTATTGGGCAACATAATTCTATTAATTAGAGAATTTTTTTTAGATACCAAGAAGGGCTATCCACAATAGACGGACGCTCGACCCAGTAATAAGAACTAGAAGAAAATCTAGGGCTCTTTGCTGATTTATGAGTCATAATATTGACATCTCGATTCACCCACCTCACCGTACAATTCGGTAAGATGTTCAAATGTCTCTTACACCCGATAACAATCCTTCAATAATGTCTCCAAACATAGAATTCATCCTGAATCTACAAGACTACAACCCACTTTTCATCCATCTCGACTATCACTTGATTTAGTTTGTACGTTTTTATTAATTTAGTAACTAAGTAATCATCATTAAATGATTGATGAAACACTTGTAATTTCAACATACTTGTAATTGGAAATTTGAGTTAATTTAATTAATTACTTACATGATTATTTACACTAAAATTGAGATTGGGATGAGATTGTATATAATAAATTTATTACTATATATATGTATAGTAACAAACTAACAGCTAATGTGTTGACTTTGTTTTCATCGTGCATTAACGTTGTTGCATGGAAATAGAAATAAAACAATTCAACAACTCAGCAGAAAGTACGTATATCCATTTAATTTATATAAATATATAGATCTGATCTCCACAAAATAAATTAAAATAAAATTATAGATATTTAATTTCTGACGGTTCATGGAAGCTGAATAATTATCTTGAAATATATATATATGTAATTAACTTTTATAAAGTATATATATAATTAATTAAATTAAAAAGATTGTTTTTTTACCAACTGGCCTCCCACTAGACTAGGTGTATGGTGGGGGCATTTGCAACAAACAATTCTAACAGGTGCCTTGTTTTAATTCAATCAAAAGAAAAAAAAATGTAAATTTTAATTTCCTATTTTATTTAATTAATTCAATCTGTTTTTTTCGTTATTAAAAGTGGATGAATTTTGGATTCTCCATTTTTTCTTCTCTAGATATATTAATTTATTGATCAAATGAAATTAAATATTATTTATAATAAGGAAGCCTTTGAACCTTTTTTTATTTATTAATCATACATAATTACAATTTAGCATGCACCGACGCTAATTTTTTATATGACTTTATGGAGATATTGTGCCTTGGATTTTAGGGTTTTTTTTTGTTATGTAGGTATGGATTTGTTAGGTAGGTTTTTAAATCATAATTAATCCCATCATAATTATTATTATACTAATATATATACTCGAAAGTATGTCTTATATGTTAATTTATTTATATGCATGCACACACTACGCAAATTAGAAAAATCTTATTGTTTGGATTTCTCTAAACAATGGAATTAAACAATACTACAATACAAACAATTCCTTATTTGTCTTAAATTTATAAAGCCATAATTTTCTGTTTATTTGGGCAGGGTTATACTATTATTTAATTCTTTTTAAATCAGTTTTATTTATAAAAAAAATCGAAAAAAAAAATCAAACTTTAACAACTATCATTATTTTTTAAAATTTGTGTTCAAACAAATAAGAACAAGACAAATACATAAACTATCATTATTTCTTAAAACTCGTGTTCAAACAAACGAGAACAAGATATCGTTTGGATTTTACTCCGATTAGTTGTTAAACTTTTTATTTTTTAAAAGGAAAATGTCTAATTCAAAAACATCTCAATCATAATTTGAATAATCTTGACCAATAGCGCTTTTATAATCAATTTCCGTTAGTGTGTGATGAAATCGTGAGTGCGACTTTTAAACTAACTAATATTCGGTTCAGTCAAAACTCACCATGCCATAATTAAGTAATTAACAATTTGTTATTTTAATAATTCAATTTAAAGTTAGATTTTACAATTGTAAAGTAATACTGTACAACACCTTTTTTTTCGATGTGAACTTTAATTTGTCTGAGATAAAAAAACAAAAAGAGACGAGCAAATTGATCGCAATATTTATATAAAAAAAAAGTAGCTAACTTTTACCGCTTAAACTTTCAAATTATCACTTAATCCCTTGAACTTTTTTTAAATCGTTCACGGTTGTATCCGTCTCTCGTTCATTTACTGTTTCTACACATTAAAAAAATATATAATAGATAAAAATAAAGATAGAAAAATATAGAAAAGAAAAAAATAGAGAAATATAAAATGGAAAAGATAAACAAAGATAGTATGACTTTGATAAAAATAGAAAGTAGTAAATTAAGAAAAAAATAATTTAAAATAGCAAAATGGATAAATTAAAGAGTGAAGGAAGTAGTGTACAATTGTCCAATTTAACATTTGGGTTGTTTGAATTAGTAAAAAATCAGAAATATATATATATATTTGTTGCACAGTTTTAAATAATAAACGTGACTCCATTATCTTATTCCAACCCTTGGGGCCGTGGCCCTTTACACACGTGATTTAAAATAATAATTAAAGGGTGATTATTCACTCTATTATTTTAAAATATAAAAGATTATTCACTCTATAATTAAAAAAAAATTATATGAGACGATTTAATGACTATTTATATTATTTATGAATTTTCATGAAGGTTTAATTACATCATGTTTTTTAAGTCAATATGATTTAAATATTAAAATGTATATTAAATTTATTTAATGTATAATGAATTTCACTTCCAAACATTGAAAAAAAAAATATATCATATAAACTTAGTGATAATTAGTTTTCGAATTGAATTTCACTAAAAAGGTGTCTAGTCTTCTTTATAAACTATGGATGATACATGTTTTATAGGAAAAAGAAAAAAAAAAAGATGAATTGGCGCGTGAGAAGACGCACGAAGTCGCGTTTAGAGATGAATAGAATAAGACAAAATAGTGGTAATAAATATGGACGGTTGAATGAATTGGACAGATTTGTATTGGGATTATTAACCACAGGGAATCTTTGTGCAAGAAACTCTGTTACCAAACATTTGAAGTTGGGAACAGCTTTTTATTAGGGTAAAATTACAAATGAGCCCTTCCACTATTGCTCAAATACACCCTCCGATTCAAAATGATTTGACCGACACACTTTTTAACGGATTTTTTTTAGGTGATTTAGTGAATTGTAAGTAAAAAATGAGTAATAGTATTAAAAATAAAATGATGTTGAGAGTGTGTAAATAATTTTAAAACGTTCTAATAAGAAAATTGCCTAAATAATTACGAGACGTAGGGAGTATAAGATACTCACCGTGTCATTCTAGGTAATTTACTCATATTAAGAAAATAATTAATTTTTTATTTACCATATTACAAAAATGCACATTTATTTGAACATTTAAATGATTTGAAGAACAAATTTAAAAACAATGCAATAAATTCACATTAAAAAATGTAAAAAAACGTTATTTATTGAAAATACGAAGGAGTATGTTTTTTAAGAAAGAATTTGAAATGAGATCTACTCTCCCGTTTTAAAAACATTACAAAAATGTAGGAGTAAAAGGAAAGTAAATTACTCCCTCCGTTCTATAATAAGTGTTGTTTTAGTCTTTTTCTCTTGTATACAAATAAGTGTTGTTTTAGAATTTTTATACCGTTTGTTCCCATTATGCCCTTCAATTTGAAAATTATTTGAAACATAAACTTGAAAATAATTGAAAAGATTTGAACGAAATTAATGTTATTAAAATCTTCCTTTATTATTTAAGGGTATACTTGTCAATACATACTCTTTCTTAATTCTATTAAATTTCATGAGAACAACACTTATTGTATAACGGATGGAGTATAATTTTGTAATGTTTTTAAAATTAATAACTATGAAGATAGGTAATAAATATCACACCTCATACAAATTTTTAATACTCCTATAATTTAAGATGCAAATAAACTCCTTTATCTATTAAAAGCAAAAAAATATGCCTTTTTAAAATTAAAATCCAAGGGACTTTGCCTTATTTTTTTCTTATTTTTTTAGGACAAATCTAAGGGACTTTGTATTTTGCACGACTTCTTCACTTCATTTTTTGTGTGTACTCCTTCACTTCATCACGCAAAAGACACATCACACATGCAAAGAATTTTGGTACTATTTTTGGTTGAGGTCAATTCTAAATTAATTTACAAAAGGAAAAATAATGATATATCTAATCGTCTGAATTTGTACGTGGGTTGGTCTGCTATGGACTCGAGTGCATGTTGTGCACCCTAATACATGTTGCACTTTTCAGTTTACCGACTTACACTTTTTGGTAAATGGTGTTACACTTTTCAATTATTAAACTGTATACTAATATTTTTAGTAATAATTGAAAAGTGCAACACAATTTACCAAAAAGTGTAAGTCAGTAAAACTGAAAAGTGCAACATGGACTAGGGTGCACAATATGCACTCGAGTGCATACTAGACTTTACCCAAGGGTTGGTCTGCTATGGACTGGAGTGCATGTTGTGCACCCTAGTCCATGTTGCACTTTTCAGTTTACTGACTTACACTTTTTTTGGTAAATGGTGTTGCACTTTTCAATTATTAAACTGTATAATAATATTTTTAGTAATAATTGAAAAGTGCAACACCATTTACCAAAAAATGTAAGTCAGTAAACTGAAAAGTGCACATGTACTAGGGTGCACAACATGGACTAGGGGTGCATACTAGATTTTACCTATGAATAAAGTACAATTTAAAATTACTAAATGTGAATAAATAGCGTGTTAGCTTGATTAATGATTATTTTTAACGCACAAAATCATTAGAGGAGAAATGGTGGGGCCCCTTTCTTCAATTCAAATTTCCCAATTCTCAGCCTTTAAAATCAGATGCAAAAACACCAATTTTATGCAAGTTTCAAAATCCCACATTCACTACAGCACAACTGCAAACTGTTGTTCCACACAAAGCGCATTCTCACTGTGTGTAATAAGCATTCACTACACTGAAAAACACACACAAAAACACACCTTTTTCAGACTCAGTGTGTGTAGTTTCTCACTCATTCTTTGTAAAAAGAGGAAGCAGGGGCAAAGCTACTGTTTACCTTATTTGTTCAAAAGTGTATTCTTAAAGAAAGTTTGAATCTTTTCTTTGTTTCATTTTTCCAGTGGAGGAGAAAAGAAAGAATCAAGAATATAGAAAAATATAAGTGGGGTTGTGGAGAAAAGTGTCATTGCATTGTAAAGTTTGAGTCTTGAAGAAGGTTTTGGCATTTTCAACATGGGTGTGAAAATTGCATTTTTGGTGTTTGTAATTTTGAGCTCATTTTTTTCTGGTGGAAATTCCTCTGTTTCTTATGACCATAAGGCCATTACTGTCAATGGCCAAAGAAAGATTCTCATTTCTGGATCCATTCATTACCCAAGAAGCACACCTGAGGTATGTTAGTTTTTATTTTTTGAAAAATGGAAAATTTTGAGGTTTTTCTAATTGTGTAATTGTCTTGGTGGTGTGGTGTAGATGTGGCCAGATCTTATTCAGAAGGCTAAAGAAGGGGGGTTGGATGTAATTGAGACTTATGTGTTTTGGAATGGTCATGAACCTGAAGCAGGAAAGGTTAGTTTCGTCATTTGTTATGCACACAATCGAGTTTAATCGAGTGTAGTAATTAATATATTGTGTCCCTTTGTCCCTTTTTGCAGTATTATTTTGAGGAAAGGTATGATTTGGTGAAGTTTATTAAGCTGGTGCAACAAGCAGGCCTTTATGTTAATCTCAGAATTGGTCCTTATGTTTGTGCTGAATGGAACTTTGGGTAATATTTCAGAGAATTTTAATGAAAAAGAGCAAAATGAATGATCCATTTTCAATTTTATTTACTTTGTTGTTTCAATTTCAGTGGTTTTCCAGTTTGGTTGAAGTATGTTCCAGGCATTAGTTTCAGGACAAATAATGGGCCTTTTAAGGTAAAACAAGTGATTTTTTAAGTTTTAACATATATACAGACTCTTTTTCATTGAATTTTTCTTGATAATTATATCTATTTTTTGGTGTATGAAAGGATGCAATGCAAAAGTTCACTACCAAGATTGTGGGTATGATGAAAGCTGAGAGATTGTATGAAACTCAAGGGGGTCCAATTATATTATCACAGGTTGCTAAAATGCTCACTTTTACTTTTTTTGAAGCCTTTACAATTACCCTTTGCATAATTGACATGCTTTTTGTGTGTGTTATAGATTGAGAATGAGTACGGACCGATGGAATACGAGCTCGGTGCGCCTGGGAAAGCTTACACCGAATGGGCAGCGAAGATGGCCGTCGGTCTTGGCACTGGTGTGCCGTGGATTATGTGCAAGCAAGACGACGCCCCTGATCCAATTGTAAGCATTCATATAACTTAAATAGTCCTGAATTTTGCATCTGATAAATTGGAATATTGTTTGAATCTTTTTCGTGCAGATTAACACCTGTAATGGTTTCTATTGCGATTACTTTTCTCCGAACAAGGCTTATAAGCCGAAGATGTGGACTGAAGCATGGACTGGCTGGTAAATATGGTTGAAATTTAATTATCTTTACACAATTATGGAGCTTCCAATGTTCATTTGATGAGAAAATTCTCATGTTTTTACAGGTTTACTGGATTTGGAAGTCCGGTTCCTTATCGACCAGCTGAAGATTTGGCCTTCTCCGTTGCAAAATTTATCCAAAAGGGTGGCTCCTTCATTAATTACTACATGGTAGATTATTGACCCTTGAAAGAATTTGCTACTTGAAAATACAACTTATGATATAATTAGCTAAATGTTTTTCTTCTGTTTTCGCTTTTGGCAGTATCATGGAGGAACGAACTTTGGCAGGACAGCTGGCGGACCTTTCATTGCAACGAGCTATGACTACGACGCACCTCTTGATGAATATGGTAAGCATCGTCAATCTTCGCCATCCATTTCGATAAAGTGGCTAGTGATAACTAGACTTACACTGATAAGTGATATGTAGATCTTAGTAGAAATTTTTGTGCACTTATCATGATCTCAGAGAGCCTTATCTGCTTATCACATAGTTTTTGACTATCAAAAACGTCTCAGCGGATGATTAGTTTACGCGTTTTTTGTCGTATCTTGATCATGTGAACATAATCGGAATTTGTATCTAACGACGTCATTATCCTGAATTTCGTGTAGGACTATTGAGGCAGCCCAAATGGGGTCATTTGAAAGATCTGCATAGAGCCATAAAGCTCTGTGAACCAGCTCTATTATCGGGAGATCCCACTGTTACGTCACTTGGAAGATCTCAGGAGGCTCATATTTTCAAATCGAGCTCTGGAGCTTGTGCTGCTTTTCTTGCAAACTACGACCAGCATTCATTTGCAACCGTTTCATTATGGAACAAACATTACAACTTGCCTCCGTGGTCTATCAGCATCCTTCCCGATTGCAAGAACACTGTTTACAACACGGCAAGGGTAAGAAAAACTTACTACTTAATGTACTGATTCATGTTCTATGCTTTGAAAATGTACTTATGCCGTTTGAATTTGCATCTAAAGATCGGTGCTCAAAGTGCACAAATGAAGATGACACCTGTTAACAAAGGATTTGCTTGGCAATCATATATCGAAGATACAGCATCATCGTCCGACGAAAACTCATTTACGAAGGTTGGATTGCGAGAGCAGGTTAATACAACCTGGGATAAAACTGATTATTTGTGGTACACAACAAAGTAAGTGTGTTTGTAACTTTAAACAATCATATTCATTTCAAGATTGCTACAAAATGGATACTCACATTCTTTCCTTTTTGTTTATACTTTTCAGTGTGTATATCGACTCCCATGAAGGATTTCTAAGAGGCGGGAAGTGGCCCGTTCTTACAATCTCATCCGCTGGACACGCCTTGCATGTATTTATAAACGGCCAATTATCAGGTGAGCTATCTAAAAATTTAACTCTATTATACGAATAAGAACCGATTCTGCTAAACATGTTCTTAACATTTTTCTCGTTTTTCTTGTAGGAACTGCCTATGGATCTCTAGATAAGCCTAAACTAACTTTCAGTCAAGGGGTGAATCTAAGAGCTGGAGTCAACAAAATATCTCTTTTAAGCATCGCCGTTGGTCTACCGGTTAGTACTCTTTTCCTTAATATACTTGATCATGTTATGTTATACATGATATTCATGATATTGGTATGTCTTCCTTGTGCACGAACTCAGAACGTTGGCCCACATTTCGAGACATGGAATACGGGTGTTCTTGGACCTGTTTCACTCACCGGTCTTAACAAGGGGAAACGAGACTTGACATGGCAACAATGGACTTACAAGGTGAGTTTGTGAATGATAAACACTGTCTCGTTTTCGTTAGTTCTTTTTCCTGAATTTCTACTATTTTCTTGATAGGTTGGCCTCAAGGGAGAATCTCTGAGTCTCCATTCATTAAGTGGGAGCTCTTCAGTCGAATGGGCCCAAGATTCTGTTGCTCAGAGGCAGCCATTGACATGGTACAAGGTGAGTAGTACATGTTTCTCAAATCAGACAATTTGGCTACTCAAATATGGTTTCTTTAAATGAATGTGTTCTTAGAAATCTATTAAAACTTCGTTTCAGACAACGTTTAATGCTCCGGGGGGCAATGAGCCGTTGGCTTTAGACATGAACACGATGAGTAAAGGCAATGTTTGGATAAACGGGCAAAGCATTGGACGCTACTGGAATCAGTACAAGGCATCCGGAAACTGTGGGGCCTGCAACTATGCTGGTTGGTTCAACGAGAAAAAATGCCTAAGAAACTGCGGTGAAGCTTCTCAAAGATGGTAAATACGAAACCTACGTTGTTAAAAACATTTGTTTTTCAGTCAAAGTGCGTTTGATTTAATCTGAACTATGTTTTTTCCAGGTACCACGTCCCTCGCTCTTGGCTGCGTCCATCTGGCAATCTATTGGTCGTGTTTGAAGAATGGGGAGGGAATCCTTACGGCATTACTTTGGCGAAACGGGAAGTAGCAAGCGTATGCGCTGACATCTACGAGTGGCAACCAACATTAGTGAATTGGCAACTGCAATCATCAGGGAAAGTGACCAAACCATTGAGGCCTAAAGCTCATCTGTCCTGTGATGCTGGTCAGAAGATTTCTTCGATCAAATTCGCTAGCTTTGGAACGCCTGAGGGCGCATGTGGTAGCTACCGCCAAGGAAGCTGTCATGCATTCCATTCTTACGACGTTTTCCAGAAGGTATTTTTACAGTTCTTTTTTGAAATCTACACGTTATTGTCTTGTGTTTTTCTCGTCTGATTTCAACTTGGCGTCGTCCTTTTCATGTTCTGTAGTACTGTATCGGACAACAATCTTGCACAGTTCCGGTGACACCTGAAATCTTCGGAGGCGATCCATGTGCAAGTGTGATGAAGAAGCTCTCCGTGGAGGCCATCTGCAGTTGAAAGACATAAGACAATCTCTTCCAGTGTCCAAAAACGATCAGCTCGTATTTATCGCTATAAGTAGCTTTGGTCTCTGCTTAGTGAAGTTGTACATACATACAACACACCATCAGGTCTAAAGTGTAGAAGTATTTGAAGATCATTGTATGTATATAGCTATACAGTTTGTTATTCTGCAAATCTCTAGCATGATAGTCTGGAGAGACGAGGTTAGAATGCGCATTGAGACGATAAATGTGAGTCCATGTGCATCGATTTGCAGTAGTTTAGAAGGAGATTCAAGCTTTCTGGGCGTGCAAATGAATTTGTATGTTTTTCATGTAAAGAAGCAAGCAATCGTTTCATTGCTTCACCTTTGTAGAAAGTTTGATAATATATGTATCAATTATTATCGATGGAATGATAAAGTTTGGTCATTTTACCATTTTTGTCGTCCTTATCCAAATTGATTCATTTTCTAAAATATTAACATCTCACTATACCATTTCAATACCATATTTCTTATAATCTGTACAAAAAATAAACGGGTCAATTATAGGCGAGGATACAACGTGCCCTAAAAGCAAACGGGACAAGATCACAAGCTCAAAGACCTAATCCAAAAGCAAACGGGACAAGATCACAAGCTCAAAGACCTAATCCATTTCGGAACATCTGCTTCAGTCTAGTCATGAGGATATAGAGAGTTTGTGGCAAATTTCGCAATCTCAAGTGCCACTACGTCGAAAATTCTTGGAGTATGACTAATGCCGCACACTACTGCATCATCCATCATACTCCAAATTAGTAGAATGAAATGAATTTGAGAATTAGTTTATGAAAGATTGAAAATGTAGAGAAATGTAAGATTTTGTATTGATAAAGGTAATATTTTTGTATTGCTAATTGGGTTACACCTCACATTCTTCCTTCTATGGACATATTCTTTAGACATCTTAACATCCACAAAATTGAAAGTGTGAATAAAAAGTTAAGATGTGTAAATTACATGCAGAAGCTCTCTATAGAACAAAGGAAAAAAAACTGTTTTGCAGTGGCACTGATGGATAATTTTACATATTGTATAGCTCGTATCCTGCGAAAATCAGCGTACCAGATTCGTCTTCTCTAACGTAATCCATTCCATCCTTGAAACCTCTCTAGAATTTACTACCAACGGGGTTTTGTATCAGTCGATCTTGACAGAGGAATAGATCTTCCGGACAAACCAGTAGGAAGCATAGAAGCCAATGGTTCCAGTCAAGACAAAGAAAGCATACGATGCAATCAACATATACCCGAAGTATAAAATGCCAGAAACCATCTTCGTAATTTCCAATTTGGTGAAGAAATAGAAAATTGAGTAGAGGAAAAGGTACAACGCAGAGGATCCAGCTGTCAAGTAAGCTCTCCACCACCAGTTATAGTCTTCGCTGCACAACTGGAAATAGCAGAGAACGATTGCTATCTCTGCACATGTGATTATCAAAATCACGAAGACAATGAAGAGGAAGCCGAAGATGTAATAGAACTGGTTCAGCCAGATGGAAGTCAAGATGAAGAACAATTCGATGAAAACAGCCCCGAATGGGAGAATGCCTCCAATAAGTACAGAGAATATCGGTTTCATGTACCATGCCTGTTCAGGTATCTGTCTCGGGATCTTATTGGTCTTCACGGGGTCTTCAATAACAGGCTTCTTAAAACCCAGATAACTTCCAACAAATACAAGTGGTACCGATATTCCAAACCACAAGCACACAAGGGCGAACATTGTCCCGAAGGGTACAGCCCCAGAAGATTGTTCTCCCCAAATGAGAGCATTCAGCACAAAGAAGACTGCAAAAAGAATACCCGGGAACATGAATGCCGTTTTTAAGGTATTCCTTTTCCATTCTGTGCCCTTGAACATTTTGTATAGACGAGCAGATGAGTAGCCACCAAACAATCCCATAAAAACCCACAACAGAACCATTGCAGTCATAAGTCCCCCACGGTTGGAAGGTGAGAGAAAACCTAGCAATGCGAAAATCATTGTCACGAGTGTCATTGCCAATAACTGAACCCCAGTTCCCACATAAACACATAGCAATCCAGAATTTACGGGTGCCCTGAAAACATCTCCATGAACCAATTTCCATCCTGTTTCTTCTTGAGATTCATCTTGGGTTTCCAATTGATTATAATTTGATATGTCCTTGTAAAGAGTTCTCATCATTATCATAGCAACCATACCAGAAAGGAAGAGAACAATCATCAAAGAATTGATAATTGAGAACCAGTGAATTTGATCATCGTTCATGAGGAGGTAGGTATCCCACCTTGATGCCCACTTAATTTCACTTTCCTGCACCAGAGGTTGAACTATAATTCTTGCAGAAGAAACAAAACATTCCAGAAAGGTAAGCAAAAACAAGGTTAGAAGAGGAATACCTTGTAACTAACATCATATGAGAATACAATTTCTTTGTTCTTATCTACTTCCTGTGGAACAGCACCCCCTTGAATTATAGTTTTGGTGTTCTGGTTGCACGTAGCCACCTTTGGATTCTTGGGATCCCACTCCTTGTACTCATGATTAATGCTGAAGGATTGCGTTTGATGTAAAAATTAGTCAAAGTCAGAAAAATCAATTTCTCCAACAGCCAAAACCCTGAAGCTTTTACACACACACACCTCATTTTAACCAGGGCAAAAATTTGTAATTGCATGCAACAAAATGAGAGTAATAAGTGGCAACCTGATTGGGAAGAGAAGAGGAAAAAAACACACCTGACTGGAGAAACTTCAAACCCGACAATTCGAGCGGAATCGGTTTCAGGATCTCTATGATACATAACTCTGAAGCTTAAGTGGTTATGGATGAAATATTTCTCCTCTTTGCTCTGCAAAAGAAGGTACACACATTTAACAATAGTGAAAGCATACACTCTTTATGATAAGTAAGAAAAGATACTGACCCCAGCATAATTTCCTTTAAACCCAACACGAAAACCATGCTCATAGGTTGTTGATGAACTTCTATCTCGCCTTTGCCTAAGTACAGCAACAGGAAGGTTGTCTAGAATCCTGCATGCATTTTCAAATGTTAATACTTTCTTACATCTGCTTGGGATTATTTAAGAGCCCTGATCACTGTTTGTATAACATACAGACACTGATAAAAATAAGAACGCATCAATAAGAGTAAGAGGAATATTAAAGCAACAAGCTCGTATTAGCACAACAAGAATAAAGTTGAGGTTGATCTTACATATTGACTCTGTACTCATCATCAATTTTTTCCTTAAAATCCTTCGCTGCTTGAGCATCAAGTTTAGCTTTGCAAGCCACTGTGCAGTGCTGCTCCTCCCTCATATGGAACTAATTTAACCACCAAAAAAGACCCATATCAGGGAACAGTCACTGGCAACAAAGTGAAGTAAAGGAATGGCATATCTGAGCTACATAAATTAAGAAACTAGTCATGGACGCTCACTGTATAAATTGAATTCTCTATACGGTCACCCCGAAGAACTTCTCCCAAGTTTTCACCAACATTTCTTATTTTTTCTGGCTGGCAGTACTTCAAGTAGTAGTAATCATATGGAAGTTGTGTCTTAGTAGATGACAGCTTATTGACTTTCACTTGAAGTTCATCACCCTGTTAAGAATGCCAAGGCAGTAATTACATGAGACAAAACACATAAAGCTGCACGAGCCAATAACTAAGCTCTTCATCACTCTATGGTGAGAGGCAAAATCCGCTCAAGTAGAATAGGAGTACTGTAAACTATATTCTTAACTCCAAAGAAAAATATCGCAACAGCCATGTTTTCTAATGGAAAATATAATAACTAGTTAAAAACTTTGCATGCATAAAAAACTGACATATATACTGCTAAATCAAAATATCCTCCAAATCACTTCATTTATTCAACATGATCATTTTTATTTCACAGGGCGAAAATGAAGGAATTATGTACATGAATTAGCATGATGACGAATGGCAAGATCACCATTATAATCAGTTGTGCTAAGACTAGGACTCTGTTGTCATCATTAACAAATAATAAACTTTATAATCATTGTTCTCTTCTTAAGTTACCAAGTAACTCTGTGATTGAGGTAACTTTCATACTTCGCCAAGAAGAATGTCTGCAGTTATATACGCAGTTATAAATGCTGACAAAACAAATTATGGCTCTAGAAAAATAGAAAGAAAAAAAAAATCACAAAGTGCGATCCTGACAATTACATGGAATCCACATAACAAAAGACATTTACAATTTCATAATCAACTCCAATAAAAAACCAATGATCATTACAAATTCAATCAAAATCCGCAGAAAATCCCAGATCTTCATCGATATCAATCCAATCAATTTTAAACAAATAAGTCTAGAAATATAAAATATACTAGTTACAGATCTACAGGACCAAAATGATTACTATATTACGCTCCAAATTAGAAACTATGAAATTAAAAGAGTGATAGAAACAAAAATAACAATTACTCTTGTAAAATCGCGAGGCGCAACGCCGGGAAGGTAGAAAGAGTACACCGACGAGATCACGAAAAGAAAGCATAAAACAACGGCGGCGATCCGGCCCATAATTTTCCGATTCGTATTCCTCCACTCAGAGCAGTAGAGAAGAAGAGTTTGCCGGGAGGTTTTTGTCGCAATCCAGTTTTTATTCTGCGAGGTTTAAACACTTGAAAGTCGCTAACGCGACTTTTATCAAGTAGCGTTTTCGGCTAAATTCCTTATCTGCCCCTGGAATGAGAAGGGAAGTTTTCATTTTGCATCCCTTGGATATACCCTAATTACAATTTTGGAAGTGAACCTTTAGATACCTTGAAAAAATGACCCTCAATGTTTAATTGATATGATAAAGAATGTGCATTCGTATAGAGCGATCGGTCTCCCGAATTAGTCAACTGTTGCATCGAATATCGAAACTTTAAAAACAGTTTAATCAAGTTTTAAGTGTATATATGTCCTACAGATGTTTTACGTTCGATCGTTTCAAATAACACTTACATCCTTTGTCTTACCGCGACTCCTGGCACGGAGATAATCGATGTTTATTCTCCAGACACCATGATTACTTCTTCTCCGAGAAAAGAAGTTCACGACGCGTGGGCCTTCTACCTCCAAGCGGCATTACTCCGTCAGCTTTCGCCATTGCAAAAAATTCCCCACTGCCTCCTCCCGTAGGAGTCTGGGTCGTGTCTTAGTCCAGTGTGGCTGATCATCCTCTTCGAACCAGCTACTAATCATTGCCTTGGTAAGTTATTGCCTCACCAACTAGCTAATTAGTGGCAAGCCCCTCCTCAGGCGGATTCCTCATTTTTCTCCTTAGCCTACATGGTATTTTCAGTCGTTTCCAGTTGTTATTCCCATCTCAAGGGCAGGTTCTTACGCGTTACTCACCCGTCCGCCACTAGAAACACCACTTCTCGTCGACTTGCATGTGTTACATGCCACCAACATTCTCTATCTTTTTATCTACTATACATTTTATATTATATTTTTTAATTTACGTATAAAAAGCAAAGGAAATCATGACGGAACAGAAAAATTATTATGTGTAGTGAGTTGTTGAGTATCTGCGACCGAGGACAAAACTGATAACTCTCAAATGGAGGGGGGAGTATTGGGTATTCATTTTGATTAAAAGTAAAACATGGGGACAATTTGTAATGGAATTTGAAGTTCAAGGACCAATATTGCTATTACGATAAACTTGGTATACAAAAATTGAAAGAAAAATCCCATAAACAAAAAATCAATCTTTCTGCCAATTTTCATCACCATGGATGAAACAATGGCGAATCTCATGAAATTGTAAGCATGGAGGACCAAAATCAACCGCCATCGAAGAGCTGGAGCATCCACACGCGCCGTGAGATCACCTCCAAGTACGAAATCCTCGAGCGCGTGGGATCCGGCGCATACTCCGACGTCTACAAAGCGCGGCGGCGCTCCGACTCCCTCACCGTCGCTCTCAAAGAAGTCCACGATTACCAGTCGGCGTTCCGGGAGATCGAGGCGCTTCAGGCCCTCCAGAGCTGCCCTAACGTCGTCGTATTGCACGAGTATTTCTGGAGCGAGGATGATGACAATGTATTGGTGCTCGAGTACTTGCCCTCCGATTTGTCCGCCGTCATCGCCGCCGCAAAGAAGGAGTGGGACGGTGGCGTCACTGTCGGTGAGGTGAAGCAGTGGATGGTCCAGATTTTGCGTGGGGTCGATGCTTGCCACCGGAATTCCATCGTTCATAGGGATTTGAAACCCTCGAATTTGCTCATTTCAGCTGATGGAATTCTCAAAATCGCCGATTTTGGGCAGGTGCGTTTGTGTTCTCAGTAGATTTCACAGCTCTTCTGTCAGTGTGTATGTATTTAAGATTTTTTTCTTGCGAATTGAATTCATTGTTAGCTCTAAATTCTGTGACACTAGGGATATTGAAAATAATCTTTTCTGAAGCAGGTTTTCTCATGGATTATGTTGTCATTTGAATGTGATTTGTGTCTTAAGTCTCATTTTCTGCGCAAATAAATGTCTCAAGTGCTAAAAGATTAGTTTTAATGCGTTTATGGAACAATTTATACCTTATGGAGGCGGTTTCATAACTGTGTGTAGAAATAAAGATATATGGAATAGGCTTAGCTTGAAGCTGGAGTCACCTGGTTTATTGAAATGTCTTGCTCTGCATCCTTTCTGCCGACTATTTTTTACAGCATCATTTCGATAAATCCATACGTTTGCTTCTCAGTCGTATAACGTTTCTTAGTTAAGCGAGTACTTCCCTTTTGTTGGTATTAGCAATCACTAATGTAACTAATGTTACTGGAACTTGGTGGTTGAAGTGTTTCTAGCTTGCATCCTTTCTACCTGCTATGTTTAATATCATTATCTCGATGAATCCATCTGGTTTGCTTATTCAGTTGCTCAACGTTTCATAGTTTAGTGTAGTCCCTTTTGTTGGAATAAATGGAAAAGAAGGGAACAATACTTATTTTTTATCTATTGGGATTCTTTGAGAGATGCTTTGTCAAATTTTCTTAAGGACGCGCTCAAGCTAATACAGCCTGAAGTTTTTTAAGTTGACGTATAAGAAATGTCGTATAGTTGTTTGATAGTGAATTTTGTTATTTCTCTGGGACTTGAAAGAACCGTTGTTGCAGTGTTGGTTTATATTGCCTCGAATGGGATATGTGTATGCCTATATAAGTTGACTTATTTGGGTTGCAAAATGTCGTCGTTTATGAGTCATTTAAAATTCCTCATTTGTTTCTCTTTCAGGCTAGGATACTTCTCCCACCTGGGTATGCCGATAATGATGCATATAATCAGCTTGATGAGCAGCCTTGTTCAAATCAAGCAACTGTTCATCGACCACCTGAAATCGTACCCAAGCTAGATGACGTTCAGTCTACTGCAGAACAGAGCAAGGAGAAAGCAGTTGTGGGATCCGATGACCACGACTTCTCCAATGATATTGATGACGAAAGTATGGCTCATGATGGAGTTGCTTCTTGTCTTGCTACATGTGCCATGAGTGATATGGAAGATCCTTTTCATCCTTCTTATTCTTACGAGGCTGATGGTAGTGGGGCCCTTACATCCTGCGTTGGGACTCGCTGGTTTCGAGCCCCTGAGCTTCTCTACGGTTCCACAAATTACGGGCTTGAGATAGATCTGTGGTCACTCGGTTGCATCTTTGCAGAGCTTTTGAGTCTCGAACCAATATTCCCAGGCAATTCAGATATCGATCAGCTGGGTAAAATTTTCAGTCTTTTGGGGAATTTAAACGAGGAGGTTTGGCCCGGGTGCTCGCAACTCCCAGATTACAAGATAATTTCATTTGGTAAAGTCGAAAAGCCTACAGGTATAGAAGCGTTTCTTCGTAATCGTTCTCCTAACGAGGTAAATCTCGTGAAACAGCTAATATGCTACGACCCATCAAGTAGAGCTACTGCAATGGAAGTCCTTCATGATAAGTATTTGAATGAAGAGCCTTTGCCCGTGCCTATATCCGAGTTGAGGGTCCCGTCTGGGCATGGGAGTCGACACGAGGAGTCCTCCGTCGATTGGAATGATTATAGGAATCTTGAATCAGACAGTGATGACGAGTTTGGATCATCCCAGTACACTACCACAGAAAACGGTTTTTCGATTCGATTTTCTTGAGAAGGTTGAAATTGTACCCGACTCGACTCGACTCGACTCACCTACATGGATATATAATATTTATTTTTAATTTTTTGGTGATGAATTTTTCAAGTATTGATCTATGCTTTGGTTGTAATGGTTTCATATTTGGGATGTTGTATTTCTAAAATGTGAAATGAACATTTTGTGGTGTGTTGGACCTTGGTCTGTGTTCATGTTCTCATTCTTTTAAGTCCGAATATCGATAATTTCGATATACCGAACGATATACAGTAAAACCTCTCTATAGTCATATTTTTGGGACCACAAAAAAATATTCCTAAATGGGGTTATTCCTAAATAGAGTTATAAGGTTTTTTTTTTTTTTTAATGCATGTATATTATATAATGGTATAATTAGTAGATACATGTACGTGATGTAATGTGTTGAACTTAATTGAACTAATTTAGTCACGTAATATGAAAAGACAATACTCAAGAGTCACCCATGCATGTACTTGCTTTTGATTGCTTTAATTTTTTCGTCTATAAATACTATGTATAATACATTTTTTTTTATCAATTACATCAAATCAACATTTTCTTCACGCATATAATGGCACCAAAAATAGAAAAGAGAACTCAAACGAGTGAATTTTCTTCACTCAATATTTTAAATCAACTTAAATCTATTGTAAAATTATATATATTGTTATGATTTATTCCTAAATGGAGGTGTATTTCTTTATGTTGGGACTTGAAAAAATATGAATTATGACAATATGGAGTTTATTTCAAATTATAACTGGTCTCAAGTTGGGATCATGAATTTTTATTTCTAAAGAGAGTTTATTCCTTAATAGAGTATTTTTTTTTAGAGGTTTTACTGTATATTCTAGATAAAAAATACAATAACGGGCAACTTTTGTGCAGATTAAGTGCAAAATCAACCCACAATACTACACTATTTTTTGTGTAGTTCTTGTAAATTAGGCAAATTGTTGAACCCTAGTTGTTGTTTTTTCTTTGCAAATTATGTGAAATGGTGTACTAACTAAATGTATGAACCCTAGCTAGTGATCTCGTGGGTGTATATAGCCGCAATACTGAAAGAATGTAGTTGAGGAGCTTTGACATCTTCTAAAAAAATCCACACATCTATCACATTAGCAAACAAAAGCAACTTATTTGAAGTCATTTTGAAACATTTTAACAAAAGAAATGTTAATAATAATTAAATTAAATCACAAAATCAATTGCAATCACAAACAATATCAAAATTTTAAAATAAAAAAAAAAAAAAAACATTGAAAATTTATTTTTCAAGATCTTGATAATTTTTTTTTTTTTTGCAAGTATTTTATATATCATTGACAACAATATTAATCATACAAAAAACACACAAATTCAAACATCAAATTTTGATTAAAAAATTGTACCATCAATTTGTGTTTTTAATTAAACTAGAAATTATTGTTGTGTTCTCCATTCCAATGCTAGGTTTATATTTCATTCTCATGCAAGTTTTATCCTTTATTTTTAGTATCATCCGAATACAAAGTATTTTTTAGTATCATCTGAAAACAAAGTATTTTTTTCAATCAAAGGGAGAGCATAAAATAAAAAATACAATAACATGCAACTTTTGTGCAGAGTAAGTGCAAATTCAACGCACAATACCACACTATTTTTTTGTGCAGTTCTTGCTGGATTAGATAAATTTTTGAACCCTAACTAGTTTTTTTTTTTTTCCTTGTAGATTATATGGAATGTTATACTAACTAAATGTATGAACTCTAGTTAGAAATCTCGTGGGTGTGTGCTTATATAGGCATAGCTGCAATAGTGAAAGCATGTAGTTGAGGAACTTTGGCATTTTCCATGAAAATCAATTGTACAAACTCTTTATATTTATCACATTTTCTAACAAAAGTATCATCCATTATTGAAAGTTTGAAACCTACATTAATCAATAGCTCCATCAAAATTTTATCTTTAACTTATTTGAAGTCACTTTTGAAACATTTTAACAAAAAAAAAATGTTAATAAATTATTTCATAATAATTAAATAAATTGAATCACAAAACCAATTGCAATCACAAACATACCAAAATCTCCAAATATTCATATTTGGAACTGTGTTCTCTTCTCATGACATCAAACCGTTGATATTTTCTTTTAACTCTAATGATTATTTTTCAAGATCTTGACAAAAAAACTCACTTCCAACAGTATTTTGCATAATTGACAAACAATTGATGATATACTTAAATTATAAAAAACACAAATCCAAACACCAGCATTTGATTCAAAAAAATGTACCATTAATTTGTGTTTTCAGTAGCATCCTATATTACACTCCCCTTCGTATTTTGTGAAAAATTGCACCAAACTTGCACTTTCAAGGCTTCTCTATAAACTTTAGCAACATGAAATAAGATTTAATAAAATTCTACACATTTGAGATTAAATTGCATGAGCTACGTGCAATACAATTTTTTTTACCTATTTTAAATTAATTTGCAATGATGACCTACTATATATTGTTGTGTTTTTTCAATTTTATTTTTTTAATAAAAATCATAGTATGTGCAAATGTGTGGCATTTATGTGTGGTGTGTGGTTATCCTATATATACTTCTCTTTTTTCATATACAAGTATTAATACAATTTTAATAAATATTTTGTGTACGATCTTTAAATATTCCACAGACATGATTTTATACGATCACAAATAAATGATGTTTTAATAGTAGGTGTAAAACTTATAACAAGTGAGATATAGTGAATTTCATAATGTCATTTCATACACACATTATAACTTTAATTTCATTTCACACCCTTAAAACTTTTCAACCAAATACTAAAACATCACTATTAAAAACCTTGATTGTAAAATTTATCTCTTTAGCTGCCCCAAAATTTCTCTAGAAATATTTTGAATTTCAATTTAACTAATAATTAGTACTATTGAATTTCGATTTTAATTATCCTTCATTTTTAATACAATGTGAAAACAAGAGATATATTCCTAAAGAGTTAGATACATGATAATAATAATAATATGCAACTTTTGTGCAGTATAATTGTATTTTTTTTGTGCAATTCATCTGTGTAGACCAAATAACTATATTTTTTGTGCGGTATAAAGTGTTATTTGCAAACGATTTTTTTCTTTTAAATGTGATTGAAATATAAATGTTTTTGTGCATTATAAATGTAATATTAACACACAATACCACACATTTTTTGTACAGTTAATATGTGCAGACCAAAAATAACTACTACATTTTTTGTGCATAATATAAGTGTTGTTTGCAGACAATATTTTTCATTTACAATTTTTGCCTTTAAATTATTATAGTTAACTTATGATTTTACAAAACATCAATATGAACACTTGGGGGGGGGGAAATATTTGTTTTAGTCCTATAAGTTTTAGTGATTCCAAAATAAATCCTTTAAGTTTTAACTTTACAAAATACATCCTACATCTTTCAAGTTATTAATATTAGTCCTTTTTCAAATCTATTTTAATCCTTTAAGTTTAAAGGAACAAAATACTACAATAAAATACTACTCCAATCTACTAAAATCTTAAAATTAGATTACTAATTGAATAAAAAATATACTCCCCACCCCGATCCGATCGTGTTTTCAAAATAAAAAATAAATTGATAGATTTTCTATATTTGAATTTAGAAAATATATTAATAAAGCCTAAATTATATATATTAATAAATCAAGAATATTATAAATATATATAAAAAAGACAAAAAAAAAAAAAATTCAACCTCGGCATATCCCCTAAATGTAAATTATATTAATATAATGATCAAATATTCAAATTTGAATTTATTTTAAAATTTACTTATGGGTTATATTATATTTTTTAATTTATCAATATAATAAAAAAATTAGAATTATTTCATTTTTTTTAATTTTTTATATATATATATTTTAATTTAATATCTTCATAATTTTTTTGGCAAAAAAAATCTTATTTTAAATAAACATATTTTGTACTATTATTTTGCTAAAAATGCAGATTTATTTACGATTTATATAATAATTTTTATATTTTATTTTGTTGGTATTTAATTATTTTATTTTACTGAATATTTTTTATTAAATAAGTTATAATTTTATATTTTAAATAAAATTTTGTTAAACTGAAAATTTTGAATTAGTGAAATATTTAAATAATTTAAAATTGATATTTGGGTAGAGGCGTATATTCAGGTTTTAAATAAATAAGTTTTATAATTTCAGATTTTAAATAAATTATTTAGTTGACTTAAAAAAAATAAAAAAATAAAATTATTTAGTGTTTACTTTTTTATATATATATTTTAATTACTTAAAGTTAAAGAATCAAAATTGGATATTTGACCGGAGCCACTAAATGACTTTAAATTTTTTTAGTGAGTTTAAACTTAAAGGACTAAAATAGATTTAAAAAAGGACTAAAATTAATAACTTGTAAGATATAGGATGTATTTTGTAAAGTTAAAAACTTAAAGGATTTATTTTGGAATCACCTAAACTTATAGGACTAAAAAAAATATTTCCTCACACTTGGGCTATGATTTTAAAATTAACACTGAATAATAACATTTGCATTTATACCCATAAAGTATTTTTTATTTTTTATCTGGCCGCAACAACATTCCATACAACTTGTGTTAAAATTGAACACAAAATACTTCTGTCATTCTAATATATTCTACTACTCCGTATCATATAAGGAAGGATAGCCTCATAATCATACAGACAAAATGGGGAACATTCTGCAAAATCAACACACAGCCATTCATTTTATATGCAATCTTGAAACAAGGCCAAAAAATACATTTTGCAAAGGGATTATAAAGTGAGGATTTGCAGCTTTCCGTAAGAAATCAAGAACTGGATGAAGTAGAACATGCTAACAGATGAGACTTGAACTTGTCCAGCTCGGCTATCACCTCCTCTTCTGGCCGGTAAATCAGGTCAATCATTCGCCATATCTGCACGAACAATCCAAACACATTCTCAAATAATAAACTGGTTCATATGTATAAGAAACTACATTTGATTCAAACTGATAAAATCACGTTGGGATCAAATTAATCGTGTAGGGTTTGGTGCCTTCTCGGAAACATCGGGTAAGGTTCAGATTAGGATTTACCAGCATCTAAAAGGTCTGTGATTCACGTTGTAGATTATTCTCACTATCTCAATATTGCTAAAAGGCAACACTTTACACAGATATCATCAATTAAAGACGGAGTCCATGGGGTACATACAAGTATACAACTGTACCCCAAATTGAAAAACCCCTTTCATTATATTATGTAAAAGAAAGAAAAAAATGTACCGCTAATTTTAGTGATAAATTTCTACTACAACTCAAATTAGGGCCCAACCTTACTTCTAAAATATAAATACAATTAGGCCAATTTTGATTTTAAAAAACTCAATTTTGAAGCTCTACTTAATAATTCATTCTACATTCATACTTCTCAAATATCAATTTGATTCAAGTAACTAGCCTTCACAGTTCACCCCTTTCTAGCATCCTTCATTGTTTCAACAGCAGGTAATTATTTTAATTTTATTTAATATGTTAATTCATGTTTATTACTTGATTTGATTATTAAGTTAATTTATTAATGAATTTGATTTGATGTTATGAACTAGGGTTTATGTTAATATTGATAATTTGCTGCATGCATGTTAAATCAATCGAATTAGATTAGGAAATGACGAATGATATCATAAGGCGCTTTTAAAAACCAAAAACTTGACAGACCTAGCTGTAACTGTAATTTGATTGAATTTTATGTAAAAAATTTAGGATGCATGGAATTGTATGACTTTAGTTATTAGTTAATGCATAATGTTTTAGTTATATTATGTACAGTCTACTGTCATCAATACATATCATTTTATGTATATTTAAGGCATCAAACACAAAAGAACTTATTACCTGTAGTGTACCTCCCCCACCAGTCTTTTCGCCATCATCAGACACACTAACAATAGTCCAGGGATCTGCTGCATTCCAGTGGAAATCAACCACCTTGTCCCTGTCATTTTATCCAGAGCAACCACTTTTTTAATTGAGAAGACAAATAGATTACATTTTTTGTGAATTTCAATGCAAGATATCAAAATTTTATACGCATACCTGTGACCAGCATGTTTAAAAAACAAGCCTGGGGGATAAGTTGAATTTCCTGATCCCGCCTTGCCAATCTGGATTGCGGAAAATTAGTAATAGCACCATTGAAGATAGACTGTCAACTAAACAGTGCATAAAAAAACTCGACGTTCACTTTCATGTAAAACAAACATAGGTTGTAACAGAAGCATTTGCCAAAACCTCTGATGGATTTTAAAAGCTAATTGCACATTTTCACACAATAGAGAGGGTAAAGTAAATCAGTAGAAGCTCACCTTTTCGTGATCCCAAATATTTAAGACGCCATCCTCTGCAGAACTGCCAAAGACGGATGCTTTAGCTGGAGACCACTGCAAAATAACACAAGATTATATTTTCTATTTAAAAAAGAATTGCAAAGTAAAACACATATAGTGACTATGCTTCAGGATCTATGACCTGGACACACAGAACAGCAGCAGAATGGCCTTCGAAAATATGAACAGGGGATCCAACTCCACCAGAAGTAAGGTTTCGACGGTCATACATGTGGACAGTGTTATCAGCAGATCTGAAAGGGGAAATAGGATGTTTAATCCAATTGGTTGAATGATACAACTCATTTTTATTGTTAACTGGACTTAAAGTAAAGAAGTACCCCGTCAAGATCAAATTCACATCATTGGGATTCCAATCAACACAATGAAGGTCAGCATCATGAGCTTTTTCGACCTGTCGGAATATAGCAAAAACCAACACTAATCAGCAGTCACATCTAAAAGACGAAAGACTAGATACAATTGGTGAATGTGACAGCAGAGAACTGAGCTAATTATAACCAAAAAGAAGGCAATTCAAGTCAAGCAAACATGCAAGAGATGAAATTAAACGGTCAATAAAGGCATGAGATCAAGCATAAGTACCAAAGATTACTCAAGGGAAACATCAACACTGTAATTGTCAAAAGGCACCACGTATCAGATTTGTATTGGATATGCCAATTTATTTCATTGAATAAAATACTTGTATGCTATACATTCAGCTTAGACTTATAATAGATTGAATTACCTGGGCAAACTAAATGGTTACATGTAAAATAACAAAATATCAATGGAATCTTTGGTCTTCTGACGTGGACATTTTCAATGTCACGTGCATGAGTATTTCCGGATGTAAAATGGTGCTTTCAATTTAATAAGAAACTAAGGTAAAATTAACCTTAACAACAGGAGAAAAGCCCGTTCTTGCATCCCACAATATAAGGCAAGAATCATCACCAACACTGCAGAACTCCTGTGCACTGTATTACAAGTTCACAAAATGAGCCGATATATATGTTTCAAAATACATATGCTTCATAAAAGAGAGGAAGCTTCAGCAACATGAAACAAGCTTTACATTCTAGATTGAACTTCAAACATGTGGTTCAAATTGCAAGAGTGGTACTTTTAACATACAAAGAATTTAGTTTCCATCTCAAAATCAATGGCAAGTTATAATAGACTTATAGACTGCATGACCACCTTGATGGATTAAATTGGACATCTTCCACAGTGTCATTATGCCCCTGGAAAATCCCTCGAGCTTCAACAGTGGTTCCGTCAGCAGATTTACCATTGGTTGTATTACCCTTAGATCCAGGAGACCTTTGAGCTCCCTGATCTGCTGCCAAAGATGATACATGATCGTGGATGCTCCACAGAACCACGGACTTGTCCTTCCCTACAACAAACGTTTCATTTTAAAAATGTGGTGAACATATAAATTTCAGTGAAAGTAAAATTAGACAGAAAAACAAGTTAAGCAAAGACGTAGTGAATTATTATGTAAGTTTTAAAACAGCAAATAAATTCAGGCATATTTATTCTCAAAACAGAAAATATATAGTGTATTCAACATTGTTTGATGTTTAAAAGCTATATGTTGAAATGATAAGATTAAATTGGGTTGACTCTGGTTACATCCAATTAACTAGAACTCTTTCCAAAACCCATGCTCAGGATCAAAGAGATCGAGAGAATATAACTTAAACGCACAGGAATTATCAGTAGACATTTTCCCAGTATGATATAGTTTCCGTATGTATATTTAATAAAATCTGTAAGTATGATAGATTGTTCACCTCCAGAGAGCACAAATGGTTCTGTAGGACACATTGCAAGTGCAAATTCAGCATTTTCTTTATGCCCGGTCAGTATCTGCAAGATAGTTATCAAACAACACGCTTAAGAATGTTAATTAATAAAAAATCAACAAAAGCTTCCAGGTGACTATTAGGAGAAAATGAGAGACAACTTTAAATTTGTACAGCAAACCTACACATCTATTCTCTCTTTTAGTAACACTACAGGATATAATCAATAAATCAGAGGTCAGAATATAGACAGGCATAATGTGAAATTGTGAATCAGATAGCTAATACCCCCTCCGTCCCAGGATTACTTGCATGACATACAAATTAAGAAAATGAGATTTAGTGAGGTGTGGGGTCAAATAAAGAGGGGTATTTTGAGTGATTCACGGAGCAAAAAAAGTGTGGGGTCAAATAAAGGAGGGATGTTTAGAGTGAAACATGGGCCCAAAATGAGGGGCAATTTTGAAAATAAAATGATGTTTTGATGGTATTAATTTTGTGGGTTATTTTCATATTGGGAGTGTGCAACTAATCTTGGGACCTCCCAATAAAGCAAGTGTGCAAATAATCCAGAAGGAGTATAACAAATACACGAGCTGAGACTTGAGGGCATACCAGATCTGGACGAGATGGTGCGGCACCTAGCACAGGTTGCCGATTAGTCTGAGCTTCAACATCCCAAATGAGAACCTGGTCATAATTCGAAGATTAACACATATAATTTCACTCTGAATAAGAATATCGAAGCAGAAGAAAGAACATAACAGATTCACTAGAGAGGATTGGGAGAAATAAAAGCTATGTGAAAACCAATACTTACATCAGGGCTGTCAGTGTGAGTGGCAACAATGTTGCTATTCTGCGGCAGCTCCCTTATTCGGTTGACCTGCAATGTAAAATACATCAGAGGTTAACATACACTTCATTGTACCAATTTTCTGTTTGGTCTGCAAGATATGTATTCTCATGTTCACATGCATTACAGAGATCTAGAAGATGGCCAAAGTGTGCCACACAGTAAAAACAAACCAGAACTCAGACAATCTAACCGTTCCAGATCAGATGAGGGGAAAGAACACCAATTTCAGTGGTAACAAAAGCGCACAGCTGCTTGTTCAAGCAGGTGACAGACCATCATTGTTTTATATACATTTCAACTTTTTGCATACTAAAAAGTGATTTATGGATTTTAAAATGGAGGCATGCCACAAACTGAATCACTTACCAATTAATCAGTATTGTAATCATATTTCAAACTAATCGTATGATTTTCAACACACAGAACTCAGTGTCTGCCATATAGACCAAGATGAACAATAAACATAAAAATGGTTGATCCAGCCTACGAACAATAAGACACGCAACAACAGCATACATAAAGTAAATTTGCATTTTATATGACTCAGTAATATGTAAGATACCTCGCCAGGATGAATGATGGTCTTGTATTTCTTCACAAAAGGTGATCGTGATTCTTCATTGAACTGAAACACAAGCAAGTAAGATAGAGGGAAGTAACTTAATAAGAATTAGGTCATATGCAACAACTGAGCTGGAAAATTTCAGCAGATAACTATATGAAAGGATCAATACTATCCTTTGAACAAGATTTATCACCTGTGATATGTGTTCAGCTGCTGCAACCCTTGTTTTAACAACTTCAACATTTGCAATGACAAGTGTATTTGGAACACTACCATCCGTCTACATAAAGAGCAGGAAAAAAAAATCAACATTTGACAAATAATGGCTCTTAAAACCAGCCAATACAAGTGCATATCAGTCCTGTATTCTATACAAAACATGATATATGCACCCAATAAAAGATCACAACAGCTTTTTTTCCCCTTTCCACGAGTCATGAATTTTTAATTAACTGAACAAGATTGTGTTAGTGAAAATGATATGAAGTTCACCTGTTCGGAAAGATATAGTCGTTGACGATTCTTGTAAGTCGCTTGTTCCACTTGAGGCCCCCAACTGAGACGGGAAAATAGGAAGTTTAAATTATGAAAACTATTCTTCTTCTCCAATTTCTAGCCTTCCTAGAATTAAATATCACTCTTCACACTTATCTAATTAGTACATAAAGGGTGCCACAGCTAAGATAAACCGTAATTAACGACCATCATGCATTTCAGAATAAAAAATTCAGCATAACCGCCAAAAATTCCTACAATTCGACAGCTACGAAATCAAAACGACAAAACAGCACAAGCATAACACCGAACCATTAATCAAAGCACACGGCCAACAATTCGCCATCAACCAAGCGCATTAAATTAAGCCATACTCCCCATGCATTCACAGATCAAACATTCCTCACACATTTCCACAACTTTTAACCCGCCGGCAAATCGAACAGAGTAAACATACATAAACACAGCTACAAAAACAAAACAACACAACAAAGCAAAAATTAAAACCCTAGAGACGAAGAAAGAGGGTAAAATTGAACCGGCAAGAGAGAGAAGGCCAGACGAGGTTGTGGTTAGCAAGCCAGTCGTAGAGCACAGGTACCAGTGACTTCCACTGTGTGTACCGATCCTCCACCGTACGCTCCGCTGCTTTGTCCTTCATTTTCTCTCTCTATAGCTGCTCCTCCGCGCTCAGTTTCCGTTGCAGTGTGTGACTGTGTGAGGGGTTTTTGCAGATTTATATACTGTGCTCGATGCTCCGCTTGGAGAAAACCATAAAAGCAAGACAATTACTACCTCCGTCTACGTACGGTTTGAGCGACACACTTTTTTAAAAGAAGTTGAGATTTATTGATACGTGTAGTAAAATAAATGAGAATATTTTTAGTGAGGTGTAAAGGAAAATGCCGACAAAAAATAAAATGACAATTTTAAAATTGAATAATGTTATGATTTGCCAACAAAAATTGAAAAATTTGTAAATAAACTAATCAAGTGACAAAATAAAAAATTTATCAATAATTTGGGTACTGACAATTTTAAAATTAAATAATGTTATGATTTACCAACAAGATAAGAAAAATTTGTAGAAGAATTAATCAAAATAATAAAATAAAAAATTTATAAAAAAATCTGAAAAATCGGTCACTAATATTTGATGAAAGAAGTCCTTGAGCCCAATCTTAAACCACCAAGTTATGTTTGGGCTTTTCAAATAAAACTGGGCAATATAAGGGCCCAATATGAGTTTACATACAAGGCCCATTAGGTTAGAGGGAGTAGCGAAAAATGTTCGTCATGTAAGGGTAGCAATTTATGTTCGTCAGTTATCAATTTTTTGCAAACTCGCTAAAAAATGTAAAAATGATCGTCTTTTGTAGTTATTCCTATCATTTTTCAGTGAATTAAAGGACGAGTGATGTATCAAATTGTGTATCTCTCCAAGACCGTCAATTTAGTACCTTCAATGGCTCGTTTAGTATAGCTCAACTTCAAATCTAAGTTTGAACAATTCATTAATGTCAACTTTTAGTGACAACAGTTCGATCATTTTTCTGCAAATGGAAGGTCAATAAATATCAAAACTCGTCATTTTGATATGTGGCTCATCCTTCAATTCGTCATGGAAACAACTTGAAATCGATTAGGAAAGTATAGTGTTGTCGACAACCTATCGTTGTGCAAATTTGTTCATGAATCGAGGTCATTCTCGACTATTTTCAAGCAAATTGAAGGACAAATCATATCTCGAGTTGATGGGCTTGGCTTGCATTGACGAGCAATTTGACACTCCTCAACGCGATGGTCAATTTTGATCATTAAATAATTAGTGTTAATTAATCGTTTAAATTTAAATTTGGAATTGTAAGTATACGGAACGAACAATGAAACATTATCAATGCTCATAAATTCATGCTCACTAACAAATCGAAGCTCAAAATCTATTTTTTATTTTTTATTCTAGTTTTGAAGTTTATTAATTAATAATATACGAGAAATAAAGTAGACATACAAAATTAGAATTTATTAATAAAATTACCAAACCATAGTTGAAATCACATGGTGTACCCCCCTTTATTTGGAACTTTTGCTTATTTTTTGTTAAATAAATGGGAATCATCGGATCGTGTGATAGATAAAATTGTGGCATTTTCTTTTTGGAAGAAAAGATGGGTGGTCGGTTTCGTGGGCGCCACCAGTCGGTGCCGGCACGCCGCCGTCGTGCTGACTCATCGCCGCCATGTCATCATTTTTCCAATTTTTTGTATTAATGTTTATTTTTTTTGTAAAGTGTAGTATTAATATATTATTAAGTCTCACTAAAAGAGAATTTATGTACTTCGCCACCGGTTTAGTGCATTAGGCCAACTTTGACACGTATGATTGTGCTGTAACTGTCTTTTTTTTAAAAATTAAGTGTAGCTTAAAAATTAATTCATTTAAAAAAAAAAAAAAAAAGTATACACCTAGTTCACCCGGTCTATGACCTGATCGATTGCCATTCGAAAAGATCGAGTGTATTTTCGTTTTTCTTTTAAACGTTTGTGACTATGAACAAAGTGTAGCGTCCAATTTCGTTGTTCGATGAGCTCTTTCATCCGAGTATGACTTATAGAGCATATTTTTTGTGACTTATGAATCAAAATGAAAAATGTCATGACTTATTTTTTTGTTTCTTGTTGAATTCATGTACAAATAAAGTCAGCAGAGATTCAATTTTTTTTTGTTATTTAAGTTGAATTTGTAAAAATGAAAAAATACATCAACATAAAACAATCTAATAAGGAGTACATTTTTTTTTTAATGAATACATTGAATACAAATAATTTATACAAGAGCATTACTTGTGAATTGAATACAATGAAATTTGAATAATAAATACACATTCATGTACATTTTCAAATCATGTTGTTTTTACTTAAATCATGTTACTTCTGCTTTCTTCTTCCTTTTTTTCAAAGTCTTTTCCCTCTTAACATTCATGAATGTTTCTTCCTACGTTTTTTAAGTCATATTTTTCTATGGTTATTCATTATCGTTGTAATTTAAATATTTTATTCACACTTCATAACGACATTTTTTAACATACAATAACACAATTTCTAATACTTTACACTTTATAAATACAAATATGAATGAATATTCACTCTTAAATAATCTAATGCAACCATTTTTCTTTTCTTTTTTATTTCAACAATCTAAAAATAAAAAAACTTTTTTTTTTTACCTTGAAAACAAGACCGTTAAAAAGTGTGAAAACAACAATTTCAATTTTACACGCCGACCGCCATTATTACCTCTTTCCATTTTTACTGACCATCGTTGACAGTAAATCTACTTTTCAAAACTGGGGATTTTAAATATATATTTTATTTATATATGCACTGCACGCAGAAAGTAATTTATGTGTATGAACTGAAATCCCCAATTGAGATCATTCTGCGATTCCATCTTTCATTTCTTCCCAACTTCTCCGATCTCCCCCTCGCCGCCGATCGGACTGTCTTCATTGCTGTAAAGGATGGGTATGTTCTCCGATCGATTCAACTTTGAACTAATTGTATTGCTTTTGTGCAGAATGTAACCTTCAAGCGATCTGTTCTTATTAACTGTCAATGATTGCCTTGGTCTTAAACTATGAATCTATGGATTAGTTAGTTTGTTTAGTTTAGTTGCTTTAATTTCCTTTCAGTTTCTGTTACTTGTGTAAAAGATAGGTCAAAATTGTCTGCCCCTTTTCTTCCTGGACTGTTTTAGCAAATCTCGGTTCAAATGTTTTCGAGCTTTAGGGTTTCTTCGGTCTGATGTTTGAACTACTGTGATAGAGAGTTCGTGGTTTGTGTTAATTTTTTCTTATAATTGTTGTCTTCGTTTCTTTTAACTGTGTTGGAGCTCTGTGCTTGATCTGCTAGTTGAATCGACTTTCTTATTAGCTTAATATAAATATTAGTACAATTGTGTGCCCTCTTATGTTCCTAATAGAACTCTTGCTGTATTTTTCCAGATAAAAAAGACCATTGTTGTTCTACTCATCTCATAGATGGGGATGGTACTTTCAATGCTGCCGGACTCAATAATTTCACGAGGGAGGTTAAACTTGCTGAATGTGGGCTTTCTTATGCCGTTGTAGCCATCATGGGTCCACAGAGTAGTGGTACGTATTCCGGAATGGAACTCAGTTTCCTTCTTTGTTTAATCAGTCTCCTATATTCATGGATTTTAGCCTGCATGACATGTGGTGCTTTACATGTAGTAATTCATATTCGTGTCAGTTAATCAGTTATGGTATGATTAATGCTAAATGTACTACTGGTTACCACCTCTTTATTTGTTTAAAATACTTTCTTATGATTTTGACAGGGAAGAGTACTTTGTTGAATCACCTGTTTGGCACCAATTTCAGAGAAATGGATGCTTTAAGGGGGAGGCATGTACCCATTGACTGTCCTTAAATTCATTTAATCCTTATTCCATTGAAAGAATAATAAACATTTAAATCTCATCAGGTCTCAAACCACAAAAGGCATATGGATGGCACACTGTACCGGCATTGAACCATGCACTATTGTAATGGATTTGGAGGGTACCGATGGAAGAGAAAGAGGAGAGGTGCTATAGAATTCGAACTTTTGGCTTAATAAATATATGTTAATGTGGTATTCCAAGTTTATCCTCTGCAATGTAGGGCTTCTTCAAGATTTCTCATGTCATTCAGTGCTAAAAATGTTATTCGACTATACCTTCTTTTTTTTTTTTCCTGTACATGCATGATAAATTACTGATGATAATCAAGCTTCATGGTGACTGTATCCATTGGTATTCTGCTTTTGACAAAAATCCTTTTTGGCGCAAAGCTTCTGTTTTCTCATTTTAGATTGCTTCATTATAATCATTTATTGCTTCGTTTCAGGATGACACTGCTTTTGAAAAACAGAGTGCTCTTTTTGCCCTTGCTGTTTCCGACATAGTGCTTATAAATATGTAAGAGTGTTGATTGCACTAGTAGTTGTTGTTCATTGGGTTAATAATAATACTGTTGTTACAGTTTAATAGCTGAATTTATTCTGAGTTGCTTTATTGAGGAAAATATATAAATATCATGTCCAGGTGGTGTCATGATATTGGACGTGAGCAGGCTGCAAATAAACCCCTGTTGAAAACTGTATTCCAGGTGACCTGTTTGTGTCATCTGCATTCATCTACTCTACATGGCCAATAGATTTACTGATATATCTTTATCAATAACAGGTTATGATGAGATTATTCAGTCCTCGTAAGACAACTTTGATGTTTGTTATTCGTGATAAAACTAAGGTATGATATCCTTCTTTTTTATCATTTGATTTTGCTTTTTTATGCCTTAAATTAGAGATATTTCATGCATTTGCTCCTATGAAATGATTATTAAGATGCTGTAGCGTTCTTGTTTACTTTTCGTTGCTTTAGACACCTCTGGAAAACTTGGAGCCAGTTTTGAGGGAGGACATTCAGAAGGTACAATATATTCTGCTTGTCGCTATGCTTTTTTATGGATCTTAATGAAGTATGATTTCTAATGTTCTTCCTCTATTCCTCGTTCCTTTGCCACTACTTTGGAAGATATGGGATTCTGTTCCAAAGCCACAAGCTCACAAAGAAACTCCATTAAGTGAATTTTTCAATGTAAGGTTTTGATGAGGGGATAAATTCTGACCTGTGTTTTGTAAGTTTAAACAACTTACAGTAGTCTTGTGTTGAATGGTTGAATTGCAGGTTGAAGTTGTGGCGCTCAATAGTTTTGAAGAAAAGGAAGAACTCTTTCTGGAGCAGGTTCATGTTCTTATTTGAATTCTTCAAAGGCGTACTAATTATTATATAAAGTGTTTGTGCTGACTAAGGATCCCATTTCACTCTTTGGACATATATCTATTTCTAGGTTTTTTTGGAGAAGGATGAATGCTTTCACTAGCACATATAAGAATCTTATGTTGGTTATTATTTTGTGTGAATTTGAAGGTGGCAAGTCTAAGGCAACGATTTTTCCATTCTATTGCTCCTGGGGGGCTTGCTGGGGATAGGCGTGGTGTGGTTCCTGCCTCTGGCTTTTCGTTCAGTGCACAGCAGATATGGGACGTCATTAAGGAGAATAAGGACCTTGACCTGCCAGCTCACAAGGTTTCAACTGAATGTCTTTTTCAATCCACAATTTAATTGTTGAGATGATTTTTCATTCAGATAACTTGTGGTTATTGTAGGTCATGGTTGCCACTGTACGTTGTGAAGAAATCGCAAATGAAAAGTTTTTATCTCTAACTGGGAATGAGGTACCTCTCCTGTTATATGGTGTTTGCGGTGTACACTTATATTACTGCAAGCACTTTTAATGGTTTATTTGGCTTGTAAATATATGCAGGAATGGCGTTTATTAGAAGAGATAGTACAATCTCAACCAGTGCCTGGATTTGGGAAGAAGCTGACCTCCATTCTTAGCATTTGCCTGTCAGAGTAAGTAACAGTCTTCTCTGTACTTTTTTTTTTGGTTGCATGTGATAATTAGTATTTTTTTTGCATGCTCTGCAATCTATATTTCTGGCTATTGAAGAAGTTGCCAACCTCCTGTTGAGGGTTTTTAATCAATCTTCAAAGCTAAAATATTTACATGCCCTGTATTAGATATATTTGGCTATCGAATAAGTTACCAACCTTCAATTGTATGTTGTATTTTCTTTTCAACAATAGGTATGAGGCAGAGACCGCATATTTTGATGAAGGCGTTAGATCTTCAAAGAGGAAACAGTTGGAAGAGAAGCTTCTCCAAGTAATTTTCTTGAACTGTATTATTGGTTGCATCCTTGCATTCACAACCCACCAAGCCCTCACTCTGCAGTAGTATGTTATAACAAGTGTAGTAACGTTGAAGATTGTATGCATTGCATGCAGAATTATTGCAAGTTTTTTAAGTATCTTAAATAGATGTTGATTTTGTTCTGCCACTTTGAGGGTTACCCCCTTCTCCCAAACCTTGTTTTATAAATTGAAAAAGGGGTATTTGTGGTCATCATATATGTTGTCAGATGTGATGGGAAAAACATTTAAATTAGTGGATACACCTGCCCTATGAAAAGTCTCCAAAGGTTTATTTTTTCTTATTCTGCTTTGCTGCTTAATACAGTAGGTGTGAAAGTTAAGGATCTTTTGAAGCTCTTTTTTTTTTTTCAGTGAGAGAAAGAGAAGGCAATATTCCCTCTGTAATTTATTTAGGATTCTCTCTGTAATAGGTGCTGTCACATTGTAAATTTGATTGTCCTCACCCATATGTCCATTTCGCGTTCTTCTGTTCTCTGTCATTACCGTCTTATCATTATATTCTTATTTTCTTGTTACATCAGCTTGTCCAACCAGCATACCTGTCCATGTTGGGACACATACGCTCTGATACCTTGGACAAATTCAAAGAAGCATTTGATGCTGCCTTGAATGGGGGTAAAGGATTTGCTTTGGCTGCACGTGACTGCACTGAGCGTTTTCTGTCACAGTTTGATGAAGCAACAACAGGTATAGTTCTATACATGTAACATGCCATGCTTATGACCTGTGCAGAGGAATTTTTCTTTAACACTGTCACACATATACTTTCTTTTATTGAAAAGAGAACCCCTTACAAGCATTTCAATGAGGCACATAAGTGTTGCTGCAAATAATATTGGTCCTTTATGTGTAAAGTTGAAGGCTTGTTTCTGATGTGTCTGAGAATAAATTGTATCATCGATGAATGAGCTGACCTTTAATGCTCAGTAGCTCCTGCATAGACTAGACATATGCAGGGTATCTCCATGTGACCATTTGCTATTTAATCTGTAGATGCTTACATTGGTCAAGCTAATTGGGACTCATCTAAAGTGAGAGAGAAGCTTAGGCGTGATATAGATGGACACATTGCTTCAGTTCGTGCTGCCAAGCTGTCTGAACTGACTACCATGTATGAGGTATGAAATACTGCTCAGTCCAATCAATCTAGAGTCCGTGGTTAGTATGATTTACCTTACAACTTATCTCGAAAAAGTGAAATTTTGAGGTCTGTGAGGATATATCAATATAACTGATTAGTTATCAAATTAGGGGTGCACATCATTTTATTGTTGTACCCCCATCAGCAAAATAAGAGCTAATTGTTTGAACTGGGTCTTTGGTTTTTTAATGTACAATGGCCCAAAAATTTGGTGGCATTTTATTTAGTGTTTGCATTATGGGTAATTTTCTGCTGATGATTTTCATGGGCAGACAAAATTGAGTGAAGCATTGGTTGCACCTGTTGAGGCTTTGTTAGATGGTGCCAGTGACGATACATGGCCAGCAATTAGAAATCTTCTCCGTCGTGAGACTGAAACAGCCGTTAGTGGGCTTTCCAGTGCACTTTCTGGTTATGAAATAGATGATGTAACAAAGGATAAAATGCTATCAAGGTTGGAGGATTATGCAAGAGAAGTAGTAGAAGCGAAGGCGAAAGAAGAAGCCGGAAGGGTTTTGATCCGTATGAAAGACAGGTATCTTCTGTCTTATGTTTATTGATATCATGACTTCGAGAATAGAATTAGAGTTCTTTTACATTTTTTTACCTGTGGAAACTGACCAAACTATTTTCGGCAGGTTTACAATATTGTTTAGTCATGATTCTGACTCAATGCCACGCATCTGGACTGGAAAGGAAGATATTCGATCGATCACCAAAACTGCTCGCTCTGCTGTATGATATGCATCCCTACTTTTTATGGCATGATTATTGGTCTTCCTATATATACTGGGACATTGACTTTTTTCTTTCCAAAATTCCATGTTGCTGGATTCAGTCTTTGAAGCTACTTTCTGTTATGGCTGCTGTTCGTTTGGATGCTGATGCTGATTCTATAGAGAATACATTGTCCCTTGCTCTTGTTGATCCAAAAAATACTGCTACTACCAGTAGGAGTATTTCAGGGGACCCTCTTGCCTCAAGCACATGGGAAGAGGTAGATAGCTATAGTTTTTAATCTTGCATTATGGAAGCAGATTCCTTTACAGAGTCAAAAGTCATTTAGGTGTCTCTCCATTACTAATTGATTACCTAATTTTTGAGTATGATATACAGAAATACTCCACGTAAATGAAGAGTATTTCATAGGATAAGTTTGGATGTCATCCTTATTAAGGCCTTTATTTATTTAAGACTACATGCTTGTCATGGATTTTAAATTGATTTATGCATTGGCAATTGTCGCTTTATTTGAATTTTCTTGGGCTGAAGACTCAACTTTGATTATCTTAAGTTGTAAGCACTTCTGTGGGTGCTCAACGCATGTCTTTATCTTATTCACTGTGTACTAGTATTTGGCTTCTGGTTGTCTTTTTTAGCCAAATTTTATCATGTCCTCGGTCTACTCATATTCAGTTTGTGGTTGCATTTTTTTTTCACAGGTTCCACCATCCAAAACATTGTTAACACCAGTTCAGTGTAAATCCTTGTGGAGACAATTTAAGAACGAGACCGAGTATACTGTTACCCAGGCAATTTCTGCTCAGGTAAAACCTGTGGGCATGCATTAAAACTTCTTGGTGCTTCATATGGTTCAGTTATATAGATTTAGAGGAAAAGTCCAGTTCCATATGCTATGCATTTCAGACTTGAAATTGATTTACTTTTTGCATCTATATTTGTTCACACATTGCATTTAATAATTTCCTGGTGCTTCATAGATATTTACTTGTGTTTTCTTATTCATCATTTTTCAGGAGGCTAGCAAGCGAAACAACAACTGGTTACCACCTCCATGGGCAATCGCTGCATTAGTTATTTTGGGTTTTAATGAATTCATGACCCTTTTGAGGTACTCCATTATTATATTTTGCTTTGTTCCATCTGGGAGGGGCTGGGATTAAGCTAGCAGAAGCTCACTGTTGAGATTTTTGCTTTCTTAATTTCTTTTTCTTTGGGTTATTTACTTGTGCCCTTCATGACTACATACTGATGTTTCTTTTGACAGAAATCCTTTGTATTTGGGCATCATTTTCGTTGCTTTTCTGCTTGTCAAAGCCCTTTGGGTGCAATTAGACATCTCTGGTGAATTCCGCAATGGAGCTGTAAGTGAACAATATATAATTTTTCTCTAGTATGCAAACTGATTTCGCTTTTTACGTCCTCTAGTGAAACCATTAATTTAAAGTTATCCAACTTCTATTTCTCCGCATTGAGAAAAAAAATTAGCATGTATCTCAACTTGGGGACATCAGAGCTTGTTGTAAAGGCATTGAGAAAATCTACAAGTTTAACTGAATGGGATATGTGGTTGCATGCTTTTATATGGCTCACTCATTTTTGCTGCCGTTAATCTCTCTCTCTCCCCACATGCAGTTACCTGGACTTCTGTCTTTGTCCACCAAATTCCTCCCTACCGTGATGAACCTTCTCAGAAAACTAGCAGAAGAGGGCCAAAGGCCTGCTAATGCAGATCCTCAACAGAATCCTCCAATCCCAGCAAAGAGCGTACGTGGTGGTAGCACCCAAGAATATAGTCATTTGTCGTCAACTGGTTCCTCTGAAATAACTTCATCTGAAAATGGAACAGAATACTCTAGTCCCTCAGCGAACCGGAAATCACAGTAAGCTAATCATTTAACATTTGGCCTGTTTGAGGTTTCCGGCCCTAAATATTTTGTAGCATAACGCTCACACACTTGTGACTTCGGGTTTACTCACTTTGAAAAAGAAACGAACAAAGTCACAGATGATGGAGATATTTATTTACGTGTGGATATCAGATAAGGGGTACTAGTTTATTATGAAAGCTGCTCCGCTCCATTGATAATTGTATTTTTATTTTTTCCAATTGTCGCCTGCTTTCGTTGTCTGTTTTGGTAATTGCCCTTGGTTGTGATTGTTCTGCTACCTTCAGTTTTGTATCATTAGAAGTTAAATACAAGTTTGTATTCAATGACATTGGGATTTTTTACGACCCATTTGTATTTTTAAGAATAAATGTAGCTCGTCTGATTGATCCAGGTACGTGTGAGGTGTTGGTTTGGTTGCATTCGAGTTCGATTTGTCTTTTGAAGTGACTTAAAAATGCAGATGGAACACGAAAAGTGGAACATAGGAACTTAGAAATGAATTATTTGAAGGTAGTTGGCTAAATTTGACCTATACTTATAATAGTAGTAGGCTATTTAAAATATGTTTATATTTCAAAATTTTGTGAACCACCTCGTTACACCTAATAATAATACAAATAATAGACTCATATTTATGCACTCTTGTGATAATTTAGGACTAGATTGTCCCTATTGTTCACTAGTTCAAAATCTTATGTACGTTCAAACAATTATTTCCTCAATTAAATTGGTCCCATTTGTTTGGTGTCAATTAATTTGTTGAATTATAGGGAGAAACATTGTTAAATCTTAGATTATGAATCTATGATAGTAGGTTTAATAATGGCATGGCTAGTTAATGGAAATTTAATGTGGTTGATCTTTTTATTTTAAATAAACGTTTGGATGATGAGAAAGTATCATGTAAACCTTGTTTATCATACATCACACACGGGCAAGAAAATGTGGTCGTGCAAAATTTATTTAAATTTAAAAAATATTTTTTTATTTTCACTCATTATTTTATCATGCGCCTGTCTTTCTTCGTAATTAATTAATCTTATATGAATTAATAGCATCGTATTTTATTTTATAAATTGATATACATATTGCATATTTACATCCATACTTCTGACTTTTCAATTTTTTTTATGGATCCAATTAAGTTTAAATTTTTTATTTAAGAGTTGGTTGTCAAAGTAGATGTGACGGAAAATAAAGGTTAGCTTTTGCGGGTGTATTTATTTAATTTATGAACTTATATTATTGAGTAAAAATAAAATGCAAAATTACTTTTATTGCATTCATTAATTACCTCAACTGTGGTATCTACTTACCCCATTAAATGCCACTTTAGCCAGTTGGAAAGTTAAATATACATGCTGTAAAAACTCAAAATATAATTTTTTTTAAATAGAAGAAAAAAAATGCAGTACACTCAATTGCACAAAACTGTTAGTATGGAAATTGCATAAAATTACTTATAATTATTAAATCAAGCTATATTTTTTTTAAACAAGTTAACAATTTTATCCGTTATTTCTATTTTAAGTTATGTTTTTCATAATATAATCTCAAAATTATACAATATTTGATTTTTTTTTTAAAAAATGTATGAGTAGTTGAGAAAATATATAAAAAGGGAAAAAAGGTTCACTTACTTAATACTCCATGTGTTTCATAATATTTGTCATTTGTGTTGTTTGATATAAAATTAAATAACAATTTTTTTTTTTTTACATATAACCCTTCATTAACATGAAAGATGAAAAAGAAAAATGAGAAAAAAAATTGATATACAATATATTTTATTTTGCATTCCACTAAATCACCTAAAACACCTCTATTATCTTAAATCATGGATCACTAAATTCATTTTTTTTAAAAGTTTGTCGATCAAACTGCAAATCGTATCAATTAAAAACACAAAATAAATTTTACATTTCAAATAAGACAAAGTTTATGCAATTAACCACTTTTATACGTGTATGCAGAAGAGAGGGCTGTATATATATATATATAATATACATACACAGAAAGTAAGGCCAACCATTGAAAGCCACCTCAAAAATCCTCTGCACAGAGCTACTGTGTGTTTGTGTGTGTGTTTTTCCCCTCTTCAGCGTGTTAATGGCTTTATCTTGTGGTGATTCTGCATCTCTTCACTTCTCTGTGTTTTTATGGATCACCACTGTGCTCACATTCTGTCAAGGTCTCTCTCTCTCATACATATGTTTCTCCATTGATGAATTTTCAATAGCTGAACTGTAAATTTACATACGTACCATGCAGGTATACAGGACGAAACTCCGGCGGAATACCGGTTCCCCTTCATCAAACCGGCGAGCTCATTCCCGTCGTCCGCGTCACGGGACACCGAGAGCGGCGGCGGATCGGGCTACGATTACATAGTAGTCGGCGGAGGGACGGCGGGGTGTCCGCTCGCGGCTACACTGTCTCAAAACTACACCGTTTTGGTGCTGGAAAGAGGGGGAACTCCGTTCGCGAATGCGAATGTTTCATTCATGCAGAATTTCCACATTTCTCTGGCGGATATCTCCGAAACGTCGCCGTCGCAGATGTTTGTCTCCACCGAGGGGGTGTTTAATTCTAGGGCTAGGGTTTTGGGCGGAGGTACTTGCATTAATGCAGGGTTTTACACCCGCGCAGGCGCAAGGTACAACTCTTTCACTTTTTAGTTATGAGTCCAGCCAACTCGGAGCTACTCGTGCTCGAATTTAATCGAGTCGAATTTTGAGCTACTCCAATAGCTACCAAGTTGAGTTCATAAATGCTAAATGATTGCTAGAATCTAATAGAGTTTAGGAAAAATATGTTTTACATTTGATTTCGTAAAATTATAAAGGTAATCTACGAGCTCGAGTTTATTGAATTTCATGTTGAGTTGAGTTCGAGCTTAAAAAAAATTGGCTAGACTGAATTGGTTCGATTTTCGAGCTCAGCACTACTATAAATATGCTAAACCAATTTAGATTGCATTATTTCAATTTGGCACCATTGTTATTCTGTAATGCTGTTAGATTCAATCAAGACGTGTATAAGAATCTCCAAAATAGATATGGATGCTTTTGAACAAGAAATAATGTTGAGTTCTGCAAGCCTGATTTAGTTAGATAATCGAGTTTCATTCAAATCTTCATAAGTTTAAAAGTATGAATGGATGTATAAATTTGTGAATTGCAGCTTCATCAAGAGTGTAGGGTGGGATCCTGAACTGGTGAAGGAGTCGTACCCCTGGATCGAGAAGCAAATCGTTCACCAACCCGAGCTTGGGCCATGGCAGAAAGCAGTAAGAGATGGGCTATTAGAAGTTGGGATTTCACCTTTCAATGGATTCACATATGATCACAAATATGGAACCAAAGTTGGAGGAACCATTTTCGACAGATTTGGTCGTCGCCACACTGCAGCTGAGCTTCTTGCCTCTGCTAATCCGGAAAAACTCAGTGTTTTAGTCCATGCTACGGTCCAGAAAATCGAGTTTGATACAACAGGTTAACAGAGGGACCTAAATCTTGATTGTTTGTAAGATTTAACTTTTATGATGAAGTTTTAGCCTGGAAATGATGTTACTAATCTTGTTGAAACAGGGAAAAAGCCAAGAGCAGTTGGGGTTATATTCAAAGATGAAAATGGGATGAAACATAGAGCAAGTCTGTCAAACAAACCTGGAAGTGAAATCATCGTCTCGTCTGGTGCAATTGGGAGCCCGCAATTACTGATGCTCAGTGGCGTTGGCCCAAGAACAGAGCTCGAAAAGTTCAACATACCTGTAGTCCTTGACAATGAGTTTGTTGGAAGAGGCATGGTTGATAATCCCCTCAACACGATTTTTGTCCCGACTAATGGCCCTGTGAATCAGTCCTTGATACAAACTGTGGGAATCACAAAGATGGGAGTTTATATAGAAGCTAGTAGTGGTTTTGGACAATCTAAAGATAGCATTCAATGTGATCATGGAATTGCTTCTGCTGAGGTATGCCAAAATGGTGCTATTCTTGTAATAAAATTGTAATGTATGTTGTCTTGATTAGAGTTTGGTTGTAAACAGATAGGTCAGCTGTCAACGATCCCTCCAAAGCGAAGAACACACGAGGCGATTCACGCGTACAAGAGAAGCAAAAGAAACCTCCCACACGAAGCGTTCATGGGAGGTTTCATCCTAGAAAAGATTGCGAAGCCTCTCTCAACAGGACAAATCAACCTCAAAACCACAAACGTAGACGAAAACCCTTCAGTTACATTCAACTACTTTAAGCATCCGTCTGATGTGGCACGATGTGTTGATGGTATACGCGTGGTTGAGAAGCTGGTGAAGTCAAAACCCTTCGCTGAGTTCACAAAGTTCGACGCTGAAACAGAGGAGAGGCTGCTAAACATGAGTGTTAGAGCAAATGTGAACCTCATACCTAAGCATACTAATGACACCAAATCATTGCAACAGTTTTGTAAAGACACTGTTCTTACAATTTGGCATTATCATGGAGGATGCCAAGTGGGGAAGGTTGTTAGCGACGATTATAAAGTTGTTGGAGTCGACAGGCTACGTGTCGTTGATGGATCCACGTTTTATGATTCTCCGGGGACTAATCCTCAAGCCACAGTCATGATGATGGGAAGGTATATAAGCTTCAATTCGTTGTTATATATCAATTTGCAACGTGTACAATTTTTTTTATCCGATTGTAACTTGTACTATACGAAAATGCAGGTACATGGGAGTGAAGATATTGAGAGGCAGATTAGGGAGAGAAGCAGCCGGAGTATGAAGTAGAAGTGAGCTTCATTTGTGGTACTACTAATTTAATGTTGCCTATTAGTTAATATAGTTATTTTTTGTGTGTCTTTCTCTTTTCGAAATTTAGAAAAGAAAAAGTAGAGTTCTACTCGTGGGGCATGTATGTGGGATATGAAATCGCTTAATCTAATGTTGTATCTTACTTTTAGATAATCTCGTATTCCCTCTTATTCTAAATATATGTCACTTTTAGAGCTGTTATTTGAGCCGAGTATTTGAGGTTCGAGCTCGACTCGAGCTCTTATCGAGCCGAGCTCAGCTCGGATCGATAACATTACCGAGTTAAAAATTGAGCTCGGCTCGACTCGTTAACAAGTCTAACGAGCTTAACGAGCCTATCGAGTCGAGCCGAGTCTAACGAGCCTAATGAAATTTTTTATAAAAAAATATTTATCGAGGTTAACAAGTCGAGCTCGAGCCGGCTCGTTAGTAAATCGAGTATTTAACGAGCTCGAGCTCGGCTCATTAAGCTAAACGAGTCGAGTCTCGTTAAGGCTCGGTTCGAATAACAGCACTAGTCACTCTCTATTAATTTACTATTATACCATTAATTAATTGTAAATAATGTGAACTTTTTGGGCCTACTGAATGTTGACTGGGCTGGCCCATATATTAAGCCCAACAACGAGCATGCGTTCCTCTTGTTGAAAGCCCATTTTAAATGAGAAAAAGTAAGGGCCTGACTATTTGCACCTCTATTAAGGTTGGATGCACACTCCGATTTATGCATCCAAAAATTTATCTAGGATAAATGCACCCTCCCCTAATTATCATAAATACCATTTTTTTATAATAAAAATACCTCTACTAACTACACCCCAAACCCAAATTTATAATTCCACAATTCCTCATTTCCCACCCGACGCCGCGGAGTGCGCCCAACCTAAATGGAGGTGCAAATAATCAGACGGGGACTTTCAAACAATCCAGTTTGGAAGCATTATAGATTGTTCAAATATTAATGTTTATTTTTTTGAAGTAATATTAATGTTTTACTGGTTATTAAAACTTATTTATGATATAATTAAACGTAATAAGGTTAGATTAACCACCCCAGGCGAAGGTACTTGCATTAATGTAATGTAATTCTTATATTTTGAGTTACATTATACTATGTATTTTACACTAAAATTGAAATGTGATATTTAATTCTTCTTAAATTAGTGTAATTTTGACAATTATTTGGAGAAACAAAATAGGAATAAATTAGGTCCAATGTTTCATTGTTTTGGAGAAACGCAAAGCAATTAATTAGGTGGTAATTGGTGTAGGGTTCCTCTCTGTCTCACTTTCTTTTTCTTTTATTTATTTCTAAAATTCAACTCTTTAAATTATGTTAATAATGGTATGAGATCTTTTTATAATACTTTTCCTCTTTTTTATAAAATTTGTCTCCTTTGTTATTTTGTATAAAATTAAGGAACATATTTATTCCATTAATATTTCTCTTTCCTTAGGAAATAAGGAGAATGTCATCGTTTAGGGAGATCCGTGGTAAAAATAGCAAAAACGACAAACTTTTTTAAACAAGATTTAAAATTAAAAGAACAAATTTTATGAAATTAATATTACTATGTGATTTATTAATATGTGTCATATATAAAAAAATTTATCAATGTTTAATAATGAAAACAACACGTGTTAACCATCTAATAGGGGTGAATAATCAAGTAGAACATGAAAAGTTCATATGGTTAATAGTAGGAATTATCGATATTTCTTTGTTACATTAATAATTGGACTTTTTTTCTTTTCAATTCTAGATTCAATTAATAAAAAAACTTTAGTCATGAATTTCAATTTTTTAACAATTATAGGGAGATGTCTAAAACTCTAGTTATAGCAAAAATGGTAAAAATTAAAAAATGATAGAAATGAAAATGGACCCCATTGTAGGTGAGCTGGAAACATCTTTTTAGGTTCATACAAAATATTCTTATTAGTTGGATTCACGTTACGAATTTTAAATTATTCTAACCATCAATTTATTATTATAAATTACATTATAACGTGGTTACTCGTTACTAAGAGATTAAAATTGACTCCATTAATATTTTACTCTATTAATGGACATTATAATTTATATCAACAATTTTTGACTTTTTATTATAATTTTAATTCATTGTTTTGAAATTATACGATTGAAAATTGTATTTTTTGAAGACTATTACTCAATCCCTCTCCAAAAAAAAGGCATATAATTAATAATTATTTTCACACGAATTAAGAAATAAAAGTTACTATTAAAGTTAGAATATTAAAATTTTACTTTTTTGACTAAGACAATTAAGAAAGAAACACATTAAATTTCGTTTTAATATAATATTTCTTTTCTTTTTTTTTACACAAATAAAATACTATTGTGCTTAAAATTCTGAATTTTATTTATAAATACTTTTTTAATAAATACTAAAATAATAATTATTCATTAAATAAAAGTATTTTGAACATTTTAATCACTAAAAAATTATATTTTAAATAATTTATTTTCTTAATATGTAGGCATGAACATATATTTTGAATTGGAAAAAAAAGTTAAAATTGAAAATTATTGATATAATTAAGACATGATTTAAATTGAATAGGACAAAGTATCTATTTAAGCACATTATTATATGCTTTTAAAATTGCTGAATCATTTATTCAAAGTTTATCCTAATATATATTCAATAATTTAGATTTTAGTTATAAATGTTACGAATTTTCTTTAAAAAGAAATGATACTATTCAGAATTTATTCCAATTATAATTCAAGTAATAATTCAAATAATATCACCTATTCCAATTTTCATGTTCATGAACCATATTAAAAAAAACTTTCTATAATATTGAGGGCAATTCGTATTAAAATTTAACAGTATATAATACTAGTCGAGAACACGAAAAGTAAAATAGAAAAATCAAACGAGTAATCCCTCCCCAATTCTGTCTTAATATATTCTTCCAAACCATCTTCCCTCTCTTCTGGGTCTCTCTCTTTCTCTCTCTAAACCCCACGCGTTTTCTCTCTCTACACATGACAGACAGAGTGTATCCAGCCTCAAAGCCAACCGCCAACGGCGGAGCCGCCGCTGGCGCCAAGCCAACATTTCCGGCGAACAAAGCTCAGCTATACAACGCCTCACGTCCAGCCTACCGCCCGCGGCCTCCGCAACGGCGGGGATACCGGCGGAGCTGCTGCTGCACTATCTGCCTATGGATTACTCTCCTAATCACACTAATCCTCCTCCTCGCCGCCATCGCCGGAGCCGTATTTTACGTGATTTACAGCCCGCACCGGCCGTCGTTCTCCGTCGCCTCTGTTCAGCTCTCCAAATTCAACCTCACCGACACCGATATAACCTCCGCATTCAACGTATCTCTGATCGCGCGCAACCGTAACGGCGCGATTACATTCTTCTACGATCAAACATCAGTGAAGATTCTCTCCGGAAATATCGACATCGGCGACGGATCCTTCCCGGCGTTCACGCAACCTAAACGGAATGTCACCACTCTGAAAACCGTGATTTCGAGCTCCAAAACTTCGATTCCGGATGGAACGGACGTCACGGCGCTGAAATCTAGCGTGAAGAGTAAGAATCTGCCATTGACGATTCAATTGGATACGAAAGTGAAGGTGAAATTCTCGAAAATCAAAACGGAGAATCTGAAAATTAGGGTTACTTGTAGCGGAATTAAGATCGCAATCCCCAATGGTAAAACGGCGTCGGTTGCAACAACGGCGAAATTGAAGTGCAAAGTTGATCCGAGAATCAAGATACTGAAATGGACGATTTGAGAAATGCAGAAGGTGTGATAAATGAAAATACATTTTATTTTTTGTGCAAAATATTATTTTAATTTTTTGTTTTTTTGCAATTTTTTTTTTAATATTTCGGTTGGTATTGGCATTTGGTTTAAGAATTATCTGATTGTCATATATACATACACATCTTAATTAACAGGTAATTTTTTCCATTATTGTGGAAGAATCTTGTTTATTTTACTTTAAAACTTGATTCGTGTACGATCATAAACTTCCCGTTTATATAATATCGAAATCAAATCGTATTTATAAAAATCGTTCGGTCCAAGCTCAACAAGTTTCGCATTTGCATAAGAGTAGAACTTTACTCAAATTATAAAAATGATAATGGGGAATGAATAACTAGTTATATTCCTATTAATTTTAAAGTGGTAGGTAATAAACCTAACTTAGTAGAATATTGTTTTATGTGGAAATTAATGTGTACCACATTTCACGTACTCCACTATTTAATATTCTTTCGTTTAATGCTTGTATACTACAATCGAACCCGTTTTTAAGAAAATGAAATTTAGTTGAGGGTGTGGAAGAATAAAGGTAAAAGTTAGTCAGATATAAAGTAAAATGTGGACCAATTTTAAAAATAAAATGATATTGTTAATGTGTTAATTTTATAGATTAACAAATCTTTGTAGAATGAGTTGTTGGGATTCAAATCCATATTCTTCATGGATACATTCCAAATACCATGCATGATCACATACATTCCTCCATTGATTCTCTCATTGACTCCATGAATTCACATCATCATTTCATTCTCCGAGCTGTTACCCTGAGGCAAAGGCGGCGACGCCTGTTACGTCGCTCGACAGAGAGTGAGATGGTGGAGTACAATCTCCGACTCCGATATCTCGTATAATTTTGTAGCAGCCACCAACAGGGTCGGCTACGCTCTTCTCGGACGGTGATATTAGTATTATAGGTGGTTTTATTGTATTTATGGTGGTTTAGTGTGTGTTATGGGAAACAATTTTGTGTTTTAGTGTAAATTAATGTTGCATAATGATGGGTAAATATATACTTTAATTTAACTATATATTAATATTAATATTAATATTAATACTCACCATTAATGAAATGTATTAGTCGTAATATTAAAATACGGAGTAATATATTTTCTTTTAGAATTAAAAGATATGAATATGAATTTTCAAAGGGCGCGGTTAAAGGCACCCAAGGATCCTATGAGGACACCCACGCGATGAGGACTCCCACCAAATGGATGAGGACACCCATGTGGAAAATACAAAAATACTCTTCGTCCTATTAAAATTCTAAATCCTCCCCATTCTCAAAATTAAAATGGTACACCCACACCCATTTCCTCCGCCTTCCTCCACTCTCTTGAAGACGACGGCGCCGCCCACGCCCACGCCACCGCTCGCACAGTGCCGCCGCCCGTTCGCATTGGCTTGTTCACCCCCTCCTCGTTCTCACCATCCCTTTCGCCGCCTTGCCTCGCGCACGCAACCCCCTCCGTCTCCACTTCGCGGCCGTTCGCGGCCGCAACCCCTCCCCCTCCCCTTCGCGGTCGTTCGCTGCCGCAACCCCTCCCCCTCCCCTTCATCGCCTTCATCGCACCCACGCAGCCGAAAGGTAAGTTTTTTTTTTTTTTTTTACAATTTTTACAGAAATTAGGGTTTAGAAATTTTAGGAAAATTAGGGTTTTTAGTAGTTCGGGAATTATTTTCGAATATAATTGTGTTTGTTTTGGAAACAATTTTGAACAATTTGAGTTTGTTTTGGAAAAAATTTCGAACAAGATGTTCGATCTTTTTTTCGGACAAATTTGAGTTGTTTTGGAATTTTTTTCGAACATATTGAGTTTGTTTTGGAAAAAATTTCAAACAAGATGTTCGATCTTTTTTTTTCGGACAAATTTGAGTTGTTTTGGAAATTTTTTCGAACATATTGAGTTTGTTTTGGAAAAAATTTCGAACATGTTTGTTTTGGAATTTTTTTCGAACAGTCGGTGTTTTGGATTTATTTTTGTTTCAATTTTGAAGTTTTTTTTGTTGAAGAATGGTGTTTGTTTTGGTTGTGGAGGAGATAATTATGTGAAATAGAATGGGTGGGTGTACTCATCTTTGTTTTTTTTCATAAATTTTACCCTAGGGGTATATGGACATTTCACATGTCCTGAAAGATTAAAAAAATGTTTGGTCAGTGTACTGAAAGGGCGCGGTTAAAGACACCCACCGACCTATTGAGGACACCCACACTTCCGATGAGGACACTCATGTGGAAAATCCGAGAGTGCCCTTCAAATTTCTTTTCCTCCTTCCCCTCCCTTGTTTTCGGTACACCCACCCCTGCCATCTTCCCCACTCCATCTCTCACCCACACTCCATTTCAACCTCCATTTCCACTCTTGAAGCACTCAATTTCTACTCTTGAAACAGCGACGTCAAACAAGACAAAGAGAGAACACGAGCGCGTTGTTTTTTTGAGAAGAAGAGGAGGACGCTTTTTTTTTTTTTCTTTTTTGCAAAAATGGTTAAAAGTTAGTTTTTCTTACTTATATATGAGAAGAAGAGGAGGATGCGTGTTTAATTTAGGTTTTTGTTGATTGAAACATTGATTTTATTGTTGTAAGGCTTCATGATTTATGTTTTGTTTTTTGAATTTTGTGTTTTCATTAATTTGTTGATTAAGGTTGATTTTTTGTGTTATAAGCATGTTTATGTGACAATTTATCAATATTTGATGTGTTAGGATGGAAATAAATCAATGGGCATCTAATTGACATGGTTTAGGAAGAAATTAAACGTTTTTTTACTGGTTTTTCGAACATGGAGGAGGTGTCCGGAACTAATTTTCGAACATGGCTTGTTTATAAATTTCGGATGAGAACACCCACAATTTTTTATGCTTGGATGAGTACACCCACAATGTACGGGATAAATTTTCGAACAATGCTATCATGTTGGGAACAAATTTTCGAACATTGAGCATATGTTCGAAAATTTGTTCCCAACAGAGGGTTTTGGGTTGAAAATTCGACCAAGTAAAACACGCGGAACAAATTTTCGAACATTGCTATCATGTTGGGAACAAATTTTCGAACATTGCTATCAGGTTGGGAAAATTTTTTCGAACATTGAGCATATGTTCATGTTTTTTTTTTCGGACAAAGAATCGTTGTCCGAAAAAAAAACACGAACATGATCATCTTCTTCGCGAAACCAGACGCGAATAAGAGTTTTTTTCGATTCAAGCAAATGCCATTCATATTATCAAAATGTATGTCTTAAATGCATACTATTTAAACTAGATATCATTATAAACTCATATTATGCCAAAAAAAAAACAAGATTAAACTAACAAAACACAACAAAACCCTACACATAAAAAAACTTCCATTTTCAAAACTAAAAAACCTTCAAAACATGTTAAAAAACTTAAAAATGAATATTTGGCACCCCCACAAGTCACTTTTGCATCACTATCAGCCATTTTCGAGGTCTTCCACACTGAAAATCGTTTTTACAATTTTTGGAAAGTTTTGGAATGAGAATTTTGATCGACCCTTCTTCTTCTCGCGATAGATACAGTGGTGGGTGTTCTCATCCACAATTTTTTTTTTTAAATTTTCAAGGAAGGGTAAAATTGACAATTTACATACCCTTTTTTCAAAAAAAAAACTCTTGGTGGGTGTCCTCAATAGGTTGGTGGGTGTCTTTAACCGCGCCCATTTTCAAAACACGGCCCAATTGCAGAAGCCCGTTAGGCCCTAAGTCAAAACAGGGCCCAATTTCAGAAGCCCAAAATCAAATACGTAGTCGTTTTCAGCTTGATTCTATTCTGGGATGGATGGAACAATGGAAATTATGGAATTATGGAATCAGAAAACATATACAATCATAATAAGGAGCTGAATTGGGAGCTTTTTGTGTTGAGGTTAGCTTTTCTGGTAAATTTCGTTTCATTATTTTCGTTGATTTGTTTCGCCCCTGTTATATGCCATAGTTTCTTAATTTTGGAATTCATTAGAACCCGCGGACGCGGGAATATGATTTGTGGAATATATGTTTTTTGATGAAGGTGATTTACGAATTTCATTTTCAATCTTTTGAAAAGGTGCTCATTCGTTGGGATTTCAATCGAAAGTTTAAGTTAGAATTTGAATCGAACTTTCAGGAGCAAAGATGATAAAATTTGGCTTCGAATGATAAATTCTGAATGCCATTGTTTGGAATGAGCGTGCGTGTGTTTGAAATTGGTGAATGATTTCATTGGAAATCTCTAAATGATGGATCTGCTCTTAATTTTGTGTATATCTTATAGAAAAAGATTGATTTGATTTGAGAAAGAAAGAAAGAAATTGGTTTGGAGTTTTTGCTTACTTTTGTTGATGATTTGAGGTTATAGATCAATTCCTTTGTTCCATTTTCCGTATTCTACATTGCAGATTTTTTTACACGTGTTGCCTCCGTTATTACGAGGCGTTGATTATTTTTTGACATGATACGTACATAAACCGGATAGTGAAACACTAAAATTGGTACATGTGATCTTATACAATAGTTTAGTGTTCAATCTATTTGGAAGCCTTCCCTTATGAAAAATTCGACACTTTTAGAATATCTTGTGTGCTTTTGATGGTCTTTTCTAACTGCTGGTGGAGTTTTGTAGTAGTTCTTTTGTGGGAATCGACATTCAGTTCAGAGACGTATCTAGGATTTTATTTCAAGGGGGCGAAACTCGTTGTATTATAATATGCATAGTTAAAATTCAAACTGGGGCATGATTCTTGAAATGTGGTTAAATTTTCATGTGTCTTCCCATTTCAGAGACGTACCTAAGATTTTATTTCAACGAGGCGAAACTCGTTGTATTTATATAATATCATGCATAGTTAAAATTCAAACGGGGCTGAACCCTTGTAAATTGAAAGTCTAGTGGAAGAATTTAGGAATCCAAAGGGGGGCATGATTCTTGAAATGTGGTTAAATGTTGATGTGTCTTTCTCATAATGTTGAAACTCATTTAACAGTTTTTTGTCCATGCTTTATATTCAGACTATATATGTTGATCTAAAGAACTGATATTTGAATCAATAATGCAGGAATCATGTCTTATAAAAAAACAGTTGTGTTAAGAGCTCTACTAGCAGGAGGAGTTGCTGCGTTTGGTAAAATTGGGACGGTGATGAAAGCTGCCGGTGGATTTAAGCTTAAAATTGCAGCAGCCGCACTGACTGCTGCAACTTCTGCCGCCGTTTCAACCCTGAAACAGGACCCGAAAGACGATGCATAATCTGTTAAATGAAATCTTTGTATAGGGAGTTTTTGAATAAGTTGTAGCTCAACAGCCTTGGCTGTCAATAGGGTTAGAGGTTACTGTAATAAATTTGCTGAGTTGTGAATAAATTGTGAAATTTTGTATTGTGTAAATGTTTATTTGATGTGAAGGTGGGTAGTCGTAAATCGTAATGCCAACACAGTGGCACATACCTTTGCTAGGAACTCTCGTTCTTTTTTTTAGAGTCCTCATAGTTGAATCGAGCCTCCTGAATTTGTGGATGGCGGCCTTCTGGATTTGTAATACTTGCTAATAAATTTTGAATGGGTGTTTTCCTTAAAAAAAATATGATAATGATTGATAGGGTGTTAACGGAATAAAATGATAAGTTTGTTTAAATTATTATCGAGCTAATAGACGGTGGAAGGGAGTATTTGTAATTTTTTTTCAAATTGAGTTAAAATAAATTGAGGTCGTGCACACATGATTGTTTAAAAGTTGAATTATGATTAGTAATTATAATATAAATTAATTTTGAAAAAGCGTTAATTATTATAGTTATAGTAATTAAAGTCAATTTGGAATTATAAAAAGATATCATCATTATGATCACCATTATCATCATAATCATTATTGAGTAAAAGGTCATCATCATCAAGTGTATTATAAAGCCTATATTCTCTTTTTACCTATAAGTAACAATAAATTCCTTAAAAAAACAATAAATTCAATATAATTTGTGTTGTAAAAGTAAATTTAATAACCTTCTTACTACAAAACGGTTCGTTTTAGGTCACTTTTGTAGGGTAGATTAGTTCTAGATAAACGGGTAATCAATGAGATCACATGTTTCAATTTTGTATTAAAAAATAAATGTTCTATAATATTGGAGACGATACGTGTTAAAAATACATCATGATGAAATACTAATGAAACACGAAAAATGAAACAGAGAAACCAGACCCAACATAGATGATACTATATCAAATTTAAAATAAAATTTCACCTCAACATGCAAAAAAATATATGTGTATACCAAATGATTGAAAGACACGTTATTTACGATTCAAAATACGAAAAATTATCAAACACACGACATAAAGGGGGGGACAACAGCCTTATGGGCATCAACAGATCGATTCTTGGGATTGAATCAAACAGAATCTACCCTTTTTGTTTTTGCATATAAACAGCAAAATCTTAACCATGCCCTTTTATTTCTCTTTTTTCACTTACATATTTTCAGGAATCTTTTTAATGAAAGAATCCTATGCTTTTTGTACTGCAATAATTTATTTTTTAAAAAAAATCAAATTCTTTATTGCTCAAATATCTAATTGATGGAGTATGTACTTTTTCTATACAAACATTCCCTCTGCACAAAAATTAAATATAATAGATTATTTTTAGGTGAAAAAAGAAATGAATATTTGAAAAATGAAGTATCTTTTCAGACCAATAATATTATTTTTATGAACTTCATCAAGACATGTATGTCTCTATCCTTAAAATGGATTGATTCCCTTTCACACGTTTATTATCTGAAATTAAAAAGTTTCCCATATCATGAAATCAATATAGGAAAAGGTGCATTTATGTATTATAATTTGTAAATATTACTTACTCATACGTGCGTTTAATTATGGATTAATTTTAATCTAGGAAAAATGCATATTTAGCTTTTTTTTCTTTTCTTTTCTTTTCTTTTTCTTTTTTAAAATTCTGTGAGTTCTGCCATGTCCACATGCTTTTTACTTTTTGTTCAATGTGCTTTTTTTTTTTTTTGTTACTTTTACCCTTTGTACTCAATTTTGTTTTCACTTAATTAAGAATAAAAGTGTTGGAGCAAAAGTTTAAAAAACAAAGTACATATATACTAAGAGACAAGAAAAACTGAACATGGACAAAAATGTGTTTTCTTAATATATTAGTATGTGTACTATGTGTTAATTATAAAATCTAGTTATATTATTCAATATCAATTTACATGGGATCATGAATTTATGTTCCACCTAAGTTAATTATAAATTGTGGGTTGGTCTGGTATGGACTCGAGTGCATGTTGTGCACCCTAGTCCATGTTGCACTTTTCACTTACATTTTTTGGTAAATGGTGTTGCACTTTTCAATTATTACTAAAAATACTATTATACAGTTTAATAATTGAAAAGTGCAACACCATTTACCAAAAAGTGTAAGTCAGTAAAACTGAAAAATGCAACATGGACTAGGGTGCACAACATCCACTCGAGTGCATATATACTAGACTTTACCATAAATTGTAACCCTTTTATGAAATTTTAAGCATATTATAAACCACCATCATCTATATGTTAAGTTTAATAGAAATCGACTTTTAGTGACAGATTTATCACTAAAAGTCAGTTTTCTTGTAATGATTAGCTCAGCTGGATAGATGGTCTGTCATACCATGAAAATATATTCGATGGTGTGCATATCAAATGACAAAAAAACACATCGTTTGCAGTTCAATTGAGTTGTAATTCTAATTATGATTACAAGAATTCTCACCATTGATACAATTATCCAAACCACTAAAACTCAAAATCTCACTTTGAGACAAAGGCGTTAACCCCAAGAAATCCCTAGTCATATTCTCGCCACCTTCATTGCTGCTCCGGCTACTAAACTCACCCCCCGTCGCCCCGTCTTTCTTCGAACCCATCATTTCTCCGAACGCCACGTCGTCGAAAGCCGAGCTTTCAAACCCTCCGCTATTCATCATCATCATCTCATGCATGAGAGTGTTACTATTACCACCCATAGTTGCACCAGTTTCCGTGCTACCACCTTTTGGGAATGAAGCCATAAACTGGTCACGTGAGGAACCGAAATTATCAGAAGTGGTCACGTGAGCTAGGTTTTGGGGTTTGATAAACACACCCGTGGGTGATGGGAACTGCTGCATGCTACATTTTGAACCCATTTGTGCTGCTTTTTGCAGCAATGCAGTGGCTGAAATGTAGGGTGAGGGTGGGGGGTACCCTAGGGTTCTAGGGTTAGGGTTTTGGTTATCAAATTCTTGAAATTCTTGAAAGTGGGTGAGGTTATCAAAGGGTGTTGTGACATTTTGTCCAAAAGAAAGCCATGGGGGAGTGAAATTTTGCTCTTTCTTGATTTGAAATGGGAGATTTTGTGATGAATTGAATTGGGGTAATAATATTTGTGATGAGGAATTTGATGAATTACTAGTTTGAAATGGGATGTTGTTGTTTCTTGCTATTGATCTTCCATTCTCTTGTGCTATAGCATCACAAAAAGCCCGATGCGTGATGAAACTATCCCTCCTAGAAAAACGAAGAAATTAAATCAAGAAAATTGAATTTCAGAGCTATAATAATCAAAACAACGATGAAAATTGAATTTCAGAGCTATATAATAAGTTTGGTGAACTAAAATCAAGAAAACACACACTATGTGCAAGAAATTAAAAGGGGAATTAAATATCAACGACAAAACTAAATTTCATTGCTAAATTTAATATTTTAGCAATGAATTAGAAAATTTTGTTGCTAAATTTCATGGTTTACAAAATTAAATTATTTTATAGCTAATAGTTGTAGCTAAATTCCAAGATTATTGAATAATTCCCTCGATTCAAGATTGAGGAGTGTTTACAAACATAACTAACATCGTTCAAAATCACTTTTCATTAAAAAATTGTCAACAAAAACTTTAAAAATTAGTGATTTTGAAAGCAATATTTCATTATTATAGCTAATAATCAGAATAGCAATAAAAATTGCATCTGGTAGCTAAATTCCAATATTATCGAATAATTCCTTCGATTTAAGATTGAGGAGTGTTTACAAACACAACTAACACCGTTCAAAATCACTTTTCACTAAAAAGTCTTGAGCAAAAACTTTGAAAATAAACGATTTCGAAACCAGTTTGTTGCGTTTGCAAACGCTATCTAGATCTGACTACTCGGATACAATTAACAATATTGGATTAAACGAATAAACAAAAAGTAAATTACCTAGAAAAAACAGTGCCACAGTCACATCTGTACTCTCTTGTACCACAAATTTTGGAATGAGCTTTCCAATCCGATTGAACAGCATATTTCTTAGAACATCTCTCACATTTCCACTTCTTTTCACCATGTTTTCTGAAAAAATGTTTCTTGATTCCTGTAAGATCCCCCAAAGCCCTTGAAGCATCATGATGAACACAGCTCATTTCCGGGCAAATATACACTTTTTTTCTTACAATTTCTTTGTTACTTCTCTGTTTCAGCTTCCATGGCAGATTGTGGCCTCTTCTGTGAAGCTGCAGATTTTGGTCTCTTTGAAACCCTTTGTTGCATACTTCACACACAAATCTGTTTGTTGCCATTAGGGATCTTGGTGATAGTGCTATCACTTCTGCCCCGGGCTCTGTCGAAAAGAAAAGTGTAAACCTTTCGAACGAACAACGAAAAAGATTGAATTTTTATTGAAATTGTGTGTGTACCTGGATGGCCTGGTTGGTTTCTCTTCTTTTTTAGTGGCTGCTGATTCATGTTTTCATTTGTGGTGCATGAGGAAACACTACTTTTATACATTTGTGCTGAAATCAGAGATAAAAATTGAATCTTTAGCTTGATGGGTTGTTAATTATAGATAAAAATTGAATCTTTAGCTAGATGGATTGTTAATTATAGATAAAAATTGAATCTTTAGCTTGATGGATTGTTAATTATAGATAAAAATTGAATCTTTAGCTTCATGGATTGTTAATTATAGATAAAAATTGAATCTTTAGCTTGATGGATTGTTAATTATGGATAAAAATTGAATCTTTAGCTAGATGGATTGTTAATTATAGAGAAAAATAGGTGGAAATAATGATTTTGGTTGAAAGTCGAACTTTCATTTATTCACAATTACGAATAAATATAGTTCAGAAGGCCATCCACGAGATTTGGAGGCTCGGATAGAATCTAAGCGAGTGCGGAACCAAACAACTACTTCATTCTTGAAAAAACAAGAATGATTTTGTTTGAATCCGCAATTCGAACAAATATCGTTCAGAAGGCCATCCACAAGATTTGGAGGCTCGATTAGCAGGCGAGTGCGCCATAGAATTGGCACTCGGAACCAAACTACTACTTCAACTTCATTCTTGAAAAAACAAGAATAATTTTGTTTGAATATTCCGCAATTCAAACAAATATCGTTGAGAAGGCCATTCATAAAATTTGGAGGCTCGACTTATAACGAACCAAACAACTTCATTGTTGAAAAAAGAAGTATATATGATGGAAGAAAAGAGTTACCTTTAGAGGTTTTTTGTTGAAAATCTAAAAATAGGCATGCATGTAAGAACAAACAATGTTGAGCAGCATAACAAGTTTTTCTCTGCTTTTTGGGAGAGAGAAAATGGAGATTTGTGGATGAGAAGAAAGCCCTCAAGAATCCTTCACATAAAAGAAAAAAACACAATTCTATGGCTAAGTCTCTGACGTGCCCTTTCTGTCTTTACTTTTGTAATCTTCTGTTAAAATATTCCTGTTTTTTTCCCCTACTAATTATTTGAAGTTAAAATGTGCAAGGGAAATAGGAAAAGATTCTTTTTTACATTCGTGTAATATTGTTGCTAATTAAGCTATTTAAAAAAGAGGGGGTAGAATTTGATCGAAAATTGATAGTCGAACGAATTTAAATTATTTAGGCAGCCGGCTAGTCGGTCGAGTTTTTTTATTTTATTATTTTGCCTTTACGTTTCTCATAATTATATGGTCAATATAACTAACAAAAATTATAATATAAATATTACTCCCCTTGTCCACATAAAATGTATATATTTTCATTTTTTGATTGTCCACGTAATTAGGGGTGAACAAATTTCGATTTCTAATCGAAAATCAAAATATGGGTATGGTTCGATTATCGAAATAGGAGTAAAGAAGGTGGGAATGAAAAATTAGAGTTTAGGTATTTATATGTGTACTATTCGGTTCGGGTTTTAGTTAACTGATTTTTTTTTTATGCAATTTTTTCTTTCAATTTTAACTGACACCCGAATCGAAAACTTCGATTAAGTTAGTTTCGGTTTTGCATCAATCTAGTTCGATTTCAGTTACTAATAAACAAATTCGATTCGATACACATGCAAAGCCCTACACATAATATGTGTTTCTTTAAAAAAAATATATTGAGTATTCAATTCCACCAAATTTACTTTATTTTTTTTTTCTACTTTATCTATTTTACTATCTAGTTGATCGAATTTATTCACTGATATTCTAAGTAACATCATACAGTTGATTTCAAAATTAAAAAATAAAATAAATTTCCGTCAATTTTTTAATTTTTTTTTTAAATAAACACAAAAACACGCTTCTAGGGACTATAGTTGGGCCGGCTGTTAAACAATCAACATCGAATTTGGGCTCTGGGGCCCAATTGATTAGTCGACGTTAGAAAAATCATATTTGGAGAAGAAAAAAACCATTATTATACATATTTATTGGATAATAAGATTTGAGGAAGTATAAATATGAACTAATATTATTAATAAAAGATTTGATTAATTAAAAAAATGTCAAAATATATTAAATTTGAATGTTTTTTTTTTAAATAAAATGGTAAAGTCAACTGAGTACTTAATAAATGCTTATTTTGTAAAAAAAATTGTTTTAAATTTACTAGGCATACACATGACAAAATAAATAAATAAATAAAATTGCAGCACGAATGTTTTGTCTCTATTAGAATTATTGGACCACCAAAATTGACATTTAGTAGAAAATTTAATTTAAGTCATTGCATGTGATCTTTTGCACCATGTGCACCATTCACATAAAGTTAAATTTATTTAATGATTTTTTAAAGATTATAATACCTCAATATAATCATATAATTTATTTATTTTGGATTGCCCTAATTCATTTGGGTTTGAGAATGTGATATATGCTATATTTGTATGTTTATATACACAATAAAATTATAATTTGGAGCATTATACGTCCTATGTTCCACAATAGAGTGTCGTTTTAAAATTTCAAATACGATAATAAACTACTAAGGGCATGTTTGTTTTGGGATGAGAAATCCGGATTTGGGATTTCGAAACTCCACCCCCGTTACAGTTTGAGATTTTGATTCAGGATTTCAAAATTCTACCCTATAAAAGTCAACCCTATAAATACCTACAAACCCTATATAAATACCTATAAAACCTATAACCCTAATCTATAAAGTTAAATCCTACCCTACATAAATCCCAAAACAAACACAAAACATAAAAATCATTAGGAAATCCACTAGATTTTGAAATCCGAATTTCAAAATTCTAAAAATCCCAAAACAAACATGCCCTAAAGAATTTTGGACTCAAAGTCGATAAATTCCGACCAATGTGCACCCCTACGGCTAATTATTTCTTGTTATAATTATTGAAAGAATTTTTGATTGGTAAGCTGGAAAGGCGGGCAGGAGACATCAAAATCATTTTTGAAAAGTCTCTCAACCTTTTCCACTCATTATTATCATTATTATTATATAGTATGAGATTTTCTACATATATTCATTTATAAAATTACTCTTTTTGTTTTATAAAAACAATCATGTTATCATGTTTTGAATTTACCTATAAAATTCATAATATAACCTTATTTAATTTACTGAATAAAAAAACAATAATAATAATAAAATAATATGAATATTAAATAGAATATATATAGATAATTCACACTTTTAATGGGTGAGTCTCTTGTGTAATCAAGTACCTGGTGTACTTGAGTAGACTTTGATTGGTCAATTGTTGACCGTTGATCAGTCAACGGTCAAACTTTAATTTTTTTTCGATTTTTTTTTAACAGAAAATATTACATTTTTCAATAATATTTTCAACTATATTAACCTACATTTTTTAGTTATAATATCATACACTTTTCAGTTATAATATCATACAATTTTCAGTTATAATAATATACACTTTTCATTAATATATAACTTAACACTTTTCATTAATAAAACATACACTTTTTAGTTATAATATCATACACTTTTCATTAATAGATCATACAATTTTCAGTTATAATAACGTACATTTTTCATAAATATTTCATACACTTTTCAGTTATAATAACATACACTTTTAAGTTTTAAAAACATACACTTTAATTAAAAAACAAAGATACACTTTTCAATATACTAACATACATTTTTTTAAAAAAAAGGGTTAGTTAAAAGTCAAAAAAAAAAATATGTAAAGTTTGACCGATCAACGGTCAACAGTTGACCAATCAAAGTCTACTCAAGTACACGGTGTACTTAAGTACACTCGAGACTTTGGCTAAAAATATTTAATAAAAAAGAATAGGATTGAAAATCAAAGAAAACTATTCGATACTCGATTCAAGATTGTTCAATAAAAACTCTTTTGAGTTCGGTTCGACATAGATATCAAACAAGTTTAAACATAAATAGAAAAGAATAAAAATAGAGATAAAATGTTAAAATCGTTTAAGCTCGACTCATTTAATTATCAATAAACTCAAAAAATAATTTCAAAACTCGATAACATTTCAAATAAATTTGAACTAACCCGACCCGACCCGACTAATTTACGAGACTTGCTATTTTGTGGGGTACAAATTACAATCAGCAACCGCTTAACCGCTTCTGTAATTCTTGCCGGAAGTCCAAACATCTCCTCAAATGGAAGTCAACGGTGAAGACGGATTCCAGATTCGTATGAAACCGGATCAAACTCAGGAGCTCGGGCGATCCGATGGATTCAAATCGTCAGATAATACAGTTTCTCGACGCCATATTTCGTTTTTCATCCCAAGTGAATCAAACGATCAAGAAATCCACCTTCAATTCGAAGTTCTTGGAAGAAACCCGATTTACGTGAGTAAAGGTAATGGAGTCAAGATTTACCGTAGGTTCGAACGAGGTGAAATGGGGGACGGCGATAAGTTCTGCATTTCTGCCAAGAGTCCCGTTTGGTACACTGTGAGGAAATTTCAAAATTGCAGTGAAGGTGTTCGACGAAATGATTCTGAGAGTTTGTGTTTGCATGAAGAGGGTGTTGATATCTCACGTATAGATCCTGTTAAAGGTTTATTTTTTCATTAATTAATACAATGTGAACTTTGAAATTATGGATTGTTCTGTTTAATGATTGTAGTGAAAAAATTTTTGTTGCAGAATTTGGTTTTCTGGTTGAAGGACATGAATTTGATTCCTATCCCAAGAAAATGATCAGGAGTTTCAAGGATTGGGAGTGGTTTCTTGAAGAAAAAGGGAAAGATAGTGAAGACGATGACGACGAAGAGGGGAAGAAAGGAAAATCGCATGGGAGAAGGAAGAGGAAGAAAGGAGCAGAGAATGATGATGATGATGAATGGAATGGAGAGAGTGAAGATGACAAAGTTTTAATGGATAAATCTAATAAGGGGAAATTTCCTAAATACTCTAAAACAAGGTCCAACGATCATGGCAAGAGGATGAAGCAAAGCCCCACCAAAGCGAAAAACAGTGAAATTGATGATGATGATGATGAAGACGATGAAACGTTGGGGGGTTTCATTGTTGATGAGGACAACTCCGATGATGATGTAACGGAAGAGGAAGAGGAGGAGGAGGAGGAAGAAGAAGAATTAGGTGATGAAGATGAAGAAGAATGACAGGTTGGATTTTGCTTTATATTATGCTTTGTAGGTGTGTATATGTCTATGTTTTGAAGATCTTACATTCCTACCCTCTTAAATGTACTGTTTTGTTACATGATCTATCTATTGTGTTTTCAAATTTCCGACCTTTTGGTGGTATTCGATATTTTACCGATATTAAGTTCGCGTTTTCAAATTTCCGACCTTTTGGTGGTATTCGATATCGATATTAAGTTCGATATTGTTACTGTATATACGAGGAAACATAGTTCTTCTTAATATCGAAAGCTTGATGTGATCATGTGAATGAATCACATAAATATACCTCCAATCTGGCCTACAATTGATGGCCCAAAACTTAATTTAGAAATAATCATGCTGCCTATTCATTTTTTGGGCTTTTCCATTTAAGGGCCTACGTTTTTTGGACCGACTTGAACTAGTTCCAGCATTTAGCCCAATAGGCCCAAACAGTTTAATTTAACACCTCTACTCAGTTTCTTCATTTTTCTTAAATAATTAGAGAATTTATTATTGGCTAGAAAAATCATACTCCGTACTATAATCATATCATGTTTAGCTTATTAATCATAACGATGAGTTGTGTAAAGGAAAGTTTATCCAGATTCTTAACTCCATAGCATATGATACCTCATCTCTCTCTCCTTCAATATCTGACAAAAAAGCTCAAAATTCCAAAAAGGTATGGCTAGAATTCTGATGGTAAAACCCAGCTGCAGTAGCCATTATCTAACCACTGCTGCAATTCTCCCTCCTCCAAAAGCCATGGCTATGGCGTCAAGCTTTTGCCCCAGAATTCCACTCCAATTTAGAGCTAAGTCCGTTTCTTGTTTTCCTGTTAAACCCCAATTCTTGGTTCAAGTCAGGGCATTTTCTTCTCAAGAATCCTCTTCAACTCCCAAAGGTACATTCTTTTGCCATACTTTACATTTTGGTCTGATTAGATTTTACTTTTTTGTTTCAATTGACGATTCTTGTTTGTAATTATGTTGTGGGATGTGCAGCATTGCTTGTGTGCTACAAGTTATTGAGATTATCTTGAGCTTAATTGAAAACTTGATTTTTTTTTTGCAATTGGAGACTGCTGCTTAATGATGATGAACTTCTTGTAAATGGCTATATTTGTGAGCTTTAGATGAAATATATATAATCTAAGCGTTGATTAATATGTTAAAAAGTGTTGCACTGAATTGGGAGATATGAGGAAATTTATTGAGGTTGTGCTTGTGGTTGGGATTTGAAATCCATCTTAGCAAATTTATTGAGTACTATATTGTATATGGGCTATCTGAAATTAAAAGCTTGGAACAAAATATATAATGAATTTTATGTTGGAGCAGATCGCATTGGCTTTTTGGGACTGGGAATTATGGGTTCTCCAATGGCACAAAATCTCATAAAAGCAGGGTACAATTGTATTCATTTAGTCATTGGGTACGAATTATCGGAACGCTGTTTATCGAGTGTTTAAATGTTCGTCTGCAGATACGATGTGACCGTTTGGAACAGGACAAAGAGCAAATGTGACCCTCTTATCTCGTTGGGTGCAAAGTAAGTCCATGATCAAACTTAATTGAGGGGTGTTTTGTTTCTGTATATCATTCCAGTTGATGTGCTTTTTCAAATTTGGCTGAACAAGAAGTATTTGTTTGACGCAGATATAAATCGACACCTGAAGAAGTAGCTGCCTCGTGTGATGTCACATTTGCCATGCTTGCCGATCCTGGAAGCGCAGTGAGTAGTTTAAGCATACAGACAGTTACTTTGTTCAGCCAGTTTCTCAACTCATGTTTTTACAGCTTGATGTCGCGTGCGGAAAGCATGGAGCTGCAAGCGGAATGACTCCTGGAAAAGGGTATAGTTTGCTGATTCCTACCTTCATTTTTATTCCTTTAAGATGTGATGTTTTGACCAATTTGACATTCGACTAAAACTTGTATTTCGATTCGTCCCATAGTTATGTAGACATATCGACTGTTGATGGTGACACATCCAAATTGATCAGCTCACAAATCAAAACTACTGGAGCACTATTTTTGGAGGTTAGTTTTTGAGGTTTCTATCTCATTAAGGTTCTAAAACTGACAAACGAAACTATCTCATTATGATGACAAACGACGATTAACAGGCTCCAGTTTCAGGCTCGAAAAAGCCAGCTGAAGATGGACAGCTAATTTTTCTTACTGCAGGTAAAAGCCTCTTGCTTATGATACTGATCCTACATACTGTATGTTGTTCTCGTCTAAAAAACGAGTCCTGATTTCTCTACAAAATTGCATCTTTATAGGTGACAAAGCTCTTTATGAAACGGCTGCTCCGTTTTTAGACATAATGGGAAAGGTGAAACATCATTCTGCTAACTTCTCTTTACGAAACGACCCAATTCCTCTGTTCTCATATACTTTTCACAATCATTCTAGTCAAGATTTTACCTTGGAGACGTCGGCAATGGAGCTGCAATGAAACTCGTCGTCAACATGATTATGGGAAGGTTCTTCCTCTCTCCCGATCCTGTTTACACATGTTTTCTATACGCGACTCTAATTTCTTTACCATTCTGAACAACTGTCAGTATGATGGCATCATTTTCTGAAGGATTGCTTCTTAGTGAGAAAGTAGGTTTGGATCCAAGTGTGCTGGTGCAGGTATAAAACGCGTTTTTTAAACGAACAATTTCTTGCTTCTAAAAACTAGTCGTAAATTTCAAGAATCATCGGGTTTTGCAGGTTATATCACAGGGTGCAATCAGTGCACCAATGTACTCCATGAAAGGGCCATCAATGGTTCAATCTTTATACCCCACAGCATTTCCATTGAAACATCAGCAGAAGGTACACAATCTTCGATCACTCTTTACTCGATTCCAGAAAACAGCCTCTGAAAGCAAGCAATTTTCTTGTACGTTTATAGGATCTGCGGCTTGCTCTTGGATTAGCTGAATCCGTCTCTCAGCCAACTCCGATTGCAGCAGCTGCCAACGAGCTGTACAAAGTAGCAAAATCGCACGGTCTAAGCGACGATGATTTCTCCGCAGTCATTGAAGCATTGAAAGGGAAACTAGATCAAAGATCATAAATTCTCCCATCACTGTTCTTGCTTCTTTTTAATTTCCTAGTAACACTCAACTTATTTGTTGTCCATTTTTTTGTACTTGAACACTCCTTCAAGCATGGAATAATGCATTATTTTGCAATTAAATAAATGAAATTAATGAAATTTCTATTTATTGTATGTATTTCAAATCAAGACAAAAATTTGCGTGAGACGTCTTATGTATCATTTTAACTCATATTTCAGATTTTTGGGTCGGACAACCTTTTTTTTTCTTTAGATTTTATGTTTATAAAAAAAGTGATAATGTTTTTTTAATGAAAGTGACTAATTTTTTATTTAAACGTCATTTTCTATTTAAACATTGCCACTTTTTATACGGGATCAAGGTCCGTGAGACGGTCTCACCCAGAACTAGTTCATCAATCAATCTTTATATTGCACTATCATTTGATTTAAGAAAATCATAATAATTTCAATAATCGATTGGACAGTCGTCTATTGAATCGATTCAATTTGTTGAACTTCTGTTAATTGTAAAATTATTTTGAACACTAGTTTTTTAATAAAACATCGACAAAATGAGTAACTTTTGAATGGATAGACAGATGGAGTATATAAATTATTTGCAAAATTATTTATGTTGCTATTTTTACTAAGAAACACTCAAAAAAAAAAATGATTTTGATAATTAATTTTTTATTTTCAAATAAAATATGGTGAGGAAAATAGAAAGCCAAAAGTAAGCTCTAGGGTTTAACAGCTTGTATAACGGATTCCTCCTCCCTGCTACAATTCACCAGTAATGGCTTCCTCAAAAACCCTAATTCGCTCTGGAGCTTCTCTAATGGCGCGATTCCTGAATCGGGCTGTTCATACAAACCCGAATCCTGTTGTGTCTCCAAAGCCGGAATTGATCGCCGCCCAGAAATTCCTTCCCTCTCTGTTCATTCCCCAGTTCCACAAAACAACGCCTCTACATGTTCCGCAGCATCAAGACGACTTCGAACCGCTCAGAAAGCTCAACTCCGAAGGCTTCCTTTACCCTTCTGGCCTCCCTTCGCTCCCCTTCTTTCTGCCCGACGGTATCTCTTTTTAAATTCTTCTAGATTTATTTTTTTATTTTGGGGATTTCAGATGACGTGAAATTCAAGCCGTGCATTCTTATCTAATTAGCATTTCTGTTGTAATTTCGGATTTTTTTCCTGAATTCATTGATTAATGATCAAGAACTTATCTATCTGTTATGAGGCTTTGCGTTCAGATTTGTAATGACGATTGTTGCAGGAATCAGTAAAAATCCTTAATCTAATTGTGTTAGTATAACACTTCGAATATGCTTTATCACATTGCTGGAGTTTTAAAACATATGCAATAGTTATCAAACATGGCTTCTGATGATGGATCAACTTTATCTTTCTCTAGGCAATGCTATCTATATAACAACGTAGTTTTTGGACTAGCATTATGACAGTATTTTAATCTTTCATCCTGGTTTAAATACTAATCTAGGATTTTGAAGGTCGAATGCTTTTCTTTTTCCCCCCTCTTAAGGATGTTTATCTGTAAAAATCATCTGATCTGTCCTGTTTCCATTAGCACTAGCATAATGAAGCTTTAGCGATGTGCACCGAGAATTTTACCCCCATTTTGATTAGCTAGACTTGATAGCAATGTAAATTGCTTGCATTTCTAGCCATCTTTAATTGTCCAAAACCTGTATAATACTCACATTAAGTTACTGGGTTGGATCCACTAATCTTTTCAACATAACTCACTTCCATTCGTTTATCAAATAATTTAGCTTTTGTACCTCAGTGATAATTCCTTTATTCTAGTTGCGTTAAATATACAGGACTGCAGCCTGTATAAGTTACGCCATGTAATGTATAGACATGCCTTTAGATGGATATGCTGTGATGGGGGCGTGGGGTGGTTGTTCCAGTTGGATGCTAGTTTTTTTGGTTAGAAAGAAATAGGATTTTTAGGATCGAGACGGTGTGGCAGAAGGTTAAGTTTAGGATTGTGTGATGGGTGTCAAGTCATAAAGAATTATCTGTATGTATATTGGTTAGGGATTGGAGTTGGCCCTGTAATTCCCATGTATTACTTTGAGGGATAGCTCATTTCTCTGTATAATTTTCATGTTCTTAATAATGAAATTTCTGGTTTCTTATAAAAAAGATGGATGGGTGCTTCTCCCTGAGTAACATGTACTGTTCCACTGAGCTCATATGGAGTATGGAGTCTTTTGTTTATCACTAATTTGGCATTGGGTTTTGTATACAACAAGATCTTGTAGTTGGATCCAAAATTTAAAACATTTTCGACTGTTTGGTCATAAACATGGAGCAGGGGGAAGTTGGATTGTTCTTTATATCCATCAGCGTGTAGTTTGCGATCTTATGCCAGGCTTACTTGTGTATTATCGATCTTGGTTACTAGGGCACAATACATGTCATAATTCACTTGGAGTTGGAACCAAGAAAGTTAAACTTGTCATGTGATATTTTCTTGTTGACTCCCTGCAGGGGACGAATCTGCGTCAAGTGAACCGATGATTTTGTTTCCAAAGAGGACCTACCAACCAAGCAACATCAGACGCAAAAGGATCCACGGATATTTTGCTAGGTAGGACCCCTCCCCTGCTTGTTCACACAATCCTTGCACAAGTGCACACATAATCAACCGACCCCTCTCTTTCTCGTACAGACACACATTCACAAGAATTTGCACAAGTAATATATTAGCATCGTTAAGTGCCATTATTCATTTTCTTGCATCAGATATTTTCCATTTTTTTCTACAACTGCATGCATTAGTCTTCTAAACCAACTTCCCAGATCTTACATGAGATATCTCTACGCTATACACGATTAATGTAGCTCTACGCTTGTTTACGCCTATTACTAGTCTGATGTGTTTCTCCATATGAACAGGAAAGCTACAAAAGGTGGCCGGAGAGTTATTGCTCGGAGAATTGCTAAGGGTCGGTTTAGGATCACAGCTTAATGAAGCTAGGTTTTGATTCCATTTTACAGAGGAATCTTTGTTTTAAATGTTTGTCGCTTTTAAGTTTTCACTAATATATATCTGATGGATTTTATTTTATTCTGCCTTAATATTGAGTATGAATTTAGATGTGCAATAATTATATTAGCTGTACTATTAGATTTTCAAGTGCAGAATCTATTCAAAGAATAGTCTTTTCTTTTGCTGCATTTTGACATGACATCTTTTTTTTCTTCTGTATTGCCTACGTCAAATCGGTGGAGTTATCTGGTTGAAAAACAATTATCTTTAACTTCAAATAAAAGAAAATGTGATTATCTTTGATATTTTTACATTCTCCCTTTTACTCTAGACATCGTTCATTTTGGGGGATAGTAATTATTTTTTTCAGAGGTTAATCGTACTATGACAACTTTACGTAAGACAGAGTTCGGTTTCTTTGGGGTGATTGTGGAAAAGTTGACAGATAAGTCACTCTTATTGCCTCCCTACAAAACCGTGCATGAGATTTTCTTCACCTTATACGGCTTCTCGTTCAATTCTTTCGAATTCATTGAATCCTTTTCTACGCTCGAAAATTCCCTCCCCGATTCCACTTTGTCCCGAATAGTAACTAGTATCAATTTAATCACGTTTTTATTGCAAATTTATCCCAATGTCATTTCTTCTGATCTTCCATTTCCAATTCTGACATCATGGGTCATTGAATTTGACATGTTTTCTTACACTAAATAAATGCACACCAAATTGATTCAAGAAAAATAAAATTGTGTGCAACTCGTGTACATGATATGTTGCACGTGAAATTTTTCATACTATTATAAATTAAATATTATCTAAATTTGTGACATGAATTGATAACCTAGGTAGCTCATGGTCAATTCATCTGCAAAACTGAAGTGACAGACTGAAAAGATTGAACAGACATGACAATAATAATATTCTTACATCATTTATCAACATTCATTAATCAAATCAAACTACAAAACTAGAAACTTTGAGGTTCTTTTCTCAACATAGATACTAAATTGCACAAATTAATTAAAACAACAACTTATTTAATTAAGATGAGGGCCCTGGCCAAATGGAAACAAATGTGGGATCATCAAGAAATGTGCTATTGCTGCTGCTGCATGGCATCGGCAACAGGGCGACGGTGGTGGTGGTGGTGGCGATGGGGTCGGAACTCGACTCGAGGGCGGCGATGAAAGATTCGAGGTAACTCATTGGACTTGGAGGAGATGGGAAATTTGAGAAATTGGCATCAAGTGTTTGATTTGTGGGGGTAACAATTTCGGTTGGATTATTAATCATGGATGAATCTTGTTTGGTTTCAAGAATTGGGTTAATTAGAGGTGGATTGTTGGGATCATTGTGACCAAACATGAATTGGTGATGAAAATTATTATTATTATTATGATTAAAACCAAGAATTGGGAGTGGAGGCATTGAATTAAAATTAATCAATTCTGCAAATCTTGATTCAATTGGATCGAATTTAGGGGGTGGGAATTGATCTATTTGAGGGTTAATTTGGACTGGATTTATAAAATATTGGGTTTCCGAGGGGCTATTTGAAATAGCAAAATTTTGAGAGAAAGTCAACGGTTGGCTTTGACGATTAGACATCATTTTTTTCTTGAGGCTTGAATTCCAGAAATTCTTGACTCCGTTGTCAGTTCTTCCTGGCAAATGCTTCGCAATTTGCGCCCACCTAAGAGAAAATCAGAGAAAACATGCAATAAGTCGACAGTACTGTACTCTCTTCGTTTCATACTGTTTATTGCTTTTGAACTTAAATTTTACTTCAAAATGTTTGTCATTTCATGATAATAGCGAGAAATAAACACTACAAGAAAACTGGACTTTTAATAACAGTAATGAGACATTCTGTTACTAAAAGTCAGTTTTCTCGTATTTAGGTTAAATTATGTATTACTTGTTTCCTAGTACATCATGGAGATGGATGATGATTGCAGCTTCATCGTTTGAAAAGCTCCCTCTTTTCAAATCGGGTCGGAGATAGTTTATCCATCGCAATCTACAACTCTTTCCGCATCTTTGTAGCCCTAAAAACGACGAATAATGAAATTTTTCGTGTTATGATATCGTATAATGTTATAAAAAACTATGTACCTGCGAGCCGCGGAACGGAGCTCCAGCAGCCGTGGCCGTAGGTAGAGATGTAATTCATGAGCTTCTCATCTTCTTCAGGTGACCATAAACCCCTCTTCACTTTTTGCCTGTTGCAACAACTGTGGTGTCCCATTTTGTAATTTTGAATGATTTTGAGGTTTTTAAAATGTGAGGAGGATATCAATGGAGGAAGTACATAGAGATTGTGTAATTTAATGGAGAGACAAGTACATGATGTAAGAGAGGGGCCTCTCTTCAAAAGCTGCTGCAATGCCCCAAAAGATGAGGGATGGCTTCTTTTATAGTATCACCATGCAAACTATAAAGGGTGGGTCTCACTCTTGTATTGAGACGTGCGTGCTTTAATGTGTTGTACTGTATAATACGGTAAAGTGTTGTGTCACGTTGAAGTGGTACAGGACAGTGTATTACATTCTTGCTTAAGATTATGCACGTATAAATTGACTTTTGTTTCATTTTGTGTTGTGTTGTGTAAGTCGAAATGTCCTATATGGTAGTATGGACACTGTTCAGTTGTGTTTTTATGTGTTTTTACTGTATAACACATTAAAACATGTGACACAACACATTGAAAATTTGAAACACTACAGGATGGTGTCTTATAGGGTAGTACAGACTATACTCCCTCCGTCCCGTATTAATTTTCATAGGTAGGTGGACACGTAAATTAAGAAAGTGTAATAATGAGTGGATTTTTTAGGGGTAATTTTGTAAAACTTTATGTATAAAGTAAAGAATGAGTTGACTTTTGTGTATGTGTGGAGAAAAAGTAATGACATTTGTGTAAAATTGAGGATATTTTAAGGGTGGAGTTTATAAAGAGTTTTCCATTTTAAGGGTGTGAAAGTTATCGTGGGATGTCCCGAAAAGGAAAGTGTGAAAGTTATTGTGGAACGAAGGGAGTATATGCTACCGCCTTAACATCAAGAAGCTACACTAATTACAGTCTTGCCTCTATGACTATGCATGTATAAATTGACTTTTGTTTCATCTCGTGTTGCGTTGTGTAAGTCCAGATGTCTTATAGGATAATATAGACATTGTTCTGTTGTTTTTTTATGTATATTATTGTACAATACATTAAAGCATGTGGTACAAACACAACACATGGCAAGATATACTACTCCAAAAACAAATAAATATTGGGTTAGTATATATTATCATCTTAACATCAAGAAGCTACATTATAAATTACACTCTCACCTTTAAAATTATACACGTAAGTACAAATTGACTTTTGCTTCATCTCGTGTTGCGTTGTACAAGTTGAGTATTACGATGTATACTATATTACATTATACAGTATAGACCAGTTGCATGTATTTTACTGTACAACACATTACAGCATATGACACAACACAACACATCGCGCTACATGACAATGTCTTGCAGGTAGTTTACACTTATCTCTAAAATTATGCACATACGTATAAATCGACTTTTGCTTCATCTCGTGTTACGTTGTGCAAGTCGAGTATTACGACGTACTGATCAAGTATACATACATGATGAACAAATACAATCAATCTATCATTGTCTTTAACATAGAATCAAGAACATGGATTTATTATTACATTCTTGTTAGTTTCTAAGTGTTATGTATAATAGACTGCCAGTGATGCTAATTTTAAATTTGGTGACAAGCTATATTGAGTATATGCAGGCGCTTAAGATATGTTGTACCTTATATGAACCCTAAAGAATAATAATTATTACTGTACATTTTTAATAGTGACATTGTACAACAACCTTAATCATTAAATACTGCATTTATTCAGATTCTTCTGAATGTCAAACACTGCTGACTCTTTGTAGTAGTAAATGTCAACAACACTGTTTTACCTTTTCTTTTTTTCACAGTTTAAAAATCCTTCTTACTCCCTTAGTCTGGATTTCTACGGTTTGATCGACACCATTTTTAAAAATATATAAAATAAATTAGAAGTATTATATTTTAGATGATTTAATAAGGTATAAAATGAATTTAGTATTAATTTATTTTTATATTGAGAATATGTAAGTTAATCACGGATTTGAAAGAAGTATTTAACCGATTGCCATTTCTTTGCTTTTAAAAAAAAAATTAATTGTTAATGGGCCAAACAAATTCATTACTACTTTTTTTTTTTTCATAAATAGTGATAATTGTATTATTTAAAATAATAAAAATATAAATTGTACATTTTGTAAGTATACAATAAAAATACATAAATTTATTTTTTTAAATAATAAATAAATTTAACTTATATGAAAATAAAAAAAATTAAATATATAAAATATACTTATATAAGTTTATACATATATTTACTAAGATACTTAATTTATACTATAGTAGTAATAATTTATTTTACAAAATAACTTATAATTAGGGCATGCATATAAATGCAGTAAATATAAATTATTTTTACAACTTATTTGTCATGTATGTCATTACTTTTTCTTACACAATATTTCTACTTTACACCCTCCATTTTTTAATAAGTGAAGTTTTCGTGAAATTTAGTGAAATTAAGAATGGTATATATTGACAAGTATACCCTTTATTAATAAATGAAGTCTCTAATCACATTAATCTCCTAAGTTAAAGGGGAGAATAATTGGAACAAACCATGCAAAAAAATGTTAAAACATCATTTATTTGTGTAAAAAAAAAGGCTAAAATTTCACTTATTAAAAAATAGAGGGAGTATCATTTTAATAAAATTAAAATAACTTTGATACCCTTACTTTTATTAATTTTTAATTTTCGTTGTCGTGAATAGAGGGATTACGTATTTTTCTCTTATAGATTTATATGTATACTTCATTTTATTTCATTACTCCCCCAACAATTTGCAAGTTGGATCAATTATTCCCTTTTTTCAAACTTATGTAAAATTAATTTAAAAAAATGTAGTTACTCTTGGTGACATTTTAATTAGTTGGATAATTGTTGAAGATAATTAACACGACACAAGTATCACATGCATCGAAATTAGTTTGATCTTAGGCATTAAATTCAAACAAGGACACATCGCGATGCATTGATAATGATGTTAGAGAAACCCTAATGATGTTTATTTTTTTCTCAAACAAAAAAACATCATTAGAGAAACTCTAATGATGTTTAATTATTATTATAGTGACATGTTTTTTAAAACTATATGTGCTTATATACATAGATAAAAGTCTAATTAAATTTCATGTTTAACGATGAATGTTAATGGTCCCCTCAATTCTATATTTTCTTTCTTCCGATTTCAACCTATAATAATCAATTATGAAAAGCTCACATAAGACATAATTTTCATATATGTCATTTTCTTTTTCTCCAAATTCATAAAATGATAAAGATGGTTGTTCGGATTCTAAATATTCAGAATGTTGTATAATGACTATTTAACTTTTAGAGGATGTTTATTTTGTAATTTTAAGGATTTTAAAATTCGAATTTATCTACCTTTTGAACAATTAGTATCACCCTGAAAAATGAAAAAATGCAAGAGATCACAATTATATTAAACTTATATAATCCATGACGAAATTTTTGAGAAGAAAAAGAAGAATTCAAAAATGTTCATGTGTAACAATAAAATTTTAATGTTTCTTGAAGATATTACATTTCAACACGTAATTATTTAGATAATGAAATACAAGGTGACACAAAAATATGGATATATAATAGATATTTCATATCATCCACGAATTAAATTTACTCACTTGTGATCATAATTTTTTTTTAAAATTCTTAAACTATTTTTATGATAGTATTATTTTAAATTTTTATGAAGGAAACAGTTGAAGAAAGTCGTCACCATACCCAAGCAATAAATGCTAGAGATCTCACTGCACAGAAATGGACACTAAAATTCAAGAGACCATTTTCAGTTGGCATCCAGTTTCCTATTTTATTTAAATTGTTATTTTTATTTAAAACATGGAGTATTTAATTTATAATGTACGTGTATTAAATAATGTATATATATAATTAATTTAATAGAAAGTAAAATATAGGATGAATTTGACTCAAGCTCAAGCCCAAGCCCGGAGAAATTAAAGATGATTTCAAGCTTATTAATGGATGTGTTTGGTGTAATTAAGAAAAAAATCTCACTTTTTCAAAATTAAAAAGTGATATTTTTTTCCAAAACAGTATAAATATGAAAAAAATATATAAATATAATTTATTTTACCTTGATATCACATTCCATTGTTTACTCAAAATAATACATGGACTTCGAGTTGACTTTTTCCCATATTAAATTCCATTTTCTTAGCTGCAAAAAAATGCTGATAATTTTAGCAAGGTGAGTATGTACATTTTTTTCACCGTGTAATTAAATGCATTTTTAAACGGTATTAGATGTTATCACTAAACAGTTGCAATTATTTTTGCTGAATATAACCTTTATTGTTTAGTGAAAATATTCAACTTTATTTAAAAATGCACGTAAGTTGCACGGTTACTGAATTCCTATGAAATTAGTTCATATAGAGCGCAAAACGTTGACTTTAAACGGAATCTCCGTAAATGGACGGTGGGATTGATCCACCGAATTAATCGAACTTTGGATCGAATGCGAAAGTTCAAAAAAAAAATTAGTTTGTATTGTGTACATCATTGCATCATCTGATTGAGAACTGATTTTGTTGCAAAAAACACTCCCACCCCACCATACCCATCCAATGTATTAAAAAATGACAGGTTCCAAACTCATTGGTGAAATCTTCATGAAGTAATACTTCTTCTGGTTTTTTGATCAAACGGAAAAAAAAAATTATATATATATATTGGTTAATTCAAGCGAAACGTATTTTATACCGTCCTATTTTACTGTGTGCACTGAGTTTATTGCAAAAGTAACATGGTATAGTAATAAAGTAATGTCAATTGAGACGTTTATTTTTAGCAAATGATAGAATTTAAAATGGGACGGATATTTTTAAATATATATATATATATATATGATTCTTGATAGCACATGCAATAATTAATGAGAGGAGGCTCCATTGCTTAATTTGATGAGCCATAATGGAACAGAGTCTGAGTTTCGGTTTTGTTTTCTCCCACAATATGGACTGTCCAAACATGGTACAAATGAAACACTATTATTATTATTATTTTAATTTCATATGCATTTTGCAGATAAATTATAAGCCTTTTTTTGTTTCTAAAATTAAACTAGGCATGAAAAAATGGATTTGTGAAAATAATCTATTTTTCTAATTTATTTGATATTTTTTTGTTTATCTATATAATTTCATTTTATACTCCAAATTCATGAATCATATAGATATTCTACAGTTGACATTATTCAGAAGTTTTTAAAGTATGTACCATATACCTCGAAAAGTATTTTTGCAATCCATATTTTAAAGAAAAAAACTTGTTTTTAAAGTCTCAATCTAAAAGTTTTAATTTATTTTGTATGTTGTGAAATGAAGGAGACAATAGTTTCGATTATTATTACTTGTTGGCTCTCTTTAAGACTACAATTTGGGTTTTTTTTCACAAAAAAAAAAAACTCATTGAGCAGTCTAATTTAATTGATTTTCAGGGTTGGGAGTGATTTGTTTTGGCAAATTTTTGTATGCAGTTGGGTGCAAACAATGACTCGTTCGTATGAATTTCTGACCCATCATATTAGAATCAAGTCGAAATTGTGACTCGTTTATTTTTTTTATCCTTGAGTGCCTTCTTTTCAAGACAAACCCATTGAGAGAAAGTAAGTAAAACATACTCTAAGCCTACATACAACTTAACTTCCATTAATAATCCTAAGAAAAAATGGTCAATAATTGTGTAACAAGGGATTCTGTTTCTTGCTTTCATATTCTGCAAAAATCCCATGTGCTGCTAATGGATGGTTTCATGCAGTATGACTCCCCAACTGCTCAATATTCTGCTAAATTTTCAAATTGACACCCAAACTATAGCCTTTCACGTGTTCTGTTTTGTAAAATTGATCTTGCATGCATGGTGAAACCAAATCACAAGATCATTTTATCATGCTGTTGTTATTTCATCACAATGTGATTGTGATGGCAGTGGTCCGTTACGAATTAAGGAAACAATCATGTGGAGATATATCGTCAAACTCACTCGAAAATGTATTGTATATTACACAAACTATGTAGTTCAAGATGTAAGTATCCGTTAGCATACTTTGTATGAACTTAAAACAACTAAGACACAACCAAGAACGAACAAACGAACGAATAAGGACTAGGACGAGGACTAGGACAAGGACAACAAGTTGTTGAACTCATCTGTATTCACTTGTAATATTCTCGAGTAGGTGGGTAAAGATCCTTGCACAGATCAACGGAGTATAGATCCGTATCAGCACTTCTTCGAGCGTTGCCTTTGGACAGAGGACTTGGTTTCCTACGGTGTGGTAAATCCTCGACTGAATGCCTCTGCAGTGATTGATTAGGATTTGACAAAAATGTACAAGGCTTCTGTTTTGCTTTGATTGACCTTGTAAGATTCATGTAGTTAGGCTTCGATCCTTTCTCCTCAGTCGTCTCTGAGGTCATTGTGGACGAGTTGGAGTTTGAAGTTGTGCTCTCGTTGTACACAGATTCGGATGATGAACGCATCATCTGACAACTCATTGGGACTTTTGGAGATATGCGTTTTGAGATGTTGTTGCGCGTGATTCTCACTGAGCTGCTGTCGTGATCACACGATGCACTTGAATACGAACCTGCATTGTAATTGTAGCCTTCGTATTTTGTAGAACTTGGAGGAGGAGGAGTCGTTTCAGCTGAGTCAGGCTGGAACTCTTCCATCAGCCTCGTTTCCCATGGCTTCGTTGCCATCCAACGTTCCAGCCAGTCGTGTCCTGTCCCAGCCTTCTCCGTCGTCCTAGATGGCGTAGCAGGCATCTTGTAAGATTTGGAGGCTCTCCTCAATTGCTGAAACACATAATCAATTGGTTAAAAATTAAAATTTGTGAATATTACTATGTATATGTTTATGTAAAATTACCTGTTGTGCAAGAGCATAAGCAATGGCTCTTTCCCTCTTCATAGCTCCTTCTTGTTTCATTTGCAACTTGGACACGACTTCATCAACCGTCCCACGGCTATCGCACCAGCCACTCTGTTGTTACAGTAAAACAAACACATGGTTGATTCAACAGTACATGTCAAGAGCTGATAGAAAAAAGGTGTGACTGAGCAAACCTCGACGAGCTTCACAGGATCTAGCTCGCTTTGATTGTCCGAATGGTCTCCAGCAGATGACTGATTGCACTGCTGAGCTCTAACACGAGCTTGAACACGAACAAGAGCTTGCATACACCTTAATGTTACAGCAGCTTGCTTTCTAACGAGTCGCCCCCTAACTAATGCTTGTAGTCTGACCAGCGCTTTCAACGCCCTCAAAGCTCGTCTCGCCTTCACACAAATATATACAATTATAAAAGCAGAATCGAACATCTTTCAACTCAAACAATGCTAGACATTAGTACTGTATAGACACAGCTATCGACTCAAACGACACAACAAATACTGCAGCAAAATCGACTAGATTTGTGGAACACACAGTAATGTGAATCAACTACTATAAACAGGTTTCAATTCCATCAATGAAAATTGCAAAATTGGCTAGATTTATCAATGAACAAGTTAAAAAATACTGCAAAATCAACTAGATTACTATTGAACCTGATGTGAATTAACGATTATCAACACCTTTCGACTCGATCAATGCAACTAAATACTGCAAAATAGACGAAACATGGTGCGAATGAACTACTATAAACAGACTTTCAACTCCATCAATGCAAAATCAACTCAACAAGATACATCATACATTTACACAACTTTACAATTAAACCTATTGTGAATTAACTACTATCAACACCTTTCGACTCGATTAATGCAACTAAATACTGCAAAATAGACGAAACATGGTGCGAATGAACTACTATAAACAGACTTTCAACTCCATCAATGCAAAATCAACTCAACAAGATACATCATACATTTACACAACTTTACAATTAAACCTATTGTGAATTAACTACTATCAACACCTTTCGACTCGATTAATGCAACTAAATACTGCAAAATCAACGAAACATGGTGCAAATGAACAACTATAAACAGATTTCCAACTCCATCAATGCAAAATCAGCTCCACAAGATACATCATACATTTACACAACTTTACAATTAAACCTATTGTGAATTAACTACTATCAACACCTTTGACTCGATCAATGCAACTAAATACTGCAAAATCGACGAAACATGGTGCTAATGAACTACTATAAACAGATTTCCAACTCCATCAATGCAAAATCAACTCCACAAGATACATGTACACAACTTAACAATTAATTTCTATACAAGAATTCAACAAATATAGTATGAAGCAGAATTCATTTTACCAGAAAAGCTCGAAAAACAGTCTGAATACGAACGGCGGCCCATTCGCGACGAATCACCATGAAGTCCTTGGGTGAAGCTTTGGCCAAAGCAGCAACAGCAGCCGCCATTTCACTGTCAAAAGCATACGAAGAAGCCTCCGATCCTTCCGTCTCGCTGCCGCCTTTTCCGCCCTTCACCACTATTCCACCAGATGCACTCCTCCATAGCCTCCATTTCCTGCTCTTACCACCCCCTTTTTCCTACACCACAAATCAAAACAGAACAAATCAATTTTCAAAATTCAATTCATCAGAATTGTTGACTCAATTACTTAAGAACCCAGAATTTAGAATCCCATTTAGGGTTCTCAGATAATTAACAGGAATTCAAACACCATGAACGAAAAAAAAAAAAAGCTGCAATTTTTTTTTTTATTAGCTTACGGATTCATTAACGGAGGGCTTTTTGAGGCCGATAAGTGATTTAATCCACTTCCCAGAAGCACCCATTTCTTTGAATGAAACAAAATCGGCAAAATTGACAAGAAACAACAACAAAAACAAAAATGCTAATTTCTCTAGGTTTTTGATCTCTGAAAAACAAGAAACTCTGCACGAAGACAAAATGGAAGAATGAAGAGAAAGGGATTGTAATTCTCGAAATTCGAACGTTTTAATTTAATAGAGTGGAGCGGAGCAATTTGAAATTTGAAAGTTTGAATAAAGGAAAGTTGAAGAAAAGGAAGGTGCAACGGATAGTAAGCTGTTCGAGGGCTTTATGGTTTGAATCGGAAATACGACGTCGTACCCCGGTTATCAATTTTGATTTTTAAAAAAAAGTAAAAGTTGCTTTAATGCTTTTTTCCTTTTATTTTTTCCCTCTAAATTCTAGATTCAATATTTAATTTCTAGATTCCACCAGTGGAGAAAATAAAAGGCGTGACTCCTATTAATTTTCACAAGTTTAAAAAAATAGCTTATGATTCAAATTTGAACAAATAACAAAATAATAAGGGAAAATACTTTTTTTCGACTGAAATTAGTCTTTTATTTTTACAAAACTTAATATTTTAGTCTTTTACACGCAAGCATAAATTATTGTTGATCTAAATTAAAGTGTGGACACTCAGTAACGAACATAGTCCCTATCTAAGTTTTTCGCAATATCAAAATCATTATCATCGTCTAATATATCATCATCTACATATCAAATATACTTCCTCCGTCTATTTTTTTTAATTTTCATTTGAGTTGGACACGTGTTTTAAGAAAAAAATATTGTTTATATAAAAAGTAAAAGTTTGAGTGAAAATAAAGTAGTGTGTGAAGAGTATTTTCGTAAAGAGAGATATAAAATGAATAAACAAAAAAAATGAAAGTGAAAATTATAAAAATAGACAAATTGAATATTAAACACTAAATTTTTGTAAACATAGATTACTAATTTCATAGTCGAAAAAATTAGACTATGAAAATTAAAATTGGTATAGCTTAAGAGAAAATAAATGTATTTTTTCAAATATTAATTACTCCCTCTGTCCCACAATTGTTTGCATTATTTCCTTATTCGTCCGTCCCACAATTGTTTGCACTACCCAAAAAGGAAACTTTTTCATAAACCCCATCCTCATAATATTCACATATTTACACAAAATGCCATTACTTTTACCCTCAATCCAATCATTCACTTTACTTTATTCATAAAAGTTTACAAAATTACCCCTCAACTCTCCATTCATTACACTTTTTTCTTAGTTTGCGTGCCCCATTTTTGGTGCAAACAATCCTGGGACAGAGGGAGTAAGTTTGATTTGATTTTATATTTATTAAAACGAAATATGGGTGTGCATTAACTAGTGAGAATGGTATAGTGGGCCTACTGCTCACCTAAGATTCATATAAAAAGCTTTTGGGCGCGGCTAAAGGCACCCGGCTTTCCTATGAGTACACCCACTCGATGAGTACACACAAAATGGATGAGGACACCCACCTGAAAATCTCAAAATTACCCTTTCTTAATTAAAACCCTAAAATCATTCAAATTCTCAAATTCTCGTACACCCACCCCCCTTTCTCTCCCGTCTCATCTTCCTCCGTCGCCGCCGCCCACGTCGCACCTCCCCCAAAGTGTCGCCGCCCACGTCGCACCTCCCCCATAGTGCCGTCCACGTCGCAGATCGTGTCGGCCGCCGAGCTGCACAATAGCGACGCCGACTGCACCCCCCCTCTCCACTCTCCTCTCCGGCGGTTCACGACGCTGACTGCAACCCCCCCCCCCCTCTCCACTCTTCTCGTCGGCGGTTCGCGACGCCGACTACACCCCTTCCCCTCTCCACTCTTCTCGTCGGCGGTTCGCGATGCCCTTCGCGACGCCGACTCACCCCAATGCCCTTTGCGGCCGCACCCCTCCCCCTCTTCTCGCCGGCATCGTCATACAAAAGGTATGTTGGTTTGAGATTTTTTTTGTTACAGATCCAAAAAAAAAAAATTAGGGTTTTGAACATTTTAGGAAAATTAGGGTTTTTAGTAGTTCGGGAATTATTTTCGAACATATTGAGTTTGTTTTGAATTTTTTTTTGAACATATTGTGTTTGTTTTGGAAAAAATTTCGAACAACTTGATTTTGTTTTGGAAAAATTTTCGAACAAGATGTTCGATTTTATTTTTCGGACAAATTTAAGTTGTTTTGAAAAAATTTTCGAACAAATTGAGTTTGTTTTGGTAAAATTTTCGGACATTTCAACTTTGGTTTGGTAAAATTTTCGAACATATTACTCCCTCCGTCCGCCTATAAGCTTCCCATACCCCTTTTGGTAAGTACTTTTTCTTACACTTCACTTTATATTTTACTTTTTCTCTATATCTCTCTCCTTCTTCCAATCACATCACTTGTACTATATCTATTATTTAATCACTTTTCTTAATCTATGTGCCAAAAAGTAGCGGGAAGCTTATAGGCGGACGGAGGGAGTACGATTTTATTTTTGTTGTTGAAATTTTGAATTTTTTGGATTTTTTATGTTTTGGTGGTGATGGTGTGAAATTTTTTGGATCGGAATGATTCGAGTGTGAAATGATGAATCGGGTGTGAAATGGAATAGATGGGTGTACTCATCCGGCGTTTGTTTTTTAAAAAGTAAAGGAGGGTAAATACGTCATTTCGCAACTCCATGGGACCAAAAAAAATTCCTGTGGGTGTACTCATAGGAAATCCGGGTGCCTTTAGCCGCGCCCAAAGCTTTTTTTCTGAGCCCATATCTATTTTACAAACCCAATGGGCTTTACTAATAAATTCAGACGCAGTACTCTACAGTGCGTTTTTTCCAAACTGGTCAAGTGTTAATTAAAATCGCAAAACGGAAAACACGCTTCCGTGTTCTGAAGAGAAAAGAGGAGCCACATAATTCGTAATCAGCAGATTTCATAATCAGAAATTCCGATGGCAGAGCAGAAAGGAATCGAGAAACCAGTTTCAGGTAAGAATTTATTTACATTTCATAGTCAGTAATTATCATTCATGATTACGAGTATTATTCATATTTTTGTGGATTTGAATTCGTTCAATACCTGATGTTTTTTTTCTTAAAACTTATGGATTTGTATATAAAGAAGACCCCAATCGATGATTCAATCTATTATGGATATGCGATATTGCGAGAATTGGAAATTAGGAATAGTAGCAGTGGTGCTGTTGCATGTGAATTTGTCAAATTTATAGATATACTATTGCAAGAATTTTATTTTGAATCGGATTCTGGCATATTTAGAACTGGAGGTTTGGAATTATAAATTATAGTAGTGATTTTAGTTGTCAAATTTATAGATATACAAGTAAACTTGTACCAAGAAGTATAATTGAGGCATTAAATGTGACTGTGTAGTTTTTTCAATGGACTGTGGACTATGCTTTTGAAAGGGATTTAGGTAATGGTGTTTATAGTCATTTGCGGTTATGGCGTTTAAAATGGGATTAAGAAATCTTTGTATGTATCTTTCTGTATTAATTGCTGTGTTTTTATCAGCCTTCTTTGCTTGTTATGGATTATATTTGGAAAAGGCCAAAAAGGATAGGGAGAGGGAGAGAGTTCACACTCTAGATGATTATTGTTCACATTCTATGCATTTCTTGAATTCTTGCTATATACGAAGGCATAAGATCACCAAATGTTAGCTATGGTGTAAGATTGTTTTAGTCATTTGTGGTTATGAAACGCTCGTTTGAAGGGGACTTAGAAATTATTGTTCACATTCTATGCATTTCTTGAATTCTTGCTATATATACAAAGGCATAGATCACCAAATGTAAGCTATGGTGTAAGGTTGTTTTAGTCATTTGTGGTTATGAAACACTCATTTGAATGGGACTTGGAAATTATTGTTCACATTCTATGCATTTCTTGAATTCTTGCTATATATACAAAGGCATAGATCACCAAATGTAAGCTATGGTGTAAGGTTGTTTTAGTCATTTGTGGTTATGAAACGCTCATTTGAATGGGACTTGGAAATTATTGTTCACAATACATTCTATGCCTTTCTTGAAATCTTGCTATATGGCATACGTGTTTTTAAGTAATTTGTGGTTATGAAACGAGCATTTGAGTGCCCGTGTGTTACGCAGAATGTCAAAAAGAATTTAATATTCATAAGATTCGTAGAAATAGTATGTTTAAATAATTTTAAAAGTAAAAATTCACATATAAGCACAATAAACTCCCTATCAGTATGTAGGGGTGATTCTATGCCTTTCTTGAATTCTTTCTATGTGGCATAATTCTTTTTAGTCATTTGTCACGATCATTTGAAGGGGTGCTTGGAAATAATTGTTCACATTTTGTTCGTTTCTTGAATTCTTGCTATAAACAAAGGTATAAAATCACCAAACGTGTTCGATGGAGCGAAGGACAGTGGAAAATTGCCTCATGACAAAGAAACTCACGGAACAAGTGATGATATCGATGCGAACACTCCAATAGATCAAGTCAAAGGACCGGGTGTTTTTGAGCGTGCGAAGGAAGAGGTTGAAGCTCTGGTTGACGCCGTCATCCACCCGAAGAAATAGGTTTTCTTTGCTTCACCATTCTATCACCTTGCATCTTTATAAATTACTAGCTGTTATTTTTAATTGATTCAATGTATAATGATTTTAGCTAAGTTGAATTTTATTTGATGAGACCCTGTTTTGTAATAACTAACTTGCTTCAAGAATTGTTGTTTCTAAATATACTCCATGTTTGTAAATGCAATAACTTTTTCAATGTGTCCAAATTCAAACAAGGCCATATTCGGTTAAACTTTGGATACTCAAACAAGTAACACAGAGCTCTTGATAAGTGTGAGAGAAAATAAAAATTAAAGTGTTGTATATTCAGAGTGAGTCAGTGTACTATATATAAATGCATATTCCATGCAGTGAGTTATCAAATCGAGTCACAGAGAAATCAGTGAAAGACATTTCATTTCAGAGTTCTCTACCAATTGCCTGATGTACTATATCATCATCCTACTTTAATCCATATGTTTTCCCCTTTTTTTTTGTTTGTTTGTTGAATGTTAGCAAGAACATTATTGATTTCCAAATTAGATGTGTTTTTTAAGTATAGTATTCACTACTTATTTGCACTATTATGGAGATTTAGAACATTTGAAGAAGAGATTATTGTATATGCTATAGAATAGTTATTTCTATGTTATGACGAATGAAAACTAGGGGTGTAAACGAGCAAGAGTCTAACCAAGTAATGCTGAGCTCGAACTCGACTCGATTGCTATACTCGAGACTCTATAATTCGGTTGACCCTATATTTTTAACTTTTAGTTGACACCCAACACTACAAACAAAATAGACACAAGTATTTTGATTTTTGATTAAATGCATCACTTACACACACTGTAAAGTGTAGACTATAGTGATCAAATCATCAGGTAATAATCTTTTGCTTAAGCCACCATAGAATCTCAACGAGAGTGAGAGTCCCAATGCAAGGTAACTGTTACTTTACCATGTTGACTAATTAAAATACTTATTACACCACTTTTTTTCTAGTACTGAGTGAATGAATGAATGTCTCAGTCGTTGACAGAAGAAAAAAGGTATTCTTTAAAAATTGTCTGCAAAAAAGGGCTCTGCAAAACTCAGACATTTTTTGGTTGTATTAATTGCCATTGCCATTTAAGATAAAAGCTGTATTAATTCAGTTACTTTTTTTATTTATTCTACTCAGAATTTACAGAAAAAATCTTGTTTGTGAAGCAAAGTCTATGTTTCCCTAGTCTCTCAGAGATTTTTTCGAAGGGTGTGCAGTTTTGGCAAAGAAATTGGCCCCCCTTCTTATATCTGTAATCTTGCATGCCTTCTTGCATCTCAAATCTTCTCTTCTCTCTCTTTGATCATATCTTTATATAGTTTCTTGATGATGAGGGCAATGTCGTCTTTCTTGCTTGTCTTGTTTCTGCAATTTCTTTGTTTGGTTGGAGTATCAAGCAGACATTTGGATCTTCAAGGTGCTTTTGCTCTTTATAATCAAGGTTTGTTTTTTTGCACATATATATATGTATAATAATACCCTTTCTACCCTTTTTTTTACCTATGATTCAAATTACATTTAATTAATCTAATAAACTAATATATGTCACATTTTTTTCAGGCACAACCCATAATCACAAGTCATTGCAAGTAACCCATGCATTGTACGAGGTATATAGCCTTCCTACACTACATATTCAATATACGAAAAAATTATAGTTTTACCGTAATATCCTCGTTAATCAAGTAGTAGTATTTAATCAAATCAAGGATATTTTCGACTTTTTTATTAGGGTGAGTGGTGCACCCTTCAATATATATGTAGTATTTGGCAAAACTTGTGTGAGACCGTCTCACGGATTTTTTTTCTGTGGAACGGATCCTTTTAATCCATATTTCAAAACTTTTGGTAGGATAACCCATATTTTTTTTTTCCAGATTTTAATTTATAAAAAAAATGATAATATTTTTAATAAAAGTGACTATCACTTTTTACTCAGACATTATCACTTTTTATAAATAAGAGTCTTCTCACGGATCTCATTTCGTGAGACGGTCTCATCCAAGACTAGCCCTATGTACTTTAATCCCATTTTGTACCATAGACATTTTTGTTATTCCACTATTTACATTATTGACACTTGTAAATGATAAAACAATCGACGTCCAATAATAGTCCTACGACGCGTGTTAAAGATTAAGTTATTATTCGTCTCGTTTATCTTATATTTTCCTTGCGATTTAAGGGGCGGGAGACGAGATTAATGGAAGTCGGAAGGGCAAATAAGGAAATAAACAAGGTCGGGTCGAAGCCGCCAAGCTGTGAGCGTAAGTGTTATGGGTGCATGCCATGTGAAGCGATTCAGGTGCCCACAATGACGGGCCGGGTTGGAGTCCAGTACACTAATTATGAGCCCGAAGGCTGGAAATGCAAGTGCGGCCCCACATTTTACAGCCCGTAGTTCCATTTTCAATTATAAAAATTAATGTAACGATATAAATTAATAGTTTTGAGGGAAATTCTAGAACTAGAATTTTTAATATTATTATTAATGTTTGATACGAGATTATGTCCTCGGTTTTAAATGTTGTCTCTTGAGTTGAGTGGACGTATTCAATTGACTTCAATTAACTAATACTTCCACGGCTCACTTTATTTTATACTCATTTTCTTTTTAAAAATAATCACTTTTTTTTATTTCATACTTTTTTTTATCCGCTTATAAATTTTTTGTTACTTTTTAAAATGATTAAATACTAATAAATATAGTACTCCCTTTGTTCCATTATAAGTTTCCTTTTTCTTTCGTTATTTTGATTAAGAAATATGATAAAATAATAGATATAGTACGAGTGATGTGATGATGAGAGAGAAAATAATAGATTAATATGAGATGAGGGGGGTGTTTGTAAACTCTGCTTTTAGAATCACTTTTTTTTCAAAAGCTGTGAAAGAGAGTTTTAAAAATATGTGATTCTATGAGCAGTTAGTTGTTTTTCAAAACACACCAGATAAAGTATAAGTGATGTGATTGGGAGAGAGAAAATAATTTGAGGAAAGTGAAAAACTTATGGGACGGAGGAAGTTTATAGGCGGACGAATTAAAATGACAAAATGAGTAGTTTATAAGAGGACGGGATGGAGTAACAATCTCCATGACACTCTTACTTTTTTTAATTTTTAAAAATAAAAAACTTGTGCTTGCAACTATAAACAAACTTTTGGTGCTCGAAGAAGGATGTAATTTGAGAATAAATGTGTAGTTAATTAGCTGAATTAATTATTGGGTACTGGACGAAATTACGATACAGCTTCTTAGTTGTTACTAAAATATTCAAGGTCAAGCAAGCATAATTTTGGCCCCAACAATATTATTATTATTATTGTGTAATTGGTCTATTTTGAGTAAGTATGGCGTTACACTCACTATTAAAATATTTTTTAATAATATATAATACATTTGTTATTTAAAAAGAAATAGAAACTTCCATACAATTCACTATTAAAGTCGTTGATATTATGTAAAACAAATAATTATCCATCTAAAGTCAATTATTCCCCCTGCCCTCATTTGTACGAGCATCAACACAAACCCATTTTAGTACGGTGAATTAGTCTAGTATAAACGAGAAATCAGGTCTAAAATGAAATGTATATTCAACATGTAAAAGCACATTCAATTGTGCGCGTAACTGCGTACCAAATGATTGAAAAACACATCATTTGTGATTAAATCTGCATTAGTTAAAATATTCGAACCTGACCATGTATTTCTTGAAAAAATCAGCTAAATCCAAGTAGTGGAGTTTGAGCAAATGCCAGCAGGGGCCTTTTACCAGTTCATCATTCTACAATTATTATATAAGGAGTATAGTAGTGCAACTACATACAACATAGCTACAATCTCATGACTTTCTCCTCAACTTTTTTATATCTTGTGTCACTACTAAGTGTAGGTGTTATATTATGCAATGCACAAAGTGGTGTAAATAGTAACACTACCTTTCAAATTGGTGTGATTCTTGATTCCGACTCCCTCGTCGGCCGAATTGGATTGACGAGTTTGTCCCTGGCGCTCTCCGATTTCTATTCACTCAACACCAATTACACCACAAACGTTGAACTTCATGTTAGGGACTCCGGGGGACAACTTATTGATGCTGCAGCTGACGGTATCATCCTCTCTTTTTCTCTCAATTTTGAAAAACGTTAATGCATATATAGTACTCCCTCCATCCCATAATAAATTTTATAGGTAGATGTACGCAGAATATTAAAAAAGTGTAATAATGAGTTGAGTTTTGAGGGGTAATTTTGTAAACATTTATGTATAAAGTTAAGAAATGGATTGACTTGTGTGTATGTATGGAAAAAAACATAATGACATTTGTATAAAATTTAAAATATTGTGATGGTGAAATTTATAAAGAGTTTTCTATTTTAAAGGTGTGAAAGTTATTATAGAACACCCTGAAAAAAAAAGTGTGAAAGTTATTATAGAGCGTCCGTTTAAACAAGGGTGATCAAGTGGTTGGTGGCCTTCAAATAGTGTGTTTTCAAAGTGAAAATATTATTTACTTCATAATTTATATTTGTTTAAAATATTTTTTCAATCAAGACCCAATTTTAATTTTAAGTTCATTCGATATAGGTTCATCTCTCATAGATGTTTTACATGATCAAAAAAAATTCTATTCAAAACTTTTATTGATGTGATGTATGAATTGAATAGAAAAAAATATGTCAAAGTCTTGAAATGAGACAAAATAATAATAAAAAATAAAATTAAATTAAATTCAGCTTCAATTGGACATTTTAAAAAACGGGGCCTAAATTTAGATTTAATTTTCTTATTATAACTAGGGTTTCAAGTAAGCGATTTTGCGTTTTGATTTGAATTCGATTTGGGCGTTTTACATTTTTTCTTACAATTGAGAGTTTGAAATGATAGTAGGTACGATTTTACCAGTTGTCTTTCGGTCCATATTCAAAAAAATTAAACAATTAAGACAACGGGTATATATGACAACGGTTTTGCACTTATGACAACGAAAAAAGTGAAAACCGTTGTCAATTCCCCGTTGTCGTGTCTCATTTCAACAAAAAATTTAGGCATACATACTAGTAATTTTATTTTTATATTTGTACATTGCACGTGTGCAGCTTTGAGCTTATTGAATGACGTGCGTGTGGATGCAATAATTGGTCCTCAACAATCTGCACAGGCAAGTTTTGTGTTGGGGCTTGGAGATAGAGCAAAGGTGCCAATCATTTCTTTCTCAGCCACCAGTCCTACTCTCTATTCTCCAACATCTTATTTCATTCGGACAACCCTCAGTGATTCGTACCAAGTCGACGCCATCGCCTCCGTCGTCAAATACTTCCAATGGAACCAAGTTGTTATACTACACGAAGACTCAAATTATGGCCATGGCATAGTTCCTTCCCTGTCTAATGCACTTCAACTAGTAAACGCTCGAATTACGTATAGAAGCATCATCCCTTTATCAGCAACAGAGGACACTCTGCTCAAAGAGTTGTACAAGATGAAAACAATGCAAACACGCGTATTCCTGGTGCATATAACGACGTCCCTCGCCTCTGTCTTCTTTCCGAAAGTGAAGGAGGCAGGGATGATGGGCGAAGGTTATGTATGGATAGTGACTTGGGAGCTCATGGATTTAGTACCCTGGCTCGACCTTAATGTTGTCGAGGCAATGCACGGGGTTCTTAGCGTAAAACCTCAGATTTCATCCACTAAGAAGCTTAGTTCTATGGCTACGAGGTGGAAAAGTAAGTTTCTTCACGATAATCCGAATGTTTTAAGAGCAGAGCTTAGCTTGTTCAGTTTGTGGGCTTATGATACTATGTGGGCTCTGGCTATGGCTGTTGAAAGAGTTCGATTTAGGGAGACGAATACCTCGAGTGGGCTTGCGAATATTACTAACTTGTTTAGTACTAAGGTGTCTCAAACAGGTCCGAAACTGCTGGAGGCTATTTCAGATGTTTCGTTTGAAGGGGTGAGTGGGGAGTTTCGTCTTGTTAACGGGCAGTTATCGCCATCGTCCTTTCAAATACTAAATGTGGTCGGAAGGGGGGTGAGAGAAGTAGGAATATGGACTCCACAGGGAATTGGGAAACTAGAGAAGGTTATATTCCCGGGAAACTCTACAGTTGTGCCGAAAGGATGGGAGGTTCCAGTTAGTGGTAAGAGACTTCGTGTAGGAGTTCCGGTAGCCCCAGGTTTTCCAGAGTTTGTGAGAGTGGAAAGAGATCCTCAAACTGAAGTTTTAAAAGTTTCTGGATGTTTTATTGATATGTTTGATGCTGTAATGGCAGCATTACCATATGCTGTTCCATATGAATATGTCCCGTTTGAAAATCCAGACGGAACAAGTGCAGGGAGCTACGACGAACTAGCCTATCAAGTTTATCTTCAGGTAATAAATGCTACAAGAAAATTTACCTTTATGTATAGTATTAATGTTTCATGATATGGTATTCTCTGATGCATGTTTCAGAAGTATGATGCTGCTGTGGGAGACATTACAATCACGTCGAAAAGATCAAAATACGTTGATTTCACGCTGCCGTTTTCGGAAGGAGGAGTTGACATTGTTGTGCCTATTACATACGATCATCAAAACAACAATTGGATTTTCTTGAAGCCCCTGACTAAAGAGCTTTGGTTAACTGCTATAGCACTATTTATTTTGACAGGTGTGGCCCTTTGGATTCTTGAACATAGGTTTAACAATGCTTATAGAGGCCCCCCTTCCCAACAAGCAGGCCTCATCTTCTATTTTCCCATGATGTCATTAGTCTTTGCACAAAGTGAGTAACTAACTAATCTCATTTTTCAATAACAAAAAACGATTGTGCATTGACTGCACACAAGTGTGACTCATATACTGATTGACGTGCAGGGGAAAAAATAGTGAGCAATTTAGCTCGATTGGTTGTAGTAGTGTGGATGTTTGTTGTCCTGATACTTAGCTCAACCTACACGGCCAGCCTTTCAGCACGATTAACGGTGCAAAGGCTTCAACCAGTTGTTACTGACGTTAAGGAACTAATTACAAGGGGTGATCGTGTTGGATGTCATAAAGGCTCTTTCGTTCCCGATCTATTGCTAAAGATGGGCTTCGACAAGACGAGGATCGTGGAGTACGAGCATCCGGAGGACACCCACGCGGCATTGTCTAAGGGAAGTGATAAAGAGGGCATATCAGTGTTTTTCTCTGTGAAGTCATATACCAAGCTTTTTTTGTCCAAATACTGTAATAAATACAGAGCAATTGGCCCAACTTATCACACAAAGGGATTTGCCTTTGTAAGTTTTATCAAACTGAACTATACCCCACATGCTCAAGATCATGTATGTTTATTAAACTTCATCTTATTGTCTAGGTGTTCCCAAAGCACTCACCATTGGTGGCGGACGTCTCACGTGCAGTAGTCGAGTTGACAGAAAACGACAGGCTAACTAGAATCGAGAGAGACTGGATGGACAATTCAGCATGTAATGAGGCGGATGCGTTAGTTAAACCAACCTCCATCTCGTTTCAACATTTTAAGACACTTTTTATTATCACGGGGGGCATTACAACAACTTGTGTTATTGCTTACCTCATTACATATGTGTACAAGAACAGAGGGATTGTTGAGAGTATATCAAGGTCGAGTAGTACTACAATTTGGTCTAAATTTTGCGCCATATGCAAGCATTTTGACCAAAGAGACCCAGATTCTTTCACAACCAAACAAGATGATGAAAGTGTGTCACCACATGATAATAATCCTAGGTTGAGCAATACTATAGTTCCCATTTCATCAGTAGAAATGGTGGACATTGAGTCACAACAACCCACACAGCCGTGGCGGCCGCCGCCGCCGCCACCTCCACCTTGGTAACATACACTAGATTTTGCAAACCATCAATTGTAAATTTGTAACCACACTGAAAATGTTCTTTAATTATTTAAATTTACATATGCTTTAAGTGATTAAAGAATATGATACGAGATGTCAAATTAATCATGAAAGATATATGTTCAAAATAAACATAAGGTATTAATTATGTACACCTTCTTCACCTCGACATGCTAAAAAGAACGCGGTCGGTTCGGCAGTTCAACAGTTTCGGTTAAGAAATTGAACTGATCAATCTTAATTTGATCGGTTCGATTTCGATTTAAAGGGGTTAAATCGTCTGTTCTGGTTCACCTCCAAACTAGGTGAATTTAAAACAGGCTTGAAGAACTTCTCTTGAATGCACTTTGCTTCAGTCAACTGGGTATGTTCTTCGTAAAGCTTTGATAACTGTGGATAATTTTCGTGTTCCTCACTTGAAGTTGATCTTATATTTATAGGACTAATCTTCAATCAACTAGCCGTTGTGATTATCCTTGATTGCAGCGTAATCTCCTGATTGTTTCTTGATTGATACTGATTCCATCAAATTTGGGACTTACCTTCTTTTGAATATGGAAAGCCAATGTTTTCGAGGTTTACACTTAGCTTTTCATGCAGATTTTAGTCGGCTGATCTTGTACTCTTCTGATCTTGGTACTCGTCTGATCTGGTACTTGATTTGAATTTGTACTTTAACTGATTTTGTAGGTGCAGTAGCCTATCTTTCATGAAGTAGTCATCTGATCTGATTTTGGTTATCAGTTGAGTATAACTCATCTGATTTTGTCTATGTCTTCTCTTATGATTTGAATCATTCTAAGTCTTGAGAACTTAGATCAGTAGGCATCTCTAGAAGTCCATATCAGTTGTCAGCTGATAAGGCATACAAGGGCCTTCCCATCCGATTCTTCAAACTTGGCCTTCCTTCAATTTTCAAGGTCTTCTTAGTCTTCTACTCTTCAAATCTTGAGTGAACGCGTGTAAAATCAAATGTGATCTCAGCTGGTATACATACAACTGATCTCACTGAGACTAGACTAAGAATCTATAATTAAGTTGTTCTATACATCTCAACTTATCTTATCAGATCACTCAACTATTTAAGTGTTTTGACCATCAAAACTAATTACATCATAATCATATCAAACCTAAGGGGGGGTTTCATATCCCAACAGCCTACATGTTGGATTAGTGAGGATATTCACAGATTCAACTGATACGGTGTCAGCGAGTCTTCTTCACTCTGACCGGTTCTTTGGCCCCGAAGAAGACGCAATTGACGAGCTGAGAATTGTTGTACATGACAATGGAATTTGTGGAATCCATTACTTGCCCCGAACTAAGACGATGATAGCGCACAGGTTGGCTAAATTTGCTATTGACTCTCCACTTCCTCAAGCCTGAATTGGAGTAGAGATCCCTTCTTAGGTTAGAGAGTTGGCTCACGGAATTTCGATGCATTAATGTCTTTAGAGCTCTCTTTCTTTTAAAAAAAAAAAAAAAAAAACCATAACACTAGTTGTTGCGGTTGCCGCCGTCGTCACCACCGATAATCAAAATTAATTTATGTGAGGATATATATAATTAATTAATGTAGTAGTTTTGAGGGAAATTTTAGAATATATTATTATTGTTGTTTGTGTTATTACGGAAGAATGTTTTATTTTAATAGAATATTCATACGAGATTAATTAATTAATTAATTAGGTGAATTACTGGACGAAGTTACGATACAACTTCTTAGTTGTTACTGAAATATTCAAGGTCAAGCAAGCAGCTAATTAGTAATCTTGGACCCCACAGATATCTGCCGCAATATCAGACCCCAAGAATATTATTATTCCATCAGTTTAATAAGTTTGCCGTTTTTACTATTTTTACTATAAATTATTTTATACGGTTCCTATTAAATTTCTACAATAATTTCTCCGTCTCAAAATAACATTCATATGTAAGTATAATAATGAGTAGAGTTTTAAGGGATAATTATGTAAACTTTTATGTATAAAGTAAAAAAAAGAGTTGACGTGTGTGTATATATGAGTTAAAAGTAATGACATTTTTTATAAAATTGAGAATATTTTGAAGTGGAGTTTGTAAAAAGTTTTTCATTTTAAAGGTATGAAATTTATTGTGATACATCTCAAAAAAGAAAGTGGGAAAGTTATTCTAGAACGCATGAAGTGGAGTAATGTATCATGTTTTCTCTTTTGAAAAGATAAATATTAATAAGGGGTAAATATGTCAAAAAAAAAATTCATTTTTTCTATACAAAATAGAACTTTTTGAAACGGATATTGGGTAATTAGTCTGTTTTGAGTAAGTATGCCGTTACACTCACTATTCGAATACTTTTTTAACTATACATTTGACAATTTCCATACATTAGTTTTATGCTAAAGTCGTTGACATTATGTAAATCAAACAATTGTAAGTCAATTCTTCTCTCTGCCCTCGTTTTGTGATTCAACACGTAAAAGTACACTCGATTGTGTGCGTACCAAATAATTGAAAAACGCACCATTTATGATTCAATCTGCATTAATTAAGATATTCGGACCTGGCCAAAGATATCATCCGTATTTCTTGAAAAATCCTCAAAGTCCAAGTTGTGGAGTTTGAACAAATGCCAGCAAGGCCTTTTACTAGTTCAACATTCTGCTGAACTGCTACAATTATTATATAAGGAGTATAGTAGTGCAACTACAACACAGCTAAAATCTTGAAAAAAATCATGACTTTCTCCTCAACTTGTTTATTATCTCTTGTATCACTACTAAGTGTAAGTGTGATATTATGCCGTGCACAAAGTGATAGTAATACTACGTTTCAAGTTGGTGTGATTCTTGATTCCGATTCCCTCGTCGGTCGAATTGGATTGACGAGTTTGTCCCTAGCGCTCTCTGATTTCTATTCACTCAACACCAATTACACCACAAACATTGAGCTCCATGTTAGGGACTCCGGGGGACAACTCATTGATGCTGCAGCCGAAGGTATCATTATCTCAAGCGAAAGTATTATTTACTTCATAATTTATATTTTTTCAATCAAGACCCAAACTTTAAGTTCATTTGATATGTGTTTCATCCCTCATAAATGTTTCAAGTGTTCAATTTTTTTATTCTATTCAAAGCTTTTATTGATGTGATGTATGAATTGAATAGAAAGAAAATATGTCAAAGTCTTGAATTGAGACAAAAAAAAAAAAAATCATAAAAATTAAATCAAGCTTCAATTGGACTTTTGAAAAAAAGGGGCCTAAATTTAGATTTAATTTTCTTATTATAACTAGGGTTTCAAGCAAGCGATTTTGCGTTTTGATTTGGATTCGACTTGGGTGTTTCACATTTTTTCTTATAATTGAGAGTTTGAACGACAGTAGGTGCGATTTTACCCGTTGTCTTTCGGTGCAAATCCAAAATTTTCAAACAATTAAGACAACGAGTATATATACAACAACGGTTTTGCACTTATGACAACGGATAGAGTAAAAATTGTTGTCTTTTCTCTGTTGTCGTAGCCCATTTTTGTACGTTGCACGTGTGCAGCTTTGAGCTTACTGAAGGACGTGCGTGTGGATGCAATAATTGGTCCTCAACAATCTGCACAAGCAAGTTTTGTGGTGGGGTTTGGAGATAGAGCAAAGGTGCCAATCATATCTTTCTCAGCTACTAGTCCTACTCTTTATTCTCCGACATCTTATTTCATTCGGACAACCCTCAGTGATTCGTACCAAGTCGACGCCATTGCCTCCGTCGTCAAATACTTCCAATGGAGCCAAGTTGTTATACTACATGAAGACTCACACTACGGCCATGGCATAATTCCCTCCTTGTCTAATGCACTTCAACGAGTAAACACTCGAATTACGTATAGAAGCATCATCCCTTTATCAGCAATAGAGGACACTCTACTCAAAGAGTTGTACAAGATGAAAACAATGCAAACACGGGTATTCGTGGTGCATATAACGACGTCCCTCGCCTCTGCCTTCTTTCCAAAAGTGAAGGAGGCAGGGATGATGGGCGAAGGTTATGTATGGATAGTGACTGGGGGGCTCATGGATTTAGTACCCTGGCTCGACCTCACTGTTGTCGAGGCAATGCACGGGGTTCTTGGTGTAAAACCTTGGATTCCATCCACTAAGAAGCTTAGTTCTATGGATATGAGGTGGAAAAGTAAGTTTCTTCGCGATAATCCGAATGTTTTAAGAGCAGAGCTTAGCTTGTTCGGTTTGTGGGCTTATGATACTATGTGGGCTCTGGCTATGGCTGCTGACAGAGTTGGATTTAGGGAGACGAGTCCCTCGAGGGGGCTTTCGAATTTTACTAACGCGTTTAGTACTGAGGTGTCACGAACAGGTACGAAGCTGCTAGAGGCTATTTCGGATGTTTCATTTGAAGGAGTGAGTGGGGAGTTTCGTCTTGTTAACGGGCAGTTATCGCTATCGTCCTTTCAAATACTAAATGTGGTCGGAATGGGGGTGAGGGAAGTAGGAATATGGACTCCTAAGGGAATTGGGAAACTAGAGAAGGTTATATTCCCGGGAAACTCTACAGTTGTGCCGAAAGGATGGGAGGTTCCGGTTAGTGGTAAGAGACTTAGTGTAGGAATCCCGGTAGCCCCGGGTTTTCCAGAGTTTGTGAGAGTTGAAAGAGATTCTCGAACTGAAGTTTTAAAAGTTTCTGGATGTTTTATTGATATGTTTGATGCTGTAATGGCAGCACTACCGTATGCTGTTCCATATGAGTATATCCCGTTTGAAAATCCAAACGGAACAAGCGCAGGGAGCTACGACGAACTAGCATATCAAGTTTATCTTCAGGTAATAGACGCTACAAGAAAATTGACTTTTTATGTGTAGTTTTCAATTTCATGATATGTTATTCTCTGATGCATGTTTCAGAAGTATGATGCTGCTGTGGGAGACATTACAATCACGTCGAAAAGATCGGAATATGTCGATTTCACGCTTCCATTTTCGGAAGGAGGAGTCGACATTGTTGTGCCTATTACATACGATCATCAAAACAACAATTGGATTTTCTTGAAGCCCCTGACTAAAGAGCTTTGGTTAACTGCTATAGCACTTTTTATTTTGACAGGTGTGGCCCTTTGGATTCTTGAACATAGGTTTAACAATGCTTATAGAGGCCCCCCTTCCCAACATGTAGGCCTCATCTTCTATTTCCCCATGATGTCATTAGTCTTTGCACAAAGTGAGTAACTAACTAATCTCGTTTTTTCAACGATCATGCATTGACTGTACACAAGTGTGACTCATATACTGACGTGCAGGGGAAAAAATAGTGAGCAATTTAGCGCGATTGGTTGTAGTAGTGTGGTTGTTTGTTGTCCTGATACTTAACTCAACCTACACGGCCAGCCTTTCAGCACGATTAACCGTGCAAAGGCTTCAACCGGCTGTTACTGATGTTAAGGAACTAATTACAAGGGGCGATCGCGTTAGATGTCATAAAGGCTCATTTGTTCCCGATCTATTGCTAAAGCTGGGCTTCGACAAGACGAGGATCAACGAGTACGAGCATCCGGAGGACACCCACGTGGCTTTGTCTAAGGGAAGTGAGAAAGGGGGCATATCGGCCTTTTTCTCTGTGAAGTCGTATACCAAACTTTTTTTGTCCAAATACTGTAACAAGTACACAGCAGTTGGCCCAACTTATCACACAAAAGGATTTGCATTTGTAAGTTGCATCAAACATTACTATATGATTATATATGTTACTTCAATTTTATCTTAGTGTTACTAAATGAACAGGTGTTCCCAAAGCACTCGCCGTTAGTGGCAGACGTCTCACGTGCAGTAGTCGAGCTGACAGAGAACGATAGGCTGACAAGAATCGAGAGAGAATGGATGGACGATTCAGTATGTAACGAGGCGGATACGACATTTGGCTCGACCTCCATCCCGTTACAAGATTTTAAGACACTTTTTGGTATCACAGGGGGCATTACAACAACTTGCCTTATTGTTTTCCTCATTACATATGTGTACAAGAATAGAGGATTTGTTGAGAGTATATTAAGGTTGAGTAGTACTACAATTTGGTCTAAATTATGCGCCATGTGCAAGCATTTTGATCAGAGAGACCCCGATTCTTTCACAACCAAACAAGACGATGAAAGTGTGTTACCACATGATAATAATCCTAGGTTGAGCAATACTATAGTCCCCATTTCATCAGTAGAAATGGTGGATATTGAGGCACAACAATCCACACAGCTGTCGCGACCGTCACCTCCACCTCCACCTCCACCTTGATAACATACACTAGATTTTGCAAACCTTCAATTGTAAATTTTTAACCTAACTGAAAATGTTCCTTAATTATTTAAATTTGCATATATGATTTAAGTGATTAAAGAATATGATACGAGATGTCAAATTAATTATGAATGCTATATGTTCAAAATAGACATAAGGTATTAATTATGTACACCTTCATCACCTCGACATGCTAAAAAAAAGGCGATTGATTTGGCCGTTCGACAGTTTTTCGGTTAAGAAATCGAACCAAAACCTTAATTTGGCCGGTTCGATTTCGATTTAAAGGGGGTAAAACCGCCTGTTCCAGTTAATTGACCATTTTATATTTTTAATGAGCAAGAAACAACTAAAAGAAAAAATTGAAAAACTAGCTCATTTGAACGGAACCGTCGGTTCAGAAACCGTAACCAAAACCGATTCTAAGCTAAGTTCGGTTTCGAGTCCTATTTTTCGAAGGTTTCAACGAACCCGATGAACATGCACCTTGAGCAATAATATTAATTCTTGCCAACTATAGTATTAGTAGTAAAATTTTCATAATATTCATTGATGGGCTTTTTACACACAAAAAAAAAAAAAAAAAAAAAGGGACACTATATAAGTCTTCAGCTGATGATTAACAGCAAATCAACAAACTCATCTAACAGATTTCAGTGATTTTACAACTAATTTCTCTCTAAAAAAATCATTCGTTTGCCATGGCCAATTTTCTCAGTTATGTAAGTTTATCCTGTTTTTATGCATTCATTCGTATATGGATTCCTCATCGCATTTGTTTGTTTTACAAGATCGATCATCTTCTTCATTCTAAATTACAGATCCGATTTACGAGAATTCCCTTTGATTCCCGCGTTCTTTCAAAATCAAGTTCGTTTTGTAGGATCGAACATTTGGATCGCTCCGCTGTTTATATGATATTTGTAAAATGTGATTATGAATTGCTTTTATGTGAATGTTGATGATCTGTTTATACGAATGTTGACAATGGCGATATTGGATCAATTGTGTAAATAGGAATTGAAATTAGGTCATGTAATTGCAGGAAACATCCCCAATTATAAAGAACATACTTCTGTTGGATTCTGAGGGGAAGCGCGTTGCAGTTAAGTACTATTCAGATGAATGGCCGACGAATAGCGCAAAGCTTGCTTTCGAAAAATCTCTCTTCTCGAAGACTCAAAAGACGAATGCTCGTACTGAAGGTACATTTAGCTTTTTCTCCAGCATTGTATTGTGTTTCAAGTTGCTGAGGGGCTTAATTAATGTATATGCAGCGGAAATAACCATGTTGGAGAACAACATTATCGTGTATATGTTTGTTCAGGACCTGCAATTCTTTGTGACTGGAGGCGACGAAGAAAACGAATTGATATTAGCTACTGTTCTACAGGGCTTTTTTGATGCAATAGCCCTTCTCCTCAGGTTTTATTAATGAATGTGTTGAAATTGTGTGTTAGTCGTATCTTGACGAGCTGATTGATTCGTTCGTTGCGTTTTAAGGAACAATGTGGACCAAAGAGAGGCACTTGAGAACATGGATCTGATTCTTCTTTGCCTTGATGAGATTGTTGATGGAGGGTTGGTTATATCTTTAGCTAATATAGCTGCATTTTTAATGCCTTTAGTTTATATGATCCATCTGCATTTTCAAATAATTCTGTTCAAAATGTATTGATTTGTATATGTTTAATCACACTTACTATTGGAGCCTATTGCAGAATTATTCTTGAAACAGATGGTAGTGTTATTCTTGATGAGATTGTTGATGGAGGGTTGGTTATATCTTTAGCTAATATAGAAATGCCTGTGTTGTTTAGTTTATATGATCCATCTGCATTTTCAAATAATTCTGTTTAAAATGTGTTGATTTGTATATGTTTAATCACACTTATTATTGGAGTCTATTGCAGAATTATTCTTGAAACAGATGGTAGTGTTATTGCCGGAAAAGTGGCCACGCATAGCATGGATGACGGGGCGCCACTCTCAGAGCAGGTAACGTTCTCGTTCTACGTATTGTGATTCGTTGATTGTGTTCAATGTTGTCGTAATATGGAAACTATTGCAGACGATATCCCAAGCGCTGGCCACTGCACGCGAGCATTTGACAAGATCACTTCTGAAATGAAGCACTTATGGGTTATGGTTATATACAAGCATGGATTCTTTGATGATTCAACTTCTATTTTAGTTCTTTACATATGAAATTTTACAGGTTGTTTCTTTTCTTTACAATCAAATAAGCATCCAATGTTCAATGAACTATATGCAACTTGCACTTTGCTTTTCATGCAATAAGTAACCCTGTGTTGTGTGTATATATGTAGTTAATAAGGAGCCAATTGTGGATTCCTTGTATATAAAATCGAACATCAGAATAAAACAATTAAGAATATATTCAAATCACTTAAAAGTCAATTACATACAAAAATCTAGATATAACTGTATCTGGAAAGAAGATAAAATGTGTCCACCATTTAGCAAAAAAAACATGACAAAATGCTAACAATCCAAATGTAGATTAACTTTGAAAAATCCATGTGAATGTGAGAGCACGTTCACGTTCTCCATTTTAAAACAGTCCGGTGAAAGAAAGCTGGGAGTATAGGAATGCAACCGACAAGCATCTTTAGAAAATTTGATAGGATAAATTATAGAATCATTCCAAATATTGCGGTTTCTTTTGATGATAAATTGCATTGTCCAAGAATTCTCATCACCGTATTCCTCCATCAACCAAATGAAGATCTGGTCAACACATCTATGTGCACAAACACATATACACAGGGCGTCTTCCATTGCAGCAATCCTCATAACAGCAGCATCGAATTCAAAAGGAGGAGAAATATCATTGAAAATTTCAGTTTCAAGATCAAAGCAAGTAATCAATGATTTGCCAGATAATAAATCTTTTGCTAACCAGTAAAGATTCCCATTCACAAATTCACCTCTTCTACCTTCATTTATAAGTACTTTATCCCGAGGTACAATACTTCTCCATGATCCGGTTCCAATGGTGTATACCTTCGCCCATAATGCTTAAAAAATTAAGTTGCATAAAATATAGAGGGAAGGAAACAGTACATAGGTGTTGAGGAGAGCGATATCGTCCTTGATCTCATCCTCAGGTTCTGGTGCCATTACCGAATTCTATTCTTTTTGCGATTTAACCCTAGGCTTGATCAGTTAGAACTTAGAAGAAAAAAACTATCGATTTGAAAACAAAAATCGAAAAAATTAGTTCATTATATCGTCATAATATAGTGGCATTTATCCGTGGCCATATTGTTGAGGGTGGGCTTCGAAGTCCAGCCCATTATTTTTTAAACTTTCCTATATACCCTCCATACTTGTTAAATATAACATGTTAGATACACTTTCAACTTTTAAATTCTAACCCTAATGTCACTCTGCCGCGGCCTCGCAACAGATGGCGACACCACCAACCAAACAAATGCAACAAAAAAAACACCACCATCCAAACAAACAATGAAAAAAATCTTTTAAGAAATACGGAGTACTAATTTTTTAGGGTTTGTCTCATGTGCACCGTGCACACTAATGCACATGTTAACCCTTATGAATTAAGAAACGCAAAAGTTTACAAAAAAGTAACCGCTGACAACACCTTAAGCACGAGGTCACAGGTTCAGACCATCACATTTTTTAAACACAATTTTTATTAAAGAAAATACTCCCTCCGTCTCAAGATTACTTTCATATGTAGATGGACGCGTATATTAATAAAATATACTCCCTCCGTCCCGGAGGAACTTGCACACTTTCCATATATGGATGTCTCATACCAATTTGCACACTCCATAAAAGGAAATATCTTCACAACCCTCACCCTTGAAATATACTCATATTTACCCATATGCCATTACTTTTCCACACTCAATCTACTTTTTACTTTACTTTATTTATAAAAGTTTACAAAACTACCCTTCAAAACATCAATCATTATACCTTTTCCATTATGTAAAATTTAATAATAAGTGTGAAGTTTAGAGGGGTAATTATGTAAAATTTTATGTATAAAGTAAAAAAATAGTTGACTTTTGTGTATGTGTGGAGAAAAAGTGATACATTTGTGTAAAATTGAGGAATTGTAAGAGTGAAGTTTATAAAGAATTTTCCATTTTAAAGGTGTGAAAGTTATTGTGGAACGGAGGGAGTACCACTTTACCATATTTTAATTTTTTTAAAACAATAAATTTAACACTACGATTATTCCACTTTTCACATTTTTAAATTTTAATAACAAAAATACCACTTTTCTTACCATTTTTCATTAAACAAATTACCACTTTTCATTGTTAGAGATTAACACTCTTCAATAACATGAATAACATTTTTTTCCTAATGATAATGATAGTTAACACATTTTTTCACTAATAGTTCAATAAATAATAAGACTTATATTTTTCCTCATAATAGTTAAAAAAAAAAACATTTTTTTATTAAAAATACAATTTTTATTAAAAAAAAACACTTTTAAGTAAATGGTCACGGTTAAATGCTCTCTTGTTTTAATGACTTCCCTCCGAGCAGCCGCTTCCCTGCGTCGAGTGCCGCACCGCCCCTGCGTCGAGCAATACAGACTCTACAGGGACTGGTATCCTCCGACACAAATTTAAAGGTAGTCAGTCACCTTCTCCCTCTTTCTGTTTTTCGATTTTTTAAATATTGGGCAACGCCGTAGTGTGGCGGCAGCGTGGCGACGGGCCGGCGTGACCCGATTACTGTTAGGGCAAAAATTAGGGGAGCAATTACACTATCGAAGTTACTCGTTTCCTAACGTTTAACCAATTTTCAATTTTCCTTCACTTTGCATACTGGTCTAGTCCTGAACTTCGTTGGTTTCGAGTTCGTTTTCATTGAATCTGTCGATACCACTTGATTAATGTTAAATGAAACAATATTATTGGTTTATATAACAACAGAGATACCTCCCTAAATCCCATATTTTCGGTGTTTTTTTAGTTTATTTATTTTTAAATTCATTTTATTAGTTCTTAAAATCTTTTTTTTTAATATACATTTTTTTTATTATTGGTTAACTAAAAAAACCTTATTATTTCTCTGCACAACACAACAGTGGCCTTCTATATATACCGAGTCACATTCTCAATTAACGGCGTGACTTCTAATTTTAGAAAGTTTTCAATAATTTTCTAAATATTATATAAAACTTTCTAAAATTATTCTAGATTTCTCTAAATATTTTTAACTTTCTAAAATCATTATATGAAAGATAAAATTAAATTAAATCCAACATTACGTTTATTGTGCACATATATACCCAATAAAGTTAGGATTAGTAGAAAAACATTCAAAAGTGAACTATTTAAATAAAATAAGTATATTTTTTGTGAAATTTAAAAAAAGAAATAAACAATTTTTTGTTGGAAGGGGTGAGTAGTAAAAATAGAATTCGAAAGGTTTATATTTTTATTTTTTAAACATTCGCCTATGTAATTACAAGTTTTTTTTTAATGACATACAATCTTCTCTTTAATTTTGCTAACATTTCTTTCTCCTAATTTTGTACTCCGTATTATATACTTATATATGATATTATTTGTTATCATATTTTAAATTTAATTATAATAATATGTCAATTACATAATCATTAAATCATGTCAAAAGATTGTACTATTCTTACTGAGTTCACCCCAATTTAATGGTTAAAAATTGAGTTTTCGGACATATGTAAATGTTCTTTATATACGGAGTATATTTTTTTAAATGCTCAAAATTATAAACTCTGCTCTAACTCACCTAGAATTTTCACAGCTAAAATTTATGTGTTTTCAGATTTTTTTCCCAAAAAAAAAAAAAATCTTCCATAGAAATCTAAAAAAATCGAAAATTTTGACCAAGAATTCCTCAAAAACTCGAAATTTTTTTATAACTTTCTTCTCTCTTTTTCGGTGAGTTAGTGTCGAGTTCAACACTGTTGTTAAATTTTGCGATTTATGCACCTACGTTTGTGTAAAATCTCAGCTTTCACAATATAATTTGTACAAAATTATTTTCAACTAGTTTAAAATTGAAAAAAAATGAATGGAGAAAGAAAAATGAAGTGGGTGAGAGGGTGAATAAGTGGGGGAGGATAGTTGTTGTATTTCACATGAGATGAACTACAAAATCAGAACGTAAATTCAACTTGGGGTTGAAAATATAAAAAAAAAAAAGAAAGAAAAATTTAACCGTGGCCAATTTAGGGGTGTGCACAAATGTGCCTGAACCGGAAAATCGAGGTTCCATTTTAGCAATGGCCACGGTTAAATTGGAGGATAATAAAAGTCAAAAATGGCCACGGTTAAATGCACCCTTCTTTTCGGATATTTTCACCCCGCAAAATTGATTTCACCCCACTTATTTTCTAAAATTATCCTTTCCCTCGTAAATCTTTAGCCCTAATCTTATTCCCTCCAACTCCCCTCCTCCTCTCTCTTTCTACGCTCCGCCGCCACCCTCCGAGCAGCCGCCTCCCTGCACTCCGCTGCCCGCCCCTGCGTCAAGCAATACAGACTCCACAGGGACTGGTCCTCCGAGACAAATTTAAAGGTAGTCAATCACCTTCTCCCTCTTTCTGTTTTTGGATTTTTTAAATATTGGGCAACGCCGTAGTGTGGCGGCAGCGTGGCGATGGGCCGGCGTGACCCGAGTACTGTTAGGGCAAAAATTAGGGGAGCAATTACACTATCGAAGTTACTCGTTTCCTAACGTTTAACCAATTTTCAATTTTTCCTTCACTTTGCATACTGGTCTAGTCCTGAACTTCGTTGGTTCCGAGTTCGTTTTCATTGAATCTGTCGATACCACTTGATTAATGTTAAATGAAACAATATAGATAAAGTGAGCTCGGTTAGCCAGTGCTTAGAGTAAGAATTGACAGTTGCATGCGAACTTAGGCTTGTTTAGTTTGTTTTCAATATCCTCTTCTTGTTATGTACAGTTTTTGTTATTCCATAATTAAAAACCGCCATTATTTCTCTGCAAAACAGGCAGCAAAGTGAGCTTTGATAGAGAATGCATAGCCTGAATGTTTTCTCTGAAAGTAGGCTTTCAGCAATCACCTCTGCTTCAACTTCTAGAGCTTTCTTCAATCTTAATACAAGTATAGAGTACAGGAGTGCTTCTATTCCGATGAGCAAAAATGTCCTACAATTGTCGAAAAACACTTCACTCAAGGTTTCTCAGACTCATTGTAAAGCTTCTTTGGAAGTTCAAGATTCTTCTCCCAGGTATGATATACTATCATTTTTCGTTTTGGAATATTGGTTGCGAACATAATATGTTGCTCTGCGTAAATTCCTGTGTGATAGTCTCCTCTGAAAGTTGAGACCTGGAAACAATTTTCCCCTATATATTTGTGTGTGTATATATATATATATGTTGGGAGTAATTAGGGAACTTCTGGGATTACTTCGCAATGGATGTCATATTCATTTTGCACAATATTTCATTGCAGGGGAGATTTAGACATCCGTGGGGTGTCGGAAACAGTTGTGGGTGTTCTTGGTGGAGGGCAACTTGGTCGTATGTTATGCGAAGCAGCTTCACAGCTGGCAATAAAGGTGATCATACTTGATCCATCGCAGAATTGTCCAGCAAGTAACCTATGCCATTATCATATGGTGGGGAGCTACGATGATAGTGCCACTGTTGAGGAATTTGCCAAAAGGTCTGTTTGTACAATCTCTTTTGCTTTTGATGTGAAGAGGAACTTCGATGTACTAATTTGAGTTGGGATTCTAGATGTGGAGTATTAACAGTTGAAATTGAGCATGTTGATGCTGCCACTCTTGAGAAACTTGAACAACAAGGAGTGGATTGCCAACCTAAAGCCTCGACTATCCGAATCATCCAGGTGTTTATTTCTCACCGTGTAATTGCTGAAGTAATGAATATTAAGGATCTTAGAGATGAAATTTATGTATCGCTGTGTTCTATATATACGTAATACACTTCAGTTCATTCCAAAAGAAAATTATTATGTTTCACTCTTAGTTCCAATATGCTAATGCGTACTTTTGAATGACATTTTCAAGAACAGGATAAGTACCTTCAGAAAGTCCATTTTTCTCGACATGCAATTCCACTGCCTAATTTCATGCAGGTATGTTGGCCAATAAATTGAATGTCAGAAATGATATATTTGAAATTTAATTTCAATATACTCCTATATGTTATTTTCTGGAAAAAAAATCTTCTTCCCCATGCAAAATATCTGTTCCAGGTTGATGATATTGAGGATATGAAAAGAGCAGCAGACCTCTTTGGTTACCCTCTTATGATTAAAAGCAAAAGGCTGGCTTATGATGGACGAGGCAATGCTGTTGCTAGAAGCAAAGACGAGATTCCTTTGGCAGTAAATGGTAAATTCAGTGCAAAATTACATTGTAATGCATAGAATAGTTTTATGCACACCTTTATATTGAAATTATCTGTAAAGCTATATAAGCTAACTTATTTACTCCATATCCTTGATGGTTTAGGTCTTAGATTCTGTATAATTGCCTCAGTTGTTGACTTTTATATAAACTAACTTTTTTTTCCCTCTTTTGTTTTGGTTGACAATAACTATTTTAATAGAATTGTTACAAATTTGCAGCCCTCGGAGGATATTCCCATGGTTTATATGTTGAACAATGGGCGCCATTTGTGAAGGTTAGCTTATGCGTAACTTCAATTAACAAGCAATAGTCTCTATATTTCTCTAAAATTATATCATGACTTGTGAAATCAGGAATGGACTCAATCATGCACTGTGTTGTCTGTTCCTGTTATTACTAAATGACATAGTCAAAACATTTTTTTGTTTCTAAAATGGAAAACATACATTCATCAACTTATATATTTGTTTATGCATTCATCAAGATATTATATTTTGTATATGTACATATTTCAAGATTTTGATTGGCTCCAAAATTGGTGGGCCATAATGATTTCAATCCTCTATATTTTATCCAACACCAGGAGCTATCTGTCATTGTGGCAAGAGGAAGAGATAATACCATGCTGTGCTATCCTGTTGTAGAAACAATCCACAGGCAAGATGATTTCTCTTGTTGTTAAATACTGTGCTATGCTTTTACTTTATATTTTTTTCTTAAATTTTAGAGCTCACTTGTAACTAATACGTTTTGAAAAAAAAAAATTCCAGGGAGAATATCTGTCACATTGTTAAGTCTCCGGCCAACGTACCTTGGAAGACTCTTAAACTTGCAACAGAAGTTGCACGTAAGGCTGTGAGTTCATTGGAAGGTGCTGGGGTGTTTGCGGTTGAGTTGTTTTTGACAGCTGATGGTCAGGTTTGTATATTGATATTTTAATGTTAAATACGTATCTTGATATTGTCATCTATTAGTTTAGGATTGCATCTATACTTTTTTAACTTATCCTTCAATCTTCTCAGGTCTTACTGAATGAAGTGGCACCTAGACCTCATAACAGTGGACATCAAACAATTGAGGCTTGTTTTACTTCGCAATATGAGCAGCATTTAAGGGCTGTTGTTGGACTTCCGCTTGGTGATCCATCAATGAAGACTCCCGCTGCTATCATGTATAATATTCTTGGTGAAGATGAGGTAATTTTATTCTTCCAAAATACGTGTTCATAATCATCTCTTAGCAGCACAATGTAATGAGATGTATTTTTGCTACCAGTATGTTGTAAAACTTTCACAAAATCAAAGACTAATTGGTGTCTGTAATTCTGAATATTTACTTAATTGGCCTTCTCTAGTTAGATTATAGCAAACTCTAGTGCAAAAGGTACCTTCAGTACAAACGCTAGTTTGCTGATGTTAACATTATCATGTCAGTCAATAGTATTACTGATTCTATTGCCTTTAAGGGGTATTTCAGGATGATAGTAAAACTGATGGCGAGATTTAATCTGCAACATTGCTGTTTTTTAATCTGTCTTCGATGGTCTTTGATTATTGTGCTTTATATAGGGAGAAGCTGGTTTCCATCTTGCTAATCAACTTATTGGAAGGGCGTTGAGGATCCCAGGGGCAACAGTTCATTGGTATGACAAACCAGGTCAGTTAGTGTTGAGACTTTCATGCATCTCGTTATTCTCGTATATTTACAATTTTCTCCTCTTCATATTTTTTGACAGTCATTATTTAAACTTTGCAGAGATGAGGAAACAAAGAAAAATGGGCCACATAACATTAGTTGGTCCTTGTATGGGCATTGTTGAAACTCGGTTAAAATCGATGTTGACAGAAATGAAAGATGACCAACCTGAAGGTCAGCTGTGTTCCTTTGCAATATAAATCTTTGCTTTATATGTTCCTCCTTAAAGGGTATAATTGGAAAATCATTTTTCCTACTGCAGCTGGACCTCGTGTTGGAATCATAATGGGCTCTGATTCAGACCTTCCTGTTATGAAGGACGCTGCAAAGATTCTAAGAGAGTTCAATGTGCCAACAGAGGTTATTTCAATGACGGTCATTTTGTAAATGATCTTATATTCGACATAGGGGAAGCCTTAATTATTTTTATTTTACAGGTTAGAATAGTTTCAGCTCACCGGACCCCTGAACTGATGTTTTCTTATGCTTCGTCTGCTCGAGAGCGTGGTATCCAGGTCATCATCGCTGGTGCTGGAGGGGCTGCTCACTTGCCAGGTCTTTTATGTCATTCGAACGTGACATGTTTATTTCCTCGTACATATATTGGCATTTTATAACCATGTTCACTTAAATTAATAGGGATGGTAGCTGCGTTAACCCCCTTGCCTGTTATTGGCGTTCCTGTTCGTGCATCTACATTAGATGGACTTGACTCCCTCTTGTCAATTGTTCAGGTTCGTCTTTTCTTTTCCCTTTTAAATTTTTTTGGTTATGACAAAAAAATCATCATTTTGACTGTTAATGATTTTAGATGCCAAGGGGAGTCCCAGTTGCAACAGTAGCAATAAATAACGCAACAAATGCCGGTTTGCTGGCAGTGAGGTTATTAGGAATTAGTGACATCGACTTGCAAGCTAGGTAAGTGTGTGCGTTGACTGCGTTCTCTTTCTCGTGTAAGTGTGTTCTCACCGTGATTATTATATTACAGGATGGCACAATACCAAGAGGATAGAAGAGACGAGGTTTTGGTCAAGGGCGATAAGCTGGAAAAGGGGGGCTGGGAAGACTACTTGAATTCATGAAACGAAAAATGATGCACTGCTCTATGCAAACACAAGTTGAGTTAGATCAGACGAAGGAAGGAATGTCGTCAACTTGTATGTCAGGTGAGACGACGACGCCACCTACTGTTATACGTACTTAATAATAATACATCTTTTGTTTCATTATATAACATCAGATTGTTGTCTGCCTGCTTGCAGCTTTGATTGATATTACTTTCTCCAACCCTACTCATTAAAGACAAGGGATGGCCCTCTATTTTACACTATTTGTAACAACAGGGTTACTTGTGTTGTCTGTCTGTTACCATATTTGATGTTAGGTTAGATAAAACGACAATTTTTCGTGTGCAACGGAGCCACTCGAAATGACAAATTTTTAGATTTTTCCCTCTTGCATTCACATTGATTATATTGTCTTCCATGTCCAAATGTAGCCCCTCTGGAAGATTGGGCGAACAGATAACTCAATGGTTAGAGCATCATTATCTACGTCGTGAAGTAATGGGACGAAATTGATAGAAATATCTAATAAATTAGTATTTTGAATAAATCAAAACAAGTGCCAAATGGGATGAAAATGATAAACTTAAGGGTCCCAAGTTTATAAGTTGTATTAATATACAGCTGTGTTTTGAATTATTATTTTTTATTTAATTGAATTTTCCATAAGTAATCACGTCAAGGAAACAATATCCATCACATGTCAACATATAATGTATCGTGTATAACACTTTTCTTGCAAAGAGGAAAAAGGAAAAAGAATTAATTCCAAAATTATAAGACTATATGACTTTCAAGAAAGTTGTGGGGGTCTTCTTATGTTAATGTATGATTTTCCAAGCAACTTCTACATTCTTTAAAATTTTATTAATCTTTGGGAGTGGGGTGGGGTGGGGTATATTGGGGGGTGTGGGGGAGGTTGGAATTATTATTATGGGCAATGACTTTTGCAAATTCCAAGGTATCAAACATCCCCCACTTTTTTCTTATTTTAATTAATCCAACATTAACATGGCAATTAGCCTTAAAATAATTGTTAGGAATCTTTTGAAAATCGATTTTTGGAATGCTGATTTTTTTTTAAGGATATGTTTGTTTTGAGATTATGTAGGAGGGAGGAAATTCGGATGGAGAAATTCTAATGAATATTGATTATGTGTGTTTGTTTTGAAATTTTGAGTAGTATATGATGTAACTTTATGTCAAATCAATTGTGTAAAAGTGAATAATATATAATTAGGGGTGTATGAAGTTGGATGGTGAAATCTGAAACTAGAACCGGAGGGACAGAAACGTGATAGACTGATAGTCTCAAAACAAACTGACCCTTATAAAGTTTGATATATATACTTTCTCCATCTATCAATCAAAAGTATAGACTGATAGTCTCAAAACAAACTGACCCTTATAAAGTTTGATATATATACTTTCTCCATCTATCAATCAAAAGTATGTTCAAATATCTAGACACAATTTTTTTTTAAAATAGATAAAGTAAGTGTGTTGTGGGGTTGTTGTAAGATAAAAATAAAATGACTATTTTCATAGAATGAAATAAATATACTTTTCGTGGACAGATAAATAAGAAAAATGAACATATTTTTTTGTGAACGAAGAAAGTAATAATGTTTATAGTATTTCTTTTGAATTTTGTAACAGGATTGATTTGACTTTATGTTAAATCATTTGACTTTATGTTAAATCAGTATGATTATAATGATTGTTTAATAAATTAAGTTACTATATTATTGTATTAATATAGTTGAGTGAAATTATAATAATTTGAATTAGATTACAAAGATTTAACTTTACGTTAAAAAGCCAATAAATTTATCATTGATATTTTTTTTAAATCTTAAAAGTAATTCTAGATTCTATAATCTTAAAATTCAAAACTAATTAATCTCTTGTCATTTTTTCTTAAACACATTCATTTTTTTGTGATAATTTTAAATGGACCTACATACTATTAATATACTTTTATTGTGAAAATTGTATTTAATGAAAAGACGTGCGTTCTAATATTGGTGAATGGTTGTTAAAAATGTGTCGGTTCAATTTAAATAGGGAAGGTTCTACTTAGAAAGTGCATTGCATTTTTTTTATTTTCTATTTCTTTTTGTATGTGTGTATGAAATTTTCATCATTTAAACATAATGGAGTAATTAGGATAAAAGACTAAAAAAATTAGTATTTTTTTCATTTGATCTTTCCCAATATATTGCATTAAATATTTGCACATGGGTGAGGAATTTTTGTTAGCTTTAATAATGAAACTTCCCCAAAATTTCTATTTATAGATATAATCAACCTAAAATGATAAATTATGATTCCTAGATATACATATACAACCTATAAAAATAGTTGTAAAATAGAGACATATTCAAGAATATATTTTTAAAATGTTAAAAAGTAGATTTGGAAGCATATAAGTTAATGAGTCTGTACTTCTCCGTCCTAACGAAAGCTACTAAATTTTCTTTTTCCGTCTGTTCGACTGTTCCAAAAAGAGCTATTCATGCTTTTTTCGACAAACAACTATTTCATATTTCATTATATTATTTTCTCTAATCACATTATTAATGATTGTTATAATAAAATATGAAAACTATTTTGTGTTGTTTTGGTCGAAAATTATTTTGATGCTTAATTTGTAAGTTGTCAAAAGGTTCGAACTAAAAGACAATAATGTCTTTATTCATACCTAACCCAATTTAATTTAAATCAACTAATTTTGTTTGGGACGTCGTGAAGACAACATTTGTCAGAATATAAATTTTAATTTAATAAATAAAAAATGAGAATACAATTAAATTTTATGCCACGTCATCTAAATGAGAGCAGTAGTGGAGTGGAGGTCTACAAGAACTCATATTAATACTATACATATAAATAATTATATTAATCTTTAAAAAAAAAACTTACATTTACATAGATTTTTTTTTTCATATATATAGACCATAATAATATACACATATTATTTCAAACAACAATATTAATGGTGTATGATACACAAGGTGCACATAATACTTCGTTAAGATAATAGATAATGCACTATACACCTTTATCAATAGTAATAATCATTAAAAAAAAAAACTTGCACACACTGCTATATTTTTATTTTATTTACGCACTTTTTACAAAAACAATCAATTTTTCTTAAAATTTATGTTCAACTTAAATGATAATTATAAAAATGAACGGAATGAGTATTCATTTTTACCAGCAATAATATTAGTTGTGTAGGATGCACAATATTTATAATACTTTGTCATAATTCTAATACACTCAATAATTTCTTATAAAAAGCCGATCTAAATATTTTTTTTTGAAACAAGCCGATCTAAATATTAAATACACAACAATTTATTAATTTACAACATGAAGTACTAATATTTTACTATATTACGTTCATTCATAAAAAAAATTATCAACATTTGTCGACCTACTTTTTTTTAATGGAATTGTTGTAACAAATGCATACAACCATTTTACAAATTTGGGTGTTAATTGAAAAGATTGAACTGGTGTATGCCCACAAGAAATTAAATATATAAATTTTAAGATTTAATAGTGAAGATCTTTATGATCTAAGTCAATAATGATTCTTTTTCCCACCAAGACATGGTCTAAATGCGTAAAAAAGCTATTCATATATATTTTAAAATAGGGTTGGTCTGCTATGGACTCGAGTGCATGTTGTGCACCCTAGTCCATGTTACACTTTTCAGTTTACTGACTTACACTTTTCAATTATTAAACTGTATAATAATATTTTTAGTAATAATTGAAAAGTGCAACACCATTTATCAAAAAATGTAAGTCAGTAAACTAAAAAGTGCACATGGACTAGGGTGCACAGCATGCACTCGAGTGCATACTAGACTTTACCTTTAAAATAAAGTTTCTATCTTTTTTCTTTTTTTTAGAACAACATCCTAATCCAACAAATTAAGGTATAACGTATGGGGAGTGATTTCCAACTTTAAAGTCTTACCGACGTATCTACATTTTAAATTACTTATGGAGTAAGTATTTGTTTTAATAGCTTTATTTGTAAATTAAATTATCTCTTAATTGCAATCTAATTTAAAATTTCAAAATACAAATAATTCATCAATTTTAAATACGGGTGCAAAACAACATTCTTCGTGTCTAGATTTGACGAAACTTGCTGTTGTGACACACTTCGAAGAGGTGTTTACTTAATGAAAAAGATAGCTATCCAAATTTTGAATAGTCAGAATATATTAAAACAAATATTTAATAAAAAATGTGATTTTATCATAATACTTTCGTTAGTCAAAACATTATAGTAATATTCAATCAGAGATATATTAACTTTTTATACAGGGGGTGAACTTTCTGATTCTGAACGTTTAGTGACACCCTTTATTTAATCAGATTTTAAGTTTTAAAATTATACATTAATTTTTAAATCGATTTTAAAAAATCATTCAAAACCGTCTCTATCAAAATTTATTGCCATAATGTTACAATTTTATAATCTTATGCCAATTACTACAATAAAATCATCAGTAATAACAATTTTCTAATTATTATAATCTCACTGAATAATAGCAACATAATAATATACATTTAATTTCATACATTGATTTTATAAAGTTAAATTATCTCCCACACAAGAACCTCCTTTAATCATCAGAATTTAAAAAACTGGTTCTGAAAACAAAAAATAAACGCATCGTAACGAAACATCATTGTTTTTTAATCGAACATAAAATTCAGGTATAAATGGGGTTGCTAGGAAACCTAATTTTCAAAAGTTAATGAAAGAATTTGTATTTATTCAAAAAGTTTAAATTAAATTATAATTAAACCAAATGTAATAATTTGATTTGTAATTAAACCTTTGAATTTTCATTATTATTGAAATAGACAAAGTTTTATTTTAATTTTTTCAATATTTTTGAGAAATAATAAAGGGGGAGAGAGAAAAAGCGTGAAGACCGGCATTGTTTCCGAGTTCAAAGAGAGAGAAAAGTCTCAAGATTTTGGACAACTTGTCCAAATCAATCTCCCTCTCTTCTACCACCCCACCCCCTAATTCATTCTCCGTTCTGCGTCCGCCATTGCGATCTCCGAGCTCAGGCCTTCTCTCAATTTCAATTTCCTGTTCAGATTTTATCGGGTGAGCAAAATATTTAAACATTTCTGTATCTGTTTACGCTTTCGCCTCTGATTTGCGTATACGCCAATGTGGGTTTTGTTTTCCCCTCGTGAATTGAGTGAACATTTGAAACAGTGTTTTTTGTGTGTGTTTTAATAGTGTTATTTTGAGCTTATTGAGCTGCTGTTCGAGAAAATTGAGCTGCCGTTTCTCTGATGCATTGATACTTGTGATGCTGCAATTTCGAAAGGTGTCAATGGGTTTTAGTGTTTGAATTGTTTTAGTGTTGATTTTATGTTGTTTTTCTTCAGATGGTTTTTTGAATTTGAGTTTAAATTCAGTCTTCAATTTGATTTGTTGTATGTGTAGTTATGTTTAAGATCGTTTCATTTGTGCACATGGAAGAATCGTGGCGGTTTGGTCATGAGAGTTAGTGATATATTAGTTTTTCTGGAAATGAATTTTATAAGTTGATTAAATTATTTAATTTGTGTTTCCAGGTGCTAAACAGCTAGAGTTAGTTATACCAAGACTTTTAGGGTAGGCCTCATGTGGGCAGGTTGGTGTAGGGATAGGGTTTAGTGGTTATGTAAGCAAGCCCTTTGCTTAGATGGTGGAAGCAAATATTGGGCTTTTGAGGTAGCAGAGATTTTCATTTCGAGCTGATTCGTAAAAGTGTAAAATGACTAGGTGGGGTATACGGGAAAGGGTCAGGAGCAATCTGTATACGTTTAATTGTTTCAGACCACAAACGTCCGAAGAAGATGTGCCACATGACTTGCAAGGACCTGCTTTCTCGAGAGTGGTTTACTGCAATCAACCTCATATGCACAAGCATAAGCCTCTTAATTATTGCTCGAACTACATTTCTACGACTAAGTACAATGTTGTGACGTTCCTTCCGAAGGCCATATTTGAGCAATTCAGACGCGTAGCCAACCTCTACTTTCTTTTTGCAGCAGTGTTATCGTTGACTCCCATATCACCATTCTCTGCTGTGAGTATGATTGCACCTTTGGTTTTCGTGGTTGGGTTGAGTATGGCTAAAGAAGCCATGGAAGATTGGCGTAGGTTTATACAGGATATGAAGGTTAATTTGCGGAAAGCAAATGTGCATAAAAATGACGGTGTTTTTGGTAATAGACCATGGATGAAGCTTAGAGTTGGAGATGTAGTGAAAATAGAAAAGGATAAATTCTTTCCTGCTGATTTACTTCTTTTATCTTCCAGTTATGATGATGGAATTTGTTATGTTGAGACCATGAACTTAGACGGGGAGACTAATTTGAAGGTGAAACGAGCTTTGGAGACGACGCTTCCCCTGGATGAAGATCAGACTTTCAAGGATTTTATTGCAACCATAAAGTGTGAAGACCCCAACCCGAGTCTTTACACTTTTGTGGGTAATCTTGAATTCGATCGCCAGATCTATCCTCTTGATCCTAGTCAAATTCTCCTCCGAGATTCAAAACTTCGCAACACTGCCTACATTTATGGAGTGGTGATATTCACAGGTCCTGATAGCAAAGTTATGCAAAATTCTACAAAATCTCCTTCCAAGAGGAGCACGGTTGAAAAACAAACGGACAAGATAATATACATCCTTTTCAGCCTCCTTCTGTTCATCTCGTTCATCAGCTCAGTAGGTTTTATTGTAAAGACTAAATATTTTTTGCCTAAGTGGTGGTACCTGCAGGTCCCAGACAAGGAAGGTCTATATGATCCAGGGAAACCCCTGAAATCAGGGTTCTATCATCTGATTACTGCTTTGATATTATATGGCTATTTGATACCAATATCCCTATATGTGTCGATTGAGGTTGTAAAAGTCCTCCAAGCACTGTTCATCAACCGGGATATTAGTATGTTTGATGAAGAGACTGGAACTCCCGCTCAGGCACGAACATCAAACTTAAACGAGGAACTAGGACAGGTTGACACAATCCTTTCTGATAAAACGGGCACTTTGACTTGCAACCAGATGGATTTTCTCAAGTGCTCGATTGCTGGTACTGCTTATGGCATGAAAGCAAGTGAAGTAGAACTTGCTGCTGCTAATCAGATAGCCATGGATATTGATGGGCAGAGCCAATCTGTTACACCTCGTTCTTGGCGGAAGGGTGGGGGCTTACCTGGGGAATCAGAAATTGAATTAGAGTCTGTCGTTTCTTCGAAATACGAAGAATCCCATAAACCTGCCATAAAGGGGTTCAGCTTCGAGGATGGCCGCCTCACGAATGGAAATTGGTTCAGTGACCCCAATGTAGAGGATTATTTATTATTTTTCAGGATCCTAGCAGTTTGTCACACTGCAATTCCAGAGAAGAATGAAGAGACCGGCGCCATGACTTATGAAGCAGAATCACCAGATGAAAGTGCATTTCTCGTTGCCGCAAAAGAATTTGGTTTTGAGTTCTCCAAACGAACTCAATCGACCATAATCGTTCGCGAGAGATATCCATGCCTTCAAGAGCCAGTCGAGAGGTGAGGCCATGAACAAATAATTCTGTTTGCTGTTTGGGACTTTTTTTTTTCTTATCTTGAATTAGGTGTCTTTGACATTTAACATATTCAATATTTCTTTAAAACAGGGAATACAAACTTCTCAACTTGTTGGATTTCACTAGCAAAAGGAAGAGAATGTCTGTTATTGTTAGGGATGAGAACGGTCAGATTCTTCTCCTATGCAAAGGAGCTGACAGGTATGCCCACTAGCTCTGATTCATAAGCAAAGAATTATTTATGGATTTTCTTATCTAGGGTCATAAACTGTTTTATTTCCTTCTGCCTATTTCATTGTCATCTACTGATATGCTCTTTTATTTAATGAATTCTTTGGTTTACAGCATCATATTTGATAGGCTATCAAGGAACGGGCGAATGTATGAGGAAGTGACAACCAAGCATTTGAATGACTATGGGGAGGCTGGATTGCGGACGCTGGCGCTTGCTTACAAGAAACTCGATGAAGCTAAATATGCAGCTTGGAATGACGAGTTTACTAAAGCAAGAACTGCAATTAATGGTGACAGGGAAGGAATGCTTGAGAGGCTTGCTGATGCAATGGAAAAAGAGTTGATACTTGTTGGTGCTACAGCTGTGGAGGACAAATTACAGAATGGAGTATGTCATATATCTTCTGAGTACTTTGAAATTATTTATTGATTTTCTATTTATATTTATTATCTCTCTGTAGGTGCCTCAGTGCATAGACAAACTGGCGCAAGCTGGTCTAAAGATCTGGGTTCTGACAGGTGATAAGATGGAAACTGCAATTAATATAGGGTCTGTTTCTCCCCAAAAGAATGGGTTTCTTGACTATTTTAACATCGTATGACAAATCGTTTGCTAAAGCTTCACAGATGGTAACCTGAAAATTCTCGTCATGCAGATTTTCTTGTAGTTTGCTTCGACAAGGCATGAAGCAGATCTGCATAACAACAATGGACACGGATTCAGTAGTTCAAAATTTGAAACAGGTAGCTATCTTTAGGCAAGAATGTGGCATAAAATTTGGTGAATTAATTTAATTTTTGAAGCATTAATTATCTTCTTTTCCTATGTAGGCTATAAAGGAGAATATTTTGAATCAAATTACCAATGGAATCCAAATGATCAAGCTTGAAAAGGATCCCCATGCTGCATTTGCTTTGATCATTGATGGAAAAACTCTTGTTCATGCCTTGGAGGATGATGTAAAGAGTCAGTTCTTGAATTTAGCTGTTGGTTGCGCTTCTGTCATATGCTGCCGTGTCTCACCGAAGCAGAAAGCACTGGTATTTTTAAGAATTTTTCTAACCTTTGTCCATTCTGTTGGATGTACTATTATTTGAGTTATTTTTCATAAATATCTCACTTAATTATATTATAATTAGGTAACAAGGTTAGTAAAAGAAGGAACTGGGAAAACTACATTAGCAATTGGTGATGGTGCAAATGATGTCGGCATGATTCAAGAAGCAGATATTGGTGTTGGCATCAGCGGATGCGAAGGGATGCAGGTTGGTCTGAGTCTGTTACTTAATGTTCTCAGAATATAAAGTTGCTTGATTTATTTCAATAAATTTACGATATGTTAACAAGCTTTCCTGTCATTTGTATCTTTTGGAGATTAAATACCTTTCCTGTCTCAATAGTTTCTAGGCAGCTAATGCATTGGATTGTTTTTTATTGGTTGACTCCCTCTTACTATCTTCTAAATGCTTTAATATCAAGAAAATGGGTTACTAAGTATTAGCTGTTAACTCGTTGCAGGCTGTGATGGCTAGTGACTTTTCTATCGCACAGTTTCAGTTTCTAGAGAAGCTCTTGGTTGTACATGGCCATTGGTGTTACAAAAGAATTGCTCAGATGGTAACTCGTTATGTGGCTTGTCTTGAACTAGATATCATCACTTTACTATTGTCCAAAAGACCATCTACTCAATTCATCATTTGATTTTCTGAATGCAGATTTGTTATTTCTTCTATAAAAACATTGCTTTTGGCCTTACAATCTTCTACTTTGAGGCTTTCGCTGGATTTTCTGGACAGTCTGTGTACGTTGATTGGTACATGCTCCTATTTAATGTCGTTCTCACATCATTGCCTGTAATTTCGCTCGGAGTGTTTGAACAAGATGTAGATTCTGATGTATGCTTGCAGGTTAGTTCTTTCTGCCCTGTAACTGTAGGGGTCTTAAGGACACTAAATATTCGATTGGGGCCTTATTTATCCATGCACAAGAAAATGCTCTTTAAATATTGTATCCTAACTCCAAATAATATTAATGTTGACCCTATAATCACCGGATTAAATGAAAAATATTCCCTTGCTTTCTGCTCGACTGATGAAAAAACAATTCTGCAGTTTCCAGCTCTATATCAGCAAGGGCCAAAGAATCTGTTCTTCGATTGGTACAGAATATTTGGGTGGATGGGAAACGGCCTATACACTTCCCTCATTGTCTTCTTCCTAAACATCATCATCTTTTACGACCAAGCTTTCCGTTCCGGGGGCCAAACAGCCGACATGACAGCTGTTGGGACGACAATGTTCACATGCATCATTTGGGCAGTGAATTGCCAGATTGCTTTAACCATGAGCCATTTCACATGGATACAACACTTGTTCGTTTGGGGTAGCGTTACTTTCTGGTACATTTTCCTCTACGTATATGGTGAATTGAAATACTCCCTCGACGTAAACGCCTTCAGAATACTGAGAGAAATCCTTGCCCCAGCTCCAATCTACTGGACCACCACCCTCCTAGTCACGATCGCCTGTAATCTCCCCTACCTTGCGCACATCTCGTTTCAAAGACTGATCAATCCGCTTGATCATCACATTATTCAGGAGATCAAATGCTACAATAAACACATTGAGGATCGTCGCATGTGGCGAAAAGAATGTTCCAAGGCGCGACAAGCCACGAAGATTGGCTTTACAGCTAGAGTCGATGCGAAGATCAGACAGTTGAAAGGAAGATTACAAAAGAAACATTCAGTTGCTTATGATGCTTCTGCACCTCCACAACCTTGATTTTGCATATACCACAACAGTAGATGATTTTTTTTTTCTTTTTCTTTTTAACTGGTTGGGATTTTGTGGGGCATTCTAAATTCATTATTGATGGAGTGTAGTGAGGTAGTTTGTCAAAGCCTTTAGCTCCAAGGCTGTTTGTATTGTATGTAGAGCATATGTAAGATAACCAATGAAAGCTTTGTGAAGAAGAAATATAGCTAGCTGCCTGCATATTTACCTCATTCACTATTGCTCCACCAATTCTCTGTCACACTTATTTTGAATTGTCATCCAAATACAATTTATATAGATACAGTACTTAAAAAGTCGAATGGGGAAATTCCGATGAATAGTGATTGTGTGCGTTTGTTTTGAGATTTTGAGTAGGGTCGAATGTAATCAATTGTGTAATGATGTTGTATTATTATAAGATTAGATATATAGGTATTTTTAGAGGTGGACGTAGTTGGATGGTGAAATTCGGATGTTAAATTCCGAATTAAAACAAGACAGGGGACGTTACGTCTCACGTCAGAACTTTATAAGTAAAACAGAATTACGAGCACAATAATGATGTTTTATTGACGTGTGTAATTTTTCATGACTATCTTTGTGAGATGGGAGACTGATATTAATTGTACGGTGCATGAGGTGCACATAAGGTATTGGATCATCACATGTGTTCGTTTTAGTGTTCCATGGTCTGATTTATTGACACACTGTTCCAAAAAAAAAAAGATCATAATAATGGGAAATGAAAAAGCAAAAGGTGAGAAAATATATTAATGGGCATTATTATTTTATATTACCGCGATCAGGTGAGGTATTAAAATGGCGAAGAAAAGAGTGTGTATCGTACAAGTGATGGATTCCTGGTGTTTAATGGCGATTAGCTGTTCTTCTTCTCTCGTCGTTTCTACCCCTTGAATTCGGTCATTTTCATCTTGATTTAATGCAATTTAATCTAGAATTTGAGTTTGATTCGTGGATTTGAATGGAACCGCGAGTGGGGAATAAGTTTCGGATGGGGCGGAAGATTGGGGGTGGCTCATTTGGAGAGATCTATTTAGGTATTTTTGTTTTATGTTATTTAATATTTGTTTGAATGTGATGTTTCTTTTTCTAATTGTTTTTTTTTTCATTTTGCAGGCACTAATATTCAGACGAATGAAGAGGTTGCTATTAAGCTCGTAAGTCATCGATTTTTCTTCTCTTTTTGTAGGCTTTTTGTTTGAGGAGATTCTGGTTCATTGCAATTGCTTTTCTCTTTTCCACATTTTTAATTTGATGTAGTTTCATGTGTTTAATCTTGTTTGATTATGAATTTCCATTGAATAAACTAAGAATCTGGGTATGAATTCTAGTGCTGTAAAAACATGGATTCTCTTGATGATGATTTTCTCATATGTGCAATGCTTCTGAGGATTGAGGAACATGCATTGTTTGATTTAACAGTTTCTTGTCGTGCTCAACTACTAGTGTTCTATTTTTGGAATAGTAAAATTGAATAAATTAGTTGTCTGCATGCCACTCACACATTTTATCTAGTAAGTGGATTTCATGTTTGATTATGAACACAAGGTGATGTAAAGTTCATAAAATTTAGAGTTCTCCTCAAATGCTCGCCCCAAAATTTCCCATGCTGGTTGATTTTTATCTTAATGCGTATTCATTTCATTCAGGAAAATGTGAAGACAAAACACCCCCAGTTGTTGTACGAGTCAAAGTTGTACAAATTACTTCAAGGAGGAAGTAATAATCATTTTTGTTGTTTTAGTTTTTTGGCGTTGCTTTCCTTTTGTGTGTTTATATTTTATCAGTACTCTTGCTGGTTGGTAATTTTTAAGTTTGGCAGCTGGAATCCCAAATATTAGATGGTTCGGGGTTGAAGGAGACTATAATGTTCTCGTTATGGATTTATTGGGACCCAGTCTTGAAGACTTGTTTAACTTTTGTAGCCGGAAGCTGTCTTTAAAGACTGTTCTCATGCTTGCAGATCAGATGGTACTGTTTACTTTTTGCTTGTGTTTTGTAACTTTTGTTATGTCTTAAGCAATTTAATGTTTCAAATGTGTCCGTGGGAATCTCTGTTTTCTTTCAGATTAATCGAATTGAGTTTCTTCACGGTAAATCTTTTCTGCATCGAGATCTTAAGCCTGACAATTTTCTTATGGGTTTGGGAAGACGTGCAAATCAGGTGTTCCCTTGTCCTAGTTCTATTATTTGCCAAATTTTATTCAATGTTTTTCTTTATAGATGTCTTGTATGAGTTGTATCCATAACTATACCCATTCACTTGTAGGTTTATTCCATTGATTTTGGACTTGCCAAGAAATATAGAGATTCCTCAACTCAGCAGCATATTCCATATAGGTAAGGTGTGTTTTGTTTAGGTATCTATAAAATTTCGACCTTACCTAGTTATTATTGATTTTCAATGCTTAGCTTCCAAATCTTGTATTGTATATATTAAATATTCTTGCACGTGATTGATATATTTCAGCAATATTTTACATTCTAATGCAGAGAAAATAAGAATTTGATTGGAACAGCTAGATATGCAAGTATGAATACACATCTGGGCATTGGTATGTATGTGAACATTTGCCATTTCTTTAACCCTCTTGAGTTTTGACCTTTAAGATGTGGTAAAACTGATTTTTTGTGTCTTTCATGTTTGATTCTTTTCTACTAAATCGACCAATGGATAGAACAAAGTCGCAGGGATGATCTAGAATCACTCGGATATGTTCTCATGTACTTCTTAAGAGGAAGGTGTGTGCATGAATCTTGCCTTGTTAAATCACTGCACTTCTAGTTCCTGTGGTATGTCTACTCATCTATGGAAAAATATGTAGCCTTCCCTGGCAGGGACTCAGAGCTGGAAACAAGAAACAGAAGTACGAGAAAATTAGCGAGAAAAAAGTCTCAACTTCCATAGAGGTGATTAACTTTGCCCTCCTTAATGAAAATATATGATTATATTCAACTGTTGCTCACGACTCACTTATAGCCTTTTGTGTAGTCTTTATGCCGCGGCTATCCAACTGAGTTTGCTTCTTACTTCCATTACTGCCGTTCGCTTAGATTTGATGATAAGCCAGATTACGCTTATCTTAAAAGAATTTTCCGTGACCTTTTTATTCGTGAAGGTATTAATGTTTACCTTACTGTTTCAACAATCCCTTTTCTTTTTTATTCAATGGTCTTCCAATCTCCCTATCATTTGCCCTAGCAGGTTTTCAATTCGACTATGTATTCGATTGGACTATTTTGAAATATCAACAGACACAGCTTGCTAATCCTCCATCTCGTGCCCTAGTAAGTAACTAATTTAGTCTTACCTGCTCTAGCCCCTAAGCTGCAATCTGATGATTTTTTGGGACAGGGTGCTGCTGGAACGAGTTCAGGGATACCACATGCTAACGTTGACAGAGAATTAGGTGACTTTATTTGCGTTTATATGAGTCACATTAAACTGTGTTGCAGTGGTTACTGCTCTATGTATTCATCTGTTAAGTGTCGGGATAATTAGAGATATTATCCTTGAGTTTGCAAGTACTTCCCTTTTGACATGCTTTTATCTTAAATTGCACGAATTGAGGGGGGTTAACCTCAGGGTGCCTGTAGTCGGGTATTTGAAATTCCTAAAGTAGGTCAGACTTCAATGGTAGGTTTTTGTAATTCACCCTTATTTGTAAGTGTGCAGTCACCTACATGCTGTGTGTTAAATGCATTTCCACAATTATTATGCAGGTGGGGAGGACGGTAGGCCTCCTGCTCGTGCCAGAAACTTTTTGAATTCTGGAAATTTGTCTAGACAGAGAGATCCAGCTGCAAGTGACATGTCTAGAGATGTAAGACTATGAATGTGAATGCATTCCCCCTCCCCCACCCTCAAAAGAAAGGAAAACCCCCCAAAAAAACTGTTAAATCCATAAAAGATATACGTACAAATTTCTTGTAAATTGGTCACACTGTATTTCAAATGGGGGAGGTTGAAGACATTTCTTTCTTATTACCATGAAACACGGGGAAATCCAAAGTAAAGGGAGGGGTAATAAAGTCGCCATTTTAAGTTTCAGAGTAAAAAGTTATCGATAGGCTGGCTAACTTTCTGTTTCTTAAGATCTCAAATTTCTTTTCTTTTTCTCTTCTTATCTTGATGTTACTTGGTTTGATGGTATCTGCAGGTATCTAGTTCCAACATCCCACAAACCGGATCATCAAGACGACCTGGTATTTCAAGTAGTCGAGATCCCGAGAATGGCAGTGACCTTTCACGTGCCCGCACTGCAGATCCATTTAACAGAAATTCGAGTACTGCCCCACGAAGTTCAACCTTAGTTCCAACCGATCATAAGCGCTCATCTTCTACTAGAGACCCGTCGAACATTAAAATTTTTGAATCCACCCTCAAGGGGATGGAGGGCCTCAACATTGGCAACAATGAGAGGACACATCATTAGCTAACATTTCTTGCTAATTCCCTGTGTACATATATGCTATTCGTAATAGCTCTCGATGAAAGCTGATCAAGGAAATCGGGGCCGTTAAATGATGCAGAAATTTGTGAAAAGCACACAAGATCAGTTGACTTGCGGCCGCGTAAAGAAGAGGTCAGTAAACATGGTACAATGAAAGTAAGATTCATTGCATTGTATCTACAAAGCTAAGAGAGTAATCCCACCTCAAATAATGTTTTTTGTTTTCATTTCTTCTATATTTCCATTCTTTTGATTTTGCCCATTTGATGGCCCATAATCATGATATTTTTACTCAAATTCTTATAATTCAATAAATAAATTCATATGTGATGTTCAATGGTCTGTTTGAAGTAGTGGAAATCATCAGATTGTCGGGGTTTTGGTGTGAGTATTCACATGCTTTTCATTTAAACTATCCTCATGGTAGGTAGACTATTTTGTTGGCATGTGCAACAAACTTTATCTTGATTGAAATGTAGACCATGCTTTCATTACATTACCTGTCTCTTAATACATATCCTTTCCTCCTTTTTTGGACGGAAAAAAGGGGAATTGCATTATCAGAGTACCCGAGGTATTCAAAAGTTATGATCCCGATTTACAAGATGTTAAGAGAAATACGAGACAGTTACAAAATAATTATCCTCACTTGCAGAAAGGAGTGAATTTCCACCTTGCTTACGATAAATTATACTCCATGATTTCGTTGAAGGTTTTTTCTGGTTGTATCTCCCCGTTTGCGAATATTTTGTTGTTCCTAGCTTTTCATAGAGACCATACCACGGAGCACCAAAGACATTCCATGCCAAATTTCTTCCTCTTCCCTTTATCATTTACTCCCTCCATCCCGCGCCATAAGAGACCATATCACGGAGCATATTTTGGTGTACGGAGCATCAAATTCCCATTTACGCTATAAGCTTCCCACTTACCTATTCAAATTCCTATTTATCATTTACTCTCTTTGTTCCGCTATACTTCCTACTTACTTATTTTGTTCTTTATCCTTTTTTCATTAATATCTAGAGGAGTAATGTTTTTATGTAATGAAAATAGAAGATATGGTTGGAAATACAATGCCATAAATGTTTGTTGAAAAGTGTATCCATGCAAAAAGGTAACAGAATTTGGACACATACAAACTCTGGGATTCACTTTTAGGAAGTTTCATTTTCATCCACTCTTTGAAATGACAGTTGAAGAACCTAACCTAACCATATCATAATTCTTCATTTTTTATTTCTATGAAAATTACATAAAAGATGTCTACAGTGCGACATTAGTTAATATTATTTTTAATTGATTTAATTGCAATTTTAACCAAATATTTGAATATTTGTAAAATAAAATTACAAATTTAACATTTTAATTACAATTATCTGCCCAACCCCAGAATTAACAATAACAATGACTGTAATAAATAACTCTAACCACAATATTAAAAGTATTTCATTAAGTAAAACTGAAATTCGTCTCCTTAAAAATAAATATCAACAAAACAACAATATTTCTTCTTGATCATAAAAAACTAGAGAAATCACAAAACATAATATCAATATTATTGTATAATAATTCCAAAATTAGCCTTAAACACAGAGCAAAAAGAGATATAATCACCAGATTCCATTGCAAATATCCTTGATCCATCTGAAACTCTTTGTGAAAGAAGTCTTCATCTTACCCTCTACTCCATATGCTTTATAACCTGCAACTCTCTTCTTTCTCTGCAACTCTGGATCGAAACTCCAACTCTTTGAAGATCCAGAAGAAGAAGATGAAGCAGAACCGATTTTGCTCTTGCTGATTTTGACTTGTTTGAAGTTGTAATCAGGATTTTGATTGTAATCTGAAGTGCTGTAGCTTCTCAGATCATTCATGTTTCTTGGTTGCATTTCTGACCCATCCCTGCTTGATTTCGATCTTGAAAATTTATCCATCACTTGAGAGAGAACAGATTTTGAGTTTGAGGAGGATTCGTTTTTTCCTCTTTATCAATGAGTGAACCCCTTTTTCTTTTTCTTTATAATACTCTCTCTATCTGGACTATATTATTAGAGAATATAATAGAATAATATATTATAGAAATAGTATAAATATTTTAGGTATCAATCTTTTATTTATAGGAATTATTATAATATTATAGGAATAGTATAATATATTATAGGTAACAATCTTTTATTTATTTATATGAATAGTATAATATTATAGGTAGCAATCTTTTATTTATAGTTTATATTTATTTTCTTGTGTATCTATTTTCTTGTATATTTTTATCTGGGTCGGGCTAATCGGACTGACCCGTTTAACCTGAAAAATGCAGGGTTATGGTTCATGAATCATGGACCTATTTAAATTCAGATTTTTTTAACCCAGACCGGTTAGCCCGCAGGTCTACAGGGCTAGCCCGCTAGCCCGAGTTGTTACTTTTTTTTTAATAAATAACATACGAACAAATTTTGAATCATTTGACCCATAGTCATAACTATAAGCATTAAGCAGCCCATTACCATTTATTAGTCATTATTACTATTTTTTATTAGATTATGATTTTTTTTTAGCTTTATTTGATCATATTAGGGACCAATGAGTTCTAGAATTGTGTTTTCCCATTTACCGATCATTAACTAATTACATATTTTTCTACTTTATTTTCTTGTTGAACGTGTCAATTGGAACCTTTAATTTTAAAAGAAAAAAAATTATTGTAGCCCGTTAGTGGCCCGTTTAGTCCGTGACCCGCTAGGGTTAGGGTTAGGTCCCAACAATTGCGGGACTGTTAAGTATGAATCGGTTAAGGCCCTAACCCGTTTAGCTAGTAGCCCTGTAGGGCTAGCCCTATAAGGTTAGGGTCAGCCCGATAGACATCTCTACTAATCTCTATATATAATAGACCACTCTTATCATCTCATTAACGGTGATTGAATATAATTCTCACATATATTAACAAATAATAAAAGTGAGCATACTTTCGATAAATGGAGGAAGTGTACTAGAAATTTAGAAGTGATGTGATTGACAGAAAGAAGAATATATTGAAATGTGAAAGAGTGGTTTGTAAAAATGTGAATGAGTAGCGTTTATCATAAAATGAAATGAACATACTTTTGATAGACAAATAAATAAAGAAAGTGAGTATACTTCAGATGGACGAAGGGAGTATAATAGACTATAGATTTAGAAGTGGTGTGATTGATAGAAAGAAGAATATATTGAATTGTGAAAGAGTAATTTGAAAAAACGTGAATGAGTAGCGTTTATCATAAATTGATTGTTTCTATAAAGAAAATGAACATATTTTTAATAGACATAGTCTAATATACTAGACTATAGATTTAGAAGTGGGTGATTGACAGAAAGAAGAATATGTTGAATTGTAAAAGAATACTTTATAAAAACGTGAATGAATAACTTTTATCGAGACGGGTAGATTTAGTTGGGACCAAAGTATTTAATTTAGTTGCAAGTTGGGGCAGAGAGCTGGTGCCACGTGTCAACCATTGAATTTGCAAATACGTACACAGCTCCCCATCCCATGTGATGTGTGATGTGTGAATCCATAAATTATTTTGTAAATATCAATTTCAGCCGACATCGCATGCTAATGTTGAAATGCCCCTACGTAATTTCGAATTATTAAATATTTGCACTATTTCAACTCTTTCAATACACACACTATGAATTGAGCACAATTAATTTTTTTATTTTATTTTATTAGACTGTGTCAATTTTTTAGGCTACAATTAAATATGAGAAACTAGAATGGCGGCAGGGTGGATGAGGTCATAATTTCAGTTTTGATTTTGATTAAATCTACATTTTCATAAATAATTGATGCAATTAACTCATCTCACAATGCGAATTTTTTGTTTGGAATTTCATAGAACATGTAAGAACATTATTCATTATATCCCTGTTTGTTAGTTCAATTATAAGGCGCATCGACTAGTTAAAACTGCTAAAGAGTTGACCCTCTGTCTATTGTTGGAGGCTTCCTAATAACGTATTAGTATCTGTTGAATAAATTGGACAATAAAAGGTAGATCATATAAAAGAAAAGAAAAAATTTAGGACTATAAGCTCACAGGTTGAGTCAGAGTGCCATTAAAACCTTGTCTGAGAAAACCCGATAAAATCCAAGTCAAAGAAAAATGTACACTCTTCTAAAAGTCAATGTCTATAGAAAGCAGTATATAAATCATTATAGAGAAATGAGAGTAAAAAATTCAGATGAACTTCAACACAATCAATGCCTGTTGAATAAATTGGAGTCTTTAACTTAAAAAAAAATCCCACACTCTCCTTGCTGTTATTTTCTTAGATATGAGCACTAATTTAAACAGGGCCTACTTGCACCGGCCCATTTACGACAACTGATAAAAACTGGGCCTACGCACAGGCCCTATACGCCTCCTAATTTATAATGGGCCTACACGCACTAGCCCATATACGGTTTCATGTTTAAAATGGGCCTACACGCTCTAGCCCATATACGGTTTCAAGTTTAAAATGGGCCTAAGCGAATCCATACAGGACACCTATTTCAAATTTTGATTTTCAGTTAGAAACCAAATTTTGCTAATTATGAGTATGTTGTAACAACTAACAATTGTATGGAGAGAACGCACACTTTCTTCATCTTATTAATTCATTAATTATTTAGCTAAAAAAAAAATGTATGCATTCTAATGCATGTGTATTCGTTTGCCCATATGGAATGAATGAGTAGACTCTTCGACAGGGTTCTATGACTCAAGCTATTAAAATTCGATTCGATTCGTTTAATAAACAAGTTGAACTCAAACTTTTAATTAGGTCGGATCAGAGCTATTTTGTAGGCCTTTTAAGTCCAATGTAGCAACCTATTTAACTTTATTTAAATGCACTAATAGAACTAAAAAAAAATATTTAAAAAAACTTTCAATTCAGATCTATTTAATCAAAAGGTTAGATCAAGATTTAATAAAAAACCTATTACAGACCATGGATCAAGACTTGAACCGACGGTGTATCTACACATACTATGTAAGAAATATAATTTGATTATCTTCAATATTGGTAAGATTATGTTTCCATTATATATAATACTCCATCCAATTTACCTTTTATTTATATTAATTATTTTTCCTCGTCTTTTTCCTTTTTTTTTTTTCACTTTCCTTTTTCATTGTATATTCTCTCTCCCCTTTACTTGCTATCCACTGCATTAATATTTATATACTCCCTCCGTTTATTTTATAAGATGTTTTAGAGTAATTGACTAGAATTAAGAAAAGGATAATTTTGACAAATATATCCTCAGATAATAAAGAAGATTTCTAATTACATTAATGTCATTCTAAAAAAAGTAAATATTTTACATACATGGCAAGTTTGTATAGAAAAAAAGATTTACCTTGAAGATTAGTTAATTAGAGTAATTTAGAAATTATGATTGTTTCCAAAGTTAAAGGGAAGGCATAATTGGAATAAATCGAGTAAAATTTCTAAAACATCATAAGGAAATAGGTCTAAAACATCTTTAAAAAAACGGAAGGAGTATTCAATAAAAATAAGCAACAATTGGAAAAATTACATTGTGATAAAAATAATCAAACTTTTTAAAATAAGATTACACAATATTTTTTAAATGGAAAGTGTACAATTTACAAAAATAAATAAAAAAAATACATGGAAATGATTGTCTCATATCTACAATAAAATTTACACAGATTTGAGCATTAAAATAAAAAAAAGGCCATATCACTCTATAAATACTTTCTCTCCGGATCATAATTTCTTCATTAATTCAATCTTTTTTTCTTAATAATATAGAGAATGGCGGCTTCCACGTGCAATAAGTCATTCTGCACCAACTACATGGTCCTCAACCCTGAAGAATCAGGGTTCTTGGATACAGTAAAAGTTTTGTTTTCTAGCAACATCTCAAATCGAAACTTTGTGGATTCCCATCGTGCGATTGAGGAGCCGTTTGCACATCGATGGTTGATATTTGTGTCGACGAAGTTGCAAAAATTGTTGCAGGCGACGGCTAAACCGATGGCGGTTTTTGGCGCCGGAATCGAGCATTGGTTGAATTTGGTCTCCGAAAACGGAGGTTTCTTTAATCTCATATCCAATGCATTCAAAGGTAACTAATAAAATGTTACACAAGAATATTATATTGTGAGAATAGTTATATGATCACGTATGTATGTGTGCAAGAGAAGAAGTAGTAAAGCCTGACAGAATGTCAGCAAGTTTCGTGTCGTTGACTGGAAACATCGATAAACGGATTGAATTAGAGTCGAGCATCGAGCCTGGTGACACAAGATACTATGCTGCACTTTCAGTAATGGCTTCAAAGGCTGCTTATGAGAATAAGCAATACATTCAGTCTGTTGTCAATCAACATTGGGAGGTACGTAGTTAGAATCACTATTTAATTTTATTTGTGACGGAGGAAAAGTAAAAGTTATATGCAATTTTTACTCAACTTGTATTCAGTATATAGTATGATTTTATCACTAATATACAATCTTTTTATAAAGGTAAAGTCTAGTATGCATTCGAGTGCATGTTGTGCACCCTAATCTAAAGAAAAATGTATGTTATTAAACTGAAAAGTACAACACAATATTACTAAAAAGTGTAAGTCACTGTGACTAAAAATATTATTATACAGTTTAATAATTGAAAAGTGCAACACCATTTACCAAAAAGTGCAACATGGACTCGAGTCCATAGCAGATCAACCCTTTTATAAATATGTGGCATATTAGTGATAAAATCATACCATATGCAAAAAAATTGACGTAATTTCAAAATTATTTATAGAAAACATGTTTAGATCATTTAAGAAAGAAAAAAAATTTTGCCTTGTAAAACTTATCAATCTTTCTTTTCATTGATTTCTTTGCAGATGGATTTCTTGGGGTCCTACAATTACTGGAATGGTGAGTTACTCTCTATTTCACCATGTTTGATAGCAAAAATCGATTAAACTTAACATATTTTTTTTAATGAGATGAAACAAAACATGATTTTCATTTTTACCAATATATATTGTAAAGTGAACAAGAGTTTCAGGTGATGTTTACTTTGAAGTTTGAGTGATTTTGAAATTATGAGTTTACTATTGTTTGGTGAGATTATAAATGATTAGTTGATTGTGTAATGATTGAATGTATTATATTATAATATTATTATAATAATGTTGAGAAAGATTATAATGATTGAAGTGATATTATATAGATATAACTTTATGTCAAATCAATATGTTTGATAGAGGTGTTTTTGAGTGAGTTTTGAAAACTGGATTTTAAATTTTGAAGTAAAACAGTTTAGAATCTTAAAATCCAAATTCTGTTTTTAAAAAAATCAAAAGTAAACATAGTCTTGAATTATCATCGATTTCACATTTTTTTTTTTCAATTCGAACTTTTAGATGAGATAAAATTATTTTGTTAATAGATTATCAGGGAAAAGCGACAACACAAGCATTTATTATGGACGACAAGAAAGATACACTCGGCGTGGCGTTCAGAGGAACGGAACCCTTCGACGCGTATGTATGGTGTTCGGATGTCGATCTCTCGTGGTACGAGATTCCGAGAATGGGGAAAGTCCACGGCGGATTCATGAAAGCTCTAGGCCTTCAGAGAAGCGACGGGTGGCCTCAGCAACAAGGCCCGACCCGGGCCGAAACCGCCTACTATAGCATCAAAAGAATTTTAAGGAAAATGCCAGATATATAGTCACCGGGCACAGCTTATGCGGTGCGTTGGCGGCTTTATTTCCGGCGATTTTGGGGCTGCATGGTGATTCATTGTTGCTTGAAAGATTGGAGGGTGGGTACACATTTGGACAACCTAGGGTGGGAGATAGTGCTGTTATTCGAACCGAGCCTTAACGAGACTCGACTCGACTCGTTAAGGCTCGACTCGTTTAGCTTAATGAGCCAAGCTCGAGCTCAATAGATACTCGATTTACTAACGAGTCGGCTCGAGCTCGACTTGTTAGGCTCGATAACTAATTTTTTATAAAAAAATTCATTAGGCTTGTTAGGCTCTGCTTGGCTCGATAGGCTCTTTAGACTCGTTAACGAGTCGAGCCGAGCTCAATTTTTAACTCGGTAATGTTATCGAGTCGAGCTCAAAACTCAAATACTCAGCTCGACTCGGTTCGAATAACAGCTCTGGTGGGAGATGAAAGAGTTTGGGAAGTACATGAAAATAAACACTTCCTTTTTCTGTTCGTCCTAAATTTCCTAATACAAAATTTACATTTCTTTATTTGATAAAATCTACCTTTTAAATTTTCTGCTCACATTGGTTCTACGTGAAAATGTGAAAAGGTAAGTGGGAGTCAATACTTCACTTTTGCCCATGATTTTGGATAAAGTCAACCTGCGGAAAGGGGCTACCCGATGGTGGGTCCTTGGACGTTTGGTTTGAAAGGAGATGTTGTATGTTTGACACGTGAAATTAATGAAAAATGAAGCAAGTCCTTTTACCTTGCATTTTTCTAACACGTGTCAAGTTTATCTGCAATAGTAGAACATGCAGTACTCCCTCCGTCCCTATTTAAAGTGTTTAATGTCAAATAATCTAAATTGGGATATCCAGTGTTTTAATGTCAAATAATCTAAATTGGGAAATCCATTATTGTGCAGGTAGTGGATGAAGAACCAGACAAGAATTATTTCTCAATAGCATGGATTATACCAAAGTGTGTAAATGCTTTTTGGGAGCTGATTAGAAGTTTTGTGATGAAATACTGGAAAGGAGGTGACTATAAAGAAGGTTTTTTTCTTCGAGTGCTTCGAGTGATTGGGATATTTGTAGCAGGGCCTTCAACATTATGTCAATTGCACAAGATTGGGATCATCAGACATCTTTAATTCACTCCATTAATCATGGATTAAATTATTTGCCAAGATATTTATTATTTTAATTTGGACAGATTTTGGCTTTTTCCTCTTTACTCCCTCCTTCGTAAAATTAGTTTGCTATTTGGTATAAAATTAAGGAACATAATTTTTTGATATATTTGCTCTTAGTTAATATTTTAATTTAAAGAATTTACCTATTCACCAAAATCCTCACGGAATTATGCATGAACAATCTATGTTATCATTGTAGAGAACCCCCTACTTGAATTTTAGTTGGTAGCGACAACATTTTGTGTATCTAGCAATAAAAAGAATGTTACCGTTGTTACTTACACATTTGATGTACAGACCAAGAATAATTCAAACTAATAAACGTACCTGATCTTTAAAACCGCGCTCCAATATTTCACTGGCCTCGTCCAACACAAGTCGTCTACGCAACAAGCCACATACACCGCCCGGAGTGCCAACAACAACATGAACCCTATCTACAAGAGTTTGCAAAAGCCCTGCAGGATTTCGAAACAAAAAAACACAATTTTCTCTGTTTCGGATTCAATTTATTGAAAAACATCGAGGCCTTTGCAGAACGGGACGATTCAACTTTGTTTGATTTGAGATGTATTCTCCAAACCTTCAATTGAATTTAACACAATCTCACAACATTGAATTAATTAAGGAAGATTAAAAACATATATGTATGAATTTACCATAAGCATTTAAAGAGATTCTCATGAAGATCCATAATCAAAACTATGATCATAAACATCATCCAGAGATCTGAAGAGGGAAAATCACTTATGAGATTCTATTGAAGATCCATAGCATCAAAACTACTTTTTTCTTATTTTAAAAATGAAGCCTGTTTCTATTATATTTTAAATTTTTTGTCTCAAAACTATAAGCATGTTTGCTTGATGGGTTGGGATGAGATGGGTTTAGATATAGTGGGATATGTAAACCTAGGCTTCCTAAACCCATCCCCACCTATCCTGTGTTTGTTTTAACTTTTTTACATATGGACATAAATTGGGTTTACACATAAAATTACAAAATTAACCTTAAGTAATTAAGTCTAAAACTCATATGCAACAATGTCAAACACACCTAAATATGCTTGTAAAATATTTCAACACAACAATATCTCTTTGAAGACGCAACATTGTCAAACATATATAAATCTGTCTGCAAAATATTCAAACACAACAATTTGCAAGTTCACAAAAATCACGCAATTCATAGTATCCCAAACATATAATATGTATCACCTGCATCATCACCCCTTTCATCTTCAAGATTGATATGGGGTAATTCAATGTTTGCATCACCGATGTCTTGTGCTCCTTCTCCTGTAGCTTTGTCATTCCCAAAAATCTCCAGCCAATCCTCATAATATGGAAATGTCTTATTCCGCATTGAGCGAGCAGCAACTTCAGCCTGAAAATTATTTCAACAGGTCATATTACAATGAACTAGGCATACAATTACATTCAAAATAATATAGAATATCTTGCAAGCAATAACTTGACATTTTTAAAACATTCATTTTTGGTTTAAAAAGAACAACTGTCCTTTAGAGACATATCTGCATCTCTAAATTTAGAATCAGAGAGTCTGCTTATTCTAAATCTTGCATCCATGTAAAAATTGAAATAATCCTGCACTCAAATTTCAATTTGTAGAACATAAATATTTTAGAAAATTTATCTTAAGCAGAATATGGAATTAAAGTTTAAACTTTGTAACTTGATCAATATTCACCACCACTACAATTCAAAATTAATGAATAATCGAGTATAATTTCTTATATAACTAAGTATTTGATAATTAAAAACACAATTCTACAAGCTCAATTAAAATTAGAAAACACACTAACAACCTACACATATAAATTAACATGGTTTTTTAATAAATAAGAATCACCTTATTTCATAACAATGCATATTACCTTTGTCACTTTTCCCCATTCATCCTCGTCATGAATATCCAACATCTTGGTTGTGTGATTCCACCCAATACCGGACTTACTAAGGCAGGTGACGAGAGCACCATATTCCCTCTTCCACCCGTGTATCTTTGAGTGAATATGTAGTTCCATACGGATACTAGTGCCGGGAAATGCTTCCAACATCTTTTTCTCCAACTCTCTTGTGAAGCCCGGCCTAAATCCATTTTCGGATTTCCACCCATCGGTAACAAGTTCTTTCAAACACTCAATAAACTTTTTTTCTTCTGCAATATTCCAACACCTCCTTGTTTTCTTAGTTGTTACAGATGATGTATCCATGCCTGTAAAGAGCAATCCAAATATTATACATGCCGTGCATATTGAAAAAAAATTATTCCCATTAACGATAATAGTTCAAACATCAAGTTTAAGATGAAGGCAAGATAATGGGATTGATAAATTGACAAAAAAAAAAACATACAATAAAACTGTCTCAACGTAGATAACGATACAACTAAATAAAAGGCTTTAAAAGTTTGACGAATTAACAATAAATCACAATCTTTGCATCCACTCATTGAACATATGTTGGGCCCGAGCATTGCGCCATGCATTCCACTCAAGTGACGATTCAACAACATCAATGATTTGTTCATGAGCAATTTCATCGTTGTTTTGGGATTCAATAAGCTCATCAAGAAGATGCTCAATGGGATCAATAGTCATTTCCTTTCTTATAAAGTTATGGAGTAAGCAACATGCCATTATGATATGGTTGTGAACCTTGATAGGATAGGAAGACGCACTTCTAAGTATAGCCCACCTCATTTTCAACAACCCAAACGTCCGTTCTATTACATTACCTTTATAAGAAGTCAAAAATCCTTCCCCGTTTGTGTAACCGTTATCACACAAGTAATATTGACCTGTAACCAATAACCAATTAATCATTACACTTATTACAGTTCGGTTAAGATTTTATTAGCATTTAATTAAATATTATAAATCTTGATTAGATACCCTTAGGCACTTTGAGGCCATGCGGACGAGCAACTGCATCGCGAAGCACCCTTGAATCTGCAGCTGAACCTTCCCATCCACACAAGACGTACACAAAATTCATATATTGATCACACACACCTAAGACATTGACGCTTATATGCCCCTTTCTGTTCTTATACCTTGCTTGGTCTACTCCACGAACTTTCACGGCAATATAAGTTCCATCTAAAGCACCAAGACAACCCTAACGAAAATTGACATGTCAGGACTAATAACAATTGGAAATACTAGTTGCAACTAAAAAGTAAAGATTATAAGTTACCTCAAAACAATTCCATCTAGGATCTTGACACTCAGAAGATATTGCATCCGGTTTAGCTAAAAGTATTGTATGAAGTTTCAAAACTGCTCTAAGGACAGAATGAAAGTGTTTTGACACAGTCTGACCCGACCTTAAGAAATTGTACTTGACAATTCTATTTTTTTTGTGATGGGACAATATGGAAAGAAACATAGCAACCATCTCTTGCACACTAACATACTTTGAATTCGTTAGACCACCACAAGTTTCTAACAAGACACATAAACGACCAAAGGCATTGCGATCCATCCGAAGGTGATTTCTACAATCATCGTCATTTATCTCAACCAATTCCCACACACGTCTCACTTGACGAGGAATGCGATTTAGTATACTATATCTTCTAATTTGTTCATGCCTACTATGGTAATGTCTTTCAGGTGTCATGAGTAAAGAAAGTAGTAGAGATACAACGACCACGGTTTGGAGCATGAGTGCTTCCAAAGTTAAGTAAATCTCTAATTGTTCATCAGAATTTGTATTCATGTTGAATTCCTAGCAAATGATCATCAATATAATCAATTTAGTCATATAAATAAAACATATGAATTAAATACTAATTAATGACAATAATTATAAACAAAAATTATAAAACAACAAAAAAAAGTAATCAATAACATTGATTTCCAACCCACAATGCACAACAGCTGCTTGTCTAATTCAAATGATGCATCTTTTTTTGGAAGTTATTCAAAACTACAGAAAGTCAAACACCAACAGTGAATGGCAACTAGATCAAACATAAATCATTACAAAATAAGAGTATTTAATTTTTGGTACAATTTCTCTATTGGATATAGACAAACTCGACAATATTCAATGTTTGAAGCTCTTGGATAACGCTGGAATTCCTTTGGTCCTTCGTCCTGGACAATTGGCATCTTACCGAGCCTATAAGGAGAAATTCAAGGAGAAATTCAGAAGTATGACAGAAGGGAAAGAAGGTAAATAATTCAGGGCAAATTCTGGCGGCTGTTGTAGGGTGTAGTTGTAGGGTTTCCGATTAATGCTGTGGGCCTTTGTATGAAAGAGATTTGGCCCAAGTTTGGCCCAACTAATAAAAAAGATCTTTTTTGCTTTTTTTTTTTATTTCGTTTTAACTCTATTTAAAAAAAAATTAATAGAATTTAATAAAAATTATATAACTTAAATTTATAAATAAAAAATAAAAAAATTATGTATTAAAAAAAAAATTAGTAGAATTTAATAAAAAATTGAAGGAGTATATATTTGTTGTATTAAAGAAAATCTTACAAAAATTAAAAAATTAAATGATCGTATTTAATTTTGCCCAATATTCGTTAAAGAAATAAATAAAAATAAATATAATTTATTTTCATATATATATATATATACTCACTCAGTCCACACAATCAAAAGTGTGCTCATTTCTTTTTTTGGGTCCATAAAAAACGTGCTTATTTTATTTAAATAGTTAATTTTTGAATATTTTTTCTACTCTACTAACAAAATTGAGTATCTAATAAATATATTTTTTACTCAATATATTAAATATATTCTTTATAATTAAAATATGAATTTTTTAAAAACATATATAAAAAAAAGTGAGCCTGTTTCTGATCATTTGGATGATCCGCCGGAAAATTGTGCATCCGGAAAATTGAACAACTCATTGGCATTTGGTGAAGAAGACTCCGTATACTTGTGGACACAACCATGTCTCATCAGTGCTCAACGGCGGCTGCCTAGGTGGCGCCACCAAGCCTGTGCTCGATTATCAGTGCTCAACGGCGGCCGCCTAGGTGGCGCCGCCAAGCCTGTGCTCGATTTTTCGACATTGGTTTGTCGAAATTAAAAAAAAAAATTGAAAATTTTCTAAACTCCTGATTTTTTTTGTTTGTTCTGAAATTTTGTTGTTTGGTGGTGGTGGTGCGACGGCAGTGATGGTGGTGATGGTGGTGGTGCGACGACAGTGATGGTGGTGGTGCAGCAGCGGCGGCGACTGCTAAAAATTAGATTTAGGGTTTAAAGGGGAAGAAGTATGCATTTAAGTCATATTAAATGGTATTTTTTTATTTTTTACATTATTATTATGTTATTAAACTGAAAGGGGAAGTGTTCTAAATGGAAATGGAGGTGTAAATAGTCCCACCCATATCTTCATCCCATTCCAATTTATTTTGTTGGAACTTGGAACTAATTGGAAATTAAATGACTTTTAACACCTTTATCTAATTAAATTAATTAGATGAACTAAACCTTAATAATTAAGGGATGACTAAGTAGTACTTGTATAAATAAAAAATAAAATAATTTGAAAAAATATAATTAAAATTTGAAAATATTTTTAAAAAGTCAACAAAATATTTTAAATAATAAATTAATTAATTTTTAAAAAAAACTGAGAAAATTTAATAAAATCTGAAAATATTCAGAAATAAATAAAAATAATCAAATAAAAAATTTAAAAATCAATTAAAGATAAATAAAACCATAAAAATATTTAATAAATTTGATAAACGGTAAAAAATATTTAAATTAAAAAAAATAAAAAATTCAAATTAATATAAAAAGATAAATTAAAAAAAATACTCCCTCCGACCCAGTTACAGCTGGACTTGGTTTCTTGCAATAGCTTGAAGGAGCCTCTCTTCCTTTTATTGTTTCTTGTTTACGGCCCCTTTTCCAGAATTAAAGTGGGGAGTCTACTGCAAAACAGGTTTCTTGATTCAACAACACCACGTGGAAAAAATATAATAATGTTGTACAGATTTAACTCACCTTTTAGTGTTGGGGGCCTTGCCTGTAACTAATGAGAAGACTATATTATACATGGCCTCTCACAAATGGAAAATATTGCACCAAATAAGAAAATAGTTATATTTTCTTTGGACATTCATGTCTTGACACATTGTAAGAACTACAACACACATATGTTTTTCACATATTAAGTTAAAAGTTCCAAATTTCTACTCCAAGTAGAGAGAGAGGCAGGTACCCAAGCCTGTAACAATTATAACAACTTATCTTCATAAATTTCAATTAGTAAGATTCTGCAAACTAACAAAATTGTAACTATAGTTTTGTCCTTATTGTTCTCACAAACATTTCACCAAGCCAGTAACAATTATAAGAAAAGAACTTATCTTCATAAATTTCATTTTATCAATTGTGAAGCAAGTTGAATAAGACAATTGATGCCATAAAAAAAATAGCTGATGCATATGATAAAGCCAGAGAAATTGGTCCAAATTACTAATGTGACTCACATTGTAACTATAGTATTGTCCCTATTGTTCACACAAGCATTTCATCAAACACATTGCATCCACCAAAAATAATCATCTAGATATGAAAGTTGAAACTGCATTTATTTTCAAAACATAGGAACCCTAATCCCCAAATTGCAATAGAAGGTAAAAGCAAAGAAAAATAGATCGGATGAGAAAACCATTTTCGCAAAAATAAGAAAACCAAATCGAAACCATTAATTACAGATATCTGAAACATTTTTAGAGGCTAATTTAGGAATCGAATGAGTAGTACCTATCATCAATGGAGGGCGGCAATTCGATTGAGGCAAACATGTGCGGCGGGGAGAGAGGCAAAGAGATGCACCGGGGGAGAGAGACGATAGACGGGGCGGCGAAAACCCTAATTCATGGAAGAACATATTGAAAAACAAACGTGGATTTCCAATGCTAAATTATTCTTAAAATGACACGTATGCGAAATGGCTCTTAGAGCGACACCTCAGCAGAAAAGAACTCCCTATTAGTAATAGGGGATTAGGTAGGGTCATTTATAGCATAAAGAAGGGTCGGAACCTACAGCATGCGTTCAGATGTAGTGTAATTTAGATACCTGATTAAAGTATAACCAAAGGGAAAAAAGAGGCGCATTTCAGCATTAAAAAAATTAATTATCATAAATCAGAAACAAACCAACAAATCAAGCATCCCAAACCCTAAACCCCAATTGATCAACCTCCCGAACAAAAAAATACAGCAAAAATCTAAAAATTAAATCATGCAAAATTTCACGAACAAAAAAACTCAAATAAATACCAAGTCATATCAAAGGACGAATTATTGGATAAATCTACATACCTAGTCCGATACGGCCAAATTTTTAAGAATAGAATTCAGGACTGCGAAGCTGCTGCTATTTGTGAAAATGTCCAACTCTAATTTGAACTAGAAACCTAGTGAAAGGAGAAGTTCAAACGAAACGCACTGAGAAGTCCCTTGAGGCAAATGCGAAGGATTTGGATCAGGATTGGCAATTTCTTCATTGACTTCTGTTTTTTTCAGGTGGTTGGCTGTTATACCTCTTCGGAATAGCAAGTTGATAATTTGGGCTGATCAAGGTGTCCTGCTCTGGAGGCAGAGGGATCCCAAAGCCTGCTATTGATTTTGGCAGCGGGGTTTTATTTCTTCTCTTGGCCAATTCCAATAGCACCTATTATGAATATCGATAAATCACACATTGAACTCGAAATCACTTTTATAAGAATACAATCATCCTTAATCATAAAGGAAATAGACAAAACTGTGTAAGGGTGTATTTGCAGCAAATCCAATGAATCTCAAGCCAAGTTTAGTTCAAGTTTGCCATCGAGACATTGCTCGAATAATTTTAAGCTAGTCCACTCTACTCAACTCGATTAGATCCTCATAAAAGTTTATGCAAGTCTTTTTTTACAGCAAATTTTTACTCCATTAAACAATAAATCCAGTCTGCAGCTTAGTAATGTAGTGTAAACAGCAGCAGCATCAGCAAAACAATCAGAGGCTAGTGAAGAAAAAACAGCATTCAAAGCGTAAATTACCTCACGTGGCGGAGGCTGTGAGAAACTAAAATTAACTTTAGACTGAATTGCAAGCTTTACATCATCCGAATCAATAGTGGATTTAGAAGCATGCTCTGAGTAAACTTGTGCATCCGTCAGCACATCAACAACATATCTATACCAAACTTCCAAAAACTGGTTCACAACCCGAGGTTCGTAATTATCAACCCTCATCTCCCATTTTTTCACTGCAACAAATCCAAATTTTACTTCTTAAAAATTAAAACAACCGTCTAAAGACAATTATGAACAATTGAATGAAATAATACCATAAAAAAAGTAAACAATAGTAATACTTACTAAAAATCCTAATGAAAATCCCCCAATATAATTTCACTTCAACACAGTATTCTCCTCCCCCGCCCCCAACCAAAACAGAAACTCTAGTAAATTTCACAAGAAATTCATAAATATAAAACCTAATTCAAAACACTGCTAAGAGAAATTAACTAGATACACTTCAACCACATGAATTCAAATCGTTCGGAATGAATATTTGCTCAACAATAGCACATAAAATACAATTAAGCAAACCAACAACAATTTAGCTAGGTTTGCAATCAACTATAGAAACGATTTAGTAACTATTTTGGAATCTAATAATTTACAGAAACCAGTTTGGAATCGATTTTGCTGTTAATAAGCCTCTCTATCTATCTATCTATTCTCAAAAATTAAAATAATTTGATTTCTCAAAATCTAGTAAAATCCTAGTTTTGGAAATTGGAATCAACTACTAATTCAGTGTGTGAAGCCAAATAACGGAGTATTTAGTAAGTAGGAGTAACTATTTTGGAATCTAAAGAAACACAGAAATAAATTAATATAAAATTAATTCAAACCAGCACCTGTGAGCCGGCGAGGAAGTCGGCCGGAGGAGGGTTCGTGAGCCTGACCCGAGAGAATCGTGAAGATGGAGGTGGTGGCTGACCGTCCGGCGGGAGAGTAGACGAGATTTTTAGGATTTCTTCACTGAAATCTAAGAATTGACGTTGAATTGAACAAGGTTTTTGTGAATAAATAGGGTATATATATATACTCAAAATTGCTCACTTCTTTAGTTTAGGTCTATCAAATATATTCTTTATTCATTATTCTAAATATATTCTTTATAAATAAAATATGAATTTTTTAAAAACATGTATAAAAAAAATTGAACATTATTTGATGGACAGAGGAGTAATTAATTGAGTTTTTTTTTTTTATGAGCTTCAAATTGGGCGGCCCAACTCTTGTCACAATGGGCCTTATATAGTGAGATTTCCAAATTACTCGGCCCATCAAACTATTTATTTATTTTAAAGGATCAATGTAAAATATATTCCAAATTTCCAATAACGTAAACAATGTATAGCAATTCTGCAGAGGACCAAGATTGCAATCAATAAGCAAACTTTTTAATAAGTCCAAATTCCAAAAAAAAGAACTGTATTTGTAAGTCCAAATACCAAAAAATTTATGTTGTGGGCTAGCTAATAATCTTAGCTTAAAATATTTGTTTTTTTTTTTTTTTTACTATTGTTAGTGGTTTTAGCAATTATATTGAACACTTTGGTAGAGAGTGAAATGTGGTTTCTCTGAATATTGTTTCAGGTTGGATTTTAGTGATACAAATCATCATATAGTATAATAGTCATTGGTGCAAATTGGCAAACAAGGCATCCAATTAAAAGAAGGTAGTTTATGGTATTCTTACTTTTTTCTTGCTCTTGATGTCCAGTTTTATAAGCATGAATGATAATACTCCCTCCGTCCCGAAAGTGTTTGCACCACTTTGTGGGCACACTTATTAAGGAAAAGGTGAATGAGTGGAGTGTTGAAGGATAATTTTGTAAACTTATATGAATAAAGTAAAAAGAGTGGTTGAAATAAGTGTAAAAGTAATGACATTTTGTGTAAATATGTGAATTTTGTGAGGGTGGAGTTTATGAAAAAGTTTCCTTTTTAGGAAGTGCAAACAATTGTGGGACGAACGAATAAGGAAATAGTGCAAACAATTGTGGGACAGAGGGAGTACAACACTTGATGACGATGGTTACTTCAATATTAAAGAATTGTGGCTATTAAACAAAATATTTTTTCAACAGTGAGGATTATAAAACAGCTCATCAGCTTGTCTTCATCAAACCATACGTTCAAAACACTTACAAAAGACGGATTACATGTTTGACGATGCACAAATCAACTTGAACTGATTGTTCTAATGACTAAATTTCATACTGAGTAGTCGAGTGATCTGAAGTCAAGGTTTTTAGGGGATCATGAATGTGGTGTGAGTAATCGAGAGTTGATGAAATTTTGTGGTTAGATGTGAATTGAAATTTGTGGTTTATTGAGAGAGGCAAACAACTTATGAATTTGGTTCAGAAATCTAGTTTTGAGAACCATAGAAGAGTAATCCAATTTTCTTACTTTGAATTCTCAAGTAATACGTGCAAATTTCATTATTTTTCTTGAGTTGATTGTCATTGAAATTATCCCTTGTGCGTTTTGATTCTCTTTGCTTGAGGACAAGCAAATGTTTAAGTGTGGGGGGATTTGATGAGTCGGGATTATCGTATATTTATGTGCTTTAATCGAATATTTTATGAGAATTAATTTACTATTTTATTATGTTTTCCCGACTTATCAGTTATGACTTCAATTATCTTGATATTTTTATTTTCTGATTTAATTCAGATGAAATTGGAGTATTTTAAAATTACATTGACAACATACCCATGAGAAGAAATTATTTCAGCCCAAAGGCCAAGTACTAGGCCCATGCCATGAAGTAAAGTCACGAAAGTATGGCCCTGGCTATATACCCTTCCAGCCTTGTTAAGTATACTCCCCCGATTTATGTACCCCACTCAATGTAGCAAATGTTAGATGTACTCCCCCATAAAAACCCTATTATACCCTTTTCTTTCTAAAACTCATTTAATACACATATACCCAAAAAAAAAACCCTAATTTATTCATCATCTTCCTTCCACTTTCTTCATCCTCCCCACCTCCATCTCTCTTTCTTTCTATTTTTTTTCTTTTATTTTATGGTAAAATCCGCCCCACCGCCACTCCCAGCCCCACGCCGCCTCCGCCTCCATGACCTGCTGTCCGTTGCGGCCGCCACCATCCCACCGCCCCGCCTCTCTGCACACCCAAATCGACCGCCCCCTTTTCAAAGCAGATTTGATTTCTTTTTTTTTATTTATTTATTTTCGACAACAGGTGGTCGACAAAAAATAATATGGTTGACAAATAGTTGTCCACCATAGAGTATATCTTCGACCATTAGTTGTCGAAAATGTTTAATTTTTTTTTAAATTTCTTTCGAAAAAATGTTATCTACAAGAGCTTTTCTCGTCAACAAACTAGTGTTGACAATAACCTTTTTCGTCGACAAATCAGTGTCGACAAGAGTACTTTTCGTCGACACTGGTTTATCGATTTTTTAAGCTGGTTTTTTGAGATTTCTTAAGTTTGGGCACGACACTGGTTTTTTTAGATTTCTTAAATTGGGACAACAGCGCTGGAGGTATGGTTGTCGTTGACTGCGGCGGTGTAGTTGGGACGACGACTGCGACGACAGAATTGAGACGGCAGCTGCTACCTCTTGAAAATTAGAGTTAGACTTTAAATGGAGGGTATGTATCTTGATATCCTTTTACTAAAAGGATAAAATTGGTATTTTACATAAACATTAAATTAAGAAATTGGAAGAGGGAGTATATTTAACAAAGCTGGAGGGTATATAGCCAGTGCCCGAAAGTATTGCATTAATGGACTTTTCTAATTCTTGGGCCTATCATTGAGCCCATAAGAGGAGTTATATTATATATCAGCCGTCAATAAGAGTAGGGGGGCGTGAATTCTGAGAGGGAGCAAGCAGCAGCGAATTTTGGGAAGTAGACAACACGCCGTGATGAGTTTGATTTTATTTATTATTCTTTTAATTATGTTTATTAGGGGAAATATTTTTTTTAGTCCTATAAGTTTTAGGGATTTCAAAATAAATCCTTTAAGTTTTAACTTTACAAAATACATCCTACATCTTTCAAGTTATTAATATTAGTCCTTTTTCAAATCTATTTTAATCCTTTAAGTTTAAACAAACAAAATACTACAATAAAATACTACTCAAATCTACTAAAATCTAAAAATTAGACTACTAATTCAATAAAAAATATACTCCCCACCCCGATCCGATCGTGTTTTCAAAATAAAAAATAAATTGATAGATTTTCTATATTTGAATTTAGAAAATGCATTAATAAAGCCTAAATTATATATATTAATAAATCAAGAAAATTATAAATATATACTAAAAAGACAAAAAAAAAAATCCAACCTCCTCATATCCTCTAAATGTAAATTATATTAATATAATGATCAAATATTCAAATTTGAATTTATTTTACAATTTACTTATGGTTTACATTATATTTTTTAATTTATCAATATAATAAAAAAATTAGAATTATTTCATTTTTTTTAATTTTTTTTATATATATATATTTTTTAATTTAATATCTTCATAATTGTTTTGACAAAAAAAATCTTATTTTAAATAAACATATTTTGTACTATTATTTTGCTAAAAATGCAGATTTATTTACCATTTATATAATAAATTTTATATTTTATTTTGTTGGTATTTAATTATTTTATTTTATTGAATATTTTTTATTGAATAAGTTATAATTTTATATTTAAATAAATTTTTGTTAAACTGAAAATTTTAAATTAGTGAGATATTTAAATAATTTAAAATTGATATTTGGGTAGGGACGTATATTCAGGTTTTAAATAAATAAGTTTTATAATTTCTAGATTTTAAATAAATTATTTAGTTGACTTAAAAAAATAAAATTATTTAGTGTTTACTTTTTTATATATATTTTTTAATTACTTAAAGAATCAAAATTGAATATTTGACTGGAGCCACACTAAAGGACTTTAAATTTTTTTTTTAGTGAGTTTAAACTTAAAGGACTAAAATAGATTTAAAAAATGACTAAAATTAATAGCTTGTAAGATATAGGATGTATTTTGTAAAGTTAAAAACTTAAAGGATTTATTTTGGAATCGTCTAAACTTATAGGACTAAAAAAAATATTTCCTCTGTTTATTACATAGATTGTTTTTTTAGCCCAAGGATGTGAAACTTGGATTTAATTATGTTTTTTTGATTATGTGATTCACGGTTTATCTCAATTCATATTTTAATTTCGTTATTATTTGATTTTATGCGAAACATGTTTTAATCAATAGATTTATTAGGACTAGCCATCCGAGTTTGTTTGTTATCAATTCTAATTAATTCACAATTTATAATCCGTAATTGTTATATTATTGTGGATATCGCAGCAACTAAGGCAGAACACATTAGGGGATAATAACGTCTAGGTTGCATGAAACGAGCGTCTCGTATTCATGGTCTAGTTTATTCTATTGTTTTAGCTCTTTAATGCGTTCCTCGAGTTGAACTTTGAATACATGTTTTGGGGTTATTCGTTAGGATAGATTAATTGAGGGTCGTACTTTCTAATTAATTAAACTTAAGAAACAATTCGACCTAGTTTGGTCGTACCACTGGTTTAGGGATAAGATTTGAGATTAGATTGAGATTACCGGGCTCATTAATTAAATTGGTTAAATTAATAAAGGGGAAGCAATCCGAGGGCTAGATCATTTTTAATATTTGATTCGTGTTTATTTTTATTGTTTACTGTTATTTTTCATGCTTTCTAGTAGTTAGTTAGAAACCACGAATCCAACTCCCCCATTTTTACTGCTTTCATACACAATTTATTCAATCGAGTTTCACCATTCTCTGTGGGATCGACCCTTACTTCCCTACAACATAGTGGTCAGTTAAGGTATTTATTTTTGGGTGCCGGCGACAGCACACCACATACTGAATCACCTTTTCATACAAAATTATTCTGGGTTCATATTCTTCCACTTGTCCTTTAGATCACCCTAAAATCAAACAATTAATAAATTGTGTAAGTAAAACAAATACGAGAGTAAATAAATTATCATAAGTTAAAAAATCATTACTCATCAAAGTCCTACAATTAAATTGGTCTCGATTGTATTTTAGAATATTCATCCAACGTCCAACTTCAAAAAAAAAATTATATAAGCAAAAAACCAACACAGATTTACTCCCCATCAACCAAAATCAAAAACTATAAACAACGTATAAAAGTAATAAATTTAGTGATTGTCCTTACATTTTTACTCCAGCCCTCAAAGTTTCTTCTTCTCAGCACTCCATTTATTATATGGCCCCCTCTTCTTCTTCAAACCTACGGACTGATTTTAATTTAAAGGTTAAACAAAATTATGAATCTTCATTTGTTATAACATTAATCTAATTAAATTGAAGCAATATATGGGATGAGTATTTAATGTAATTAAAAAAAAAAAAAGATTCATGTAACAAAGTTTAAAACTTAAATAACAACACAAAAATATGTGATACTAGTGTAGAACCCGTGTATTACACGGAATTTTAAATATTTAATAATAAAATTTTATTTATTTACTTAATTTAATTTTTCATATTTTTATAATTATATTTTTAAAAAAATGATTTCGCAAAATTATAATTATTTTGTTAAAAAAATTTAACATTTTTTTCAATTATATTTATTATAACGTTGTATTATAATATAAAAGTTTAATGAACATAATATTTTGAATTATACAAAATAATTACATTTATGTTAGTTAATTTTATAAAGCAAAATTCTAAGAAAATTTGTGAGAATCAAACTATGTGACATTGACATTTAAGCATGAATGATACTACTCCCCCCGTCCCGGAAGTGTTTGCACCACTTTGTGGGCACACTTATTAAGGAAAAGGTGAATGAGTGGAGTGTTGAAGGATAATTTTGTAAACTTATATGAATAAAGTAAAAAGAGTGGTTGGAATAAGTGTAAAAGTAATGACATTTTTGTGTAAATATGTGAATTTTGTAAGGGTGGAGTTTATGAAAAAGTTTCCTTTTTAGGAAGTGCAAACAATTGTGGAACGGACGAATAAGGAAAGAGTGCAAACAATTGTGGGACAGAGGGAGTACAACACTTGATGACGATGGTTACTTCAATATTAAAGAATTGTGGCTATTAAACAAAATATTTTTTCAACAGTGAGTGTTGGGATATGAATCCTAGAACAATTTCTAAATGATGAATAAAAGATAAAGAAGATAAAGTTTTGATAAGCCAAAAGAAGACTTGAATATTTTCTAAGTGTTGACTAATCTAGTCTAGTTGAGTTGAAGTCATCTTGTACAGATCAGTAGAATTCAAAAGACAAGTACAGTTTAAAAGAAAAGTATTCATTAAAAGATAAGTACGATCTATAAGTACTTCATACATGTTAGATTGTTACTAAGCTATTTAAATGTTGTATATAGCTTATGATATTTCTTTGTAATAGATTAGATTTGTTGTATAGTTTATAAGTTGACTAAGCTTGTATTATAAAAGCTTAATGTAATGTAATAGTCTTGTTAGGTTAGATGATAGGACTAGATTAGTTCTATTAGAAGTCTACTGCACAAGAAGAGAAGACCAGTCTACTACTCAAGACAGGTGGACTACAAGACAAGTGCATCTACTAGACTACACAAGACAAGTTAATTTGGAGTTAGTTACAGAAACGCGTATTAAAGATGAAATTGAAGAAGTTAGTTATGGAATAACTAATTAACTGAAGAAACGCGTGGAAGAATAAAAGAATCAGTTACAAGTTAGTTTTCAAGAAAGGTTGTTACACAACTGAAAGTTCTTGGAATTTGAAGTCTATAAATACTCCAAGGTATTCATTGGTTGAAGACTACTGATTACTGAGATATTGAGAATTACTACTTACAAACGTTATTGAAGATTCAATCGAAGTTTACTCTCAGAGTTGATTGAAGTTCAGAAAGATAGCCAGAAGACAAGTGAAGAATCAAGAAGGCTACTACTGAAAATCAGAGAAGTTTTTAGTTTTTGTTTTGTTATTTTCAAGGTGCTAGATACTTGTAAAATTTCTAGTAAGATCGTAGACATATCTGGAGGTATAGTCTGTTGAAGATCTAAGTCTTCTTCTTGGGACTTTAAAGACAGGAACATACACTTGTACTCGATTGGAAGAGTTTAGTGGAAACATCACAACTGGGGTTGTGTGAGTGGATGTAGACAAGTTGTCGAACCACTATAAAATCTCGTGTTCAATTTACTTTACTGTTTTTATTGTTTAAATTGATTAATTGGTTGAACTACTTAACTGATCTAGACTAGTTGAGTATAGAACAGAGTTCTCGAATATAAGTTGAGTATAATCTTGAATTGGGCTCATTGATAATTTCGTATTCCGCATATTGTACTTTGATATTTCGAAAGATTTTTGAAAAGTCTATTCACCCCCCTCTAGACATTTTCACTAGCTTACTCGTTATTAACTCAACTTGGGACCAACAAGTGGTATCAGAGCAGTAGTTTACGAACTGCTGTTTCTTGATAACCGACTCAAGACTTAGGGTGAAGTCTTGGTCCTTGACTGTTCTTGTATACGTGTTCTTGATCATATTCTTGTATCATCTGTGTTTCGTGCTTCCTGTTCTTGACTTATCTGTTGTTCTTGATCATAACTCTACTTAGCACTTATTTCTTGAAATCATGTCTCTTGAGATCAGCGCCAACAAACTACCTAAGTTCCAGGTACAGGATTACGACTATTGGAAGCTAAGGATGGAAGCCATCTTCAGCTCCACTCACGACTTAATGATCTCCGTCGTCACTGAAGGTCCAATTGTGACCATGATCCCCAATACTGCTGCCCTTGATCCAAATCAACCAGTGGGTACTCTCGTCAAGAAACCAAGGTCAGAACTAACCTCTGAAGAAATGAGACAGAATAATTTGGATAGCTTGGCCAAGAATTACATCTTACACACTCTTCCTAACGAGTATCTGGGAAAAGTGTTAAAATGTAAAACTGCCAAAGAAATGTGGGATCGCTTAGCTATCATTTGTGAAGGGACATCCCTAATCAAAGAAAGCAAGCTTTCCACTGCAGTCCAAAGATTCGAATCATTTCATATGAAAGCTGGTGAAACAATAGACCAGTTGGATACTCGTTTTACTAAAATCATGAATGACTTGGAAGTCCTTGGTAAATCTTATACTCCACGTGAAATCAATCTTAGGATTCTCAAAAGCCTTGATAGTCGTTGGAAGATGGTAAAAATGCTTGTTAAGAATACCCAAGATATAGACGTATGGACAGCAGAGACTATGTTTCAAACTCTAAAGGCTCATGAGTTTGATCTAGACGAAGATGAACCCATAGTAAGTAGTGACAGAGAACATGCTGTATCTAAGAACGTTGCTTTTAAGGCTAGTTCGTCTAAGATAGACAGGTCTAAGACTAAGACTAGGTCTGCTTCTGTTAAAGACGAGATAGATACTGATCTTAGCCTGAAGGATCAGGTAAGCCTCATGGTTAGAAAGTTTGATAGGCTGAATAAACGTTTCGGAAGATATAAGAAGTTCTATAGAGAGCATAGAGGGTCTTCTTCTAAGAACTCGTCTGAAACCAGACGAGACCGAAACTCGTCCGAAAGGAGAGACGAAGTCTCGAAAGGTAACAGACAAGATAGAGAGTCTGATGGTAGGAAGATTACTCGTTCTGATAGACGTGATAAACGAAGGAACAACTCTCCTATTAAAAAGGCTACTAATGATCTTGTGTGCTATAACTGTGAGAAACCAGGTCACTACATATATGAATGTCCAGACCTGAGTACTGATGATCGAGAAGAACGCAAAGCACGAAGGGAAAGAAGATACAACCGTGGTAAGAAGGCAATGATGGCCAATAATGACTCTGACTCTGACTCAGACGAGTTGCCATCATCCTCATCTAGCTACCCGTCTGAACCAGATCACGATGAAGCATTCATAGTTGATGATGGTCTATGCTTCATGGCTAAAATCGACCAAGAGGTATCTTCTGCCACTTCCTTTCAATCATGTGATGAATCAGATTCTGATGAAAGTGACACTGCCAGTAGCCAAGTAGGGAGTAGTCTTCAGCACTCTACTAGTGCAGTTGAAGACGACCTCCTACTTGCCAACAAGGCATTCATTGAAGTCAGTGATGAAAACATCACCTTAAGACAAGAAATCATTGATCTTAAGGAAGCACAGTCTAAAGTAGATCCTAATATAACAGTCCTAAATGAACGCTTGCAAGAAGAGTTGAGACAACTCAAAGACAAGTGTGCATTGACAGACAAGTTGTATCAAGACCTACTTAAGACACATGCGACTGAGAAACATGAATTCAATGTCTTACAAAGCAAGCTCAAAAAGCTTGAAGAACGTAATAAGTTCTTAGAAACCGAGGTTGTCACATTAGACCTTAAACTTACTGACCTGGTTAACTCATCTAAGGTTAACCTTGAATTGTCAGATAGGTATAGGGCTCCTGCTGACAAGACAGGCATAGGTGCTGAGACACCCAGCTCGTCTACTCAAGTTCCTAAGAACCCTACTATTTTCATCTCAAGCTCTTTGACTAATGATAAAGGAAAAGAACCATTGATATACGATATTGACACTCCATCAAAAGGTACTGTACCAAAACAAGCTCAAGTTAACATTCCAATTACCAAAGGTGGTAAAAAGAAAGTTAACAACAAGCCTGTTCCGTTTAAGACAAGTCAACAAAGGACTAGGAATCGTGGACGACCAAATCAGGTCAGATACGAGGACTGGTATCCTGAGGAGACTAGTACTAGACAAGTACAGACTAGACGACAAGAGTCTAGACCTCCTTTCATAAGGCAGTCTCAACTCTACTCGTCTAGACCTAGACAGGAAGGTCCAAAATATCGTATACAACCTGTTCTATATCCTCCACCTTTGTCATATGATATCAAAGGAGAAGAAAGACCTAAACATGTCTATAAACCGTATGGACCTAATGCATATAAACCCTATTCTGACTATCATAGACAAGTGCCTGCTCAAGTAGAGATTAAGTCAAAAGGCTATCTCCAAAGAGTAGACCCTAACTCGACTGATAGGCCAGATAAGGACAACAAGGTCTTATTTTGCAACAAATATGGTCGAAAGCTTAGAAGGTCAAACTTGTTCAGGACTCCAATGTACATTTGGATTCCATTGAACTCGACTAACCCCCAAGGACCCCAATAAACAAGGAGGGTACCTAAATTATGTATTATCATCTATTGCAGGGTCGACTCGATCTATACAAGAAAGGTGGCTCAACAGGAGAAACTTGGTACATAGACAGTGGTTGTTCGCACCACATGACTGGTACTAAGACTCTCTTATCAAGCTACCGTGAGCAAGAAGGACCAAAAGTGATATTTGGTGACAGCTCCATTGCTGTTACTAAAGGATTTGGTTACGTTCGGAATGGTGACATAGAAATTCAAGATGTTTCGTATGTTGAAGGCTTGAAATACAATTTACTCTCTGTTTCACAATTTTGTGATCGTGGATACAAGGTGCAGTTCAAGAGTCAGAAATATGAAATCATTGACAAAAGAACTCACACAGTCCTACTAGTCGGCATTAGACAAGGAAGTGTGTACATAGTGAACTGGAACAGTTGTCCGAGGGACACCTGTCTACTTACTAAGAATCCTAAAGAACTTGGCTGGCTCTGGCATAGACGCCTTTGTCATCTAAACTTTAAGGTTCTTAATAAGATAGCCAGAGACTACCTTGTGGAAGGTATTCCCAATGAAGTCTACTATAAGTCACATGTATGCACGTCCTGTCAAAAGGGTAAACAGGTGAAGGGTTCTTTTAAATCTATTCCATCCCTCTCAACCAGTAGAGTTCTTGAACTTCTACATATGGACTTACATGGCCCAATAACTCCTCCAACTTTGAACGGTAGAAGGTACACACTTGTTGTGGTAGACGACTATTCTAAGTTCACTTGGGTAGTCTTCTTACACAAGAAGAGTGATACACAAACACTTTTGCCTGATCTATTGAAGAAGTTACAGGTTGAGAAGAATCAGTCAATTGTCAAGATCCGTAGTGACAAGGGCACTGAATTCATTAACTGCTATATTAAAGAATTTTGTTCTAAGCGTGGCATCCAGCACCTTACTAGTGCAGCAAGGACACCACAACAAAATGGAGTAGCAGAACGAAGGAACAGAACTCTTAAGGAGGCCTGCAGGACCATGCTGACAGAGTATAATACGCCTCAGAAATTTTGGGCAGAAGCTATCAACACTGCATGCCACTCACAAAATAGAAGTGCTATCAATAAAGCACTAGGTAAGACGCCCTATGAGGTATGGAAAGGTAGAAAACCCAGAGTTTCATATTTTCATATATTTGGATGCAAGTGTTTCATCCATAACAATGGGAAAAGCAAGTTGAATGCATTCGATGCTAAAGCAGACGAGGGGATATTCTTAGGATACTCCTCAACTAGCAAAGCATTTAGAGTATTCAACTACTCAACCCTTTGTGTGGAAGAAACACCACATGTGGTTTTCGAAGAATCTCAACAGGACGCGTCTACCAACAAGATCAGTGAGAAAGCTACTGAGCTAACTGTCGAATCTGACAAAGACTCAGAGGTATATGAATCCGTTCAAGCTTACAATCCATTTATAAAAGCTCTCGAGTCAGATGACCAGAAGAAGGTGAGTGCTCAAGGTAACTCTACTAGACCAGTTGACATACCTAAACTAGTCGACTCGTCCACTCCCATTAAATCTTCTGATGATAATGATGTTGACATGCATGATGCTGTACATGATATAGATGACTGTACTATTGTTAAGAATAGAAATACATGGAAATCAGCGCATAATACTGAAAATATTATTGGTGACTCTACTGTTTGTGTGAAGACTAGACGACAACTCTTTGAGTCGCAAGAACAATCTAGTCCATCTCTGTTTTGCTGGTGTTGTTTCCTCTCATCTATCGAGCCAAAAACCATTAATGAGGCATTGGCTGATAGTAATTGGATCATTGCTATGCAAGACGAGTTGAATCAGTTTGTTCGAAACGACGTCTGGGAACTTGTCGATAGACCAAAACATCATAATGTAGTTGGCACTCGATGGATTTTCAAAAATAAGAAAGATGAGAATGATGTAGTTGTTCGTAATAAGGCTAGACTAGTCGCCCAAGGCTATTCACAAGCTGAAGGCATAGACTATGATGAAACATATGCTCCTGTTGCTAGACTAGAAGCCATTCGATTGTTTCTTGCATATGTTGCTTACATGAAATTTACTGTATATCAAATGGATGTTAAAAGTGCATTTCTTAACGGTATTCTTGTGGAAGAAGTATATGTTGAACAACCCCCAGGTTTCGAAGTCAAAGGTAATCAGGTATACAAATTAAAGAAGGCCTTATATGGACTAAAGCAAGCTCCAAGAGCCTGGTACGATACTCTTTCTCAATTTCTATTACAAAATGGTTTTACTAAAGGCAAGGTAGACAGAACCTTGTTTAGAAGACAAGAAGGGAAAGACATTTTACTCGTCCAAATTTACGTAGATGACATCATTTTTGGTTCACCTAACAAAGAGCTGAGTGAAAGTTTCTCAACACTCATGCAAAGTAAATTTGAGATGTCTATGATGGGTGAAATGAATTACTTTCTTGGACTTCAAGTAAAACAGACCCCTGAAGGGATTTTCATAAATCAAGCAAAGTATACTAGAAATCTTCTAGACAAGTATGGTATTAAGACATGCAAGTCTGCTGGCGTACTTATGCTACCTACATACAGAATGGACCCAGACGAACAAGGTAAGTGTACTGATCAAACTCATTACCGTGGTCTAATTGGTTCATTACTCTACTTAACTGCTAGTAGACCTGATATTGCATTTTCTGTTGGTGTATGTGCTCGTTTTCAAGCTAATCCAAAAGAGAGTCATATGGAAACCACTAAAAGGATTTTGAAATATTTGAAAGGAACCATCAATCGTGGTATATGGTATCCTTCAAATGATGATTTATCTCTAAGTGGCTACTCTGATTCTGATTTTGGTGGCTGTAGAATAGATAGAAAATCTACATCTGGTTCTTGTCAATTCTTAGGCACAAAACTCATTTCATGGTTTTCGAAAAAGCAGACAAGTGTTGCTACCTCTACTACTGAAGCCGAGTACATGGCAGCTGGTAGTTGTTGTAGTCAATTATTATGGCTTATTCAACAGCTTAGAGATTATAATATTTGTGAATCAAATGTTCCTATATTCTGTGATAGTAATAGTGCAATTGCCATTACACAAAATCCTGTTCTGCACACACGTTGTAAGCATGTTGATGTGAAACACCATTTCATACGTGATCATGTAGAAAAGAAGGATATTCGCATGGAAAAGATTCATACTGATTTTCAAAGAGCTGATATTTTCACAAAACCATTAGCTGAGGCTCGATTTCGTGAATTATGCATTAGTTTAGGGCTAATTGATCTAGACCCTACTTGCCTATAGTTGTGTACTAACCAGACAGGTACATCAAACGAAGTATGGAGACAAGAAATAGACTAGAGCACTCGTCTACTCACGCAACAGACAGGTATACAAGGCTAGACAAGATGACCAGACAACCCGATGAGGAAGCTGGTAAAGCTGAGGGTAAAACTAAGGGAATAAACATTTAAGGGGGAATCTATGATTTCTTAAATATCCTTATGTTGACCCTTATGCTAGTCAATAGTCATCTTGTTCGAAACCTTGATTATTGCTTTAGATTGATATTCATTTTATTTATTGTTACTTTACTTGCACCATCAATTACATGTTGGAAGTGAGAAGATAGGTACATGAAGTCGTTCGATGTTCAGAATAGACATGCACAGACGAAGGGGGAACTCGTCTTGTGTACTTAAGTCAACTCATCTGGTGAAGCTTGAGTCTACTCGTCTGTTCTGGATGGACTCGAACAGACAAGCTAAGTTTTTTTAATGCTAAGTGTTTAATCAAAACGGATTAAGGATATTATAGTAATTAGGTATTGATAGAATTTGAAAACCCTTGAATTAGATTTATACACTCTCATTTGATGTGGTGTATACATCCAGTTCTCACTCATCTACACTAGGACAGATGAGTTCACTCCTCTGGTCTAACTAAGAAAGGGCGGATTTCAAAGTTTACAATATCAAATTACATAATACTCTCGGTTCCGTAACCGAATGCCAAAGGTCTTAACCGTCTTGATCAAAACCCAAATTATCACACGACTTAGTCACATTTTTGTTAATTCCTTATTTTTCTCAAGAAGTTTTTGCCTCTCCCTATTTTCAAGCAATCCAGTTACTGATTATTGTTGAGATGTCTACTCGATCAATTTTCGATCTTAGAACTAACATGCAGGTCACATTCGACCTAGGCCGGTACATCTCCGATAACAAAGTAAATGTTGAACCATCTGTGTTCTTCAAAGGCAATCACTCAGACGACGATGCTGAGATTCTGGGTAAATGCACTCGATGTGGGCTCAAACCGTATCTAGAATCATTTCCTCAAGTGGTCTTGGAGGAGGAGGTGCTAGAGTTCTATGCCAACGTCATCAGACAAGGTGATATTCTTGAATCCTTCATTGGTGAGGATCGTGTGCAAATCACTCCAGAAACTATGTTCAACCGTCTACAGTTGCCCATCGGAACTATTGACATTGAAAATTATGCTCTTGGACAAGAAATTCGTTACTTGAGTATCTTCTGTGGGAAGAAGTTGAAACAGAAATCAGATGGCAAGTATGTTCCAGTCAAGAAGGGTGATCTTCTTAAGAAATATCGCACCTTATTGGATATTGCCAGCAAAATCTTGTTAAGTTCGACTGGTTCTCATGACTCTGTGACCTTTATGAAGGCAAGGGTTATGGCTGTCATTTTTGATGGTATCACTGAATGCAATTGGTTCAAGCTGATTGCGGATCGAATTATGTATTTTGAACGCAGTGTTCGAGTAGATGACAATACTCGAAATTGGGTGGTGTCTACTGCTGTTGGATATGGCAATAAGCTAAGTATCTTACTTCCTCTCCTTATACCAAACAAGACGAAATGGAGTAAAGGAAAGCCGTTCCATCCTTTGAAGTTTTACTTGAAGAAAGGGGCAGTGAGGAAACAAGCTGCGGCCAGGCCATCTGCACCTAGGCAAGCCAGAATTGACCCCATGGAAGCTTTGCCGTATGCTGGTGAGTCTGGATCTTCAGAAGATGAGTCCGTTGAAGACAAGTCAGTGGAAGCTACACAAGACTCATCTGGTGCAGAAGACTCAGAGAAGACTCAGTCAGAGGAAGAGTCGACTCAAGAGCAAGAGTCGAGTGAACAAATACCTGAGATGTACACTTTGGTGAGAGTTGATTCGCCTACTCGTCCAGCCGAGTCGAGTTTACAGGTTGGTTCTACTACTCAATCTGTTTCAATTCCTCTCTCTCTCCCATCCTCTTCTGTTCGAACCAAGGCAAGATCACATCGATCTAGGCCTAGACCTATTCCCTCAACTTCACAAGTGCTGCCAGCATATCCGCTGAGGGTCAGCCTACCTGAAAACACTCCCATAATAGACACAACTGATACTCCGACAGTTGTCATACCAAACCAAGACACATCAAAGCTTTTTGAAACCAGTACTTTCACACCCTCTCCCTCAACAGAATATGTTGAACCCTTTATCTCATCTACTTCAGATCAGAAGTTAGTTGCCACTGCAACAACTGAGTTAGAGACCCCATCTACTCAGACCCCGACTGAAGCTAGATTCGAATCCTTGGTCTACTATCCCATGTGTCTCAGAGAGAAGCGAATCCGTTCAAAGATGAGCAAGAATTTGAAGAAGCAGCTCTCATCTGTTGAAGTCGACTACTCTTCAGAACAGTTTGAGAAACTGGTTCGAATTTGTACTTGGGTGGCCTTGAAGAAGCCTGGTACAGATGATCTTTTCGAAGTCATCTTAGGAAAAGGTGGCATTTCAAATTTCATGGATTGGGAAATGGAGCAGAAGGAGAATAGTGGTGTTAGTGACCACTCAGAGCTTTTCCCAAATCATGTTATCACTGCTCTTGCAAAAAGACTACTTGGTATTTCTGATGACTTGATGAGTTCAGAATTCAAGTTTGATGTAGGAGTTCAGGTTCCAGATCTTGATGTTGTGCAAAACATTGTGGTATTTGAAGATTATCAAGCTGAGTTGATACAGTCTACTGATCCAGTCATAGATTTAGACAATGTCTCAGATCAGTTGAGAGGCATTGTGTTCAAATTTCAGATGGACCATGCTGATAGTCCAAGATCAGATTTTGCTTTTATAAATCGTTATTCTGATGATTTACTGCCATTTGAACTTTGTGGATACATGGAGAAGTTGCATGCCTTATTGAAGAAGGACATAGCTATTGCTGAAAGGAAGGCTCGTGAAGCAAGGTTGGCTATTATCTCTTACTCTCCTCAACTTAATCTAAGAGCTATTGCTGGAAGTGTGCTCCCAGAAGTTGATCTAGTCGAAGACGAGGTCTTGACTACTGTTTCAGAAGATCAGTTGGTAAAAGCTTTAACTCCAGTAGATGAAGTCATGCTTGATGTTACTCATATTGAGGTTGGACAGTCATCTCAAGCTATCTCAGCCGCCTCAATAGATGAGTTGAAGGACGAATTGAAAGCTGTCATCAAAGCGTCAATTGATGAGTTTCTTAAATCTGATGTCCAGAAGACTCTTATTGAACAAAACAATGTCCTTGTGACAAGTTCAAAAGATTTGATCGTCAATGCAGTCAATCAGATTGATGATGAATACAGACAACACATGTTTGAACAACTTGAAGGATTTCTCCAGGATCAAGTTGAATACTCAGAGAAAAGCTCAGTCGATTTTGCTCGCGTTTTAGCTACTGAATCCAGGAAATTGGAAAGAGTCTATAGAGCAAGAATCGAAGTTGCTGATGTTCAGAGGAAGGAAGCTTATGATCAGCTAACTCAAGCTCAACAACTTATCTCAGCTATGACTGATGAAAACAAGAAGTTACGTTTGACCGCAACACATTTTAAGAATGAGTTGAACTTGTCTACTCAAAAGCTAGAGTTGGTGGCGACCAAGCTGGACAAGTTAAGTCAAAACAAGTCGCATGAGAAGCAAATTGAGAAAGCTACAGACCTTATGAAACAAGCTATGATGGAAGAAATGACTCGTTTCACTTCTCTTTTCTCTCTCAAGGCATCTGATGAAGCCAAAAAGGGGGAAGAGGCAAGTCGAGTTGAATTTGCTGCTAAAGGAGTGAAAGAGGCAAGTGCTGAACCAGAAGCTAAAGATGCTGCTGAAACTATGCAAGATCTTAAGAGGCCTAAGAGAGGCAGAGGCAGATTGGTTAAAACTGCAGAAGCTGAGCAAGCTAAAATTGAAGCTGATGGATTAAAGAAGAAGGAGAAGGGCAAGTCCATTGCATCTCCAGAAGCTGAAGTGCAGACAAAAATGATATCTAAAAGGAAATCTATTCAGTTAGAAGAACCTAGAGAGATGGAGACAACAACAAAAGTGAAAAAGCAGAAGGTTGTTGATCCAAGTGATGAATCTCACTATGCAAGCAAAAAGAAGATAGAAAAACATATTGAGAATTTGCAGAAGCTGAAGGAAGATGAAGAGAAAATGGAAGATCAGTTCATTGATTATTTTATTGACAGAGAGCATCGTCAAGATTGGCTCAAGGTGAAGAGACAATGGGAACTTGATCACTGGATAATCAGAAAGTATGGTGATTCTGAAAATTCGGATGAACTATACTCGATGTTTGATAAGTTTATGGAAGGTCAGAATCGAATGCTTTGGAATCTGATATTGAGGATATCTGCTGCTGCAAATTTCAACATTCTGATACCAATCTTTCCAAGATGGAAGACTCCTATGACAAGCTCAGGAAAGAGAGTAGATCGTAACCAGATCAAGAAATTTGAAGAAGAGCTGCTGGATAAAGAGAAGATTGAAGATGAAGACCATATATGTCTAATTCACAAGAGACTTCTTGATGCTTTCTGTGTTCCAAACTCAGAAGAAGGTATTCTTTCAGATTAGTTGTTTGTTTTAGTTGTTTTTGCTCTGATATTTTATTATTTTGGAAGTATTTGTAATCTCTACTGATCTATTTTTGAATGAATGAAAAGATAAAGTACTATTTGATGTTTAAGACAAGGTAACTACTTAACTAGTCTACTATTGAGAAAAGATTCAAGTAGTTTTGGCTTCATCAAAAAGGGGGAAATTGTTGGGATATGAATCCTAGAACAAGTTCTAAATGATGAATAAAAGATAAAGAAGATAAAGTTTTGATAAGCCAAAAGAAGACTTGAATATTTTCTAAGTGTTGACTAATCTAGTCTAGTTGAGTTGAAGTCATCTTGTACAGATCAGTAGAATTCAAAAGACAAGTACAGTTTAAAAGAAAAGTATTCATTAAAAGATAAGTACGATCTATAAGTACTTCATACATGTTAGATTGTTACTAAGCTATTTAAATGTTGTATAGAGCTTATGATATTTCTTTGTAATAGATTAGATTTGTTGTATAGTTTATAAGTTGACTAAGCTTGTATTATAAAAGCTTAATGTAATGTAATAGTCTTGTTAGGTTAGATGATAGGACTAGATTAGTTCTATTAGAAGTCTACTGCACAAGAAGAGAAGACCAGTCTACTACTCAAGACAGGTGGACTACAAGACAAGTGCATCTACTAGACTACACAAGACAAGTTAATTTGGAGTTAGTTACAGAAACGCGTATTAAAGATGAAATTGAAGAAGTTAGTTATGGAATAACTAATTAACTGAAGAAACGCGTGGAAGAATAAAAGAATCAGTTACAAGTTAGTTTTCAAGAAAGGTTGTTACACAACTGAAAGTTCTTGGAATTTGAAGTCTATAAATACTCCAAGGTATTCATTGGTTGAAGACTACTGATTACTGAGATATTGAGAATTACTACTTACAAACGTTATTGAAGATTCAATCGAAGTTTACTCTCAGAGTTGATTGAAGTTCAGAAAGATAGCCAGAAGACAAGTGAAGAATCAAGAAGGCTACTACTGAAAATCAGAGAAGTTTTTAGTTTTTGTTTTGTTATTTTCAAGGTGCTAGATACTTGTAAAATTTCTAGTAAGATCGTAGACATATCTGGAGGTATAGTCTGTTGAAGATCTAAGTCTTCTTCTTGGGACTTTAAAGACAGGAACATACACTTGTACTCGATTGGAAGAGTTTAGTGGAAACATCACAACTGGGGTTGTGAGAGTGGATGTAGACAAGTTGTCGAACCACTATAAATCTCGTGTTCAATTTACTTTACTGTTTTTATTGCTTAATTGATTAATTGGTTGAATTACTTAACTGATCTAGACTAGTTGAGTATAGAACAGAGTTCTCGAATATAAGTTGAGTATAATCTTGAATTGGGCTCATTGATAATTTCGTATTCCGCATATTGTACTTTGATATTTCGAAAGATTTTTGAAAAGTCTATTCACCCCCCTCTAGACATTTTCACTAGCTTACTCGTTATTAACTCAACTTGGGACCAACAGTGAGGATTATAAAATAGCTCACCAGCTTGTCTTCATCAAACCATACGTTCAAAACACTTACAAAAGACAGATTACATGTTTGACGATGCACAAATCAACTTGAACTGATTATTCTAATGACTAAATTTCATACTGAGTAGTCGAGTGATCTGAAGTCAAGGTTTTTAGGGGATCATGAATGTGGTGTGAGTAATCGAGAGTTGATGAAATTTTGTGGTTAGATGTGAATTGAAATTTGTGGTTTATTGAGAGAGACAAACAACTTATGAATTTGGCTCAGAAATCTAGTTTTGAGAACCATAGAAGAGTAATCCAATTTTCTTGCTTTGAATTCTCAAGTAATACGTGCAAATTTCATTATTTTTCTTGAGTTGGTTGTCATTGAAATTATCTCTGGTGCGTTTTGATTCTCTTTGCTTGAGGACAAGCAAATGTTTAAGTGTGGAGGGATTTGATGAGTCGGGATTATTGCATATTTATGTGCTTTAATCGAATATTTTATGAGAATTAATTTACTATTTTATTATGTTTTCCCGACTTATCAATTATGACTTCAATTATCTTGATATTTTTATTTTCTGATTTAATTCAGATGAAATTGGAGTATTTTAAAATTACATTGACAACAGACCCATGAGAAGAAATTATTTCAGCCCAAAGACCAAGTACTAGGCCCATGCCATGAAGTAAAGTCACGAAAGTATGGCCCTGGCTATATATAGGGGTGAAAACGGATCGGATACGGACGGATAGTGCTTATACCGTATCCTAAACTATATTTTTTTCTCGAATTCGGAGTCGGTTACGGAAAATACGGATTCAGATACGAATTCGGAATATTCGGTATACGGATACGGAACGGATATCGGGCGAATCCGGGCCGGATTCGAATAACTATAATATATTTCAAAATGGAAATCATCAAAATGTGATTGAAACACATAAAAAATCAACAAACATGAAATCATCAAAATATATCCTTCGTAAACATCACCACTTTGGGCTAGTCTTGTATGAAATATTGCATATATGCATTTCAGTCATTCACACACATGTTCTTTATAAATACACCCACAAGCTTAATTCACACACACAATTTTTATAAATACACCAACAAACTTAATTCACACACATTTTTTATAAATACACCCACTAACAACTTAATTCGAAATTTTTAATCTGTTTATTTTACTCGTTTCTGTGATTTTTTTATCTTTTATTTTATTGTCGAACGCGGGATATTAAATGTAGTAATTCAAATTGTAATATGTAGTAATACACATTATTTTATGTAGTAATAACACAAACTATTTATATAATAATACAAATTCTTTTATTTAGTAACACGTTTTTTCTAGTGTTTTTATTGATGTAGTAACTCACATTATAATATGTAGTAACATATATTATCGAATGTAGTAAACACAATAATCATGTTGTAATACAAAAGGTTTTATTGTAGGATGATGCGAAAAATATTAGATAATTTGATAAAGTTACATATAGTAACAAACGTCTATTCAATGTAGTAATTCAAACTGTAGTATGTAGTAACATATAATTTTTTATGTAGTAAAACAAATTATTACATGTAGTAATAACACAATTTTATATAGTAATACTGATTCTTTTATATTTTTATATTTTTTTATTAACTAAGTAACCCACATTATAATATATAGTAACATATAGTATTGCATGTAGTAAGATATATTATTGCACGTAATACAAAATAACATTGACCCATAATAATTAATATTAAAGAATATTTAAAGAAATATAAAATATTTAAGGATTAAGGTCATCGTAAATTGCAGCGTCCGACCGCGGCCTTGGGTGACCGAAAACTGCTCGGAGAAGACAACCATGTTCAATTTCTGTCAGTGGGTGCATTTATAAAAAACGTGGGTGTGAATTGAGCTGTCAGTGGGTGTATTTATAAAAAATGTGTGTGTGAATTAAGCTTGTGGGTGTATTTATAAAAAATGTGTGTGAATTAAGCTTGTGGGTGTATTTATAAAAAACATGTGTGTGAATGACTGAAATGCATGTATGCAATATTGCATATAAGTTTTTGTGCACCACTTTTTAGTTTTTAATAAGGCCCAATAATGTTATAAGTTATAATAGAGCTTTAATAAAATTAATATAAAATAAAATATATTAAAAAATCTGGGTATCCGGATTTATTATCCGGATAATATCCGATAAAATATGGGAAAATTCGAATACGGTCGGATATTATGTATTCCGAATCCGAATCTGAATCCGAAGTCAACTATCCGTATCCGAATCCGTATCCGCCCGGATACTAAATTTTTATACCGAATTCGTATCCGATCGGATACGGTTCCGGATCAGTCGGGAAATATTCGATCCGTTTTCACCCCTAGCTATATACCCCTCCAGCGTTGTCAAGTATACTCCCCCGATTTATGTACCCCACTCAATGTAGCAAATGTTAGATGTACTCCCCCATAAAAACCCTATTATACTCTTTTCTTTCTAAAACTCATTTAATACACATATACCCAAAAAAAAAAACCCTAATTTATTCATCATCTTCCTTCCACTTTCTTCATCCTCCCCACAAAAACCCTCACTCCAACACTTCGCCGCCGGCCATATCGCCGCCCTACGCCGCCGCCCTCCACGGCTCCACCTGATTTTTTTTCTTTTTTTCTGCAACTCCCATCACCGTCGCGCCGCCTGCCCCATCCCATTGGCCATTGCTGCCGCGCCGCCTGCCCTCCCCCACCTGCCGCCGAGCCATCGCCGACCGCCCCACCTCCATCTCTCTTTCTTTCTATTTTTTTCTTTTATTTTATGGTAAAATCCGCCCCACCGCCACTCCCAGCCCCACGCCGCCTCCACCTCCATGACCTGCTGTCCGATGCGGCCGCCACCATCCCACCGCCCCGCCTCTCTGCACACCCAAGCCAACCGCCCCCTTTTCAAAGCAGGTTTGATTTCTTTTTTTTTATTTATTTTCGACAACATGTGGCCGACAAAAAATAATATGGTTGACAAATAGTTGTCCACCATAGAGTATATCTTCGACCATTAGTTGTCGAAAATGTTAAATTTTTTTTTTAAATTTCTTTCGAAAAAATGTCATCTACAAGAGCTTTTCTCGTCAACAAACTACTGTTGACAATAACCTTTTTCGTCGACAAATCAGTGTCGACAAGAGTACTTTTCGTCAACACTGGTTTGTCGATTTTTTAAGCTGGTTTTTTTAGATTTCTTAAGTTTGGGCACGACACTGATTTTTTTAGATTTCTTAAATTGGGACAACAACGCTGGAGGTATGGTTGTCGTTGACTGCGGCGGTGTAGTTGGGACGACGACTGCGACGGCAGAATTGAGACGGCAGCTGCTACCTCTTGAAAATTAGAGTTAGACTTTAAATGGAGTGTATGTATCTTAATATGTTTTACTAAAATGATAAAATTGGTATTTTACATAGACATTAAATTAAGAAATTGGAAGGGGGAGTATATTTAACAAAGCTGGAGGGGTATATAGCCAGTGCCCGAAAGTATTGCATTAATGGACTTTTCTAATTTTTGGGCCTATCATTGGGCCCATAAGAGGAGTTATATTATATATCAGCCGTCAATAAGAGTAGGGGGGCCGTGAATTCTGAGAGGGAGCAAGCAGCAGCGAATTTTGGGAAGCAGACAACAGGCCGTGATGAGTTTGATTTTATTTATTATTCTTTTAATTATGTACTGTGATGAGTTTGATTTTATTTATTAATTCTTTTAATTATGTTTAGTACTGTTGGGTTTCGGTGCCGCCGGCCGCCACTCGTACTCGCGGGTTATACGAACGGGCTCAGACTCGTGTGGGATTGTATCGGGACTGTAGTGGAGATAACCTAACACTAAGATGGGTAGCACTTCACCCTTGTTCTCCACTCTCCAATCTCACGTCTACATTATGCGTATCGTCTCGTCTTGTCGTGAATGGAGAGGGTGACCCAATATATAGGAAGGCTGCCAAGAACTAGGGCACCAATAAGTTGGGCCCTTGTGTGTAGGCCCAATGGCCAAAACCACACTTGGGCTAAATCCCAACATTTCTCCACCTTTTTGGCCATCCCCAACTACAATCCACAATCCACAAACAGTTTTGTCATCATCGCCCAACCCACTTCCACGTACCTGCAAAGGACAACACACAAAGAAAACACAAAGATTGTCTACGTACGTAGAAGTTAGTTCACAAAGAAAAACTCACAAAGACAATGCTCCACCTCACTTGGAGCATTCACAAAGACAAGCTCCACCTCACTCGGAGCATTCACAAAGGGAAACATAAAGGCACAAAGACATGATATCATAACGTATACATAGCTCACAAAGACAAAATCACTCCACCTTACTGGGAATGATCTCCAAACACCAAGAAACAATCAATCATTCATGATCACACAAGAGAAGAATGCATTGAAGAAGCACACAAAGATCAAGACACAAAGCTCAATAAACATGCTCAAGATTCTAACATGCAAATAGATGAAAATGGGGTAGGGGGAAAAACATGAAATCACAATGTATGAAGTAATGCATAACACACATACATATAAACATATACTCATAATTCCCACAGAACCCACAAGTATAATCATGCAAACATTCCCCCACCTTTCCACTAGCCCATCATCTACTCATGCATCACAAAAAAATCACAGAGCAACACAAAGACACAAAGCACAAAGAACAAATAGCACAAAGGGACATAATCACTAAGAAAAATAACCACAAAGACACCAAGAAAGCAAATTACATGCATCAAGAGATTAACCACCAAGACAATTAATAAAAATTGCACAAAGAAACTGACCACAAAGAAAAATATCACAGAGAACAAGCGGAAGCAATAACATTTACGATGCACAAAGACGTAAATAAAATCACAAAGAGACAAGACTCACAAAGATATCCTAAAACCTACAGCACACAAACTCAATCACATAATAATCCGCTTCTAGGGGCTATGCTACAAAAGCAGTAAAAGATTGAGTTTAGCTGTCATACCAGAGCGACACCCTAGGTAAGGATCTCAAATCACCGCATCAACCAACCATGAGTGCCAAATAAATAATTATACTCTTATCTTTTTTCATCAAGATAAATAATCAAGATTAATCCGAAACAAATATCTAGACAACAATTTCTAATCCAAAAATTGCTAGATAAATAAAACAGATTAAGCAACAATTAATTTCAATTAATCAACTCACGAGCAAAAAGTGGGCAAACCAATATAACATATCAAAATATAATTTCAGCCCTGATAACCAATAATCAGCGGAAAGAAAAAAGCAAATGGCCCACCTCCAATTAAATCATCTACCCTACTGCAACAATTGCAAAAATAAATGACAGCGGGGAAAATAAGTAAAAGCTTACCTTTCCTTACCTCTTCACCTACCTGCTGCAACAATGGACGGCGGCATCACAAAGACAGCAAAAAAGGGGCCGCACTTACAGCGGCAGCCGGCGATGGCAACAACAGCTACAGGCGTCGAGCGGCGGCGGGTCGCGAGCAGCGACGGCGGCGCGACGGGGAGCGCGACGCGGCAGACGGTGGAGGCTGCACGTGGGGGTGCTTCGACGGCGGCGCACAGGGACGTTCGGCGGCTTTAGGACAGCGAGCAGAGGCGGCGTGACTGAACGCGCGACGCGGCTGGCGGTGTAGCAGATTCGAAATGGCGACGGCTCCTTCGACTTTTGCAGCGGTGACGGCATCATAGAGACGGCACAGGAACCACGGTGATGGCTTCTAGGGTTCCGCCCACAAAGATGGCGGCGGACGACGATCCGGTGAACAACTCCGGCGAGAGATATGGTGGCAGGGCAGCCGACGACGAAACCAGGCTCTGATACCACTGTTGGGTTTCGGTGCCGCCGGCCGCCACTCGTACTCGCGGGTTATACGAACGGGCTCAGACTCGTGTGGGATTGTATCGGGACTGTAGTGGAGATAACCTAACACTAAGATGGGTAGCACTTCACCCTTGTTCTCCACTCTCCAATCTCACGTCTACATTACGCGTATCGTCTCGTCTTGTCGTGAATGGAGAGGGTGACCCAATATATAGGAAGGCTGCCAAGAACTAGGGCACCAATAAGTTGGGCCCTTGTGTGTAGGCCCAATGGCCAAAACCACACTTGGGCTAAATCCCAACAAGTACGTAGATTGTTTTTCTAGCCTGAGGATGTGAAACCTGAATTTAATTATGTCTTTTTTATTATGTGATTCACGATTTATCTCAATTCATATTTTAATTTCGTTATTATTTGATTTTATGCAAAGCATGTTTTAATCAATAGATTTATTAGGACTGGCCATCCGAGTTTGTTTGTTATCAATTCTAGTTAATTCACAATTTATAATCCGTAATTGTTATATTATTGTGGATATCATAGCAATTAAGGCAGAACACCTTAGGGGATAATAACGTCTAGGTTGCATGAAACGAGCGTCTCGTATTCATGATCTAGTTTATTCTATTGTTTTAGCTCTTTAATGCGTTCCTCGAGTTGAACTTTGAATACATATTTTGAGGTTATTCGTAGGGATAATTCATGGTCTAGTTTATTCTATTGTTTTAGCTCTTTAATGCGTTCCTCGAGTTGAACTTTGAATACATATTTTGAGGTTATTCGTAGGGATAGATTAATTGAGGGTTGTACTTTCTAATTAATTAAACTTAAGAAACAATTCGACCTAGTTTGGTCGTACCACTAGTTTAGGGATAAGATTTGAGATTAGATTGAGATTACCGGGCTCATTGATTAAATTGGTTAAATTAATAAAGGGGAAGCAATCCGAGGGCTAGATCGTTTTTAATATTTGATTCGTGTTTATTTTTATTGTTTACTGTTATTTTTCATGTTTTCTAGTAGTTAGTTAGAAACCACCAATCCAACTCCCCCATCCCCATTTTTACTGCTTTCATACACAATTTATTCAATCGAGTTTCACCATTCCCTGTGGGATCAACCCTTACTTCCCTACTACATAGTGGTTAGTTAAGGTATTTATTTTTGGGTGCCGGCGACAACACACCACATACTGAATCACCTTTTCATTCAAAATTATTCTGGGTTCATATTCTTCCACTTATCCTTTAGATCACCCTAAAATCAAACAATTAATAAATTGTGTAAGTAAAACAAATACGAGAGTAAACAAATTATCATAAGTTAAAAAATAATTACTCATCAAAGTCCTACAATTAAATTGATCTCGATTGTATTTTAGAATATTCATCCAACGTCCAACTTCAAAACTTCAAAAAAAAAATTATATGAGCAAAAAACCAACACATATTTACTCCCCATCAACCAAAATCAAAAACTATAAACAACGTATAAAAGTAATAAATTTAATGATTGTCCTTACATTTTTACTTCAGCCCTCAAAGTTTCTTCTCCTCAGCACTCCATTTATTATATGGCCCCCTCTTCTTCTTCAAACCTACGGACTGATTTTAATTTAAAGGTTAAACAAAATTATGAATCTTCATTTGTTATAACATTAATCTAATTAAATTGAAGCAATACGTGATTATGTAAAATTCCAGAAAAGATTCAATCAGAGAAAAGAAAAGATATATCTACCAACAAGTTAACAACAACCACAAGATTCATGTAACAAAGTTTAAAACTTAAATAACAACACAAAAATATGTGATATAATTGGACATCAAACCTAAAGCTTCTAAAAGTATAAGAAATTAATGAAACAAATTGAGAAGGATTAGTGATTATAATACACATGAAAGCAAACTAATTACCTTAGGGCATGTTTATTTTGGGATGGGAAATCCGGATTTGGGATTTCGAAACTCCACCCCGTTGATTTCAAAATCCCATCCTATAAAAGTCAACTCTATAAATACCTACAAACCCTATATAATTTATCTATAAAACATATACTTCTATACTATAAAGTTAAATCCTACCCTACATAAATCCTAAAACAAACACAAAACATAAAAAGTATTAAAATTTTGAAATCCACTAAATTTTAAAATCCGGATTTTAAAATTCTCAAAATTCCAAAACAAACATGCCCTTAGGGGTACGTTTTAATGTGGGTGTATTCGTCATATTGCCAACACCAGCAACATCTTCTGCACTACTACTACCGCCTACCTTTTCTTTCTTATCTATATATATATATAAAAATAGAATAGTCCCTTAGCAAATTTTCCCGCCCATTTGCACGTAATATTTCTGATTTTTTTTTTTAGCCCACAGGCCACAGCCAATAAACAGAAAGTAATTTCCCGCTCTTTTCACATATACTATTTTTAGAAAATTATTTTTTTATACTTTTGCAAGCGTTCTGCATTTCTCGAGAAGGCTCTTCGCTGAAGTAAACTCTTCAAATTCTAGGTATTTTATTTTTGTTTGGGGACACCCACTCTCACCTAATTTCTCTCTTCCATTCCCAATTTCTTCTCTCACTCACCGCCGTTGGGCCAGCCGCGCTGCCTCTTCGTCGCCGTGAACACACGCACGCCGCCCATACGTCGCCGCGAACGCACGCAAGCACGCCATCTGCAACTGCTCTGTCGTCGTCGCTTGCCCTCACCTGCAACCACGAACGTTGCAGCACCGCCTCTCCCCAGCCCCGTTCTTCGCGCCGTGCCGCCTCCCCTGCCACACCGTTGGTTCGCACCTCCTTCTCCCCCAAGCCACCTCTCCTCCCGCCAGGTAAAGATAATTTTCAATTTCAATTTTTTTTCATCTGATTAGGATTTAGGGTTATGACCTAATAACAACTACCTTCTCTTTAATCTTTAATTTATCTCACGCATGTCCATTTTGCATCTCTCGAAATCCAGCAACTATTAAAAAAATCGGGATCTATATTCCTTCCACCATTTTTTTTCAAATTTTTGCTCTTTTTCGATTTTTTTTTGCCCAAATGTATTTTTTTTTTTTCAAAATTTGTATTTATTTCGATTTTTTCTCTCGAAATTTAGGATTTTTTTCGATTTTTTTGTCTGTTATTTTTTTCAAGTTGTGAGTTTACAGTTTGTGTTAACAATAGAAGAGAAGGAGTAGTCCTTCGCCACTTTCCCAATTTATACATAGAGAAAATAGTTACTTTTAGAATAATGATTTTGGTGCAGATCATCTGCTTCTCTTCTGCCGCTGGAATGGACTCCAAGATGTTGCTTCCACTGCCCTCCGTATATTCAATAGAAAAGAGACCACGAAAACTTTGGAGAATGAAGGTAAATTTATCAAACCTTAAATTTGTGAGTTTCTATATATAATAAAAATTAAATTTTGTTTATGGTTTTATTGATTGTAAGAGTGAGGATCTAAAATAAAAAATCCAATATCCAATGGAGTGTCTTACAAAATTCTTGATTGATTGAATTGCTTCATTTTCTGATGAGCACCAGTCTCTGTTGCATTTTTTTCAAAACGTCAACTTTAAGTTTATAAAGGTTCTTATTCTGCTGACGATTTCTCCATTTATTGCCGGAATTGACTGCGTCTAATGTGGCAGAGTTATTCACAAACTTTTGGCTCCAACATTCAGGTTTTTTTTTCTTTTTTATAAAGGTTGGCTTGATTGACATGTTTTAATTTGGAGCTTTAGCCATTGACTGGCCATTTTTGTTACCATTTGGTTTAGTCTCATCTTCATTATAAACAAGGTGGCTTAGGTGAGGGATTATCGAGTTTCATAATCTATGTCAATGTGTCTCCTTCAAATAATACGTGTTGCAGTGTTGAATCTGTAGCGCATTCACATGTATCAAAATTTTTGGGTAAAATGAATCGACAAGACATGTTCTATTCGAGTGCATTTTCACATATAAATTGTGGATGAGGTTTTTCAATTGGATGGGCATAGAGATACTTCTAAACTCAACTCCTGCTTCAAATTTACTACAATGTAGTAGGATCTTGAATGGGAAAAAGAAAAAACAGGTACTCATTGGAATGTGGGAGTGTGTTATTTGGTTGATATGGAAAACAATGAACACACATATCTTTCAAAATGAACAAGTATGTCTTGAGAACCTGTTTACAGAATTGAAATCAAGGCTGTGGAGTTGGATAGGGGCAAGGGGTTTAAGGAATCACAGCTGCTGTTATGAGGAATGGCGCCTGAATCCACTAAAGGCTATAGAAGAATATGAGAACTTGAGGCTAGAGTAATAAATCCGACCTTCTGTGTTCTTCAATATTTCTTTATTGATGTTCATGTTTTAATACCTTTGTAATCTATGGGTAACCCTCTTACTCAATTTTGGCAATATATATCTTTTTCTGACAAAAATAAAATAAAATTCTTTGGGTAAAATTAGATGGAGTGAGGGACGATATACTATGTGTTTTCTTTTACTATAATATAATTTGATAAGTCTTTGTTGAGTTCATTAAATATAGAATTGCATGAAACTGCATATAAGTTGTTGAAATCGTGATCACATCTTAGAATATGGAGCTTTTATCTGCTTACTTATCTCTTGCCTTTTATATAAACTTTTATGTCTTTTACATATTTATTATTAGAGCTTTCCTTGATGAATGTTTTGGATTGATTCTTGGTTAAGAATCTCATGGTGATTGGTTGTGGAGTCTTTGTTCTTCAGATTTTTCTTGTGCTTGCTTTCATAAATTAATTACACAATTTTCATGTACATCCTTTACGTCTCAGCGGTCTTTAATTGGATTCTTTGCAATTGCAGGTAAAGGCCTTGAATGCAAAACAACTGAAGAGAAATATATTGTTGTACATCAAAATAACAAACTTTTGCATGAATTGAATCTTTTCTCCTTTCCTCTCTGTATCTTTAATTTTGTAGCTCTCTTAAAATAAATTTAGACAACCATTTATTAGGGCTTGCTTTCCCTTTTCTTTGGTGAGCAACTTCTTTGATCAATTAATTTACTTACTATGATGATCACGCTTAAATATCACTATTTCACGTTAATGTATTTATGTATATATAAACAAGATAGTTTGCTTAGCAAAAAAATATTGTAGTTGCTGTTTTTAGAAATTTTATTTTAATATTTTTTTGCCAAGATTTTCTAATATTAAATTGATTTTTTCTGCTAATTTGTAATATGAAATTGATCTGTTCTGCAGATAATAATGCACGCATTTGGAATTTATAGGGGTCTGTCGCTTAAAACGAGGTGATTGTTGGGGGGACTTTTCATGTTTCTGAACAATTCTAATTCAATTGCAGACAAAAGTGTTCCATTTATACCCTAAAAGAAATCATCGTAGTAGTAGTGGCAGATAATTATGTAGTGTTTTCTTATATATATACTGTACATATTCAAAATTGAATATTTTTTGCTATGTTCTCATGCATGATCCTACATGCAAAACAGAGCATACCATAGTTTGATGGAGAACGAAATATTGTTGTTTGAGAATTGCGTTGAATAAAAATTTAATAAAAAAATAAGGCATTATAATCATTATAAATCCAATATTTTGGAAGTTGAAAGACACAGCCTAGATACAAAGCAAATTTCGACTGTCCTAAACAACAGATTTGGGTATTTTGTAGCTCTTCTTGAGGAACTGAGAAGCTTCAGAATCACTTCTGTGGCACAAAACCCGTATCAGAGTCTTGGCATCTGCCCCCAGTTTACTCCTCCCGCCGTGCAGCTCCACCTCACTCGCTGATTTCAAGTCCTCGATCAATTCTCGAGTATGAGTTAATTAATACTCCCTCCCCCGACCTATACAAAACTACCCCTCAAAATATCACTCATTCACGTTTTTTACACATTTATTAAAATGTGTGTCAATACAGTGCAAATTCTCTTGGGATGGAGGAAGTATATTGTTATAAATTTTATGTTTTAGTTTTAACATTTTCATAGAGGAGATTTTTGGTTGATCAAATCTCCACTACTCCCTTGAGTTGCACATTTTAGATTAATACAAGTACTATTTGTGAGAAACTGTTCAGTTTGAATGTCATCAAGTTAATTAATTAATCATACTTTTATAACATTTAGACTTATATTTTACTATATAGGAGTAAGTTTTATTTGTATTTTAATATTATCTCCTTATTTAGTACGTAGTATTTATGGTATAAAATTGTATTATGACACCACGGCTTTTGGGGATTATATTTGAATTTGCAGGGTTCTTCGCAACCAAAAGATGCAATTTTGAAGACCTCTAAGCTTTAATCAATCCCTATGTTATGTGTTGTCTATTAATTATGCTTTTGATTGAAGAGCTTTAAAAGGCAATTTGAAGACCCGTTTAAAGAGATTATTCAACTTGAGTAATATTTAGCTCATGTTTACTTTATTGAGGCGTGAAAGTCTCGACTACTCAGTGTGATTTAAATATACATGGAAAATTTATCATATCATGACATAGAATGTAAATAATATAATAATTCATTTTTATTTGTGTAAGGATTTGTGTCATTTTTGTTTTGTCCATTCATCTCATCTATATGATATTCTCTCTTGAGTTGGTTGCAGAGCTTGAAAGTAATTAATATTGTATTTGTTAATTGTGAGAAGAAATGTTTGTAGTTAAAGTGGACTAAAGCTTCTTTGAGGCGCCATAAAAAACTGTATATGGAGTATAATATATTGATTTCGTTCAAATAAGACAACTTATTTATATTATTAAAATGTCTCATTTTTTAATTTGCTATTTTAAATTAATACTCCTATTAATTTTTGATTTTAAAGTTATGTGCTATATAATTGAACAAAATTTGTTGGGATTAGTTTGATAGTCAGTTATAAGGTTTATGCTAATTTAGTTAGATTGCTTTTAAAAGTAAAAAAAATATGAAAATCAAGCTATATTTCTCAAGCTATTTGTTTGTTATTTGATTTTTTATTTTACTGTAATTAATTACATTTATTTGGTTAATCAGTTATGCTTTGACAATCTATTGAATTATGTGATTTTTAACAAGATGCTAACTCTGTACATTTTATTTGCTTAAATGATGAGGGGTTTATAATTGTCTAATTAAGTATATATTGTTATCTTTTAATTTTAAATTATTATCTTTAATAAAAATAGAAGAAAATTTTAAAAACTTAAAAAGTATACGCACTATCCGTGCAACGCACGGGTGAATTACTAGTTTTCAACAACAACCCTTTCCTCTCTGACCTTCCTTTTTTCATTATTTATTTCTATAAATTAAGAATAAATAAATAATATACAATAGACTAAAAATAAGTATTGATTTACCTTTTCTAGCATTGCTTAAACCCTCAACTCCATTAATTTCTTTTCCATCTCCTTGATTAATTACTTCTGCTCTTTCTTTACCATTAGCTCCTTGGTTAATATCCTCTGCTCACGAAGGCTGCATTTTCTCCCTCTCTTCACTGATATAAGCCTTAACAGCCTCGATTACATTAATCCCCTCGGCCTTCTTGAGGATACTGTCCTCATCATCCCACATTTCCGAACAGAGTCCTCCCTCTGTTAGAAATGAGGTGTGTGTATACGAAGATTGAATGCTGACACAGACTTAAACACGAAAGTCGAGGCTAGAGTTTGACTCTATCTCCGTAAGACGTTATTGCCCCGTACACAGGTGCAATACGGATCACTGGCAACCGTCCCCAAGATACAACGACTTAAAACTTCACGACTGTTGCACTACAAATCGGAAGCTATCGGCGAATCGCAAAATGGATATCCGGAACTTTCGACTCGACTCTAATGTAGCAACTACAATTCTAAAATGCCAAGTATGCATATGTAGTTTTAACTCAAATTCTCACTTCTTGACTACTCCCTCCGTCCCACAACTGTTTGCACACTTGCCTTATTTGTCCGTCCCACAATTGTTTGCACACCCATAAAAGGAAACATTCTCATAAACCTCACCCTCACAATATTCACATATTTACACAAAATGTCATTACTTTTACTCTCTTTCCAATCACCTTTTTACTTTATCCATATAACTTTACAAAATTACCCCTCAACACTCCACTCATTACACTTTTTTCTTAAAAAGTGTGCCCAATTTGTGGTGCAAACACTTGTGGGACGGAGGGAGTATGAATCAATGGAAATGAATTTCCGAATGAATGAATGAAATGACCAATGTAGGGGATCTATTTATAGACTTCCAATAGTCTTTAGGTAATAGGCGTGACTCTTCATAATAAACTTGTTTTCCTAAAAGTTACAATCTAAAGGTATGTCTTTTAAATTAACACAATAATTCTAAAAGACACAACCTTTGGAATAATCAACTATTCACCAAAAGGTATGTCTTTCAAATTAATACAATAATTCTAAAAGACACAACCTTGGAAATAATCAATTATTCACCAAAAGACATGACATTTCATGTCAAGTCACAATCAATCACTATTACCATTATAAATACATTCAACAATGTATAACCATTATAAATACATTCAATAATGTATTTATCTACACATTAAATGACCAACTTTAATATTAATTTCTCATTCAACCAAAATTTGGTTTTGAGATATCAAATCAACTAAATCCATTTACACAAAAACGGATTATAAAGTTGTCACTTAATATTTTATAAAATGTGGTCAAAACCAACATTTGCCAACACCCTCTCCCTCCCCCTAAGTTTTTCTTCATTTTATCAACTTTTTCCTTCCAAATACTACACATGGCCTCCCTATTTCCAGCTTTTATATAGCTGACGCTACACTCCACAACGACCGCACATAAGGCGTTTTTCAATGTCTCCGAAACAGTACTCTCGTTTCCTAGGAGGAATTCTGCATTCGCCATCTGCCCCAATAAATCGAGCGCCTTTTCAGAAATAGAATTCCCTGTTACATGGGATTCGAGTTTCTTCAATAAAAACATTTTTTTCAAATTGTGATTGTCGTTCGACGGAGGTAAGACGTGAAGCAGGTCTAATATTGTTGCGTCTTCGAGTGGATGTGGGAGAAGAAACTCAAGAACCCAAGTGATGAAACAAAAATGAGTTCAGGTATGAACCACTCTTAAAATGAATAGAATGTAATAATACCTAGTTTGATCCTTTGGGAATCCCTTAATACTTGCTTGAATACTCGAAGAGGGGTCTGGAACTTGTGGACCTGCAGCAAAATCGGGCCGGAGAGGGTTCTGACGATGGCCCTCCGACGCTCAAGTCAGTGAATATTTGATGAATAGATTGTGTATGGCAAAAATAAGAGAGAGAGAGAGTTTTTTTAAGAAAAAGTGAGTTAACCTTTAAAATGAAGAAAATGATACTATTTATACCTTCAAGGCTTGAGGGCAATGTTGTAATTTCCGGAGCTAGGGTTTTAGTCCATGTGGGACCATGCCATGTCATCGTCCTATACTGACATTCTGTTATTTTGAATGAGGGAAAAGGGATTTTCTACCTGCAATACATTCTGTTATGAGCAGAAAATAGTACATAGTACATAGTGAGGACCACCAAGGTGAGTTGTCAAGGATTTGAATTCACATGATGGTAGTCTTAGATCTGCAAATCCATAATCTCAAATTAAGACCTCTGAAAATGTGATCATGAGGATAATAAGTTCTGCGTTGGTCCTTTTTTTATCATGATTTTGGGCCCTGACCTGAGGCTCATCAATATAATCAGAAGAGATCATATTCAGACCTGAAAATCTAAAGAACACCCGCGAAATTTGGAGGTCCGGTCCTGTTCGGACATCAATAGTCTCTCTTCTGCAACTAATCTTGGCTCAGAGGGTGGGTGCCTTTTTTAAATAATTATTCTCCAGATGATATGACATCATTATGTCCTATCATCTACTCTCCCCCCTATTTAGAGTATCAGTACTGATAAATTGATGCTCTAAAGTGGCAGATTTCTTTTACCGTTCCCGCTCTTTTTCTCTTTTTGAATTTTGAAATTTTACCATTAATCAGGATCGTTCGTTCGTTCACCACCCTTTCATCTCCTCAAATCTCCGTCGTACACGTGTGTCTATCGGAATTTCAATCGTCCCCTTATTACGGAGTATAAAAGGAGTTGAAATGTTTTATTTTTTACTGTTTGATTTTTGTGGGTGAAGTATTCCGACAGCCCTATTCCGCCGTGAATATTTCTCTCTCTAGGTTTTCGACCTACCCTTCGGTGAACTTCTCAGCTTCCCTTATTTAGATCCGGTTTCTCCCTGTAACAAGGTAATTCTTCATTCCCTTTCTCTTCTTCTTCCTCCTTTTTCTTTTAATCTCTTCTTTTGGGGCATGTCCGACTCAGCTCTAACCTCTCCATCGACGTTTTCTGGTTCTAAGAGAAGTTTCAGTATTGAAACATCAACTCGCCAAGATAACCAAACCCCGGATGATTTGCTTAGATCTGGATTCACAGACCCGTTAACCAATCAACTTTCGCCTTCTTATTCAGAACCAGTTCGGATGTCGTCGACACGTCCCTCTTCTGAGCCTTCTTCTTCTTCTCATCCCTCTTCAACCCCCATTTCTGATCTGAATGTTCGACCCATCCAAGTGGCTACCACTCAAGATTTGTGCAACTCCGAGTGGAATGCAGTTTGTAGAGCTAACATCCTGTCCTCTACTGATTTTTTTTGGGTTCGTCACTCACTGCCGCTCCCGCGCGCAGTGGCTCTAACTAATTTAGACAAAGTAGTTATGTGATTCGAATTCAATGAACTTATTAAATTTGTGGTACATTTGGGTTTTTACAACTCCTTTTTACTTTTTCTTTTCAACTTTCCTTTAATTAGTTCCAAACATATTGATATGACATAACCATGTCATATCACGGTAAGATCTGAAGAAACACCTCTTTAAAAGAACAACCATTAATGGACAATAATCCAAACCCTTAAAACGCCTCTGATGATATTGGAGCATGAGGAGATCCGACCAAGATCTGATCTGATGCTTCCTCGAGACCGATATCTTCAGGATCTGACCTGAAAGCAGGACCTGGTGGGGAGTTCTGAAGACAGGTCTCGATTCAAGAGGAAATCTCTTCATGAGGAGAGATTACATGAAATCTTCTTATGTCAGAATATCTCTAAAGATATGGGCGCACTACAAGGAATAATCAGTGTGTGTCAGAATAGTACGATGACGTGGCATAATTTGTAACAAACCCTAGAACAAGAAATTACAGATGTGCCCCTCCATGGTAAGGTATTTAAGGAACCCAATTCATTTTTACAAGGCTAAGTCATTTTTTCTCCAATTACAATCTTTACTCATTCAATACACTTTTCTTTAACAAGCCAGCTGACTTGAGCGTCGGAGGTCCGTCGCCGGACACTCCTCCGGCCCGGTTTTTCGTGCAGGTCCCATTTATCGTCATCATCATTCTACTCTGTCAAGTATCGTGGATTTCTCAGGAACTCGTTTAGGTATTTCTCATTTAAATCAATCATTCATTTGTATACCTCTTCAAGCATTTTCATGAATTTAATGAGGTCACATCACATATATTATATCTTTGTTAGTTTTAAAATATTCATTTAAAATTTCCAAAACAAAAAAAAAAAAAAAAACTTAGAAAGTAAAAGATTGAACAGATTATGGTTGCAGAATTAGCAGGCTATAGATATGGCAACTAATACTAAATTTGTTAATGAAAAGGTTGATTTGGCACATAATTAGTGGGTGATAGGGTGTATATATAGCTAGCTTAATTATAAGTTCCGATGCGAATATATATATTATGATCAATGGCTTCTTCCTCCTCCTCCTTCCTAGCACCACCATCAATAATGGCTTCAATCTCCTCCCTAACCCCACCCCCACTAATGTATGCTGGGGGAGGAGGTCGTATTAATTTTCCCCGATCATTATCATCATCAAAATCAATTATGCTTCGATCTAATTCCATTGTGAAACGACGAGCAATTGCAATCGAAACTAATAATTATAATAATTCTGAGGATGAAAGGATGCAGATCTCCGCGCCTTGGCTGATGCTGCCACCTGTAGGCGGGGTGTACAGCAGGTTCTACAGCCTTACAGAGAAGAAAGTGGTGGAGTTGGAGGGATTCGGAGGATGTGATTCTTCTTCTTCTACAGAGGTAGAGGTAATAGGATCGTCACATGGATTTCTTGTTTTGAATGATGATTCTACCGGCATTATGTTTCTCTACAATCCTATCTCCGCCCGCCGCATTGACCTTCCCAACACCATTTCACTTTTACGCAAAGAAATCATCGACATGTACCCCGGCGGCGTAAAGAAGGTGATCATCTCCGACGACGAAAGCAGCGCCATGATGATATTTGGCCCCGAAAACAGACTGGCCTTCTGCACCCCCGGTGGTTCCAGCACTGCAGGGTGGACCCTCCTCGGCGGAGGCTACACTGATGTCGTCTATTCCAAGAGACGCAAAGCCTTCATGTGCTCCACCATTGAATCGAAAGTGAAGGGGTGGGATCTTCTTGCAGGCGGTGATCAATTAAAGCATTGGTTGCCCGAGTTAATAGGAGGGGAATCACAACATGTACAACATTGGTGGAATGATTTCGAGGACGCAGAGCCTTACGTTGTATTTGCAGAGCATTCGGATCAGCTTTATCTTGTGTATCGCCACATAGTGGAGCGACCAACCTACGTGGAAAATATAAAGACGTATGGCTTTCCACTTAGGGATTGGGATGATTGTTTTCCAACCAAAACTATTAGCTTCGATGTTTATAAACTTACTCCGGTACTACATAATAATACTACTCTCCAACTCGACTACATGGAGGGTTCATTGGATAATTTGGTCATGTTTATCGGGGTCAACCACTCTTTCGCACTACCCGCCGACGACTGTCCTCAATTGAAACCCAATTCCATTTATTTTACCGACCACCCAGACTGGAACGACGTTCCGGAGCCCGGTGGTATCTGTGATACTGGGATTTACTATTTTAATGACAGAACCTTCTTTCCTTTGGAAGATTATTATCCTACTACTGATCTTAATCCTCCTAAACAAAATCATGACGACAAACTGCAAGTAAACCATCTTTGGTTCACTCCCTCCCCGCACTAATTACCTTTAGCTAGTTACCTCTTCTTAATTTCACTTGCAGCTATTTTTATTTATTTACCTATCTTTGTTAATCTTATTATTTGATTTTCTTTTTTAATCCAGCTAGCAATGCATGTACATATTCAGAAAATAAAAACAAAACATAACATGAAATCGAATTAATATTATTAATTAAATGAAAATAACTAATACAATGGAACAGTGTTTTCATAATCGAATCGGATTAGGCACGGGGTTGGATCACGGTCTGTTAAATTTAATATTTCTCAATTTTTTTAGGCATTATATTTTTTAGAATATTGTTATTCTTTAAAATAATGGAATTCATTATTACTCATAATTTTAATCCAAATGTCCCGCCCTCATTATATAATGGCTTCCTCCTCCTCACTAGTCCCGCGCGCGCGCCGTAAGCTTGAGGGGCTAGCTCGTATTAATTTTCCATTATCAACTACTGTATTAATTCAACTGTGAAACAGCGTGCAATTGCAATTGAAACTAGTAATAATAATAATAATAATTGGGAGGATGAAAAGATGATCTCCGTCCACCTGTACCTGTAGACAGAGAAGAAAGTTGAAGGGATTCTAATTCTACAACAGAGCTAGGTAGGTAGATGTAATGGCCGGGATCATCCTCACATCACATGGCTTTAATTCTAGCTTACTGTAATTGTTTTTAATGATAAGCAGCAGGCTAGGCTAGGGCCTAATTATATTTCCTATCTCCGCCCGCATGTACAATTCATCTCTCAAAGATGATATTTGGCTACGCAAACCGACTCGCCTTTTGGTCGATCGTGGTGGCCCAACTCTTCTCTTTTGGACTACTGCTATTTACCTTCCATCCTTTGGAATATCCTTTGGAATATCCTAATCAAATTGAAACCAATTAAAAACGAGCTTTGGTTCACTCCCTCTCCCACATTAATTGCTTAATTTCAGTTGCAATTTTATTTGTAATTTATGCATGCATGCTTTAAACATAGCTACCTTAATTTGTACTACGTAGTATTTTTTTAATCCACCAATTCCTTTTTCTTATGTAATTTTGTCACGTTTAATAAATTCTTGGAAAAGTGGTTTACCAAATTAGCTAGTAAGATTACTTTGATTGTTGACATTACTTAATTTTTACACTCCTACAAAATACTAGTAATCATCAATTTTAGATAGTCAACGAATATGTAGTAATTAAAACGTGAATGGTATAGGTATATATATAGGGATCCAACAAATTTGTTTGTTTCTATTGTAAAACTGAATTTCAATTGTAGTGATTATATGTACCTAGCTATCGGAGTATTCTTTCTTGTATTTTGATGAGTAATAAAAATAAAAAGTGGTTCCTAGCTATAATTATGTGTTGTTTCACTTCCATTCCATAACCACAATCAATCAATTAATTCTGTTTACATTATTAATTTACCAAAATCAAAATTCAACATAATTTTCTTTGAAAATGAGAGAGAATTACGATATTCTCCCCGCCTTCACTCGTATCCCACAATAGACGACAAGCTAGGGTTAAACTCGGAGGAGCGAGTGTTGAGTTCCCCTGTGGCTGTGGGTCCTCCTCCTCAAGACATGTGTGATGGCCCGAATGAAAGTGAGATTAGGATGATCAGGATCCTGTGGGGGGGGCCCGAATGTTGCTGCAGTGACGGGCCAGTGCCTCATCCGGGCTTATCAGCTTCATATTTCACAGCCTCCAAAGCCCGCAAATCCATTTACCTCCATACCTATATATATATATGTTAGGATTAATGCAATATTGGATGTCATCTAATTCTATCTATCAGAAGAGTTGCTATTGTTCTGATCTTGGAGTTCAGCAAAGTTGAGTTAAGGAGTAATTCAACTGATAAGGTTTAGTGGTCTTGTTAGGAGTCAACTAATCTGAAATTATTGAGTTTGGACAACTCTGCTGATGAGTTTGGACAACTCTGCTTATGAGTTTGGACAACTCTGCTAGACAAGTTATCTGAAGTCAGTTCAGGAGAGTTGGGGGCCAAGTCTGCTGAAGACAAGTCTGCTTAGCCAAGTCTGCTGAGACAACTCCGCTGAAGTCTAGATTTTCAGAGTTAGTTAATTCTGGTTTTTCTGTTAGTTAGTTAGTTGGTTAGTAGCGGTTATCCAATGCATTGTACATCTATAAATACACCATCTAGTGCATAGGTTGTGGGTTACTGAATTTGAGAGTTTTGAGAGATCAAGCTTAGTGAATACTTGTAATCTGTAACTTTCATTTGTGATTAGTGAAGAGAGTCTTCTATCCTCCGTGGACGTAGATCATTTGATCGAACCACGTAAATCCCGTGTTCTTTCTTTGAGTTCTTTATTCGTTTCAATTCATTGCGTTTCTAGTTGTCTTGATTTATCATTTGTAAGGAGTTGCTTTGTGGATACAATTCCGTAACAATTGGCGCCGTCTGTGGGAAGTCGAAGATAAAGTCAAGAATCAGAAATGGGCTCTGTGAAGTTGGAGATAGAGAAATTCAATGGTAAGACAGATTTTGGCTTATGGAAAGCCAAGATGAAGGCTCTGCTGTCACACCATGGGCTGAAAGAGGCCCTCACTCCTCTTGATCCTGCTGCATCCGATGCAGACCAGGCCAAGAAAGAAGAGCTTATGGAAAAAGCTTACAACATTGTTGTTCTAAGTTTGGGAGACAATGTGTTCAGGGAAGTTATAAAGGAGAAGGATGTTGCTGCTGTATTTGAGACCCTTGATGATCTGTATTTGACACAATCTTTGTCAAACCAGATGTTTATGGAGAGGAAGCTCAACAATTTTAAGATGACTGATGATAAGACCCTTGATGAGCAGTTATTAGAGTTCATGCAAGCTGTTGATGATCTTGAAAATGTTGGAGTTACCTTAGATGATCACAAGAAGTCTTTTCTACTTTTGGAGTCCTTACCACCTTCATATGATAGCTTCAAGGATGCTTTGCTGATTACCAAGGAGGGTAAGGCAAAATTCAAAGAAGTCTTGTCCATTCTGAAAACTAAGAGTTTACATGTAGCAAACTCAACCAAGAAGACCAAGAACCAAGCTGAGGGTCTTAATATCAAACTCAAGAATGACAAGAAAGGAGGGCAAGGCAAGAAGTTTCATGCCAAGCCAAATCAAAAGAAGAATGGGTTTGTAGCCAAGAGCAGAGCTTGCTACAAATGCCATAAAGAAGGACATTTCATTAAAGAATGTCCTGAGCATAAGAAGTCTACTGATCCTGCCAAAGCTGATGTAGCAGAGGCAAAAGGATATGATAGTGCAGAAGTCATGAGCATAACAGATAGCAAACTTGTTAATGAATGGGTGTTGGATTCTGGATGTTCATTCCATATGTGTCCCACCAAATCTTGGTTTCAAAACCTGGAAATGATGGATGGTGGATCAGTTCTGTTGGGTAATGATGAAAGCTGCAATGTGAGGGGTATTGGCACTGTGAGGGTGAAGATGTTTAATGATAAACATGTGATCCTGACCAATGTCAGATTTGTTCCAGATTTGAAGAGAAACCTTATATCTCTTGGCACACTAAATGCTTTGGGTTATGAATTCAAGACTGAAAAAGGATGTTTGTTTGTCACCAAAGCTGGTAGAATAGTGATGCAAGGGAAGAAATCTAATGGTCTATATTCTTTAATTGGTGAGACAATCACAGGTGCTGCTGATGTTACCATGAGTTCTGAAGATGCTATGCTTTGGCATAAGAGGCTGGCACATGTGGGTGAGAAAGGTCTGATGGAGTTATCCAAGAAGGGGGCATTCCACCAGAAGACATTCAAAAGCCTGGAGTTCTGTGAGCAGTGCATTCTTGGCAAGGCCAAGAAGAAGTCATTCCAGAAGGGTGAGCACACTACCAAGGAGCTGCTGGATTATGTTCATTCAGATGTCTGGGGGCCATCAAGAACTGAAACCATTGGTGGAGGTAAGTATTTCATGTCAATTATAGATGACTATTCTAGAAAAGTTTGGGTGTTCATTCTCAAACAGAAGAGTGAGGCCTTTACAAAATTCAAAGAATGGCTACTTGAGATAGAGAACAAGAAAGGAAAGTCCTTAAAACATTTGAGGACAGATAATGGCCTTGAGTATCTATCAGCTGAATTCAATGAATTTTGTAAAGAGAAGGGCATTACTAGACATAGAACTGTCCCTCTTAATCCACAGCAAAATGGATTAGCAGAGAGAATGAATAGAACTATTCTAGAACGGGTCAGATGCATGTTAGCTGATGCTAAATTACCTAAAAGCTTTTGGGGAGAAGCTGTATGTACTGCATGTTACTTGATAAACAAAACTCCCTCATATGCTTTAGAAGGTAAAACCCCAGATGAGATCTGGCATGGCAAGTTGTCTGATTATTCAAAACTTAAAGTGTTTGGATGTCAGGCTTATGCACATATTAGACAGGATAAGCTTGAGCCTAGGGCTCTGAAATGTATATTCATTGGCTATCCAATAGGTGTCAAGGGCTATAGACTGTGGTGCCTTGAACCTGGTCATAAGAAAGTGATAATCAGCAGAGATGTTGATTTTAATGAGAAGGTAATGGGATATCCTCATAATGGAAACTCCCATGACCTAGATGGAAGAATTGTAAATGAGTCAGAAGAGAGTTTCTCAGCTGAGGTGGAGTTTCCCACATCAGGAGAGTTGACCCCAGAGGAGGTGGACAACTTTGCTGATACAGGAGACAACACCCCTGATGAGGTTGTTCCAGAACAGGTCCCAGAAGATGATCCAGAAGATCATTCAGAAGATGAGGCCATGGAGGACAACCCTGCTGATCTGAGAAATTACAGCCTTGCAAGAGATAGGCTCAGGAGGCAGATTCACCCCCCATCTAGGTTTGGTCAGGCTGATCTTGTGTCATATGCTCTGATCACAGCAGAAGAGGTGGAGCATTATGAGCCAAGAAACTATAAGGAAGCTATCACCAGTCCTGAAAGAGAGCAGTGGATAGCAGCCATGTCAGAAGAGTTGCAATCCTTAGAGAAGAATGAGACCTGGATCCTTGTGGAGAAGCCAGACAACCAGAAGTTGGTCAGCTGTAGATGGCTGTTCAAGAAGAAGCTTGAAGTTGGATTTGGTGGTGCTAGAGAGCAGATCAGATTCAAGGCTAGGTTGGTGGCAAGAGGATTCACACAAAGAGAAGGCATAGACTTCAATGAGGTATTCTCTCCTGTTGTTAAACACTGTTCAATAAGATTACTTTTGTCTAAGGTTGCTCAAGATGATCTTGAGTTACATCAGCTAGATGTTAAAACTGCATTCCTACATGGAGAACTAGCTGAAACAATATATATGCATCAACCAGAAGGGTTTATCATGCCTGAAACTCAAAGTAAGGTATGCTTGCTTAAGAAATCATTGTATGGGCTCAAGCAGAGTCCTAGACAATGGTATAGAAAGTTTGATACATTCATGCTTTCTATTGGTTTCTTAAGAAGCAAATATGATGGATGTGTATATATTGGTAAACAAGATTATCTAGAGAGCACCTATCTACTGATCTATGTAGATGATATGTTAATAGCTAGCAAGAGTATGAGAAAGATTACCCAGCTGAAGCAGCAGCTGAGTAGCAAGTTCGAGATGAAGGATTTGGGTGAAGCCAAGAGAATATTAGGCATGGATATTCTCAGAAACAGGAAAGCAGGGAAGCTGTTCTTGTCCCAGAAAGGTTACATCCAGAAGGTGTTGAGAAGATTCCTTATGCACCAGTCCAGACCTGTTAGTACCTCATTTGGCCAGCAATTTAAGTTGTCAGCCAAGCAATCTCCTCAAACAGCTGAAGAGAAGAAGCAGATGCTTACTGTTCCTTATGCAAATGGAGTAGGAAGTCTCATGTATGCTATGGTTTGTAGCAGACCAGATCTTGCCTATGCTGTTAGTATGGTGAGTAGGTTCATGGGAAATCCAGGAAAGCTACATTGGGAAGCTTTGAAGTGGATTCTAAGATATCTGAATGGTTCAGAAGACTTAGGATTATTGTTTGAAAAATCAGTTGATACCAAGAGACCTTTGATTGGATTTGTGGATTCTGATTTTGCTGGAAACATAGATACAAGGAAGTCTTTATCTGGTTATGTGTTTACATTGTATGGCACTGCTATCACCTGGAGAGCAGCTTTACAATCTATGGTGACCTTATCCACAACAGAAGTTGAATACATAGCCTTAACAGAAGCTGTGAAGGAAGCAATGTGGTTGAAGGGCATTCTCAGAGATTTTGGCATATTTCAGAAAAGTGTTCCTGTGCTGTGTGATAATCAGAGTACAATTCATCTAGCAAAACATCAAGTGTTTCATGAGAGGTCAAAGCACATTGATGTGAAGTTACACTTTGTTAGAGACATCTTGGAGAAGAGCATTGTTGAAGTTCAGAAGGTAGCTTCAGAAGAGAATGCAGCTGATATGTTGACTAAGGCATTACCAAGCAATAAGTTCAATCATTGCATGGAGTTGGTAAACCTTAGCACCTGGGATGTTCATTAAGAAGAGAATGGACAAACAGCCTTGAGGAGGGCTGGGAAGAAGGCAATCTTGCATTAAGGTGGAGAATTGTTAGGATTAATGCAATATTGGATGTCATCTAATTCTATCTATCAGAAGAGTTGCTATTGTTCTGATCTTGGAGTTCAGCAAAGTTGAGTTAAGGAGTAATTCAACTGATAAGGTTTAGTGGTCTTGTTAGGAGTCAACTAATCTGAAATTATTGAGTTTGGACAACTCTGCTGATGAGTTTGGACAACTCTGCTTATGAGTTTGGACAACTCTGCTAGACAAGTTATCTGAAGTCAGTTCAGGAGAGTTGGGGGCCAAGTCTGCTGAAGACAAGTCTGCTGAGACAAGTCTGCTTAGCCAAGTCTGCTGAGACAAGTCTGCTTAGCCAAGTCTGCTGAGACAACTCCGCTGAAGTCTAGATTTTCAGAGTTAGTTAATTCTGGTTTTTCTGTTAGTTAGTTAGTTGGTTAGTGGCGGTTATCCAATGCATTGTACATCTATAAATACACCATCTAGTGCATAGGTTGTGGGTTACTGAATTTGAGAGTTTTGAGAGATCAAGCTTAGTGAATACTTGTAATCTGTAACTTTCATTTGTGATTAGTGAAGAGAGTCTTCTATCCTCCGTGGACGTAGATCATTTGATCGAACCACGTAAATCCCGTGTTCTTTCTTTGAGTTCTTTATTCGTTTCAATTCATTGCGTTTCTAGTTGTCTTGATTTATCATTTGTAAGGAGTTGCTTTGTGGATACAATTCCGTAACAATATATATATCATCCATCAAAACGAAGACTATTAATATTAATTCTATAAATTTACCAATTTCAATTCATATATAAAAACAAGAAAAAGAAATTAAGAAAGAATTGTAGTGTAGTACCTCTGTCGAATGGTGTGGATGGTATGAAGGGGTGCATTCTAGCTTCAGAAAGGCCGCAGCATTCACATATCACAAAATCCACATTCATCATCATTCAATCACTAATTATACTTGCTCAAAAATCAAGATTCTTTTTCTTTTTTTTTTTTTTTATCCAAATTATAAAACTATCTTTCTTTATCCTCAGGGATGAAGAAGAAGAATGTGTACATCAACACACATTTCAAAAATAGGAAATTAAAATACTAATAATTAGAAGAAGAAGAAGAAAATATCAGCCATAGGGAGAGAAGGCCGGGATTGGTCTCTGCCTGCCACAAGTGAAGAAATATGGAGTAGTGAATATATAATTAAATAAAATGAATGAAAGTGGGAAAAAAAGAATTGTTTTATTGTGTGGAAAAACGTACGAATGATTGGGTGGCGTAATTTAGTGGAGTTGCCATGCCAGCACCGCGTTATCTGTCCAATTTTTTTCCATCTCAACAACACAATTTCATTAACTAAACAGAATCAGAATATATGTGTGATCATAAATATTATTTAGTCTATTATTTTATGCTATTTTTACCAATGGATGCCTGCCACAGACCTGTATTTCTTTATTACTACTGTAATATTCTCCTGCCCAGAATATATAATTATATTAATGAAGTACTAGCTAGTAATTAGCTCATATTTTGTTTGTTCACACTTCATCACCTAAATTATTAGTATATTTGAACTATTATTATTCCTTATGCTGCACGTTTTTTAATATCTTAATTTGATACTATGGTATGGTTGTTCAAACAATAAGCTACGCGGATCATCGATTACGTGTCCAAATACTCTTCTTATTTATTATACTTACTTATTCTAAATAAATTTAATTATAGCAATTAATTAGTTAGATAGAGAAATTTATCATTTTATACATATATGTATATATATTGAAAGATGAGCTGATCACAATGAATAATATTCCATGGTTGGCTACCCCTACCCTAGAGTTTAGTCAGCTGATGTAACAAAGAAAGAATCCAGAGAGTGGAGGATGTTAGACTTGAGCATGTACAACATTGGTGGATTAATGATTTCGAGGACGCAGAGCCTTACGTTGTATTTGCAGAGCATTCGGATCAGCTTTATCTTGTGTATTCGAATGTTGCTCAAGTGCCGGGCCAGGGCCTCATCCGGGCTTATCAGATTTTGGCATCGCAAGCCCGCAAATCCATTTACCTGTAGTAGGATGTAGACAAATTTTCTACAATTATATCAAATTAGTCTCTAAACCTTTGTTCAGATTTTTTAATTTATAATTTACTCGGTTTTTTATTCAAATTTTATTATGTTTTTTTATTCTAAATATTTTTATTCACATTTACCCCTTACATGGTAATTTTTTTTTTAGAAGCTTACATGGTAAATTTAAAACACATTGCATTCGCATATCACATTGTATACTATAGTTATATATGCAATACATACACATTGCATATTTGTAGAACATATTGGAGAGAAAAATAGACGAGGTGTAAAATGGCCGTGTGAGAGAGAAACAATTATTTAATCGAATGAGGATAAAGGGGAGATTTTGTATCTTTTTTGTAGATGATAGTAATAAAAAAAAATTGTTTTTTTGAATGATAGGGTGGAAAACTTTGTAGATCTGACTAAATATTCACATCTCTGAAGAAAATCTTCAAGCCTAACCAATAACCATACAGTATATATATTTAATTAACTACAACATACTACTGTATCAGTATGTTGTAATATTTCATAAAAATATAATATTCATGTGAAGCATTAACAATAAATTGAAGAAACTTACAAGTTATTCATTTGAGTATTTGAGACTTTGAGTTTGATCCTTTTGCCATAGCTGCAGTTTGATTTTCCATGAAAGTTCCACATTGACTTTTGCATACTAGAGTCTACAGGATAAAGGAGCAGGATTACTGCTCACGTTGACTAATGCATCAAGAGTATGCCAAATTGTGTCGACAAGCTTTTTCATTTTTCGTGTTTTATTAATATTTCATTCTACTCAAATTTTAAAATATATATACAAAAGTGATACTCCCTCCGTCCCGTGATTACCTGCACATTTTTCTTATTGGAACGTTCCAAAATTACTTGCACACTCTTAATATGGAAATACCACACAAAATTAATAACCTCACAACATCATTTTATTTTTAAATTTGCCACTCATTTTTTTCATACATTTCACTTTACACATCATCAAATCAACTTTACACATCATCATATTACCTAAAATACCCGGAGGAAGTATTATAGTTAAAAAAAAAAAAGTTGCGGCGGGTATTATAAAAACAACTAAACAAATCTACGTTGATTTAGTTCACTAGGATGGGCGCATTATTATTATTTTATCTAAGATTCCACATCAGTTACGTATGATATATACTCCCCCGTCCCATAGGAACTTGCACACTTGAGTGGACACACAATTTAAGAAATGTGTAAGAAAATGTGTAAATAGTGATGTTTTGAGGGGTAGTTTTATAAAATTTTATTAATAAAGTAAAGTAAAAAGTAGATTGAGTGTAGAAAAGTAATGGCATATGAATAAATAAGAGTATATTTTGAGGATAAATAAGAGTATATTTTGAGGGGATGTTATGAAGATGTTTCCTTTTATATGGAGTGTTGCAAATTGGTATGGGACATCCATTTATAGAAAGAGTGCAAATTTCAGTGGAACGGAGGGAGTATTATTTTACGTTTTAATTTTTTTTTTATTTGGTTTGTTTATAAAAACTTTGTAGCTATTATTTTTATTAGATAATTACATTTCAAATTATAAAATTTTAATACCAATCCATTAATCCATCTATTTTGAACTAATTTTTTCTATCAAGCAACTAGATTTAAATAAATAATTACTACTATATGATATTACGAAAATAGTGATGAACGTAGTAGGGTTTAATGGACACAAAAGGGCCTATCTTTAATTTATGAGAAGGTCAAATATTCGAATCCCAATGCTTCAATTCAATTCAATTCATTCCGTCTCTTCGTTTTCCGTCACTTCCAATGCTCATTTTCTCTTTCTAAACAATCACTATAAATTCAAATTCTATTGAAATCTCCGTACTGAATTGAAATCTGTATCGGTGCTGTAGATCTTCGCCGCTCTCACAAGAATCCGAATCGGAGCTAGGTAACAACTTTTTTCTATTTCATTGTATTTTTTGCGGATTCAGATCTCACTATCTGTTTCCTTTGTTTTTTGAATTAATTGCTTTGCAGTATTTGGTATTTAGTCTATTGGTTAGGTAGTGTAAAAAATTGTACTGAATTTTGGGAAATTCTCGATCTTTTTATGTGAATTCTGGATCTTTTATTGGGAAATTATGTGATCTGGTTATTTTAATGATGATGAATATGTGGGTTGACTCTTGATTCTTCTCCTAAAAGTTTGATTTGAAATGGGAATTTTGTATGGTGATTCTAGGTTTTTGGATGCAAACTTGTTTATGAGTGCCCAATTGAGGGCTTCTTTGTTGGTGTGTAAATCTATTGTTTGTCTATGATGCCTTTTTATGGTTGCAAAACCTGTGAATATTTGATGTAGCTGATTTAGTTATCAAAATTTTCTTCATATGAAAGTATGATCATCTATCATGGCAACTTTTGTTTAAAAAATTTGTTTGTGCTGGATATGGTGCCAGACCGAGTCTTTCGACAATGGCTGATAACAATGAAGCAACTGAGAACCACGTAACATCGGGTGATATTAGCGTAACTTCAGAGAACGAGAATGAAGTATCCATCGATGCCTTAGCAAGGAAGGTACACGAATCTCTCTCACTTGCCAAGAGGCATAAGTTCTGGGAAACCCAACCTGTAGGCCAGTTCAAAGAACTTGGAAATACGAGCTTACCTGAAGGTCCAATTGAACAGCCATTGCCACTCTCTGAGGTCAAACAAGAACCATACAACCTCCCAACTCCTTATGAGTGGATTACTTGTGATATAGACTCGGAAGAGGTTTGCAGTGAGGTATATACTCTGTTGTCCAACAATTATGTTGAAGATGATGAAAACATGTTCAGATTCAATTACTCTAAAGAGTTTCTGCGATGGGCTCTCCGTCCTCCAGGTTATTACAAGAGCTGGCACATTGGAGTGAGGGTGAAGACTTCGAAAAAACTGGTTGCGTTCATCACAGGTGTCCCTGCAAGAATTCGGGCTCGGGATACTGTTGTACTGATGGCAGAGGTGAACTTTCTCTGTGTTCACAAGAAGCTTCGATCGAAAAGGCTTGCCCCTGTGATGATTAAAGAGGTGACTCGTCGGGTTCATATGGAGAACATCTGGCAAGCTGCTTACACGGCAGGCGTGGTCCTGCCGACACCCATCACAACTTGTCAGTATTGGCATCGATCTTTAAATCCAAAGAAGCTTATCGATGTGGGGTTTTCGAGGCTCGGTGCGAGGATGACAATGAGCCGTACAATAAAATTGTACAGATTGCCAGATCAGACAGTGACTCCTGGTTTCAGAAAGATGGAACTTCGTGACGTACCTGCTGTTACTCGTTTGCTGAGGAATTATCTAAATCAGTTTGCTGTTGCACCAGACTTTGATGAGGACGATGTAGAGCATTGGCTGCTTCCAAAGGATGGTGTGGTCGATAGCTTTTTGGTTGAAAGCCCTGAATCTCATGAAATCACCGATTTCTGCAGCTTCTACTGCCTTCCGTCTTCTATACTGGGTAGCCAAAACCATACGATTTTAAAGGCAGCGTATTCTTATTATAACGTGTCCACAAAGACTCCGTTGCTTCAACTGATGAACGATGCTCTCATTGTTGCTAAGAAGATGGACTTTGACGTTTTCAACGCTTTGGATGTGATGCACAATGAAACTTTCTTGAAGGAGCTGAAATTCGGACCAGGAGACGGGAAGCTTCATTACTATCTCTACAACTATCGACTGAAGCATGTTTTGAGACCATCAGAGCTCGGGCTTGTGCTCCTATAGAGTCGAGAGACAAGGATTCGATATGAGTGAACTACCATTTTTGTAATGTTAAGTGAACTCATTCTATTTGTGGCTGAAACCACTGTTTTGTATTCACTGTATCGATGGTTAGTATTCAACTCGTTATGTTATTTATGAAGCCAAAAAATTAGATGGAAATTTAAGACTGGGTAAATGTACTGAGTTGCACATTCATTTTGCAGTTTATTTGTATTATCTTGAAACCAGGATGAATAATTGTCATTTCTATCTTTGATAAAATTATCTGCCAGTTTTTGAGTTTCTTTTGTTAAGATTGTTGTGCTGGTTACTCTTTGACAGGAGGGCGTGTAATTGTAAATGAATTGAATTGAGTTAAACGCGTAATTAGATAAGTTTGTCGAAAGTTATCGAGTTTATCCGATGCTATAAACGTTGTTTTTTCCCATCTGCTTGAAAAGAGGCTTCAAAATTTTCTTATCAACGTTTGATGAAACTAAATAAAGCATGATCCATCACAAAAACTCTAGTCTGCAGAATTTCTTATCTCAAGATCATACAAGAAAAAACAGTACTTTTATTACACAGAATGAAACTACATTAACAAAGCAAGCAATATAGGACCAGGCCGTCTTATGTAAATGCCAAGTCTTGAAATGCTTACGCCGTCTTATGTAAATGCCAAGTCTTGAAATGCTTACGCCTGGAGTTTATGTAGTCTGCTTCGTCTTTTCCCCTGATTACAAGAAATAAATGAGCAACTCTCCCTTCCACAGATCAATACAGATATGGCCCTTCCACAGATCAATACAGATATGGCGTTGGGAAGAAAGACAGAAAGAGGGAGGAGTCGGAGGACTTACATTGCTCTAAAATATGTTTCAAGTGCATAATTGCTGCATCAGAATCTTCATCCATTCGTGCGACTCGTTCAGATTCGCTTACATCTTTAGTTTCGGTGTGCTTCTTTTCCACTGATTACAAGAAATAAATGAGCAAATATCCCACAAGATTAAAACAGTGATTGCAGGTTGGAAGGAGAGAGCACTTACCTTGCTCAATAATCTCTTTCAAGTGCATGACCACTGCATCAGAATCTTCAGCCATTTGTGAGATTCGTTCAGATTCGTCTAGAGCTTCAGCTGCTATGAAGAATTTGTGTTCTGCCTCAGCAATATGCTTTGCAATTCTTTTAGATGCATCTTCCACTGCTTGAGATGAGAAGGACAACCTAGCCTTTTTTTTTTTTTTTTCTTGGCTCTGACCCAACAGTTTTTCGTTTCGCCAAAGGTGTTTTAATAGCCAATGAAGCATCTTTGATCTTGTAACGTTTGTGAACCTGTCCAATCTATCAAGGGGCTATGCTAAATTCCTTAAGGTTGCATTTGAATTGAAGGCTTTGGGATTCTTGGAAATTCAAAATAAAAGGTTGAGTATTCCTCTAAGTGAGTTACAGAGATTGTGATCCACCATATAGGTGAGAGAAAGTTCCACTATAAAATAGTGAGAGACTGAGAGCTCTCTTCTAGTTTATAGAGACAATCATTGTAATGTTGTCATCTATTGTATATAGATGGAATTCAGATTGTGGTCCACCGTGGATTTATTTTTCGATTTTGAGTTTCCCAACATAACATTATCAGATCAAATGGGAAATTTGCATACCTTCTCTAATTTGCCTTGCATAACAAGTTTTCCCAGTCTTGAACTCAGTGTCTTCCTGAAGTTTTGCGCCACCTCGTACCTTTTCTGTCAAGCATGGATTTTTTACAAACATTGATAGAATCATGTAACTAGAAAAGTAAGCAATATCAAGCAGTGTGATTCTTTCCTACCATAAAGTTATTAAAGAAATCATGTAAATGCAAAAAGACCTAGCAAGATGAATATCATAAATTTATTAAAGGGATATTACCTCAATAAACTCCAAGATTGAACTAAAATCAGATCCACTGCTGTCCTTGATGGATGAAAGTGCTTCAAGTATCATTACAGTACAGCTAAAATATAAGAGAGTCAATCTAATGTCAAGAAAAATCGTATCCTTTATATGCATATGCAACTCTTCAAAAAAATTGGCTACATGAGGAAATTACTGAATCAATGGCCATAACTAAGAGTACTGTTTACTGATAGTAAAATGCTACATGAGGAAATCACTGAAAAAAGAAGAAAAACATACTTTGGGCCATTTTTGGCACGCCCTGAGCTTTGACAATGTTTCTCATTAATACTGATATTGTCTTTAGAAACAACAGAAGAAGATTTTTTTGTTTTGGGTGGCAGAACACTAATTGGAGTTACTTGTCCTTCGGGAGTCATAGAATTAGCTTCAGACCCTACTCCAATGGTGACACCCACGTTACGCCATTTGTCCTTCAAAATTATGAGAAACAGACTAAAGAAATCATTAACAATAAACAGATGATAGATCATTTTAGGTAGTATAGGGACACTCAAATGCGAAAAGTATTACTAATACTTGAATCTCTACCGCCAATATTTCATCCACGTGTCCACGTTATTATTGCAAAGTGATTTGTGTTCATTCACCAAAAAATTCACTTTCGACAAGAAAACGACAAATCTATATTCACAGTTCACTTCCAAGCAACCAACAAATCTATGCAATGGTGACGAGCTTCCAATGTCCATCAACTGAAACATTTTCACTTTGCATAACAATTCGTGGAAAATTTCCAAAACAGATCATTTACATACATGTTTTATTACTTTTATAGTATTTCATATACCACGCGGCTGCATTTATTGCAAAGAGATTTATTTACATTCACCAAAATCCACTTTCAATAAGCAAACTAGAAATCAATGCATCATAATTCCTACATAAAAATCAAAAGCTGGTGAGCAGAGCTCCCAAAGTGCAACCATCCACCACCACCGAAATCCAAATCACACTGCATTTGAATCAACAATCACACAAACACACAAAGAAAGATAATAAACACTGATATCTATTCAAACTACAAATCTATGCATCATAACAAAAAATGGTGAGCTCCCAAAGTGAATTAAACCACCACCACCGAAATCCAAACAACACTGCATTTGTGTCAACAATAACAATCACACAAAAAAAAGATAAATAAACACTGATATCTCACAAAGATATAATAGCTACTCGTACGTCTATGCATAATAGCAGAAATTCAAAATTGTAGAAACAGAGACACCGAAACTAGGCAATTCAGAAAATCCGGCGAATTTCAGAGACAAATATACAATTTATTTCACCTAGATTTAGTCAAACTTGTAAAAAAATTAAGGGTGCGGAAAATTGAGAACCTTGAGGTCAACATTTGTGCGGTGAGCGAGTTTTAGCTTGAAATCAGAATCGTTGAGAATAGCCTTCCATTTCCCGACGCCGTACTTGGCCACCCCCGCCTTCAGCGCCTCTAGCTCCTCCGCCGTCCACTTCAGTTTCGCATTCCCCATTACCCTTTTCAGGACCCTGGTCTCTCTCTGTATATTTGGGAGTCCCGCTGACCTCAAACGCTGCGTTTTTATACTATGCAAATTGTAAAATGACACGTGGCCTTTCCTATGAATCCCATCTGTCATTTTTTCAGCATTTCATTTTATATTCTTTTTTAAATCATTTATTTATTAGTTAAGCAAACTTTTTTGAGTAGTAGTAGTAATTTAAAATTGAAAAAATAGTAAAATTATTTACTTAGTGGCTTCAAATATTTTTTATGGAGTCGAGACTTGAAAAATATTAATTTATTGATGCACATATTTGTTTTACACAAAAACTTATATGCAATATTGCATACATGCATTTTCAGTCATTCACACACATGTTATTTATAAATATTCTTTATAAATACATGTTATAAATATTCTTTATAAATACATCCACAAGCTTAATTCACACACATTTTTTATAAATACACCCACAAGCTTAATTCACACACACATTTTTTATAAATACACTCACAAGTTTAATTCACACACACATTTTTTATAAATGCACCCACTGACAGAAATTGAACATGGTCGTCTTCTCCGAGCAGTTTTCGGTCACCTCAGGCCGCGGTCGGATGCTGCAATTTACGATGACCTTAATCCTTAAATATTTTATATTTCTTTAAATATTCTTCCATACTAATTATTATGGGTCAATGTTATTTTGTATTACTCTTACTACATGCAATAATATATGTTACTATATATTATAATGTGAGTTACTTAATCAATAAAAAAAATATAAAAATATAAAGAATCAGTATTACTATATAAAATTGTGTTATTACTACATGTAATAATTTGTTTTACTACATAAAAAATTATAAAAAATTATATGTTACTACATACTACAGTTTGAATTACTACATTGAATAGACATTTGTTACTATATGTAACTTTATCAAATGATCTAATATTTTTCGCATCATCCTACAATAAAACATTTTGTATTACAACATGATTATTGTGTTTACTACATTCGATAATATATGTTACTACATATTATAATGTGAGTTACTACATCAATAAAAACACTAGAAAAAATGTGTTACTAAATAAAAGAATTTGTATTATTATATAAATAGTTTGTGTTATTACTACATAAAATAATGTGTATTACTACATATTACAATTTGAATTACTACATTTAATATCCCACGTTCGACAATAAAATAAAAGATAAAAAAATCACAGAAACGAGTAAAATAAACGGATTAAAAATTTCGAATTAAGCTGTCAGTAGGTGTATTTATAAAAAATGTGTGTGTGAATTAAGTTTGTTGGTGTATTTATAAAAAATGTGTGTGTGAATTAAGATTATGGGTGTATTTATAAAGAACATATGTGTTAATAACTAAAATGCATATATTCATATAAGACTAGTCCTTTGTTTTATTCTTAATCTCTTTTCTTATTTATTTCTACTTGCATAAAACTAATGTATCTTTTTTAATTGTAATTTATAAGATTATTGTTGGCTAGGTAACAAGACTATAATAGTTTCTTATTTTATGTGTATTGAATCGATAAGATAAATCTTGAAGGTCTTGATAGTTTTACTATTTTGCATGCTTTAAATTGATAAAACTCTGGAGTATTAAATACCGTAATGGGTTAGGCAATAACATATGACCTACTACAATTTGACAAAAAAATAGTACTCATAAGATAGGCCCCCATCATATAAATAAACCCAATGAGAGGAGACTTTTTTTTTTTTTTGATGGAGATCGGGAGAAAGATGGCGTAATTTGAATAGGAAAGCACATAGACTAGCTACATTCACCTATACTTTGCCCGGACTAAATGCCAGATTGGTTGGTGCCTGGTGGACCTTCCCTTTCGAGAAAAAAAGAAAAAGAAAAGAGGCAACTATAATCTGTTCAGACTCCATGCTGCAGGACCTTTACGAATATGGAAAATGCATCGTATTTTAATATCAGAATCATATGCACATATATATACACACACGTTTGCAAAGCATTATGTTTTTTTCACTCCAGAACTATAATTTCCCAAACCAAAATCATGCCGTTCTAACATTACCATAAAAATACTGCCAACTGAACTCATGTATCACAACTTAATCTTAAACTATAGTTACAATGAAATTCACATTGTAAGCTACACAAATACGCACCAAGAACACAACAGAGAGTCGGGCACAAATGACAGTTTAGCTCAGTCTTAGTCATAACCAGAACTAAGACTAAAATAAACAAGGGTGTCAACACGTGGTTCGTATTCAAAGCTACACATTTGTAATCCATCAGTTCAATTCAGTCTGCAGTTACCATTTATCCTTCTCATTTAAAAACTTCACTGAGCAACTGGAAATAAACGCTTCTCAATACTATTCCACATGAATCCATAAACTCAACTGGTATCACAACTTAACCAAAAACTATATAGTCTACATGTAACAGAATTAGCTCAAAGGCAGAACAGGCAAGCAAGCAAGAAGACAAAATTCTGAATTCTGAAGAGCAACTATCAGAATCAAATAATGATATAATAGACAGACACAAATACAACACACAAGAATGAAAACAAAAGAAAATAAATCATGAAAATGTAATTATTCACACAGAATTAAGAATGGCAATATAAAGGTTTCTCCTGTGATTTATTGAAGAACACTTTCTTCTCAAAATCTATGTGAAATCACATTCCACAGATAACAATGTAGAGGAGTATACTATATACCAACACTAACAAACAGAAAAGCATAACAGTACTCAAAATTGCATCTCAAAGGATTGTAAATTCATTGATTAAAACTCAAATTCCATGAAAGCATTAGTTACTCAAATCGGTACATATCGTTTGAGAGCTTGTTTCCCAGCAACCGCAATCCCTACGACCACTCCACCAATAGCTCCCGCCACGGCGGCGGATCTCGGCCCTGACGCCGCTTTGTAAAGGGCTCCCGTACCCAACCCAGCCACGACGCTGTTGATAATATCATCCGTATCCCGTACAGCAACCATACCGCTCTCTAGGCCAGCGAACATCAACCCAATGATGCCACATCGGTTCCCGATCTGCCTTCCTGCATGACCCGACCCGTTCAGTATCCGATTAATTTTCAACTTAAGTGTGTCGGAGGACTCAATAGACTTGACTCCGGTGGCAAAACCCTTGGCGGCGCCCCCCGTCGCGCCAGCGAGGTAGCCGATTCCGGTGTAGTAGGTTAAATTCTCTCCCCAGGATCGGCGCTGCGCGATGGATTCTTCTTGGAATAGAAACTCAGGCGATGTCGGCAGATTGAATGTAGTCTGGGTGGGAAAGTTTAAGTTCTGGTAGGGATTGTAGAGTCGTTGATTTGAGCTGTTTTCATCTGTGTTGTGATCCGGAGCTCGAGGTTGGTATGCCATGGCGGATTTTAGGGTTCAAATCGGGGTATGGCGGTTACCCGAATGAAAAAGAAGTGGAGGAGGCGGCGGTGTAGGTCCTTTCTTTGTTTTTTTATGCAGCGGCGGAGGGGTGACTTTAAATGAGGGAGGGAGTAAAAATCGGGCCGACTTTTATGACTTGTTCAACCGTCCGGTTTGGGTACGCGTCTAGGGTTAGTGAAGTCACAATCCGACGTGGCATTTAAATATTCTTTTTTCCTGAACTTACATTTTTTTTTTTTAGAAAACTGCATTTAGTAATGTTAATTATGATTTTAATATTATTTATTAAATAAAAAAAGAGCAACTGTGCATATGTGATAAATACTTTTAATTTTTTATCACATTTTTTAATATCTGTGCCAAAAAATAATTAGAAGTTTAATACTTCACTTTTTGAATCTAGTACTCCCCAGTCCCACTGTTATTTGATTACTAATTGATTATCTGTAGAGTGTAAAATTTGGGTTTGAAAAAAAAAAAAAAAGTTTCTTGAGAGCAATTAAAATAACTAATTGTTAAAAGTATTATTTGGTCTCTTTGGAGTATAAATTACTGGAGCTGTACAAATTTATCCAACTGAAAAGAAGAATACAAAAATGTTGTTTTTACTTTTCACACATTTTTGCACAGTGTGATCCTGTAATCATGTGTTGATTAAAACAGGATAGAGGTTGGAAATCAAAAAATTGTCGCCTCTGCATTCCTAACTGTTGCTGAATTCCTGTTTCAAAACACACATTTTAACACATTAGAATATGGATATAGGTGAAATTTGATTGCTACACTAACACAACTTGTCACTAACCTCATAATCAAATGAAAAGGTGCTGCTCTCTTGATGAGTTAGGCATCGTGAGTACTCGTAACGTTCCAATCTTCTTTTGGATTTAAACTTTGATCCGAATTCTCTTAGCAAGTCCAGTTCCGGCAATATAACCAAATCAAGTCTAGGTCGATCCTTCCTTCTCATCTCACTGCACTTTAGAGCCAATTTGGCAAAACGCAGCGTCTCCTCAAGTGGCCAATCTTTCACTGATTGATCAAGAATGTCAGCGAATCGTCCTGTCTCTATCGCTCTATTAACCACATGAGTCAACCCCATTGGAGGCTTAGCAGTAATGATTTGCAATAAGATTATGCCTAATGAATATATATCTGAGTTTGTTCCCAACAATCCTGTTTGTTGGTACTCTGGATCGATGTAACAGAACGTTCCTGCTGCTGCTGTCATCCGATATTCTGTGATGCTGTCAACTACGCAGGGCGGGACGAGCCTGGACAGGCCAACATCGCTGATTTTGCTGACAAAATTTTTGTCCAAGAGAATGTTGGCTGGTTTTAGGTCACGATGGACTAGAGGCTGAGGCTTTGTTTGGTGGAGGAAATTGAGGGCAGTAGCGATCTCTGCAGCGATTGCAAAGCGTGTTGTCCATGGTAACGTGGTTGAGCCGTCTTTGCAGAAAAGTCGGTCTTCTAAACTCCCATTTTCCATGTACTCATAAACGAGGCAACCGTATTCAGGACACGCTCCTAAGAGGATAACCATGTTGGGATGTCTCATACGGCTCAAAACCTCAACCTGTGGAGGAGGGAGAGTAGAATACTAGTTATTGATGTCTAATCAGCACCATAACCAGCTAAAAAGACACATAACTGGAACATGTTTATGCCAACTATCATCATCAAACAAGGAAACCATGGTCAAAAAATAGACTTAAGTATGAAAAATGAGCATAGATGGATGATACCTCTTGCTGGAATTGCTTTAAGCCTTCAGATATGTCAGACATAAGAACTTTAATTGCAACAGGCGTGTGATCAAGAGTAGCTTTATAAACCGGCCCATAGCTCCCTCCACCAATTTTTTCTGAATCGCAGAAGTTGTTCGTTGCAGCTTCAATTTCATCTATGGAATACTTTCTATAGTGAACCAAGCTATGTGCTGCTAATGCACCGAGTACTTGCTGCTTCTCGTGCGACTCAATCTTAAACTTCCACTCTGCACGCTTTCTCTTCTCTGACTCAAACTCTGCCATTATTTGTGCCTTTTGAGCTAGTTCGATAGCAGCCCTACACTTCTGCTTCTCCTTTTCAATTATTGTCATTGCAGCCTCTGTTTGTTTAGCTTCTCCTATCTTACTCGCCTCATCTGATTTCCAATTAACAATGTCTTTTACCTAAAAAGCACCATAAAAGTCATCAATTCATGCCTTGGATTGCTTCATCAAGATATTCAGGAATGTGATCATAATAGTTTAATAACGCTGTGCCTTTGTTTACCTTTTCTCTAGCAATTACAGATTCATAGCAAGCTGCATTGTACTTTTCTGTGATTTGCTTCAACTCTAGTTTCATTTTCTTTAATTCATCCTCCAATTCCTGGAGCATAAGTTGTTTAACAGGTGATTCATATGAAAAAAGAGAGAGAGAATACTAATGAGGCAAGTGTGCAAACAATTGTGGGATGGAGGGAGTATGTTTTATCCAAGAAAAACGATGTGCACTTACACCTGATATCGAGGAAGCGGTGGAAGACCTAGATGAAGTAGATATCCTGGGTTCGTCGAGAAGTTCATAGGAGATATTAGAGGTGTAACTCTGCAATTCAGAATGATCGCTCAACTCCATCAAATAATGAGTCAAATTCTCTACTGAGTTCCAATTCCTATCACTTGTAGTGGACTCAAAGCTAACATACAAGGATCCTGGAGGTGAAGAATTTTTTCTTCTGTGGCGTTTTTCCAATGCAAACAAGTGCATGGATTCATTGCTACTCACTGAGTACACAGGTGAAGGTGCATTGCTATCAATTGGGCTTTCTGTCGGGATATTTTGCTGACAGAAGCTGTTATCCAATGATTGTATCGAGTGGTTGAAGCTTCCATCTAAGGATGATAGGTCAGAGGTGGCACTTTTCATACTCTCCTCTCTGTACACAGACAAATAAATTCAAGAAATCTATTAATTGCCATTTGGGCTCAACACAGTTTGGCTATTAACATCGAGTGAAATCTGAGATACAGCGCACAAAATAGATGGGAGAATGAATTGTTAGGAACGAAAAAATTGGCTTACCTACTGAAAACCAGAGAACTTGCAGAGACATCAGGTGAGAATGCATTGTTAGGGATGCAAATTTTTGTGTTGGGACTGATAGGTTCAGTTACAGTAGGAGACTTGATTTTCTGTGCTTTTCCCTTTGAGACGGAATATACAGAACAAAAATCAGGTGCAAATTTCCCTACAGAAGTTGCAACATCTGCATTTTTGAATGCCCTGTAACGAGAACAAAGGACAACAACTTTTGATATGCGAAGAGGACAAAAAATAACAATCAATAATGTCTTATCCTATACCTGTGCTATTCCATTTAAGGCTAAATGCATAATATCATGGAATCGAATAAACAACTATTTAACGAAGTTGAGATGAAAATCAAGATAAATGTATACTAGAATGCAGCAGCATATATACCTTGCTATGGCACTTCTGCTTGATGCACCAAGGACAATTATCTTGATGGAGTTGGCACTAATGAACTCAGACAGCGCGATTGGAATGTCAATGTCGTGGAGGATCACCTCCTTCGTACGAACCTAAATTCAATATTACAACCATCAAAGTTAAATCAATCGAGTGCACCCTATAGAATGTTAAATATCAAAACACAACATATGTGAGGGTGCACTCTGTGTATCAGACTCAGTCCTAGATCACATATTGTGTTTCATTCTGGTAATGCATTACATGTAACATATACACAACGCTCTGCACTCATTGTGTTCACTAGTGAAATGAAACACAAAAGTTGTATGAGGTTACCCCTTTCCGAGCACAAAAGCCACGATAAGGTAGGAATAGCTGTTTATTATCAGAGTCAGTTGGTGGACGCCCTTCATACTCCTCTGCATCAAACATCAAAGATAATGCTAAAAACTCAAGTAAACATGGCAATGATATGAAATCAAGCTTCCGTGTAAAATATTCGAATTAAATTTAGAATTAGGGACAAAATCTCAAACACGAACAAACTTACGAATATACGTGCATATACGCACACGCACAAACATACATATAGTACGGGTGCATTTAAAAATCAGGGTAATCGATTCATTCATGTAATTCGGATAATCAATTTAAATCAGAAATCCTTCCTCCAAACCCTAAACTCATATCAAATCCTAATTGGATCTAAATGCAACAGCGCGAATAATCTAATATCGAGAAAAGCACGAATACCTACGGGATTCCATATCTTGGGTGGTAACATGTACGAGGAATATCATCTTTTCCTTCAACCTTAAATTCTCGACGGCATATCGAACGGCGTATTGGCTATTCTTGTCTCTGTCGATCGCGACCGCAGTTGAAATAGTTACGGTTTCTTCCGGTGAATTTGCACCGTAGTTCGCCATGTTGGCGGTGGTGCGCAGCTGATGAAGGGTAGGCTTGGAAGCGGCGCCACCCAAGTGGTGGTTGCTGCTGTGCACCACCGTGGCCGATCAGAGAATGCATGCAAAATTTGTGAGAATTTGTTTTTGACCATTTCTTACGTGGGTGTGGCCTGTGTTGTTTAACTTTAGAGGTCTGGATTTCTCCCTCTCTTTTTTCTATTTTTTTAGTATTATGTTTTATTTTATTAACATTAATAATATTTTTGTGTATTTCACTATTTTTCTATGCCTTTTTTCAAGTACCATTGTCGTATTTACGAAGTATTTGCATACAAAATACTAATTGTTGTGCATACAATTTCAAATATATATATATATATATATATATATATATTATAAACAATAATATTTTATAAACAATAGATAAAGTTAAAGTTTAGTATGTACTCGAGTGCATGTTGTGCACCCTATCCATTGTACTTTTTAGTTTACTGACTTAACTTTTTGGTAAATGGTGTTGCACTTTTCAATTATTACGAAAAATATTATTATACAGTTTAATAATTGAAAAGTGCAACACCATTTACCAAAAAGTGTAAGTCAGTAAACTGAAAAGTGCAACATGGACTAGGGTGCACAACATGCACTCGAGTCCATAGCGGACCAACCATAGATAAATTATTCTAGTTGCCATTTTTTTTGATGAGGGTGATTTCCATGTTCAGTGACAAGATTATCAATAGATACTATTATTGTACAGATGACGACTATTATTCACAAATGCATACAGTGACAATATTTTATATGTATAACAATTACACTTAAAAAATAGTTCACATAAACCAGATTTCATATAACTATTCCAACCCTAGAAATGATAATCATAAATAGTGCTATTGAGTAAGTTTTCACATCATATAAATGATAATCATAAATACATTATAAGTCAACTCATATTGCTTTCATAAGAACAAAGAAAATGATGCCCACACATATAATTGAGTGAGATATAGATCTAAGGAAGTCAATTTGTAATTATTATTTTATTTCTTCTAATGTGTGCAACATGGGGCCTCTAAAATAGACAAGTGATGTCTATATTATTATCAAATTACAATTTAACCCACTACTTATCTAAAAAATATTGACACATACATATTTAAAAAAATAATCCAATTGGTATTATTATTATTTACTCAAAGGGGTTTAAATGCCATTTGCAAGAATACAAGGAGTAAAATGATTTTTTTCAAAGTTATGGATAGTCCAAAAAAAATGGGGGGAAACTAATGTAATTTGTCAAAATTAGTAGGTTTAATAGTAGGGCTATGAGATCATCACCTTCTTTAAAAAATTGACCTAATTATTAGATACAAAAATTAAGAAAACTTATTATTAAAAAATCTTATGGATCAAAATTAATGTAGGTATAATATTGTGGTGATGTGGATGTGGTTGTGGTGGAGTGTGTGCATACCTATTTTATTTTTTGCAACTTTCTTTGGCAAATCAATTGCATTCTTGGAAAAATTCAATTGGAACACATAATACTCAAATCATATGTCCCCACATTTTTGTATAAATAATTATAAATGACTTGCCCAAAAAAATTGATTGCAACATGTATCATGCCACTATAAAGTTTCTACATTAAGTCACAAACCAATCCCATTGAGCCACCTAACAATATTATCATACCAACCCTAACAATATTATCATACCCACCTTAGCTCTATCTCTGAGTTCCGACTTTTTATCAGTGTTCACTAATTGCATGATGTAATTGAATTATAATTCAAAACAAGTAATATATTTAAAAAATATTAATTATATAAGTTATTTTTAATATATTTAAGGATAAATTAGGAAAAATATATAATTAGTTAACATTAAAACGTGAAAAAACGGTCGTTTAAATTACAAATGAAATGAAGAGTTAAAACGGTAAATGGAGGGAGGATATTCATTGCAGTCCATGAAAAAAAAAAAAAAAAATTAATTCACTTACTTTATGACTTGTGTAACCTGCCGGTGAGAAGCAAGGACACGTGGTCTTTTTGAAGTTTGTATCATGAAAAGTCTATGAACCGATTCTTTTCTTTTATTAATTTTTTTTTCTGAATTCTTTTGTTTTCTTTTGCACAGAGCATTGATTGGAGTTAGATAATTGAATCTACACGTGTCCTATGAAATTGCACAACAATTATAGTAGTAGTAAAAGCATTTCCCAAAGCGTTTTCTTTCTCTTACAAGGTCAAAAATGAAGGAAAAAATCACAAGAGGAGGATTATTACTGTGCTTACCTTGAGCCCTTTTCAGTTCTTGAATTGTAAGTAAGAACCCTTATTTTATTTTCTTTGATTCACTGTTAAAAATTGGTTCTTTGATGTAACAGTGTTGAATCTGGAGAATGAATCTTAATTGTTTTGGTCAAACACCAGGGGGATTTAATAAATGTTTTTAAGAGGCTGTGAAGAGTTGCCTTAGATCCATGAAATCCATTTTTCCATGTGTCAAAAAAGTTAGCATCTATGAGTTTTTCCTTGTGAATCTTCTTTTTCTCCGAGGTTCTTTCCCTTGTTACTACACCTTTGGATAAGGTTTTGATTTTTGTCTTTTTCTTGTTCAGCTGTGTATATAAGGGTTGGTGTTGAAGTTGGATTCTGGTATCTTGATTTGTAAGTTGGAGGCTTTTGTTTAAATTTTCATATGAATCCTATGTTTAATACTATGCACTTGTTGTTTCCTTAGATCCATATTACCTTGTTTTGCTTATAGTGGTCAAACTACTTTGTTGTTTTGTTGGGGAAGTTGTTGTACTCTGTTTTATCTTGTGTGATTTCGGGTTAATCGAATCTATTAGGCGAAAAACCAGCATAAGGTTGACTGTGAGCATCTGAATAGGTTTACTAAGCTGTGTTTGTTGAATTGGTGTTAGAAAAAGCGCAATGATGGAAGAGATATCTCCTGCAGTTTCGGTTGCACTTAGTTTTGGCAATCCTGTGTGTGAGAATTCTGGGATTTCAAACCATATGGAAATTGCACGACTCAAACTAGTGGCCGAAACAGCTAACTTGCTCTCAGATAGTTGCAATTATAGTTGGGATGAGGGGTTTAACACTGAAACTAACGAGGTTGTTGCGTCTTCGATTGTGGGGGGAAGTAGTGCTTATCTTGACATGGTCAAGACTACGCAAGTAACTGAACAAGAAAGCGAAGATGAGGAAATTTTATTCGTGGGGGGAGACCCTGGTTTGTTGAGTGGTGTGGCTGTGCCTTTAGATGCTGCTGATTTGGAGACGAGTGTTCCAATTGCTGTTGAGATTGAGGGCACGGAAAATGGTCAAATAGTTGCGAAGGTCATTAGTGTGGAGGAAAAGAGTGTAGGAAACGAGGAATGCTCGACTGGACCTGCGATAAAAGAATCTGTAGTTGCTCTTCAGGTGCATCCCTTTGAGAATAATGCCAGCAAAAGTGGCATTAAGAGTGTGTTTGCGTTGGATTGTGTGCCACTTTGGGGTTCAGTGTCCGTCTGTGGACATAGGCCGGAGATGGAAGACGCTGTTATGGTTGTACCGAATTTCATGAAAATTCCCATCAAATTATTTATCGGCGATTGTGGGGTTGATGGAATAAGTCAGACTTTGAGTAAACTGACTTCTCATTTTTACGCGGTTTACGATGGTCACGGTGGATCTCAGGTGCGTGCGTACTAACATTGTTTCATAATCTGATCAATTGCTTGAAAAACTCTGGTTAAGGTCTATAATCTTTTAATATAGTTTTAAAGAGTTAATTCATTATTGTAGGTTGCAAACTATTGTCGTGATCGTATCCATATTGCTTTGGAGGATGTCGTAAAAAAGTCCAATGACGAGACAGCTAATGGGAGCACCGGAGACGCTAGGCAGGCGCAATGGGAGAAGGTTTTCACCGATTGTTTTTTACAAGTTGACCGTGAAGTTGGGGATGTAGATGCGCCCCTCGCCCCGGAAACTGTTGGATCTACGGCCATAGTTGCAGTGATTTCTTCTTCTCATATTATAGTTGCCAACTGTGGCGATTCTAGGGCCGTCCTTTATCGCGGAAAAGAGGCTATCCCGTTATCTGTTGATCACAAAGTAAGATGATTTATGTTGTGTAGTATTGGTTTTGATCATTTTATAGCAGACGTCGTAATTCTCATGTTTCTCTATAATTTCTTTGTCAGCCAAACCGAGAGGATGAGTATGCTAGGATCGAGGCGTCTGGAGGTAAGGTCATATCGTGGAATGGACACCGCGTTTTTGGTGTTCTTGCTATGTCGAGATCTATTGGTAAGTTTATTTGATTTCATATCATGTGTAGCATCACATCCTAAAGAATAACTAGAAACTTTTTGATACCATATTTTGCTTCATCGTACACACTTCAATTGACACTAGCTTTTTGCTCGTGTTTTCCAGGCGATAGATACTTGAAGCCATGGATCATACCCGAACCAGAGGTAATGTTCGTCCCACGAGCAAGAGAAGACGATTGTCTCGTTCTGGCCAGTGACGGGCTGTGGGATGTAATGTCAAACGAGGAAGCTTGTGAGGTGGCAAGAAAAAGGATTCTGATTTGGCACAAGAAAAACGGGGCCAACCTGTCGGAAAATAGAGGCGAAGGTGTCGACCCGGCAGCTCAGTCGGCAGCTGAGTACCTCTGCAACCTTGCCATTCAAGGAGGGAGCAAAGATAACATCTCTGTGATTGTTGTGGACTTGAAATCTAAGAGGAAGATCAAGGGAAAACCTTGATTGACACTTGTAATATTGTTGTTAGTTTTATAATTTTCTCATATTTACATAGCAGTCCATATATTTTTTTTCATGGGCTAAAAAGTGTGTAAGAATAGTTTATGTAATAGAAATGAAAATTGACTTCTGTAAGAATCTCAATTGTTTCATTATCATGTGGCAATGGAAGTTTTACATTTTTAGTCAAGTATAATCCCAGTTCTATTTGTTGTCCAACCTTCATTGAGCTCCATTTAAGTAATTATTCAACCATGAAAATAAAATTTTGACAATATATTTAATAGAAACAACAAACTACTAAGTAATACAAAAATTAAAATTGAAATAACTAAGAGTACCACATACATGCCAGCTTTAAAAAAAACAAGTCACAATTTGTGTAGAGGTGAAAACTCGTTTCCATAACTTAGTATATAAGGAAATTTCTAGACAACAACGAAGTGAACAGAACAAACATCTATCGACCCTTCCTCTTCCTTTTGACAGTCTGGAAATCCAGTGGCACCGGAAGAGTGGCTACGAGCACTTTGTTATCACGAACAAACTTGCAACCTAAGTACTCGTAATGAGTTCTAAGCGTTATAGAGTCCATTCGAAGATCCTTGGCTATATCGGACGGATCAGACCGAAAATCATCAGCAAACAAGGAAAGCACAAGGACATAACTTATTAGTAAGCTCTGCTGTTCAGTAAGGGTCCTCCTTTCCTTGTTAGTACCGAACATAGTCGAGAACTTTTGTTGCAATATAGTAGGTAGTTTGTGATTCTTTGCAGATGATACACCATCCATAGAAAATTTGTCCTTGAATTTGATGAGATGATTGATGAGATGAGTGAGGTACGATAATATGCCAGCCATCGTCTTTTTCTTCGTCTCGTCCTACAAATTTCAAAAAAACGAACCAAGAAAAAAAGGTGTTTACGAAGAGTTTGGAAATTTAGCATACTAAAACTTCAAAAAAAATTATTGCAAACAATACTATTATGAAGCTCAAAGCATTCTATGAATACACACCTGGACTTTTTCCAATTTGTGAATTCTATTGCAAACAAAACTTGGGTAAACATCTGAGGACACTTCTGATCCACCAAGTGTGAGCTCAAGAATATCGAGCAAATAATCCCACTCTCCTTTCAGAATAATCCGATCGAGAGGATATGCCATCTCTGCTGCAGTAGCATCCAGATTATATGGAGGGATATTGCGAGCATTTGCAGTAGAAGCAATTGCTTCAAGTGCCTCTGTCTTTACGATGATTCCTTTCAATTTATGATCCATTTCTTCCAGCATTCCTGCATCTCCTGTCTCACGCAGGGCTTCACGTTTCTTATCCTGAAATTAATGGAGTATAGTGAAATGTAAATCAATTGGTCATTCATGTAGGATATACTAAGAGCATTTCTCAATGAGCATTCAGAGCAGAACTCCTTGTAGAAACTAAGAATAAAGCGAAACTGCAGAATCATAGAGCCACACAAATCATGTGAACTCAGTTCTCAATAAATCAAAACGACAACATTTATTTATACTAGGAAATATCTAGTAACCACTATCTAAACGACATTGTAGCAAGAAACGTAAAAGGTGAAACACACTTGAATAAGCCACACTCCAACACTCTTATAAACCATGATATGGAAACAGATACGAACTTTTATTTAAAAAAAGTAGTGAACATACCCGTCTTATGTTTTTCTTTGTTGAATACTCGAGTGTCAATTTATTCCTTTTGATAGACTTCTCCTCTGCAGTATCATCTTCCTTAGCTGCATCTGGGAGTTCATTTTCAGTCTGTTCCAACCCTCTAACTTTCGGATCCAATCTAAAGATCTGCAGTCACACAATGCAATAGCAATTTGATTATTATCGTAGTTACACAGAGTTTCTTCAATTACTAGTTACAAGCAAAAGCAAAATCCATATCCAAAAATCAGAGCAACTGCATACATGGTTGAAATCAGCTTTGCAGCTGTTATTACTCAGAAAACAAATCAAGCTAATATCTTCTTGCATCCATTTCTCAATTCTCTTTACCATTTATCATCAATCTTTTCATTTGTATATTGAACTTATAAAACATTTAAACATTAAAAACATCAACACAATATAATAAAACCATATAATTAAATGGTAAATCCACATTGCAATCAAACTTAAAATTCAATAAGAAAGCAGAAAACAAGCAAAAACACAACAAATAACCAAAGAGAGCAAAGAAAAAGTACCCTGTTAGCGGCAATAGGAACCATCTTCAAAACACCAGTTGCCTTATCCAACACTCCAAGAGCATAATTACAAAGCTGCGGCGTCGTTGCCTCGCCGGAATAATTTGTTCCCACGAAATTCACGGCGGACCCACTCACCCCTACCACCACCTGCATTCTAGGGTTTTTCCGATTTCGAGAATTCATATTCTTGTAAACCTTAACGCTCGGACCAGATTCTCCTTCCGCCTCAGATTTCATGGAATTTTTTAACAGGTCGAATCCGGATGGAAAATATCCGATTACTGGTGAATTTTTCTTATCTGTGTTTTCACCAATTGTCTTAATTTCCACATCTAGGGTTTTCGATACTTCCCCCGTCTCCATTCTCTGTTCCTCTTCTTCTTCGACATCCAAAGATTGTTTTTTTATCTTCTTTTTTTCCTTAGATTTTCCCATGGTAGCTGATGTTCTGTGTAGGAGAAGAAGGGTCTGGGAGGTTTGTGCTTAAACCCTAATTGACAAAATAGTAAGATGAAGATATTTACAGTTAGCACCCTGGAGATTTGATATTTATTCGGGTCAGACCCATTTAACCCGGTTTAGATTTATTTTCTTATAAAAAAAATTCTGCCCGAATTGGTTAATTCGTGGGCTAAACGGCCGACCCGTTGACCCAATTTTTTTTTTTTTTTTTATATTTTGATTTGATAATAATAAAATCAATTACACCCCCACGATTTACATTTTATATGCACATTGCCCCCATAGCCACTTACATACTTAATACTACAACTCACACTTCAAAAATTCACCAGCACATAAGTGTTAATTATTTTAATTACATCATAATTTTTTTCTTACGAAAAATTGGTATAAATTTTAGAATTCTAAAAATTAGGGTGTAATTCACAAATATCACTTGATTTTGTCATTCGATGACGTAGCCGTCAGCAGGAAAGCGGGAAAACACAAAGAATCAACAATATTGCAGTAACGATGAGCTTGGGCATAGCAGCGACGAGCAAGTTCATATGCAATAAGTGTAAAAATTCCGCATAAAATGATATCATTCATAAATAATTTGTTTGTTACGTCTCAATTAAAAAATTTCACCATTCCAAATTTCCAACCTAGCACTAGCAGACGCAACATTACTAAATATTAGTAACACTTTGTATATTAAACAGTAATACTAAGTTCACCGTAAAATCCGCATGAACCAAAAGTTTTTGTAGTAATGCTAAAGTTACAAGAGAGGATGTAGAACATCATTGTGATGGGTTTACATACCTAACCCACCCACCCTCTAAACCCATTAAGCAAACGAGCCCCATTGTGTTGTCTAACAATGATAAGGATGAGGGAGCTTGCACTTATCAGGAAGTTGGACAGCAAGGTTGGGATTAATTCCAAGTGAAGGCAACAGCTTTGAGTTCTTGTATGAGCAAAGGCACCGGAAGTCTGCATGAGACAGCCCGGAGCAGCACTTTGCCGACGGTGGTGGGGGCCGTGGGGGCGTCACCGATGGCCTGCACGCCGTCAGATCCTCACCGGACATGTTGCAAATTGTTTGACCATCAATGCAGCAGCTGCCAATCATCATTATTGCTAAAATTGCAATTTTCTTCTCATACACCATTTTTTTCACTTTTGTTGTTGATGATTTAGGTGGAGTATTTTTGTTGTTGTTGTATATATAGAGAGTTGATAGCCGCCCTGTTAGACTTGTGAATTTATTTGAGATTTAATTTGTGTTATATTTTTCTAAGTTTCTTGGAATTTGTTTGTCACAAGACTTGATTTATGTTGCTTCACATCATGATGTGAATATATTTACAAATTAAATGTAAATGGGAGAGTTGTAACGAATATAAGGATGTCAATAGTCACTTGAAATATATGCTTCTATCCAATCTTGAGGAAGAAGAGAGTTAACAACCAATTGTGCTAGCTGGTGAGCTAGTTCAATAAAGCACCTTGAGACGTGACAAACTTCCTACACTAGGAAGAGACTCAAGCGACTATGAATATCACCGATGATAGTACCATTCAGACCCAGAAAAATCGAGGCATCACGCACCGTTTTTTCTACACAACGGAAATTCGTGAAGATGCACACTTTAGAAATCTGGAGATAACACACTTGTCAAGGCCTTTTCTAATGGCCAATAATTTTGTTGCAAAAACCGAGCCCGGATTTTTTATACCAACAACATAGAAATCCTTTTGAAAGTCGACTTACAATGGAATGCCTTCATTTTTAAAGCCAATTTTTCAACCTAATCAAAATTTAGCTTTAAAATTTAAATCATGAAATATATGATACTACATAACATTTTGTTTTTTTTAGATATAAGTTACTTTATTTAAAAAAAAAGTATATATCCTTTTAATGAGTATGTAAGCTTGACTTGATGAAGTCTTCGATGATAGGGGTCGATTTAGATGTTGATATTTCTTGGAGCTTTAATTCGGTGGCTCCCATGCATGATGTTGATTTTCCCTTCAACTCAGATATTTTAGGTGAACAGAAGAAATAAATAGGAACTTTTTTAACTCGTTTAAAAGTACATGTATAAGCCCTAAACACACTTAAAAAGTTAATTTTTCTATCTTGCCTTCTCTATTTTCGGGTTGCTCTTTTTTATTCTATCATATTTTTCTTTAAAACCGTGCTCAGAAGAAGTTTTTATTATTAGGACAAAGGAAATACAAGTTCATGACTTGAAGAATTAATAAAATCAAATTTAGCTTTCAATCATGAAAACTGATGTATTGATTGATAGTTTTCCATGGTAGCTAGGGCTGTTTTATATAGTGTTGTCAAATCAAATTCCTAATTCTATCCTCACCCAATTTCCATAGAAGGGATCACTATTATCAATTTCCTTTTAGTTTCGTCTAAACTTCTCATTTTATTAACGAAAAACATGGCTATCCAGATTTTTTTAAAAAAATTAACCGATAAATTTTACTATATTATATGATTCATAAATTTATAAAACTTCAATCCAACTAAAGGTGGAACTCTTATACAGTTATATATGAATATATCTCACACAAGTCTCTAAAAAAATTATATGAAAAAAATTAAATGTATATCCCTACACAATTAATTGTTATGATTTGAAATTTTTATGTCTGGAAAGAGACATATGGCTTCAAGTATTAAATAACATTCCTATTAATTATGTAAAATTCAAATTTAAAATCCTGAATTCGCCACCGTCGTGTCAAAATCCGTGAAGGCCAAAATACATGTGATAGAGATAAATGTACAAGAAAATAAGAAGAGACACTTGATAAATATCTACATATTTATTTGATCTATTACCTCAGTACATTCAAGCATAAACTAATAATTTCTGAAAAGGGCACGAAAAACTGAAATTAAACTGTACCAAGAGAGCAATTCCCCCAACCAGAAGCATTCACAGTTTATAAACAATAACTGCAATAATTGTAACACTAGAACAAGAGAGGATCTATCTCACCAGACGAGGCGGTTTCAAGGACGGGGTCTCTTGTTGGTGCATGAAGGACACTTGTAGTGCTTGATATGCTGAGCTCTAGCTGGAGTTATCTTTACACACTTTCCATGAAACCACTTTTCGCATACATCACAGCATATCCAGAACTCCTCTGATCCATAGTTGTCCCCACAAGCTCCACACAGCACCTGCTCATCGTCTTCCTCCTCCAATTCCTCTTCCACTTCAACATCTTTCGTCTGAGGCTTTGAGATTATTCCCTGGGTTTAGGTCATTGCAAATTAAAAAACATAAAAATTCTGGTTCATACCAATACAAGTATAGAACCAAGTTGTTCCAACTAAACTAGCACATACCATAAAACCGACCCATGTCCCACACCAAAATCCAAAAGAGCATAATTGGAAACAAATTGTTCCTTTTGGCTAATGAATTAAACCTAAGTTGTACTTTGAAAGAATATTGTCAATTCAAGGCTTGAACGTTACTAAAACTATCAATTTAGGATCTGAAAGGTTTTTCATATCGATTCAGAACCTAAAAAATAGGACACTCTCAGTGTGAGGCCTAAAAGATGGAAACTATCAATTTTTTTACTCATAAATATTATGACCATGTTTGACATCTTATAGTTTATGTCCTTATTTATTAATGTACATAATTATTTTTATTTCTACTTTCTTTTCTTATTTTTATCTTTTATTTTTTTGGAATTGTGATTTATAAAAATATTTTTGGATAACTAGAAAGTATAAGATGTCAAACATGGTCTTAAAATGTGCAAGTCCTAAATTAGTAGTTTCTATCTTTCAGGTCCCAGATTGGTAGTTTTCTATTTTCAGGCACTGAATTGAAAGGAAAAATCTTTCAGGCCCTTAATTGAAGGTTTTACTAATTTTCAAGCCCCTGAATTTGGTGATTATCAAGAAGTATAAGAATGTGCATATTCACTGAGGTACATATATTGCAACAGGAATGGGTGGCATGTAGATTGACAGGCCAATTGCTCACAGATGATCAGTCCGAAAATAATTTTCAATCGCAGATAAGATCACAATATGTAGACGGAAACAAGAAGGAACAAACTAGGTATCTGAGAGTGAGAGGCCTTGACTCACCGCCTTAGAGTTTGACTTGGACTTGCTGCTGCTATTTGACACTGATGATTTCTCTTTCTGTTGTTTTCTCGACGCACCTGACACAATTTCATATACAGTAGGGAGATCATTGATCATGTTGAAAAGCCACTTCCTGCACAAACGTTAAAGATCACTACATGAGCTAAGTTTGGCAAAAATGATAATATACAATAGTAGGAATATGGTTGAAAGCATAAATTGAGCAATAGAAAACTAAAAAGAGCACTGAAAAACCTTTTAGATTTATCAAATCCAAATCTAGCGCCAAAATAGAAGGCGATGGCAAGCAGCCAGGTATCACTGTGGACAGCAATTAGGGATAGCCAGTCTTTTTCTTGCATCCCGTCTCTAGCAAAGTTGATGCCCAAAGCAGGCTCGGGGAGTTCGGGGGGAACTTCTTCAGCAGGCAAAATGACCTCCCATTCGCCATGAGGATGACCAAATAAACACAAATTTTCACTCTCTGAAACGCAAACCATGACTAAAATCAATATAGAATCGAGCAGAAGAAGAGATCCCAAGGGATATCCCAAATACAAGACATAATTTATTTAAAGCAGAGAAATGCTTAGAATAAGATAAAAAAAAGCATATAAATTTCATTCCATCTAGCACATACCATGGTACGAAAAGTAACAACCTAAAGATTGCAAGTGACAAATCAATAGGAGTATTTCGTAACAAAATTAAACAAAACTACAATAGGTTAACATGTGGTAGGTAGGCAACACATTCCAAGATGCTATACAGTTCTATCGTATACAAGTTTCTAGTAAAATTTAATACTATAATTCTCAAAAGAAAATGATCCATAAAGACATTCAAAACTCTATATCTGCTCAGGCCATCACAGGCTCGCAGATGTTCTTGTATGTCACATACAAAATGAAGTAAATTTGGGGGAAAAGAAACGTGAACTGATTGATGTAATACGTATACAAAGAAATATGACAGATGTCATAGAAAGATCAAGCAATTTGACACTATAACACCGGATTAATTTACACAAACAGGATAATTGAAAACCACGATGCACACGAAACAAGCTAGAAATTATTTCATCCAACTTGTGTGAACATTGATAATCTACTAGAAGTATTGGAATGTTAGAATAATCAAATTAGAGAGATGGTTGTAACAAGATCTTTGCTCGACACCTACAACTAATAGCAAACAGCAGTTCAAAAATCAAATGTGATCTTGAGCATGGCTGTATCATACAAATCACAAAGACTTTCAAACATATAAAACTACTTTTGATCTCAATAGATTATAAGAAAGAAGACACTAAAAACCTAGCATTGCTAAGTATCTGCCAGTTTCACAAATCAAAATTCAATTAAATCAAACCATTATTTAAACAAATAAAATTACACAGCGGGAAACCTAATTACCATGCATAAATACTGCGCTACGGATTCCAAAAAAGTAAAATAAAAGGAGTAGCATCGAAATTTAAGAAAAAAACAAATACAAAATTACCAGGATCACACTGCTGGTAAAATTCTTCAACATCTGCAAATCAAATAAGCAGAGACATTAAGAAAATTGGAAATTTAGGGAGAAAAAAGAAGCAGCAGCAGCGAAATTATGAGAAAAATAACAAGGACCTGTTGTAAGGGCTTTAATGAGTGCAGCTCTTCGACCCTTAAAATCGTTGAAAACTTCTTCAACAGTTCGAGGATACATCCTCTCCGCCATTCTTACTTGCTTGATTCTCTTCTTTCAGCTCCACTTTACAGAAAATGCAACAAAATGGTGAAAAATCTTGTTGCAGTTTCAAAAATTGGAGAGAGAGAGAGAGAGAGAGATGTGGAGCGGATTTGAATCTAATTGCATTTAACTAAATTTGAGAGTCGGCTGATGTGTCCGACAAACTCCAAAATTGAATCATTTTGCGTATTTAAAATATAATATTATATTCAACTCATTAAAAAAAAAATAGTCAAAAACTCAAAAGTATGTTACTATCCTTCTTCTTAAAAAAACACTTAATTTTTTTGACAAATCAATTATGTGGAGTATTATTTTGAACTTATTGTAGTATACATATATTATACAATATAGTAGCAATATTTTACTAGCATTGGAGTAAATCGAATGTTTGCTACACTCAATTTTTTTTTTCGACCATCATCTAAACTTATGACCCATGAATTGTAAATCGAATGTTTGCTACACTCAATTTTTTTTTCGACCATCATCTAAACTTATGACCCATGAATTTTAAAAACAGTGTTATGTTAAATATGTATTTTACACACATGTTATAAATTATATATTTTTTTTCAAAATATTATTCACATGAAATTCATAAGATTTTGTCATAAATATACACGATGAAATAAGATTGTAAAATATATTTAAAAAAGAATATATAAGAAATAATAAAAAATAATGATATATCCGCCCCTGAAAAATATAGAAGAAAAAATAAAATGAATAATATAATTTGCTTGTTGAAAAACTGCTAATAACAATTAAAAAAAAATGTTTTTTTTTTTAATGAGAAAAACAAAATTTTGAAATATTTGAAAGTAACCCTTTTAGATTGTGGTTTACATGTGAGTAAAGATGTATTAATTGTCTAATTTATTGAGAATTAAGAAATTCTCCATCTAAATCGCATAAGATTTACCATGTATATATGCCATAAAATAAATGTTTGCATATTTTGTGTACAAAACTTTTAAATTTATAAATATTTAGCTACACAGCTCAAGATATTGTTGTCCTACTTAAACACGAATTACGCGATTAAATTCCCTCTTAATTAATTACGAATTGCTGTGAAGTTACTGTTGCATGATTGCTTCATCAATCTGAATTAAAAGTCTACTCTAGACAACGAGTCAACGACTATCAATTAATTTAGGATTTGACTCTAAGGAATGATAAATTTGTTATATTATAATAATATTATATAGAGTAATATATAAAATAAATATTAACTATACAGTAATATATAAAAAGTTCATTTTAGATAAAAATTGACTTTCGTCACTTTCTACGTCAACGGATCTTTCACCAAACGAGATCTATTATTATTATATACTATTGCAAACCAGATTAAACCAAGATAACGTTTAAAGAATTTAACGTTTTAAGTCTAAATATTTTCATACTTAAAAAAAAGTCAATATTTTCACATTAATCGTGTTTAAGAAAGTTAATATCTCTCAAATTTCTATAGAAATAATATTAAAATTATTAAGTTTAACAAATCAAACCGTGTTGGGCCTACAACATTTTTGAGGTGGACTGCCAAAACTATATAATAAGACCAAACTCGTCAAGATCTAAAACTACATTTATACACATACTTACTGAATATATTTCAATAAAATACAGCAAATTTGAACATGTACAACAAAATAAGGAAAATGTAATTAATTCAGAAGAACAGTTTAAAGAAGAAATGCAAACTGGGGCTCATATTTTTTCATACAAATCACCTCAAGTGAGCAGCAAAACAAAGACAAACTCAGGAACTTCAGCTAATATCAATACCTAATGATGAAATGAAGCAACGAAAAACGAGGCTATCGCAAAAACGAAATGGGAGACTAACAGAATATGTAGAATACATATTTTGGAAAAGAATAATTGAGAGGAAAATCACCGTAATCTGGTGATTGAGTATTCTGAAATATATAATAGTGAGATTTACAAAGTCTACAACAAACTTCCACAATTATAGGAAGACCAAATCATAAAAGATATATTCTAAGAATACAATAAAATCTCTAACAAATAATACTATTTAACATTATCTCTATTACCCCCCGTCAAGCGCTACGTGGGGTGAAGACACACGCAAAGCTTGGAACGTAAAAACTCAAAGGCTGGACGCGGAAGACTCTTAGTGAAGATATCTGCTAGCTGTAGATGAGATGGGACAAACCCGGTAGAAATTCTGCCCAAAGACACTAGCTCACGAACAAAGTGATAATCCAAATCTATATGCTTGGCTCTCTTGTGTGCAACAGGATTTTGACTCAGAAAGATGGCGCTTTTGTTATCACATAACAGAGTAGGCCGAGTAGAAGGAAGAGCTCGAAGTTCCTTCAGAAGATTGATAACCCAAACAAGTTCGGCCGCAGCATTGGCCATAGCACGGTACTCAGATTCACAACTAGAGCGAGAAACAGTCGGTTGTTTCTTGGCACTCCAGGATACAAGATTACCTCCAAGAAAAATAGAGTACCCATATGTCGAACGACGAGTCTCAATGCAGCGAGCCCAGTCTGCATCAGAATAGGCCAGAATGGAAATATCCGAGCGCTTAGTGAAGGATAAACCGAAATGAATTGTACCTTTCACGTAGCGAAGGATACGCTTAACTGCCAGAAAATGGTCCTCCGTTGGAGACTGGAGGAACTGACTCACAGAGCTTACAGCATACGAGAGATCAGGTCTAGTGATAGTTAAATACTGCAAAGCACCAACAAGCGATCGATATAGGGTGGGATCCTTGAACGTAGGACCTGTGCTGACAAGTGATTCACCTGTTGCTAAGGGAGTTGAGACAGGTTTAGCCTCGACCAAGTCTGCACGCTCAAGGATGTCAAGTGCATACTTGGTCTGGCCAACAAACAAACCAGCGTCAGTGGAGGAGACCTCAAGGCCAAGGAAATAACTCAAAGAGCCAAGATCCTTGATAGCAAATTCGTCACCAGTACGAGCAATAAAGCGACGAAGGGAAGCAGAATCATTGCCTGTAACAATGATATCATCAACATACAAAAGGAGATAAATAATAGAATTACCCTGATGCAGATGAAAGAGAGACGAGTCAGAACGACTCTGAGAGAAGCCCAAGCTGAACAGAAATGTGCTAAAACGCTGGTACCAGGCAAGAGGGGCCTGGCGAAGGCCATATAGAGCCTTCTTAAGGCGACAAACATGATCAGGATGTTGAGGATCAACAAAGCCAGGAGGCTGAGACATGAAGACAGGGTTGTCAAGAACTCCATTAAGGAAAGCATTCTTGACATCAAGCTGATGAAGAGGCCACCCATGCTGAACCGATAATGCCAAGACTATCCGAACTGTAGCTGCCTTCACAACAGGACTAAATGTATGATGAAAATCCAAACCAGGAATCTGAGTGAAGCCCTGCGCCACTAAACGAGCCTTGTGACGTTCAATCGAACCATCTGCCAGAAATTTCGTACGAAAAACCCACTTTGAACCAACTATGTTCGTTCCAGATGGACGAGGCACCAGATCCCAAGTGGAATTCGAACGAAGTGCATCAATCTCCTCTTGCATAGCAGCAAGCCAGTGGGAATGCTTAGCAGTAGACTTGAAACCACGAGGCTCAGAGGTGGTAACAAGTGCAGAGAGTAGAGCCGAAGAAGCGAAGTCGACTGGATAACGAGGTTTAAATGTCCCAACACGAGCTCGGGTGATCATGGGATGAGTGGATACAAGTGGCAAGTCCTGAGCTGGAGGCGGAACAGGAGGCGGAACAGGAGGCCCAACGTCGGGAACATGCGCTATAATAGGATCAGGCACATGTGGCGGCATAACCAGTTCATCATGAACCAGGGAGGGAGGACGAGTATCATGATCAACAGAAAACCGATGCGGTTGACTGATAGGTGCCGAAACAGGAGCCAAAGGGGAATCAGAGGAGATGTCGAGAAAAGTCGAGATATCCAAATCAGTGACCTGTGTGAGAGATGGAGCTCGAGAAAATGGAAAATAGAGCTCATCAAACTGAGCATGGCGAGTGATAAAAACTCGAGAAGACTCTGGATCAAAGCAACGAAACCCCTTCTGAGTACTACTATACCCAAGAAAGATGCACGGCCGACTGCGAGGTTCTAATTTGTGAGCAACATAATCCCGAAGATAAGGATAAACACGACATCCAAATGGTTTAAAGGTATCATAACTAGGCGAGTATCCAAATAATACCTGAAAGGGAGAAATATTATCAAGTATCGCAGATGGAAGCCTGTTAATAACATATACTGCAGTAGCAAAGGCATCAAACCAAAGAGAAGCTGGAGCATGTGCATGAAAAAGCATGGACAACCCAGTTTCAGAGATGTGACGATGTTTACGTTCAGCCCTGCCATTTTGTTGAGGTGTATATGGACATGAAATTCGATGATGTATACCATGCTCGTGCATAAAGTGACGAACCCTCCCATTTACAAACTCAGTACCACCATCAGACTGAAATATCTTCACAGTTCGAGAAAATTGATTGCAGACAAAGGCATGAAATCGAACAAATACATCATAAAATTCTGACTTAGCACGTAATGGATATATCCAGGAAAAACGTGAAAAATCATCGACAAAGGCAACATAATACTTAAAGCCATCAGATGTAGAAACAGGTGCTGGACCCCACAAATCACAATGAATTAAATCAAGAACAGCAGTAGCTCGTTTTTCATTCAACATAAATGGTAAACGTTTGCTCTTGGCCAACTGGCAAGAAGAGCATAAACGAGGGTTTGGTAAAACTGAAGTAACAGATAAACAACCCTGTTTATTTAACAATGAGATAACTGAAAACGGGACATGCCCCAAACGCAAATGCCACAAGTCAAAGCTAGCTTTCAATCTCCTGACCCGAATTGCTGTAACCAAAGCTGGAACACCCCGATCAAGTAGGTAAAGCCCCTGATTACACCTTCCGTGAGCCAGTATTTTCTTTGTGAGTCGGTTCTGGATCGCAAAGAATTTATCAGAGAAAATAACATCGACAGGATAATCCGCAGTTAATTTACTGATAGATAGGAGGTTCTTTGTGATATGAGGTACAACAAGTACATCTAACAACTTAACATCGTCTGAAAGTTTAGTAGTGCCAATATGAGAAATATTCAACGCATTACCATTACCAACTATAACAGAACCGTTACCAGAATAAGACTCATGAGAGTCAAGGGCGGACAGTTGGTTCGTCATGTGAGCGGAGGCTCCGGAATCGAGATACCAATCAGGGGTAGAGTTTGAGACGTTGCAAGTCGAGGTGAAAGCTTCAGCAAGATTTGCAGCAGAGTTCGAACCAATAGCATTCAGATACCTGGGGCATTTATCTGCGTAGTGCTCCCCACGACAGAGTTGGCATTTAGGCACGAAAGGACGACGGAAACCACCTCCAGAGGGCTGCCCATCACGCCTGCCAGAGCCACCCGCATTACCAGAAAAACCTGACGGCCTGGACTGCTGCTGGGACTGAGATTGGCCACGGTTCTGGGATCGGGACACCTGCCTGGACCCAGCCGAAGAAGGCTGCCCATCTCGAGTAGCAGAAAACGCCGCAGGTGCATGAGAAGGCCCTTCCATCGACTTCATCATCATGTCGAATTGCACAGCCTGGTGCAAAAGGTCACGAAACGCGGGGATCGGAGACATAGCCATACGGGTATCGGCAAAACCCGCAAACTGAAGTCCTAACCCACGTAAAAACCAGTGAGCTTTATCAGATGAATCAATCGGACGATCAATTGCTTGCAGCTGGTCACAGAGATGTTTAAACTTGCGCCCATACTCCTCCACAGACAGATCACCGCGACGGAGAGATAACAATTCTTCACGTAATTGATGCGATCGTGAAGATGAGGCATAAACAGATTCGAGCGCCACCCATGCCTGATTTGCAGAGGTGCAATCAATCACTTCAGACGCGGCATCAGGGGATAGAGAGGTGTACAAAACGCTGAGCAACCGTTTGTCCTTGAGTCGCCATGTCGTATACTCCGGATTCGGTGTCGGATCAACAGCAGGTGCAACCGCCGGTACAGTGGCCGCGGGAGAGGGAGAAGTGCCGTCAAGATGCCCGAGTATATCGAAGCATTCGGCCATGTGAATAGTTTGACGACGCCACATAAGATAAGTGGACGCCTCAAGCTTGATTTGCATCATATTAATCATCGTCGTCACCGGAAGAGGATCGGTGGAGGAGGATGTCATCTTGTCGATCGAGAGAGATGAAGGAGGGGACCAGTCCTTGATATAACACTCGACGAGAAGGAAAACTGGACGGAGGCTACCAGTCCGTGCAGTGGGAGGAAGAGAGAATCGGATGTAGAAGCGAAAGAAAAGAATAAGGGTTTAGGATCGGTAATATTAGGCTGATACCATAACAGAATATGTAGAATACATATTTTGGAAAAGAATAATTGAGAGGAAAATCACCGTAATCTGGTGATTGAGTATTCTGAAATATATAATAGTGAGATTTACAAAGTCTACAACAAACTTCCACAATTATAGGAAGACCAAATCATAAAAAATATATTCTAAGAATACAATAAAATCTCTAACAAATAATACTATTTAACATTATCTCTATTAGAGACAGAGTGTTATATTTACAAACCAAAAAAAAAATACTTAATATAACCATAAAAATATTCCACATCAAATAATGTCAGGTGAAAGGGAAAAAATGTAAAAATAAAAGGAGTAGTTCTCCGTGTTAGAACATTGAGATATACTCTGTAATATGGAATACTAGTCGTAATTTTAAGTCAAGAGCACGAGTCCCCAATAGGCACAAATTTCCATTCACCACCCAAAATTGAAGTCAGAACGAACGAACTGCTGAACGTGGTTTTCAGCATTGATCAATATTCCCTGCCCTTGTAATGCATTTCCTGTGAGATTAAAAGCACAACCTGCAAGTTAGCGTACCATTGATATGGAAATGGAAGTAACACCCTTTTTTATGAAAAACAATTTTGTGGAAGAATACTTATGAGCTAAATAAGCTGCCACAATGTCGAAAGGAATGTGTATGAGCTTCTCAAGAGGTAGAGTTATGTTTTTTTTTTTATCAGTAAATAATAAATTTATTGTAGAGTTATGAATATTAGAAAGCCTATACAAGCAATGACTCCAAATTACAACTCGAGGTGATTGGACTAAAAATGCGACAAATAGCATAAATTTAAGCTCAACTTTCCAAAAATATGATATGAAGGAACAGAAAGAATGAATCTTACAGGGGGATAAGCTGGCATGTATAAGACTGGCCGAGGCTGCCCCATTATCATCTGCTGCCCATACTGCATCAAGATCAAGTTAAATTTCCATACCACAAAAGGAGAGCAGAATATTATAGGCAGAGCCACAAGTACTGCAAAACACGACAAACCTGAGGTCCATTGGGATGATAGTATGGCTGTGGCATTGGTGCAGCCTGTGGATTGAACATAACATGTTGCTGTGGAGCAAAAGAAGGTTGAATCTGAAAAGCATACATGAGTAGACACATAAATAAATCTAGCATAACATAAAAATGATTCTTTAGCATATAATGATTTTAAAATGCTTCTAATTTTTCTTTTAACAGGTGTAAATTCTAAAGGTACAGCCTATCTATGATCTATGATTCTATGCAATAGCAAGGTAGCAAATCCGCCATCACTTCTATAGATAATAGATTGCTCTTTCTCTACTGTTTTCTATGGTAACTTTTTACTTGCACAAGGAAAATCTTCTATCCTTAAGTGAACTTGTGCAAAGAGAATTGATCCTCTACATTTCTCTTGTGTGAATTTCAGGGAGAGAGCAAGAGGAGAGAGAAAGGGATCAGAACGGATAAAGGGGAACCAGACAATTTCTACTCCATTATTCACAAGATGGAAAGGTAGATGATCCAGATTTGAGTGAAAATGGAAATATATGAAGTTATGTTTATCAAATTGTAAAAAGGAGCTACAACTTAATACTTAATAGGAACATTAACCAATCAGCAGTAAAGAATTTTCACTCACCCCAATACCAGCAGGCATTGCATGTATCTGCGTCATAGATGCCACATTAGGTGGATAGTAGAAGGAAACATCGGCTGCTGGAGATGTAGGCCTCAAAGATGTCTGAGATGGGACGAAACTTTTCGCATTCGGGTTAAATTTAAATTCCTGCCACACAATTAAGTGGAGCAAGATGAGAATCAGAATCAGCATAATAATTAAATAAACTCTTTTAAGAAGAGATGGAACTAACTGCAAAAGCCCTTAAAAAGAAAATGGAATTGTTTACTTCATCCCACCTTAGCATGTGGATTAAGCGTTGACTTCTCTGAGGTCAATGAATTAACAGATGAACTTGTTGTGCTTTGAGTTTTAGGAGGCAAAGCACCGTTTGATAGCTCATTGGAAGAGCTTGTCTTCTCTTGTCCTTTCGATGATGCGTGTGATGGTTCAAATGATGTAGCATTTGGGGACAATGCAGCCTCATCAAAGCTATCCTTCTTCAATCTGTGCACTGAATCTGAGTCTGAAGACAGTTTATTAGGGTTGAGGTCAATATAACATAAGATATGGACATTGAACAAGCAAATACATTCGGAACACGGAGCACACCACCACTCAAAAAAAAAAAAAAAAGAAAAGGAAAATGAAGAAACCCTGAAGGAAGAATATGCCAACCACAATAAAGCAAACCATAGATTTCACACATCTAACATCTAGAAAACTCTAAAGATTGCATCTGATGATACCATTCCGCTAACCCCCATGAGGCACTAAGTATATCTAACATATGTTACTGTGAAATTTAACAAATCTAACCAGCACAAAAAGAGCCTGTCCACTCACCCTCAGTTTTTGATGCCCGGCTCTGATCAAGTACCTGCAGGAAAAAAAATTGATCTTGAGAAATTAATCGCACGTCCAGTGAATAGAAGCCAACTTCAGAGCAGCAAAGAAACACTAACCAGTGGCTTTTCGTTATCCTCTGACAATCTTACAGCATGCCCAATAAATTGGCTATCTTGAACCCTGAATGAAAATAATCCCTTAGTCACTTAGTGGGTTTTTTCAATACAAAAGGTTGTAGAACTTATAAAAAGAATTCATCAACAAAGACTTGATGTTATTATTGACAAGTAAAACGAGGATTTGTACAACTATATGCAATATTTTAATCATGATTGGACCACATCACATTAGATATGACAAGATAGAATAAGAACCTGCTTGCATCAACTACTGACGGCTCTTTAGGACGGTGTTCAGTTACCAGCCGTCGACCATGATCCTTGGAACCTAAATGGAACACGTCCCTGCTCATAGTAGACACAGAAGATTGAACTTCTCCCTACAATGAGAAAATCAGTTTGCAAACAGTGAGACCATTAACAACGTCAAGAAAGTAAACACAAACTGACATGAAAGATGAGACATGCTTAAGAAAAAACATTGCAATGCAGTGCAGAGAACAAGAAAGGAATAGTAAACTGAAATAACTCTTTAAACATACAGATAAATCACATGATATAATACCTATATTAAATTTAGGAGCCTTGTGAGGTCATCAATCACTTCTAATGCACATTAGCACATGCATTTATCTCAAGCACCATATTTCATCTAAGCGAAAATTTTCATAAAGACTAAGAAGGAATAAAGCAGTATATTGATACATTTTCCAAGAGCAAGATATTGAAGGGTGGGCTAAACGTTAACTTTGGACATCAACTCAACGAATTCTAGCATAGTTGTTAGTAGTTGTTTCTTTTATTGCCTAATAAATTGTGCATCTCGAATTGTCCTCTTTAAAATTATATAAGTGTTGTTAAATGTAGCAATGACAATGTTTAATAGTAACAAGAACACAGCTAAAATCTAATGTAGGAATGATATTACAATTCTTAACTAGTTTTATGCTGATGAGGAGAAACTATATTCCTAGTAGGATAAGAAATTACCACTGATGAAAATCTTGATGATCCTTGAGTTCCATCACTAGTTTTCCTAGTGTTTATGACTTCAAGAGGTTTGACTGTGGAGGCATCACCAAATGTTTCATCATTTCGTGAATCCAATAAAATGTCCTCAGTCTCATCATATCCACTGTCATCAGCACGCCTGACTGAGGAAAATCGTGTTTCTTCATCAAGTTCCAGATTTCCATCGAGTTGAATACCTCTCTCCTGTTCAAACAATACCATTGGGATGAACGAAACTAGAAACTAAAGAAAATAGAAGACGAAATTGTAACACCCCTAAAATCTAAAAGACATTCATACTTTATTTTAGTTAATAATTAATAATAAAATATACATTTATAATATAAGATTATTTATTTATTTTAAATTATATATATATATATATAAATATAATAAAATATATGCGTGTATATATATATTAATATAGATTATTGATTTGAATATTTTCTACTCTAAATTCGTTTCCCTCAAGTTTCTCAAATGCGGTTATTTTTCTTTAGGAATAATCTTCTAAAACTTCCTGATTCTCTCAACTAAGTTATCCTCCCATTCTCACTCACTTTTCAAACTACAGATTTTAGCCTACAAATTCAGCCCTAGAATTACTGAGATATATCATCCTCCACAATCAAATCATTTCTCACAGCTTGATTTACAGTTCATCGGAGAATTTAGGTAATAATATTTGGTTGATACTTATTTTTTTAAGAGTTTAATCAATACATTTATGTAAGTCACGCCTCGAATTCATCTAAATCTTTGTTTATAATGCTTTTATTTAAATTTCATCATTTATAAAAGTGATTATTATAATATTCTTTGTTCGGAAAAATTAATGGTTAAATGGTTTATTTTTCTGTTTATATCACGATTTGATCGAGTAGCCAAACATTTCTTGTTGCATTTTGTAAACAGTAACCATAATTGCCGAATGGTTGATTTCAATAACATATAGGTTTCCTTTTACTTTATTCCCCAAATTCTATTATTATTTTCTTGATGCCAAATTCCAATTTAGTATATATATATTTATAATATTTTGTAAGTCACATATATATAGACGTCTCTAATTAAAATTCAATATTTACTAAGTTTGTTATAACTGGCCTTATTTTATAAAAATTGAGGTTAAGGTTAAATTTATAATGTTAAAGTTTGGTTTGCGTCAGCAGTATATATACTTCGTATTTTATGGAATATAATTTAGTAATGAGATTTATTCCACTAAATAAATTTTATGTAATGCTAGGTGACGATAATCGTGAGAAGTTAAGGTTGCATCCATTTCGTCCACAACGTTCATTTGAGGTGGGAATTTCTATCATTCTGTTTGTCATTATTAAATGCAATGTGTGATTATTTTGATATTCATGTGAAGTAATATTTCTAACTTATTATGTTTGTCACTATTCAATGCCACATGTGATTATTTTGATGTTCATATGAAAGATGTACGAGGTTATGATAGGTCTTCTGACCTTTATAAACGAGGTGATGATAGGTCTTCTGACCTTTATAAACGAGGTGATGATATTGAATTGTTATTGAATTATACATGTTGATGTGAGTTATCGAATTGATTACTTGTTGTATTTAGTTTTGACAAGCATGTCCCCACACCACTGAGCTGTGGTTTGCTCACCCCTTTATTTAAACAATTTTTCAGATTTAGGAGCTGATGGCGAGGAGGAGCGGTGGATGACAATCATTTAATTAAACCAATTGAGCTAGTACATTTCCTTGTTAAACTTTTCATAAATAGTATTTAGACAATACTTAAATTCCTTTGAGTCTTTATTTATTATTTAAGCTTCCGCTAATTGTCAATTATTTTTAATGTAAAGTAATTTGTAAGCCTTATTTCTTAAGTATAAATTTTGGTTCATGCCCTTTTACTTTTAAATTGTCAATTATTTCGTAAAATGACTTTGATGAAAATTGGGGCGTGACAGAAATAAAAGGTGATCAAGTTGTAAACTAACCTCAGCTAGATGAAGATCAAGAGTGTCCTCTCCCTCTATCTCCTTAGCAATCCGTATAGCTTCTCTCTCCAATTCTCTTGTCTGAGGGCCCTTCTCAAGCTTTGTTGTATAAAGATCCTCATTGAAGGTGCTCTTCACTCCAAATAAAGCTGCATTTGCTTGAAACTGATCCCAGCCTCTGATAGGCATATAAAGTGTAGAATCAGTCTAACTGTCTAAGACAGCACCAAATAGACAAATATGCTGAGAACCACCTCATGGAACTTTTCCATTGAAAAGTGACTCTTCAACAAATCAATAGGCAAAAATAGGCATTATTTCAAAGAGCTGAGCAAATGGAAATTTTCAAGTGTTACACTGGCAGGTAATTTATCAAAGGAAACAATCACAAGGCTCATCCTATATAATTTCTGAGAAGAGGTGTATATTCCGAACCTATTCCAAGGGCCATCAAATATGTTCTCCAGTTCTGGGCAGTCAGGATCATTTTCATCAGGGACCCAACGCTCCAATTCTCTCCCCACCTCTACATGTCGAGACTGCGATATGCAGGAATCTGTCAAAAGCTCTAGTTGCCTCTCGTGCTGGAGCTCATTTGATAGACCGTCTCCATGCACTTCCTATTCAGGTCAACAGTAAAGCTAGTTCAATATACAGCTCCCAAAAATAAACAGCTACAGAATCATAGCCTAGGCATGTCAATATTCAATTCATTAACAAAATGCTGCTACAAAACCAGATCAAACAACAGCATGTCCGCGTTGATGATAAAATCCCCAATCTGGTATGAATAACAAAGAAATAAAGTAAATATATGCAATGGGATGAAATAAAACCTTTGCTATCACTTGAATAAGATCCTTAGATGGTATGATCAAAGTCCTAGAAGGAGGCTTGTTAGGAAAATCTGAAATATTTTTCTGTCCTCGAGAACCATCCTTAATTAAGTGGGCCATCTTCAGAACAATTCCTGCACCACAAGAAGGCAAGTGTCATAAATAATTGTATTCTAATACATGCATGGTTCAACATAGTGCTCTATTAAGCAAAGGTATTTTATCGTTGAACTAGTGCAAATATATCTCATCATACCAAACTCCTCAGAATCTATTGCATGAAATATTCCAGAATATACTGATTCATCAACCAGTTGGACTTCAACTTGATGTCCAATGAAGGATGTAGTAAAATATACTAGCCGATCAAGTGGAAGTGATTCAAATGACACTCCTTTACCTAAAATCACTTAAGTTAGAACAGAGGGAAACAATAAGAAGATTTGAAGATTATAGACAACATAAAGGATGAACCATTACCAAAACTAGTCTTGCTGGAATGGGTTTTCCCGGTCTGAATCTTATCAGACCTAGTCGCGGTATCTCTTTCAACTTTACGGCGACCATATCCATTAGAAGAAGATCTGGGCTGCACAGCTTGCTGCATATTCATCTTCAAAAGATGTGCTCAAGTATATGCAGATGACTTGACACCTCCTAGTTCAAAAGAGAACTGCAAAGTAATGAACTGAATAAATAAAAAGTCTCACAAGGCACAAGTAGAAGACAGTTAAAAAAGGGAAATAATCTTAAACTGAATGGACGATGTCAGCACCCAATTTCAAACAAGATATTTCCATATATACAGCGCCCAATTTCCAACAAGATAATGGTAATGCAATAACTAAAAAGACTATATATTGGTAATTAAATTTGACAACAATTTCAGATACCCAGATAAAAAACACCAATCCTCTTTCGTGCACTTATTTTGTGGGCAAGTAGGCCTTAGAAGCACTATTTGGGAGAGAATTGGATATTGTTATGTGGTTTTAATGGATTCACAAGCAGGAAATGCCTACTACACAGATTCAATCAACTCTAGTCAATGGCAACACAAGATCAATCTCTTCTTATTTCCATCCCCCAAGTGTTTTCTGGCAAAAAATTGTTAGAATCGCTAGCGACTATTTGATCCAACAGAGCAGGCATGCTTAGAACATAGATTGTTTGCAACAGTCATGTGTTTCAAATGTTATTATGTTATAATAATAGTGAGCTGAGCCCATGGAAGAATAAGTATTCATAGTAGTACAACAAATGTTATAAACACAATGCACTAATTGACATAGCTAATACTGAACATGTAAAAGCTAAGCTAAGCTAAATCAAGCTTAGAAACACAGATCAATCTCTTTTTCCCCTACCCACAAGTGATTGATGACAAACAAACGTTAGAAGAGACTACAAATTTCTATTGAACTGTCATCAGCGACTATATGACCCATCACCCAACAGAGATGTCAAGCTTAGTACACAGTTTTTGCATTATCCATGTGCTTCAAATGTTATAATAACAGTAAGATGAGCACACAAAGCTACTAAGCAGTCTAAAAGCCAATTCAAGCTTTAGACATAACTTTGAACAACCTAATAACCCACAGTAGTGAGAAGTGAGAACAACAAAATATTCTGAGGATTTCACTACAGTAAACTCTTCAATCACAGGAATTCAATTCAGGGGTTAACTGTATCCAGAGAGATCAAGAACACCACATAAAAAGGTATCCCAACTAAATGGAGTGAAATAATCAACGATCTGCTAGACTGCTTCAGGTGTAAGTGATTTCAACTCAATGAAAACTCAGGAACTGACGAAACATTCAAGATTCACTAACTTATAAGGATTTCCTGTTTAAAAATCCCTGAAAACAAGAAACAGTGTATATTCAAGATTCACTACGCTTATATATTGAGTTACCGCAAGAAACTAAAAACGATTTCCTGTTTAAAATCCCTAAAAACCAATCAGTACATAACAAAAGAAAACCAAAGAAACAGGGTTTACATTCAAGATTTCACTACAATTATATATTGAGTTGCCGTAAGAAACTAAAAGGATTTCGTGTTTAAAAATCCATGAAACCCAATCACATAACAAAAGAAAACCCAAGAAACAGGGTTTACATTCAAGATTTCACTACCCTTATATATTGAGTTACCGCAAGAAACTAAAAAGGAGTTTAAAAATTCCCTGAAAATCAATCACATGACAAAAGAAACCCAAGAAACAGGGTTTACATTCAAGCTTTCACTACACCGTATATATTAAGTTACCGCATTCAGTGAAAGTTAAAAAAAACTCTAAAACATTAATCTACTACGGTGATCAAAACCAAAGAATAAAGAAACCCTAGAAAAAACCCTACAAATCGAACAATTAAATCAATAGGCAAAACGTGAAAACAGCATGCAAGGGACAAGAAACATACTCACGGAGCAGATAACTACAGCGGGAGATGCAGCGATCTGAGGGAAAGGATTAGATCGGAGAGCCAAACCGTGTCGTATACGCTGTGAGAGTAAGGGATTACTTCGCCGGACCCGAGTCAGAAATTATGAGACTATTAAATAATGATCGGCAATGATAATGTGGCACTGGTTTTATTTTGAACGCAATGACCCGAAGAATCCGGCCCGAATCTGATTTTACCGAATTTAACTTTCCACATGTAATAATACTATCTAATACAGATAAATAATTTTAATTATCCACCCCTAATCTTTCGCTGATCTTTCTATATTTAGAAACTATTTTTTTAATGTATATGAATGTAAATTTTATCTACGTAATAAATCTACATTATTCATTTTAATTAAGAATGGTAGGAAATTTATATTGAAATGACTTGAATATCTTAATTTAATATATTCAAGGGGTATCACTTTTATAATCAATGAAAAATATTTTTCCTTTTAAAAGATAATTTTTAAGGTTTTTTTAAGTTAAATAATATTTGGAGATTTTTTTTGTTACCACTTGAATTATTTCACTGTATCATATCTGAAATTGATAAAATTTTATATAAAAAAAGGATATGGCAATTAATAAATTGAAGATCCGGCCGTTTCAATACAAAATTCCCTCATGTAATCATATTACGAATAAATATAAAAGGCAATATTATCAAAATACAATAAATATAAAAGGCAATATTATCGGTACGAGAGATATAAAAGGCAATATTATCAAAATACAATAAATATAAAAGGCAATATTATCAATATTAAATCGATCTCATCTCCAAAGCCCATAAGGTAAGAGTGATCTTTGATTTTTGGGCAATAACACTTCAACACACTAATTGGGCTCACTAGTTAGGTCCATTTGTTGGATTCTTTGGTTATACATTTTCTCCATATAAATATGAATAAAATAAACCATATATAGTCCTACACAAATTTTATTATGAAATTCAAATTTTAATTTAAGATTGCTCAACTTCAATTCAGCTTTATTCCCAATTAGCATGAACTTGTAATTTAATTAGGTTTTTACATGGTTATGTTTAATAACTAAGATTAAGGGTAAAATAATTTCATTTCGAACCGTTTGATAATTAAGATAAATGGTAGATTATATTTTAAAATCGATAAAGTTTAGATATTATCCTAATCTCAATAATTAATTTTAGCTATCAAATATAATCTACAACATGTTTGAACTAGAAGTTACAATAGAAGTCAGATTAGACGTACTTGAAAATCTCCACTTTTTTAACATTTTTTTAAAATGTGATAAGTTATAGGACTTAAAAAAAAAATCTATTCCCATAAAATATGATAAAATGCTCATAACATTTTATTTGAAAAATATTCATAACTTGAAAATATATCTATTGAAATTCTTAATATGTTTAATTTTCCAATTATCAGGATTGAAATGGAAATAATTTGAACCTAATGATTTGCATATGTTTTTCTAAGGGCAACTATGGTCATTGGAAAAAACATCAACCTTTGTAAAAATGCATGAAAAAAATGAATTCCACTCCATAAAATTGATGGGAGAATTGAGTTAGTCATAATCAATAGTATATTTCTTGTAATCTCACATTGTATTCTAGTTTCTTTCTTTTATCCATATATTTTACTTGTCAACTTTTCATTGGTAAAAGTCTAGTATACACTCCAGTTCATGTTGTGCACCCTAGTCCATGTGCATTTTTCAGTTACTGACTTACACTTTTTGATAAATGGTGTTGCACTTTTCAATTATTACTAAAAATATTATTATACAGTTTAATAATTGAAAAGTGCAACCCCATTTACCAAAAAGTGCAACATGGACTAGGGTGCACAATATGCACTCGAGTCCATAGCAGACCAACCCCTTTTCATTTTGTTAATTTTTTAGTTCATTATGTGTCTAAATTTCTTTTAATCCCACGACTTACATAAATTATACATTTAGCTAAAATTTGGAACGTAAAAATAAATGTGTAATATTTTTAAAATGTGAAAAATTATGAAACTTAAAAAATCTATATTCTCGAAAAACACAAGGAAAGGAAATACTGCGAACACTTAATTTGAAAAAGTTAAGCAGCTTCATACCCCTCCCTGTTTTGTTAACCCCACGAATCTCAACAGCTTCTCCGACTGTATTTCCCCCCATTTTTTCAATTCAACTCCAAATCCACTGCGAGCCAGATAGAGGGAGAGATTCTTCATAATACTCACTCTTGTTTGCCACTTGTGAGCTGTGAATTGAAGAAGTTTGGTGATAGATGGAATAATCGCATGCTATCGTTTTCATTTTGCTGAATCTTATTACTTCGCCATTAACGCCACCTCCATCACTCCACTGCTTGTTTTTTCCGAAGCCTCATTCCCATTCCATTCATTTTGATTCTGTGGCAACTTCTACAAATTTCAAAACAGGAGTTAGATTTTGTGCTAAGAAATGCCGACTTGATTTCCTCGAAACATACTTCTTAATCGTTTGCTTTTCTAGCAATTTTTTGCTTTCTTAAATAGTTTTAATAGAATGTTGACTTGCATAGCTTGCTCGAAGCAGCAAACTACCGCCGGATCTCTCCGAGAGCCGCTGGAAGACGACGACGGCGACGCCTCAAATCCTTCCTCTAAGCAAGCCATCAAAGCCCTAACCGCCCAAGTATACTCTAACTGTTATCCTTAATTTTCAATTTTTTTTGGGATTTTATAGTATAGCTCATTTGTTCTGTGTGAATATAAATTATGTAGCTGAAAGTTTTGACAAGCAAAATTAGGATTATAGTAATGCATTTTTGTGTACGCGTTTAGATCAAGGACATGGCTGTAAAGGCATCGGGTGCATACAAGAACTGCAAGCCGTGTACTGGCTCACAAGACCGGCTGGATTCAGAAGCTGGTTCGGTCTCTGGGAGGTTTTACGGCTCGTATAGAAGAGCTGGGAGCTCGTGCTCTTCTCCATGGCTATGGGGAAAGGAAATGGAAGCCAAACTGAAGGTCCTTTCAAGTGGCTTAGCAACACCAAGTGGCTTAGCAACACCGGCTTCGGTTAGCAGTAGAAGTGAGCCACTTGTTTTCATGGAGGAAGATGAGCCGAAAGAATGGGTTGCACAGGTTGAGCCGGGGGTGTTAATTACGTTCGTTTCATTGCCACAAAGTGGAAATGATATCAAAAGGATTCGATTCAGGTAATGAATCTTGATTTGAGTTATATATTTGCACGTAAGTATATACAGTATTACAGTTGTGTATGGTGCAATGATAAAATGATATGCTAGTTTATAGAAATAGGGTTTAATCTTCAATTTGCTTTAGTTTTGTTTGCAACATTGGTTGGATTTCTGGTAAGAATTCCTGTTTAAATTATGTCTTGTCTGTACACAATTGTGGGCAAAGCTGACTGGCGGTAAGCATCAGTTGGTGAGTTAAAGGTGCTTTGTTCTTGTTGCAAATTATTCCAAACGTGTCTCCTGGAAACCTTGCCTTACAAATTCCCATTTGAAGTCTGAAAGATGTGATTTGTTCGCCAGTGATGAAAATGTTAAATGTGTTTTGAGGATGTTGATTTAGATGGGTGGTTGTCTTAATTCAATGGATAAAGTTGGGCTTTATTAGTGTATAGTAATGTGGAAGAATTGAATGAGGCATGTGAAGCCACTATAAGTGGCACTAGCCTCCAATTATGGTGGTGGACCCTTTAAAAAGTGGTTCATTGTGGAACAACTGGCTTCTTCAATTAGCACTGTTGACACGAAATAATACCGTTGATAAATGAAGCTATCTGGAAGGTTGTGAGGTTGTCTAGTCTGTTATAGTAATGAGACAACAAAAGTATAAACACAACTGTACAGATCAAAAAGGAAGGGGAAAAGACACCATGAATGACCAATTCCCAATGTCCTGTTTGGCATCTTTCTGCTGCTTCATTTGTTTGTGGAGTTAGACTTATCATAGTCGTCTTCTAAGAAATTTAACCATTTATCCATATATATTGCTTCCATTTATATCTTGTGATATCACCCTATATCTTCTGTTTACTTGGACATGTCACGTGGCTGAATTGCTAATAAGGCAACTTGATGAATTGGGTTATGGATTGTTCGTAAAATATTTAATTAGACATCCTCACTCTGTCGTTAAAATTTAGTTAGGCAACTTGATGAATTGCTGCAAAGGCAAATATTATATGAAGCCTTAATTAAAAGTCTTAAAACCTTCTGGTTGATGATAATTACTGGTCCTGTAATTTGAGTGTGTTGCTTAACAGTGTTGGGCCTGTATATTCCTCCTGTTGCTTGATCACATAAAGAAAAGTATGGAATTATAATTTATAAATTCATGTAATTTCTTCTGTTTCTGCCTGAGAATTTTCAAAACATAAATGGGCTAATTTCTTACATCTCGTGGACTACATTTTCAGCCGAGAGATGTTCAACAAGTGGCAAGCTCAACGATGGTGGGCCGAGAACTGTGACAAAGTTATAGAATTATATAACGTCCAGAAGCTCAATCATCATGCAGTACCACTGCCAACTCCATCTCGGTCAGAAGATGAGGTACACAAAGTTCATATTCTGATTAATGGATGATGTTTGACAATCAGGATTCTTTGAACGACATCTATCTGACATTTTGTTGAGAATTTACTTTCTTCAGTTTATTTACTTTTGTACTTGTAATTTGCTAATGGTGTGCTTTAGTTCTTAGTAGCTTCAGACCTGAACAATACGGAGTATCATTTTTCCTTGTGGGACACTGTGAAAAGATTTTTAATCTTCTGAACAAATAAAGATTAATTTAATAATCCCTTTTCTTAGATTTCAAAAGTGGAATCCACGGAGGAGAGCCCTGTGACACCCCGATTGAGCAAGGAGCGTCTACCCCGTCATTTCCATCGGCCAACTGGGATCAGCTATACATCACCAGACTCTCTTGAAAACCACTCAATGCATCATCAGTGCCATGATCCAAATTGTACAGATTCAACACCAAAACTGTCCAACATGAGTCCTGCAAAAACTGAGACATCATCCATTAATGCTTCTGCACGTTCAAGTTCTTCAAGGGAGATTGACCACTCTGGGGAGCTATCAGTTAGCAATGCTAGTGATTTAGAGACTGAGTGGGCTGAGCAAGATGAACCCGGAGTCTACATTACTATCCGAATGCTACCTGGTGGGGCTCGTGAGCTTAAAAGAGTGCGTTTCAGGTGAGTTGTTCTTTTTTTTTAAATCCCTACACAATGCTTCTTTTCACAGTTATATATGCCCATTTGGCTGAATCCATATCTAATTATGTTGGGAGTATTCTAAAATTATATTGTATTATAGTTAGAATCTATTAGCAGCACAGGTTTTTTATACTCTTTCTTCAAATAGAACAGAGTTGGCCAAAAATATTTCGTTTTCAAAGATACCATTACTTGTATAGTTGTATCTTACTTGCGAATGATCAATGCAGCCGAGAAAGGTTTGGAGAAACTCAAGCAAGATTGTGGTGGGAAGAGAACAAGGCGAGGATTCAAGAGCAGTACCTTTGACCCTGCCTAACTAAGTAGAGGAAACTCTTTTAACATTTCTTGAATTCTTTTACAGATAGCCATCTAAATTATCTACAGCTGATACATTCTCCCGATCCTTGAACATCAATATTTCAACAGTTAGACTTTTCTGCCTCTATGTCATTTTCTTAAACATTATTTTCTCGAGAGATCGATTATAATTTCTGTAGAAGTTATACAAGATGCTATACTATGAAAATTGTGGATATTTACATGGCTTCTACTTCTTTGCAACAAACTAACGATGCACCTAAATCCCTCTTCTTTCTTTGAGACCTGAGTGGCTACTCTTTGTATTGAAATGCATTGTGTTTCCCAGAATTTTTGGAATGCTTACCCTAAAAATTGTGTGAATTGTTATGGATGAATGAATCCTTTATAGAGGAACAATCAGGTGGACCATTATCTCATCTTACATCTCGTTGTATTTCTTACGAGTGGATCAATGAAGAATCACAGGTTCGATTTTCTTGAATATCAATGGACCTCTCTTCTTATGGATGTTCTATCTACCTCACACTAGTTGTTGGTGTGTGTGGTGATTCATGTTCCATGAGACCACTAAACCTTAATTTTTAGTAAAGCTGTTGTTTGTCTACCACTTAAGAAACATTGCAGAGGAGATCAGCGGATGCTAGAAAAGCAAGTCGACAAGCTGGAATCGCTGCAAATCCGACCAGGTTGGTTCGTTTTCGAATCTGAACACATCAACTGTACTTATCATTGATCATATCTTTACTTTGTTGCTTCTTCAAAAAGACCTCGTGAGAGTGTTTATGTGTATTGATTCTTAAGTTTCCCTTTTTGTCAGAGTAGAAAAGCTAAAAGTGGTCCTCATTTGATAGCCGTAGTGTACTAAATCTTGATTCATCATTCTCAACTTTGTCTGAAGGGGGTGGGTGGGTAGTATACCCCCGATTATTATGTGATGTGAAATATTTAAGTACACTCAGTATAATTTTTTTTAATGAAATTGTTATTATGCACTCTTATAATAAATTGATTATATATTTACATGATAATTTCCTGTGACTTCGTGTATCCAAATATCCAATAATTATTTTATTGGGTGGGGTTGATTTAGGTCTTAATCACTTTACTTCCCACCAATATGGCCCATTATTTTGTAGGTTACTGAACATGTAATAAGATTTCATCACTGTCAACGTCTTTTCTATTCTCTCTCTGTCACGCTCAAGTATGCTTTGATTAATGAATATCTAGTATGATCCCTTCCGTATATCTCTCCCTCTCACGTATGTGTACATACATGTTTATTTAAGATTTACGAGTATACTCATTTCTACGTCTTATGTTCGAAACTTTTAAAATGTAAATAATTTTTAAGGGTCAATGCATACAGAATCTAATTCCGACTTTCAGTGGGTCGTGAACGGTGAAATTGATCTCTCACATTAGTTGATTTTTTTATAGGATATAGAAACTAAAAAAAAATACCCGTACCTTTCATTACTACCGAATACACGTTACCATTCCTTTTCATTCCTCAATCCTATTCCCATCACCCAAACACTCCCTTAAATATTTTACTTTAGTAATGCATATTTGTATATATGTGATTATAATGTTGGGTCCCGGAAAAATCTAAGTACCAGCATTAACATGATATTTCCTGCTTTAGACTGAGCTCTCGCACGAATTTGATTTTGAGCATCTTCCAAAAAGTCTCGTACCAATAAAATGTAAATTCATTCTTATATACCCCATAATCCTTCTATGTTTATTTGATACAAAATATTATTTGACACCCCATCCTAAAAAATATAGAATTGGCTATTATTCTCTCCGGCCGCCTATAAATTTTCTGTTATTTTTTAATACAGAGATTAAGAAAAGTGATTAAATAATAAATATAGTACAAATGATAAAACAGTCATCTTGATGTTATGATAATCTTAACCTCATGAGGTTGAAGCAATTAATTAATCTCCACATTATTAATTATATTCTCTTAGCAACATGCAAAACATTGTTGTTTTACTTTGAGCGTGCTTTCCCAATTTACCATCACTATCCAATATATAAAGTACACCCACACCCCCAAAAAGAAGAACATAATCTCTTTTTCTTTCTTTCTGCTAGCGTGCTTTCTTGCTTTGATTACAAAAACTGCCACCCATGAGTGCCCTTGTCTCGAGTGCTTCAAATCCCACACGCTTTCTTCATTCTCTCTAAAAGTCTAACCAGACACTAAATCATTCCTTGTCTTTTTTTTTTGCAACTATATATATATAAAAGCCATCAATGGCGAACCATAGGCATAGTTACAGTTACACAAAACATCTCCCTAACAAACTCTCCTTCTCTTCAACTTTGCTCGAAGAAATTTGCCGATCAATTGATCACATCGACGGCGAAGACGACGACGAGGTTGTAATGAGGAACAATGCCTTCAAAACTGAGGAACAAATGGCTAATTATCAACGCGCTTGCATGATCGAAAAATGGATGGAGAAGAAAGCCTCCGAAAAAATCCTCGTTCGTGGAAAATCCATGGCCGATTTAAAGGTACGTACACATCATTTAATATGCACACAATCAATTGCATTTTTTTTCTCTTTATAGTTTAATTTAAAGATTAAATTAAGTAAATTGAACATTAAAATCTAAGTATATTTATACACTCAATGTATAAGAGAATTTATCTTATGAATATTGTTAATTTCGATTTTCAGCTATCGCGGAAAGATCGGCAAGGTTCGAGTTCTAGCTCTTCCGATTCCAGCTGCGGCGGTGGCGGTTTCTTCTCCTCGTCGGAAACCGAGTCTTTCCCGGTTAACAGTAGACCGAAGCCGGTTCGAACCTGGGGAGGAAACTCGGAGGCTGATAAACCGAAGCATGAAAGCGGTTTCTTAAAGACAAAATCACGAGCGCTGAAAATGTACGGCGATTTGAAGAAAATAAAGCAGCCGATTTCTCCCGGCGGGAAGGTGGCCGCCTTTCTCAACTCTATTTTCACGGCGAAGAAATCGAAGGCGGCCGACTCACCGTCGTTGAAATCGACGACCACGTGTTCGTCGGCGAGGTCGTGTTTAAGCAAAACGACGACGCCGTCCGGTGGTGGCGGGAAACGATCGGTGAGGTTTTCGACTCCGAGTAAAATCGTCGACGACGAGAACGACGCCGGATTCATTAAATCGGCGATTGAGGAGACGAATCGGAAAGTGGAAGAGGCTGCGAGAGATTTTGTGATGAAGAAGTATGAATTTGAGTTGGAGGATGATGAAGAAAGTTGTGCGAGTTCAGATTTGTTTGAATTGGATATTGTTTCCGCCATTGGAGTGGATCGGAGGTATAGCCAGGAATTACCAGTGTATGAAACAACCGATTTTCATAAAATTCAAACCATGCAAAGGGCGTGATTTTTTTTTGTAATTAAATTAAAGAATTGTGAGTTTTTGTATTTTTTAATTTGTAACATACTATTTGGTTTGTGCTTTTGAATACGAATAAATTAGTTTTCAATGTAAAATTTCAAATTTTTTTGTTTGAAATAACGGATCTATCTGCAAATGGATCATATCTCATTATCTGCATTTTTTAATTAAAATGACTTGGTTTCGAAATAATACTCCCTCCGTATTTTTTTATAAGATGTTTTAGAGTAATTGACTAGAATTAAGAAAATGTACATTTTGACAAATATACCCTCAGATAATAAAGGAGATTTATAATTACATTAATGCTATTCTATAACACACATTAGTTAATTAGAGTAATTTAGAAATTATGATTGTTTCCAAAGTTAACGGAAGGCACAATTGGAATAAATCGAGTAAAAATTCTAAAATATCATACATTTATGTACAAGAGAAAATGTCTAAAATATCTTACAATAAAAAACGGAGAGAGTAATATTTAAGATTATAATTAATATGAAAAAACATGAAAAGTAAAAGTGGATTGATGATGATGAGGTGAAAGTATACAAAGCAAAGGCAAAATCTTCATCTCAATTAACTCAATCAATTTAGGTTTAGAGAATGGTCTTGTATTATATTCTTAATCCATTATTACATGAACATAGAGAAGTACTTAGATAGCCTAACCACACAATTCAATGGGTCTACACAACAAAAAAGATTAATGAACCGACGCGATTCTCTAGCCAAATTCTGTTCTACAACATTCACACTTCTTTTGGCAAACAACATCGGAACATTAAAAAATGAGTCTAGTAAGGTTCTGCAAGCATTAACATAATCTCCAAAAGTCGAGTTAATAATATCCAAAGAGTACGATTGCATCTACAATAAGTTTGACGTCTCCTTCCATAATGCAATTGTCCAAATCTTATTCTCTTCAATCATGAGAGTTGATTGCATCTACAACAACTAGTACACATGGAGAATGATCTTATATTATACTACTATAAAATATTAGAATGAAATGGGAGATAAGCAAGCTATAAAAAAGAATTAAAGAATATTTTTTTATGAAAAATGTAAAATTGCATTGCTATTTTGTAGGCACACAAATTTATCTCATGAATTCTCAAAGAAAAAGAAGAACAATATGACATATAAATCTTAAGTGATATATAAGCAAAGCCTAGCTATCCTATCCTAGATGTTTAAAGCGTCATAGGCTTAATCATAATTTCATAGTTGGTGGTGTGGTGTACTTAGTTAATTATATTGTTACAAAAGTTTTTCCTCATATATAATATTCTTAATTAAACAAAAAAGGTTATTATATACCTATTTATGCATTCGAATATATTAATCTAGGTGGTTGTATTAATATTTCATGTTATAACCATTTATATCATTGATTGATTCAACCTAATTTTACATAGATATGGAGTATCATAGATGATAGATTTACAAACAAATTAAAACAATATGGTAAGTTGTTAAAATTTCTAAATAATTTGATTAATTAATATGGTTTTAAATACTACTAGCTATTTTATAAATTCAACATGGAATTAAATATATAATTCCATATATCAGCATAACCACTGCTTGAAGGTGGGTCGACTATTGCATGCTAAACTCGTATGCACGTAATTAGGGCTCCACCCTTATTTAGTTTTAGCCATACATTTATTCTATTTTATTCTAAATTAATTACATACTTTATCACTCACTTTAATGTTATATTATGAGTACAACTTTCCCTTATCCCAAATGAGCATTTTCTCAATAATTTAACATGCATGTTTTATGACCCCCTACTTAAATTATTTCCTTGAAAAATGTTTATAATGAAATTATGAAAGTGAAATAACCTTAATTCGATCAATATATATTCTATTTTGAACCCAAAAAACGAGATCAAATATAGAAATGATCGAGTTATTAGCATTTCTGTTTCACTGACAAATATTAAGAAATTAAGCACTTAAAATTAAGTTTAAAATATTTGATATCACAAAAATTGAAAAAATAGTTTCCTAATCATTCAAATAAAGATGTTGGATATTGTGTTAGTCGTCTATGCTTTCATTAATTATAAAATTAGTGTGTATAAATTTTCAACAAATTTATAGCTCACTCATCATAAAGCCTATTGATCTATATCATCTAAGATAACTTAGATAAGTCACTAGCTAAATGATGTCATTGATTCCAATCCCAATTATATACTATAATATAAGTTAGTAACTACTAAAGTGTATGTGTTAAAAACTTATATTTACATTAAAAAAACACCACATGATAAAATTTATATATATATATATAGAAAGAAAAAAAATTCTAAAATAGAGAGGATGTACGTAGATTATTTAATGAAGCAAGCAATATCGTTGTTGAATATTTATTTATGGGATTAGGTATGCACCTGAATTATTTTCTTTAATACAAGTGGGACTTTGGATTATTTTTTTGGTACAAAAAAAAATCTTCAACTTTTAAAATCAAACAAATAAATTAGTTAATGGGCTATTTCTCAGCTGTTTGAATTATTAAATGCGTTCGCGATCGGCCAAAAGTCGTTGGCAATGAGTCCTTGGCTAGGGTTTTTACATACCAAATACTATAAATATTTAATTTTAGTTGTGTGTAAAAATAATAGAATTTTATTAAATAGTGTCTCTGTATAAGGGTGCACGAATGGATTAATCTTCAGACAATAATCCATTGAAACATAGTTATCTGTCTATCACTACCTTCAGAGGGAGAGAGAATTAAGCGTAGCCACCAATCTTTGTTACCATTTTAAAATCTTATCTTTGTGATTTGCTTAATCTAATATCTTGTCTTTTTCCACTCGAAAATGCATCAATTCTTGTTTTGGGACATTAATTTATTGTAGTTATGCATAAAGACATTCACCCCAAAAATAAAAATAAAAATATAGTAGTAATAATAATAATAATAATAATAAAACCTTGTTGCTAAAGTCCAAGTAAGTTAATTTAAAAAAAAAAAACATATGAGACATTAGTGAAAAAATGACGATTTTTAAAAAATTGTACCTTCATTCACTTGAAAAACATACAAGACATTAGTGAAAAAATTGTACTACGTGGTAATAATTTAAAAAAACTAAACATACAAGACATTAGTGAAAAAATGACGACTTTTAAAAAATTGTACCTTCATTCAGTTCACCAAGATTAAAACGTGGTAATAAATATTTTTTTAAGAACATATATTTTCTATTTGGACGAAATATGTGATGAAAATGAATTCATATTTATAACTTACTCCAATTATTTGAGATTAAAAGTTCATTTTTTATTTATTTTTAGTTCTACGATAAACTTACCAATTTACTAAAAATAAATTAAATGCTCATATTTATTAATACGAAACTAAATATCAGATAATACTTGAAGATTAATAAAGTTTAATACGGAGTACTGTATATTTTTTCAGATTATATAAATATTGTGCTTGGTGGTGTATATATATGATCTGGAAATCTCAACTGCAACACTGTTGGAGGCCCGTATAGTCATGTGACGGGCTGGCCCATATTGTCTCAGGCCCCGTGCACACGTGTGTTGATTTTAAAGCCCAATGGGCCCTACCCTCTTTAATTTATCTCACCCCACAAATTATCTGGCAATCCCCATCACCCAACCACCGTGGAACTCACACTCCTCTCAATTAATTTCATTGTGAAACTTCCGACCACCGCTTAATTACTCGAATTGTGTGGACAAAAGGTGTATCTCTTCGTTGATAATTTGAAGGGTGATGATAGAAATATGATTTGTATTTTAATATATACATATCAGATTTGAATAGATAAAACGAATATTTACGTACAAAGTTTGAACGAACAAAAGACTAGTTACACTTGCATACCCTTCATCATATGTCCATCCGCCAATGTAGTATATTACTCCCTCCGTCCCACACAGGAAATTTGTACACTTTTCATATATGGATGTTTAATACCAATTTGCACACTCCATAAAAGGAAATATTTTCACAACCCTCACCCTTGAAATATACTCATATTTACCCATATGCCATTACTTTTTCACACTCAATCTATTTTTTACTTTACTTTATTCATAAAAATTTACAAAACTACCCTTCAAAACATTAATCATTACACATTTTCTTACACATTTCTTAAAATGTGTGCCGGTTATAGGGTGCAAGTTCCTCCGGGACGGAGGGAGTACCTTATTTCAAATGCATAAAATACAGTCTTGAAACATTAATGTTTGATGTGATTGACGAAATAAAATATAAGAAAAATACCAATTCAATTTTTTATTTTTCAATATTGTTTTTCATCCACTTGAAATTTTTCGACCTGTCGAAGAGGGCTTGTGTGCTGGTATAAGAAAACTAGAGGTACCAAATTTTGACTTTTCCGTATTGTTATTTCACATTATACTACGAGTACATCATAACTTATAACTTGACAGACATGTGTCAATAATACGATGGAATACATACGAAATGCGAAACAGTTCCAAGACTCTTATACCATATATCCGTACATGATTAATGAATACAGTGCAAGTACAGCCATACGAACCAAAATTTAAGGACGACAGACGAAAATCACGATACATTGGCATCAATTAATCTAGAATGGACCTCAGCAAGGAGTGGACTAATCGTGATATAATTCCATGGAATCACATGTAAGTAGGGAGTTATCATTGTCCCACTTTATGTCTTCAAAGGAGCCTTCTTTACTCTATCAGAAATTCGATCAGGAGCATTTGAGTGTGATTTGAATCGCCCTCGGCCCCCACTGTCTTCTCTCTCCTGCAAAAACATTGTTGCGCTTTTAGTACTCCTTCTCAATTCCTTCACCGTTGATTGTTCAATCAAGGTATCTTTTAATAAGTTCTTTCCCAGTGTTTTATGTACTCATATCTCCTTCTCAATTTAAGTTAATGATTCTATATTGTCTACTCTACTTGTTGTAATGGAGCATCACTCAATTTTCTCATTTATAGATGTTACCCACACGTAACTAGTTTAGGCTCTAAATTATCCAGCCACTCAAGGTCAGATTATGAAAAAAGCTAATAGCTAAACTACATATGTTTAACCTTTTCTCAAGTTATTATTATCATCGCTGTCCAAACCAAATTTTAGTCTCCCTCCACCTATTATCACCATGTCAAAGCACTGGATGTAAACAGCATGGAAAAAAAATAAACAAGCAGATGAAAAATGTCAACTCAATTACCTTTTTCTTAACAATTTGTACTACATCTTCATCCGTAAGAGCATGGCTAAGCCCACAATGCTGTGGAGAATGCCTTGCACTTATGCCCCACACCAAAACATACTTTACCTCCTTTACCAGGGTCCGATGAATGTGATTACAAAAATCTTCAACAGTGCACCCACCTCTACCCTGAAATCAAAACCCAATCAAATTAGGGAAGCAAGAAAATAATTAAACCAACAAAATAACTTAATGGGAGTTCGTCCACCATTAGCTTCAGAAAAGCACAAAATTACTAGGAGACATACAGAGGAAAGGACGACTGGCTCTGCAAAGTCTGGTTGCTGTCCCTGAGGTTTTGTGTATATTCTGACAAGACCCATCTCATCCCACATTCTTGCAAGCAGTCTGTCCAGATTCAGCTGTTGAAGTAACATAACCCCACGGCATTAAGTATGCGAAGTGATTGTTAATTTGTTCTTCACTATCAACCTCCCGATAAAAATTTGCATTACAATGGAAACGAATCAACTGTAGTCATGTGAATGTTTATGAAATGATCGCATACCTTTAAGTTGCAGCTAATGACAATCGAATTAGGTTGTCGTGCTAATCGGTCCACATCATCAATACCAACCACATCTATCTTGTTGTAGACATAAACACACTTGATATACTTGCGGTTTCCCTCAATAACATCTATGAAATCATCCACGGTTGCATCTTCACGAAATAAAACCTTAAGCAATTAATGTGTAAAAAAAAAAACTGTTAACATGCATGAACCTCAGCCAGATGTAATTCTTCAGTAATAAGATCAAAGCTTAGTGGGAAGATTTTGCAAATTCAGTAAACAAGAACAAAATGTGGCCAGCCACATGAAATATTGAAATCCAAGTAATCTATCTACATGTTGAGGTCTTTCTGTATAGGTAAAGAAGCAATTTTAAATGTGAATATGCATCATCACACAGTGGAAGTATGAACAGGAACATGTCTCTGTTATTTATAAATAAAATTAGCTTGAATGTGTTCGGGGGGAGGGGGATGTTAAGTTGAGAGAGAGAGAGAGAGAGAAGGAACCTCTGCATTGTGAATCTTGTACTCGTGCAATATTTGATAACAGAGCTTCTCATCCATATGAGTCAACTGTGCCGTGCTATTGAAAGAAATTCCCCCGGTTTTTTTCTTTTTGAAGTATATCTATAAACAAGCAAAAACCTCATGTTAAAACAGGTTGAGAATCTGAGGGAACACGAAAAAGTACTCTGTAAATGAATATAAAGGTTTGTTTTATATTTTTGCCAGGCAATTCTAATCTCCACAATGGAAAACACTCATTTATAATTACAGCATATACGCAGACAGACTCTGATACGCCTCTTATGGTGTATAAGAGGCGTAAGTAAAAAACGGAGGAGTTAGTTGGCCTGTTTTGCCTTATTTTGCTGTTTTTCCTTATTTGAGTTATTTCCTTATTAAGCTATTTCCTTACTTTCCTTGTGTTCATGAAAGCAATTGGCCCATGGGCCATGAACTTATATATGTACCGTGTTTTACCCTAAGGGGATTTATCTATTGAATATTGAGTTTATCGGCCGTAGGCTTGGGCACGGGAGTAGCTCCCGGTGTAGTGTGTGTTCTTCTTCCTTAACTCCAACAGACTCCCTGTGCAAATGCTTCAAAAGCTAACAGTACACAGGTCATTATTATCTTATCAGGTAGTTCTAACTGAAAACATAATCAATAGAACTTTAAAAAAAAAAAAAAGGCTACACCAGGAGCTGTGGGGAAGCTGTGGAAGCTATGTGAAAAACCCTACCTCGGTTTGGAGCTAAGGCCTACAATTCTCCACTAGTTCAGGGAGGTTTATAAATCATATTGCTCATTCATATTCATATAATGCATAAAGGTGAGATGATGAGATGCATCCCAAACATCATTGCCCGAGACAACAGCTAATCTTGGAAGACAGTCACCAGTTTTTGGCATAACAGGTATTCTGACAATCAAGGGAACATTCATGATTCTATCAAACTTCCCGAATTCTATATTAGACAAGGCATGCAAGCATGTGCAGAAACTTTTAACAAATGCCAGTAATGACGAAAGAAAAGATACACATATAAGACACAAGGAGAGAGTGTAAAATACGGTACTTGAGGTGGACTTTTGTTTAAACGCAAGCCAACAGCTTCCAATTCCTTTGTTAAGATTTGCCGATGCCCTTCACTCTAGAAATTCAAGATCAGTGCGAAGGAAGAAATCAGATTCAAAGCCAGATAAAAAATGGAATATTACATACTAACTACTAAACATGAAGGCAACAGTAGGATAGACATTGTCCATGAGATTCAATGGAGAAGAATTTAAATCAATATAACCAAACAAATAAGACTAATGCCAATAAATTGCTTCCTGGAATTATAATAGCTGCAGCAGCTGAACTCCATGAATATTGGAAAACCAAACTAATATTGGCTATCATAATATTTTCCAAAGTACATCTACTAAAACAAGTTTGAGTATCTTAACAGCTATCAGCATATGCACTGTGTTCGACATGGATGTTTGGTAACAAACTGGGACTAAAGCAGCTTTAAAGATACATGCTATGATTGATTTCCCCTTATTAATCAGGAAAACAAAAAATTGTGTGCACAATGACAGTAGTCAATAAGAGGTATGCATGCCGGTGAACCTGAGATTTTGTGCAGTTCAAAAATGTCAAAAAGAAATATAACATATCCAGCAAAAACTGATCAGTGCCACTTACTTTTGAGCCATCCAGAACCATCAACACAAGATCTGATGATTTGGCGACTGCAATAACCTGCAATATTAAGAAGCCATTATCATGTAATATATTCTCTCTGTGCCAATTGTTATGAATTTAAAATTTTCAACCAGGAGGAATCAAGCTATAATAGAATCACTTTTTATAGCTGAATATTTACCTGCCTACCACGCCCCTTTCCTTCAGATGCACCTTCTATAATACCCGGAAGATCAAGCATCTGTATTTTAGTATCATTATAGTGAATAATACCCGGGATGCAGGTAAGTGTGGTGAACTCATATGCCGCGGCTTCTGATTGTGTTCCCGTCAACATAGTTAAAAGTGTAGATTTTCCAACACTGAAGAAGAAATGCAAATGTAAATTCAGAATACAAATGAGAGTATGCAAATGTACATATAAATAGCCTTTACAGAACAGTCCATGAACAGGCAAACATCACACAAGTATAAAATGACAAAATAACCACCATCCATCAAAATTCACATGATTACCCATCATTTATAATCCTCTGGCATATCATGTGAACAAAAGAAAGTATTCAATACTTCTGCCAGAAGTTCTACTTTTCGCTGTCTAATCTTCTAATATTCTAGTTCTAATGTAATCAAATGGCAAACCTGGGAAAACCTATCAGCGCGACACGTCCATGGCCAAATTTTGTAACTTCAAAACCCTCCCCAGCTCCACTAGATCCCTGAACCACAGTGGGGAATTATCAGAATATAAGAGCACTTGAAAATTTGAGTTATAACACTTAAAAATTTGTCTAGTACGTGAACTATTGGACGAATTATCTCCAACCATGCAACAATGCACAATAGCAAGAGGTGATTAATCAAAAAGAAAAAGGTTTCATACTTTTGGGGGCTCCAAAAGTTGTGTCCTCAGCTTTGCTATCTTAGCCTTCAGTTGACCCAAATGGTATTCTGTAAAGTTAAATTAAACAACAAATTCAGATTCATGAAAAATCACCACCAATTCCTATTCATAAGTCTGCAAAGTTCCAATTCCAAACATAACTTCTCATGCTAAGGGCCTTAGTTATAACAAAAATATCAGCCCCGGTAAGAACATTATAGATATATACTAACAAAATAGGGAAATTTGAGAGTATGCTCAAAAAGAAAAATTGAAAATCAACTTGTAAAAATCCCACTCCATATTTTCTTATATTTAAGCCCATCAAGATGACTAAAATGCCCTTTCTCACAAAAAAATTGGTCCACCAGGTCAACAAGTTAAGGGGTATGAATTTTGAACTGAAATGAGACAATAAAGCTTGTGTTTCCTAGTGGAGGGGTTTTTTCCTTTTTCTTAAATGAAGGGCATATAGATCATCTTGAGGGGCATATATAAGAAAGGGGTGGCATTTTTCCAAAGTTGATTTTTTAAGGGGCATGTTCTCAAATTTCTGAATAGCATAACAAAGAATCCAAAAGGGATAAGAGAGAGAGGAACTCACCTGTAGCTTTATTTTTCTGGGTTCGAGCCATCTCGAATTCAATTTCCTTAATTCTTTCTATGATCCCCATGTTTACTTAATTATTTACCTGAAACAATTAACAAACTATAAAAACGTTCATTCCATCAGCCAATTAGGCTTCTAAAGTGATTCACATGGATAGACTGACTGATTAACTACATGCACATAACTCAAAATCTTAAACGGGAAAAAGTGCTCAGGTAAACCCATGATTTCGACAGCACATAATCATGTGTTTGCATTATTTTAACTCAAACTAGTCATTCGATGCGGATTCAAGCATATAGATTGAATCTACAATTCTACAAATACATTACAATACATATATAAGCAGACACAGAATTCAGAATTCAAATAACAGATGCTACCTTCAGAAAGAAGATGGGGGGCTTTCGATTGATAAAAGCAGCAGATGATTTGCTCTTTGCTCTCCGTAGGGCTAAGGCTTTGCTAAAGGAGTTCGATTAATACTTTAAAAGCGTTTGCAAGGGAGATATACGATTAACGCTTCTAAAAGTCGTTGTTTATGATCTGATTATTGGGCTCAATTCTGATTAGCCCATTTTAGTAGGCCCATTTTATTTTATACAGTATATTTTCTGTCGTGGCGATATTTGTGTTTATTCTTTTTTCATCTTTTCTTATCCTTCTAATAATCGTTCATTTTCTCCTTAATATATTTTCTTATCCGTTCATTTAAAATATATTGCACCTATAATATTGCACATGAATTCTTCTTAATGAATTGAATTAATTTTTTAATTCACTTTCTGACTTTGAAAAATAAATATATTTAATAAATAAATTATTTTATTAGACGGTGTCTTAATATTTAATATGGGATGAATAAAATTGTCCAAAAAATGTTTCCGACACAAGTCTAAGATTTTAAATGAACGGACTTAACTTCTACAACTAATAGAATCACTCAAATTTTTGTTCCAATTAACTACAATGCATTCCATCCATCCAAATTCAACCTGAAATCATTCAATCAGACGAGCCTAGGAGAAGAACTTCAGACGATTAACAGACAACAAACCTCAACGACAAGTTATTCACAAGCCCTTCAATACAAACGTAACCGAAGAGGGGAGTTTCAGATGATCAACAGATGACAAAATCAAAAAAACGGACTGCTAAATTATTGAGTAAATTAACATCATATGATATGATACATAAACCTTAACGGGAGCAAATGCTAGTTTTGCATTGCATCAAAGTTCGAGTACTCTGGTTACAATACCTTGCTTTGAGTAAAACTAACACCCTAACCAACCTCAACGACGCACCAGTTAGTTTTACATTGCATCAGAGTTTTAGCATATTCTTGTTCAAAATATCTAAATTTATGTACATTTATGATGCTACAAAAACCCAGGTCGAGTTTCATGTACAGATTTATTAGTCATTATGTGCAGCTAACTTGGTAGAGCTGAGGCTTGGTTGAACCTGTGTTTGCATATCAGCAAGTTCTCTGACTCGTGAAAGAATCGAAGCAGGGATTGGAACTGAAGCTTGTTTTCGAGAGCTGTTCATCTGTCCATTCATCAAAGAATGTCAGTCTTCTATGCAATTTATAAAACTATAAATATATTTATAAAATAACTACAGATTGTGGTTGGAATTTGCCTGCATTTGATCTATAGTGCTAATTTCAATATGCCATATGAATTTTGTAATTTTTTTTACATTTCCCACATAAACTGTATGATTTGTTAAACTTTCCCATGATCCAGAACTAACCCGAGACTGCCAGAGTGCCAGGTGATTGAAATTTCGGCTGCTTTTGCCCTCACAAACAGCCCAGATGTATTTTAGGAGAAAACGTGCATGGAAGGAGTATGAGGGCAAAAAAAAAGTCGAGATTTCAATAGACGGACAGCTCCAAATAGTAAAGTGTACAGAGGTTAAATGCAAAAACTAAAAGTGTACATGAAAAGTATGGAAATTTCAAAAGTTTAGATGGCAAATTGAAATTATGCCTTCTGTTTATCACCAAAGGAAAAGATCTCTAGTTAAATGGAAGTTGGAAAGTTTAGATGGCATATCCCCGTCTGTTTATCACCAAAGAAGTTAGTTAACTAACCTGAAAAATCTACTAATAAAATTGTTTTACTTGCCAGAATATTCACGACATTGGGAGACTTAAAAAACACATTAGTGTTTAGGCAAAATCAGGTTTCCTCCCCTCAAAAGTTTCCATCTATAATAACCACTAATTGGTGATGATTTGTCATTAAAAATGTATCCGTCAAAAAGGTTATCAATTATTTTCCCCCGAATAAATAATGAATAAAACAAGATGACAATCACATCTAATTGCACCATAACCCTAACACCAAGGACATTAAATTTTAAATCAACTAGAACTGGAAGGGGACTGAAGTGGAATTTTGCCTACAAAGAGAGAGCATTTAACTCACCCCGTTCCCAGTTGGAGCCTCAGCAACGCTAGCTCTCAATAGATTCCTCCATTTGTCCTGTACGATGATTATTCCTTTTTAATTTAATAGAGAAGACCAGATGAACTACAGTATAAAGTATGAACTTCGAATTTTGTGGATCATTCTAACAACATACCTTTAGGTCAACTGAAGTTCGGTAAGAGTATGATGCAAATGCAAGACGTTTGATCTCAGACCATCTACCAGCACCATATTTCGCAACCCCTTCGACGAGTTTAACAACTTCACCCAGAGTCCAAGGTCGATGATGTTTCCTCCTCATTCCTCCATTAGCAGTAGGTACAGTAACGATTTCGTCATCTGAACTGGTCTTATATGATTCCATATTTCTTAGCTTGACTTCCTTCTCTAGCTGAATTGTTTTCTTTTCTGTTTCCAGATTGCACTGCTCTGAATAAGCAACGGGCTGGGCACACAAAGAGGTTCCACCGAGATTTGTGTAAGAAATGAATTTTGAGGAAAAAATAGAAAAATAAAGAACCTATATGGAATGAATGACTATAAACAGAGAAGCCAAAACAGTCTAAGATGCAATATGAAATGAAAGATGTTATTCAACATATATCTGTAGGCCCTCATATAGATTTTATGCCAGCAAGTACCCCCACCAAAGCAACTACACAAACCTAATATATTTAAAGATTTTTCATACTGAAATCATCAAATCTACTCAACTGAATAAAGTAAACAACATTTGTCAAACATCTCAAAAATGAACTTACAGGCTCTTGAATCCATCTGGGAGACAAACTCTTTGTTATTTTACTCCTGGCACCATTGTCAAGTTGCTTGTTGGATCCAATATCGTCCTTTTCCAGTCTGGTTGAAATGCCCATGCCACTTGGCTGAAATTATATATCACAGATGAGAGCAAGTATATTACACCATTTAACAAGCTTAAACCAAAAGCTAGAAGCACAATTGTTAAACAAAGATTACTATACACAAAGTGACATCTTACACAAGTGAATACGATATTTGCTTTATAAGCCCAATCTTCAATGAAAATTGTTATTTTTAGCTAATAAAGACAAGGCAGGCACAAATTGCATGGAATTATCACCAGTAGAGTCAAGACAAAGATTATAGAAGAAAAGACTACAAATGGACAAACTTATTCAAACTGGCCCACCACCTCAAGAAAAGAGAGACAATTCCCACAAGAATGATTAACTCCCTCAACTTACCACTAACAAGTGACTGATCAACTAGTAAAAGTGCGGTCAAGCCATCAAATAAATATTGGAATTGTTCGTAGATGTAGTGAATCACAAAAAATATTCCTAATTAGCAAAGCTACGTTCACATTGTACAAAAACGAATTGTTCAACATTACCATGAGAGTCATAAAATTTTCCCTTGGACGGCTGCGGCGAATGCGGGAGACAAATGGAACCTGAACTCCAGACCCTCCAAGTGAATCCATCCTCGTAAAACATCTCCCCTCTAGTCCAAAATTCTGAAAAGGTCTTGAACAAACTTTTGCAGGTGGCTGATCATATTCAAGATGGTTATCTAAGGAGGCCTCTTTGGCACCAGAATCTCTGGATTCTCCCTCTGAAAGTTCTTCAATATACCGTTTAGTGGGCTTTCGAAGTCTTTTTGCTGGTCTTCCTTCTGTGTCAGCATCTTTACTTCCACTATTATCTTGAGAAGCAGAACTTTGAATTTTCATCTCATTATCAATTAAGTGAGTTTCTGTTTGTTTATCATGGCAAGTGGTTGGACTTCCATCACTATCAACAGCGACTACACAATCAACCAAAACAGAGGAATCCACACTTTGACAAGTTTCCTCATTAACTTTCTTTACCACTCTATTATCAATAATTACAAGAGTGGTGGTCGAGAAATCACAGGAATTAGTCAACCCCATGATAATTCGCCGCTTGAGCCACTGTTTGTCCTTCACAGAAGTTTCCCTTCCGAAGGTTGCCCTGAAAGTTTCCTGAAGATCTCTAACTGACAGATTCTCCAGGTGTATTTCCCCATTTAACAGTGAGAAATTGGGCCTCATATCAGAATCAATGGTAGAGTTGGAGGATTTAATCTCATCTGATCCATCTGAAAGCTTTGAGCATGCGTCTGGACTCCCAGATTGGCATTCATTGCCACCACTTGCTATTGAGACCGGTGAAGTTTTTTTCTGTTTGGTTAAAATAAAGTTCAAGCCATTAATAGAACACCTTCTGTCAATATGCCAAATATCTCAAACAAGAAAAGGACCTAAGAGGATCATATATATGTTAGAAGTGACTTGAACTCCAAATAATAAGAAGAAACTTATAAGGACTATACAAAATCTAAGACTTAACCCTTTTTTAAAATCCATACTACTTTTAATCTTGGCAACTAAAGCTGTTGAGAAACAACAGCATTATAATTGGTTGAGTTGGAATGAAAAAATAATATTGAATGAGGCACCCAATTAAATACCTCATGTTGAACATCTACTTCTACAGAACCCGTTGGGGGTTTAGGTGACATATTTTGCTTTCCTGCTCCAACTTCTAGGACTTCATGTTGTGGCTGGCCTGCACACGAGCAAAAGAAAAATATTCCAGAAATTCCAAAGTAACATAAAAATGATACATCGGTATGGTGAAGAAACATGAAAGCACAACCATCCCAAATCAGGCAGCAGAGGAAGTATACATATCTATAGGTGGTAAGTCAGTGGGAGAGGAGAATGGCAAGGACATAAGAGGTTGCTATGCTTCAATTGATTAGGACTTTTAAGAAATTGGCTTACTCCAGGTTCAATCTGATCCTGTAGGTTATATCAACTAGGGCTAGGAAGACAATCTTGATAGAGAGTGATTGCAATGGGTGCAAAAGCCACACTTCATGCACGCACTGGAGCCACCTCTAGGCACAAAACAGCTAAAAACTCAAATGCATAAAGCACTAGGCTGCATACTTATCCCTACCGAAGATCCACTATGGATAAAAGTTTCCAAGAGACTGTAAAAAGACTATAAAATGTTCCAGGTTGGTAAGAAGAACGTAGAACTAGTTGGTATGCAGTTTCTATAGGACTTAAATACAGTAAAAGCTTATATAAGATGTTTTACTTAAACTCAACTACATGTGCTCGCCTCTGACACAAGTACTGCAATTTTTCTATTACTCTTTTTCCCCCTTTTTCAAGGCATAACAGAATCAAGCAACCTCAGAGTAAAAGCTGAAGAGGGGTTTTTGTTCTTTGACAACATAAAACTCAATTAACAGAATAAGAATCCATGTGATGTATTGCAAAGGAAATTATGAAAATAGCGTCAAATGACAATAAAGTGAATGATGAAAAAACATCAAATTTGGTACCACCAGACCTTCTGAGCTTTGCAATTCAACGATGTTTGAACTGGATAGTGTGTTCCCATAATTTTTGCTGCATTCCAGAGTCTGCCCACTTTCTGGACTCCTTATTTTTATTTTGTCATCGTCAAGCAAGTCCTCAACTGCCATAACTTCATCCTCTGTTGCAGGCACTAATCTCCCATTGCCATCAACCTATTTAGATGACAACAAACCAGTTAGATTTACTCTAAACACAGATCACCAACCAAATATCCGCCTCAAAAGAATCGCTGAATACAGGATATGAAAAGGCACATTATTTTGATTAAATTGATGGACCGATTCATTTTTAGAATCCTGGTCAAGAAATGGCATCCATCATATTTCCTATCAACTCAAGAATAGTATGGATTATTCACATCCAGAATCTCAAGGGGGACTGTAGTAGTTATAAACACACTATAACATAGATCATATATGTTGGTTGAATGATCACCCAACAAATCAAATATTCCAACATCATTTATTACATCTTAGAATTGCAACTCAACATGTGTTTGGTGATCTATTAAAGAGTCGTATATATGATGTCTATAAAGTATTTTTTTATTAGAACAGCATGGTCAAATTAAGCATTCTACAACACGAGAACTTATTCCTCAGATATGTGGAGAAACTACAGTGTATGTGTATGTGTATGTAACCTTATGATTACCTATTGACTGAAGGAGCAAGGCCAACAAGGCACAAGCGTGTAGCATATTGGTTATATCGTTATTGAATAACAAGCACACTTTCTACAGTTTAGGAATTTCTCGAAATGATAATTCATTCCTTCCTAATATACAATCTATTTATTAAAACCATTCCTCCCAAAAGGAAAAATGTCAATGATGAGAACACCATAATATGAAATACAGTACAGTCCAAATCACACAAACATCTCTTCCATTAGAGCAACTTTGCACCACAGTAAACAGCAATCTTCCAAGACAATCTATTTATTGATGCATAGAAACGTACCCGAACAAGCTGGTACACAACAGGATCAGCAGTTTCTTGCAAGGTGATATCATCATCTCTAGCTTCCTCATTCCCCACAATATCAACTACTGTTTCCATAGATAATGTAGCACATACCACTGATATACAAGGACTGCAAAAACACATAAAAAATAAACAATTAAAACTTCTCATGCTTAAAACTTAAAGCCCGGGCAAATACAGGATTAATTAAACTCGTGCATTAACTATTTTACATAATCCTAAAATAAAATCACTATGCTTCTAAAAACATCCAGTATAAACCAGATTCCATCACTATCCTCTCCTGCAAGATAGAAATTAACCAGGAATTTGCGTACACATCAATAAGAATCACTAGAATGTACGATTAATCAGCTGCGACTGTGATAATTTTACACAAAGCGTAATTATCTGGAATCAACAACGTAAAATTAACTCACCGCAGAATTGCATGCAAAGTCCGATCAACTGGAAGTGAATAACCAGCGAAATGGGGGAGCGGTGAAAATTTAATAATTTTAATGGAGGGTTTTTTTTTTCTTTTTTTGGGGGGGATTTCGACCTTTTCAGCTTCAGTGTCCGTGTTTCTTTTGCTTTGGGAGCACGCTGGTTGTAATATCAAAAGACCCTGGAATCGAAAGGTACGAATTAACTGGATCCTAAAATTTGTGTGGAGTCCGGATATCTCTTAGTCACAAAATGACATCACTGGACCTTTGTAGTTTCCCATTTATAAATTCTTTTAAAAAAAATTGTTATTTTATGTAGAATTTATACTATGTTTAAATTTATAATTCTCATTTGACATGGGTATTAACAAAAATATTACTGTAGTTTATGTATAAAAATTAAAAATGAATATGAAGTAAAAGATAAAAGTGAATAAAGTTGATATATTTAGTATATTGAGTAATTAAAAGGTAGTTGGAGACGGAAAATAAACTAGTGTATTTTTAGTATTATTTTTTTTCATTAAATTGGGTGAACTAAACGAAAATTATAAAATTTAACGAAGTTATAATTTTTAAGTTCTAAATTGTACTCCCTACTCAGCTTGTGTGGCTTGGCACCGTTTCTTGTCTTCATTTGTCAAAACCAATGTAATCACTATTTTTTTTTAGAACACGAGACATGTGGATTTTGGTGCGATCATTCACAATGGTGTGAGAAAAAAATTGACGTGTCGCACCATAATGGTACCGTCAGTGCATCAAGTGGATGAGGGAAGTGAAAGCGTTGCTGACACTTGGAGACTCTCTTTGATTAAGTAGTTAGTGTTTGAGAATGTATCAGTTGAGGTGGATGCAAAGTTGGAGTTGAGGTGGATGCAAATTTGGTCTATGATGCATATGCTATTCATCCCATTCAGGGTTTGTGTGTTTGATAATTTTATCAATACTTGTAAATGTGAGATGTCTTATATTTTGTATTGTTTGATTGATTCAATTAGTCGGGTATCTAATGTTAAGGCGCACTAGTGTCTATAGCTTTGATGACGTTTTTTAGTTCTTATGTTTGATTTGAACCTCCAAATTTTATGGATGACCTAACGAATGACATTTAGGGCTAATATTTATATTCAAATTGTTAAACACGGTGACCTAATAACATGTATAAGATGTAATTGATATACTTTTTCTAAAGTAAAATGATTTAACTTTTTTAATTACATGAATAAATTAAAGTATAAAGTCCATCCACAAATATTGGAGGGTCTACACAACAGTCTGAATTTTTAAAAGAAGGAAACACTTTAATAAATTCGTACGTCATTTAAATGACGCTCCTTTACACGTAAGAAATCGTGGTAGATAAGAAATTTTCCCATTTTCTCAAGTAGGCAAATAATATTTGGAAGGGAAATTCATATGAACTTTTAATTATACTATAAAGTTAATTAACTTAATTATTTGGAAAATGCAATTTATATATTTGAATATATTTTTTTTTTCAAAAGAAAACGTATTTGGAGCTCCAGATCTTTTCGGTTCTAACACGTTAACGGACGGTTAAGATGTGAGGCCCATTTATGAAGAGAAAAATGAAAGGGCTTCAACGAATGGTCGAGAGATAAGCTTTGGAGGGAAATGAAAAATCCAACAGCTCAATTCAATCAACAATGGCGAGTGCAGCTTCAACTCTCTCACTCCTCAACTCTTCCTCTCTCTACAGAAACAGACCTTTCGAGAGTATGAAACCACATTCCTCTTCCGAGAAGCGATTTTCATTTACTTGCTTCTCGTCCAAGAAGAAGCAGCTAGGTTTCATGGACCAGATACTTGATTACATTGAAGGTGTCGCGCTTTTACCCTTTCTGTTCGTTTCAGGATTTTATTAGCTGTCTGTGATGAACTTTGATCATTTTCGTGATTTCCCTCCTGAATCCGTGTCTTAGAAATGTAGCTTGTAGTGTATGGTTCAAAGGTTCCGTGTTACTTTGTACTAATAGTATAGTCGTACGCATTTTTTCGTGAGTTTTTTATGTTATCTTTAATGAAATTTTATTCCCTATCGAATTGGAGCTCACATTTAGGGATGATAATCAGTTCGAATTGTAAGATAATTTATTTGAAATTGTTCGCCATATTTTTTAAAAGTCAGGTGAATATACTTTTAGGTTTGATCCGATCTAAAATTTCTATGAGTATAGAAAGATAAAATAAGTATAAGAGATCAATACTTAACATATTCTCATGATAAAAAAAAAAAAAGAAGCTCAAACACATTTCTCAAAGCTCAATAAAATTTCAAACATGTTCGAACAACAATGTAATGGGCTCGATTTGATTTGTATGTTGTAGACTTGTAGTTATGGTAGTACGCATAAAGTACTCTTGGTGTTATATGTGTGACCAATCTAATATGCAATGCACTTGAGAATATGCTCGTTTTTTCTTTAAAAAAGGGGGCCCAAAGTTAAGGAAATGGTATGGGGCACCTGATCCTCTGCAGAAAGATGGAGTTGAATTGGGTGAAGATGAGAATACAGGTCTTATACGCAGCAAATGCCATCACATTTTCTTGGTTTTGTTATTTTATACTCCATATTTTGTAGATGATCACATTAATCCTTTGTTTTTCTTGAATCAGAGGAAGAAGAAGTTAGAGATGCTGTATTAGTAACTAATGGAGATAATGAGATTGGTCAGGTGATGCTATGTCTGCTCAAAACTTATTTTCTCAAGCTATTATTAGAAGTTCGATGGTTTTTATGTGATACTATGAAACAAGACTAATGGACTCGTGCTGCAATAATTTTAAGTTTCTGTGTTGCTCTTTCAGATGATTATACTTTCACTCATTGTCAAAAGAGTTCGAGTAAAAGCACTTGTGAAGGACAAGCGCGTTGCTATGGAAGCATTTGGAACCTATGTTGAGGTTATTGGACGTATTAGTATTAAAGATCCCAAATCATTCAATTTCTTGTTTGTTGTTCTACTCTGTCTAAACTCTAATATACATAACTTGTTTGAAGTCTATGGCTGGAGATACAAAGGACGAGGCATTCTTGAAGAAGGCTTTTAGAGGTGTTCGTGCAGTTATATGCCCAGTTGTACGTGTACAAATCTATACTCCAACTCCATTCCTTATTTGCACTTATGAATAGCAATAAAGCAAATCTAACTTGCTAGTCATTATTACTACTTCAGTTCATCTATTCCACAACCATATTCTAATTTCATGTTGCATCTTATGTGTATTATACGACATTGTCATTATATATACATCATGTCTGTTGAAATGAATTTCAGTGAAAGATGGAAACACATTAAGAATAGAGGATTATGTATACATTGTCGTCACTTGTTTGTTTCATAGTGAATATCATCTGTTATCCTTCCACCTTTTAAGCAGCAAGCTAAGTTTAAGAAGCCCCCTCCATGTTCCATATGTTCCATTGTAGTTTGTATACATATTTTTTCAGATACTACAATGCTTGAGAGCTTATTTCACGATCAATATATTTATACAAAAAAAAATTCTAGGAAGGGAGCTTATATAACATTGACAGTTGGAAAGGTATACAGCATGTGATCCTATTGTCTCAGGTATCATCGCCAATTTCAGACAATTATCTGGCCCTTGAACCTCAATAAGACATGTTTGATACCGTAAGTTTGTGAAGTTTTCAGTTACTTGTCTATAGGAATTCAACCGGCATTCAAGCTGTCATGAATAGCAATGCAAAAAAACTAGCAGAGCAAGATGAGAATGCAGTGAAGATCTCTAGAGTCCCCTATACCATCATAAGAACTGGGCTCCTAAAAGACACTCCTGGGGGTCTGCAAGGCTTCTGCTTTGAAAAGGTATTGCAAATTTCTCTAGCTAATGTTGGTTGTCATTTTGAAGTGTTGGTTAAAGAAAATGGTAAAATATATCGGTTGTGACATTAATCTTTCTTTTGCACATATATCTGAATTTTATCGAGCTTTAAAGCTGCGCTTAATCTTTCTACATTTATTGATTTTGAGCTTGAGTCAAGTTCAAGATCTTGCCACACAAGAAAATAGTCTAAACTTGTTATCTACGTTTATAGAGCCGAGCTTTGAGCAGATATTCTAGAATTGAGTCGAGCATTGAGTAGTTTGATTCAATCGATTATGTAAATTGATGAGAAAGCATCCATGACAGGGTAGTGCAGGAAAGGGAAGTCTTAGCAAGGAAGATGCTGCATTTATTTGTGTGGAGGCCTTGGATAACGTCCCACAGAAGGGATTGATATTTGAGGTCAGAAATTAGAGTCACTATTACTATCTCTCCTAGTTTATCAGTATGATTCTTTAATCAGAATTTACATGCTCATGCAACAGGTGGTTAACGGTGGGGAGAAGGTTACTGATTGGAAAATGTGTTTTGTTGAGTTGCTGGATAGATCAATATTGGAATGAAAACGAGACGAGTCAGGTTACAATCGAGACTAAACCATCAAAGAAAAATTGGATTCAAAATTTGAACCTGCCAAAACAATAGCCAACATTCCCAACTTATTTAGACCTGCCAACCAATCTTATAATTCAATATTATTATTAAATGAGTATGTATATTATTTGTACTACAAGATAAATTTGAATTCAGACTTTTAAAATACGAACCATAATGTTAGTGCATATGACGTGCTGGGTCCACTAAATTGGTTTAATAATTTTAGAATTTTCCTAGAATATATATATATATATATATATGTGTGTGTGTGTGTGTGTGTGTGTTTACTATGACTGTTTGACGCCATCTAATTTGTATTTACAGGTTGTTTAGAAGGATTCTTATTACAAAACAACTGGGACAAAAACCTAATAATCAATTAGTACAACCGAATCTGGTCTTTGTGGCTCCAAACATCACAGGTTGTTTTCAACCATTCTACTTCACACAAACCATCACAACTTACTATTTCCACAATAATCACCAGGATATTTTGATAGGAGTACTATAGTTCGATTCATTTATTTCACTATTTTCAGTACATAGCACATAATTTATACTCCATCATAATATGCACACAAAGGGTAGAAAAATCAAACACTATTTGAAATAAAGTGTCTCAAATCTAACTGGAGAATACTCTTACTATTTATTGTAAACGATATTTTATAAATGGACAAGGTCTTTGCAATTTTGTTAATGATGAAAAAATAATAATCTTCCCATTCCGTAATAATCTTCACACCCATAAATCTAACTCTCACAATATTCACCATTTTACACAAAATATCTTTATTTTTTGACATACACAAACACACAATTAAACTAATTTATTTATTTTATATATAATTATTTTACTCAAATTACGCTTTAATATTCTACTCATTATTCAACTCTCTTAAAAAGTGTGATTTCCTACCTGTGAAGTTTATTAGAGTAAAATATGTGGGTGTTGAAATTTCCCATCAAGAGGACAACAATAATGCAAGACAACTACCTTAACTTACATCAAGTAACTATTCTTTTGCTAGAAAACTGAAGAGTAAGATTATATATGTAATGTAGGGTCCCATGTACGAAGCAAAGGAATCAAACTTGCAATTGTACACACAGAATGATTATTCTCATCACATTTTCAATTTTTTAGTTCAAAATATTCGAATTGGATCGTAGTAGAGCGAGCTCAAACAGACTTTCGACACGTAGATGCTGCACTTATTAGAAAGCATACGACAAATAAGGGGAGTTAATTTCATTAAAATATTGCAGTTGTAGATTTCAAGACAGATGAACATGAAGTACCTTAATCCAATCAAATAAGGTGTTACAAAATGCTCCAATTTTGAAGCTCGAGCAATGCTAGCTAGCTAACTAGGATCCATTGCTCGAGCGGACCCTCTTTTGTCCGGCTCGTCCATCAGAGCCGGCCGATTCTCCCTCGGACGAAGCCTCCATCGGTTTAGCTGAGTCCGAGAGGTTGGCGTAGAGTTCAACGACCCGTCTAATGTTGTTGTTGAGCTCTCGAATCAGTCCCACGTTTCGGGAGAGCTTATCCGGGATCCTGGACTCGTGATTCTGGTTAATCTCATTGATGAGTAGCCTATTTTGGTCCAAAATGTTTTGAACAAGTGCATAGTTTTTGTGAAATTTTTGAAGAAACTTGGGGTCAATCTTTGCATTAGTAGCAATGCTTGAAAGAATATCGTCTTCCATTGCCATTTTCTTTGCTCATCAAAGGAATTAAAACCACTGCAAGTTAGATCAAGAAGTCAACAAAACTAGCTATATATAATCATTGTAAAGTGTATGAATTTATAGTTTTTAAACTAAACCCAGAATAAAGAAAAGTAGGAGTGAATAAAAAAGAGCTAATCTGGTTGAATTATTGAAGCATAAAATTGTCAAGAAAGTCAAGAAAATATTGAAATAAAAAGAAAGAATCCGATAATAATCAACAGAGCAGTAGATTTAGATACACCCATGCATTAGAAACGAAGATGTAAATGAAAAAACAAGAAAAGCACCTTTGAATTGAGAACCATTATCTCTTTTCTCTCTCTCTCTAAAAAATTGACAGAGGCCCTGAAATCATGAGAGAGAGAGGGATAATTTATTTATCTGAGAATTGACAAGTCGCACAGAGGATTTTCGCTCCTCTCTCTCTCTCTAGAATTCAGACAGACAGATGGATATCTACTTTCTCTCTCCTCACCTGCGGGATTCGCCCTTCATTTAATGCTTCCTTTTTCTATGATTCTATTCTTCTCTCCTCTATTTACTTGGAAACTTTTATTAGGAATTATAAATAAAAAATCAATAAAATAAAATACGCCCCATGTCCATGAAAACTACTCCATGTATCTTTAATTGTACACAAATTTTTAAAAATAAATAGATAAAGTAAATGTATTGTAACTTATAGAAAAGTTGTTTTGAAATAAAAATAAAGTGAATGTTTTAAGAAAATGAATATACTTGTTCACACTTCAGTGAACAGATAAATAAAGAAAGTGAACATATTTTTTTTTTGAGAATGAAGTAAAAATTAAACATAAATATTGACTTTTGTTTTTTAGCTTGATTAGCCTTGCAGTTGCTGGGTCCTTACCAACAAGGCAAATTAGGCAATAAGTACCTGATAATTCAAGAAATAAGAGTATAAATAATGAGACAATAATGATTCTATTATTGCCAATTAATTAGATTTTGTTTAATGAGGTAGCTCCATCATTTTCTTTGCAAAACATTCTTCTCTTTTACAAGTTACAACTTTACAAAGTCACACATCTTGAGTTCGATTTCTGTCGAAAGTTAATCCCATTTAAATTGTTCATTTGCCTCTCCAAAAAGTAGAGGTGATAATTTTATTAATTTGACCCATTGGGAGAGGGTTAAGAATTAATATACAACAACTAATTATTCGACTTCTTTTACACTAATTTCAAAAAAATTGAATTCGAATTATTCTAATGGGTCATAATAGCCCAAATACAGGCAAAAAGTGTATTCCGTGCAGTTGACCCAAGCCCAATTCTAAGGCCCAGGGTATATATATGGATTATGGACCCCCACTTTTTCAATTAGTTCATCCGGAGTAGTCTTGCTCTTGCCAATTCTCTCATATATGGCTTCGGAAACTAAAAAAGGTACTGAATTCTTGAATCTTTGTTCTTGATTTATGATATTAACTGCTGAATTGTTCAGTTAATTAAGAATATTAAGCAGATATATGATCGAAAATCCCTAATTTGTTTGATCGCGTTGATGCAGTGGTAGTTCATCTGAGAGCCACCGGCGACGCTCCGATTCTCAAGCAAGCCAAATTCAAGGTTTATATTTTCCCCCTTGCTATATTTTCGATTGATATTGAGTTAATTTTTTAGAACAATGGAAATGAAGTAATTTAGAGCAGTTTGGAGTTTTTTTTTTTTTTTAGGGAAAGTTAAATACCCATATATATACCCATCCCTTTTTTTCCTCCGTGACTCAACCCAGGACCTAAGGCCTAGGTAGTGTGCTCTAACCACGTGAGGTATCCCACTTTGTCGAGCAGTTTGGAGTTATTAATATACAGTACGGAGTATATTTTAAAATCCTTTTTACTTTCATGGAATTTTGGGATTGTTTATGAATGGACTAAACCGTGTAGTTAAGCTCATGGCCTCATAATTGAAAAATCTGACTATTGATTGGCAAATAAGCCTGATAGAATTTTCTGTTTCTCATATTGTAAGGGGCCTTCTTTTGAATTCCTTTTGCAAAATCACAAGCAAATTTTAGCCATTTTTCCTGAAATGCAGATTGCTGGGAGTGACAAGTTTGTGAAAGTTATCGATTTTCTTCGTCGTCAGCTTCACAGGGAGACGTTGGTAGGTGGTTCTACTGTGCGTTTAAATTTGGCTTTGGAAATAACCGAGTTTGTTTTCTTTTGTTGTTGCTGCTGAATGTCTATATTTTTCTTTTCAGTTTGTATATGTTAACAGTGCCTTCTCGCCAAATCCGGATGAGTTGGTCATAGACCTCTACAATGTAAGTTATTTTTCTTATGATATCTCTTGGAATATGGGAGGATCGAGTGAGAATTGACATTTTATCTTAGGCAGATGAATTTCTGTATTAGCCAAACAGTCTACAATCAGTTGTTTGTGGTTTCCTAATAGCATGTTAAAAATAAGGATCCATTTCTTATTGTCAATAACAATTTGTCATTTGCTGGCAAGCTTCGGTCTCTTATTAGATAAGGAAAATTTGTTTAAATATCAATTTCCTTACTTTGGTTTTCATTGAAATGTAGCATGATAACCTTTTTTCTATACACGGAGTTGAGCTGATTTTTTTTTATGTGTTTTCTGATTTTCTGTTAATTGCGTTGCAGAACTTTGGCATTGATGGAAAACTGGTGGTCAATTATGCTTGTTCCATGGCATGGGGATAATTAATACTCCACCAAGTATTGGTTCTGAACATTTATAAAAGTGCATATAGGGTATATTGAAACTTCCTTATATTTCCGTTCTTATATTTTTCTGTTTCTTTAACCAATAAACTCATTTTGTTATTTATTGTTTCTACTGTAAGTAGTTTTATGACGTTGATGACTGATTAAATCAGAATCTATGAATGAATATATTTTTGAGATGTTATCACTCACTTAGTCACTTTGGTGGTTCAATAGATTTTTTTTGTTTGTTTGAGTGTTTCTGCCTCTGCTTCTTCTAAATAGATACGGAGTATATATTGAGAAGGCAAGGAAGTTGTAAATTGTAATTATAAGCTGAGCACATTCTATTCTCTTGAGAATTATCAACCATGTAGACTATGTAGTTGGGGTTGCTTCCTATTATTTCAGTGTGTTCTTTGTGTGCTTCAAGTTTCATTACAGAGGAAATATACATATTATTGCTATTCATGTCTGAGTTTGCATTCGTTTCTAGTTTATATTTCGCCGATTTGATTTGATGGCTTAGCAGCACTAGTAACACATATCTAGTTTCTTCCTTTCTCCCTTGTTATCAGCTCATGATACTTTATTTTCTGTACTCAGATTCTAAGCGTAGGAGGTAGAAATTCAAAGATGCCATCAGTGAGCTGCTCAATCTGCAATGATGACATGTGTTTTACAGAACTGTATACTGCTGTTTTCATTCCATTGAACAGAGTCTGCGCTGATTGGAACTTATAGTTTGTCCACGATTATCATAGCTTCTTGTAATTGTGATGCAAAAACGTTGTTGCAGGTTTGAAATGCGATGTATATAATAGCTTACATTCAAATTACGCGTAAAACGTTTCAAGGCTTACTGAATTCAATAAATTTGGTAACCCATTCCAAAGTTGAAGGATTCTCGTTTGAGAAATCAAAGAAATCATCAACATCATCAAATTTTGCACTTGTGCACTCCTCCACGTCTGCATTTTGTGCTTCACTCTTTGAGCCCATTTCCTGTTTTGTAGAAATTCCTGCTGCAACTAATTTAACCTCTTTGTCCAGTTTCTTCTTGCTCAAATGATGGTTCCAGTAGTTCTTGATCTCATTGTATGTTAGACCCGGCAATCTTGCTGCTATCAACGACCATCTGCAGCACAAAAATATCTCGACCCATTGGGATTCAGCCCTTTCTCGTTTCGAATATTTTTGAATATTAAAATGGATGTACCTGTTTCCAAGGAGTTTATGGAGCCTGATGATCAAGTCTTACAAATTATGCTTAGATTAATGGTAGATTATGCTTTAAAATTTATAAAGTTTAGTTATCGTTCTAATCTTAGATAATCCATCTTTACTATCAAACATGCCCTAACTAGACATAATCACAATTGAAATTCAGTTTTACAAGAGAAATTAAAGTAACCCAAACAAACAAATTTACACTAGCTTAATGTTGAAGATAAAAAAAAAAAATGGAGATAAAAAAATAATAAACCCGTTGACTATCCAAAATTACTGCCAAACAGTTCATCAATAATTAATTATTATTTTGTAGGAGTATAAATTAACCAAGAGCATACAAGGTTTATCCAATCAATTCAAAACTTAACAACCATTTTACAATGCAAAACACCAACTTTACATAAACAACTAATTAAATTTGAAGGAAATATGCTAAAAATAATAAAGTTGACTAATTTGTCAAATCATTTCTTCAGTTCGGAGTACCACCAGATATTTGAGTATACTATACTAATGCTCCCTCCACAAAGAAAATGAATGGAGTATAATGTATAAGGATAAAATTGTCAAAATTCAAGAAAAAGATGTAGAAGAAAATGAATGAAGTATAATGTATAAGGATAAAATTGTTAAAATTCAAGAAAATAATGTAGAATGATACTTGTTTTAAAAATATTAAAAAGAGCAAAGTGACACATAATTAAAAATGGAGGGAGTATTATTTATCAAAAAAATACTTGAAGACGTGCATACATAAGGAAGAGGGAAGAGGAATTGGTGGATTAAATTAAATAATAAGATTGACAAAGCTAACTAGCTATGTTGGAAGCTTAAACAAATAAAAATTACAGCTGAAATTAAGAAGAGGCAGGTGGTAAAGGTGAAGGTGATTAATTAATTAATGTGGGGAGGGAGTGAACCAAAGCGGCTGTACTGGCACATCAATTTCGTTTACGGTTTCATCATTTTGATTGGGAGGATATTCCAAAGGAAAGAAAGTCCTGTCATTAAAATAGTAAATGGCAGTATCATTGGCACCGGGTTTCCAAACGAGTGGAGTGTGGTCTGGGTGGTCGGTAAAATAAATGGAATTGGGTTTCAATTCAGGATAGTCTTGGGCGGGCAGTGCGAAAGAGTGGTTGAGCCCGATAAACATCACCAAATTATCTAAGGAACCCTCCATGAGTTCGAGTTGGAGAGTAGTATCATCCTTGGCGGGAGTAAGTTTATAAACATCGAAACCAATAGTTTTGCGTGGGAAACAATCATCCCAATCCCTAAGTGGGAAGTGAAATCTGTTTATATTTTGCAGGTAGGTTGTTCGGCCCATTATGTAGCGACACACAAAATAAAGCTGATCCGAATGCTCTGCAAATACAACGTAAGGTTCTTCCACGTCTTCCACAATCAGATCCTCAATATCACTCCACCACAAATGTTTTAATTGTAATTTGCATTTTACGTCCAGCTTCAGCCACACCTCGGGCACCCAATTCAAATGACCAAGAAGATCCCACTCCTCCACGTCTGATTTCTTGGTGCAACAAGTGAATATTTTGTGTCTCTTAGAATAGATGACATCAGTGTACCCTAAAAGAGTTGGGCCAAGCGGAATCCACCCGTCGCTGCGACCGGGGCTGCAGAAGGCCAGTCTGTTTTCGGGGCCAAATATCATCATGGCGCTGCTTTCGTCGTCCGAGATGATCACCTTCTTTATGCCGGGGCCCATGCCGATTTCTTCTGATGATGAAATGTACATGTGGGAGGGAAGGTCTATTCGGCGGCCGGAGATAGGGTTGTAGAGAAACGTATGTCCCCCCGGTTGTTGATCATTCAAAACAAGAAAGCCATGTGACGATCCAATTACCTCTGTAGAATTACACCCGAATCCCTTCAGCTTCAGATCCAAGTGCACCACTTTCTTCTCTGTGAGACTGTAGAAGCTGTACACCCTTTTGCCGCCTACAGGTGGCAGCATCAGCCAAGGCGCCGCATACGAATTACTACTTGCAGTGGAACAAGAATTAGATCGAAGCGTAATTGATGATGATCGGGGTGGGACTATGAAAGAGGAGGAACCCATTATTGACTTTGACTTTGAGGCTAGGAAAGAGAGAGAGGAAGCCATTATTGACTTTCGGGCTAGGAAAGAGGAAGCCATTATTGACGTTGGGACTGGAAAGAAAATGATGCCACTGATAATAATTTATTCACGTAACTAGGCTATATATATATACTCCTATCACTCACCAACAATTATGTATGTGCTAAATCAATCTTGTTTATTAGTTGTCATATCTTTCGCCTGTTAATTCTCCAACTATAATCTGTTCAATCTTTTACTCTCCCTTTTTTTTTTTTGAACTTTGAATTGAATATTTTAAAACTAACAAAAGATATCTCATAAGAATAGAGAGTTTAAATTGACAATGTGTCATTTAAAGGTTTAATTACAAATTAAATCACAACCTTTTACTCATTTGCAATCTAATCTAAACTTTAAGATAATTACAAATAAGTCACCAACTTTAAATATGATTGCAAATTAAACTTCTTAGAAGTCAATTTTGTTCCTAAATCATACCTTTTGAAAAAGACTAAATTGCAACAATATTTAAAGTTTGTGATTTATTTGCAATTATCTTAAAGTTTATATTAGAATATTGCAAATGAGAAAAATGTTGTGATTTAATTTACAATTAACTAAAATATTTATCTATTTAAAGTGTTGGGGTTGATATTAAGGTTGACTTACAATTTATTAATATTACTATTTTTTTTTGACGTCAAAAACTGTCCAAGAGTAGTATTTTAATATTACTATTTTTTTTTTTGAAATTTTATAATTTTAAAAAAAAGTTATTTTCATATTTATTAAATGTTAAAAATTCAACGTTTTAGACTTACAATTTATTAAGAGATAGTATTTTAATATTACTAATTTTTGTTTAATTTTATAATTTTTAAAAAAAGTTATTTTCATATTTATTAAATATTAAAAATTCAATGTTTATTCCTCCTGCTTCTCACAAATTTTATTTTAAATTTATTTTATAAATTTATTTATTTAATTATATATAATATAAATATTTATTTTTATTGACTTTCCGTGTAATAAGCGGGTGCTAAATTAGTATTGTATATATAATGGAGTATAAATATTTATTTTTAAATATAATTATAATAACTTATCGTACAAAATAAAATTTTAAATTAAATAAATTCTCTAAAAATGTATTATTAAATATTTAATATTTAAAATTTCGTGTAATACACGTATTCAACACTAATATATAGGACACTAAATGTAATTATATGTTTGGAACTAATTAAGAAAGTTGAAAAGAAAAAGGAGTTATTGAGGCCAAATGACCAAAGGCGTATATAACAAATTTATTTAGGAGTATTCAACCCTCACAACGGGAAACAAGGTATCACAGATACAAAACATTGTCCATTAAAAATAACTAATACAATGGACATGTATCTTAATTAATTAATTAAGGGATGGAAGTACGGAGTATATGTTAATGATTCATTAAACGATATAAAAATTATTATATTAATACTCCTAAAAATCTTTTAAAAAAAAAAAAAAAAACAACAGAGAGGTCTAATGTCCACTGGGCACTGGCTCAAGTGTGCGTCTATTAATTCGATCCCGAGCTAGTATTATATTTAATGTTTAGAATTAATATCAAATTAATTTTTATTGATAAAAATTATTAGACTAGTATATTTAATGTTTAGAATTAATAGCTAACTTTTTCTTCAGATCAAAGATAGGGTGATACTACATTTTGTCGATATCTTACATACAAATTACGCGCAAAACATTTCAAGGCTTACTGAATTCAATAAATTTGGTGACCCATTCTAAAGTTGAAGGATTCTCATTTGAGAAATCGAAGAAATCATCAAATTTTGCACTTGTGCCCTCCTCCCCATCTGCATTTTGTGCTTCACTACTCTTTGAGCCCATTTCCTGTTTTGTAGAAATTCCTGCTGCAACTAATTTAACCTCTTTGTCGTCCAGTTTCTTCTTGCTCAAATGATAGTTCCAGTAGTTCTTGATCTCATTGTCTGTTAGACCCGGCAATCTTGCTGCTATCAACGACCATCTGCAGCACAAAAATATCTCTACCCATTGGGATTCAGCCCTTTCTCGTTTCGAATATTAAAATGGATGTACCTGTTTCCAAGGAGTTTATGGAGCCTGATGATCAAGTCTTGTTCTTGATCACACATATTGCCTCTCTTGATGTTTGGTCGTAGATAATTCATCCATCGCAATCTGCAACTCTTGGAGCTGCGTGCTAATCCTGTTTAACTCGCAATTCACTTGATAGTAATAATAGGGCTAGTCTTGTGTGAGACAGAATGAGATCCGTGAGACGGCTTTTATATATAAAAAAATGATAGTTTGAGCAAAAAGTGATAGCATTTAAGCAAATAGTGATAGTCACTTTTGTTAAAAATATTATCACATTTTACTTAAACATTATCACTTTTTTTACACACAAAAATCTGGAAAAAAAAATATGGGTTATCCTACCAAAAATTTGAAATATAGGTTAAAATGATCCGTCCTGAGACTGTCTCACACAAGTTTTTGCCGTAATAATAGCCGTAATAATATTCTAACAAGGATTAATAAGACATGACTGAATACCTGCTTCAGCAGCAATGGTGGCCCACAGCTTAGCTCCGTGGATGTCGATGGCTCCGGCGAGTTTCCGATCCTCCTCCGCCGTCCAAGGCCCTCTGTTGAGTTCCTTCTTGGGCGGCCGCTGCCTCTTCTTCTTCATCGGCGGGTCCATGGATTTTAAGGGGATATGACTTTGGTGTGTTATTCTAGTATGCTTTATATTACCCATTTCTATGAATGAATGAATATCTTACTTTTGTAATTACGTGTGAAACATATTTTTACAATAATTTCTTCAAAACTGGTGAAGAGAAAAAAATAAATTAAAGTTGACAAATTTTATATGAGATCAGTTGAAAAATGAATCTTAATTTGTTACGAGTTTATTTTAATTGGGTTATAATATACATGTTGATTTAAAATATGATAACAATGTATGTTGTCTATCTAGTTACTTTACATATATTTATTGAGTGACAACTAATAACGAGGTAGACAGCCACTAGATGGCTGCTAACGAATTAAAATATGTTATAATTACCGTGACGTGCATCTGCACCTAAACTTTAAGACCAAAAGGTAGTAAATTATAGAATAAACATACAAGAAAATGGTCCCTAATTGTGATAAGCTTCTTGTACTAACCCCAATTACTGTATATTATCGATTATCCTATGAGATCATCTATGTCTGTTTTAGTGTATTACTTCCTTCAGTTTTATTGGAGTGAGACATATATTTAAAGAAAATATAGATTAAGTGAATAAAATAAGAGTATTGTGGAGTTCATGGTAAATAATGTAATTGTTTATGAATAAAGTTGATGGTCATTTGAGTAATTAAGTGACGATTGAAGGTTGATGATTTTCAATAAAGTGAATGTGACTATATTTTGTGAACGAATAATATAAGATAAATGAGACTATATTTCGTGAACGAAAAGGGTGTTATCTAATTTATTGTCATTTGTCTGAGTTATAAAACGACTAGATTCTCAAAATAATGAATGTGATACGTGTTTAAGTTCCTAATAAGATAAAACATATATGGAATTGGTAGGTCATGCTTTTGAATTTGAAAATGTCCCTAATTGTGAATCATGAATGACTTCTAAGTTTATTAAATTGTTGGGTAATCACTTTCATAATGGGTCACAAGTAAAACGTAGAGCTTGATCATTAAAGAATTAAAATGTGATGGGCACATTAATGGGCTTCATGGACCCGAATAAGTACAACTTAGACGCACGCCAAAAACATGAGATGTCAATGGGCCTTTATTTTGGGCCCACCAACTCAATTATTGTTTTTTTAAATTTAAGAAAAATTAATAACAAGTATACGTAATATTTTTCACTTACCAATAATTAATCTATTATATATATTTTTTTTGAACAAATTAATCTATTATATTTTAAAACTTTGTTTATAGCCCTACAATATACTCCTAGATTTAAAAAAATTGGCACATTGATAATCTTGAAAAAATATTTTCATTAAATTTGATAATTTTAAATACAAATAGTGTGCAAAAGTTTATTGAGATTTGTACCAAAATATCTTATAACTTGTGAGATTTTTTTAATTTTTTTTTTTACAACCTTTAATTTGTTTTTCCATCGATCGATTCATATCAACCCACTCAACTCATAAACCATTATTTACTTTAAGTCTAAAGAATAAACCTCAGATTTCGATGCATATTTACATCAATTTTTTAATTATTATATATCAAGGAAAGATAGAGAATCTTGGATCTACGAGGAACTATTTATGTTTTTTCTATCTTATATTTTATTAATAACATGGGCAGTTCTATTCAAGATCCACACATTTTTTTTTTTTTTTACTTCATTTGTATTAGACCATTTACAATTGTATTATAGTAGTAATATTTAAGTAAGATATAGAACCATTCTTTTCCTATAAATATTTTATTAATTATTCTGAAATGTATCAATCTTAATATATTACTCTTCACCTACAATGCCCTAGTTTATTTTATTTTTTAATAATGCAGCGTCGAATGCACCGTGAATGCTTAGTTACACGGATATAGGTGGAATACACAAACAATGCCACACATATTTCTAATAACAAAACATTTTCCTCTTTTACCATTAATAATGTCACAATGGGGCAAAAAAAAATAAAGTCTCAAGTTCGAATATATGGGTACACTAGAGTCTCAGAACTATTTAATTATAGCATTTCAACAAAACTTGCAGAAATACGGACATTTAAAGAATAAATGCACCTCATTCTTAAATTCATACGACGCGTACATTGCCTTATCTATCCAATTCTTTTTTGAAAATTATCTAGATATTCACCTTATTCATATAAAATAGTTTCACAAGAAGCTCATTTTATCACTATATACTCCGTATTTCCCTTTTTAGAGTTTCACTATAGGCATATCAATTACGATTAGTAATGATACTATTAAATTTCTCTTGAAAAATCACAGTCTAGGGAAAAAAAAATGCTCTTAACTTTGGAGAAGGTAATCACACTCAAGAATAAGTGATTATGGAATATTAATTAACATTTTTCATACTCATTGTTTCATTGTTTGGTACATGGGAATATGGGATGGAATGCCAATCACGTGTGGTCACATAATCTTCAACATTATTTTAATATTATTATCAAAATCAAGATTAAGACACACTTTTTATCTGTTTACCTAAATAGAGAATATGGTTATCACTAATCTCACCTTAAAAATTAAAAATCCTCCAAGCACTACTCATAATATGTTCGTTCAGAATTGTGGTAGTACGTTCCTCAATGTGTATTGTAAATGTGATTGAACGTTAATTATTTTATAAGTAATAAACTTCAATTTTGTGTCAAATATGACTCGTTTTGACATTCAAAGAAATACATACTGATGCGTCGAAAAAGAACGCACTCGGATATCAGCCGTTCCTTTGCGAGCACTGTTGATCAAGAGTGTAAATCGTCAATTTGTCCTCGACAATCTTCTCGTAAATCCAAAGATAACCTGCAAAAGTACACCGGAGGGGGCCTCCGGCGTAGAAGCTCCGACGCTCAAGTCAGAATTTATCGTAGGCGAAGTCAGAGAGGAATTCCCCTGTATATCTAGGGAAATTCCGGCGAATATAGTGAAGTCTCTCTTCACTATCAGTGTATATTTCGTATGGCAGTGTGTATAATCTATAAAATGTATGTATCGTAATAATAACTTAATTAAGAATATGGAAATAACCTTCTTTATATACCTGGCCCCTCTCTGCGGAGAGGGAGAGACCTATTCTCCCTGAATTCTCGGCGTATATCTAGGAATTCGGCCTCAAATCTCTAAGGACTCGGCTGATCCCCCTGAAGACTCGGCTCTTCAGCTTATCGAGTCCTCTTTTCGTGGGTTTGAACAATTCCTTTAACTTGGCTTAAGAAAGATGGACCTTGGGCTAGATATTTCCCAGCCCAAGGCCTATTAATTTCTCCACATATGGGCCAAAGGCCCAATTACTCTGATTCCTCTGATTCCCCTGCTCAAACTTAGGGGTGTATTAATCCTGTATTTCTGACGTATTGGCCTAATCACAATTACCACAATCCATCCCGTCTCCACGTGTCGACTCCTTAGGGAGCGACATATTTATCTACATCAACCACTCCCCCCTACTCTCATAAAAGGAATAAATTTTAGGAGAGTAGGAAAATAATAACACTAGGATAAATACTAAAGAAATATTTCATTTCCTCTCTTAAAACTTAAAATACCCCTTGAGATATTTTCAGTGATTTGATTCCCTCCGTAATAATTGCTCTCGGAAAGCTTTATGACTTTTGCGATTCCACACGCCATCTTTCCCTCGACTGCCACGCGTCTAGTCCAAAACCAACATCCAGCCGTCCTTCTCCATTCACGCGCCTTTCGATTGGAGGGTATTTAATTCTTCTCGAATTCTACCCCTCTCTCTCCAAAGTAATTATTCAAAACCCCCTTTTTCCACCAAAACCCTTTTTTCCTTTCATTTCAAGTTTATCTATTCTCTATCTTCGTTTTCACCTCTGCGATCTAACTTCCCCGTGCACGTCCAGCGGCCGTTTCATCGTCACTTCTTAAAACCGACTTTTCTTCAGGTACCTATTCCTTCCCTTCTTCTCTCATTTACAACATGTCATCTTCTTCAGACTCCGTTTCCATGGAGAGTTCAACTTCCCATCCTCTTTCTATCTTTCCTATAATCGACCCTGCTTTAAAAAATACCATCGCTGGTTCTTCCATGCTTCCTCCTGAACGCGTTGCCGCTTTTCTCCGGTCGGGAATCTTTCCTACCGACTACACCGTTAGGGCCGCCCATAGGAAGGAACGCCCAAATTCTCCAGGCCCAAACACCTTGGCTTTTTGGGAGGCTCAACTAAAAGCGGGTCTCCGTTTTCCGATCCATCCTTATTTCTCTGAGATTTCTACTTATCTTCGCATACCTCTCAACCAATTCACCCCCAATGCTATTCGAGCCATGCTAGGTTTTTACATTTTGCTGAAGGGGAATGGTGGCGAACCTTCAGCCCAGCTTTTTCTGACTCAATACATGTGTAAGTACGCAGATGGGTTCTTCTATACCTCTGGTCGTCCTTCCAGGGATGGGAAATTCATGGAAAAGCTCCATGAAGGAGTCCAAGACTGGAAGGACTATTATTTCTTTGTTACAAACCCCACTCCTTGGGATTTTCCTCATGACGGGTGGATTTATGAGAATCCTGGGGTACCCCGTCCTCCTCTCTCTGTTTGTTCTTCTCTGAATTTAGATGTGATGAACCATCTAAATGACAATGTTTCCGCTCATGGCTTTTTTGATGTAATGAACATTTGTAAAAATCCTAGAGCTCTCTCTCATTTTGGTTTTGGTCGCTCCGATTATCCTTTAGGTCCCGATGATGGTAATACCATTTCTTTTACCTTGATATTGTTTTCGATATTGTCTCCAAAGTCTGAGTTGCTGTGATTATTGACACATTCCCGTACTTTCTTTTGCAGCTATGAGTTGGTTAACTCAAATTTCCCGTGATGCTGCTCCTCTCTCGATGGTTGCTAAGTCTCCAGCCCCTGAAGGCTCTTCAAAGGCCCCTGTTCTTCCTTCCCCAGTGAAACCTGCCACTGGGTCCGTTGCTAAGCGCACCCGTTCCTCTACCGAGAAAACCATGGTCTCTGTCTTGCCTCCTGTCTCCGATGCCTCTAAGAAGAAGAAATCCAAAACCAAATCCTCTCTGCCTAATGTTGCTCCCGATGCTCCAGACGAAATCAATGTTGACCATCTCTTGGCTTTTGTAGGACGTTATACTCCGACTCCTGCTACCGAGGCCCTTAATGCTCTTTCTCCAGAAGAGCGAGTTGTGCATGCCGCCCATAATTTCACACAAGTAGGTTTTTCAATGTGGATATTGCTTTGCATGATTCATAGAAGAAAATGTAGATATCTTACTTCTTGATGTTGTTTCTTGTGTAGTTTGGTCTCCTGTTTTCCAACATGTCTGAACGAGCTCTCCAGTCCCTCCAGCTGGTGGATGACCTCCAAAGTCAAGTAGAGCTGGAGAAGGTGAAGAAGGAGATACTCGATGCAGAATTACGGGATGCTAATCAGAGGTGTAAAATACTCCAAACGAAGCTCTTCGGGGAGATTTATTCGTTGAAGAAAGAGTTCGGTAAACGGGTTGAACAACTGGAGACTACTCTTCCCCTGGCTGGTATGAAATTATGCATAGAGTCCCTGTTTACCTCTGCCATAGGTCAAAAGTTTCTAGGTACCTTGCATCAGGAGTGGTTGGAAGCTTTTCTTCAGAGCAGTAGCTTTTTAGGGGCAATGGGTGCATATATCCCACACTTCATCGATCATGGATTTTCCAATGCCGTAGCTGAACATTCTGCTCCCGGGTTTAATGGTCAATATACTCGTGCCCTCCGGTTGGAAGAGCTAGACACTCCCCCTAAGTTCCCCGGCGATGCCAAGGAAGACATCAATACTCCTTGGTGCTTGCCTGGGATGAGGAAGGCCGTCTTGGAGCTGAAAGATGCTGCCCAGAACTTGGATGACCTGACACCGGCGAAGGATATGACTTTTCCTATCCATGTGGACAACCCAACTCCAGTGGCTACTGTGGCAGCGGATGCTTTGATTGAGAAGGTGGAAGGAGGCGATTCCAGTGGGCGAGCTGAGGGGGCAGGAGCAGGTTCTGAGGGGAAGAGTGATATTCCCCTCTCTTGATAACTTTCATTTCCCTAATAATACTTTGGTACTTTCAAAACACTTTATATTCTGTTAAGGCCTCTAAGGCCCCTTTTTGGTATTTTCCGGAGACTCCACACTCCGGGGTTTTTCTGTGGAGGGCCTAGGCGTGGTGCCTTAGGTCTTGAATATTTCTGCTGTTCTTTTGCTTGATATCGTACCTGCACATTTATCATCTGGCATACATATGCACATATATCTCTGACTCTGTTTATTAGATGTGTAATATGATATTCGTCCTACTTATGCATCTAGCATGTTTTCAACATTTTATTAACATGTAAAGGCTCTAAAGCTCCTAGAGGAACCTTAATGAGGAGATAGGGTTGATATCCCTGTACTTACTTGATAATTTGATAAGGCTTCTAGTCTCTCCCTTAACACTAGGGTTTTTAGGGATCTTAGGGATCATCTTTTCCCTGGCTGTTTATACTCGTAAGAGTTCGTTTATACTCGTAAGAGTTCGTTTATACTCGCAAGAGTTCGTTTATACTCGTAAGAGTTCGTTTATACTCGTAAGAGTTAGTTTATACTCGTAAGAGTTCGTTTATACTCGTAAGAGTTAGTTTATACTCGTAAGAGTTCGTTTATACTCGTAAGAGTTCGTTTATACTCGTAAGAGTTCGTTTATACTCGTAAGAGTTAGTTTATACTCGTAAGAGTTCGTTTATACTCGTAAGAGTTAGTTTATACTCGTAAGAGTTAGTTTATACTCGTAAGAGTTAGTTTATACTCGTAAGAGTTCGTTTATACTCGTAAGAGTTCGTTTATACTCGTAAGAGTTCGTTTATACTCGTAAGAGTTCGTTTATACTCGTAAGAGTTAGTTTATACTCGTAAGAGTTAGTTTATACTCGTAAGAGTTAGTTTATACTCGTAAGAGTTCGTTTATACTCGTAAGAGTTCGTTTATACTCGTAAGAGTTCGTTTATACTCGTAAGAGTTCGTTTATACTCGTAGGAGTTCGTTTATACTCGTAAGAGTTCGTTTATACTCGTAAGAGTTAGTTTATACTCGTAAGAGTTCGTTTATACTCGTAAGAGTTAGTTTATACTCGTAAGAGTTCGTTTATACTCGTGAGAGTTTTGAGAGTCGTCAGGGATAGGGTTTCTGGACAAGTTCATTATGTCTTCCGCTACTGTACTACTGTACCCCCTACTCCCCCTAGCTTTAGAGGCTGTCGTGAATAGAAACTTTAGGAAATTTTCCTAGGTATTCTCCATTCGAGCATTTATGAGTCGGTGTAAATTTCTCTATCTTGCAGTATCTCTAACATGTTATATTTCAGTTTCCAAAACATATTCGTTATTTCAGCACTCATCATGCAGGCCTTCAACAGTTATCTTAACACGATATGAACATATGAGAAACATTTCATCATGAAATTAGCGCATAAGAGTCATCTCATCACAATATTAATATGCATTTAGGGAAATTGCTGAAATTTTATCAAAACCGATGCTCCATTGATCGAAAACGTTTATCAACATAGGCAAATAAGGGGAACCTATGCCGGCCTCATTAAAAACCTCTCCGTGGTAAAACCCCAAGGGGAAACCCACGTAGAGGGAAAAAGAGTGCCGGTGAAGCAATTATTCGAACGAGAAGTAAATATTCAAAATTGTTCATAAAGAAAAAGGAAGCAGGGGAATTACACCTTCTTCAAACATAAAATCTCTTCAAGTGGCACACGTTCCATGGCCTTAGTATCTCTTTCCCTGTCATGTCTTGGAGCTTGTAGGCTCCACCTTTGAGTACCTGTATTACCCTGTACGGACCTTCCCAATTGGGTTCCATCTTCCCAGTGTTCTTCAAAGCATCTGCCCTCCGAAGGACTAAATCCCCAACTTTAAAGGAGCGAGGGATTACCCTGCGGTCATATGCTGCTTTGATCCGACTCTTGTACCTTTCTGCTTTTAATCTCGCCATCTCCCTCTCTTCATCTACTAGGTCCAGCGCTTCCCTCATCAATTCTTCATTTCTCTTTTCTTCGAAATAAGTGATCCGGTGTGATCTGAGTCTGGCTTCAGGAGGTATCACTGCTGCTGCTCCATATACCAAGTAGAAGGGAGATTCACCTGTAGCTGTTTTAGGGCTGGTTCGGTAGGACCAGAGGACGTTGTCCAACTCCTGCACCCATTTTCCTCCTACCTCTGCTAATCGTGTTCGAATACCATCGACCAGGATCCTGTTTGTAACCTCTACCTGCCCATTAGCTTGGGGATGGGCTACTGAAGTAAACCTCTGCGTGATGTTCCATCTCTCGCACCATCTTCTTACTTTCTCTCCATTGAATTGTGTTCCGTTATCGGAAACCAAGATTCTAGGTACTCCAAACCTGCAACAAATATGTCTAGCAAGAAAAATAATTACATTGTCCTCTTCGATTTTAGCCAAGGGCACAGCCTCTACCCATTTACTGAAATAATCCACGGCTACAATTAGAAATTTTCTCCCTCCTGGTGCCAAGGGGAAGGGTCCCACCAGATCGATTCCCCATTTAGCGAAGGGACAGGGCGAGTACATAGCCCCCATTTCTTCTGCAGGTACCCGTATCAAGGGTCCATTCTTCTGACACTTCTCACATCTCTTCACATATTCTCTAGCATCTCTGATTATATTAGGCCAGTAGAAACCTGCCCTAAATACTTTCTTCACCATGGTCTGGTACCCTTCATGGCTGGATGCGCAACCTTCATGGATGTCCTTAATCACTAGCTCTGCTTCTCTTTTTGAAAGACATTTCAAATAAGGTTGAGTGAAGGACCTCTTGTACAGGTTTCCGTAGCTACTTGATCTGCCACCAACAGGGTTATCTTTCCGTCTCCCTCGAATTCAGTGGAACTAGCCAGTTTTGACAGTCCATCCGCTTTCATATTTTCTTCTCTTGGTACCTGTACCACCTCAAAAGTATGGAATTTATTTTTTAGTTTCTTTACCTCTTCTAGATAAGTGATCATTCTCTCATCCTTAGCGAGGTACTCCCCCATGACCTGCTGTACTATCAGCTGTGAATCGGAGTACAGGGTGACCTTCTGTGCCCCTAACTCTGCAGCCATGCTAGCTCCTCTGATCAGGGCCTCATATTCTGCTCCATTGTTTGAGGTGGAAAATATGAATCTGACAGCCACCTGCACCTCCTGACCTTCAGGGTCAATCAGTAATATCCCTGCTCCACATCCCAAGGCGGATGCTGAACCATCCACATATACCTTCCATCCTTGTTCTTCTTCCACTCTAGTAGACTCTTGAATAAAATCTGCTAGAGCTTGAGCCTTGATGGCTCTCCTGGGTTCATAATCTATATCATACTCCTGTAATTCCACTGCCCATCTGACCATTCTCCCTGACAAATCTGCTCTCCCTAATGTCTGCTTCAAAGGGAAATTAGTTCGCACCATAACTTTATAGGAGAGGAAGTAGGGGCGTAATCGCCTAGCCGTTACCACCACCGCCAGGGCTGCCTTCTCTACCTCTGAGTACCTCATTTCCGCTCCTTGGATGACCTTGCTCACATAATATATGGGTTGCTGTGCAGAACCTTCCTCTTTCATCAGGGCGGTGCTCAGGGAGTGTTCCCCTATCGAAAGATATAAGAGCAATACATCTCCCTGAGAGGGCTTTGTCAGCTTCGGAAGCTGTTCGAGGTGAAGCTTGAGTTCCTCAAAAGCTTTCTGACACTGGTCGTCCCATTCGAACTTCGACCCCTTCCTTAAGGTTCTGAAGAAGTGATGACTCTTTTCTGCTGACCTTGATATGAACCTACTGAGAGCTGCGATCCTGCCGTTCAGGGTTTGCAATTCCTTCAAATTCCGAGGGGGTTGCATGTCGAGCACCGCCTTTACCTTAACAGGGTTCACTTCTATCCCTCTCTGAGTCACCATATATCCCAGAAATTTCCCTGACCCTACTCCAAAAGAACACTTAGCAGGGTTTAATTTAATACCATTCTCTCGAATTACATGAAATATCTCCTTCAAGTCGTCAATATGTCCCTCTGCCTTGACACTTTTAGCTAGCATATCGTCCACGTAGACCTCCATGTTCCTGCCTATTTGCCCTCGGAACACCGAGTCTACCATTCTTTGATAGGTTGCTCCTGCATTTATCAGTCCAAAAGGCATACGTACATAACCGAAAGTACCACATGTCGCTATAAAGCATACCTTTGGTATATCGAGGGGGTTCAGCTGGATCTGATGGTACCCCTGATATGCGTCCATCATGCTGAGTAATTCAAACCCAGATGTGGCATCCACCAGTTGGTCGATCCTGGGCAAAGGGTAGTGGTCTTTAGGGCAGGCTTTGTTCAAGTCCCTAAAGTCAATGCACATCCTCCACTTGCCAGCTCCCTTGGACACCAACACTGCGTTCGAGAGCCATTGAGGGAACTGGACTCTCTTCACGTGCCCTGCATTCAACAATTTATCGATTTCCTCTTTTACTATGAGGTTATTCTCTTTACCGAAGTTCCTCAACTTCTGTTTCACGGGCCTGACTTTGGGATCCACATTCAAGTGGTGCACTGCTATTTCTGGAGGGATACCCGTCATATCCGTCGCTGTGAATGCAAAGATGTCTGCATTTTGCTGGAGGGCAAGTATCATCTTTCCCTGGAGCTCAGGGTTCATGTTCGTACCTATCCTGGTTGTAAATCCCTCCTTTCCTGGGTAGAGCTCGATGATCATTAGCTCCTCGTCTGCTTTAACTTTGGGTTGCTCTTGTACTAGCTCACCCACTTTCTGTCTCTTCAATTCAGGGTCTTTTCCCTTAAATCTCTCCATTCCTCTGAACACGGCCCTGTCTGCTATCTTGACCGATTCCACATAACACTTCCTTGCCTGATACTGATCACCACATATCTCTCCCACACCCCCCAAGGTAGGGAACTTCATCTTCATGTGGAAGGTGGAGATCACTGCCTGAAAAATATTCAGGCTTGGCCGTCCCATTACTACGTTATAGGAAGATGGGACGTCTACAATCAAGAACTCTATGACTTGTACTCGACGATTAGGGGCAACTCCTAACCCTACTTGTAGTAACGCTGAACCAAGGGGTTGAATGGCTCCCCCTGAGAATCCATACAGAGCTGTTTCCACCGGTCTAAGCTTTATATTCAAGTCCATCTTCTTGAAGCACTCCAAGAGCATGATATCGGCAGAGCTTCCAGTGTCTACAAAAATTCTTGCTACATCGTATCCTGCTATATCCGTGGTAATGACCAGTGCGTCATTATGAATTTCTCTAGGCTCCCCAGCGTCCTCTGGCCCAAAATGGATGTCTGGGCCCTCTGCCATCTTTCCCACTTCATGGTGCTCTATATTTCTCTCATTCTTCAGCGACCGAACGCTCTACTTTCTCTGCCTGAAGGAATCCCCATCAGCAGGGCCTCCCATAATCATATGAATAGTTCCCCTCTTCTGAGGAGGGGGTGGTGGTTCCTCATTGCCCTTCCTCTGATCTCTTCTGTCGTCTTCCTGCTTCCCCTCAGGGTCCTTTCTCTTTTGACCCCTGGGGCCTTGTCGATCTCTGAAAATAAATTCTTTCAGGTGTCCTGCCTGAATCATCCTCTCTATCTCATCCTTCAGATGCCAACATTGGTTGGTATCATGGCCATAATCGTTATGGAACCTACAAAACTTGTTTGACTTTGGGTTTTGGGGACCTCTGCTTCTTGAGTAGGGGAATTTCATATCTGGATGGTCCCCTGCCACCTCTAGGACTTCGGCTGGTTCTATCTTCAAAGGGGTATATCTCTTCGCTCCTCTCCTGGGATTCCAGGGTGCGACTTCCTCTCTTCTTACGTTTTCCAATCTCCTGGAGCTCCGATGTCTCTCTGGACTTGGCCTTCTAAGTGGAATTTCTTTCCTCCTTTCTCCATTACCCACTATAGCCCGGGTCTCCGATCGTTTAGCTTTCCTTACCTCCTCCAGGGTGAGGTATTTCTCTGCTCTCCTCAACAATTCATCGAAAGTCCGAACCGGCTTCTTAGCTAAAGAGGTGAATAAATCTCCGTCACGCAACCCGTTGGTGAGGGCATTGATTTTAACCTCCGAGGAGGCTGTAGGTACCTCTAAGGCCGCTTGGTTGAATCTTTTCAAGAAAGCTCGTAAGCTCTCATTCTCTCCCTGGCGCATGTTGAACAAAGTAAGGGTAGCTCTAGGCTGTCTCCTAGCGCTGGCGAATTGGTGCAGGAACAATTCGCTGAATTCGGACCATGAGTGGATAGTATCTGGTCCTAACTGTGTGAACCATTGCTGTGCAGCCTTGGACAAGGTAGTCAGAAACACTCGACATTTGACACCCTCCCCATACCGGTGCAGTAAAGCCGCGTTCTCAAATCTCATCAAGTGCTCATAGGGATCCGAAGTACCATCGTATTCAAAATTTAAAGATTTGAAGTTAGAGGGCAGTTCGTCTTGTAAAATAGTAGGTGAAAATTGATATCCAGTGGTGTAAGAGGGTTTACTTACGTTGTCAGTAATATGTCTCTGCATATCCCTCATCTCTTTACGCAGAGCTTGTATCTGATCACTGACGGCCCCTTGATATGTGTCGTCCGTGCTTTCTCCCATCCCCGTATCTAGGGTGATATCCCCAAGGACTCTCTCTGCATCCCTCCGAAGGGGTCTTTCCAGGACGCTTCTCTCAGCCTGGGAAGGTACTTTCTCTTCTGGGTTTCGAGGGAGATCTTCGTTCCTGGAAGGGACTGGGACCGAATCAATGACATGTTCGGGTGGATTTGGTCGTGTGCCCTTATGAACAGGTTCAGGAGGGCGAAGTCCTCGAGCAGCAATTATCCTCTCCACTGATTGCGCTATCATCTCATCCAACTGATCTCGAGAGACGGTCAAGAGTTCTGGTTGAGTGTTAGGGTTATCCTTATTGATCCCACTCCCTGATGCTCCTGAGATACCTGGTGTGTCTCCTTCCTGAGTGGGAGGGATATCCTCCGGTGCGTGGTCTACCGGTTGTTTCCCTAGATTTCGATTTGAGGGAAAACCTGGAGGAGGAATATCTTCTGATGTGTGATCCATGGGACGTTTCCCTAAATTCCGATTTAAGGGAAATCCTGGAGGGGGCGGAGGAAGAGGAAGCGGAGGAGTGGAATCTCCTTTCTCCTTTGTCTGCTTTGTTGGATCTTGTCCTCCACCCATATCAGTACGGAACTTTTCTCACGCCTTAGCTTGAAATGTTCCCACAGACGGCGCCAGTTGATGCGTCGAAAAAGAACGCACTCGGATATCAGCCGTTCCTTTGCGAGCACTGTTGATCAAGAGTGTAAATCGTCAATTTGTCCTCGACAATCTTCTCGTAAATCCAATGATAACCTGCAAAAGTACACCGGAGGGGGCCTCCGGCGTAGAAGCTCCGACGCTCAAGTCAGAATTTATCGTAGGCGAAGTCAGAGAGGAATTCCCCTGTATATCTAGGGAAATTCCGGCGAATATAGTGAAGTCTCTCTTCACTATCAGTGTATATTTCGTATGGCAGTGTGTATAATCTATAAAATGTATGTATCGTAATAATAACTTAATTAAGAATATGGAAATAACCTTCTTTATATACCTGGCCCCTCTCTGCGGAGAGGGAGAGACCTATTCTCCCTGAATTCTCGGCGTATATCTAGGAATTCGGCCTCAAATCTCTAAGGACTCGGCTGATCCCCCTGAAGACTCGGCTCTTCAGCTTATCGAGTCCTCTTTTCGTGGGTTTGAACAATTCCTTTAACTTGGCTAAGAAAGATGGACCTTGGGCTAGATATTTCCCAGCCCAAGGCCTATTAATTTCTCCACATATGGGCCAAAGGCCCAATTACTCTGATTCCTCTGATTCTCCTGCTCAAACTTAGGGGTGTATTAATCCTGTATTTCTGACGTATTGGCCTAATCACAATTACCACAATCCATCCCGTCTCCACGTGTCGACTCCTTAGGGAGCGACATATTTATCTACATCACATACATATATATTCCCATTAGGCACTAGTATAATACTGTCATACATAAAGTATTTGTGCTCTGGTATAAAATACAATAAATTGTGACACACTCGAATCTATAAAAAAGAAAAAACCAACATTTAACTTCATATTAAAACGTAACAACGTATTATTAAAAAAAATCTTGTCAGCCTACTTTTTATAAAATTTAATTGGTTGGTAAGTGTACAGTGTTTATTTGCCAATTGCCGACCAAAGAAAAAAAAAAAAAAAAAGGAGAAAGATTATTCCATGTAAATAATAATAATAATAATATAATTATGATGTTAATATGAGTTGGAACTTGGAAGATCGAGCGTGTCAGTGAGATGACCACGCGTCTGATTGTAATTACTAATTAATTTCATGTTATCTTTTCCTTTTGTTTTTTTATGCATTTTATTTTATTTAAATTAATAATACACTCCCGTTCCCTTTAAACTTTACATTAATTTGAGGATGACACAAGTTTAAAAAAAAGAGTCACAATAATGTACACTTAATTGCATGATGTAATTAATATATTTGTGTCACAAATTTAACTTGTTCTAATATGGAGGGTCAAATTTTTAATTGAACAATTAAAAATTTATCAAAATTACTTAAAATTCAATTGCATACAAGAATATGTCTTAATGAAGTTATGAATGAAAGTGTAAGAAAAGAAAGAATGTAGAGAGATAAAATGTAAAAAGAAAAAAGTGAAAAAAGAAAAGAAAAACGAGGGTCTAAAGTGGACGGATGAAGTACTATTTTTAGCCTTAATGAAATTACAATCACATGTGAAGATTAAAGACTGCGTGTTATCCGTCAAAAAAAAAAATCTGCGTGTTATGCTCTCCCAATTTAAAAAAGATTGTTGCTTTTGTTATTTTATTTAGAATTAAGAAATATAGTTTTTTTTTTTTTTTAACATATTTACCCTTTATTAATATTTCCTTTTCCTCGTTCCTTTTCATTTTCTTTATCTTTCATTTTTCTTAATCAAGGCAAAAAAAAAAAAGTAATGAAAAAGATAATGCCAACTTACATTTTGAAAGAAAAAGAGAGTGGAAAAAAATACATTAGTATATATATTTTTAAAAAATTAGAAATTAAATGAATTACATAAGAATAATTTAGAAAAATTAGTGGTAAAAATAATTAAAACAATAAACTTTTTAACATAAATTTTAAAATTAAAAGTGGACAATTTTATTTTTTAATGGAGGGAGTATATATAACTGAAATTTCTGTACAATTCATTCTCTATAAAATATTTTGTATATTAGACATCCATTGATCCAGGTGTATAAGTTAAAATATAATTAAATTCGACATGAAATAAAATAAATGATCTCGAGTTCCGAACTACCACTCAATGCATACCCATAAGCCTATATTAAGCAATTATTATTATTATTAAGCTATATTTATGTGGGTTGTACTTTTATCATTACTATCATGAAAATTTTAAACCGGTAGATGACTATACTATTCCAAATTATTAATAAAGGGGTCTTTTCAATCAACCCTCCTAATAAATCGTAATAATTTATTTAATTTTTTTGTTACAAAATATCATTTCATTTCAATCTACATCATAGTATATATCATCACTAAGTAGATAATCCATGCACAAACAAAACATTATTCGTAATAAAAATCCCACAACTAATAATGCGGGCTACATTAAATAAAACTATTACATATTTTAAAAAAAAAAAAATCAGTAAAGAAACCCGTCAAAGGGAACCCACAACTAATAATGCGGGCTACATTAAATAAAACTATTACAAATGGCTTGGTTCGGTCACTCAGGCCATTTGTTTGCATCTCTGCAATCCACTAGAAATGAAGATGGGCCGATGGCAATGAGAAATAAGCTAGGATTATTTCCCGTAGAACAATACGAAATAAAAAATAACGGTAGAAAATTCTACTCCCTATATTTTAATTAGGCAATGAAGAAAATACAAAAATAAAATAAAATTTAATATATATAAAGGGGAGGTGGGTGGGGTTGGGGGTGGGGGTTGGGGGGCAGGCCCCCCCTTGGGTTGAACGTGCGTCCGCCCCTGCATGCACGTGCAAGGGTGTCTGCAAACAATAAAGATCGAGGTATTGCAACAATGTAAAAGAAAATGCAGAATACGAGGCGACAACTTCAAACTCTAAATGAACTTTCACATTCGATCTATTAGATCCTGGTACAGTAGTAGGTGTCGTGGTCGTTTTACAAGTAGCTTCAAGGACAAGTAAACTTTTAATATTACCGATGCTTCCAAATCCACATATTAGACGACTCAATGTTCCCAACAAGTAGAGCTGAGATATGCAAAGAGATCTCGAATGCAATTTTTTGCTCGATCAGAACTATTTTCTAGCAATAAAAATTATGAACAAAACTAGTGTAATCTCCGATTGAGAGAATACAATCGAAAAACACACTTCAATAAATCAAATTTCTTTTATTGTATTGTGAATTTGTGATTTGTCCACTATAAACTAATTTCTAAAATTATTGATTTCTATGCTTTACTTTCTTTTATAAAAGGGCACATAAAATGCAATTCAACCATAATTTCCTTTGTTGAGGTAAATTAAAGCGTAGATAGTTAATTAACAGCTGTTATAATTAGTACTACTACAAATAATTTGGTGTTAAATAGTAATTCACAAAATCCAACAAAAAGCCAAAAATAGATTAACCGTTAAATCCCGCCTCCTCTCTTTCCATCTCCTTGTGCGCTGTCCCCCATTTCTCCTTTCTCTCTCTCTTCAATTTCCCCTTCTCTCTCCTCCATTGCTGAGAATTGGGGGATTACGAGCACAATCGAAAGGGAATTAGGAAATGAATAGAGAAAATGAATATCATTCCCCGATATTCATGATTATTTTTACTTAGAAGAAACATTGTTTGTCTAAATTGTTGACTTGGAGTTGGATTCGAGAATCCAATGTGCCCTAATCCTACACTTATTTTCCAATTGAAGAAGAATTTCGACGCCGAGTTTGAAGAATTATTCTACGTTGGAACCAAATCGGCGGACTCTTTTCCGCTGATTTGTAAAACCACAAGGAATCTTCGTGTTCTCTTCATTTTCATTCCCAATTCTCAAACCCTGATTCTCTGATTTCCCCCAATTTCTCTCCTATTCAAAAAAGATTCTTTTTTTTCTAAATTATTGATTCGGAGAGGAATTTGAAGTGAACCGGATGCAAGGAGATCGTCTAGAAACGATCTTTGCACGAAAAGGAAAAATTACAGAAAAGCTTGATTTTGCATGGATTCGTCATTGTTGACTTTGTTCTTAGCTATTTTCCTTGGTTTTTTTGTTCTCTTCGTCGAGTCCCAGGGAAATGTGAGCCCCCCTCCGCCTCCGCCGCCGATATTTTCGCCCCCTCCGCCTCCGCCGCCGATATTTTCGCCCCCTTCTCCTCCACCGCCGTTATTTTCGCCCCCTCCACCTCTGGTGTTGTCGCCTCCGCCGCCACCGCCAGGTCCACCACTTCCTCCTCCTTCCCCTGCACCTCCACCACAATCTCCAAGGAAACGCCTCCGCCCACCACCGCCGGAGCATGGCGATCATAGGCACTTCCATAAGCACATGAGCCCCCCACCTAATAAAGAGAAGCTCAACACAGGGAAAAAAGTCGGGTTGATGTTCGTTGGAGTTGCTACGATCTTGCAAGTTTGTGTTGTTTCATTCTTGTTGATTAGCAGAAGGCGACTTTTAAAGGCTGAAAATGTTTACTGATAGAATTCATTTGCAAATTAATAAGTTAAATCTGTTTTTTTTCCCATGGATGAATTGGGATTCTTTACTGGAACTGAGGATTGATTGAAGGTATCTGCATCTGAGTAACACCTCTTGTAAATCGGTAACTCTTAATTGGCATTCTTTTCTTACTGGTTTATTCATTTATTGCAAGATTCGGTTGTTCCGCTTTTCGTTTTTGGCCCTCTCTTGTTTAACATTGTAGTTGTATACATTTAGCTTTGCCTTGTTAACATGACTAACATTTATGATTCTATTGCTACTTTGATGAGGAAATCGACAAATTTAAGCTTACGATTGTTTGCAGTCTAATCTATTTGTTTCCTTGATTACCTAGTTATGTCTGGAAAATTTATGAGATGAAGGTTTGATCATCTGAGACATACTCTTAAGTTAGGTCTGTCATAATCTGATTCAGAAAGGATCAAGATTTGAAGCTTAATATGAGTTTATGAACCATTTGATTTGGACTTGATGACTCTTTATTGATTTTGATTGGTGAGTAGGCCTTTGAAGGTGATGTTTATCTTCTTAGAGCCAATACAACAACTATTTCAATTACAATTAAGTGAATACTGTTATTTAAAGAAACTGTTTCAGGATACTTTGTTAATTTGCATTCTCATTTCTTGTGTTCACTTTTTCAAATAGAGGGGATAATCTTTTGATGAAATCGATTGGCTTCTCAATTTTGTTGTGGTGATCATGTTATGTGTGTGATGAAGCAAATAGGTTATCTTAGAACATTCAAATTTATTCCAAAAAGGATCTTAAACTCTCTAATGATTGAAATCCCTTATAAACACTTTCTTAGAGGTTTTTGTGATCATACTTATGAGCTTGTAGCTCTATTTTCTGACATCATACCAGTTTAATAGCTGCTATAGCCTATATGAAAATCCTTCTGACATTCTAACTGATGGAAACTGATGTTCTTGATTTGTAGGTGATAGAAGAGGAATTGACTTGTAGATGGAACAATCTCTGTTTCCATACACCATTAACAATTACTTATGAATCTTTTTTTGGTTTACACCCTTTATCTCAAGTTTTAGATCGAACTAATCCGTTGACACAAATAGTTCATGGTAGAAAATTGAGTTATTTAGGTCCTGGAGGATTAACAGGGCGAACTGCTAGTTTTTGGATACGAGATATCCATCCTAGTCACTATGGTCGTATTTGCCCAATTGACACATCTGAGGTAGAAAATTGACTTATTGGACTTATAGAAAATTGATGTGATGAACTAGTTGAATATCATGATGATGATGAAGAAAAAGATTTGTGTTGTACCTATTGATTTGTTTCCATTTCGTTTGGTGAGGTGCTGCCTTTGCTGTTTGTATGAAATGTGATTTTGAAGTCTGGATTCTTAATGCTTTCATCCTGAGGTTTTCTTGGTCTGTGTGGCATGCACTGGTGAAAATAGGGATGTAAATAAGTCATTCTGGTGTCGGGTGAAATAATAATTGTTTTGAGTTCGTGTATTAAAATTCAGGAGCTTGAGCTTGAGCATGATGGTATTTGGTTCAAAAGATCATGAACACAAGCCAAGCTTGAGCCTGATGGTGTTTGGTTCAAATGATCATGAACACAAGCCATCGAGTTCAAGTTTAATGTTGTTCGACTCGATTTGTTTACATCTCTTGGTGAAATGAAAAACGAAAAAAGACGTCCGATAGATAACCCAAACCTTCCTCCATACATTAAAATCAAATTCAAACATGATTGATATTGGGTTTTAAAAATCAAACTCCGAACTGGACTGGACTGGTATGTGCCCATAAAAAACTGGACTAATGAGGTCTATCAAATGTTGCACTTTTGGGCCAAGAGCTTAATTGGGCCTTTCACGGTCTGGACCTTCTATCTCAATAAAATTGAGAGAAAAAAAAAAAAAAGATTTAAGGGGCTCGTTCTTCCAAATTTTATTGTAGATATAATGCGCTAGGTCCCCAATTAATTGGTGTCAATTGAACAAGTAGAACTGGCTAGTAACGACCCGATTCTAAAAAAAAATTGACTTAAAATAAACGTCTCGTGATTTTGAGAGTCCTTAGGTTTGAGTAGATCCGTCAAACTTTGTGGTTGCACTTTCTATTATCATTGTCAATGCAATAATGGAAGCTAAGTCTTCCCGATTTCGAAAAAGAAATAAATAAATGTCTCGTCATACTATTGAGAGTTCGAGAAAAATTAAAATAAATTTAAACGACTCTACGTAGGTTCAGGGCCAAATCGACGACTACACTCATCCATACACTGGCAGGCAACTGGCATATAGCAACCTCACCCAAAGGGCTTTTCTTTCAGACCACAAAATCTATCCTTCAATTTCATAAAAATGTACACATTTTCTATTCTAGCCTGTCAATCTGTCTTGTTCTGTCCTCCCATTAGAGCTTCCATGTGTACTTTTTTGGACCACCACGTTCATTACTTCCAAAATTCAACATCAAGATTTTCAACAAAATTGATAGAATTATGAAATTCATTTGTAATTAAACTATTAGATTATGTTAACATATTAATTGTTTCAAGAGTTTACGCTGCTTTGACTTCACCATAAGTGGATGGTAAGATTGATCTTCCGAATTAGTCTGTCATCATACAAAACAAATTGTCTCAAGATTTTGGACAATGCATGCATGCATGATATCTATGACGACCTTCAGGGGAAATCTCTGAATTATTATAGTATAATCAATGAATTTCAGTTTGTCTGAAATTAAACCTTAAACTTGTCTTATAGAATCTAACTATATTTCTTCTTCCAAATCAATAATGAATATAAATGCTAAATGATAGCTATGCAAAAGAGACTTGTTGTCAGTTTCTTCTATATATGTGGTTCTCATTGCTCATGTGGGGCAACCTCCATTAATCGAAAAAGTGATGAAAAATTCTATATAAACCCCCCAAATCTCCATTAAAAAATGTACAACCAACTAACTCCTTCTTGCATACCACCTGTTTGTGAAAATGCTTAACCTAATCCCCCTCACGATATTCTTGTCTTTCTTCATTCTCTCTTCCAATGCCTCCGTGCTCGACTTCTGCGTGGCCGATTTAACCGGCCCGCAGACCCCGGCCGGGTACACGTGCAAGAACCCGGTCAACGTCACGGAGGCCGACTTCGTGTTTACCGGCTTCAGAGAAGCCGGAAACACGACAAACATCATCAGTGCGGCTGTTTCGCCAGCCTTCGACGCTCAGTTCCCGGGGCTAAACGGACTCGGGCTGTCGATAGCCCGGCTCGACTTAGCCCCGGGAGGAGTAATTCCCTTGCACACCCACCCAGGAGCTTCGGAGCTCCTGCTGGTGGTGCAGGGGACCATCGTGACGGGGTTCATTTCGTCATTTTCGAACAAGGTGTACATTAAGAAGCTTATTAAGGGGGATATAATGGTCTATCCACAGGGGCTGTTGCATTTCCAGATTAATGGAGGTGGGAGGAAAGCTGTAGGGTTTGCAAGTTTCAGCAGTGCGAATCCAGGGCTTCAAATTACGGATTTCGCCCTGTTTGCTAATGATTTCCCCTCTGAATTGGTGGAGAAATCTACGTTTCTTGATGATGCGCAGGTTAAGAAACTTAAGGGTGTTCTTGGTGGCACTGGCTAGGGTTACTTTTGTAAATTCATTTATGTTTTTGGAATTTTTTTTAAAATTTTAGTTGGTTTTTTCCCTTCACTAAATGTACTGTAATTGTTGAAAATTCATCAATAATACTCTTTGTCAATGTTATTAATATCACGTCTTTTTCAAATTAATAACAATATAAATATATGCATAAAATATTTTATTAGGAGGTCCAATTAATAATATTGTAACAATGAATAATATATACCTATGTGAATTACATACATAAATTGAAAACATGTACTATAAAAAAGAATATAATTTAATATAGAATTAAGCGATTGGAGATTGTTGAAAATATTTTGAACAGGCGAAAAACATGAAAGGACAAATATTATTAATTTGGTAGAAGATTAGAATATAATTTTAAAGACAAATATATTAATAAATATTATAGTGCAACTTTTAGAAGTTGCTAATAAAAAAATAAAATCAATTATAGTTTCCGGCCGGGGAAATTTCCGAATTTTAATGGATAATATATAAATCAGAAATGTTCGAGTTGTAAGTCATGTGCCTGTCACATGACATATTTCCTAATTTAAACTTTTCAATTTTTGATGCATGGACCAAATGTGGATAAGGATGTATTAAAGTTGATTCATCCGTTTCAAAAAAAGATAATTTTACTTTACCTTTTTCATGTGTCTTAAATAATAGTCCATTTTTTTTAAGAAGGTATAATTTGTCTAAAATATTCACATTTAATAAAAAGATGATTCCACTTTTGGAATACAATTTTTTAATTTATTTTTTTCATTCTTTATATAAAACATTTATTGACAAAATCCAGAGTACAACAAATGATTTATTGGTGTGTGAAAAATTAAAAGTATAACATTTTTTTGGAATGGGGAAGGAGTAATTTAATTGAGGATATGGTGTTAATTGAATCATTCTTTCCATTTTATTAGAGTATTAATGTGTAACATAAGAGATGATTTCGTTCTTAGTCCCGTAACTTAGATTCATTCCAAAATAAATTACACGGAGTATATATATATTTCTATTTTATCAATTTTGATCATTTTTCGCCGAGAATCAGACACGTTCGGCTCACATGTTTGAAATGAAATAAGGCTTTGCGGCCAAATGTCTATTTTTTAAAATTCTAGTTTTGGTCCTATTATATTGAAAATGACCAAGTTTATCAAAAAATAGTCGAAATTGTATAACGTATAGGACATACATTAAATTGATAAAGCAGAAGCATAAATATATATTCGCGAATAGATCTGAGTTACGGGACTAATTAAATTGACAAAGCAGAAACATAAATAATATATTTGCGAATAGGTCTGAATTACAAGACTAAAAATGAAATTATCTGATATAATGAGCCAAATACTAGTAATTATTTTTTTGCACGAAATTTAGCTAGCTTGCCTAGATAAAACCATTGTTTGCCATACTTATAAGGGTAAGCAACAAATATTTTTATCCAACAATCAAACCAGGGAGATTTGATTTACTGAATCTGAATTTTAAGGTAGGACATATTATGATAATTCAAAGTATAGTCAAATATCTTATAATTTTCAAGTATTAAATATGTTTAATTTCCTTAGATTGTATTAATTTATAATGTGATTGACATATATAATAATATTGTTGAAATTTTGTAATTAAATTACACTCTTAATTACTACCGCCCTATTATTGCGATGGACCATTGTAATACCACATATATGTGTGATGAATCTCATTGCATGAATAATATATTAATTACTACATAATTCGTAACTAATTAATTCCCAAAATGCAGGAAATATTTGCTTAAACTTAATTTAAACCGAAAGAGATGAAAATTTTAATATCGAAATGGGCTTTAATTATACAAATATTGTCTAATGTGAATCTTTTTTATAAATGGATCTAATTAATTTAATTGTATATTGAGCATGGACATATTTTACATATAACAATTAATTAATTTAGACATAGTACAATTCATTTTAAAACTAATACATTTATCATTTATGCATAAAAAACTTATATTTGTGGCATGCTATCTGATAATAGAAAATTATTGAATAAGTTATATGAGAAGAAAAGTATACTATACATACAACTTTTTACAAGGAAAGTTGAAAAATTATTGACTTGCATATCATATAAATAAAAGAAAGTATAATGATCACTCAAATGTAAAAATAATGTACATCGATGACTCAAATTAAAATAAAGTGCAAAAATACAATTCAAACATGCTTAATTTATACTAATAGATTACAAATTATTTTTATTGAAACCGGAACTAATTACTTACATTGGATGTCTATAGATATAGATATAGTTGTGCACTTATTATGTTTGTCGTCAAAGAAGAATTAAATTTATAATGTACTGTTATTAACTAACATGATACAATTAAATTCATCGTTATGAAAGCACTAGATTTGATATGAAATTAAATATGAAAATTATTTAAAAACTTCCTATATTATGTGAAATTATTTGTGGACTACCCTATTTATGTATCTCACTAACCTACTGTAATAAAATCGACCAGTGCATGATTCAAAATTAGCTGTAAAACTTTGAAAATTAAAAACCACTAATTACAAAGCTTTTCAAAATGGATTTATAATAAAAATGAAAATTTTATTTAACCAACATTTTCCCCTCGAAAGCCAACTTTTTTTTTTAGTTTACTAGTCAAAAAATAATATTTATTTCTACAATAAATTTTGAAAAGTTTAATTATAACAATCTACAAGAAAAGAAGACCATTTTCTGAAATTCAAATTACAAAACCCAAAGAAAAATTCTGGAAATCCATTAATTAGATTTCTTAATAAAAAAAAGTCAAATGTAATTTATTTAGTTACAAGAAAAAGTAAGGAATGAACTGGTTCTGGGTTTTTAGATATAAAGTTGTATTCAAATGGGTAAATGCGTAATTTCCTGAAAAAGCTACTATGAGTGAAATTTTCGTGTATAAATACCCAGCCTGTGACACCTTTCATTTTCACTGTCTTTCATATTTCTTTCAAGGTTGGATATATCATCTCAACACTCTCCTATACTTCTAGAGATTCTTCTTCTTCTTTTTTATTTTTAATCTTAATTACTACAAATTTATTTAGTACTAATTCATGGTCAATTTGTTTGTTCTGCAGGTATGTGGGATTTGGGGAATTATACAAATTCGAGTGCTGCTTCAATGGCTAATTCGTTACATGCAATGCATGAAATTCATGTTTTACTGGTGGACCATGAACCTGAAGCTCTAATTCACACTGCTAAACAACTTGAGTTGTGTCATTACAGAGGTACATTTAATTTTAATTTTTTTAATTAATAAATTAAATCAAGAAATTTCTTAAGATCTATGAATTGAAGCGGTCTGTTTCTAGCTAAATTTATTTTCTTAAAACGGGAATGTAAAATAAGACTAATCACAGCTGTTGTCTATTTGGTCTATTGGTGTTTGTTTTTATGTTAAAAAAAAGTGTGATTTTGTTATATTTCAGGGTGAAAAATAGTGTGATTCATTGTTCAAAGAAAAAATTAGACATTATTTTATAAATTGATGATTTAATTTAAAGTGTATGTATTGTACAATCTATGGCACCAGAATTTGTTGGCCTCGAAATTGCGATTTATTACACACATTGCATAATTTGAATTGAATCCACGAAATATTTTTGTTTTTTTCTTACCAATGTGTGTGTATCCTCGTTAGATTTCATTAATTCGGCAATAAATATATATGATGAATTGGATTTTACTGACACAGCTGTAAAGTATATCAAACAAAAAAACTCCCAACAAATGGTGTAATATCTATTATTGCAGATAGATGCAACATAAATTAATCAATTAATCAAAGATAATCACCTAGATACAATTAATTATGTGTCAATCTAATGGTCCGTACAACGGAAGATGTTACGTCATTGTGTAACAAAAAATTGATCAACCCGATATTTGTTTAATGTGAGATTCTTTAACAATATTTGTAATACGGATTAATGTTTATGGCAATTAGATTCAATCTTTTTAAATACGAAAAACTATATTTTGAGGGAAAAAGCTTACCCTATTCACTTTGGTGTTTCATCTTGTATTTCATTATATATATATAATATGACAAGTGTGACTTGGGATGTAATTTATTACAATTGAAATGTATTAAAAATAGTAAAACACAAGATAAAACATCATAATAGGATAGAGGATTATATTAGTGCTGGAAAAAGGTAGAGTGGATTAAAATCCCAAATTAGCATAACAATAATATCCCCTACACAGACAAAAAACAAGTAGATAATCAATGGATAATTTTAATTTCCATGTTTTTAGGGATAAAGTACGATTTGGATATTAAATGAGTGTTTTGGATATAAATTGGATCAAATAAACTCTCTAAATTTTAAAGTCAAACAAATAATTAAGACCTTCTTACCTCATTTTATATATTAGCTGGAGGGGAGTGTCTCTCCTTTAATTTGTTGCTCCATTTTATTAGTTTGAGGGCCAATTTGCTTAATTTTTAAAGTTTTAGGGTTTATTTGTATTAAAAAATAAGTTATGGTCCAATTTGTAACCAATACAATAGTTGAGGGGTTGAATTGTACATTACCTGATCATATTTTTATTATTACATATGTAACTTAATTTAATTAATTTCCCCAATCTTAATTACTAATTTTTTTTATCTCTTTGGTATTAGTAACTCTTGTTGAGCTTGCATCTGCTGCTATATCAATGTTGTTAAGTGGAAAAGCAAAATTCGACGTGGTAATAGCAAATATCAATTCTCCTGATCTCCATGGATTCAAACTTCTACAACAGGCAGTCACCGTGGGCTTACCAATTGTTTGTAAGAGAATTATTATTAATAATTCTTTATTTAATTTCTTTAGTATATATTATTAATTAAATAATATATTTTTATGTGAATTCAATTGATTAGTGATGTCTGTTGATGAGAATGCATTTATGGCAATGAGGGCTCTTGAAAGTGGGGCATTTCTTTACATAAAAAAGCCAGCAACAATGGAGATTCTGAGATACCTATGGCAACTTGTTATGAGAGAGAAAACAAGAATGGCTAGGGAAAGAGAGCTGTTTCTTGCAGCAAACAATATTAACCATGGACCCCTAATAGAAAACCCTAATTTGGTACGAGGTTTGGAGGTTAGGGGGGAAGGCATTCGTGAAATCGAAAACCCTAATTTTGAATTAACGTCGTCGATGAAGAACAAGAAGAAGAAAGCAGCAAGTAATGAGGAATGCGATAATTCGGAGAATAATTGGTCCGGGCTTCAAAGCAACGTTCGGAAAAAGATGTGCACTGAGTGGACTCATGAGCTGCACGCCAAATTTATGAATGCAATTGAAATACTTGGCGAAGGAAGTATGTTAATTAATTTCATTTGGTGGTTATATATATTCGTCTTTATTTTATACTCATATAATTATATGCTTTGATCAATTTAATTATGAATCATTTAGATTAATATTTGATCTCTTTATTTATGTAGGGTGTTTCCCCAAAGAGATCTTGGATCTGATGAATGTCCCAGGTCTTACAAGAATGCAAGTAGCTAGCCATCTCCAGGTAATTAATTTTAAAATTAATTTCGTAATAATTATTTACATATATATTTCAATAATTAATTAAATAAATATTACAGAAATGTCGTAATGACAATTGGAAATCTCCCGAAGAGAGAAAGCCAGCTCCTGCAGTGATGACTCCTCAGCAGGCTACAAATAACCAAGATTCGTCCACTGGATCTCAGCCCAAGCCAAGAAGGTTCGGGTCTAAACCCCAAGTGGGGAAGAGCAATTCGGGTCAAGTCCAAGTACAGTCGGCGGGTCAGGGGTCCGGATCTCCGAGCGGGTCAACCCCGATTAATTTTGCTTATCATCATAAAAAATACGGAGCCATAGGATACGTGGGTGGTACCTCTTCTTCAGCAAATGCCAACGAGTTGTTCAATTTTCCGGAAACGGATTTCCTGATGCACAACTTATCGGCTCGCCCAACCGCGGATCATCCAAATGATCACAAGCAGCAGGTAATTTGATAATTTCTCCATATATATATATATATATGCTGAAAATAATAAACTAAAGTTTTTTTTTTTTTAAATTTCTTTAACGAATATCAATTGGGCAAAATTAAATAAATTAATGAGAACAAACTTATTATGTATGCAGAACTCTGGTGATGGTGCAGCAAGCGTGGAAACGAGAAGCCTGTGGAGCTCAGATACATCAAACTTTGAGAGTACTGAACATTCTGCAGAAACGTGCAGAGAAAATCATGACTAGTACCTAGCTAGCTAGCTTGTTGTATGAATATTTAATTTGATTTTCTTTTATAATACTGATCATAGATGTTCCGTTTAATCTTTAATAAATTTTGATGCATGGTTTAATATCTAATTGGTCTTTTTTTTTTTATTGCACGTTACACAACTATATATATTAATTTGAATCTTGTTAATTTTGTGAATATATATATGTTTTAGGATATAGAGATATTGATATAGTATATTATAATAGAGCATTATAATTCAAGATTATAACTCCCCATTTCAATCTAAGTTAGTATTTGTTTTACAAAGTACTAGTAATTGGCTCCACCCATGAAATATGTATCATAAACTACACTTGATATTTATATTGAGTGAGATGCCACATATGTTACTTGATACATTTTTATAATTTATAACCTTTAAGATGTTAATATCCATTATGCATGATTGAACAATTAGGCTAATTAGTATAAAAATTGCTTAAAATCCAAAATTTTATGCGATTTCATGCATTACTTACACTAAATCGACTAATAGAAAAAGTAGTGTTTTTTATAGATAAATGAAGAATATTTTAAAATAAAACACGTGCTTATTAATTATTGAAGTCAATTGATCGAAAGAGTGCGCCGAGAAAGGAGTCGAACCAAGCAAAATATAAGAAGAGAAGGGAAAATGGGCTTCAACACAAATGGGAAAATGTGATCAACCTATAACTTTTCGGCACGAATTTTGTTGTATAAATTAGTAGTATTTTTTAAGGGAGTAACATGATTTCCCCTTAGGGCATGTTTGTTTTGGAATGGGAAATTCGGATTTGGGATTTCGAAACTCCACCCCCGTTACAGTTTGGGATTTTGATTCAGGATTTCAAAATCCTACCCTATAAATCCTATAAAAGTCAACCCTATAAATACCTACAAATCCTATATAAATACCTATAACCCTATTCTATAAAGTTAAATCCTACCCTACATAAATCCCAAAACAAACACAAAACATAAAAAGCATTAGAATTTTAAAATCCACTAGATTTTGAAATCCGGATTTCAAAATCCTCCAAATCCCAAAACAAACATGCCCTTAAAGATTTAAGGGAGTTTTTTCGTAATAAATTTTGAAAAAATAAAATAGATTTAGATTAAAAAAGTATATTTATATTAAGGGCGCCCATTAGTACAAAAATTGGCCCAACTTGATAGGAAATTACCAAACTAAACTTTTGTATTGGTAATTTTTACACGTGCGAGACTTTTCACCTCCCCACACATTTCTCGATATACTCAGTCAGTCACATTCCTCCTTGTAATTTTCTTTTACCGCCCCGCCAAAAATCTCCTTCTCTACTAAATTCACATGGATCCTGTTTCTTGGGTTCTCGAAGACGCAACAATATTAGACGCGTCCGTCGAACGACAATCACAATTTGAAATTAAAAAATATTTTTGTTGAAGAAATTAACTGGAATCCCATGTAACTAGCTAGGAATTCTATTTCTGAAAAGACTCTCGATTTATTGGCGAACCTCCTAGGAAACGAGACTAGACGTTGAAAAACGCCTTATGTGGGAGTGCAGCGTCGACAGCTATATATATAAAAGCTGGAAATAGGGAGGCCATGTGGAAGGAAAAAGTTGATAAAATGAAGAAAATAATCTTAGGGTGTTCGGAAATGTGGGATGATGAGGAGGACAGTATCCTCAAGAAGGCCGAGCTAGCTAGGGAATTATATATTAATGTAATCGATGCTGTCAGGGCTTATATCTGCAGTGAAGAGAGGGAGAAAATGCAGCCTTCGTGAGGATGATCGAAGACTAATGTTATCTTGCAAGAAATTTTGGGAGCAGAGCTAGGATCCTATTAACCAAGGAGCACAAGTCATTAATCAATTAAGGAGCTAGGTGCAAAAGAAATTAATGGAGTCGATCGAGGGTTTAAGCAATGCTAGAAAAGGTAAACCAATACTTATTTTTATATAGTGGATTGTAGTATATTATTTATTTATTCTTAATTTGTAGAAATAAGGGAAAAAGGAAAGTCAGAGAGGAAAGCAGCAGGGTTGTTGATGAAAATAAGAAAAAAAAGGTAAACGGTAGCTAGTAGTGCAGAAGGTGTTGGCAATATGCATGAGGAATACACGGTATACACCTACACTAAAACGTCGTACCCCTAAGGTAATAATTAGTTTGCTTTCATGTGTAGTATTATAATCACTAATCCTTCTCCATTTGTTTCATTAACTTCTTATACTTTTAGAAGCAGCTTTAGGTTTGATCGATGTCCAATTATATCACTGTTATACCTAGTCAAAGAGGTCAATCTTTGACAAGTCAATCCTAGTCACCAGCTTACATGGCGACGACCAGTCAACAAAGTCAAGCGACGACCAGTCAACAAAGTCAAGTGACGACCAGTCAACAAGAAGATGCAATAGATTTATTGTATTTAATATATTTTAAGTGCTCGACCAAAGATATTGGCGAGCACATGTTTAGTTAGCTGCTCGTCAAAGTATGTGGCGAGCACATGTCTATTTTTAGTATGAAGTTTAAAGTGTTGAAGCTTTGGGAGATGAGACAAGACGTGGCGACCAAGTTCTCCGGCGACCACGGCGGCGAGTGACGAGCAGGTTTTCCAGTTGCTCGGCATCTCGCCGAGGACGACCACCAGAGGCGGTTTAGCATTAAATGCACCATCAAATCACCTTCTCGGGCAGAATGAAGGCCCAATCTGGAGGCTCCACGTGTAAAGGGCGGGCAGCCCTTGAAAAGCAGTATATAATGCCCATTTGGGCTCATTTGTAAGATAAGTTGAACATTCCACTAAATCTCCCTACCCAAAGCAATAAACTCTCCCAAGCTTCTAAAGCTTTAGCTTCTCCAAGAAGCTATATCTTGTGTTCTTGTGTGTTCTTCATCAAGTTCATCACAAATCATCACTTTAATCCATATAAACACGTAATAACCCCCGTTTAATTATATATGTTTGTATCGTGCTAAGCACAGTCCACATCCAAAGTCAACCCGTTTATAGTGCATACAACATTTGGCGCTAGAAGGAGGGGACCTTTTACGTGTTTAATCATCAAAGTTTCGTCCGATCAACGAGCGATCGGTTAGCAAACTCCCTGTTTCAAGCTTTAATCGGTATATCTACCGTTTAGAGCATCATCTACGATCTTTACTGTTCTTCGTGTTCTTGAACATTTTCAGTTTTTCGTAGCATATTTTGGAGTTTGATCTCCTTGTATTTTTGTTTTCAAGCTTCTTTTGTTGTTGCTTTACTAAGACTAGTAGTTGTAATAGCACGTTCTTCTGCGTAAGAACTTTAATCTTTCGTTTTTTAGATTATTTCTTTGTAATCTAAGAAGAGACACTCTTTAAACGATGTCTCAGCATACTCCACATGATAGGATCTCGCCATCCGGAGGGAACGAGCACCCTCCGGCTCCGGCAAATCCTTTTGCAAACTTGAACATGGGGGATATCCTTAATGACCCCCAACACTTGAAAGACCTGTCGGACTACCTCCTGATGAGGAGGAATCAGAACGAGAAGGAAGAGCTCGAGAAGGCCAAGGATAGGGCTTTCGTCGAGGCTCGCAAAAACAGGGGGAACGAGGATAACCATTCCTATCACTCACATCCCGTTCACCCCCAAGATAAGGGCAAGAACAAAGTCGGCGAGAACTCCCACAACAGCCAGACGGGAGACTCGCAGAGAAATTCGGTGTTCAACCGAATGAAAGACAATGACGGAAAGGCTCCTCGCCGAGTACCTTTCAACGTAGATGGCCGACCACATAAGGCCGACCACCACCATCGCACTGATAGAAGAGAGCAGGGCGACAGAGTCTCAGCCCTAGATCGAGTGGGACCAGGAAAGGGTTCGCGAACTCCGGCCAAGAGTTATCGCAGCCACCATTCCGACAGGCACTCGCCCAGGCGATCACATCATGATGATCGCCCGATCATTTCCCATGGGAGTCGACGTGACGAGAACGTCGTCCCACGAGCTCAAACTGCCGAGGAGGGGCAAATCGCCCAGTTCCTCGAAACTCAAAAACTAATGAAACAAGAGATGGACGCTCTGCGAGCAGAGGTGGTCGCCTCGAAGCAAGGGACCACACTGCCGATCAGTCTGCCCGCACCTCCACTGAGTGTTGCAATCCTTACTGCCCCCATTCAAAGGAAGATCCAAATGCCCTCCATGGCGGCATATGATGGGATGTCCGACCCCAGAGTACACTTATCCAAGTACTCCAACTACATGGCCTCAATCGGGGCAACGGACGCAACACAATGCAGAAACTTCTCCCTAACATTGGGAGACCGGGCTCATCGATGGTATACAACTTTGAGTCCCGGATCTATCACTTCTTTCCTTGAGCTGGGACACCACTTTCTGACCTACTATGGGTCTATTGCTGCTCGCCCAGCCTCAAAGCAACGTTTGGCAAACGTCCGCCAATCCCTGACTGAATCAGGCAAAGACTTCATCGAGCGCTTCGATAGGCTGGTGATCGATGGGGAGGCCGTGAACGATGAGACGAAGCTGATCTCAGCGGTTTCCGGTCTCAGGATAGGTACCAAGCTATGGGAATCTATCCATCTTACTTTCCCCAGTTCTTATGCGGACTTCCGCACGAGGGCTGGAAACTTCATTCAGATGGAGGAGATAATGGACGCTGCCAAGGCTAACGAGCAGCCTGACACGTCCAAGAGAGTGTGGCCTAAGAAAAACACTAACACTGGGGAATCTTCCCAGCCCAAGAAGGCGACCACTCAAGCTGGCAGTGCTCGCCCAGCGAACTTCAGGCCATTCGAGGAGGCACCTGAGATCATCCAATTCAGGGAGGCCCTCACCGTGGATCCTAGGGGCATCTACGACGCAATAAGGGGGAAAAATCTGCTCCCCCAAGCAAAGCCCATGCATACGAGCGATGCAAATCTTGATGGTGGTAAATTTTGCAACTACCACAACTCCGTCGGCCACCACACCAATGGGTGCCGAGACTTGGTGAGAAATCTCTTCAAACTTTACAATGAGGGTAAGCTCACCCAATTCATCAAGTCCGGAGGTGGCAACGGCGACAACAGGGGCAAGAAACGTCGCGACGACAGCGGCGGCGACCTGCGCCAACAATTGAACCATCCCAAGCTAACTCCTCCCATGCCAACACATACTGGTGGCGACATCGATAATGTGGGAGGAGAATGCCATGTGATAGAAGGCCCTTTGGGGGGGACTCAATCCGGGGTCGCTCTGTCTGTTCGCCGGGCTCAGGGCGAACAGCGAGCACTCAACAACGTGCACCAGGTGTGCGTCGCTCCTACTGCCGAGAAGCCTCCTTCTCATCAAATCCGTTTCACGGACGACGACCTGAATAGCGTGGTGCAGCCAAACAATGATGCGTTGGTCATCACAGGGAAGATAATGGGAACCATCGTCCATCGGATGATGGTCGACACTGGATCATACACCAACATCCTTTTCAAGCATACTTTGGATGCTCTTGGTGGATATGCAGATTACATCGAGCCTTGCGACGATATAGTCGTAGGGTTCGGGGACACGCGCAACCTTCCCATAGGGAAAATCAGACTAACTTTGGACTTGGCATCGTCAAAAGAGCCTGAAATGCATCATGCTAGGCAGCTCGACTTCTTGATCATCGACATGCCATCATCCTACAACGCGTTCCTAGGCCGACCTTTCTTCAGCGAGTTCAAGGCGGCCGCTTCAACTTATTATTACTGTATTAAGTTTCCATCCCCGGCGGGAGCTATAACCGTTAAGGGCGATCAGACACGGGCGAGGGAGTGTCTCGTCCGTTTTGCCAAACGTCAATCTAAGGAAAGCGCCATGGTTGGAAAGTATATTATGTGTCAAACTCAAACAGAACAAATGAACTACTTGGAGGGTCTTCCTAGCAAGTACAGAAAAATTGAAGTTGGGGAGTGCAGTCATCGTTCCGACGACCACCAAGTGGAGGCGAACGAGCACGCCTCCATGGAAGTGGACGACCACACCCCAATGGAAATTGACGAGCAGACAGATCCGGGCGACCAGATCCCCGGCGACCAGTCTCCAGAAAACTTCCCAGATTTGGAGCCTAGGTTAGGCTTTGAGCCAAAATGCGGAATTGAGGACCCTCGTTGGAAGGAGCCTAAAGAGCGGGCAACTTCAGCGGAGGACCTTGAAACCATCCAATTGAACGAAGCTCGTCCCGAACTCGAAGTATTCATAGGTTAAAATTTACCAGGACATCTGCGATCGGACATGATCGCATTTTTGAAAGAAAACATCGGTGCATTCGCCTGGTTGCACGAAGATATGGTGGGCATTCCCACGAATCATGCCTGCCACAGACTAAATATTGATCCAACAAAAAGACCCATCACCCAAAAGCGAAGAAAATTTGGGCCTGATAAAAGTACGGCTTTGGCAGTCGAAATCAAGAAATTGATCGACAACAAGTTAATAGAGAAAACTGGAACTGATCCTGAGTGGTTGGCAAATCCAGTGCTCGTCAAGAAAACGACCGGGTCGTGGAGATTGTGCATAGACTTCACAGATTTAAACGACGCCTGTCCAAAAGATCATTTTCCGATGCCCCACATTGATCACCTAGTGGATAATACAGCGGGGCACGAGATTTTAACCTTCATGGATGCCTTCGTAGGGTACCATCAGATTGCAATGCATCCCGACGACCAGCGACATACGGCCTTCATGACGGCGCGTGATATGTATAGCTGGAAAAGAATGCCTTTCGGTTTGAAAAACGCGGGGGCAACGTACCAAAGACTGGTAAATAAGATGTTTGAAAAGCACATCGGTGAGATGGTAGAGGTCTATATCGACGACATCGTTGTCAAAAGCTTACGAAAAGAAGATCACCTACACCACCTTGCCATGACATTCGATATCCTAAGAGAGTACAACATGAAGTTAAATCCAAAGAAGTGCAGTTTTGGAGTTAGCTCAGGAAAATTTCTGGGGCACTTGGTTAGCCAGCGGGGCATCGAGGCGAATCCAAGTAAAATTCAAGCAGTAATCAATATGCAAAGCCCAAGGAACGTGAAAGAAGTTCAGAGGTTGACAGGATGCCTTGCATCGCTGAATAGATTTATTGCACGAACGGGCGACCGCTGCAAACCTTTTTTCGACGCTCTGAAGAAAGGAAAGTTCGAGTGGACCGACGAGTGCGAGAAAGCTTTCAAGAAATTGAAGGAGTATTTATCGGATCCGAAGGTCCTATCCAAGCCAGTCCCCGGCGAAATTTTATATCTATACTTGGCGGCCACTGACTGTGCGATCAGTTCAGTGCTCGTCCGAGCTGAGGGGAGCACACATCTGCCTATCTACTACGTAAGTCAAACACTACGAGATGCGGAGTTGAGATACACTCCAATGGAAAAATTGGCGTACGCATTAGTCATGAGCGTCAGGAAGTTAAGGCAATACCTGTTCGACCACGAGGTGGTCGTCCTCACCACTTTTCCTCTCCGACGAGCACTGCATCGTCCGGATACCGCGGGAAGACTTCTAAAATGGTCTGTAGAGATCGGACAATTTGGTCTCACCTACGCACCCAGAACGGCAATCAAGGGACAAGTGTTGGCAGAATTCATCGTAGAGCTCACTTTCCCGGAGAAATTGGCCGAGGGAATCGAGCTTCCTTGGTCACTGTTCGTCGATGGCTCGTCGACGAGCACCAAAGCAGGGGCAGGAGTTGTCCTCATCAGCCCAACCGGACAGGCGTTTGCTTCGGCGATCGAGTTCGAGTATCGGGCGACCAACAACGAAGCAGAGTACGAGGCTCTGGTTGCAGGAATCAAGATGGCTATGGCCGTGGGCGCTAGAAAACTGAAATTTTTTTCTGACTCTCAGCTGGTTGTATGTCAAATCACGGGCGAATACGAGGCTCGCGGCGATCAAATGATAAAGTATCAAGACCTTGTGAAAGGATTACTCGAGCAATTTGATCAATTCCACATCGAGCAAATCCCTAGGGAGGAGAATACGCAAGCAGATGCGTTGGCTCGGCTGGCCACTTCAGAGGGGGAGGCAATATTTTTAGAAGCAACCATCACCAAAATTTCTTCCCCGTCGGTGAACAGATGTCAAATCTTGCAGGTTGAAGCGACCAGCGACGAGGACTGGAGGACGCCGATCACCAAGTACATCAAGACCGGCGAGCTCCCGGACGACGAGGTGAAGGCAACCAGGTTGCAGCTCAGGTCCGCAAGGTACACTATTATTGGCGACCAGCTGTACAAACGGGGTTTTTCAATGCCTTTATTGAAATGCCTCGGAGAAGACGAAGCGAAGATCGTCATGTATGAAATCCACGACGGAGTGTGTGGAAATCATACAGGGGGGCAAGCGCTCGCTCTAAAGATCATAAGGCAAGGCTATTTTTGGCTAACACTGAAGAAAGACGCAATCCATTACGCGCAGACGTGCAAGAGATGTCAAGCCTTCGCTCCCGCCATTCACTCACCACCAGACGAGCTCATCTCGGTGTATAGTTCGTGGCCTTTCGCAAAGTGGGGGATCGACATCATCGGGCCTTTCCCACCAGCTGCTGGGGGGGTAACTTTCGTCGTCGTAGCAGTCGATTACTTCACCAAGTGGACAGAGGCAAAGGCATTGAAGACCATCACAACGGGCCAAATGACAAGCTTCATTTGGAAGAATATAATTTGCAGGTTCGGCCTACCACGAGCGATAGTGACCGACAACGGACGTCAATTTACAAGTCAAGACATGATGGATTTCTGCTCAAGATGGAACATCAAGAAATTTTTTTCAACACCCTACCATCCACAATCAAACGGTCAGGTAGAGGCGATCAACAAAATCATCAAGCACACCTTGAAAGCTAAGCTGGATGGATTGAAGGGCAAATGGGCCGAAGAGCTGCACATGGTTCTGTGGGCATATCGGACGACCACAAGAAATTCTACTGGTGAAACTCCGTTCGCGCTCGCGTTCGGAACCGAAGCTGTCATACCAGCAGAGGGGCAAGTCCAAACTTTTCGAGTAGCAAATTATGACGAGCAGCTGAATAACGATGCACAGCTCTCCGATTTAGACTTCCTAGAAGAACGAAGGCTAACAGCGGACGAGAAGAATGTGGTCTACAAGCAAAGGTCAGAACGCTACTACAACACCAAACTACGTGCTCGCCAGTTCACTATCGGCCAACTCGTACTTCGGAGGGCGAGGGAGCAGTCCATTGGCATACTTGGCCCGACCTGGGAGGGTCCGTACCGAATAACGCGCACACTCCTAAACGGATCATACGAGCTTGAAGATCTCGAGGGCAAGCCAAGCAAGTACCCGTGGAACGCGGTCAAGCTGAAGAAGTATTACCAGTAAGTTTTTAAATTATTTCATATTTGTATAGTTTGTATTTAATCGTCATTTCAATTCAAGCAAAGTTTTAAATTTCCAGTAAGTGTTAGATAATTTTGAAAGTTTAAGACAAGGCTCTGCGTAGCCATCTAGGATACAAAAGACGAGCACTCTTTCTTAAAAGATGCTCGCAAGGTAGTGGCAAAGACGATCACTACCTGTCAAACAAGGAGTTCAACCGACGAATGGTTAACTCTAAAAAGACGAGCACTCTTTCTTAGAGTCTCGCAAAGGAAAGACGAGCACTCTTTCTTAGAGTCTCGCAAAGGAAAGACGAGCACTCTTTCTTAGAGTCTCGCAAAGGAAAGACGATCACTCTTTCTTAGAGTCTCGCAAAGGAAAGACGAGCACTCTTTCTTAGAGTCTCGCAAAGGAAAGACAAGCACTCTTTCTTAGAGTCTCGCAAAGGAAAGACGAGCACACTTTTTTAGAGTCTCGCAAAAGAAGACGAGCACTCTGTTAAAGATGCTCGCAAGATAGCAACGGCGATCACTATCTAAAGCATACGAACGAAAACAAATAAAAGGCAATTTAAAAAGACAAGTATCATAACGTAAATCGAGAAGCAGTGACGAGGACGATCACTCAATATAAAGAAAATAAGCAAACACATCATAAGCAAAAGATTCCCATTCATTAAAAAGCCTTAGAAGGCTGAAATTACAAAAAAAAAAAAAAAAGTACAAGAAAACTAAACTACAGGAGCATTCTCCTCGGCAGGAGCATCTTGCTCGCCAGCTACCCCCTCGTCGTCAACAACTTCAGCAGGGGCACTCTGCTCGCCCTGTTGGGTTGGGGAGTCTTCGGGAGGATTCACGAACTCCACCGGAACTCCCAAGAGTCGAGGGAACTGGAGTCCCATTTGCACCAACGGAAGCAAGGGGAGCTCGGTTCCCGGCTGAGGATTCTCCTTCATAAGGAGGTCGTCCAGAAGCCCGCCGAGCGGAATCACGTCCACTTCCGGATGGGCATCCAATAGTTTGTAAATGAGCCCGTGGGCAGTAAGCGCCACCGATAACATGGCCACGCCCCCAGCGAGCTCAGTAGTCTCATCTCGCTCATCTATTGCATCGACCAGCTGTTGCCGAAGAGTGGCCAACTCTTCCTCATCATTAGCGGACTTGTGTGTAAGGGTCCTTACCTCGTCCTCGGCAGTCTTGAGGCGAGCACGGAGACGTTCGATCTCTTGAAGATCTTCTTGATCTTTTTTTCGAACCATCTCCAGTTGGGTCTCGAAATCGGCCAAATTTGCCTCAGCATTGGCCAGCTTGGTCTCGAGGTCGACCACTTTCTCCTCTGAGGCGAGCAGTTTCCCCTCAGCAAGGGTTTTTGACTTGGCCATTTGAGCAACTTTCGCAGCCCTGTCCTCGCTGAGCTTGCGACCATCAGCAATCTGGCTGGCGAGCTTCTCCATGGTATAAGAGGCTCGGCTCAAGTCAATGGCGACCAGGCGCGCATTTTCCATGGCGTTGTGGTTGTCGACCTCTTCGATCAGTGTGGTCGTCAACGAGCGGGATAGGTGCTTCATCGCCCTCTGGGCGAACAGGTTCAGAGGCTCCTTATCGACCGGGTCTCGCGACCGGTAGAAGCCGAGGAGATTCTCGCTGAAGGGTTGGGCGACCGGATAGTCGGCAACTCTATTGAAAAATGAAAGAGTTAGAAGAAAAATACTTGAAAATTTTCTAAAAAACTTTTTTGAAAAAACTTACTTGGCAACCCTTGCGGCTTCCCAGCCGAGGAGGGTATTATCTCCCGGAGCCCTCTGTCCGACCGACGAGCTCGTCGCAGTCTCTCGCGACCGAGTACTTCGGGGAGGAGGGGAAGCAACAGGCTTGGGGGGGGGGGCGAGGTCCTCGGCGGAGGAGATCTCCTCGGCGAGATCCTCCTTTCAGCAGCAGGTGGGCGAGAAGTCCCCCCTCTGGTCGGTCTTGCGACCTTTTTGGGTGGAGCCCCTGAGCCCTCCGCCCCCTTCCTTTTCTTGCCGGTGCCATCGACAATCTTGCGCTCGCGGATTAATTGTGCTTGTCGAAGCATACTGGTCGCTTTTAGGCGCTCGACTTCGACGGTAGGAGGAAGATAGGCGACAACCCGTTGAGGAACCACTACTAGATAAAGAAGCGAGAAGTCAGTATCTTCGAAGAGTGAATTTTAAAAGAAATTTGAAGAAATATTTTACCTGGAGGGAACTCTCGAGTGAAGTGATGAGGAGGTACTCTGAGACCTGCTCGCTCACGCATGCACTCCCTGTTCAGAAATCGGCAAGACCTCTCCAGGTAGCGACGATTGAGAACACAGCAAACGTGGTACTGAAAGAGAGGAGTGAGACGGTCGTCGGCAGTCCTCTTGCGAACAGTTTCACCTACAAAAAGCGAGGAGTTATTCAGTATAGACAAGAACGAGCAGTAATTAAAAGACTTACCACGAATTCTTCGATATTCGGTCTCAATGGGAATGCGATCAGAAGATCCATCCGGCCTCACTGAACTCATCCAGTCCCCGGCTACCCACCACCAGTTGGTTTTCCAATCCCTAATCTTGTTGGGAACCCCTTCAACCAACTTGAAATTATCTCGGCCTCGTACATAATGGTACCCATGGCCTACTTTCCCTCCGGCCTCGGCCGCCTGAAGAAGATAGTTAATCTCTTTCGGGCTAAGCCACGTATTCCGACATCCGTTCTCGGCCGCCACCAGGCCGAACAGTGTAAGAATGCCGATCAGGTTCGACCAACCGTTCGGCAAAATTTGCGAAGGGGCAACATTCAGGAAGTGTAATAAGTTTGTGATACTGGGGTGTAGGGGGAACCTAAGTCCTGCCTCCATCATACCAATATTAACGGCGACCATGCCCTCTGGCGGCTGATCGGCCCTCTCATCCTCGCGAGGTACAAAAAAGCAAACGTCGGCCGGCAATTGATACCTTTTTCGAGAATTCTCGAGCTGCGCCGAGGAGACTTTACTCGCATACTTGCTCGCTTCGTAAATCGTTTGGAAAGCTCCTCGATGCGGACGAGGAACCTCTCGAGGAGGGTTTTCGCTGTAATATTTATAGTAGGCCTCCCTCGAGACCTCGTCGCCATCCAAATCCTCCCTACCACTCAAGATATCTTTTATGCTCTCCGCATATCGAACAACTTCTTCATAATCCTCGCGGAGACTCCTCGACAAGGTCTCCTCGACTTGGGCGATTTCTATCTGGTCGCCCACATCTCGATCCAAATCCTGATCGTGCAAGTCAGAGTCCGTCTCACTGCCACCATCCTCGGCATCACCCTCCTCGGCATCATTGCCGGCATCATCCCTGTCAGAGTCGGAGAGATCGTCGACGTCGACGACCACTGCCTTTCCTAAGTTACGGACACTAGCATTTATGGGTTCAGGGGATTGGATCCTAGAGTCCGACGAAGACGCCCTCTCCGTCAAAACCATGGCTAGACGATCAGCCTCGCCGGAACTAGCAGCACCACCATCTAACGGCGGCGAACCACCACCGGAACCGCCACCAAAATCCATTTTTTCTTAAAGAAATGGGGGAGAATAGAGATTTAAAGAAGAAAATGAGATTTAAATACCTTTTTAACAATCGGAAACCACCACAAGACACGCCGGAAAAGCTCGAAGTTTAAAGCTTGGACGGAAACTTGAAGTTCGAAAATTTGCAAAGTGAAGAAAGTATTTTTGTGAGTAAGGAAGCCATATTTATAGGCGAATTTCGTGCAGGGACTAAATTGCAAAAAACGGGGTAAAATCCGTAATTTTCCCAAAATTTAGGGCCATTTCCGAATTCAAATTCGGAGAGTGACTCTCACGCGCGACCTTTGAGGTCGTCACGCGCCCCACGCGCACTTTTCAAAATTCGAGCGCCGCCCACGCGCCTGACACAAGTCACATCATACGTCATCAAAAGTGCCTCGGAAGGCGAGCTCGGCGTAGGAAACGAGACGACCACCTCCTTCTCACGTCATCAAAATCTCGAAATTGATTGTGTTGTCGAGAACCATTTTCACCATAAAAAAAGATGATCGTACTGCTCGCCTTACCATTCTACGAATACGAAGTAAGGCGACCAGGGGGCAAATGTTATACCTAGTCAAAGAGGTCAATCTTTGACAAGTCAATCCTAGTCACCAGCTTACATGGCGACGACCAGTCAACAAAGTCAAGCGACGACCAGTCAACAAAGTCAAGTGACGACCAGTCAACAAGAAGATGCAATAGATTTATTGTATTTAATATATTTTAAGTGCTCGACCAAAGATGTTGGCGAGCACATGTTTAGTTAGCTGCTCGCCAAAGTATGTGGCGAGCACATGTCTATTTTTAGTATGAAGTTTAAAGTGTTGAAGCTTTGGGAGATGAGACAAGACGTGGCGACCAAGTTCTCCGGCGACCACGGCGGCGAGTGACGAGCAGGTTTTCCAGTTGCTCGGCATCTCGCCGAGGACGACCACCAGAGGCGGTTTAGCATTAAATGCACCATCAAATCACCTTCTCGGGCAGAATGAAGGCCCAATCTGGAGGCTCCACGTGTAAAGGGCGGGCAGCCCTTGAAAAGCAGTATATAATGCCCATTTGGGCTCATTTGTAAGATAAGTTGAACATTCCACTAAATCTCCCTACCCAAAGCAATAAACTCTCCCAAGCTTCTAAAGCTTTAGCTTCTCCAAGAAGCTATATCTTGTGTTCTTGTGTGTTCTTCATCAAGTTCATCACAAATCATCACTTTAATCCATATAAACACGTAATAACCCCCGTTTAATTATATATGTTTGTATCGTGCTAAGCACAGTCCACATCCAAAGTCAACCCGTTTATAGTGCATACACCAATCACATATTTTGGTGTTGTTATTTAAGTTTTAAACTTTGTTACATGTTGTTGGTACATATATCTTTCCTTTCTTCTAATCTATGAGCTAGATTGAATCTTTTCTGGAATTTTACATAATTAAGTATTACCTCAATTTAATTGGATTAATGTTACAACAAATGAATATTCATAATTTTGTTTAACCTTTAATTCAAAATCAGTCTAGTCTGTAGGTTTGAAGAAGAAGAGGAGGACATATAAGAAATGGAGTGCGGAGGAAGAAGAAACTTTGATTGAGGACTGGAATAAAAATGCAAGGACAATCACTAAATTTGTTACTTTTATACGTTGTTTATAGTTTAGGGTTTTGGTTGATTGGGAATAAATATGTGTTGGTTTCTTGCTCATATAATTTTTTTTTTTTTTTTTTTTAAGTTTTGGAGCTGGACATTGGATGAATATTCTAAAATACAATCGAGACCAATTTAATTCTAGTAGAACTTCGGTGAGTATTATTTTTTAACTTATGATAATTTGTTTACTCTAGTATTTGTTTTACTTACACAATTTATTAATTGCTTGATTTAGGGTGATTTAAAGGACAAGTGGAAGAATATGAAACCAGAATAATTTTGTATGGAAAGGTCATTTAGATTGAACTTTAGTCATTAGAACAAACGGTTCAAGTTGATTTGTGCATCGTTGAACACGTAATCCGCTTTTTGTAAGTGTTTTGAACGTATGGTTTGATGAAGACGAGCTGTTTTATAATCCTCACTGTTGAAAAAATATTTTGTTTGATAGCCACAATTCTTTAATATGGAAAGTAACCATCATCATCAAGTGTTGTAGTATCATTCATGCATATAAAACTGGACATCAAGAGCAAGAAAATAAGAATACCATAAATTACCTTCTTTTAATTGGATGCCTTGTTTGCCAGTTTGCACCGATGACTATTATACTATATGATGATTTCTATCACTAAAATCCAACCTGAAACAATATTCAGAGAAACCACAATTCACTTTCTACCAAAGTATTCAATACAATTGCTAAAACCACTAACAATAGTAAAAAGAAACAAATATTTAAAGCTAAGATTATTAGCCCACAACATAAATTTTTTGGTATTTGGACTTATTAAAAAGTTTACTTATTGATTGCAATCTTGGTCCTCTGCTGAATTGCTATACATTGTTTACGTTATTATGAAACAAAGACTATGTTTATTGGAATACTCCTTTAAAATAAATAAATAGTTTGATGGGCCGAGTGATTTGGAAATCTCACTATATAAGGCCCATTGTGACAAGAGTTGGGCCTAAGCCCAATTTGAAGCTCGTTTGCCCAAGGGAAAAAAAAAACTCAATTAATTATATATATATATCCCCTATTTACTCACAAAATTCAACGTCAATTCTTAGATTTCAGTGAAGAAATCCTAAAAATCTCATCTGCCGCCCACTTCTCTACTCTCCCGCCGGACGGCCATCTTCACGATTCTGTCGGGTCCAGGCTCACGAACCCTCCCCCGGCCGACCTCCTTGCCGGCTAACAGCTGCAGGTTTGAATTAATATGGTTTTACTGTAATTTTTATCCTTGTTTCTCTAGATTCCAAAATAGTTACTCCTACTTACTAAATAGTAATTTGGTGAATTAGTTGATTCCAATTTCGAAAACTAGGATTTTACTAGATTTTGAGAAATCAAGTTATTTTAATTTTTGAGGGTAGATAGAGGCTTATTAACAGCAAAATCGATTCCAAAATAGAAACCAGTAATGGTTTCTGTAAATTTTTAGATTCTTACTAAATCGTTTCTATAATTGATTGCAAACCTTATTTTTTTGGTTTTTTAAGTGATTTTTTCTGGGGATTTATTTTCTGCTATATTCACTGTATTTTTAACTGATTTCGGTTCTTTACCAAACCGAAATCAAAAGCAAGTTTCCCTCCTTGTGTTGTTTACTTTACCCTTAATTTTTTTGTTATTGGTTTGCTTAATTGTATTTTATGTGCTATTGTTGGGCAAATTATCATTTCGAACGAGTTGAATTCATGTGGTTGAAGTGTATCTAGTTAATTTCTCTTAGCAGTGTTTTGAATTAGGTTTGATATTTATGAATTTCTTGTGAAATTTACTAGAGTTTCGGTTTTGGTTGGGGGCGGGGCAGGAGAATACTGTGTTGAAGTGAAATTATATTGGGGAAGTAAAATTTGGATTTGTTGCAGTGAAAATATGGGAGATGAGGGTATCCCGAAGGATGCAAAGATTGTTAAGGAGTTATTGAAATCAATGAGTGTTGATGATTACGAACCTCGAGTTGTGAACCAATTTTTGGAAGTTTGGTATAGATATGTTGTTGATGTGCTGACGGATGCACAAGTTTACTCAGAGCATGCTTCTAAATCTACTATTGATTCGGATGATGTAAAGCTTGCAATTCAGTCTAAAGTCAATTTTAGTTTCTCACAGCCTCCGCCACGTGAGGTAATTTACGCTTTGAATGCTGTTTTTCTTCACTATCCTTTGATTGTTTTGCTTATGCTGCTGCTTTATACTACATTACTAAGCTGCAGACTGGATTTATTGTTTAATGGAGTACAAATTTGCTGTAAAAAAAGACTTGCATAAACTTTTATGAGGATCTAATCGAGTTGAGTAGAGTAGACTAAACTTGGCTTGATTAGTCTTGAGGACAAACTAGTAAAATATCTCAAATTTGACAGGATCAATTAATCTTGTGAGCAAATATGGAGTGTGTAAGATTATGTTTAATACAACAAGAATAGGTGTGAGATTCATTGGATTTGGTGCAAATACACCCTTACACACTTTGTCTAATTCCTTTATGATTAAGGATGATTGATTGTATTCTTATCAAAGTGATTTCGAGTTCAATGTGTGATTTATCAATATTCATAATAGGTGCTATTGGAATTGGCCAAGAGCAGAAATAAAATCCCGCTGCCAAAATCAATAGCAGGTTTTGGGATCCCTCTGCCTCCAGAGCAGGACACCTTGATCAGCCCAAATTATCAACTTGCTATTCCGAAGAGGCATAACAGCCAACCGCCTGAAGAAACAGAAGACGATGAAGAAATTGCCAATCCAGATCCAAATCCAAATCCTTCGCATTTGCCTCAAGGGACTTCTCAGCGCGTTTCGTTTGCCCTCGGAGCTAAACATCCAAGATGAATGACTTTTACCATGTACGTTATTATTGCTTGTTAGGATATGCAGATTAACATTATTAAATCGAATGTTTGTTTATCTCTTGGAATGATTACCCACTGCCCATCCACTTTGAGAGGTAAAGAATGTAACAGTTAGATATGAATCTTGGATATTTCTTTTTTCTTTTTCATAAATATATTTGTTGTGTTACAAGAATATGTCTTTTTTCTTTTTTTGGTCAAGAAATGGTTTAGAACAAGTGAATGAATTCAAGTGAGGTGAGCTTCTGTAGCATGAGATATCGTAAGACCCCCTATCGTACATGCGTTGAATTTCATCCCGATATTGGATCAATGATTTATCAGGTATGGCAGGAGTCAATTCCACCACATCCCCCATCTTCAGCTTGCATGATGGAAGATCTCTCACGGCTTCATGGTTTAGCCTTGCCCTCCATTCTTCCGTCACTGGAAACCGATATGACGTCCACCTACAGCTGCTGCCACGACCGGCTGTTTCCAACAGATCCATCACGGATGAGTTTGTCGGCAACTCCTCTACAGACATCTGCAAGCCAAGAATTGTAAATCATACAAGTAGTAACAAAAGCATGAGACAATAGAGATATATCCTATTTTTCCATAACGAACAGACCTTGTCATTCTCAATCATGATAACAAACACTGGTCCATCAGTGCCACATTGAGGCTTGCAAGACAAGGTGCAATCTTTAGAATGGGTAGGGAACACGCAAGGCGGCTTTATGGAGTCGGACCTGTCCTGGCTCATCGCCTCACATTGCCATGTAATGACCCAACGTGCCCATTCAACCATTTGAAGCACAAAAGAAGAGTGGGTGTGTTTGCACTCCCCTTCTTTGTATCTCCAGTGAGCAGCAAATCCATACTCAGCTTGCAGATGCATCTTTTTTGTTCGGATCTGAACTTCAAGAGGAACCATTCCATCACACAAGACTACTGTATGTAGCGATTGGTACCTGAAAATTGCGAGACCAACATTGAGTGCATTGATCATGTAGCAAACCCGTTATAGTAGAACCTTTACACTAAAAAAGCATACCCATTACACTTGGGGTTAACTATGTAGTCCTTGAATCTCCCAGGTACTTCATGCCATAGTTGATGGACCACCTTCAGTGCTTTATAGCAATCTTCTTCAGTATCAACAATCAATCTTAATCCATGAATATCTTGAACATCGTCCATATCTAGTTTCTTCCTGCATAAGTTATATCAAAAACAGCCCACGAGGTATGATGACAGCACCCGTATCAAAAGAACAAGAAAGAAACATGGAACTCAAAATTATGAATGAACTCATGCATAATGCCTGAGAGACAATGGTAAGGAATTGCTCCACCCTTGAGAGCTTGCTCAAGCTTATCTACAGAAGAAGTAATCACAGCCTCATCAAAGAACTTCACAAGCTTGGAAGACAACTTTTGGTGCTGATCTGGGTTGAGATGTTTGAAGCAGAGATTTTCCAGCTGCTCTTTCCAAGTGGAGATCCCTAATCTATTGGCCAGAGGCACAAATATTTCAGAAGTTTCCTTAGCAAACCTTTGTTGTTTTATCAGTGGCAATGCATCCAAAGTAAGCATATTATGCAATCGATCAGCTAGCTTGATTAAAACAGCCCTAGCGTCTGCCATTGCGAGGAACATGGTATGCAATCGATCTGCTTCAACAGTTTTATCGGCAGTGTTGTTCTCTCGTGCAAGCTTGCTCAATTGGCTCAGCTTTGAAACCTGCTAGAGTCACAAGAGTTTAAAAAATAGTCTCCAGGCCATCAGTGCATTTACAGCAAATACAAACAGTCGTACACACATTTTGCATGTGATGGATTCAAAAGTTAATGCATAGCCCCCAACTCCCCAGCCTACACTGATCTATCTTAACATCTCTGGTTCGCACAAAAACAGTAACAAGAAATGCAGCAAACAAGGGAAATTAGCTATGGCAGACTAAGGTCGTCATTAAATTATGGTCATACAGCATTACATTCGAACCCTGTAACATAACTGAAACTCAAATCAGACATCTAGCATTGGCCAAATGTGATCAAAATAAGAGTTGGATTTCACTTACCCCTTGGACTAACTCCGCAACTCCAGCTCCAAATGACTCTGAAATATGGTCATAAGTAACAAAAGAAGAGTCATCAACAGTGTCATGCAAAAGCCCCGCAGCAACAACTGTAGAATTAGCACCGACATTTGCCAGTAGTATTGCCGTTTCCACACAATGCTGCAAATACGGATGTCCACTTGCTCGATTCTACACGCATTAAAAGCATCACACTGCTCAATCTTAAATCACAGCAATACTCACTCATTAAACCCAAAAAATCTCACAAAGGAACTTGAAATACCTGGCCTCTATGAGCCTTCTCCGCTTCTTGAAAAGCCTTGGCTACAAAATCATCCTTAAATATATGGTGCATCGACTGGGCGTAAGTAAGTAAATCTTTTGCATAAGGAGGGAGCTCCAGCTCCATGAAATTATCATCCATGTTGAAAGTAAGGTCATCCGACGGCGATAGATTAGAGTCTTCAACATCCAAAACTAAAGGTGTCGAATCATAATTTACACATGCACCCAAAGCAAAACTCACGAATCCATTATACATACTCCCACTTCCCGACCTAATTGAGCTGAATTCCGAACCAATTGAACTATTCGGGCATTGAAGCACAGAAACCGGGCTCTGATCTCGTTTAAAAGGCGAACCTAACGAAGAACACCGGTAAGAAGAAACGGATTCTTCGGTTCTATCATGCCATAACTCCTCGGCTCCAGTTGAATAACTCGACGACTTGATCGGCGGCGTCGAAAACAAGCACGATAGTCCACCTTTTATAGGTTTATGCTGCGGCGGCGACGACGTTGACCGGCCGTTCACTGATATTTCGTACGACGCATGAGAAATGACCCTAGTAGGGCTGGCGGAAAGCGCTATCGTCGGAACAGTCATAATTCAAACCAAATTCCGGCCCTAATTTAGAATAATTGCAGCAATTTCAATTCCTAATCTATGCTGAATGTTGAATTACTACTACTCTCCTAAATTTGAAAAACCTAACCGAAAATATAAACAGAGTCAAAGTACACGTTTCTGAGAAATTATAGCGCTAATACTGTAATTGATACACAAAATATATACAGATCCTGTACAAATTCGGTAATTAAATGAAATAAAAGGGAAAAAAGAAAATCCAATAAAGTTGGATCTTGAGAATTAGAAGAAAATTTATCGAGAGAAAAGTGGATAATTTCTTTCTTTATTTTCTTCTTCTTCTCTTCCGATTACTTTCTCCGAACTGGTTGCTTTTTTTAAAGCAATCGAAGGGGTACGCGCAAATACAGAAATGCCCTTTGATTATACCTGAAATAACTCAAACTATGTTTGATCATTGATGCACGTTTTGTAATTTCATAAATATTGGAGTATAAATTGTGTATCTTTAAATAATTTTCTACAATCCTTTCCAATAATAATAGTAATATTCTACAATTAATACTCAAGATTTAACATAGTCAAATAATAAATGAAAACAAAAGTCACTGCTCTTTAGTAAATTATTTATTACTCCTACTATTTTTTTTTAGGCTCATTTTCATTTGGAAGCTTCAAGCTATAGTTTACCTAACTTTTTTTTTTTTTTGATCCGTTTCAATGAAATGTAAGATATTCATTTTTTTAAAATTATTTTCTCTCACATTTTATTATATATATATTTTTTAAAATTAAATCACATTTAATATATATCTACTTATATTATGCCCAAAGCTATTGAATAAATTTGAGGGGACGCAAAGGAGTAAATAAATAGATTAATTTTGCAAATAGGCTTTTGTACTTTGCCGGGGAGAAGATAAGATTGATTTGAGGTGGGACCAACTATACTATATATATATTGTGATTATTCACTTAAAACTACGACAATAATAAGGGTATCACTTAAACCAATGCAAATAAATGGGTATTACTAAAATCTACAAAATTTGGATGAAAGTCCTAATATGCCCTTATTATTCATTTTCTCTCTCCAATCCCCTCTCTTTCTACGGAAACTTTTGAGATTCATTTTCAAATTTGTTTTGACCGGTTCTCTCCAAACCCCCCATCCACCCCTCTCATCTCTCTCTCTTCCGGCGGCCACAAATAGATACGCCGCTTTGATCGGGATGAAAGTCTAGAATCGGATCTGAAGAGCTTACCGTAGAGGGTGGAAGCGTGGTCGAAGCTAAGGCGGCGGCGCAAGAACTTATTCCGAGGGTGAGGCTAGAGACGGCGCAGCCAGAGTTGCAGAGAACTGCGCCGAAATGAACGGTGGTGCGTCTGAAATGAACGGCACAAGCGTAGCTACAGAGCACTGCGCCGTCGCGTCTGATGAAACAAACCTGTCCGCCTATTTGTGATGAAGGGTTTAAGCGATGATATCTGAAACAGATTGCGAGCGGTGGTTCCATCTAATGGATCTACCGCCGTCACATGCTTCCCAGCCAGTGTAGAGCCATCTGCCGCTGCTACTGATACGATGTGCGATCTTACAGGCGTACTTCTCAAAATAAGTCCTAGATCTGTAACTAAAAATTCTTTAATTTTGATCAGGTATAGATCTGCTCCTTATATATCTTCATCCATGGATGTTTTTTTTTTTTTTTTTTGGCTTTGTAGATCGGGCAGAAAATGGTGAAAATACAGAGCACCTGCAAAATTGATTCCATAGTGCAGTGGTTTCTGCTGACATTATTGATCAATTATCTAAAGGGTGCTAAATGCCTTCCTTCAAAATATATTAAGATTAATTGACTCAAAAGGTTGTTAAGTGTTAATAGTATATTACTGCTTGGAGAATGAGTTGAAGTGTGTAATGACAGGGTTGTAATTCATTGTTGGAAAGAGAATGAAGATTGCATGCTAGTGCTAATAGTATGTTACTGCTTGAAGAATTCATTGTTGGAATAAGTTCAATTTATTCTGTAAAATAGGCATTTTTGTGAAAGAAAAATCTCAATTCTAGTTTTGATTGATAAGCTTAAATTAAGGTTTTGCTAACTGTTCTATTTATGAATTTAGTTATGTTGATTTCTTTTCAAGTGTCCAATTTCTTGTTACACTCTTTAAATATCTCTTATTTTTCTATTAATGTAGGTGAAGAGTTGAATTTTGCTTTCAATTGAAGAAATTTTATTAATGGGTGGTATTTGGGTGTTCTATCATTTGTGTGAAATATGTAGGAGTAACTATAATCAGTTATTAGACTAGATCTGAAGACTTTTTTTTTTTTTTTTTTTTTGCAGTAGGAGCAAATGTTAATTCTATTGTCAGTAGATCTGAAGACTTTTTATTTTTTCAGTTATTAGATCTAAATTATTTTTGTTGTAATTTTGTAATAGATCAGGGGAAGCAATTTTTTGGAGGTCTATCTTTTTCCCTGTATTTACTATACAAAGAGAAGAGTTACCCTCAAGTTGGTGGAGAGAGTATGAGAGTGTATTAACCAGTTTTGATGATATTATGCAGATAATGGAAGCCAGGGCTATGCTGGCTCATGAATCAAAGAATTGAAATGTGCCCAACCTGGAAAATTTGTATGCAAAGAAATCTTTAAGTCAGAGGATAAAGTTATTCCTCACAACGAAGAGCCCCTTTCTGTGTCTTCTCCTGTTCATTTTGAAAACGAGTCTGAGAAGGCATCTGCTGTCCTAAATATAGGGGACTACAAGTCTACAACAACACCAAGTACTTTTGAAGTCGAGAAGCCCCTAGTTTACAAAAACTGAAGTCCAAATTGATGACAAACCTGTGATTGAGAAGGATGTTTTCCAAATTGAAGATCAAAATTTGAAATTTGGTTCTCAACATAGGAGAGAAAGACGAAGATGATGTGTTGATGATGATTGGCTAAAGGAGGAAGAGGCTACATAAAATGGAGGCGCTGCTGTTGAAAAAATTGTTCCCATTGAGAACGAAGAGGACAAGCTCATTAATTGAACAACTTATGCTCTACCCTGTCACTTTAGCTCAAGTGATTATGATAAATACTTTGATGTTATTTATTAGAAATCAATGGTAGCATTGCTCAAACTTTGTTCATTATTTGGTGTAATGGTACACTGTTTATGCATTGTTTGTTGCTAGTATACAATGTGTGTTGTAAATATACACGGTATATGCATTGTTTGTTGCCAGTATGCAATGTGTTCTACGAATATGCAATGTGTATGTATTGCATATATAATGTTAGTATGCAATGTGTTTTAAATTTACAATGTAAGGTGTAAATGTGAATTAAAAAATGAATTAAAAAACTAAAAAAAAATCTTAATAAAAATTCGGATTAAAATATTTTGAATAGAAAGGCATAATAAAATTTGAATAAAAAACAAGTAGGAATAAATTTTTTGAATAAAAAAACTGTGTAAATTATAAATTAAAAAATCTAAACAAAAACTGAGTAAATTATAAATTAAAAAATGTGAGTAAATTATAAATTAAAAATTGTGAACAAAATTTGGAGACTAATTCGACGCTAATAAAATATTAGGAAAATTTGTTCAATTGTTTAAATGTACACGTTGATCAAGAAGCTGCAATGGCCCCACATAACTGTAAAGTAAAATGAGGACACAACTGTCAAATGAAGTAAAATGAAGGGTAAATTTGTAAGTTAATGTTCCATTTTGTTGTTTTAAGTAATAGATTATTGGGCTTGTGGTTTTCAGTAGTGTAATAGGCCCAATTGTAGATATTAGTGATTTTCCCATATATATTTGATGATTTTATTGAATGTTATTATTAAATTGATTTCCTATGTTTTGAAGTGTACTTGTAAATTAGTCCGTAATTAGTTTAGTTGATAACGTCAAATCTTGTAGGTGGTACATTATTTTTGTAATTATAATATTGTCGTGATTTAAAGTGTTTTGGCTTTTTTACAAGAGATTTAATTTCATTATAGTAATTTGGAATCATATGTACTGGAGTAATAAAATAATAGAGAATTGAATAGTAATACAAAAACACGTGAATGCGCGTGGAGTAGAAGTTGGTTGCGTGTGGAAACGATTTTCAGAACCGTGCAAGCTAGTCGACTACATATATCAACATGCACGAGCAACAACAAATTGGTCCCTACCTATTCTTGTAACAAATTAGTCGGTCTTCCACGTAGTCGTAGTAGTAAGGTAAGTTTTACATAATTTAAATATAGTGTTACATTTACATATTCAGAAAATACAAACAAAACATGAAATAGATAAATTGTCATAACAATGAAATTATGTATGTATTAATTATCATCTGCAATTATATCAATCAATTACATATAAAACAATTTTTTATGGCTTTATTCCTTTTCCATGATTAAGAGGGCAGACTATTAAGTGAGTTTTTGGTTAATTTTCATCTTCCTCCTGCATTTGAACAAATTAATCAATGCTTGGGTGCAACAACCCAACTCCATCGATCACTCAAGATCTTACCGCCTAGCTAGGCAGTCAGTGGCTCTAACTAAGTTATGTGATTCGAATTCTTCAATGAACTTTTTTTTTTTTTTTTTTTTTGGAAATTTTAAATGAATTTGTTTTTAAAATATTCATTTAAAATTTCCAAAAAAAAAGTAAAAGATTGAACAGATTATAGTTGGAGAATTAGCAGGCTACAGATATGGCAACTAATACTATACTAGTAGTTAATTTGTTAAACAATTGATGAGTATATATATAGGTAGCTTAATTAGTTCCGATCGATGTGAATATATATATTATGATCAATGGCTTCCTCCTCCTCCTTCCTAGCTCCACCATCAATAATGGCTTCCATCTCCTCCCTAACCCCGCCCAGCTCACTAATGTATGCTGGGGGAGGAGGTCGTATTAATTTTCCCCGATCATCATCATCATCATCATCATCAATTAATTCTTCTAATTCCATTGTGAAACAGCGTGCAATTGCAATCGAAACTAGTAATTATAATAATAATAATTCTGATGATGAAAAGATGATCTCCGGCGGCGCGGCGCCTTGGCTGATGCTGCCACCCGTACGCGGCGAAAAGGTGTACAGGTTCTACAGCCTTACAGAGAAGAAAGTGGTGGAGTTGGAGGGATTCGGGAGTGATTGTACAGAGGTAATAGGATCGTCACATAGCTTTTTGTTTTGAATGATGGTTGTGCCGGCATTATGTTTCTCTACAACCCTATCTCCGCCCGCCGCATAGACCTTCCCAACACCATAGACGTTGCACTTTTGCGCAAAGAAATCGGCATGGGCCCCGGCGTAAAGAAGGTAATCATCTCCGAGGACGAAAGCAGCGCCATCATGATATTTGGCCCCGCAAACCGACTTGCCTACTGCACCCCCGGTTCCAGCAACGGGTGGACTCCGCTCGGCCCAACTCTTTTGGACTACACTGATATCGTCTATTCCAAGAGATGCAAAGCCTTCATGTGCTGCACCACGGAATCGAAAGTGGAGGGGTGGGATCTTCTTGGTGAATTAAAGCATTGGTTTCCCGAGATAATAGGGGAATCACAACAACAACAACATTGGTGGAGTGATATCGAGGATCTCATGTTTGACGACTCCTGCTACCAAGAGCCTTATGTTGTATTTGCAGAGCATTCGGATCAGCTTTATCTTGTGTGTCGCCACATAATGAGCCGAACAACCTACGTGGAAAATATAAAGAGATATGGCTTTCCACTTAGGGATTGGGATGATTGTTTCCCACGCAAAACTATTGGTTTCGATGTTTATAAACTTAATCCCCCCAAGGATAATAATAATAAGAATAATACTACTCTCCAACTCGAACTCATGGAGGGTTCATTGGATAATTTGGTGATGTTTATCGGGGTCAACCACTCTTTCGCACTACCTGCCGACGACTATCCTGAATTGAAACCCGATTCCATTTATTTTACGGACCACCCAAAGCACACTCCACTCTTTTGCCAACCCGGTGGTATCTGTGATACTGGAATTTACTATTTTAATGATAGAACTTTCTTTCATTTGGAATATCCTTATCCAAATCAAAATGTCGACAAAGTGCAAGTAAAGCAGCTTTGGTTCACTCCCTCCCCTCAATAATTACCTTTAGCTACCTCTTCTTAATTTCACTTGCAATTTTTATATCTTATTATTTAATTTGATTTTTTTTTAATCCAGCAATTCCTTTTCGTTATGTATGTCTTCAAGTATTTTATTTTTTTGATAAATGTAGTTTAATATGGTGAAAGTCTAGAACAAAGAATCTTGAACACATATTCAGAAAATAAAAACAAAACATAACATGAAATCGAATAATTATCACAGCATGCAATAAAATAATACTCTCCATTACTTAAATTAAAATAACTAATACAATGGAGTACGTACTCCATCATTTAGTAAAAGATTGGAGCAGCAAAGCAATCCTATTCATTGCCTGCCTTGAGGTAGGATATATATATATAGTTATTAATGGGTTTGTTTCTCCGATGATGAATGGATGTGGAGTTCATTTTTTATTTTTATTTTTTTGAGCAAAAAAAAGGTAAAGGACGTGGAGTTAATTGGGTACTTTAAAGTCACATTTTAATTAGTTTTAATTTCTTTGTCTTGTGGCATTTGAGGCTCAAAAAATACTGTAAAAAAAAAACTAATTAAATTTGTTATGCATTTGTTTCTGTTGACTCCTCCAAAGTTCCAAAACAAACTGAAAGTAAAAGATTGAATAATATATTATTAATTGTTGGAGAATCAGCAGGCTACAAATATGGCAACTAAATGCGAGTAGTTAATTTGTTAAACAATGACAACTAAATGCGAGTAGTTAATTTGTTAAACAAAACAAGATTGCATTGATTTGGCACATAATTGGTGAATGTCTGAATGATAGAGTGTATATATATATGTATAGCCTAGTTCCCTATGAATGAATGATGCTTACAGAGAAGAAAGTTGGGGACTTGGAGTTGAAGGGATTCGGGTGTGATTCTACAGAAGTAATGGGATCCTCACATGGCTTTCTTGTTTTTAATGATAAGCAGCATGGATCAGATCAAAACCCAAGATGTGGGGCGTATTGTGAAGTAAAGAGATATGTGATCAGGATCAGAACATGTGGGTCCAAAATATTTTAGAAGGGGAGATCCTTAATCGGGATCAGAACCCAAGATGAGTGTTCGAAAAGTAAAAAATATGGGATGGACTTATGTGAAAATACTATTATGTGCAAATCCATCAAATAAGGAAAAAATAATAATAATAATTCTGGGTTAATATTCTAGCGGGTCCAAATCCAAAGCCCGCGAAATTAAGGAATACCTGGCCCAAATTCAAAGCCCACGAAAAAGGAAACATTATTAAGCATAAAAAACAAAATTAATAACAAACTATAGTCATGTTCTAGTGGTAAAAGTTTACCCTCTTTTTAAAGAGGTTGTGGGCTCAATTATCATTTAGGACATTTTTTTTCTTTATTTTTCAATATTAAGACAGTAAATAGCACTAACCCACTCCCTTATTTTTTTTTACTTTTCTCAAACACTTTTCTTTCTTTTTAAATTAATTTTCTTTTCTTTTTAATTTTTATTTTTTACTCTTGCTCATTATTTTGCATACAAGTAACAAACAAAATACCAACACATCAATACACAATACACACAAAAATTAAGATAGTACACACATAATACTATAAGAGTATCACACATTTATGAATGTCAGTATGGGACAAAATACCAAAATAATAACACAATTTTGATGTGTATTGCTGTTTTATACATTAATATCACAAATTTTATGTAAATAGTATTACACCGTTACATTTAACAGTATTACATTATTGCAATTGACAGTATTACAAAGTGAAAACCAAAATATTTATTACTGGATCATTATTCTCTTCTTCTCTAACCACGTTATACACTATTTTACCATACCCTCATTCTTCTTACACGTTTCTTGTCTCTTTTTTTAATCACTTGTGCACATTCTTTTAACAGTATCACACCTGAAAGCATACAATATTACAGAATAAGAAACATGGTATTATAAAACAAAAATATCTAAGCATTTGAGAATTCTACAATATCAACAATTTAGGGAAGCCATACTCTATTGTTTACAAAGTAATTCATCAACTTAACACAAATAAATGGAAACAATACTGGATGAAGTACTGTATTATTCTACATCTCAACACACCTAGACAGTAACACATGAAATACTTGGTCAGTATCATACAAAAAATCAAACTAATTAACTACTCAAGTTTTGAAGGACATTAAATCAAAACAAAAACAGTATTACAATTAAAACGTAACAGTATTACAATTAAAACGTAACAGTGTTACATGCAATTATACCTTTTTTTTTAATTACGTTATCATCATTCTCTTCTTCTCTAACAACACCGTCCAGCAATTCATCATCCTCACCTCTTGACCTTATTTTTGTCTCTATTTGCTTCATATTTTTCCACAGTATCACATCTCGCACAAAAATAAAGCTATTCGATAGTAAGTAATAAACATATTACCATTTATTTATACACTCAAAACTCAATTAATCAATTATTAAATGAAATGCAATATTTTTAATATATATTTATTTATATGTATAAAGTTTTATGAGATATTGACTACTAACTAACCTCTCCGTTGAGGAACCAAGGGTACCATCGAGTTTTAATGGGGAGTTTCAATAGTTTGATGGATCGCTTCGTTGATGTAACTGGAACAACTCCATCTGTATCCCCACTGCCACATATCCATATTTAATTAATTAGCTAAAAGACATTAATTAATTAATTAAATGAATTACCTAAATATCCAAACACGAAGACCATTGGCCAAAAGCTCTTTGAGGAGATGAATGACCGTTGATGGGCTATTATTCCATTTCCCTAGCACATCGCTGCAATTTCATTCATTCCAAACTAATTACCTAATTTTTATTTTTATGTAATTAGATAAATTAATATATCATAAACTTATTAATTTTGTTACCTGCAGCCCTGCCAATAGGGGATTTTGCCGGTGACATTAGCATGGAGGGCTTTCCACGGGAGCATAAATATTATATGCATCGAGACGTTCAATCATAGAATCAGCTTCATCAACTGCTGCACTGCATTTATCAGACAGGGCGGGAGGGCGGCGTCCGCGGCGGGAGGGCGGATCGAAGGATCGGCGCGGCGGGAGGGCGGCGTCCGCGGCGGGAGGGCGGATGGAAGGATCGGCGCGGCGGGAGGGCGGCGTCCGCGGCGGGAGAGCGGATGGAAGGATCGGCGCGGCGGGAGGGCGGCTTCGGCGGCGGGCGGGTGGACGGATTGGCGCGACGGGAGTACGGATTGGCGCGACCAGAAATGTAGAAGGGGGATGGAGGGCGACGCCTCACTGTGTGTAAATCGCACACAGTGAGGGTGTAGGGTGTAGAATTTGCATAAAATTAAAATTTTAAGTTTGAGCGGGCCGGGTCTGAAAAATATATGGGCCAAATATAATAACCTAAATCATAAATTGGGTAATTTTCACATAAGCACACATAAAGTATTTGCACAAAAGTTTTTGCGAAAAAATATTTCCAAGTAGAAAAAACTACTAGATATTGAAGATCATATAGACAAGATCAAAAGATAAAATATTGTTCGAATTAGAATATTGATTGTAAAAGATATGAACCAAAATATTCAAAGATCATGCAAGATCTAAACAAATAAAAGATGAGCCGCCAAAATCTTTTCTTGAGAAAAGAACTTAGCACTTGAGAGAAATTATTCTGCACCATTTATCAGAGCACATAATTGGCCAGAATAGGGGGGAGTGGATGATATGACATAATGATGTCTTATCTCTCAACAAGGGATCTGATACATCAAAAACCTCTTCCCCATTGGTCTGAGAGAAGGACCCGGAATTTGCTTCCTCCGGGCTCCGACCCCCCAGAACAGGAATAGTTCGTCCCAAAAGGTTTTCGGCACCAGGTCTGATCCTGATAGAATATTCCATAAGAATTGATTTCAAGAGGAGAATTAAAGATCAGGAACCAAGGTAGGTGATAGTCTCTTCCACTTAGGATCAAAGATGTGAAGAGGTTTCACCCCCAGTAAAAACATGTTATGATCTGATCCCTTCGGGATCTGAACAGACTTGCCTCAAAGGATCCACTCCGGATCCCACCAGATCTGGCTTCTAAGATGCCTATGTTTAAGATTAAGACCAGGACCTGAAGTTAAGATTACTTTTCTTTTCCTCCTAAAATAGACTGGATCAGGGTAACAAGTTCACTTGATAAACAAAGAATGTGCAATCTTGATATGTCAGAATATCTCTGCAAATGTGTGCGCACTACTCAAAATAATCAGAGTGTGTCACGGTACTATGACGTGACACTATTTGTAACAAACCCTAGAAAGCATAATTACTATTATATCCCTCAGGTACAAAAGTATATAAGACATCTCTCTAATTTCTAAGTTTTTAAGCTCACTCTCATCAAAATATACTTTCTCTCTCTATTATTCATCATCTTCATTACTGACTTGAGCGTCGGAGGTCCGTCATCGGACACCCCTCCGGTTCGGTTTTCGTGCAGGTCCCAGCAACCATTGTCATCCTTTATCCTTATCAATCATTCAAAGACTTTCAAGGAGCTCATTTAGGTATTCATCATTTTAAATATCTCTTTGATTGTTTCTCTCTCGTTCACTCTTGTGAATTTGATGAGGTCACATCACATATGTACTATTAAAATAAGAGAGTTTGTGATGGCGAATAGGTTTTCGTCATGTTGAAGGATGGATTGTTTGTTCGCGCATTTATTTTCATTAGCAGCAGTTAGTTTCTTTATTTGTTAGGCAGTTTTATTCTTTGTAATTCCCTATATATATGGCCTATGGGGCTTATTGTAAGGGGTTGGAATATTATTGATAAGAAAGTGTCGTCCCTTTCGGTTACATTACTCTTGTTTCCCAATTGTGATAGCTTTCGCTACGTCAATTGGTATCCAGAGATTAAGTTCGCTTCTGGGAATCATGCCTCCAAAACTCAACGATTTGGCTGGCATCGATGCTCAAGCATTGGTCACAGATCTCGCACAGATGCGCCAAGATATGGCGCAGATGTTCAAAGAAATTTCTAATATGGGTACCCGTCAAGAAACCCTTGCGACGCAACACCAAGAATTGGTCACCGCCCTTCGGAACAGACTTCCGGGCCTGGGGGATCACCCTGCTGAGGGTTCCTCGCACTCCCAGTCATCTGAAGAGGAGACACACACCGCGGAAAATCCGTTCGCGCCGTTGGACCCAGCATATCGACAGCATCAGGCACGTGACGATAGACACAACAATCGCCCGGAAGACAGCAAGTGGGAAATGGGTTTCAAGATGGAGATTCCGGAATTTTGTGAAGATACGACGGAGACACCGCTTTGCGATTGGCTAATCACGGTTGACGAAATTTTGGAATTCAAACGAGTTCCGGATGATCGCCGTGTCGCGCTGGTCGCCACCCGCCTACGGGGCCGCGCGGCACACTGGTGGAAGAACCTAAAAGGGGATCGTCTGAGGAAGGGCAAAACACCAGTCACTTCTTGGCCCAAATTCAAGAAACGGTTATCGGACGCATTCTTACCTTTTAACCATGCACGAATTCAATTCCAGCAATTGCAGAACCTCAGACAGGGTGCTCGCTCCGTCGCGGAGTACGGTTCCGAATTTTATCAGTTAATGACGAGGAACGATCTCTCGGAGACCACAGATCAACTGGTCGCCCGCTATATTGGAGGGCTTCGTCTGGGTATTCAAGATACTCTAAATCTTTTCACACCAGCATCCGTCTCGGAGGCGCACCAACGTGCTCTCCTCGTCGAAAAGCAAATGTCACGACGAGCCACCTCCTTCCAGCAGACACCTCCTAAAGTCGATCCTCGCCCGGCGTTTAACCTCGCCCGGCGGCGTCCACGATCCTGCCTCCTCGTCCACCCCCAGGGGCTTGCTTTTCTTGCGGAGGGTTCGGGCATCGGGCCAATAATTGCCCCAAGCGTGCTCTTTTCTCGGACGACCTATAGTACGAAGGCCCACCCATTTACGATGATGCCCCTGACCCTGATCACTCTGAGCAGTTCCTCAAAGGGGATGTCGGCCAGGCACTGATTTTACGACGTTCTTGCTTGACCCCACGTCTTGCAGATTCGGAGGCGCAGCGTTCGGCCATCTTCCACTCTTCTTGCACGGTGAGCGGTAAGATTTGCCAATTCATCATAGATTCTGGGTCGTGCGAAAACGTCATCGCGGAGACAGCCGCAAAGAAACTTGCCCTGGCATTGGAGCCCCACCCTCATCCGTATAAGTTGGCTTGGTTACAAAAGGGCACGTCGATTATGGTTAACTCGCGCACCCTCGTCTCCCTTTCGATAGGTGCAACCTACAAAGATGAAATATGGTGCGACGTTGTCCCGATGGATGCTTGCCATATCTTGTTGGGTCGCCCGTGGCAATTCGATCGCCACGTCCTACATGATGGACGCAAGAACACGTACTCTTTCTTCTTTAACGATCTCAAAATAACACTGCTTCCGTCGATTCCCGCGCCGTTGCAAACTCCTCGCGGCGACAGGGTACTATTGGTCAACTACAAGCAACTTCACTACAATCTCCACACGGATCAGGTTGTATTTCTCTTAGTTGGTCACGATATTACTACTTCTCAACTTGATCATTTGCCCCCCGTTTCTCACAAGCTTTTAAATGAATTTTCAGATGTCTTTCCGAATGATTTACCCACCGGCTTACCACCGTTACGTGACATCCAGTATCAAATAGACCTCGTGCCCGGTGCCGCACTCCCGAATCGCCCCCACTATCGCATGAGTCCTGCCGAGCAAGAAGAACTGAGGCGACAAGTAACCGAACTCCTTGCAAAAGGGTTCGTAAGGGAGAGCCTGAGCCCATGCGCCGTCCCTGCCCTTTTAATCCCAAAAAAAGATGCAGCCTGGCGAATGTGCGTGGACAGTCGCGCAATCAACAAAATTACTGTTCGTTATAGGTTTCCCATACCTCGCCTGGACGACCTCCTCGATCAACTATGCGGCGCGACCGTATTTAGCAAACTCGATCTTAAAGCGGGTTACCACCAGATTCGTGTTCGTCCGGGCCACGAATGGAAGACGGCTTTCAAAATAAGGGAGGGCCTATTTGAATGGTTGGTCATGCCATTCGGCTTATCCAACGCCCCCAACACGTTCATGCGCGTGATGACGCAAATCCTTCGCCCCTTATTAGGCATTTGTGTCGTGGTCTACTTCGACGATATCTTGATATACAGCCGCTCACAGGACAAACATCATGTTCATCTGCGCCAAGTCTTAACCATTTTAAGGACTAAAAAGTTTTATGCGGCTACTAATAAATGTGTCTTTTGTCAACAGGAACTTCTTTTCTTGGGGTATACTGTATCCGCAGCCGGAATTGGGATGGACCAAGCCAAGGTTTCGGCCATTAGGGATTGGCCGACACCAAGAACGGCGACAGAAGCAAGGAGCTTTCATGGCCTCGCGTCCTTTTATAGGCGCTTCATACCGCATTTTAGTTCGATCATGGCCCCTATTTCTGATTGCATGAGTGGAGCGGCATTTGTTTGGACGGCCGACGCGGAGGAGGCCTTCGCGACCATCAAACACAAATTAACCAATGCCCCCTTACTTGTTTTGCCGAACTTCGAATTGCCATTTGAACTCCATTGTGACGCCTCTAAACTGGGCATTGGCGCGGTGTTAAGCCAAGAAGAGCGCCCAATAGCGTACTTTAGTGAGAAAATTAACGGCCCCCGAGCCCGGTACAGTACGTATGATGTCGAATTCTATGCGGTGGTTCGGGCCGTCCGTCATTGGAGGCACTATCTTTTTCATAGGGAGTTTATCCTCTTCACATACCATGAGGCGTTGAAGCACCTACATAGCCAAGACGCTGTTTCCGCAAGGCACGCGGGCTGGTCGGCGTTTCTGCAACAGTTTACATTTGTGATTAAGCATCAGTCGGGAGCGTCAAATCGTGTGGCGGATGCCCTTAGCCGACGCACTGCCTTGCTTGTTGAAATGCGCATGGAGGTTACTGGCTTCGACAGTTTGAAAGATGCATACATCACGGACGACTACTTTGGTCCTATCTTGGAGTCGCTGGCGCACACCCCATCAGCCAATTTCTCCATCTCGGAGGGTTTCCTCTTTTTCGATAACAGATTATGCATTCCGAGTACTAGCCTCCGCTTACACATCCTGCTGGAACTACATAACGCGGGTCATGTGGGTCGCGATCGTACGATTGAGTTGGCAACCAGATCATATTATTGGCCGTCCATTCGGAGGGACGCCACGCGTCTTGTCGCCCGCTGCCGAGTATGCCAAACGTCAAAAGGCACAGCTACAAATGTTGGCCTGTATAGGCCACTGCCAATTCCAGACCGGTCGTGGGTCGATTTGAGCATGGATTTCGTACTTGGTTTACCGCGTACTCAGCGGGGTAACGATTCAATTTATGTTATAGTTGACCGATTTTCTAAAATGGTTCATTTTATTCCTTGTAGGAAAACGGCGGATGCCTTGAAGGTGGCGCAGCTGTTTTTTAAAGAATGCTACCGACTACACGGAATCCCTCACTCCATCGTGTCCGACAGAGACACCAGATTTTTAAGCCACTTTTGGAGAAGTTTGTGGCATATGATGAATACAGACTTGAAGTTCAGTAGCGCTTATCATCCTCAAACGGATGGTCAGACTGAGGTTGTTAACCGTTCATTGGGAAATATTTTGAGGTGCCTCGTAGGGGACAATCTGCGTTCGTGGGATATGAAGTTGGCCCAGGCCGAATTTGCGCATAACTCAGCCGTTAACCGAAGCACGGGTTTCGCACCGTTCCAGATTGTGTACTCGGCTATTCTTCAAGGGCCGTTGGACCTCGCCGCCTTACCATCTCGTTTTCGGCCCCATGGGGGTGCTCGTGATTTTGTGGACTCCCTGAAGGACATTCATGAGGCGACAAAGGCGAATTTAATTTCAGCAACAGCAAAATATAAGGCCGCGGCAGATGTACGTCGACGACACGTTGAGTTCGAGGTAGGCGACCTCGTTTGGGCGATTTTAACCAAGGATAGAATACCAGCGCATCAGTATAACAAGCTGTCATCTCGAAAGATTGGTCCGTTGGAGATATTGGATCGTATAAACCCAAATGCATACCGGTTGCGTTTGCCTGATGATATTCATTGTTCCGATGTTTTTAACGTGAAGCATTTGGTTCCGTTTGTACCTGATTTGGAGGAACCCGTGAGCGTTCTCGATTCGTGGACGAATCGCCTCCTACCCCGGGTGAATGATGGCGAATAGGTTTTCGTCATGTTGAAGGATGGATTGTTTGTTCGCGCATTTATTTTCATTAGCAGCAGTAGTTTTTTTATTTGTTAGGCAGTTTTATTCTTTGTAATTCCCTATATATATGGCCTATGGGGCTTATTGTAAGGGGTTGGAATATTATTGATAAGAAAGTGTCGTCCCTTTCGGTTACATTACTCTCGTTTCCCAATTGTGATAGCTTCCGCTACGTCAGTTTGATAATAATTGAATAATACAAAAACACGTGAATGCGCGTGGAGTAGAAGTTGCTTGCAGCTTGCGTGTGGAAACGATTTAAAAAATCGTGCAAGCTAGTCGACTACATATATCAACATGCACGAGCAAGTCTAGGAGTGTTAAAAAAAATCCGGACCGGAAAAAAGACCGGAACCAGACCGACCGGTTAGTTTCCGGTCCTGTCTCCGGACCGACAAATTTTGGATTCCGATCTTTCGGTCCGGTCCAAGATCGGAATTTTCCGGTCCGGACTGGTTTGGACCAGAAATTTTTTTTTTTTAAATATTTTTTTACTAATTAACTCTCATTTATTTTTCAAAATCAAGTAATTGGTGAGAATGTGTTGAGATATATTACATTTTTTTGCAAATATATAATTTAACAAACATATTTAATTTATTTTTAGGGTCAAAAGGTTAATAATAATGTAAAACAAATTCACATTGACGTAGATTGATTTCAAATGAAGAGCAAACACTTTAATTTTCATACACAAATTCATCAATCTTGTTCTTGCTTCCATAAATTTGAATTTTTTAAAAATAAATTCGTTCCAATGGTCCGGTCTGGATCGGATTAATTACTGTCTGGTCTCCGGTCCGCCCTTTAGCATACATTTCTGCTGATCCGATTTTGGACCTGTGCACACCCCTACGAACAACAACAAAACAAATTGGTCCGTATTCTTCTTCTTCTAACAAATTAGTCGGTCTTTCCACGTAGTAAGTTTTATATAATTTAAATTCAGAAAATACAAACAAAACATGAAATCGATTAATTCTCACAACAATGTATTTATCATCTGCAATTATATCAATTACATATAAAACTATTTTTTATGGCTTTATTTATTCATTTTCCTTGATTAAGAGGACTATTAAGTGGGTTTTTTGTTTTCATCTCTCTTGTGCATTTGAACAAATCAATGCTTGGGTGCAACAACCTAGCCATCTCCATCACTCAAGACCTTACCGCCTAGCTAGGCAGTGGCTCTAACTAATTTAGACAAAGTACATAGTTATGTGATTTGAATTCAATGAACTTATTAAATTTGTGATACATTTTAGTGTCCTATATTATATATATTTGTTAGTTTTAAATTAAATATTCATTTAAAATTTCCAAAAACAAATGTGGAAAGTAAAAGATTGAACAGATTATAGTTGGAGAATTAGGAGGCTACAGATATGGCAACTAATAGTATTAGTTAATTTGTTAAACAAAAGGTTGATTTGGCACATAATTGGTGAGTGATAGAGAGTGTATATATAGCTTACTTAATTATAAGTTCCGCTGTGAATATATATATTATGATCATGGCTTCCTCCTCCTCTTTCCTATCTCCACCATCAATAATGGCTTCCATCTCCTCCCTAACCCCGCCCAGCTCACTAATGTATGCTGGGGGAGGAGGTCGTATTAATTTTCCCCGATCATTATCATCATCATCAATTAATTCTTCTAATTCCATTGTGAAACAGCGTGCAATTGCAATCGAAACTAGTAATTATAATAATAATTCTGATGATGAAAAGATGATCTCCGGCGGCGCGGCGTCTTGGCTGATGCTGCCACCCGTACGGGACGTAATGGAAAAGGTGTACAGGTTCTACAGCCTTACAGAGAAGAAAGTGGTAGAGTTGGAGGGATTCGCGTGGAATTGTACAGAGGTAATAGGATCGTCACATGGCTTTCTTGTTTTGAATGATCATTGTAAGGACAGTATGTTTCTCTACAATCCTATCTCCCGCCGCCGCATAGACCTTCCCAACACCATATACGCTTCACTACAAGAGATCGGCGGCATAAGCCCCGGCATACAGAAGGTGATCATGTCCGACGACGAAAGCTGCGCCATGATGATATTTGGTCCCGTAAACCGACCTGCCTTCTGCACCCCCGGTACTGCTAATTCCAGCACTTGGACCCCGCTCGGCGCAGGCTACACTGATGTCGTGTATTCCAAGAGACGCAAAGCCTTCATGTGCTGCACCATTAATTCGGAAGTGGAGGGGTGGGATCTTCTGGGCGGTGAATTAAAGCAGCATTGGATGCCCGAGGAGGTAATATGGGAATCACATAAACATAATCAACATTGGTGGAATAATTTCGAGGACCCAGAGCATTACGTTGTATTTGCAGAGCATTCGAATCAGCTTTATCTTGTGTGTCGCCACATAGTGGAGCATACAACCTACGTGGAAAATATAAAGACGTATGGCTTTCCACTTAGGGATTGGGATGATTGTTTTCCAACCAAAACTATTAGCTTCGATGTTTATAAAGTTACTCCGGTGGATAATAATAATACTACTACTCTCCAACTGGACTACATGGAGGGTTCCTTGGATAATTTGGTGATGTTTATCGGGGTCAACCACTCTTTCGCACTACCCGCCGACGACTATCCTGAATTGAAACCCGATTCCATTTATTTTACGGACCACCCAGACTGGAACGAGCTCTTTTGCCAACCCGGTGGTATCTGCTGTGATACTGGCATTTACTATTTTAATGACAGAACCTTCTTTCCTTTGGAAGATTATCCCCTTAATCCTAAACAAAATCATTACGACAAACTGCAAGTAAACCATCTTTGGTTCACTCCCTCCCCGCACTAATTACCTTTACCAACCTCTTCTTAATTTCACTTTGCAATTTTTATTTACCTATCTTTGTTAATCTTATTATTTAATTTCATTTTGTTTTTTAATCCAGCAATTCCTTTTCGTTAATTATGTCTTCCAAGTATTTTTTTTTTTGATATATATGGTGAATTCAAGTCTAGAACAGAGATCTTGAACACATGATGTACATATTCAGAAAATAAAAACAAAACATAACATGAAATCGAATAATTATCACAGCATGCATGCAATAAAATAATATTATTATTAATTAAATGAAAATAACTAATACAATGAACAATGTTTTCATAACCGAATCTAGCAAAACAGAGGGAACAATTTTTTTAGGCATTTATAATTATATTTTTTTAGAATATTGTTGAAATAATATAGTTTTTTATTCTTTAAAATAATGAAATTCATTATTAATAATTTTAATCCAAATGTAAAGAAGTCATAACATGTTAAAAAAAAAATAACAAACGAACATAAAAAAATTTGTTCCACATCGAATAAATAGTAAAAAAATACGAGGAGAAAACAATATAAAAACAATGTTAGAAAAACAAATATATGTGATTTATGTCTCATATATATCTAATAATAAGTAAAAGAAATATGAGAGTTATTATAAAAGTAGTAGTGTTATTATTCAAACAAACATAAAATTTTATGTCTAATATTATAAAAAAAGTTGAAAATTTAAAAAAAAAAAAAAGGAACCGGTTCACGGTTAGACAGGTTGAACCGGCCGGTCCGATTCTGAAATCACGTACTGCAATGGAGTAGTCCATCATTTAGTAAAAGATTGGAGCAGCAAAGCAATCCTATTCATTGCCTGCCTTGAAGTAGTATATAGTTAATGCTGGGTTTGTTTCTCCGATCCTCTTATTACGCTTGCTTCATGATGAATGGATGTGGAGTTAAATTTTTTTTAATTTATGTTTTTTGAGCAAAAAAGGTAAAGGATGTGGAGTTAATTGGGTACGGTAAAGTCACATATTGATTAGTTTTAATTTCTTTGTGTTGAGGCATTTGAGGCTCAAAAAAAAAACTAATTAAATTTGTTATGCATTTGTTTATGTTGACTCCTCAAAAGTTCCAAAACAAACGGAAAATAAAAGATTGATGAAGTATATTATAGTTGGAGAATTAGGAGGCTACAAATATGGGAACTAATAAGAGTAGTTAATTTGTTAAACAAAACAAGATTGAATTGAGTGATATATATAGCCCAGCTATAGTTCCCCTATGAATAAATTATTATTTATGATCAATGGCTTCCTCCCTACTTCCTCCGCCCTCAATAATGGCTTCCTCCTCCTCCTCCTCTCGGGGAGCTCCACCTATTAATTTTCCCCGATCATCATTATCAACTGTGAAACAGCGTGCAATTGCAATTGAAACTAGTAATTACAATAATTCCGCTCAAAAGATGATCTCCGGCGCAGCGCCTTGGCTGATGCTGCCACCTGTACCTGTAGGTGGCGGCGGCGAAAGGGTGTACAGCTTCTACAGTCTTACAGAGAAGAAAGTTGTGGACTTGGAGTTGTTGAAGGGATTCGGGTACTGTGATTCTTCTAAAGAGGTAGAGGTAGATGTAATGGGATCCTCACATGGCTTTCTTGTTTTTAATGATAAGCAGAGGGGCCTTATATTTCTCTACAACCCTATCTCCGGCCGTCGCATAGACCTTCCCTTTCTTCCCGCCCGCATGTACAATTCATCTCTCAAAGATCTCGGCATAAAGAAGGTCGTCATCTCCGAGGACGAAAGCAGGGCTATGATGATATTTGGCTACGCAAACCGACTCGCCTTCTGCAGCCCTGGTCACAGCAACGAGTGGACCCCGCTCGTCGGCCCAACTCGTTTAGAGTACACCGATGTGGTCTATTCCAAGAGACGCAAAATGTTCATGTGCTGCACCACGGATTCAGACGTGGGGGAGTGGGATCTTGTTGGTCATCATCAGCAGAATTGGGAAAAGTGTAAAGAATTACAGCAGCAGCATTTGTGGTGGATTGATATCAAGGATCTGATATATGACGATGAGTCCTGCAGCTTCGAAGAACCTTACGTAGTATTTGCAGAGCATTCGGATCAGCTTTATCTTGTGTGTCGCTACATAATGGAGCGAACAACCTACCTGCAAAATGTACACAGATATGGCTTTCCACTTAGGGATTGGGATGATTGTTTTCCATACAAAACTATTGGTTTCGATGTTTATAAAGTTACTCGGGTACTGGATAATAATACACTCCAGTTCAAGTACATGGAGGAGGAGGGTTCCTTAGATAATTTGGTCATGTTTATCGGGGCCAACCACTCTTTTGCACTACCAGCTGACGATTATCCTGAATTGAAACCCGATTCCATTTATTTTACAGATCACCCAGATCACATTCCACTCTTTTGCCAACCCGGTATCTATGATACTGCCGTTTACTCTTTTAATGACAGAACCTTCCATCCTTTGGAATATCCTCCTCCTCCTCCTCCTCCTAATCAAAATGAAACCAAAAACCAACAATTAGTTGATGTGCCTGAACCGCCGCTTTGGTTCACTCCCTCTGCTTAATTAATTCACTTGCAATTTTATTTGTTTGTTTAAGCTTTAAACATAGCTAGCTAGCTTTTATTTTGATTTTTTAATCCAGCAGTTCCTTTTTCTTTTTATGTAATTTTTCACAATTTTTGAATGAGCTTTGTGACGTAGTATAAACCAATAAATTAGTATATGGATTGCTTCTGCTATTGGAAAAGTGGTTTACCGATTACTACGAATGATTGGCTGTTGACATTACTTAATTTATACTCCTACAAAATAATGATCAGTTTTAGTCAGATAGTCAATGGCTTTAATATGTAGTAAAACGTGAATGGTATACTGTAATAGTAATAGGGATCCAACAAATTTATTACTACTTTCTCTTGTAAAACTGATCGAGTTTCAATTGTGATTATATGTATGGAGTATTCTGATAGAGTTATTATGTGTTGTTTTCATTTCCATTCCACAATCACAAGCAATTAATTTTGTTTACAATTTACCAAAATCTCATCATCATCATAATTATAGTTGAGCAATCTTTTTCCTTTTCTTGGAAGAACTTCTTTCACTCGCAATGTTCTTGTGTCCCACAATAGACGGGGGCTGCATCGACGACAAGGGTTAAACTCGGAATACAACTGTCGGAACTTGGGGCTGTCCAAAGTCTTCTTCAAGACATGTGTGATGGCCCGAATGAAAGTGAGATTAGGATGAGGATCCTGTGGGGGGGGCCCGAATGTTGCTGCAGAAGCTCAAGTGTCGGGCCAGGGCCTCATCCGGGCTTATCCGATTTTCGCATCGCAAGGCTTCGTATTTCACAGCCTCCGCACAAAGCCCACAAATCCATTTACCTCCATACCTATATATCATCAAAACGAATTAATTCTACAAATTTACCAATTACCAAAATACTAACTTATACTCCTATGTAACAACAAGAAAGAAAAAAAAGAATTGTAATGTACCTCTGTCGAATGGTGTGGATGTATGAAGGGGTGCATTCTTCAGAAAGGCTGCAGCATTCACATATCACAAAATCCACATTCATCATCATTCAATCACTAATTATACTTGCTCAAAATCAAGATTCCTTTTTTTGTATCCAAATTATAAAACTATCTTTCTTTATCCTCAGGGATGAAGAAGAATGTGTACATCAACACACATTTCAAAAATAGGAAATTAAAAAAATAATTAGAAGAAGAAGAAGAAAATATAAGCCATAGGGAGGGAGAGAAGGGGATTGGTCTCTGCCACAAGTGAAGAAATATGGAGTAGTGAATATATAAATAAATAAAATGAACGAAAGTGTGAAAAAAAAAAAAATTGTTTTATTGTGTGGAAAAAAGAATGATTGGGTGGCGTAATTTAGTGGAGTAGCCAGCACAGCGTTATCTGTCCATCCAAAAAATTTCCATCTCAACTACACAATTTCATTAAATAAACAGAATCAGAATATATGTCAAAATTATTTAATCTACTACTATTATTTTATGCTATTTTTACCAATGAATGGCTGCAACATGCCGACCTGTATTTCTTTATTAATATTCTCCAGGTTGTCTGTCCAGAATATATAATTATATTAATGTGAAGTAATTAGGTCATAATTTGTTGTGTTTGTTCACACACAACTATATACAGTATGATGATTCATCACCTAAATTTAATTTAATTTGAATACCTATGGCTATCCTGCACGTTTTTTTAATTTGATACTATGGTTGTTCAAACAATTATAAGCTACGCGGGTCATCGATTACGTGTCCAAATTAATACTTATTATAAATAAATTTATGGAGTAGCAATTTTGTGAGTTAATTAGTTAGAGTTAGATAGAGAAATTTATCATTTTATATTTATATGTATATTGAAACATGAGCTGATAATTCAATTGGAAATTATAGTTTAGAATAAAATATAATAAGGGCGTTATATACATTGAAAATGAATAATATTCCAGAATTATGTCAACTGTCAACTTTATTTTTAGAAATATATGTCTTTTTCAGTATTTTATTTTTATAATGAAAAATGAATTAATGGTGAAATGGGAATGGATAGATTCAAGAAAATTAATGGATGCTTTAATGATGGCTTATGCGTGTGTATCTTTCATCTCCAACGTGTCAAATCACAAAATTACAAGTGCAAACCAAACTAAGCCTTAATTTATTAATAGTAAAATGATTTCACGATTCCAGGCCACTAAATTTATCGATTATTTTATTTTTATGGCAAAATTAAATGATGACTTAATTTGTAATAAATAAAATATTAGAAAAGTCGTAATTATAGAGGGTGGACCAAGAGAGCGTGTAAATATATTGGCATGATTTCGAAAGGGACAACCATCACGCTAATTAATCTACTAATGATTTTATACTTTGATTTATTCTCAAATCCATCATGCTTTTTGTAAGTGCTTCTATAGCGATTGAAATGTTATTTAATTATGTTTACGTACATTAACATAATAATATCTAAGAGATACAATGAAATAACCAAGTTTAAATTTACTAAATTTATATTTTAAAACTAAAATATTAGAAAATGATGAAAAAGTAATAAACTGACTAGTATTGACTATCACAATATGCTATATGACCGATTTAATCTTATTTTATTTAGAAAAACAAAAAAAATGTGTATTCCGTTGAGTCATGCATACTGTATATATAAAATGAATTGAATTAAACTAAGAGAGCAAAACAAACTAAAACATGCTCCTACATTTTCTATAAAAAAAAACCCCGAAAAATGAGATAAAAAGGTTAAAAGTCAGACAATAGTATGCAAACATGTATTTCACTTGTGAAAGTAAAAAAGAATCAAGAATTATCTCTTCAACGCATTATACTTATACACATTCAGAAGCTATTGTATTTCTTCTTCGCTATGATGATTATCAGAAATCCCTTCCTTTTCGAGTAATTTTATAAGCTTTTCTACCTGTCTTCTATAAACGGGCATAAAATGGTCAGCAATCATGCTCTGTGACAGCCTTAACTTACTATATAAACTCCGAGGAGTCAGAAATATCGCAACCTCCGTCTCTTCCTCCTTCCCCTCATCCCCCGACTCACTCGAACCCTCACTCTCTTTTTCTCCGTCCGAATCTTCTAAAACTAAGGTTACAATGTGCATTATCCTCCCGGCTGGGAAAAATCTGTGTACCTCCTTTGTATTAGGAATCAAGCTTTGAGATTGATCATCGCTTACCTCTTCTATAGCTGCTTCCTCTTCTTCCCGTATTTCTCCAACTGTATCAACTTCGTCGGGCCCCGCCTTCTCATAAAGCTCGCGCTCGATTTGTTGCCACAGCTCTACCTCCGTCATACGGTCTTGGAATTTTGCACTGTCCATGATATCGTCACCATCATCTCCCTCGGAGTCGGTAGTGTCTTCAAGGGTAATCTCAGCCGTACTTGAAGATAGGGGAAGGTGGTCTGTAGTTTCAATGATTGTAGAAGCTTGCTCTATATTTGTGAGGAAAGGGTCTCGTTGAGTCGATGAAGATTCTGAAGGGTCTTCCGTTACGTTGCAATTAATCTCAGCTGTTGAAGGTCTACGACGAGGGCCTATGCATGACCATGACCGCAGGCTAGGGCGGGCCCAAGCTGCTTGGGCCATACTTTGAGCTCTCTTCATAACAACCTATTTTGCCAAGGAAAAAAACAAACTTCAGTATAAATATTCAACAAACCAGAAAAAATAAAGAATTATTGTGCTGCAATAGAAGCAATAAAAAGATAAGATGTGTACACCTGCGTACGACTTGAAACGGGACGTAGAATTGCACCAGCACCAGCTACTTTTGCTTTAGCAGTGGCCATGGAAGGAAGGCGAGAACCTAAGGCTGAAGCAGAACGATAAACCGTACTAAGTATTCTGGTACGTTCAATTTGATTTCTCAGATCATTCAACCAAGCAGATGCTGTTACCTGCAAAGGAAGAGCAATTTTAGGGAATAGCAATAATGCTCAACATGAGGGAGAAGTAAATCTATGATTCAGACGAGGCTTGGAAAATTGTACTCCAATTTAAATGAACAATCTCCACATAAATATTTGTACATTCACTTAATTAGTTAATTCTAAATCATTCACAAACACACATCTATCTAATACATGGCACATACTTCTATCAGCATCAAGGAGTTCGATGATTAAAATTGTGTTCTATTTTGTTGGAAACGAGCTCCATACATAAACATATTCCAACACAACTCGACAGAAGCTATTTCTTAAAAGCGTAGAATATGTAAGAAACTTTATACAAGTCATAACAGTACCTCAGCACGCAAGTCGTCAACAGATGCAGCCGAAAATGTGGGCACCAAATCAGCTCCATTAATTACAGAAGTAATGCAGTCATTTCCCGATTCAGCCAGTTCCCATGTCATACAAGCAGCTGTAAAACAGATAAAGTATGCCCTCAACAAAAATAAAGGAGAATATGAAGATGATGACTAACTGAAACAATAATTTTTTAAGTTGGAAAACAAAATGAACCTGGAGCAAATGCAACACAGGTAGCAGTGGATAGTTCTTTCCTTTCACGCAAAATATATGTTAAAAGGGCAGCAGTCCCACCACCAAGAGAATGTCCTACAATCTGTAAACATAAAACAAGTCAAGTAACTGCAACAAGAAAGACTAGAGAAAATGAAAGAACTTAACTATGAAATGTATTGATACTCTATTTGTGAAGAGGTGTATACAAGGCAATAGAATATTTCTATCGAATTGTTCTTTTAAAATAGGCATACAAAGCCCAAAGCCCGAAGCCAATTTCAGCTCATCAACAATTTCATTTTTCAGGAACATGCAGGCATGCACCACTTAAGGAAAGAAGTTCTTTTTCAGATATTCAAATCTATATTGAGAGGAATATATGCATGAAATGCAGGCTCAGAAGATCATGATTTTCTGCCTGATATAACATGTGATTTGAATATTTTGAGTAGGAAAAAGAAAAACTAAAACAAAAAAAGTCTCAGCAAAATGTTAGACCTTAAGTTTGTAGTCAGGATGAGTGTTAAGTGCTGTAAGAAGAGAAGGAGTTGAAAGCTTTGCAATCCATCGAGCGGCAGCAACCATTCCGCCATGAGCATAGCCTAAAACCAAGTTGCTGACTCCTCCCTCACACACCACTGAATGATGGAATGGTACTACAGCTCCAGTAACAGCAGTTAAAGTGTCCTTGATACTATGAGTTCCACGAATCAGTAGTAAGAAAGTTTTTGATTTGTGGTCAATCAAGACAGTAAATGCTGGCTTTAAAATCTGCAAAATATTAAATCTGTTACCACAAGAAACATCCAATACTGAACTATTCTTCTCCAGCCTAGGCCCTAAAGGTTAAAAAGGAATATCGACACACAAGGAAATTACAATTTATAAAAGAAACTTACTCCAGCTTTAGGTTCTTGGAGGATGACATCTTCTTGAGAATAGCCTGTCTCCTCTAGAAACAAGGGAAAGGGTTTCTTGGAGAAATGCCAACAGAGAGTGAGCAAATTTAATAGATACCTCAGCTCAGCAGCAATTTCAGATCCTTTAAGCTGTATACTATCTTTACCTCCGAATTCTCGGCCAACATGTAAGTTCCCCTACAAAGTTTTCTCATAGCTTATAACTCAGGTTCATAAAGCATTAAAATGACTTACAAATCAATTGGCTTTCATTTTAACAGAGAAGAAAGGCTAGTTAACATTTTGATGAGTGAATGATCTCATACAACTATTTTAGGTAACCCAAAATATCTGACACTGCAACCGAAATAAAATTTTAATTCTACACTATAGGAGCCCTCTCTTCTAGCGATTCAGTTTTTACAGGATCTACAACTAACTACAATACTTTTCTCTTTGCCAAAAACAAATTAAACCAAGACTTTCATCATGAAAAAGCATCAGATGTCCATGTAGGAAGTGGAGATTGACAGATAATCTGGTCAAATAGGCTTTATGCAATTAATAGGGAGGTTTCTTATCTTGAAGGTGGGATATGATATGATTTGTTTATACAGTTACCGACTTACCGTAGACTGTTGAAATTGGAAAAGTCCTAACAAAGTGGTAGACTGGAACCTTTCTCCGATGTAGCCTGACACTCTCAATCTATTTTCATTGTTAAAATCTTTGATGTGATTTTGTGTATCCTGCTCCATCTTATAACTAGGGTAATGGTAAATTCTTTCCTCACTCAAAATATAGTATTTTGTCTAAAACTCTTAAGATAAACAAATAGTGATTGGTAGGTCGCAGGTCCACTTTTAATTTACAAGGGAGATACATTTATTATAGGTCTAGACTGTAAGTTGGAAAATAAAAACAATGAACCACGTCGCACTTGCAGACAAATTCTGCAGGAAAGATAGTTTGGCGTACATCATTTATCAACAGGCACCTGTCTTGTTTATACACCATACAGTTGCTGTATGATGTCATTGCTTGGCTAATAAGAATCTTATTTCACAAATACTAGTATTTTGTTTATCTAGGTTAAACAAAAAGTGATTGGTAAGTCATGGGTCCACTTTCAAATTAAATGTGAGACTCATTTCTAATTTCTTATAGGTAAGAGTTGCCAGATGGAAAAGTAGAATAATGATGAAGCACATTTTGTGTCTCAACAAATTTTGCAGGAATATTGCTAGGTGTACTTAACTTATCAATAAAAACATATATCCCACATTTATATAAGTTGTAGAATATCAATATTATCCAGATTCATCTAATTACTTGGGTAATATGTAATAAATTCTTAACGTGCCCAAAGAAAAAGGTTGTTTGACTATCAAAGGTAAACTTTCCAATCGGTAGATTATATTTTAATACGTGTAGGTACTAGGTAGTCGGCAAGGAAATCGAAGCAATGAAACACGTCAAGCAACAAACAAAATCTACAGGAAAAAAAAAACAAGATGTGCATCACTTATCAACAAAAACATACCTGCCTTTTTAAAAGAAAACTGATGCCAAAAGCCAAATCACCGATGGGCCACTTTCCTAATGTCTCTGAATAAGTGAATCTAAGGGTCTCAGATAGAGTTGATATTGTTTCTAACCAAGTTGCAGGAGCTTGTATGAGTCTATGAGAAACTCTATCAATCCCCAATGGAGCTTGATTATGCACCTCGTTTCCATTTTCATCATCATCGTCCTCGTGAGTTGTTGGACTTGTTGGCAGCTTCTTATTTAATGTATAATACAAAAGTGCAGCTGCACCCGCTGCTGTTGCCATTGTGGCTGTGGCCATGATTCTTGGATCCCTACGGCAAAAGAGATCAAAGGTGCAAAATCTCAATTAAAATTGCATTCAAAGAAGACTTCTTCAATGCTCTCCAACTACTGACATGTTGAGGAAATTATAAATTTGAAGGAAAGTATTCGAACTATTGCAAGACACTAGATGACGCTTAAAAAAAAAACTACAAATCCTTACTTCAATTTCCAACATGCTCAAAATAGTAAGCCACTTCTAGAGTATTAGCATATAATTTCCAAGAATACATGATTAGTTTAACAACAACAACTCTGAAATTCTTCAACTACTGAACTTACATAGATATAATGAATAAGCAATATCATGAGAGCAAAGCAGATAAATATAAATGCAGAAATCTCCAATCTTCTCAGAATTCAGTACTATTGATCACTGAACGTAGCCTGAATAACAACTATCAAATACGAATCCTCCAACAAAACTTTTATGCTCCTTGAAAACAATATCTGATTAAAATACCAATTCTACATATTTTAGAGCACCACGTTTTCCGTGACAATGAACCCACAAAGAACCCTCTTTCCAAAAAAAGAAAAGAGAGAAGCAATTTTCAATATTGAAACGGTGAAAGCATATATGAATGATCAAATCACTTGCAACTTAATCGACAAATACAAAACCCTCGGAAATTATTTTTTCGAAACTGAAAACCCAAAAGCAGTGGAAGCAGTTAACCTTAACATAACTGAAGTCAGGAAAATAAAAACCCTAAAAAAACCCAACTTCGATAGGCATTAAAATTTATAAAGAACCACTAATACTTTCAAATAAAGCGACGAAAAAGAGGGCAAATTAAATAAAAATTCAAAAGTAAGAAACTAAAAATGATTTACAAGTTACTCAGTCACCGACCTGAATTTGTGGATGGGTTTTGAGAGAAATTAGATATTGGATGGCGACGATTTTACGTTGGAAAATACGGAATGCGAAAATTAAGCGAACAGCAAAGTATAGGATTGAATTTTGAGGTGCAATGAACCCGAAATGCAAGGGTATAAAATTCCTTGCTTTATCCCTAAATCGGGGCAAATTTGGATTTGCGATCCGATTTCTTGAATTCAACGTGATGATGATTTTCGTTTTCTTTGGCTTAATGTGTAAGTTTTACGGAGTAGTATTTTCTTGAAGCGCAGCGAAATGACGGTGGGGTCCTTTTTTTTAGGATTAATTATCATCTAATTTCCCTTCTTATTAATAGGGTGTGAAAATAAGCTTTAACCAAAAAAAAAAATCAGAAAATTAAAATCCTTCTCCAAAAAAATGATGGGAGACTATTTTGTAAACTTTAATATTTAAACTTCTATTTTTCTTTTTGTTAAAACACTATCGAATAAAGTTATGAAATTATGTATCATAATGTATAATAAGAAAACGACTCGTATATTTTTTTATATAAAAAACTATAGTATTTGTTATTAAAAAAAACTAATAAACCTCTTGAATAAAGTGACAATTAAAAATAAATGTCAAAAGACAAAACTCACTAGAACAAAAAAAAAACTTAAAACGTAGAGAAAATGAAAATTTGTTGTAATAAATAATTTCACATTATAAATATCCATTAGGATGGCAATTTAAATTCATCCTTTCTAATTCATGTTGTTTGGATCGCTCTAATCTGTGTCCTGTATTGCGACGGGACGAGTTCGAATATCACTATCCGCTCAATACCTCATTTTTTATATATAGTATACATATAAATATAATATATTTATATACTTTACATGTTTATTAATATAATTTTTAAGTCAATATAAATTGATGAACATAAGTACTCCTATAAAATATGATATTTTAACTAAATATTTATAGCAATATAGTTTATTTATATTGTGAAAATAAATTTATAAAAATATTTTATTTAATATAAATATCTTTTTTTTAAAAGTATACTGTATATATTAATTTTTTTAAAACAAATTATTGGTGCAACCAATTATACACAACTTTTTTATTATTTAAAATGGATTGTTGTTTGTATTGTATTGTATGATGTGGAGGGCCCATTGGCATGACTAGTTTCATAAAATACGGCAGAAGCTGAAAATCCCCATATATATATATATAATTCCCAAGTAAAATTCTCACACACTATTATTATGTGTTTCTGGGGATTGGCCCATAACCCTTCCCTTCCCACCATCACAATTTAGGGTTTCTCTCAGATCTGATCTTCCCTACAAGTCAACTCGTACCATAAGTATCGCCCTTTTTCTCGAATCAGGGCTTAGCATTATATTATCCAAGTACAGACAATTTTCAGTCCTTTTCTGCTTTGTGTTCAATTAGGGGTGTTGTGGCAAAAGGTGGAAATTTTAGCTGCCCATGCAATTTGCTTCTTCGAAATTGATTCATTTATCGGTGAAATTTTTGAGGATAACAAAAAGATTGAAGCTTAGTTATGAGTTCGTCAATGTCTTGGGCGGGCCCGGAAGATGTTTATCTCTCTACTTCTCTTGCTAGTTATCTTGACAGTAAGTTTTAGTTCTACTGAATTTATTACAAATTTGAGGCAAAATGGGTTATTTTGTTTTCGATATATTTGGGTCGGTTCTTGAAGTTTTTTTAGGCACAAAATGGGGGTGGCATTCTTGCGTTTAATATGTCGATCTAATTAGCTGTTTTAGTGTTTTTATTGAAGAGGTTTTTTGTGTTTTTGAGGTTATGTTATGGCATTTTGTTTTTGCTTTCATCTGTTTAATAATGTGGGAATAATAGTACAGTAAATCTTTTCTATCTTAATTTTACTGTTACATATATAGAAAGTGCATGAAGATGTAGATGTTAAGGGGTTAAAAATTCGGTCTTGGTATGAGAGGTGGTAATTGGCATCCTCTCCTTCCCCTACTTTCCATTTGTGCATGGATCGAACCTCAAAAAGAGCGTTAGGTGGTTAAATGCATCACTGTAATTCAACTCTAAATAGAGAGAATAATTATCACCTTGTTGCATTCACCGTTTATTGCCAACTTCTGAAAGATTTTCAGAAGCCATTGATTTGATATGCATCACTCCGGTGTAAAATGGTTTCCATGATTTCACTTTATTTTCCTCATGGAGTGATGCATATCATATCAATTGCTGAAGAATGCCATCATGTTAAAAGAACTTCTACCAACATCTACTCTATAAGAGATATGATAACTTGTATGTACATGATCTTTTCGTCTATAATTGTTTTTATCGTTGGTGAAAACTACGGTGGCGTTTGGTTAAGAAATTCTTCAATGGGTATGGAAATTATCACCCCCCCCCAATGCCCCCAGATGTGTTGGAGGATGAATAGTCTCCATGGTGATTACGTTAATAGTGGTGTGCTCTAATTTTGGAAAAAAATGGGACAAAAAAAGTTGTTGATGGGGGAATAGGGGAATGATTGTGGAGGATTATAGGAGGTGAGAAAGGTAATCAAATTGGGGTAGTGATTACCTTAATTAGGAGGGAAAGTAGTGTCATTGCTCATTTTTTTGTTCTCATTAACCACCATAATTGCCCTATGCTCATTCCCATTGAAGAATTTCCGATCAAGCTCCACCTAAGCTATTTACTCTTTTTCATTCTCATGTCTTTTTTTATTATATAAACTGTCTCTATGTTTTTCATCGACTTGTAGGAATACACACATCCTCAACTTGAGTTTGGCATTTTAGAGTACTCACTTTCTGATAAATATAAAATCCTTGTAATGAGAACTAGATATGTATTCCCATCATTTTCTTTAGTTGCAGAGCATATAGTCTTTCATTCTGAACATGATGTCTTCTTGGTGGAATGTCTATAACTCCTTTTTCAGTCCCCATACCCTGATTTTGAACAACTATGTTTTAATTGATAATGTTTTTTTTTTTTTTTCAGTTTTCGCGAGGTATCTTACATTTTGAGATTTTTGCCTTTTTCCAGGAAAAATTCTTGTATTACTTCGGGATGGCCGAAAACTCTTAGGAATTCTACGTTCATTTGATCAATTTGGTATTGATTCCGAGTCATCATGTACTTGAGCTGCCAGATCCCTTAATTTATTGTTTTAACTAACAAAGTCTTACCATCTTATGAAGCTAATGCTGTCTTAGAAGGTGCATGCGAACGCATTATTGTTGGTGATCTATATTGTGACATTCCATTAGGTCTATATGTAATCCGTGGGGAAAATGTTGTCTTGATTGGGGAGCTGGTATGTGATGTTTGTTATGTTCTGCAGAATTTCATATTCGTAACATTTTTCTTCTTTCCCCTTACATAAGATGCGATTTAATTGGTCAGGACCCACTGAAGAAAGAACTTCCCCCAACTATGACTCTTGTTTCAGAACCAGAGATAAAAAGAGTAAGCTCTACCTTCATTCTCTTTTTTTGTGTGCAAGCCTGTGTCTTTGCAGATATATAATTCTATCTGTTTGTAGACATCCAACTGTCCAAGTAATAGTTAAAGTTATAGTACTGTCCGAGATAATCACGTCTAATATCTTTGTCTTTTGACTTCTTCTGATACTAGGAAATGCAATCTTGTTAATTATTTAGTTGAATAACTCACAAAAACACAGATTTATCAATTTGTGAGTCAGTGAGAACTGAGAAGTTTAACAACTTTGAGTAACTTCTTTATCAGAATGATTTTATGCTGTCATCATCATATCCATTTTCGTGGTGGGTTAGGACCTAATTTTGTTTTTCAGTTCTCATGGTTGAACACCTGTCTTACATTTGCTTTAACAAATTGTGTAAATTACGAAACCCCCACCCCTTTAAAGTATGTCCAAATTACCGAGAGAAGTAGAGAACCATGTGATTTTGAATAACTTCCAAATATATACCCCCTTAAAAGACCACATTATTTGTTTGATTGATTGGAAAATGCAAAATCTTTTAACTTACTGTGTTTTCTCTTGTAACGAAGATTGTTTTGTGATTTTGCAATATTTGTTAATCAAACAAAAAATATGGTCTTTTGGGGGGATATATAGTAATTTCAAACAAAAGGTTTCTTTTGGTAATTTGGACAAACCTCGAGCTGAGTTTCCGTAATGTACCCTAACAAATTTAACTTACTACTGTGTGGCACCTTTTGCTTGTCCTTTCAGATTTTGTAACATAGCAGGTTACAGTGTCCATAGAAGCTTTAGTCTAGGGTGCAGGGTCCCTAGTTTTTTTTTAAGTGATTTAAAATTATACCCTTGGGGCGATTCGCCATGAAATTGCACACTTGTCGTTCTTTCCCTCATTTTTGGATCCCAATATTTTGTTCATCGTTGATTGTAGGATATCGACTCTTTGATATAAAGATTTCTGATTGTACACGAGCCTTGCGTGCTTTTAGTTATAATAGTTCATATGTTTGAAGCCTTGTGATTAGCTAGCATATATTTTGTGTTTGTTCAGGCTCAGAAAGTGGAAAGGGACGCATCAGAACTGAAGGGTATGATGAAAAAGAGGATGGATTTCCTCGATATGGATTAACAACATACAAGTTTTGGTACTTGTACTCTTGTCGATTTGCTGATGCAGCATTGGCTAAAATTAGCATTCACAAAATTTAGTAGTGCAATAAAACAGATAAAGTTGATTTCTCTTAGACATTTTGATTATGAATATCTCCTCCACCTTCATCTTAGTAATCTCCAGTGAGAAAGAAAAAGAGATGAAATGACAAACTGGGATTAAATTGTGTAATCTAAATCCGAGGTTCTTCCGTATATTTTGTTTCTGGGAGTACTTCGATTTCTTGTTCTTGTTGGTTTGTATTGTATAGACTAGTAACGGGTGGGACATGTCACCGTCTTGTTTTGAATTTGAAGCCCTCTGCATTTTGTAAACTCGGAACTCGGATTATATTGCTATATTCTCCAAACAATTTGGTGTTGTTTTTGTGAAGTGCTTTGTGTTTTAATCTATCGCGAATGAAGGTTCAACTTACGTGAAGGCTTGAAAAATAAAATTTGTTATGAAACGTGAATTGTACTTTGAATCAATCATTTTGAGAAGAAATAGGTACTGAATTTTTTTTTTAAAAAAAAAAAAAAAAAGGTTTGAAAAATAAACATAAAGAAATAAGATATCCCCAACCCCAACCGACTAGCTAGCGTGGACTTGTTTTTACATTATTGTTATAAAGGTACACTCCACTGCAACAATTGAACCCCAGAAAACAATAGATATCAAAATCTCTTTTAAGTTGATGTATTTGGGGATGAGAAAATAATAAATGAATTTATGATAAAATATAAAATAATAAATAGTTACTATGTAATTGGAGAAGAGAAAATAATAGTAAATGAATCTATAATAAGAGGGAGACTGAAAAATGAAAATAATTTCGTCAGTTATTGGGCTGTAAGCTCGGGGCAGAGGAGTAGGGCCTCCAGCTCTTAGGTAAGTCAATATGAAAAATAACCAGAGTTAAATGAATTACCAGACTACACACACACACACACACACACACACACTCTCCTTCAACGTTGCAGCAGCGTAGATCTCTGTCCCTCTCATCAGATCCAGACGCGTGAGCTCAAGTCAATTGCACGTGGCAGCAATGGCGCGCTTGAGCTTCGTCATTCCCCTGGCGGCGGTGCTCTTCTTATCTGCTGCTTTCCGCATTGACGCGTCGGTGCATCACTACACCGCTCAGAAATTTGTCGCCAAAGGAAATGCCTTCGTTGTTCATGGCGGAAGCGAGGGGATATACTCTTCTGCCCCTGGACTCAACGAGTCATCCCCCGGAGACTCCTTTATTCGGTGAATTTTCCGCTTGTTACTCTTTTTCGAATTTACATGATTCTTCTGCTCTTTTTGCTTCAAGAAATATGCAGATTTATTTTTATTTTTAATTGATGTTTGAAAATGCTGGTAATCAGCACATTGGCCATCATGATGCAAGAATGGAAAAGTTCCATTCAATATTTCTTTAATCCATTTATTAACTTGAGACAGACATTTGCAAATTTTGTAATCCTACAGTAACAGAAAGTGGTGCCTTATTGCAATGAGCTTAATTATGTGGGGATCCATATTCTGTACACATTGTACCCTAAAGAAAGGACTTGGCTGCTGCCCTTTTTGTTTTAGATTTGGGTGGATTTGACCATTTGGGATCAAAATTTTGGCCAACATAGCTGTTGACTTGCTTTAGCTTAGTTTTGGATGTACCATTTAATCTCACCTGTTGCAAATGAAAACCGTTGAGGGTGATAACTGATAATCTGATGGACCATATTGTGACTAGTGATTATGGATAGGAAACAACTTATTTTTTCCCCCAAACTAATGGCCCTGAGGATCAAAAACAATTGATAATCATTTTGTTTTGAGTGTATTAGCAGTTTGAGGTGTGGTAACTGGGATTAATCAAGTAGATAGGCTGAAAAGGATAATCAGATTCTTCCTCCTTTTAGAAGGAAAAAAGCTTTTTCCTTTCAATAATTACAAGTTTTCTGTTATTCCTGGAAAGAGTCCCAATTCTTGAGCTATGATTTTTTATCTAGCCATCTTAAGTCATGATATAGCCTGGGCAACAACTGATTTCTTTTTCCCTTCAAAACCAGATTTGAGAGGATTATATTCCAGAGGCCTATGGAGCTTTCTAATTTCAGCTCAGATTCCATTCATGCTGTTTTATTTGAGGTGGATGACAGAGAGATGATAGGGGGTTCTGCATATGGAGGTCAAAGAGCTGTGTGTTGCACACCAGATCTTGCAAAACTTGGAGTCTGCAAGCAAGGTCATATCATTTACCGCCGTTCTACTAATAATCCAGGTTGGCCGCAAGTATTTGGTGCCTCGTTTGATATTGATGAGAGAGAGACTACTCTGCAACCAAGATCCATACAAATCACAAAAACTGGAATGTATAATCTGTATTTCATTCATTGTGATCCACGACTTAAAGAGGTCGTTGTTGAGGGAAAAACTGTCTGGAAAAATCCTACTGGCTACCTACCTGGTAGAATGGCACCGTTCATGAAATTCTATGGGTTCATGTCTCTCGCATTTGTGTTGCTTGGACTCTTCTGGTTTTCACAGTATGCAAGATTTTGGAGAGAAGTCCTTCCATTGCAAAACTGTATTACCCTTGTGATAACATTGGGAATGTTTGAGATGGCCTTGTGGTACTTTGATTATGCCGAGTTCAATGAATCTGGCGCCAGACCAACTGGAATCACCCTCTGGGCAGTCACTTTTGGAACAGTGAAACGTACTGTTGCACGACTCATCATACTCATTGTTTCTATGGGTTATGGTGTTGTCAGACCTACTTTAGGTGGTCTTACATCAAAGGTTATGTTACTTGGAGCCACTTTCTTCATTGCATCAGAAGTGCTTGAAATTATTGAAAATGTTGGTGCTGTGAGTGATATCTCGGGGAAGGCTAGATTATTTCTTGTCCTACCTGTTTCCATTTTGGATGCTTTCTTCATTCTTTGGATATTTACCTCGCTCTCTTCAACGTTAAATAAGCTTCAGGTACTTGATTCTCATTTTATGTTTATTTTAAGCCAAGAAATTTTGTTCAACTCGGTGTTTTAGATCAGCTGTTGTATGAAAACCTCCCAACTAAGAAGTAAGAAATAAACTAAAAATGTAGTAAATCGTTTTCTCAAGATTTTGGTTCTATGCTAGAACCTGTTGTTCCATTTCAAATTCTGACTATTTTCCCTTTCCTGGTTTATTGTTACTCTAGTGACTACCACTTCAATTTCTTTTTTACTTGATGTAACAGGCCAGGAGGATGACAGCCAAGTTAGATATTTACAGGAAGTTCACTAATGCATTAGCCATTGCAGTTATTGTGTCTGTTGGCTGGATTTGCTACGAGGTAATGTTGGCAGTTTTTCTTATCTAGTCAAACTCACTATCATTTCTCTCTGAAAGTTGACTATCAAGGCTATTAAAGTAAAGAATACAAAAATTGGTTGAATTATGTTTTGCACCACGAAATAGTCGAGTCACAAGTATTTTTATTTGCTAAATCTCGATCATTTGAGCTCCAATAGAGCGATAATATCACATTTTGTCATTCTTATTAACAAGATAAATAAATTGGAAATTTGTTAATTAGTGATATTGCCACCATCATTGTTTTTGGATCTTTGCTTATTTTATGGTAAAGAAAAGTTTACAAGGAGAAAAATGATTTTGGTAAAGAAAGATGCATCAAAAGCGTTATATGTAACTTTTATTTGATACTTAATGAATTTTTGCAGCTTTATTTCAAGTCAAATGATGTATACAATGAGCAATGGCAGAATGCTTGGATCATTCCTGTCTTTTGGCAAGTCTTGTCTTTCTCTCTCTTATGTGTTATATGTGCTCTGTGGGCGCCATCACAGAACTCTATGAGGTAACAGTCTGTTCACAATTTAACCATTCTAGTACACTTTTTCCCCATTGCATCGGCTTTATATATGTTGGATTTTTGTACTTATTGACAGGTATGCCTATTCTTCTGAAGACGCCGATGAAGATTTTGACAAGGACAACACTTTGAAACTCATAAAACCATCTTCATTGACCTCAAAGGATGCAAGAATTCCAGAGTTCAGATCTCCTCCACCCGAGGGTGGCAATGGTTTATCCCATGGTGATGATGAAGGAGAAGAAGAAAAGACTGCGTAAAAATAATACACTCTATAATCTTTGTAACTTGGATGGATCAACAAACATGTGGCGTGGCGTGGCTTTAATGATCATATTAGAATATACTTGAGTTGTTGCTGTGCTCATGTAGAAATTACGACGAAAAAGAAAGCATGTTAGAAAATATCGAGATACATGTTGGTTGGGTAAACACTACAGTAGTACACTGGTCTCTTATTTTGTTTTTGTTGTTTCTGTATTCAACCCATCATCTATCTTCATTTCATATATTTGTTGATTGAGTTTTGATTTGGCCCTATTATGTTTTCCAAAGCTTTAGGAGATTAGATTATCTTTCAATTGATTTTACGACTAGTATTAACTCAATAACTTACCAAAATATGAACCACAGGAACAGAATTGATGAAATAAACGTGGAGAAAAAAATGAACAAAAAATGGCATTTCTATACACAAAAGCATTAGATTTCAAACTCCATCTCTAACTCTCTACTCTACTGTACAAAACCTGTTTCCTATCAACTATGCCCTACAAAGATGAAGTAGTAAAAATATGCGTACATGCTGCCTAGTTTCGTCCTACCACACTAAAAGAGGCATCCGATTCTTGCGCCCTCAAGGCGTCTCCCTAAACGTTAAATCTTCAGACGACATATGAAGATTAATCATTTCCATGTCCTGGAAAGGATCGTCTCCCGTTACACTCTCTACCCTCCTAACAACCTCATTAAGATCTAACCGTTGCTCGGGATTGCATTCCGTACATGCAGCACCAATATGAAGAAGCTCTTCCATTTGCCTTAAACTATCTGCGGTTCTTCCAACATCCGAGTAAAACAACTCGGCCTGTTTCCCTTCAGAGATAGCAGATCTTACCCACTGGACTATGTCTATCCCACCTTCTGCATTCTGATACCGGGACGGGAACTTCCCTGTAAGAATTTCAAGAATGACCACTCCCAAAAAAAAGACATCACATTTTGGTGAAATATGCTGATCCAGAATGGCTTCTGGTGCCTTATACGCGGTTAAAGATTGCGCAGCTTTGCTGCTGCTGATCAACGAACATAGTCCGTAGTCAGAGAGCAATGGCTCGTTTTCTTCGCTTAATAGTACATTGCTCGATTTGAGGTTGCCATGAGGCAGATCAAATGAAGACAGCTCTGTATGAATGTAAGCTAATCCTCGCACTATCCCTTGAATTATCTTCAACCTCGTACTCCATTTTAGGTCTGCTTCCGACATTCCTCGTTCACCTGCACATGATATCAGCAGACAAGCATTAGATACAAGTTCAAGAATGTACAAACAAGACACAATATTAGAAAATTGGCTTTTAATGACATAAATTTTATTATTACAGCTGAAAATAACTTTTAACATTTGAGGATGATTGGTACCGTGTAACAGAAGTAGCAAACTGCCTTTAGGTTGATAAGTGTAGACCAAAAGTTTCTCATCTTTACGATAATGATAAGCTACGGGTGCCAAGACGTTCTTGTGCCTCAAACTCCCGAGCCCTCTCATCTCGGCGTCAAACTCATCTTTGGTGATTTTACTAGCTTCTTTTATCCGTTTGACAACCACAGTCAATCCGCTAACCATTATGGCCTTATAAGAGGAGCCCAACACCCCGTTTCCAAGAACCTCAGCGGAAGCCTTCATCAAATCACCTAAAGTAAACTCCGTCATTTCATCATTCACCATCACTATATCAACCCCTTTTCCGAATTTTCTTGATCCTTTGGGGGCTGCAGCTGCAGGGGGCGGCCCAAAGTTATTATTGCGGTTGAATGTAAAGTCAGTCTTCCTGACACTTGATATCTTAAAACTAGGGGGAGAGTCATCATCGAGGATGTTATCGAGCCTCTCTTGCCTTCGTTTCAAGACGAATATGGCAACCACCATTATCAAAAACAGGACAGATGAGACTGCTGTAACCCCTGTTAGCATCTTCCACTTAATTCTAGGACTTGTGAAGGATGGTTCTTCACAGGGCCTGGTAAGCTTCCCCCCACAAAGCCCGGGATTGTTCTTAAAGGAAGTGGCATTGAATTTGGACAAAGTGGAGGGGATTTCACCTTCCAAATTGTTGTTGGAAAGGTCGAGAAACACTAGTGTGGGGTGCTCCAGCTGAGGAATGGGGCCCGAAAAGTGATTGTCGTCGAGGCGTAAGTCCAACAAGTGGGGCAATTGAAACAAGGAGGGGGGAATAGGGCCCGAAAAGTTGTTCCCTGATAACCAAACCTTCTTCAACCCCACCATTTCACTGAAATAATCAGACGGAATGAGGCCCGAAAAATGGTTTCTTGAAAGGTACAAGCCCTTCAGAAGTACCATGCGGTGGAAATCAGGGATAGGGCCCGAGAAGGAATTAGAGACGAAACCAATGCTTCTGAGGCCCGAAAGGGAGAGTAAAGAATCCACGTCTATGTTGCCGGAGAGGCCCAATCTCCTGAACCGGAGACTCGAAACGACACCGTTTGAACAGATAACACCAATCCAGTGTGGGTTCTTCGCGCAGGGATCGGTTCCGGCCTTCCACGAATCAAGGGAGCTTGCATTTGTAAATGACTTTTTCAGATTTAGAAGGGCTTCTGATTCTGAAACTGATGATGAAATTGTTGTTGTCGGAAGATTTAGCAAAAGAACGTAGAAGAAAAATATCGATGATCCTATTACATGAATAATGGCCATAACTTAACATTGGGCAAAATTCCTAAAAAATTACACAAATTGATTGATGATCCTATATCACCAAATCGAAAGTACTTTGATTAAAATGTTGCAACAATTACATTGTTTCTTCTTCTTCTTCTTCTATCAGAAAGAAAGAAAGAGAAAGACAAAAGGAATGGGGAAAATAGTTTGTTTGTCTTTGGACAGGAATGTTCATTCAAGAAAATAATTGCAACTGTAATAACGACCTCCTATTTTCTCAAGCTTTTATTTTTTTGATCTAGCTATTGTTAAATGCACAAGTGATGTGCATGTTTTTTAATTTTTTTTTTATGTAATTTGATTCATCGATTCAAGACGAGGTGCATCCTATGCAAACATGATTAGTAGACCCATGAACTATCAAATTGTGGCTATTAATTAATTAAATAAAACTGCATGTGACATTAAATAATTTAGTAACTATTGATATAATAAACTTATTTAGGAATTGGGGGATTATAATTGACTCGAGATGACAATCCTATACAAAATAAAAATGTCGTATAATTCATTTGGGGGCTAATAAGACACACATTAGGCATTACGCTTAACTGATTCTATTTCGAAGAAACTTATACTCTTTAGACGAGACGATAAACATCTTGTGGCTGTAGTTTAGTGGTAAGAATTCCACGTTGTGGCCGTGGAGACCTGGGCTCGAATCCCAGCAGCCACACATTTATTTTTTGTTAAAATAAATCTTAGTCTTAAAATTTAAGTAAGAGAAAAGTGATGAATAGATTTTTTTTTCTCTCTTGTATCCTACGGAGTATATATAGATTTATATCGTAGAATTCAGTGGTTCATATCAAAGTCAATTTCAGATGGGCTTCAATCAATTTTCATGAATTAAATTCTTATAATGAAAATTAAATCTTCAAATTTGGCCATCATATAACCAATGATTCACTGAAAACATTTGTTCCATTGCATATAGAGGCACTCCTCTTGCAACTACAGTACATCGACCTCAAGTAAATGGGCCCAATTGAAAATACATGTACTCGGATATAATATACCTATTTTAAAATTATGAAACTGCAAAATATGTTAATAAGTAAAACTTCAATACACAAATAAATTTGCATAGTTATGTTTTATTATGTTAAGAAACAGCGTATAAAGCTAGGATTGTTCCGCACTCCAAACACCAGGTTCGAGTGACCCTTAAATTATCACTTAATTGCTTCATTTGAGCAAAAATTGAGGAAAGCTCCCTCTTAAGACGAGGGACACAATATGCTTAAAAAACTACATGCGACTATCTAAATTTGTCGAAAAGAAACATCTCAACAAGCTCGTGTTGTTGAACTGTCACAAAAAAATCAAATGTACAAGCGCTGGGGGGGTTCAGAGATGATCACAGATTGCATTGGTGAACTCAGTCGTCTTTGATTTACCACCAAGATCACCTGTTCTGTACTTCCCTTCTGCTATCGTCTTCAACACAGCATCCTGAATTCTTTCAGCTTTATCATGGAGATCCAAATGGCGCAGCATACTCACACCGCTCAGGAGCAAAGCAGTTGGATTTGCTAAATTCTGCACATTAAGAAACGAAAAAGGCTCAACTCTTGTTGGGGGAGAGAAGAAACATTATTCATGATATCCCAAAAAATAAAAAATTCACTCAAAGTAATGGAAAGCTCTGTGAGGTTCAATACGCAGCAATCTCTATGTACGGAGTATAAAGAGTTGGTTTACAGGAGAAACATACTGATAACGATTCAACAGTTCATCAGAACAGTCCACTTAAGCAGAATATCTATTGCTGATAGAGATTGGTCAGAGAAAGATGGAAGTACCAGCAATATTTCAAGCTATTAACTCAATTCATAAGTTGCAAAATCTAAGTTCATTCACGCATGTGATGCATTTAGCATATAAATCAACTTCAAACATTATTTCAAATTCTTTTTAATAAAACAGCCAGACTAGAAATATAACTTTGTGGGTAGCCTTCATGGGTTTGCTTGCACCCATTGTTGCTATCACAAACCAAGCTCACGTGCTTAAAAAAATAGATTTAATGCATAAGTAGATGTTGAGTTCAGGAAACAGGCTAACAATCTCTCTTGAACAACACCCCACTCCCGAAAAAAAAATGTAGATTAAAATACCAAGAAAAGAAAAGTGCCTCCAGTTTTTTAACTGTTAGAAACATGAGTCTTCAAAGGCACAACCAGCTTAAGATATAGATACACAATTGTAGAAGATTAAAAAAAAGTATAAGCATGTCGACCCGGGATAGTGGATACATATGATATGCCTACAAAACCATAGCACAAAATGCGAGGATTTTGGCCAACTATAGTTGCAACTTTGCACACAAATCTTACTATTGACTAATGAACTCCAACAACATTAGGGGATAAAATATAACTAATTCAAATGGGAGAAAGATTTAAGAGAGAACACCAACCAACACAAACAAAAAATCTCAAAACTTACGTGAACACTAAACAAAGGAACAAATGAATAGCAGCTTTGTTACTAACCTTTCCAGCAATATCTGGTGCAGAACCATGTACAGCCTCAGCAAGAGCGACACCTCCCTCACCAATATTGCAGCTGTAAAAGGGACCAGATCAAGTTAACCAATTGAGTGAACAGCCTTTAAGAAACAAGACAAATAAAAATATTGTACATACCTTGGAGTTAAGCCTAAGCCTCCAATCAAACCAGCACAAAGGTCACTGATTATATCACCATAAAGATTAGGCATCACCAAAACATCGAAAAGTGTCGGATTCTTCACAAGCTGCACGTGGAAAAAGGGGGCATTTAACTTGAATCACATATGTACTCATCTTTTCTTTAAGGGAAAAAGATTTCAAACAAAGGTTTCATGCAATTGCAATGGTGCACATATAAATGCAAATAAGCTTCTCAAGCATCCTATGGAATTATCAGCGGGCAAAACAAAGTCTGTCTACAATGAAGAATCTCCCATACCATCAAACAGCAATTGTCAATCACAACTTCTTCATATTTGATCTCTGGGTACTTCTCAGCTACCTCTCGGCAACACTGCAGCGTGAGGAAAAAACTGAGCAGTTGAGACAGATAAAATAAACATTGATTCTCAAGGAGATGCATGAATACAGACCTTAAGGAAAAGACCATCAGTTTTCTGCATGATGTTGGCCTTATGTATAGCAGATACTCTTTCTCGTCCATGGACTTTGGCGTAGTGAAATGCATATTCAGCAACTCTCAGACTAGCTTGACGTGTTATAATCTTGATACTTTCAACCACACCCCTCACCACCTAGGCAGAAATAAAGGGGTATCAACTAATTGACCACATATGAATTGATGTAAGAAGAGATACTTTTCATATAAAAATTTACCTGATGTTCAAGTCCACTATATTCTCCTTCCGTGTTTTCCCGAATAGTAACGAGATTAACATCATCATATTTAGTCTTGTATCCAGGTAAGCTATAACACGGTCTTACATTCGCGTACAGATTGAGCTCTTTCCTCAAGGTAAGGTTAAGAGAGCGATGACCTTTCCCAATGGGTGTGGCCATAGGTCCTTTCAGACCAACTTTGTTTTGTCTCACAGATTCAAGACTTTCCCATGTTAGGAAACTCTGTGTTCTAGGATCTATCTCTGTCCCAACAAAGTGTTCTTCCCACTCAATTGGCACATCAGCAACTCTAAATACCTAGATTTTGACCAAATATTGCATTTTAGATTAGTAAGGTTGTACACCAAAAAAAGCTTCACTTGTCATGAAAATCTTTTGAACAAATAAGCAAAACTACATGATATCACACCATGACTAGCTTAGCTGGTAATACCAATAATCATTACAAGAACAGAAAAGTCTAGAATTAGATATGGAAGTTGATTGTATAATAAACACAGAAACATATGAATAAAATGGGACTATCAATGAAACACACTTCTCTAAGCTAAGCCGATAAGATCTTAACACTCAAATAACTACCTTCATGCAATTGAAAACACAATTGAAAACAATAAAAGAATTATTATAAACTCTACCACACAGTATATACTAATGTATCCTATATTATATGAGTCTCTATCAAACATTTCAAAGAGTTAAATAAGCCCATTTAAGCAAATAGTGACGTTCTTTGAGCATGCTAGCTAAAAAATAATGTATGTCAGAACAGAATTAAGCAATCATATTATATCTACAATAAAACAAACCCCCATTCCATGACCCAATCATATAATGATTATCTTAGCTGGAATTGGCATATCTTGAATATATTTCATCCGGGTACGGGGACTTAAGGAAAACGAGTCTCTAGTTGACTTTACAGTTAGCTCATTCTTATGACACTTTAGATTTTTTTATTTAGCCATATCCATCACTATTTATAAGCAAATCACACGACATAATTGATGACACAACTGCGTGTGTCATTACAAAATCCAAAAGATATAAACGGAATAACATGCTTGCAGTACAGAATTAAACCAAAAGCATCATTTGTTACTCGAGCAATCATTACAAAATCCAAAAGATATAAATGGTGTTTTTCTTTCTGTTTGGCTCCCTTTTCTCTTCGTGAACGGCTTGTCAAATAAAAAGACATACATGGATTAACATCCGTGGAAATCGTCTGAATTTTACCAACGTCAAGAAACTACTTAAGAAATTAAAATATTTAATCCTGCATTAATATGTTTGTTCCTCTAATTAATCGAAAAAACAAGCAACAACCAATCCACGCGTACATAAAGAAAAAAATCACAAAATTCCAACAACTTAAAACCCTAGAGGCGAACTAAACGCACAGACAGATAAACATCAATTTTGCGCTACCTGTTTGACCGATTCAGCGATCTCAGGTCCGATTCCGTCTCCGGGGAAGAGAGTGGCGCGGATCAGATTGGATTCGGAAGAAAAACTGCGATCGAAGAAACTGGCGTTTGAGGCCGAGAATAATCGGCCCCGGGAGAGTAGTTTCACGATTTGTGATGCCATTTTCGTTCGTGGATGTGGCGCTTGAATTGTTGGAGCGTCGAGGTCAAGAATAACAGTGTATATAAACCTAAATATAATAAAAATTAAATGTTGAGGAATGAATAGCTGTTCTTGTCTTTTCAGCAATTGAGAGATCAAAGTCAGAGGCTAAAATAAACATAAAATTTTATATTTAGCAAAAAAAAAACTTGAATTATCAAGATTATAGTGTAAAATTTTAAGAATATTTTTATTTTTAAAATTATGATAAATAATAGCATGTGTATTTTATTTTATTTTGTATTTTTTTAGTGGAAAATAATACAAAATAAAATTATTTTCTACAATGATTAACCGGGGGAGGGGCCAGTTTGGGTAGTTGAGGGGGTGAACTAATTTACCTGATGTTCAAGTTCACTATAGATCTTACCCTCCTCAAAATGTCATAAATACCCCTTTCTCTATAATATTTTTACTACTAACCACACCCTACCACCAAACCCTAATTTCTCACATTTCATCTCTTCCCTTCACACCTTCATCCTCTCCATTTCTCCTAGTCGTCGGCGCCGCCGATCCAGCCACCGACTCCGCCGCTGCGGCCCCGCTGCCCACTTGCCTCCCTCTCCCTCGGCCGTGAGCGGCCTCCTCCTCCCTCTCTCCAATTTTCTGGTTTTTCCCCACCCTCTGCCAGATCGCCGTCGCCCCTATTCTGTAAAAAAAAAATATTGCAGCAGCGGCCGCGCGACCGCCCCTACCTCTTTCTTCTCTCCCCTCCACCCCCTGCCATGGCGCCCCTGCCCCACCACCTGTTAAAAAAAAAAGTGCTACAGCGGCCGCCCCTCTCTCTCTCCCGATTCGTCGCCGACGGCCCCAGCCCACACTCCAGGTTTGGCCGCCCCTTTTGGGCGTTTGTTAGGGTTTTTTGCTTTTGCAGAAACCCTCTTTTTTTAAAAAAAAAAATTCGACACTGTAATATCGATCATGTATCTTCCCGTCGACAAAATGTTGTCGACGAGAGTGTATATGGTCGACATTACAGTGTCGATCGACCTTTGTTGGCCGACCATATATCCTCCCGTCGGCAAAATGTTGTTGACGGGAGGATATATAGTCGGCACTGGTTTGACGAATTTTGTTTAAAAAATTGTTAGTTTTTCTAAGTTTTTTTTAGGCCGAAAAAAAGAGGTTTGAATATGGTTGATTTGTTGAAATTTTTTAAATTTTTTGATCTCTTGTTGTCGAAAAAAATGGTAATGTTGGCCGGAAGTTTGATTTAGGGATAAGAGGGTGCGTTCAGTAGGGGAGTGCATTTAGTAGGCTGGATTTTAATAAAGGGTATTTTGGAATTTTTACACTATTATTAAATTAATAAATTGATTGGGGGAGTTCATCTCTCCGAAAGGGAGGTGCAATAGTCAAACCCTTTTAATATCTTATAAATATGTTTGTGTGGGCTATTTTTAGTGTGCAAGCCCAGTTTGAATTGGAAGGTATAAAATGAAAAGTGCTACTAATATTTTTTTTTTTTTTTAAACAGGGAGAACAACTCTGAATCATATCAGTGAAAATTCATCCTATGAGCTTTTTCACGTACTTAGAATTGAATTTCTACTCCAATTAAAACATGAGGAATTAGAAGGTAAAGTGTAAACTTAGCCAAATTATGAACCAACCATGTATTTGTTCCAGGTAAATAAAATATTTCATCCACATTGCAGTGCATGGACCGTGTCATAAATAACTTCCCTTTCCATACCGAAATAATGCTTGATCACCCCCTCCCCCGTCAAAGCCGTTGTCACAATATTTGTCGAATCGAAAAAGATTCTCACAACTCCTAACTATATAATTCCTTGATAACAGTAATCTCCATTAGAACAACATGAACCTCTACCCCCAGCACCATCTATGAGTGAATCATTGTGCAACCAACTGCCACAATCCTTCCCCTCTACAACGACATATTCTATACTAAAGTTAAAGTTAGCCTCATCGTAGAAAGCATCAACAATCATCTCGCATCCTAAGTACTCGTTAAAGGCTAGCATATGATTAGGGGTGGTTTGGTACGGTATACCGACCATACATAACCATACCGTTATCATACCAAAAATTTCGATATTGAAAAAATTCATACCGTTATCATACCGAAATTTCGGTATACCGTAATCTCAGTATACCGAAATTTTTGATATGTAAGAATTCATACCGATACCGTACCGTAATTTCGGTATACCGAATTTTCGGTACGGTATATCGTACCATATCGGTATACCGATTTATATCGAAAATATTGAATCATAATTTCATATCGAAATACCGATATACCAATTCATACCGAAAATATTGAAGCATTGTTTTATATCAAAAATAATTGTTTATGGTTTATTTTATTTAAATTTTAATAATTAAAGTTATTTTAATTTAAAAATGAGATTATTGATTAATAAGTCCACTATTATAACTCATTAATCTAATAGAAACACCAAGATGTATAATTTTCTAATAGAGTCAAAATAGAGTTAAAAATACCAAAATACCCTTATATAAATAAATAAGAATCCTATACTCATTTAATTCATTCTCCACATTCACCAAAAACCAAAATTAAAACCCTAGCCCCTCCCTAACATCCCCTCTGCCGCCGCCCCCTTTTCCCACCGCCTCCCTCTCTTGCAACTGCCCCCCTCGATTTCGACGCTGAACATGGCCGCCGCCCTCCTTACAACCGTCGCCTCCCAAACCAAGACGAAGCAGCACCTTGACCGTCGCCGTTGCTTTGCCGCCGCACTGACCGAGAAGACTAAGTGGCCGAAGAAGAAAGCCTCGTGGCCACCGCCGCCTGGCCGTCGAAGACGAAGCAGCCGTCGATCTGCAACCCCCTCGACTCCGATGCGCCGATCTATTGGCCGTCGAAGAAATGTATTATTGACATCTCTTCAATTAGTTTTGTTGCGTCAATAATTTTTTTTTTCAGCGCAGCCGCAGAAAGTTAAATTAACATTCGTGCCTTCGTGAGACTTTTTCTCCAATCTCCACCTGCCGCCTTCAACCTTCGCCGACGCCCTTAGCCTTCGCCGCTGTGACAGCCGACGGTAAGCAGTTTTTTCTTTTTTTCTTTTTCTCCCCTGTGTCGATCTATAGAATGCAGTTTTTTTTTTTATGTTTTGATGCTTTATCCAATTATCAAATGTAATGATTAAGTTAGTATGCGTTCTTTTATATTATTAATTTATTATGTATATGGAATTGTGGATTGTCAGATTGTGGAGTCTTGACTCTTGAGTGTTAATCTTCTCTAACCTCATCGTTGCTTTCCCCCTTTTTAGTTTCAGTAATTTTTTTTTTATTTAAAAAATATATATATCAGAATCGATATGTGGCTCCCATGGACACCGCCGTTTGGCCGTCGAAGACGAAGCAGCCGTCGATCCGCAACCCCTCGACTCCGATGCGCCGATCTATCGACCGCGAGGCTTTCTTATTGATGGTGTTTTTATATGTAAGTTTTTTTTTTCTCACCCTTTTTCGATTGTTGGTTTTTTATTTTTGAATTTTAACAAACCTCCCAATCTGCCTTTGCCTTCTCAAATTGTTTTGAAAAAAAAAACTGAGACTCCCTATGTTGATCGACATTCAAAGGTTTTTGTGACTCTTAGGCGTTGATTGATGTCTTCACAGACCAGTTGCTTATGAGACTCCCTATGTTGATGCATATTTTTGTTGCAGCTTTCAAGATTATGAATTAGAGTAAATGTTGTTATTGATCCATTCTAATTATGTGGAATATACCAGTTCTGGCCTTTAAGTGTCTGTGTAAAGATTGTCTATACAAGAGGCCTGTGTAATTTGCTTTACGCTGTAAAATATCCTTGTAATACGATTTACATGTTTTATTTCTAGTAAATCTTTTTCGATTTTTTAATATCGTTGTCCAACGGTGTTGTAGCATCTACTTCACATATCTGCCGATAGAACAAATCTGCCAGCATTCAAGAGACTCAAAGCCCGGTTTCCGTTCTTGAAAGTAAATCTAAACGTGTTAGGTCTGCTGGTGTAAACCCGTCGCTTGTGGCATCAAAGACTCTGAATAAACTTGTTTTTTAAGTTATGCAGTGTTATGAAATTTTGTTATTAGTTGATCGTTTATGCAATTATATTTAAGGGTTTTTTTAGGTTACGCAAAATTTTCATCATATTACTTTAGTAAATGTGATATGCAAAATAATCATCATATTTCAATCTAATTTTAGGAAATGATATGAATTATGCATAATGTGATATGCAAAATTGTTATCATATTTCAATCGAATGCATTAGCATTATGCATAACGTTATATGCAATATAATCATCATATTTTGTTTTATACATAATGTTATATGCAAAATAATCATCAGATTCTAATTAAATTGGAAGAAATTATTTTGAATTATGCATAAGTGTTTAAATGATATGCATTAACTTCTGCATTTGAAACATGTACAGACATGTCGACTCCTGTGCACAAACATATTTTACCGATATTTAAGTGTTTAAATGATATGCACCTACTTACGCATATTATTATGTATGCATATGATATATGTCATACAGATATGCAATGTATTAGTTATTGATAGTTTACGTGGTTCTATAGTTAAAAGGTTACAAGTTCATATGAATATGCATTCGACACTGCATATACGTGTGTTGAAATGCAGATTTCCAGAATCTCTTAACTTAACGAAATAAATGGAGAGACCTACCTTTTAGGAAAGTTTTTAAATTTTAGAAAGTAATAGATTTTCGGAAATTCGAAAAATTGCATTTAATAATTGATTGGATGTTTAGTTGACTAATAATTGTGTATTCTATAAATTCAAAATTTCAAAATATGGTGGAAGGGCATAATTGACAAAAAATTCAAATTTTGACTCTATTAGACAAGAATTTATGGTGTAGGTTTTATTAGAAAAAACTAGTAGTGAAATGACCTTATTAGTTTATAACCCGAAAAAAAATTCAAAAAAAATCGAAAAAAAACACTAAACTAAAAAAATTCAATTTTTTTTCTAATTTGGGTATAAATGTATGAATATGACATGCTCACTTTCTAGCTTTAATCTAATTTATAATAACTAAGATTATTTTGTTATGTCTTCATTATTTCTAAAATGATATCTGATTTGTTGCAAGTTTTTTAAGGTTGTAGATTATTTTTTAAAACTAATTAATAACATAATCTAATTGAAAAATAAAATTTATATTTAGAAACTTAAATGAACGGAGAATTGGGGAAGAAACCAGCATAATATTGCATCAGTTTTATTATTTTCTTCGAGGTCATCGCCATGTTGATGCATTCATATGTTTATTGAGTGTGATCGTATCTATTAATTGAATTGTCTGTTCAGTGTGATTCATTCTCACTTTTGTTCTTCTTACTAGTTAGTTAATATCAATTTTTTAATATTGATGTATTAATTTGCATGGTATGCCTGGGATTATAAATGTGTTAAATTATGTATTTTTTGTTAAATATAAATATTAGTTTAAATACGATATAGTATTAGTACGCCTATGGTATAGTACTAGTTAATATATTGTATAGTACTAGAGATTAATGTGGGTATAAATATATTATTTAATATATGAACTAATACTATACAATATTTGAATTTATACTATACTATATTTGAACTAGTACCATAGAGTATGTGAACTAATACTATACAATATGTGAACTAATACTATACTATATTTGAACTATTACCATAAAATATGTGAACTCGAAACTCGAAAAAAATAGAACTTGTACCAGTATAAACTAATATACAATACTGCATATTAACTAATAATATATCATAATACTTATCAACTGTTATCATAACACTTATAAACTAAAAATTATATTCATAAAAAATTAAAATAAAGTGATTAAAAAATGAAAATTCAAATGAAAAAAATAATTAAACAATGTAAAACGAAGTGAAATTTGTAAGGAATGAAGTAAAATTTTGAAAGGATAAGGTGAAAATTATACACCAATTAATTAAAGTAAAATAGTACCAATAAAATTAAACACTTGCGTAAGAGAGGTGCGAGTTTTATATTTTAAAACAAATTATTATTATACTATTTAATACTTAAAACAATTAATATTATTTTTAAAATTTTAGAATAATTATTTATGACATAAAAAGAAAGTACGTTAAAAAAATTATCATTTGAAACACAAATGATAAATAGGAAGAAAAATAAATTAAAAAAATAATATTAAAAAGATAAATATAAATATCAATTGAGTAAAATAAAAAATAAAATTTTAAAAAATTAATGGAGTATTATTTTTTAATGATAAAATTTTTAAAAAAATTAATTGAAGTAAAATAAAGGCCCAAGAAAAAATTTATGTGTTAAATTGATATAGTAAATGGGTCATGTATTATTTGTAATGAGTCATTTGATTGGATATAATAAATGAGTCATGTGTTATTTGTAATGGATTATTGGATTGGATATAGTAGTTACATATATTGGATTGGATATAGTAGTTACATACATGTAACTAGTACACAAGAGTGCAACTCAATATGTATATGTACACCCCCCGAAGCAATCAAATTCAGCAATTAAAAATGGCTTAGGATTCACAAGCATTCGATTTCAGGACTCTCGTTTTATGATTGGGAACAAGCTCCTTGAAAGTGTATTTCGAACTAATTGAAATTCTCATGTAATGGCTTTTGAGTACCCTTTGTATTCACCATAATATAAGTTTCACCTTTTCCTTTCAAAAAAATATACACCTGAGTACATATCTAATTATTTAAAGTACTTATTAGTAGCATTCAATCTAGCTTTGTTGAATAAATTAAGCTCTCGATGCATGTCTGCGAAATGAATAAATATTATATTGTGACATTAATTTAGATTGTGGGTGTATTTAATATTGCGATAAATTTGGGTATTAAGTAACGTATTTTGTATAAGTTCTGGACATCGATCGATGCAAGATTCTACTACTAGTATTATGAATTAACGTTGGAGTCAATTAAAGTGATATGGTAGATAGATTCAAATATTCCAAAATAGGATATTTGGATATGTGTCCCTAGCTACTTAATTTATAGACACTAGGTAAAGGTGGGGTCAATTAAAGACGTGAATTTTGTGCTTATGTGGATCATGATACCTAATCCAAACATGCATGACAAAAGTGAAGGTTGTTTGCTTCTAATATTGAGGAGTTCCAACTCTTGATCTACTCGATAAGACCATTAACTTGCAAATTTTAAGCAAACATCATAAGATATATATATATATATATATATATATATATAATAACTTGCTAAGAATATATGCTAGAGCCAGGTTTGAAAGAAAAAAATCGTTAACTTCCAACCCACAGAATATTATTCACCACTAGCTAGTCTTACTAAATATGAAAAGTTCACAATACATATTCGGATTTAATACATGAAATTGATTGATTATTACATATAAGAAGACCGGAGTCTAACAAAATAAAAACCATATGTATGTCAAATATGCATGAGACATGTTATAATTAATTGATTTTAAGATTTTATTAGATTTATTTGATGTGCATATTAATATACATGAGAAGGAGGGGGAACATAATGTTGGAAAATGTGCTTCGAAGTGAGCTTCGACTTGATATCTCATTCGCCCATTTTGGAGTTGGAATGAATGCGAAATTATTTTTCAAACAATTGTTGTAACTAAAATTTGAGTAGGAAAAAACAAAGTGGTTTTTATCCTATATTGGAAAATATAGCTTGTAAATATTGCACGAATGTCGCACCTATTTGGTAGCGGACGGACAAGCTAATTTTGCCTCGAATTTTCTTGCTCGTAACCGTCGAAATAAATCAAAATCGAAACTGACGAAATAAATTAAAAATTGGATAGTTTCGTTTGAATTTAAAAAGGCTGAAGGTTACGTGCATTAAAATTGAAAGTTACAAAGTTAGTGCTGTGACAGTTTTGGTCCAGCTTGAATTATCATTAAACTTGAATTTATTTTGGCAGTTTTGGTCCTGCGGCAGTTTTTGTCAAAGGCATTAGTGTCTCAATAAATTCACAGCAGTTTCATTTTCATTTGGGTTAGCTATATAAGTAGCTGCAACCCATCAGCCCCAAATACAACGAAAACCACAACGAGAAACACACGAAAACAAGATTGGAAAGAGATACAAACATTTTCCGGCAATTTCTACGCTAAATTTGCATTCATTTTTTATCTCCTTCCTTTGGCACTCGGGTGATATATTTCGGGCAACTTCTCGGTTCGCCGTAAGCAAAATACGTGTGCTAGTATTTTGTTATTTAATCGTTGTATCCTGGAAAACAAACGTCTTAATATTCACTAGCACCGAGAGTGAAGGACGAATATTGTTTTAAGGAAATTGTGTTTACACAAACCTCGATTCTTCATTTTCTATAAAGTGTTTTTAGCCATCTAAGGTGCAAATTTTCTACAAACTTAAAACAATATTTTCTTCGAGATGGCTAATACGAAGATGTGATGATTTAGAGGTTCATTATTATGTCTGTTCCTCTTTTATGTTAGTTATAATTATTTTTGGCAAAGAATGTTTAATGACGTAAAACTATCTTTTATTCAAAAGAGTATGTTTATGTTGATAAAGTGGGGTTTTAAATCAAAGGTGAGAATGTCATTCTTTTACTTGATTTTTTGTTGATTCATAATATGTCAAATTTTATAAAATATGGCTATCGCTTGGAAAGGCCTAGCCTAGTGTATAATTTTCAAATTTGTGATCTAAAATTGATTAATTGATTGGATTTAAATGAATCCTTAAAATCAAAGAATTAGACCATCTAGTTGATCTAGTGGACTGAAATGGTCAAATCATCAAGGGTTTGAGCCATTTGAAAAGAATATATTTGGGCTTATGATAGAGTTCATGAGTGCCTTGTTCTGATATGAAAGTTGTGAGACTCTTGAATCATATCACTTGATAGTTAGCATCAAATGATAATTTTGATGTTTAATTTAAAAAAAAAAATGTATATTTGTGCTTTTAGAGGCAAATTGCACTTTGGATTTAATCTGAAAGACTTCTCGGCTTAATTTGATACGTATTCTTTCATAGCGAGACTTGTGTCAAGAAGATTAAAAATCGGTGCATCAAGAAATCTTGAAATTATTTGATAAATAAATCTTGGTGATGCATCCTACTATGGATGTATTGGAGTGTCGTCCACAAGAGAAATGTGGATTTTTTAGACAAGAAGTATAAAACAAAGGATGCCGAAATGAAGAAATTTATTATCGGACGGTTCCTCAAAACTTCTTAGTGGTTGACTCGAAAATGGTTTTTGAACCAAAATTCGAAAGATGGTTGTTTGTGACGTGTTAATTTTAATTCGTTAAGAAAATTGATGAATTTAAATAACACACCAAAACTCCATATTGATACAAATCACAAATGTGAGATTTGTGTGGAAGCGAAAATGACTTGGGGTCATCTTTCCAAACTATTGAAAGAAATAGTGAACAACTTGATTTAATTCATATTAATGCGTGTGATTTAAAAATCGTGCAAACTCGTGGTGGAAATAAATATTTTACCACGTTTGTAGATGATAGCACAAAATTGTATTTTGTGTATCTTCTAAAGAATAAAGATGAAGCTTTTGATAAGTTCATGCTTTTCAAAAACCGAACATTGGGAAAAAAAAAAAGGAATACATTGTTTCTAAATTCGGGGTTACCTCAGAATATGTGTGGAGAAGCAGTGGTGACTGCAAATTACCTTTTAAATAAGGTGCCACATAAGAAAATAGACAAAAGTCCATATGAATATGGCATGGTCAAGCACTATCCTACAAACACTTGAAATTGTGGGGGTGTCTAGTAAATGTGTCTATTCCACCACTTAAGAAAATGAAAATAGGTCCTAAACTGTTAATGATGTATTCATTGGCAATGCACATAACAGTAGCTAGCACTTTGTTTCTTATGTAAAACCCTCAAATTTAATTTGGAGGACACACAACAATTTGTACAATGGTAAAAGTCTAGACATATTTGTCGTAGACGTAATACCATTAAACAACTACTCTCAACTGGAATTAATTATCTCAATAGACTACATGGGGTCTAAGGATAATATTGCAAATTAATTAACCAAAGGGTTAAATCAAGAGTTAGTTATAACATCATCGAAAGGAATGAGATTAAAAGCCTTAGAAAAGATGAGTTGAGATGAAGGAAAACCTTACCTAAATGACTGGAGATCCCAAGAACTAGGTTCAAAAGGACAACCTAATTGTCTAACTCGTAAATCACTGTCATGTGTGGGATAATTAATTAAAACCCTAAAAGTCCATTGCCTAAGATGCTATAGTGATATAGTATGAGGATTAGCAAAATGGCTATTAATGATTCAAGAAGAATTAATTTGAGATAAATTCTTGCAAGAATCACCTATGTAAGAGAGAAGTGGGGCCGCTTCGAAGGGAATATTGTAAGGCATATTCCTAAACACTCTTGCAGAACCAGGCGGATGTTCATGGCCAAAACGAACATAACCATGAGAACTGAGAGTTGTTAGAAAGAACTTGAGTGGAGTGCATTATCATTTACACAAAACAGTTGACAATTCAAAGACATCGCGTCTACTACCTAACTAGTAAAGTAAGTGTGCTTTCACAAGGGAAGGTTCAAAGGGTGACACCTACCTATCATATGCAAGTTTCTAACGTCGATTTATATCACAAAAATCTTTTGGTGTTTGTATTAATTTTCATTCATGTGGGGGTTGTTGGAAAATGTGCTTCGAAGTGAGCTTCGACTCGATTTCTCATTCGCCCATTTTGGAGTTGGAATGAATGCGAAATTATTTTTCAAACAATTGTTGTAACTAAAATTTGAGTAGGAAAAAACAAAGTGGTTTTTATCCTATATTGGAAAATATAGCTTGTAAATATTGCACGAATGTCGCACCGATTTGGTAGCGGACGGACAAGCTAATTTTGCCTCGAATTTTCTTGCTCGTAACCGTCGAAATAAATCAAAATCGAAACTGACGAAATAAATTAAAAATTGGATAGTTTCGTTTGAATTTAAAAAGGCTGAAGGTTACGTGCATTAAAATTGAAAGTTACAAAGTTAGTGCTGTGACAGTTTTGGTCCAGCTTGAATTATCATTAAACTTGAATTTATTTTGGCAGTTTTGGTCCTGCGGCAGTTTTTGTCAAAGGCATTAGTGTCTCAATAAATTCACAGCAGTTTCATTTTCATTTGGGTTGGCTATATAAGTAGCTGCAACCCATCAGCCCCAAATACAACGAAAATCACAACGAGAAACACACGAAAACAAGATTGGAAAGAGATACAAACATTTTCCGGCAATTTCTACGCTAAATTTGCATTCATTTTTTATCTCCTTCCTTTGGCACTCGGGTGATATATTTCGGGCAACTTCTCGGTTCGCCGTAAGCAAAATACGTGTGCTAGTATTTTGTTATTTAATCGTTGTATCCTGGGAAACAAACGTCCTAATAGTCATTAGCACCGAGAGTGAATGACGAATATTGTTTTAAGGAAATTGTGTTTACACAAGCCTCGGTTCTTCGTTTTCTATAAAGTGTTTTTAGCCATCTACGGTGCAATTTTTCTAACACATAAAACTTTGAAGTTCTATGGCCGGTCTTCAATTGCATAGGATGCGAACTTGTACATGACATGACATGATCAAAATTTGAGAATTTCTTCATATCGTTTATCTTAGTTAATAATACTGAAGACATTCGAGATACATCACAAGATATTGACTTGAACGAATTTTGGTCACTATATGTTGACTAACTACTTCCCCTCAAGCATAAGGGTTCGTAGTAGTAATGGAAGTATTCGACCAAGTAGTATCGACCTAGGAGGTGGGTTTGTGCAATGGATCCCTAGAGTTGTATGTCGTCATACTAATGTAGCTACGATTTCGGGAGCAATTTGAACTAAAACTAAGAGACAATCGAAAGATAATAAATTAAGCTAAACGCAATGCTAGTAAGTAAATTAACTACTAAACTAAGAAAACTAGAAAATGACAATTAAAGTAAAGAACTACTGCGAATCTAAATTCGGAGAAGTGCAAAGGTTGGGAATGCTTCGGGTATTCTCTACCTAGTGAAATCGTGTGGATTGCTTATACCGTTTTTATACTTCAATTTGGATTTGCTAAGAGCATCAAGATGCTAGGATGAAAATCGTTTCCCTTTGGGTACTGTAGCCTTACGTCTAAGGTGTTCCCAAACCCGGTAATAAGACATCTTCCTAATCCTCATCAACTACCCAAATAACCATTCAAGTAATTAATGTCTTTTAATGGGGTTCTAATACAATTAACTCTCTCTCGACGAATTAAAAGTATAATAAACGCATTTGTATACCAACAAATCACACCATAAATTTAAACATGTTCATGTAACTCTTGTCTACGCTAAACATGCCTCAAAATACAGATTAATAGAAGCTAATACACAAAGCACCAATAAAACCCAATAAGAGAAACAATAGTCCAAATATCAACAATAATCAAAGCATAAACAATTTCAAACTCTATATTCACATGATTTTAGAACACCCAAAGCATAAATAAAATTAGTCTATGGTGTTTGGAGAAACACCCATGGTCAAAACAACACAAGAAATAGAAATAAACAAGAAATTTATCAAACAAAGCTTAAATAAAAGAAAAATATTACCTCGAGAGTCTTGTAATTTCTCCATTCTTACATGAAAATAAAATACCCAAATGATTCTAAACTAAGAAAGCATAAAAATGAAGATTGTGTTTGAGGAGATCGATAAGCTCCTCAAACCTAAGCTAATTGCTCCTCTATTTCTCACATGTTGGAGGAAAATGAACTAGGGCTTGAGTGTGTAGAAGTGAGGCAAAAAACTCCTTAATAATCTGATTTGGGGAGGTATTTATAGTTGGGAAGAGTGTTTGAGACGAAATTAACATTTGGGTCCTTGAAGTTCTTCAAAATTCGCGAAATTCTCCAAAAAAACGTAAGTTCAAACGGCCAACCGAGTGAGTTCACTCGACCGCCCGAGTGAAAATGGATTACAGTACAAAACTGGGTTCCAGATCCCAAACGGGTGCCAGTGTGGGCTCATTCGTCCGCCAGTGTGAACTCAACTCCACTCGGCCGCCAGTGTGGGATGAATTCCCTCGAAATCTTCTATAACTCGACCTCACTCGGCCGCCAGTGTGGGCTCACTCGACCGCCCGTTTGGTTTCTGCTCCTTGGACTTTTTCTTCTATTTTTCTTGGTTTTCCTTGCTCGTCCTTCAATCGAACATCAATTCCCATGCGCCAATGCTCGTTTTCCTTCTAAAATGGATTATTTCACCTTGTTTCCTACACTTTGAACACATTTCTTGACAACAAGGTTAGTAGCACCATTTCTATCAATTACGACCAAAATCACATTAAAATGCTACAATAATATAATATAGCAATAATGAGCACAAATACGAGCAATCTCACACCCAATCAGATATATACCGGAGTAGTATATATCTTTTAGATCGATTTGCTTAGTTTTGTAGATTATTGCATCTTCAATGTGTCGTGGTGTGTCTAGCTTGAGTATTTTTAATAAATAATAAGTAGTCTTTTGTTTCTTAATTTGGGTTATATATATACGGAGTATATTTTTTAAAAGTTTATTACCACATTAAATGGCTTTGGTTGTTTATCAAATAAATTATAGAAAGTAGTGGTGATATCAATGTGTACAACATCAACATGCATGACTCCATATTTGTCCAAACATGTGTTACAATATTGTTTAATCGGGACAAAAGGATGATGCATCAATATTCTCCGGCCACTTGAGAGTCTTGTTTAATTTTATTAAAGTTTACACATTTTGGTTCAATTAAAAAACACTTTTTGGTGTATAAGTAGTTACTTACAAGGTGTACAATTAATACAAATCCATACAAGAAAGTGATCATATTCAGAAATTAAACATGGCAAAGGTGCACCCAAGTTTCTTCTATCTCAACAACTTCTTCTACTTCATCCTGCAAGAGCAACAAGTGTTCACCCTGTGGATGAATTAAGTCTCTGATCTTGAGCAGCAAGGGCCGTGTTGTATTAATTTGATTCGAATGGTCGGATCGTGTATCGAGTCGACAACTATGATAACAAATGCATCAATCAAGTCTATGTCATGGATGCAACAGGTAAACTCGTGTTCACTATATATAGTTAAAAAGGCTAGGTGCGTAATCGATCACTTTGACTTGGTTAAAATTAATACTCTAGTATTTTGTGATAGAGTTTGAATTAATGATTGTTATATGTCAGAAAATGTATTGTAGGTTGTTTGGGATGTGGGAGGGCAAGAGAGAATTAGATACTGATGATACTAAAACACGATTTCGAGTGAGAAGAAGAACAATTGTGGGATGGATGAGAGGTTATTCGTTTTACAAAGCTGTCATCAGAATGAAGGACATGTGATCGGGAGTACATAATGGAAAACCAAACTAATCGTAAACTATGTTGCAGAATATATAGTTGATGATCTTGTTGCCGAGGTAATTAATTTAATTATCAAGCATTAATACTCTTGTGTTGTTTCTATTTAATAGTATTAAAATTAATACTATACAAAATGTATTTGAACTAATAACATTAACTCATTTAGAAAATTGGATCAAGTATTTGTCTAATAATTTATAGACTTATAAATTTGTACTACAGGTTAAGAGAAAAGACAAGTGAGGGTGGAGTTGTTCTAGGAGAAGATGTGCTAACAATGGTGGTGGAGCCCCATATTGATCATTCTCTTATTATCGGATTAGTCCTAGTTATTGGTCTCATCCACCATAATTTATGATCCAACTTTATTTGTTTTTCTCATCATAATCCACACCATTTTGTAATCTAATACTAATACGTCTTTTTTATTTTAAATTATATTCCAAGTTTAATATGTATATTCTATTTCAATTTTTTTTCCATACATAAATAAACTACTCAAATTTAAATCGTATTTGAATCTAGTAGAAACGATAATTAGAAAGTAATCAAATTATATTAGGATCAAGTTTGAGTGAGCTATCAAAATGAGCACCGTCGTAAAAAAATATGGGTTGGACTCAGCTTTTCTCAACCCCGTTAGAAGGCGAGCCTACAGGGACGAGTTAGTCCGCCAACCCATTTTTTTTTTATTTAAATAAAAAATTAGTAATATTATTATTATTATATTATTATGGGCCGCACTTATGTGCAATATTTCACGTGAAATATTAGTATATTTAAGGAAGGGTCAAAATTCGCGGATCTGTAGCGGGTTTGACCGGTCAAACAAATATTTCCTTAAAAATCGCGCATAAGGCTAACAAGATAACGGGTTTCAGGTCTGTGTTACTAAAACAAATATTTCCTTAAAAATCGCGCATAAGGCTAACAAGATAACGGGTTTCAGGTCTGTGTTACTATAAAGGTAATTATATGTTACTGCAAGACCAAATATGTGTTATTGTAAGTACAAATAACACATAAATTGACTTTTCACAGTAAATATTAATACAAATTAATTTAAGGAATGATAAAATTGTTCTTAATTCGTGTTACTATAAATACAATCATATGTTATTGTACGGATAAATACGTGTTACTGTAAAGACAAGTAACACACAATTGACTTTTGAGTAACACATATTTGACCTTAAATAACACAGAAAATTGTGTTACTATATAAATACGTGTGTATTACTTTATAGAGAAAGATGTGTTACTGTATATATAAAACGTCATTATTGAGAGGGAATGAGATACCCACATTAAAAAGACGAAGAACAATAACTGAAAAAAACACAATCATGATGAGTAATTTATTGATCCCTACAATTACAAAACATAATGGAATAAATATGTGTGGTATTATTGTATATTTTTTCCCATTCAGTAATTCCTTCAAAAAAACAAATAACGATTTCTCCCATTGTTTCGAGATTAACAGATCGGAAACCTGCAGTAATTCATTCAAAATAAATAAATAACGATTTCTCCCATTGTTTCGAGATTAACAGATCGAAAATCTGAAGAGTAGAATTGATGGGATTGAATTTTCTGAGTTTTTTTTTTTTAATTCAAGTTGTGGGCTACGCGTAGGGGAGAATGAAGAAGATGCGGTAGAGATTAGAGAAGAAGAGGGAGACACAGAGGCTGAAGAAGAAGAAGAGACGTGCATAGGAGAGAAGAAGTCTCGCTGAATAAGAGGGAGACCGGTTATGGATAAAAACATAAGAATTAGTCAAATTGCACCATAAGCCTATTTTGAAATATAGTATATAAGTTTTTGTCTATTATTATAATTAGTTTAATATTATAAAAAAATAATAAAATTTTATCACATCTTTAAGACTTATTCAACAATTCAAAATATAGTAAATATAGTCGTTACATGCAATTAACAACCAAAATTTAGAAGTAAAAACAGTCAAGCACAACAAGTTTCTATCTCGCATTACAAATTTGTGTTGTTCGCGCCGCTTGTTTTAGTTCCAACGTCATATATCGACCATGATAATAAATTTAATAATGAGATAAATATTAAAAAAATTTGAATTTGAAAAATGAAAGATGATGAATTTAATAAATATATTTTCCTTTTTTAAAATTCGGGTTGATCCACCTCCACGACTCGCCCTCTTATAGATTGAGTTGAGGTTTTAACAGTTCACCTAGCAAATGAATTTGCCCGCTCCATCCCGCCTGCTGACCCGTTTTCACAACTCTAAGGGTATGTTTACTTTTGGTTTTAAAAATCAGGTTTTGGATTTCAAGATCCAAAATCCGTTTTACTTCGAGATTTAAAAATCGATTTTCAAAATACACTCAAAGCCACCCCTATCAAATATATTGATTTGACATAAAGTTATATCTATATAATATTACTTCAATCATTATATTCTTTCTCAACAATAATATAATAAGGGTAGGGCTGCTGTGTACTCAAGTACACGGTGTACTTGAGTCCAGCTATATAGATAATATATATTATATATAGGAGAAATAATAAAATATTTAACAAAACCTATTGTAGCCTAGTGGTTGTCCTTGGATTGCCATAACATCAAGTCCCAGGTTCGATTCCCTAGTTTTTTTAATACATAAAATTTGTAAAATTAATAATAATTTTTAAAAAATAGCAACAGTTTTTTTATGCATTAAAAGTGCAATTAATAAATAATAAAATTTGTAAAATTAATAATAATTTTAAAAAAAAATTAGCATCAGAGATTTTTTATACATTATAAAAAAAGTGCAAGTACTAGTAATATCATTAATTGCACTTACTAATAATATAATTAATAGTAATAAAAGTGCAAGTAAAAAAATAATAAAACGTGTAAAATTAATAATAATTTTTTTAAAAAAATTTAGTACCAGTTTTTCTAGATTATGAAAGTGCAAATACAAATAAATAAAAGGTGTATCATTAACATACACTTTTCAGTTATAATATCATACACTTTTCAATTATAATACCATACATTTTTCATTAATATATAATTTACACTTTTCATTAATATAACATACACTTTTTAGTTATAATAACATACACTTTTCATTAAATAGATCATACACTTTGCAGTTATAATAACAATAAAACGTGTAAAATTAATAATAATTTTTAAAAAAAAATTTAACACCAGTTTTTCTAGATTATGAAAGTGCAAATACAAATAAACAAAAGGTGTATCATTAGCATACACTTTTCAGTTATAATATCATACACTTTTCAGTTATAATATCATACACTTTTCAATTATAATATCATACACTTTTCATTAATATATAACTTACACTTTTCATTAATATAACATACACTTTTTAGTTATAATAACATACACTTTTCATTAAATAAATCACACACTTTGCAGTTATAATGACAGACAATTTTCATTATATAAACATACACTTTTCATTAATAGATCATACACTTTGCAGTTATAATAACATACACTTTTCAATAATATATAACTTACACTTTTCAATTATAATATCATAAACTTTTCAGTTATAATAACATACACTTTTCATTAAAAACAATGTTGCACTTTTCAATATAATAACATACACTTTTCATTAAAAAAATAAAAATACACTTTTTTGTTATAATAACATACACTTTTTAAAAAAAAAAAATCGAAAAAAAAATTAAAAAAAAAAAAAGTCAAAGTTTGACCGTTGACCGGTCAACGGTGGTCAACGGTCAACATTTGACTAGTAAAAGTCTACTCAAGTACATGGTGTACTTGAGTACATTCAAGACTTTGGCATATAATAATTGTAAACCAATAAATTTAAACACCTGCAAATATGCACAAAAGAATGGTGATAAAAATAAGGTAAACATTTTTTTTATTAAAGATGTGGGGTGGGGTACAACTCTCGTTGATTTCTTGATTCCACTCTCTAAACATAATTTGATACCGGAGTCTAAGCGACGTGTTACGAATTTTGAATTTAACCTACAATTTGGTAGTAGGGAGTTGATGGAGTCATTTGTGACTTATTCCATCATACTCAATTTGACCTACAATTTAGTAATAGGGAGTTGATGGAGTCGTGACTGACTTATTCCATCTGACTCGATTTGACCTACAATTTAGTAGTAGGGAGTTGATGGAGTCGTTCGTGACTTATTCCATCTGACCTCTGCAATTCTATTTTCACTCTCCTATTTATAAGAGACTAACGACCTAGAGAGCAAGAAAGATATTCAAAAATCAAAGAGATAATTCCTCAAGTTGAAGATATTATTTTATATTCTTATCTTCAAAACCAGGATTTACAATATTTGACACTTTCAAATTTTAATAAAATTTCAGTGTCTACAAATGCCCCCTCGAGATCTGTTGTGGAGATCTATTAATTCGAATGCAACTTGATCTCGAAATCTTGATGTAGAACTCAAAAGGTGATTTAGCATGCCCCCAACGGTGATTTAGCATGCCCCCATGAAATTCTTGGAGAGTGGAGATGAAGAGCGAAAATCGTAGCATGCCCCCATGAAATTCTTGGAGAGTGGAGATGAAGAGCGAAAATCGTCCCACCGGGCGTGCCAATTTGTAAACCAATAAATTTAAACACAATTTAGTAGTAGGGAGTTAATGGAGTCGTGTGTGACTTATTCCATCTGAAACTCGATTTGACCTACAATTTAGTAGTAGGGAGTTGATGGAGTCGTTCGTGACTTATTCCATCTAAAACTCGATTTGACCTACAATTTAGTTGTAGGGAGTTGATGGAGTCGTGACTGACTTATTCCATCTTACTCGATTTGACCTACAATTTAGTTGTAGGGAGTTGATGGAGTCGTGGCTGACTTATTCCATCTTACTCCTGCAATTCTATTTTTACTCTCTTATTTATAAGAGACGAACTACTTAGAGAGCAAGAAAAAGATATTCGAAAATCCTAAAAATAAGGAAAGAGATAATTCCTCAATTTTGGAGATATTATTTTATATTCTTATCTCCAAAACTAGGATTTACAATGTTAGACACGTTCAAAATTTAATAAAATTTCACTGTCTACAAATGCCCCCTCGAGATCTGTTGTAGAGATCTATTTCGAATGCAATTTGATCTCGAAATCCTTGATGTAGAACTCAAAAGGTGATTTAGCATGCCCCCAACGGTGATTTAGCATGCCCTTATGAAATTCTTGGAGAGTGGAGATGAAGAGCGAAAATTGTCCCACTGGGCGTGCCAATTTGTAAACCAATAAATTTAAACACCTGCAAATATGCATAAAAGAATGGTGATAAAAAAGTGATAAAAATAAGGTAAACATTTTTTTATTAAAGATGTGGGGTGGGGTACAACTCTCGTTGATCTCTTGATTCCACTCTCTAAACATAATTTGATACCGGAGTCTAAGCGACGTGTTACGAATTTTGAATTTAACCTACAATTTGGTAGTAGGGAGTTGATGGAGTCATTTGTGACTTATTCCATCATACTCAATTTGACCTACAATTTAGTAATAGGGAGTTGATGGAGTCGTGACTGACTTATTCCATCTGACTCGATTTGACCTACAATTTAGTAGTAGGGAGTTGATGGAGTCGTTCGTGACTTATTCCATCTGACCTCTGCAATTCTATTTTCACTCTCCTATTTATAAGAGACTAACGACCTAGAGAGCAAGAAAGATATTCAAAAATCAAAGAGATAATTCCTCAAGTTGAAGATATTATTTTATATTCTTATCTCCAAAACCAGGATTTACAATATTTGACACTTTCAAATTTTAATAAAATTTCAGTGTCTACAATAATACTATAATAATATAATACATTTAATCATTACACACTTAACTAATCATTATAATCTTATCAAACAATAATACTCCCTCCGTCCCACTATAAGTTTCCCACTTTCCTTTTATGGATGTCCCACTATAAGTTTCTCATTCCATTTTTGGCATATTATTTTCTCTCTCAATCACATCACTTCTACTTTATCTATTATTTTATCATACTTAATCAAATACTCATCTATTATTTTCTCTCTCACCATCATATCACTTATACTTTATCTATTATTTTATCATATTTCTTAATCAAAACACCCAAAAGAAAGGGGAAGTTTATAGCGGGACGGAGGGAGTATAATATTACAAACTCATTCAATCTTACCAATTGATTTGACATAAAGTTAAATTCTTCACTATTCCAAAACTCAAAAGAAACACTTACGGAGTATATAACTATTCATCGGGATTTCAAAAACCCAATTTTTAAAACCACCCAAAGCCCAAAGTAAACACCCCTAAGTTTGAGTAATAAGGTTTGCGTGCAGTCGATTAATTTAGATCCGAGTAGATGATTGAAAGATCTATAAATTGCTTTCAAATTTTTTTAATTTTTTATTTTTTGGATAAAATGAAGAAAATTAAGAGGGAAACGTGTTTTTTAGGGGCAAAAGGTGAAACTTTAATGAGAGCAAGCACACCGACCGGAATATGCTTATATCGCTTTCTAATAATCTCGCACGAATTCGAATTCTCACTAAACCCTAGAAAAGATATCCAATCAAATGTACAAATCAGCCTCCTTCATCCTCGAGAAACGACTTCTACAGCGTAACGACGGCCCCGGTATCAGCCCTCTCCCTCCTTCCTCCTCCGCGGCCATGCCCACCGACAACCCTAACCCCAATATGTCGCTTTACTATCAAACTCGCGCCGCTCACCACGGCGTCGTCACCAGTGATTGGTTGGATCAGGCCAAAGCTGCCGCCACAGCCGCTGGTAACCACTCCGATCACACTGTTTCGAGGGATGATTTCTCTGCTAGTGGGGAGGATGGAAAGGGGTTTAGTGTCGTAGATGAGTTTAATAATTGGCGTAAACAGCCCGAATTGGCGGAGGCGGTTGCTGCCATTAGGTCTTTGGCGTCGGTTATTCGATCCAGTCAGGCTACAACGATGATGGAGCTTGAAATCGAGCTTAAAAAAGCTGCTGATTCACTTAAAGTAGGTGATGTTTCTTTTCTGAGTTATTGTTTTTGTCAATTGTAGAGAAATTGAAATTGAAATTTGAATTTTACTTGAATTCTAGGGCTTGATTTCCTCTATTCAATACTCCGTGGGATGACACACAATTTAAAGAAATGTGTAAGGAAAAGTGTAATGAGTGATGTTTTTGGGGTATTTTTGTAAAGTTTTTATGAATAAAGTAAAGTAAAAATTAGATTGATTGTGGAAAAGTATGACATATGTGTAAATAAGAGTATATTTTGAGGGTGGGGGTTATGAAGATATTTCCTTTTGGGGACATTCATTTATAGAAAGTACTATAGATTAGTACTCTGCTCATGTGCATACTTCAGGATACCACCCACTGTAGGAGTTGAAGGTATCAGGTCTATCAGAATATATGCAATGTTTTAAATAAAATATTTTCTGGCTGGATTTCTCTGCAATGCCAATGGAACTTCTGAAATATATTAAAAAAAATGATGCAATCTATTGTGATGGATGGCAATTAGCATCTATAAAATCATATGTACAACTGATACACAACTAATATTGTTCGATGAAAACAACTAATACCTTTTAGTAACACAACTAATTCCATTTAAAAATGCACTTGTGGTGCATGGTGCAACTACTGCATAGAGTATTTTCCATTCGCAATTTGTGCATGGTCGGTCAGCCAACTGGTTATGATTCTCAAGATTAACAGTTGAACTGACACAGGCTTGAAGCAGTGTGCACTGTGGTGTTTAATTGTGAAGAAAAAAAATTATACGTGTGAACTTTAGTGAATTTCAGCTGTTATTGCATCCATGTAGTTTGTCTATAGCGAAGGAGAAAAAAAAATCTGTCGTGTCACGTGTGCAGTTCCATTATTCAGTTGCTATCCAATATTTGTGCATTAGCACTTATATCTTATTGTATATAATGAATTGAGCATACTCATACTCTGTTAATTTGTTTGGCTATGCCAAGTAATGATCGTGTCCACATAATCCATGTAGCAAATGACAAATCGGGTGACGATATCATTGATCAACCATATTATTCATGAATTAAATAATTAGATGAGAATACTTGCAATTTTTTATGCAGGCATGGGATATTACCTCTATCTCCTTAACAGCTGGATGTGATCTGTTCATGAGATACGTAACAAGAACAACTGCTTTGGAGTATGATGACTTCAGTTCAGCAAAGTCTCGGCTTCTTGAACGTGCTGAGAAGTTTGGTGATATATCATATAAGGTATCCTTTGGCTTAATAAGTCTGACTCCTCAGGTTTTTGTCATCCTTCATGTTTGTTTGCATTTTCCACTTGTAACTGAAAAGTGTAATTTGTTTTCCTCATGTTAGGCTAAAAAAATAATAGCAATGCTTGGTCAAGATTTTATCTTTGATGGTTGTACCATTTTGGTGCATGGCTTCTCGCGTGTTGTTCATGAAGTTCTGAAAAGTGCAGCTCAGAATAAAAAACTGTTTCGAGTATTCTGCACAGGTATATATTATTTAAACGTGTTTACTTGCGAACCTGTGGACATTCCTTTTTCTGATAGCACCAATTGTCACTAGGAAATCAGAACTCACAAGCTATACATATATTAAGTAGAAGGATATCTATCACATGCTATCATGCTTTAATTCGTTTAGTTATAATGAGATTCAATATTAGATATTTAGATGTTTGTGAAATCCAGAGGGGAGGCCAGACAGGACTGGGCTAAGATTATCCAATGAGCTTGCTAAGCTTGATATTCCAGTTAAGCTGTTGATAGACTCTGCCGTGGCATACAGCATGGATGAAGTAGACATGGTGTTTGTTGGAGCAGATGGAGTAGTTGAAAGTGGAGGCATTATAAACATGATGGGTACCTACCAAATTTCTTTGGTTGCTAAAAGCATGAATAAGCCAGTTTATGTTGCTGCTGAAAGTTACAAGGTAATAAAAAATATCAATCCTTCCTTGTATCCTCAACTCCTAATTTTTTATGTCATCAAGTTAAATGAGATGTGATTTTCAATGTCCAATACTATCTGTTTGATATTTTAATTGAAATGTGCATATGTTGGAATTATTGCTTTGGTGTTTGTTCTTACAGTTTGCTCGCCTGTATCCGTTGGATCAGAAAGATATGGTGCCTGCCTTACGGCCTATTGATTTTGGGGTACCTATTCCATCAAAGGTCGAGGTTGAAACATCAGCTCGGGATTATACACCACCACAGTATCTTACTTTGCTTTTCACAGACTTGGGCGTTCTGACACCGTCTGTCGTAAGTGATGAACTCATCCAACTATACCTGTAAAAAGAGTATGTCTTGACTTTTATGACATTTTTGAAGCATAACACTAATTTCTATGGCATTGCTGAAGCATGATACGTTGATATTCCTTTTGTACATGGTGACTTGTGCTGTTAGTTTGTGAAATAATCTTTGAACCTGTGCATTTGATTTTTGAAGGATGCGAGCACTTATCCTTGTGAAGATATTTGTAGGATGCCCCCTTTTTGTGGAAAATATCTTCTCTTAGTGCCTTCATATCAAATTGATTCTTATTCGGAGGACAAAGCTCATAGCTCCCACTTTTTCAATGATTTAGGTTCATTTTAGCATATTTCAGTCTCTTTATCTGTGGATGTTTGTTAATCTCTCTTTTGCAGCCTATATATAGTGCAGTATCTATGTCTTTACTCTCTTTTTTATCAGTATTCATCTGTATAACAGGAAAATTAAGGATCTAGTTCGATTTCTCTACTGTAAAATTGTTTTTTTTTTTAAATATTTTCATCGTAAACCTTATGTTGATGATGGTTTTACTAATTTATACTCCGTATTATGAAATTAAATTTAAAAATAAATAAAAAGAATCATCTTATGTCAGTTTGTTTTAAACGAATTGGATATTAGCACTAACTGTTTAATTCGAAGTGCCAATAAAAAATCACTAGGCTGGCTTGTACACGTTTAACAACTCTACATAGTTACTGATATATTTATATTATAAGCAACTCTACATAGGATTACACAGATAGTTTGTTTTATGGTTTATGATTTAGTTTTCATTAATTTACCTCACAAATTTGAAATTCTAGAGATTTAAGCAATTGAATGCTGCTTGAATATTTTTTTTTTCCAACATTTTAACGTTTATTTGTGTTTTATATTGTATTTTATTTTTAGTGTGATATTTTTTAAAAAAAAAATTCAACTTTAATATGTATTGATTGAATTTTTTGACGTGAAGTGAGAGTGTGGGACACCTGATTGTACCGAAAAGGTTTGCATCTAGGAAATAATTATAGCATGTGATGGGGCCACCGCGTATTAGGATAACACCACGTGCCTCGTATAACACTCACACGTCCATTCCAAAAAAAATCGATTTAAATAACGACGAATACTTATAATTTTAGTATACCCTCTCTTTCTAAAATTCACTATAACTCTCAAATAGGTGAGTTTTGACTTGTGAGTATGAATTTATAAATACACCCTTAATTTTCATATAAATCAAACATACAAATCATGTGCTATGAAAAAAATTATAATTTATAATTTTCATGTTTGATTATATTTATAAAAAAACATATGTATAAATTGAATAAGAGAATATAATAAAAGTGAGAAGTATGAGCATGATTTGATTAAGAAAAAATTCTGACCACTTTACAGAGTCTATTGACACAAGTGCACCAGCTGATCCGATGAATGAAACCGCTCTTGCGAGTGCTTCGGCTTCCACACAATTCCTAGCAAATATTCGCAGAGACCAGTCCCTTGAGAATAAGCATAATAGTGTGTGAAATTTTACCTCTTGGTACTCATCTGGATTCCCTTTTTTATTCTTCATTAGTGGAGGACGGAGAGAGTAAGCTTGAGCGCATCTTTGGATTTTCAATAAGGGGCACGTTAGCTAGGTCGTTTTCTTGCAGGAGTGCTAACGCGCGCCGTAAGAGAGATCTTCTTTTCCACTCTTTCAGAACCTTATCCTCGTAAAGATAGGTCTTCAAGCGTATAAAGGTCTTCTATCTAACCACTATACGAAAAGGTACTTGATCCTGATCCAAGCATAGCTATTACCCTGACACCAAAGAAGAATTTGACCCAATGCTTTAGTTCTGTCCTAGTTGATCCAATTTCGACATTAGAAGTATATCTCCCCAATAACCGAAATCGAAGACTTTTGTCTGTAAAAACTGCATGTCAGATTCCATCCATAAATTGCTTTCGAACTCAAGCCAACTTGCAATTCATTTCCAACCTTAAACGAAGGAAGCGAAAAAGCCCCCCGCCTAACCAGTTGAAGGTAGAAGTGGCTCCTGATATTTGACATAAAAAAAAAGGACTAATTAGAAGAGAGAGATGCCATTGACTTGGAACCTTGGAACTTCAGTCCGCTTCGACTTATCCTTGGAACTTCGTACCTGCAGCTTGTCTTTGTTCGGTAGCAGGTCCTAAGGACGCCCGAAGACAAGGTCGAATGGGAAGAGGACATGGTCAATAAACCTGACTGGATCCGGGCTGGGATAGTGGCGCCCATTCAACATCAATTTCGAAAGGGTTCGCTCATGCTGGAGGGAGCATCCCCACTTAGTGATCGGTCCGCTAGTTCACACAAATCCGAATAAGTTATCACGGACGAGCTGCAGTGCTAAATTTGAAAAAAAATAATAGAATAATTTGATTAAGAAATCATGTGCTACATTTAATAAAAAATATGAACTAAATTGATAATTTGACCTACTAATATGTTAGTATTTTTTTTAAAAAAAGTATTAATATATTTATCACTTTTAGTTTGGAGAGAAATAATAATAAAAAAAAGAATATTAGTATGATTCAATTAGGATGAAAATATATCCATTTTTCGGGGTCACCGATATCGATATTGGGAAGAATCGATATTTCCACAATATTTGTAAAAAAATTGAAAATATCGATAAATATCGGTAGACAATAACTATATCGAGCCTAATATCGGTAAAATATCGAGAAAATATCGAAAAATATCGAGAAAATATCGAAAAATATCGAGAAAATGTCGATAAATTTTAAAAAATATCGATAAATGTCATACGAAATAACATTGTATATTATATTTTATATAAATTTACCATTGATATAAAATGTAGTCAAATTATTTTGTTGATTTTATGTACTAAAGGCTTGTTATTAATTTTTTACAATTTTTAAAATTTACCGACATCGATATTCGATATCGATATATCCGTCGATATTTCCATAAATTTAAGGTCTCGATATTTCCACCAATACCGATATTTTCATCCTTGGATTCAAATACGTGAGGAGTATTATCTTGGCATTAAAACAAATTAAGTTACAATAAAATAAAGCGACCAGAAGTCGTGGGTGGGTGGGTGGGTGTGGCCACTTTGCAAATATAGTAATTAATTAGTCCCAAATAATGGAGTATAAGATATTGTTCATATACTCACATCTTTCACGTTTCTTAATTTCAAACTGCACAGTAAAAGTAAAAGTAAACGCGTACGTGTGTGTATGTTATCCCCTGCCAAATTTCCAAATTACCCAACAATATTATTATTATTATTGCAGTAAATAATTATGAAGTTAGATCTCCAATGTATGGATATTACATAAAATTGTTTTCTTAGAAAAAAATTGTGCATTAAAATAAATGGCTCCACCAATTCATAAGAATTAATCCAATTTGTGGTGGTAATATGTGTAAAATCCTCCTAGTCATAAAATTTGACAAATTAATGTACTCCGTATTTATTTTGGTCGAAATGAACTACTACTCCGGGGGACAAGAAAGTAATGAGGCAAAACCATGGGATGAATAAACCACGTGCTGCAAACTTACTTACTTATGGTTTTCTCCATTCTCTCTCTCTCACTCTCAATCTATCTTATTAAATATCATCAGCACCTCACAATCTTCTTCTTCATCAATATCTCACCTCTTCTTTCACACACACACACACACTTTAAAAAGAAAGAAAAAGGTGGAAAAAATTAAAGGATATCTGAGTTGGATGATGTGGAGCAAGAAAAGGTGTTGTTTGGTGAAGCCCAAGAATATGTATGATGATGCAGCAGCAGGGTTGAGAATTCTTACAAAGATTTGTTCTTCTTCATCATCATCATCATATCCATATGGGGTTAATAATTATAATTCCAACGTTGTAATTAAACCAATTTCCTTACTCTCTACTACTACTACTACTACTAGTACTAGTACTAATCATGATTGCTATCTCAAATCTTGCCATCTTTGCCACAACCCCTTACCTCTTGATAAAGAAGTCTACATGTACAGGTAATTAATTAATTAATTATAATATTCATTTCATTCAATTCTGCAAATTAAAATTAATTAAAATGAATTTGCAATTGCAGGGGTGATTTGGGATTTTGCAGTGTGGAGTGCAGAGATAGGCAAATTTATTTGGATGAGATTAAGGAAATGGAGAAAATATTAAGCCTCCGCCGCCGCTCATATGATCATCATCATCATCATTTCTCCAAAACCAAAATTAATACTACTAGAGTTGTTTTCTCATAGTAATTAGTAAACCCTTTTATACTAGCTAGCTAGCTAGCTACGAATTTTATACTATCAACTACTCCTAACACGATCGATTGATTTAAAGCCTGCAGCCAAAGATATTATTGTTACATTGATCTTTTTATGTAATATTTCTCTTTATATATATATGGAAAAGGTTTGTCATTATCGACTTTACTACAGTAATTATTTGTTCTTATTGCAACAAGCTAGCTAGATGAATTAGATTAGTCGTCAATTGTCGTCTAACTTTAATTCCTACAGTAATTAGTAAATGGTCTCACATGGAAATAATATTGTGACGTGTGGAAGTTGTAGTAACTATTGGACCTATATTAGTAAATACACTCTCATTCTTATTTATTGTATAAGCCCATCTTAGTTTTCTATGGGCTCTCTTATAAAGCCCATTAGGGTTAGGTTAGACCTAATTCTCTCTTGTATACATACCTCTTGTAAATCTCATTTGTAACTAATCAAGAAATCATATTTCCAATATTGTTTATCTTTCTATATGGTATCATCGAGTCATTTGGCTCACGCCTGATCCAAACCATAGTCGCCGCCGCCACTACACATTTTGCCGCCGCCGCCTTCGCCTCAGAAGCGCCGCCGCCGCCTTCATTTCCGACGTGCCGCCGTCGCCATCCGTCTTACGACGCCTTCTTCTTTGCTGCACCTCCCATCTCTCCGCTGCTCCACTCAACCAATGGCCGCCCCTCCTCCATCGCCGGCGCCAATCACCTTCAAAGGACTCGCAAATATGTCCCTGAAGCTCACCTCCACCAACTATGGTGCTTGGTCCTTCCAACTTCGCCTTCTCCTCACTGGACACAATCTCCTAGGCTATGTCTTGGGCACACATCCATGCCCCTCGTCCACATCCCCAGCCGCCGACGGCACCACCAACACCACCGTCACCGTTCCCAATCCTGCACACGACCTGTGGGTGTGTCAGGACAACCTCATTCTCTCAGCCATGGTCGGATCTATGTCCCCGGATCTAATACCCTTTGTTGCTTCGTCAAAAACCTCTTGCGAAGCCTGGAAAATGCTTGAGAGCATGTATGGAAAGCCCTCGCGAGGTCGCATTCTTGCCCTCAAAACCAAGTTTCGCTCCCTGTCCAAAGGTGCTCGCCCGGTCTCCGACTTCCTCATGGAAGTTCGCTCTGTAGTCGACGAGCTTGCTCTCCTCGGCATTTCCTCTGATGCCGAGGACGTCACTCTCCAAGTCCTCACTGGCCTTGACGAATCTTACAATGACATAGCCAATGCCATCCAAGCTCGCGAACAGCCCATCACCTTTGCTGAGCTCTGCGACAAGCTCCTCAGCGCCGAGGTTCAAATTGCCTCGCGACCATCCTCAGCCGTAATGCCTGCATCTGCACTTACTGTTGATACACGTCATCATCGCTCCTCGCGACCAGACACGAGGGCTAAAACTTTTGATACTCGCCCTCGCCAATCCTCGCCAAGACCCTATCTTGGCACCTGCCAATACTGTCGAGCACCGGGCCACACTGCTCGCACCTGCTCTGAAATTCCCTCTTCACCCTCGCCTCCTGCCTCCTCCACGGGTCCTCGCCGCCCGCATGGGCAGTTCCCACCACCTTCCCGTCTGAATCGGACAGCTGCTCGCCCGACCTACTCGGCTCACTCAGCCTCCTCGGCACATCCTGCCGAGCACTGGATCCTTGACTCTGGAGCTTCTCATCACATCACCAACGACCTCGCCAACCTCTCCCTTCACTCGCCCTTCGCTGGGTCTGACAATGTAGAAATTGGTGATGGTAAAGGTTTACGCATATCGCACACTGGCTCTATGCACTTTCCTCAACTTAAGTCTCTCAGTTTTTCGAATGTCCTGGTCGTCCCACACATCTCGAAAAACTTGATTTCAGTGTCCAGTCTCTGTCGTGATAATAATGTTAACATAGTTTTTGATCGCTCTTCCTTTCAGGTACAGGATGGTCACTCGGGGAGCATTCTCCTCGTTGGGAGTCGTATCAATAATTTATATGTCTGGCCGGCACAAATGTCCATCACCCCTCCACAAGCCTTCACCACTCAACACCTCACGACGACCACCTGGCATGCCCGCCTTGGCCACCCATCAACAAAAATACTTGCTCACACTCTCTCTACACTTAGCCTATCCAGTGCACCTTCCAAACACTTCAATTGTAACTCATGCTCATGTATCAAGAGTCACAAACTTCCATTTTATGATTCAAGCATTATATCTACTAAACCACTTGATGTTATCTTTTCTGATGTTTGGTCGTCGCCCATTCTATCTCCTGACAATCTAAAATACTATGTGCTATTCGTTGATCACTTTAGCAAATATGTTTGGGTGTACCCCCTAAAAAGGAAATCAGATGTTCTTTCCACTTTTATCACATTCAAAGCCCTTGTTGAAAACAACTTCCAAAACACGATCAAAACCCTTTACTCTGACAATGGGGGAGAGTTCATTGCTCTTCGCCCCTTTCTTCAATCTCATGGCATCGCCCACCTTACCACCCCGCCTCATACCCCTGAACATAATGGCTTATCTGAACGTCGCCATCGCCACGTGGTCGACACAGCTCTTGCCCTTCTTCACCATGCTTCCATGCCCCTTATCTATTGGCCCTATGCTGTCTGCTCGGCAGCCTATATCATAAATCGTCTTCCTAAAGTTAACCTCAACATGTTATCTTCTTATGAAAAGCTCACTTCTCGCCCACCCAATCTAGCCAAACTCCGCATATTTGGCTGTCTCTGCTATCCCTTACTTCGCCCTTACACAAATCACAAACTTGATCCCCGCTCCACTCCATGTATCTTTATTGGATACTCGCCCACGCAAAGCGCCTACCTTTGCCTTGATCGCTCCTCAAACAGAATCTACACCTCGCGGCATGTTCAATTCGTTGAGCATACGTTCCCCTTTTCCACCCCCCCTCCTCATCCATCTGCCTTGGCGACCTCCATCTCCTCGCCACCCACCTCCTCTGATTCAAACTCCTCGCCCATTCTTCTAGCACCTACACTACCCAACTCTATCACACCTGTCCTCGCCCCTGACCCGGTGCCGAACACGCCCCAGCCGAACACAACTGCACCTCAGCTCGCCACACCCACACCTGACATCCCTGTGCCGACCAATGCTCCCCCACGACCTTCTGTACCCCGCATGGTTACTCGGGCTCAGAATCACGTGTTCAAACCTAATCCAAGGTATGGACTTACTTCCACTGTTGCTTCTGACATTGAACCAAGCTGTGTCTCTCAGGCACTCAAGAACGAAAATTGGCGAGCAGCCATGTCGGCTGAATTTGATGCCCTCCTTCAGAATGGCACTTGGGACTTAGTCCCACCCACTACATCTCAGAATGTGGTCGGCTCCAAGTGGGTGTTTCGTATTAAGCGAAAACCTGATGGCACCTTGGATAAATACAAGGCTCGTCTGGTCGCCAAAGGCTTTCATCAACGACCAGGTGTTGACTTCACTGAAACATTCAGTCCCGTTGTCAAGCCCGCCACTGTGCGAACAGTCCTCAGCATTGCGGTTACTAACAACTGGCCCCTTCGCCAATTCGATGTCAACAACGCTTTTCTCCATGGAAAGCTCTCAGACACTGTCTTCATGGCTCAACCTCCGGGCTTCAAGGACAAGACATTTCCCACCTATGTCTGTCAGCTTCGCAAATCCATCTATGGACTAAAGCAGGCTCCTCGCACATGGTACTATGCTCTTCGCACTTTTCTCGAAGAAATTGGATTCATCCCTACTCACTCTGATGAATCTCTGTTCGTCTACAACAACAATGGGGTGGTCGCCTACTTCCTTGTTTATGTTGACGACCTCATACTGACGGGCAACTCCTCGCCCATGCTCGCCCGGGTGGCTGCCGACCTCAGTACAAAATTTTCAGTCAAGGACCTTGGTCCTCTATCCTATTTCTTGGGGGTTGAAGTTCTTCGCTCTACAACGTCATGCCTGCTCTCCCAACGCAAATACGTCACTGATCTGCTCGCCCGATACAACATGATCGACTCTAAACCAGTCCAAACTCCATTATCCACCTCTGCTCGCCTTACTCTTTCGGATGGCACCTCTCCCACTGACGCCACTCAGTATCGTCAAGTGCTCGGCAGCCTTCAGTATCTCCAGCTCACCAGACCTGACATCGCCTTTGCCGTCCATAAGCTATCTCAGTTCATGCATGCACCCACCATCACGCACTGGAATGCCGTCAAGCGTCTGCTCCGCTACCTCAATGGTACAAGGGATGTTGGAATCAACATTACCCCATCCTCATCCTCCTCGCTCCACTGCTTCACGGATGCCGACTGGGCAGGCGACTGTGATGATCGCACTTCCACAAGTGCATATGTCGTCTTTTTAGGGGCCAATCCTATCTCATGGTCGTCCAAAAAGCAGAAGTCTGTTGCTCGCTCATCCACTGAGGCCGAATACAGAGCCATTGCCGCAGCGGCCTCTGAAGTACAATGGCTAACATCCTTACTTAAAGAACTACACTTCCCTGACTCTCCGGTGCCAGTTATCTACTGTGACAACATTGGGGCCACCTACTTATGCTCAAACCCTGTGTTTCACTCACGAATGAAACACATTGCCATTGACTTCCACTTTGTTCGTGACCTCGTCAAAACTGCTCGGCTCCGCATTTCGCATGTCTCCACTGCCGACCAGCTTGCCGATGCCCTCACCAAGCCTCTCTCCAGTGCTCGCCTTCAGCTTCTTATGACCAAGATTGGACTATCCTACGGTACTCCATCTTGAGGGGGCATATTGGACCTATATTAGTAAATACACTCTCATTCTTATTTATTGTATAGGCCCATCTTAGTTTCCTATGAGCTCTCTTATAAAGCCCATTAGGGTTAGGTTAGACCTAATTCTCTCTTGTATAAATACCTCTTGTAAATCTCATTTGTAACTAATCAAGAAATCATATTTCCAATATTGTTTATCTTTCTATAGTAACTAGTAGTACTGTATACATATACTATAATAGTAGATGAAATTCTTAAAAAAAATGGTTGAAGCTAGCACTCTATGACGTCTATTTATATATATGGAGTTTCTTATAAATGTATTATGGGTTGGACTAGCAACTTTATTTATATATATATATATATATATAATCGCAAAATTAATGTCAATTTAAAATGCATGCTAGTGTACATACATCTCTAAGTACTTGAGCAAATTAACCGATCGACCTAGGCTAGCAGATCATAAAGGTAAGGTTTTGTGCTTCCTCTAAATATATACGGTTAAGAGAAATTACTCAAAAACTAATATTTCAGCTTAATATTTTTTATAAATAAGGAGTAACCACTTTTTATTTCTATTTTTACATTTAAATCGGTTGGTCTTGGTTTTCCTTAGTACTACTACTAGTAGTAATGGGCTCTTTTTCGTCCTCTGCCTGTGGGCTGGTCCATCTGTTTTTCAAGTCTTTTGGCTATATATATATCTTGGAAAAAAATTTAATTAAAGAGACAAATGAAATGCTAATTATATACTGTAACAAAGCTAAGCTAAGCCAAGCCCTTAATTATTCATACGTTACACAAAATTATACCAATTGTTAAATTTTTTTTACCAACAACTTTACATATAGTTAAAAAAAAATTAACAACTTTATATAAAATATTATATTTTTTTAATTCAGTATTATAGGGCGAATGTGAAGTTTGGGATAGAATATAATATAAATAAAACATCAATTAACATAGACTATAGATCCCTTTTTTTTTGGAACAATAGACTATAGATCCTTAAACAAGTTGAAGTGAAGGAAAAACAATTACTATATCTATGAGACCGTCTTATTTAAAATTTTGCCTATTTTTTAAATAATCTTTCTCTAACACATAGTCATTAAATAAGTTAGGAAGAACAAACTCTAATATCAAATAAATTTTAATTTTGAATAATATAAGGTTCTTAGATGGTGAAAAAGACGTAGCTAGATAGATGTTTATTATGATATATTGTTTACAAAAAATCAAACAACAATGTGTTTTTACGCTGATTACTTGTATATATACTGTATATTTTTTGTTGGAGGATCGAGCTAGAAATGAACAACACTGCTGTATTGGGATTAAATAAAGTAAGAATGCACACCACTTGAGCTGAGAAATGCCTACAAGAAACTTGCAATGGTTAGAATTTAGTAGTACAGTAGTATTTCTTAACTTTTGGCTTTGGGGAAAAACAGATCATACCTTAATAATTTGTTTTAAAATTAATGATAGAAATGGCATCCGGATCGTTGATGGGATTAATCCAAACTACAATATGTGGAGGAGGAGGAGAAGTTAATTTCAAGCCATTCAACAAGCAGAGCATATACTGGTAATTTCAATTTTCTTGAATGATATAGATCCCAACTACAGTACGTATTGTAATTAAACGAGCGATCGAGCACAATCAATCTTGTGCTTAAATTGCAGCAAAGTTAATGATTTGTATAGGAACAACGTTCCATCGATCTTCCCAGGAAATTCTAAGTTATAGTAGTATAAGATTCATGATGATGATTGCAAGTGTATTTTGTTGTGTTTTATGATGAGACTACGTAATAAACTCACAAGATGATGTGATTGTTATGTTATTACTTCTTTCACAAAAGGTTTCTGTATGACGTAGGTGTCTAGGACTGCAACGATGATGATGATGATCACAAAAATGTGAGTTGTAGCAGTACTAGTATATGACATTACATTACATGTGAGTTTGTTTAGTTTTGAATTCAAGAAACTTGTCTCTCATAAAAGGAAACAAATGATTGAATATTGCAATTCTACATTAGTATTCATTTTCATTCTCTTGTGTTGATAGGTGATCATTTCTTGAATGAAATGGCATCAATAATGTGCTGCCAAACTGTAAGTTGTGTATTATTCTTTTTCATGTCAGCAATGCATGTATATGTTGAAAATTTTGTACCTATGGCTTAGAATTTAGTTTTATGCACACTGTGTTGATCGTTGACCAGAACGAACTGTTGTTGAGTGTTTCTTCGACTGAAGAGATTCAGCGTGCAGTCTTTGGAATGGACGTTTCGAGCGCTCCGGGACCAGATGGTTTTGGGGATCATTCTTTCAAAGTTGTTGGGACATTGTGGATCATGATGTGATAGCTGCTATCAGACACTATTTTACTAGCAGGCTTCTGCCATCTGGGCTAAATTCGTGTTTCATGACATTGATTCCTAAAACAGAGGGAGCCACTAGGGTGGAGGAATTTAGACCGATTGTGATGGGTAATTTCATCTTCAAGGTTATGACTAGGGTTTTGTCATCGAGACTGGGTAATTTCATCAGCGGTTGCCTTTCTACTTATCAATTTGGGTTTGTTTCGGGTAAGCGAATCCACACGTGTATTGCGCTGGCCTCAGATACTATTAATACCCTAGACTATCCGAGGATTCGTGGGTATATGGCACTGAAGGTGGACATGATTAAGGCCTTCGACACGATCTCCTGGCAGTTTTTGGAGGCGATTTTGGCCAGGATGGGGTTCAGAGTAGACTTCATTTCTATGGTTAGGGGAGTTCTAGATTCAGCTAGGATCTCGGTTCTTGTTAATGGGGAGCCGAAAGGCTACTTTTCTTGAACGAGGGGTGTCCGTCAGGGTGATCCTTTATCTCCTTTATTGTTTTGTATCGCGGGGGAGGCTCTTGGAAGATGGATCGATTGGGAGACAGACAGAGGTAGACTTCAGCCCATTCGTAATGTCCCCCGCTACCTCTTCTACGCGGATGCCATCATGATATTCTTACGGGCCACAGAGGCTAACGCCAGGAACCTGCACTCCATCTTGCAAGGGTATGGGCGACTGTCGGGTCAGATCTATAGTCCTTCGAAGTCCAGGGTGTTCTTTGGGCGAGTTGTACCTCAGAGGCTGCGTCGTAGGACATTCAGGATTACTGGAATTGCTGAGGGCTCACTCCTTTTCACATACCTGGGGGTTCCAATATTCCGCGGTAGTCCAAGAAAAACACATTTACATCCAGTTGCAGATTCTGTCATAGCTAACTTTAGTAGGTGGAAGGGTAGCACTTTGTCCCTTGCCGGCCGTCATTGCCTGATTAACTCTGTCATTTCGGCCTCTTTGGTACATTCGATGATGGTCTACAAATGGTCCAGTTATTTGCTACGACATGTGGAGTCGGCTATGAGAAACTTCCTTTGGAAGGGAGATGTGAACCGCAAGAACGGGGCTTGTTCGGTTTCTTGGCAGCGAGTCTGTGCCCCTTTGGGGGAAGGAGGACTTGGGGTTCATTCTATACGACTGACGAATGCCTCATTTCTCTGTAAGTTGAGCTGAGATATTCTTCAAAACAAATCGTCAGATACGGAGCTCTTGCATCGAAGACACTTTAATTCAGAGCACATGCTGAGACCTTATGGTAGAGTATCTTCTATTGGACCGGGCCTTCGTCTGCATGATACAATACTTAGAGATGGGTCGAGGTGGCTGATTGGTAGAGAATTCCGTATCAGCTTTTGGCACGACAATTGGCTCGGTTATACTATCTTTGAGAGGATGGGTCTGCCTGACTGGTTCGCTCCTACCCTCACTTCCACGGTTGAGGATATCTTCTATGATGATTGCTGGCACTTCCCGAGGTGTTTTATCATGAGATTTACGGAGATTGTCAGGGATATCTTGTAGATAACGGTGCTTAGGGGATCTGACAAACGTATTTGGGAGGGCTCCCTTTTAGGAGAACTCTCCTCCAGCATGGCATATGATTTGCTCAGCCCACCCTTACCTAGGCTTGGTTGGGCATCATGGATTTGGGGCACCTTCATGCCAATGTGTCGATCCACTGCAATTTGGAGAGCAGTTTGGGGCAAGCTGCCCACGGCGGATTGGCTCTCGTCTTTTGAGATTCAGGGTCCGTCGATTTGTGTGCTGTGCCGCGGGGATTCTGAGTCGCTAGACCACCTGCTTGCCCATTGTCCGTTCACGTTGGAGATTTTGCGCAGCTTGACTCACATGTTTGATATCACGATTCACACAGGGGTCAGCTTCCCAGACATCTTCGTTCAGGCCACTAGAGTTCGGTTGGGTCCGCAGTCTTTGGAGTTGTGGAGGGCGGGCTTCGTCAATGCTATTTGGGCCGTTTGGACTCTGCGGAAAAGTGTAATATTCGATGGGGTTTCTCCCTCTGTTAGGAGATGTATGGCTCAGATCATCTCAAGCATTAAGGAGGCCAACAACATAGCTAGGGATTTTTCGAACGACATAGTTCGGGATCTACTGATTGCAGGCCAACGAGACAAGGTTCATGTGTGATTTGGTCCCCGCCTGATCCGGGTTGGTACAAGGTTAACACGGACGGTAGTGCCTCTTCTTCCCTGGGTAGTCTGCATGCGGGGGCGGTTTTCAGGACCTTCGGGAGATTCTTCGTGGCTGCGGTCGCTACTAAGGTGGGTTGGGGTCTCCCTCTTGAGGCTGAGTTGGCAGAGGTACTTATGGCCATCAAGTATGCACATGATTAGGGATGACACTTTCTTTGGATTGAGTCGGATTCGACACTCACGATTGATTCTTTTATGAGCACCAATCCCTCTATTCCTTGGCATCTGCAAGGCCTTTGGAGCTAGATTCAACCTCTTACACAGGACATGCACATCAGATACTCATACGTCTTTAGAGAGGCCAACCAGGCGGCGGATGTTGTGGCCAAGACTGGCCTTGATTGTGTCTGGAGAGGCTACCCCTATACTTTTTACTCTTATTTCTGCACAATGATTTATATACTGCTTTCTATAGACATTGATTTTTAGAGGAATGTACTTTTTTCCTTGACCTGGTTTGTATCCCTAAGGAGGGTTTTTCCAGGCAAGGTTTTAATGGAACTCCGGCCTCTGACTCGATATGTGAGCTTATGGTCCAAAATTTATTTTCTTCTTTTATATGATCTACCTTTTATTGTCGTCTCTTAGTCATTTGTTGTTAAATACTAATGTAGAAAAAATATGATAGAGGGAAATGAAAAATTAAATTATTAAAAGGAGAAAAGTATAAAAAGAATAACATAGAGATAGAGGGGTGTAGGTGCAATTTCGTTGGAGAAAGAAATAGGAAATACATCCACAATCATCAGAGACTGTCTGTTTTGTCTTTCATCCTCATTTCAATTCAAACATTACAATTTACAAACAAAAATGAAATCAATAAAAGATAAAAATATTTCTTTCGTTTGAAATCATCAATCACCATTTTCGTTCTTCGTCTATACTCCACCACTCTCTTACTTTCTCCATATATATACGTACATACAGACAGGGCTTCCCCATTTCCGTGTATGTACAGAGAAAAGCTGAAAAAGACAGAAGCTATTTACAATTATACATACATTCCATTTCTTTACGAAAGAAAGGAGTAAAGCGAAAGCCTAGGAGGCTAACACCCATTTGTAGGGTTCTTTTTTGGGACTTCTGCAAAACCCCCCAAACCCTCCCATTTTTTAATTGAATATATTGGGTGGTTTTGTAGATAATAAACATTGAATTGAATCCCACGATCGTGTTCTGGAACTGAAGATCCCCGCATTCATATTATTGAGGTCACTTTTCAATTTTGCTCGATCCTTTTGCATTTAGTAGATGCTCACATTTCCTGGGTTTTTCCTCTTGTATTTTGTTTTTTGATGCTGGCTTGGGATAATTTTTAGCTGAAGCGGTACGTAGCATTTCAATTCATTTTCTAGGTTTATCCAGATCTGAGGGTAGCGTTTTCTGATTGATATCCTGGTGGTGATATTGTTCAGTTTCAAATATATTCTACTTTTTTTTAAGATGTTGCTACTGTAATATGTTCAATTTTTTTTAAGTGATGAGATTTATTTTCTGATTCATACTGTGGTGGTGATATAGTTCAGTTTCAAATGCATTGTAATTTGGAGATTTTGTGTTACTATTGTAATCCCAAATCCATTTTTTAGTGAAACCTCATGTTCATTAGTTTTAATCTTGTTGATGCTCTTATTTTAATCTCGATACTTGGACACTTTTGCAAGTGCATTGGTAAGCTTGTATGAGCGTTCGGACTAAATTTTTGGCGTGTGTCACTATTTTAGGGGATGAGAGTGCATACATGAAAGAGGACTGTGAAATTGTTTCCTTTTCGTAGTATGCCAAAGATGAGGTCAGAGACGCCTCTAGATTATGCTGTATTTCACCTGTCACCAAAGCGTTCACGGTGAGAAACCTAGTACAAAATGATTGATTTTGTTGTCATTTGATGTTCCCAAATGGTATTAGTTATTTAACGTGAGATCCTTTTGGCCAGATGCGAATTGTTTGTTTCCAGTGATGGGAGCACAGAGAAACTAGCATCAGGATTGCTTAAACCATTCGTTTCACATTTACAGATTGCAGAGGAACAAGTTACCTCTGCTGCACAGTCAATTACGCTTGATGTTGGGCGGCATAAAAATGCTGAGACGTGGTTCACCAAGGGAACACTTGAGAGGTTTTGCAATGGCGAAATACTTAGCAATATAGTGTTTGATACTGTATTATATCTATATATCCACAATTAACTATTCTAATATTCAGGTTTGTACGGTTTGTTAGCACTCCCGAGGCTTTGGAACTTGTCAATACCTTAGATGCTGAGATGTCACAGTTGGAAGCAGCTCGAAGGATATATTTACAGGTACTTATTTCTGTATGACCTAAAGGTTTGATTCGTGGTTGTGTGAAAGAATTATGACTAATTACTCTCCTAATCAATTTCAGGGAGCCGGAGATCAAGTTTCTGGTATGGGTCTCTATTACGTAATTGGTTCATTATGCCTTTTTTATTTACGGTTATGAAGTAGTAAGAGACTGGAAGATAACTCCTGAAATTAGATAGTCCTGCATAAACAGAGGGCAGTAGATGGCCTGGCCAAAATGAATTCTTTCTTGGACTAATTGTTACAAATGACGTGGTAACTTTAAACCATCCACTTCAGATTATGTGGTCTTAGGACTATTGTGCATGCATAATTTTTTATTTACAGTAGTAATTGGTTCCAGTTAATATTTTGTAAAGGATGAAGCTGTTATTGCTTGCATATTGATTAATACAAGTGCATCAGCTGTCTGCTACCACTCTAAGCATCTATAGTCTAGATAAGATTATTCACCAGTGTTTCTCATCTTCGATTGCCTCCTACTATCTTTTTCATTGATAAACAAGTAAGACTTCTATTATCTAGACATTGTGCCCTAAACTAGTCTAGCAGTAGTTGGTTCTCCTAAAGGAAATTACTGGGGCAGGAATAAGAAAATTGAACTGGATAGCTTTCCTGTAGTTAAAGGTTACTGCTATCATGAAATGAAGTCTTAATGACTAGGATTCATGCTCTTGTTAGAAGTTTCGAATGCCATTATTGGCCTGAATATTGGTTTAGTCCCTTTAGATTGTATTTGCAAACATAAGTAGCTTTTAGAATCACTAATTTTTCAAAAGCTGTGAGAAGGGTTTTTTGAAAATAAGCGATTCTACCCCTTTTCATATGGTTTGTGACCACCCCCTTACTGATACAGTGATTAGCGAGCTAAATTTGATACAGGCAATACATGGAGCTTTTGCCTATCCAGTATCATCATCTTTTATTATTGATGTACTGCATTATGACCTTTTAAGTTTGTTCCGATGATCTGATAATGAATTCTCAAGTCTTTTAGGCTCCTGTAGTCTCCCTTTGTTGGTGATGAGACATGCATGCCTAATAAGATATGTTGAGTTTGATAATTTGATTACTAGATTCCTTCTTTTTTTTTCCTTGCTGGTATGATTATTAGTATATTATTATCCAAAATAATATTTACTGGATCTATCTATTGCTCCAGGTGGAGGAAGATCTGGTGTGACAACTGGAGACGATGCCACCAAGTATAACCCCTTCTTTACTCTTTTATTATTGTGTTTGACTGCTTGTGTTGTTTAATGAATAGATTATAGGAGTAGTTTTTTTGGTTGTTAGGTGAGACGGTCTTAGTCTTGTTTACCGAGCCATACTAGACTTGGTCCTTATTTGTTTTTGTAACACAAAACTCAGAAGGAACCAAGTGGTGGGTCGAAGTTAAAAAAATGATTAATTTCTAGTATGCCATTTGAACGCCTGGTTCTTATTGGTTCTTGTGTTACTATGCTTTGGTCGTCATAAATACAGGAGGGAGCTTGTGAGGGCTATTGATGTGAGGCTGGTTGCAGTGAGAGAAGACCTATCCACCGCTTGTGCTCGTGCTGCCACTGCTGGCTTTAATATGGACACAGTCTCACAACTTCAGATGTTTGCAAATAAGTTTGGTGCTCATCGCCTCAAGTAAGCACTCCATAAACAATCATATATATATTTTTTTTCTATCTCCTAAATTCTCCCTTCTATTTGCATTAATGGCTTTAGTGGAACACGATTCATTCACCTTTACTCAAACTTAGTTGTGGCTGTGGGTGGTAGGCTGGTAGGTGTACTGAGTGAATCTACCTCAATCGAGTTTGAATACTTAACCTTTATTTATATTTGCGTATAAGTAATCGGATTGAATTTTATAACTTCAGTTTAAAATATTATGCAAGTAATCGAATTGAACGGGGAATAATTGTAGTCATTTTTTTTTCTAGAAATAATTTTACTTATAAAAGTATTGTCACAGTTTTTTTTTTCTTCTAAAATAAGTGGTTTATATAGTTGCACACTATTTTTACAAGCTCAATCCATATACGAGCTGCAGCCCATATTGCTGCAGCTTTGATTCCCCCACCCCACCCCATCCCCTATTCTGCCTTTTTTATTTAATACAATCGTAAAAAATATTGGAAATAATTGAATTTTTAAAACCTTTTTTTTTCAAGAAAAAGGAAAATTCATAGATTTTTGCTCTCTACATTTTGGCAGTGAAGCATGCGCCAAGTTTGTATCGCTAAATGAAAGACGGCCCGAAGTCACCCAACCATGCCGATCTGGACTCGACGTACGTTCATCGTACGGGTCGGACATGTCTATCGACGACGATCCACCTTCTCCGCCACCTCGCCAGCAACCGGCCACGTCTCGGGCACTCGATCCACTATCTGTCACCTTTCCCAAACGTCCTACTTTCAGCCGAGAATCCAGTGTTGAAACAGAAAAAGATGAGGGCTCAACGCCTGATAAGATTGGGTCGAGTCAACCCTCCAGACGACTCAGTGTTCAGGACAGGATAAACATGTTCGAGAATAAACGGAAGGAGATTTCCGATGTTGTAATTAAGCCGCCTGTTGAGCTACGGAGGTTATCCTCTGATGTATCTTCGTCTGCGGTTCTGAGGAGGTGGAGTGGTGCTAGTGATATGAGCATTGATTTGATTGTCGAGAAGAAGGATAGCGAAAGTCCCTTATGTTCTCCATCATCTTTACTGGTTTCTCAGGATAAACAAGTTTCTAATTTGGATTTTGAGTCTGACAAATCTAATTCTAATTTGGGTTCTGTTGAAAGTGATGTTTTGAAAGATCAAGTAGGTGGGGTGACTCAGTCAAGGTCTGAAGGTCAAGAAAGCTCAGAAGATAGTTTCAATACTTTGGCTACTGGTATAAATGAGGGTGTTGTTGGGTTTAGGGATCAAGGGGAATTAACGGGTAGGCAGATGACTGGAAATGAGAATCAGGTTTCTTCCCGGACACAGATTAGGCATTCTGTTAGCAAAGGTGATGAAACTGCCAATTCTGAATCAAGAGACAAGTCCGTTAAGGATGTTCGAGTGAAAGCTACTGAGAGCCGGATTGCAATGGATGACGATGGTCCCGGCTCAAGAATCCGAAAGGCTTTTGCTGCTCGTTATAAAGGGATTGAAGAGGACTCATCATCTTCTCTTAAGGAAACTCAAGTAGCAGAAAAGAAAGAGTCCCAGATGTCTGAGAAGGTATCAAGCTTCAAAGATTCTGGGCCTTGGAGACCAAAGTTGAACAAACAAGGCTTAACAAATGAACTGAGTAAGAAGAAACGAGATCATATAATTTCTAACAGGGCACAAGTATCTGGTCAAGTCACAACTGAGGCCCAGGAAGGTGTTGATTCCTTTTCAACGCCGCCACTTGAGCAAGATCAAAGAGTAAGGCAGTCCAAGGGCAACCAGGAACTTAACGACGAGTTGAAGTTGAAAGCAAGTGAGCTTGAAAAACTTTTTGCTGAGCATAAATTGCGAGTACCTGGAGATCAACCCAACTCTGCTCGTAAAGGAAGGTCAGGAGACACGCGGTGTGAGCCATCGAGCAGTTTACACTACACAAAACAAGTAGCTGATGTTGCTCCTCAATTTTCTGACAATTTCTCAAACAACACAACCAATCACAATGCTTCCTCTCCCATGACACCAATTGATAGCCAGTATGATGGTGATGCAATGATTACAAAATTTTCTGACCTTAGTGTTTTGGAGAGCTCCCGAGGGAAGTTCTATGATAGGTATATGCAGAAAAGAGATGTGAAACTGAGGGAAGATTGGAATACCAACAGAGAGGAGAAAGAAGCCAGGTCAAAATCTTTGTGGGACAGCCTTGAGAGAAATAGATCAGAGATGATGGCCAAAATTACAGGATCTGAGGACAGACAAGATGCAGTATCAAGTGCTCATCAACGTGCTGCACGACTCAGATCTTTTAATAGCAGGTCAATTATGAAAAGGGAGCAGGTAGATTTATAGAGATATACGCCTTTAAGTGAATGGGACCATCTTACTTCTATTTTGTAATTTTAAGATTTACTGGAGCTAATCTTCTGTTGATTTTTAACTGACTATATAAAAGTTTCCTTTTGGCAGCAACGTTTAGTTTTTGGGGATAGTGAGGATGATGAGGAAGCATTGGATTTTCCACAGCAGAATCACCATCATGAGAATAGGGCTTTAGACAACGCCTTGTCTAGAGATGGCGCGTCTAGTGGGAAGAAACATTTACCCGCTAATAAAAGCTTCTCATCTACTCGCACCACAGCAGCTCCTGTTCCAAGATCTGCTACAAAAAATGCCACCATTAGTTCTGGGAAACGAAGAATGCTACCGGAAAATCCACTTGCACAATCCGTCCCAAATTTTTCTGACATGAAAAAAGAAATTACCAAGCCTTCTTCTGGAGCTAATAAAACAACTCGATTACAAGTTAGAAGCTACACCCACAGCAAAAGCACGACTCATGAAGCAGCCATTGGTGGGGATGATAAATCACGTCGATCTCAGTCTCTGAGGAAAAGTTCTGCAAATCCAAGTGAATTGGGAGAAATGTCTCCTGTAGACAATGACGAGGCTGGCTTTACACAAGTAAAATTGTATGAGGAAGTTCTGAAAAATGCTGTGACCAAGACTTTTCTTAAAAAGGGTAGCCGCAATAGCTTTATTGCTCAAACAACTAATCCAAGGGAGAAGTCCTCTGGGGTATCTGAGCTTGTAAACAGTGAAGAAAATTGTGACCTGGAATCTGGACCTGATGAGTTTGTTAGTGTGGTTAATGATGAAGACGAGGAAGAGTTTGAGAGCTTGAACACTGAAGGCCAGAGTGTTTTGGACAATGGCGAACCAAAACAGGTGCTGGAACCAGAGAAGTTTGTAAACTCTGAATCCGAAAATGGTGATGAAACGTTTTCTCTGGTGGACCAGGCTTTGGGTTCTAAGTTACCTATTCCTTCGAGCTTCCACCCTGTCGAATCAATGCCAGATTGGTCAGGGGATAGTCCCGTGTCATGGAATTCGCATGCTCAACATCCTTTTTCTTATCCCCAAGAGATATCTGATGTTGACGCTTCTGTTGATTCCCCAGTAGGAAGCCCTGCTTCTTCATGGAATTCACATTCTTTAAATCAAATAGAGAATGATGCTGCTCGAATGAGAAAGAAATGGGGAGCTGCACAAAAGCCAATGCTGGCTGTCCATTCATCCAATAATCAATCTCACAAGGATATGACTAGGGGATTCAAACGGCTACTCAAGTTTGGAAGGAAAAATCGTGGTTCAGAGAGTTTAATTGACTGGATCTCTGCTACCACATCTGAAGGAGATGATGATACTGAAGATGGAAGGGATCCTGCCAATCGCTCGTCTGATGATCTGAGGAAGTCAAGGATGAGATTTTCTCATGCTCAGGCTTCTGAAGATAGCTTCAATGAAACTGAGTATTTCAGTGAATCAGGTGATTTTGATTTCTGTTCATATATTTATGTTTCAATTCTTATTTTACTATGCCAAACTTTATATATGTGTGGCTTACTTGATTGTCATAGTACTTTTGGACTGATGTACATAATATCCAAATTGTGCCTGAAAGATATTACCAAATGTTTTGCAAATCAATGAGTTGTACTTCAGCTAAGTCTTCCAGAAGTTATTGCTATTTGTTTGATAAATTGTTAAACAACTTCCAGAAATCATTGGGTGGTAGCAAATTTATCTATGTCAGAACATTATTTGTTGCTATGTTATTATTTTCTTGGTGTCAATTCAATCACATTCTCCAGTTTCATGTCAGTTGCATTACTGTGTCGTGAACTCTCTGACTGTCTCAGACACACAAACACCCACTCTGCACTTAAATTAATCAAATATAATATATGTTGCTTACTTGCTTACCTTTTTTGGCTAATTAAAGTCGAAGGGGCGACTTGAATTTTTTTGTTTCTGAGAATGAGTTGAAGAATCTTTTGCTGGTTGCCTGAGGTTTAGTTTTCTTTGGTGCGGTAAGTTTGTTATCGTTGCGTGATTTTTTCTTCCGACAGTTCAATCTTCGCAGAATTCTATCCTAGCACCACCACCCAACTTCAAATTCAGGGAGGATCACATGTCTGGAAGCTCAATTAAAGGTGAAATTTAGTTTAGTGTATCATGTTTGCTTCTATAAAGCTTGTTAACACTGTGAGCTGTGAGGACTAAATTGCCCATTTTAACCCTATCACTTGAATCAAAGAGATATATTATAAACTTATTGATTGGGTGACTGATGTTTCAGCGCCAAGATCGTTTTTCTCATTATCAACATTTCGGAGCAAGGGAAGTGACTCAAAGCTTAGATAACTGTCCACAGTACAAATTCATGGTTCGGCTTTGCAGCCATAGGTCGTTGAGACCGTATGGAAGATGAACATCATGGTACAGTGTATATTATCTTGTAGATTCAAATCATTATGGTGTATATTGTAACGAGTTCATCAATTCCAATTGGTGGAACATCATTCTTTTTTCTGAATGAAATCATCTGTTGAAAGCTTATAGTAATGCTGTTTACAAGTTGCTGAATTTGGGTATCACGTTGCTTGATCGTTGACGTATTCTCTAACTCCCTTCAATAAAATAAAACTAACTAGTTGTTGGATCGGATTGGAATGTTTTAACCTTTATAATTTCAAGTAAAATTCTAATAATAATAATACTCATGAGGATTTATTCAAATTATCAAAAGTTAAAGAATCACGACTGAAGATTTTGTTTTTTTTTTGATCGTCCTCATGAATTAGTTAGATATCGTGGTTTGCAATAATCATAATATAATAATATAACTGGAAAAACGGTATCATTATTACAGGCCTGCTTGAGACTATCAAGAACAAAAACCTATTAGTATATTGTTACGGAATTGTATCCACAAAGCAACTCCTTACAAATGATAAATCAAGACAACTCGAAACGCAATGAATTGAAACGTATAAAGAACTCAAAGAAAGAACACGGGATTTACGTGGTTCGATCAAATGATCTACGTCCACGGAGGATAGAAGACTCTCTTCACTAATCACAATATGAAAGTTACAGATTACAAGTTTCACTAAGCTTGATCTCTCAGAACTCTCAAATTCAGTCACCCACAACCTATGCACTAGATGGTGTATTTATAGATGTACAATGCATTGGATAACCGCCACTAACCAACTAACTAACTAACAGAAAAACCAGAATTAACTAACTCTGAAAATCTAGACTTCAGCGGAGTTGTCTCAGCAGACTTGTCCAACTCTCCTGAACTGACTTCAGGCAACTTGGCTTAAGCAGACTTGTCTTCAGCAGACTTGTCTTCAGCAGAGTTGTCCAAACTCAATAACTTCAGATTAGTTGACTCCTAATAAGACCACTAAACCTTATCAGTTGAATTACTCCTTAACTCAACTTTGCTGAACTCCAAGATCAGAACAATAACAACTCTTCTGATAGATAGAATTAGATGACATCCAATATTGCATTAATCCTAACAATTCTCCACCTTAATGCAAGATTGCCTTCTTCCCAGCCCTCCTCAAGGCTGTTTGTCCATTCTCTTCTTAATGAACATCCCAGGTGCTAAGGTTTACCAACTCCATGCAATGGTTGAACTTATTGCTTGGTAATGCCTTAGTTAACATATCAGCTGCATTCTCTTCTGAAGCTACCTTCTGAACTTCAACAATACTCTTCTCCAAGATGTCTCTAACAAAGTGTAACTTCACATCAATGTGCTTTGACCTCTCATGAAACACTTGATGTTTTGCTAGATGAATTGTACTCTGATTATCACACAGCACAGGAACACTTTTCTGAAATATGCCAAAATCTCTCAGAATGCCCTTCAACCACATTGCTTCCTTCACAGCTTCTGTTAAGGCTATGTATTCAGCTTCTGTTGTGGATAAGGTCACCATAGATTGTAAAGCTGCTCTCCAGGTGATAGCAGTGCCATACAATGTAAACACATAACCAGATAAAGACTTCCTTGTATCTATGTTTCCAGCAAAATCAGAATCCACAAATCCAATCAAAGGTCTCTTGGTATCAGCTGATTTTTCAAACAATAATCCTAAGTCTTCTGAACCATTCAGATATCTTAGAATCCATTTTAAAGCTTCCCAATGAAACTTTCCTGGATTTCCCATGAACCTACTCACCATACTAACAGCATAGGCAAGATCTGGTCTGCTACAAACCATAGCATACATGAGACTTCCTACTCCATTTGCATAAGGAACAGTAAGCATCTGCTTCTTCTCTTCAGCTGTTTGAGGAGATTGCTTGGCTGACAACTTGAATTGCTGGCCAAATGAAGTACTAACAGGTCTGGACTGGTGCATAAGGAATCTTCTCAACACCTTCTGGATGTAACCTTTCTGGGACAAGAACAGCTTCCCTGCTTTCCTGTTTCTGAGAATATCCATGCCTAATATTCTCTTGGCTTCACCCAAATCCTTCATCTCGAACTTGCTACTCAGCTGCTGCTTCAGCTGGGTAATCTTTCTCATACTCTTGCTAGCTATTAACATATCATCTACATAGATCAGTAGATAGGTGCTCTCTAGATAATCTTGTTTACCAATATATACACATCCATCATATTTGCTTCTTAAGAAACCAATAGAAAGCATGAATGTATCAAACTTTCTATACCATTGTCTAGGACTCTGCTTGAGCCCATACAATGATTTCTTAAGCAAGCATACCTTACTTTGAGTTTCAGGCATGATAAACCCTTCTGGTTGATGCATATATATTGTTTCAGCTAGTTCTCCATGTAGGAATGCAGTTTTAACATCTAGCTGATGTAACTCAAGATCATCTTGAGCAACCTTAGACAAAAGTAATCTTATTGAACAGTGTTTAACAACAGGAGAGAATACCTCATTGAAGTCTATGCCTTCTCTTTGTGTGAATCCTCTTGCCACCAACCTAGCCTTGAATCTGATCTGCTCTCTAGCACCACCAAATCCAACTTCAAGCTTCTTCTTGAACAGCCATCTACAACTGACCAACTTCTGGTTGTCTGGCTTCTCCACAAGGATCCAGGTCTCATTCTTCTCTAAGGATTGCAACTCTTCTGACATGGCTGCTATCCACTGCTCTCTTTCAGGACTGGTGATAGCTTCCTTATAGTTTCTTGGCTCATAATGCTCCACCTCTTCTGCTGTGATCAGAGCATATGACACAAGATCAGCCTGACCAAACCTAGATGGGGGGTGAATCTGCCTCCTGAGCCTATCTCTTGCAAGGCTGTAATTTCTCAGATCAGCAGGGTTGTCCTCCATGGCCTCATCTTCTTAATGATCTTCTGGATCATCTTCTGGGACCTGTTCTGGAACAACCTCATCAGGGGTGTTGTCTCCTGTATCAGCAAAGTTGTCCACCTCCTCTGGGGTCAACTCTCTTGATGTGGGAAACTCCACCTCAGCTGAGAAACTCTCTTCTGACTCATTTACAATTCTTCCATCTAGGTCATGGGAGTTTTGATACACGTGTTATGCAACACTAAATAAACAACCGCAAGTGTACGGTGTCTATCGTAGCGTGATAAGCACGAGGTCGATCCCACGAAGAGGTTAAGCGTAAAAGTAGTAGTTTGCTAGTCGAATTCTAAATAGACGTGATCGATAATTTGAGTGGTGTGAATTACTCTAATATTACCTATCAAGTGTCACAAATAAGTAATAAAGAGCAAAGACGAAATCGATCAAATGGCATACAAATCACAAAACGAAAGTAAAATGGATGTAAACTCAAAGAGAAAAGGTGGGTTCCAAGGCAATTGTAGTATTTAGACGTCCGTTTATAAGAGTTGTCTCGTTTAAAGGGCCATTAAGGTTATCTCAAATAGGGTGATCACACAAGAAGAACTAATCGATCTCTCGATACAAATTAATCCAAAGACGCAATGTAATATAAGCTCGTATGTCTACATCACAAACATTACACCATCTAAAATAGCTCCTAAGACCATTCGATTCCCTCTCCGATAATTAATCCTCTCTCGAGATCATAATAATACCGGGTTGCACATTCGCATACGATTAAATGGAATAAATCTCTCGATACTACCCCAATTAACAATGAATCAAGCAAATCATTATGGCCACTAACAACATGCTTTGCAATGGATAATTGAATATGCAAATAAGAAATAAACACCAATTAAAGCAAGAAATTACTCATAAACATCAATCCAAATCTCTACAATGCCTTAGAACCACAAAGTTGTTTAGCTACTAACTAGCATAATCAAATTACAAATCCCAAATGAAATAACTAAATAAAAAGGAAGAGAAAGAGAAAGCTTAGTCTAGAATGTGGTGTGGAATGGAATTTGGGAGCTATTGCATCCTTTCTTCCTTGATTTGATGAAGAGATGAAGAAGTTATGGCCAAAACACCTCCAAATATGTGTAACTATGTGTGGATTGGGGGAGAATGTCTTGGGTTTCAAGAATGAGGCCTTATATAGTGTTGGGGTAGGGTTTAAGGATGAAAATTGCACTTAAGTCCTTGGAAATTGGACAAAATATGCAAAAGGCACCGAGAGCAGGGGTGACTCGGCCGAGTGGGACAGCTCGGCCGAGTTGGGGTGTTAAAATCGTGGCCAAAATCTTCAGGGCTCGGCCGAGTTGCCCCACTCGGCCGAGTGCAATTGATTCCAGCGTCCAAACTTTGTTCAGCAGCTCGGCCGGATGGAAATTGGTTCCAGATTCTGCATCCTTCAGTAGCTCGGCCGAGTGGTCCAACTCGGCCGAGTTGTTTCTCCAAGCTTTTCCTCGCAGCTCGGCCGGATCAGCTAGCTCGGCCGGATTGTCTCTCCAATCTTTTCCTCGCAGCTCGGCCGGATCAGCTAGCTCGGCCGGATTGTCTCTCCAATCTTTTCCTCGCACTCGGCCGGATCAGCTAGCTCGGCCGGATGGAAGTTGATTCCAGAATCTGCCTTGATCAGGGGCTCGGCCGAGTTGGCTAGCTCGGCCGAGTTGCTGGGCACTCCAAACTTGTTTCGTGCATATCTTTCGCCTCGGTTGTCCGATTGTCTCGATTCTTTAGGCTATTCCACTCCGATTTTCGAGACGAATCCAACCGTGCACTCCTCTTCCTGATCCAGTGAGGTATGGTTGGTGTTTTGCTCCAAATTTCATCGTATTTCCTACAAAATCGACAAAACACAACCTTTCTCTCATTTCGGCTTAAACAATCATATTCCATGCATAAATCAATGAAATCCACATCAAAACACGCTTCACATGTGCCTCTAAAACGTGTAAATTCCACCCGAATCAAACTCCCCCAAACTTAAAATGTTGTTTGTCCTCAAACAACTAAGCACTTAAAGCAATGAGGGTGGAATGATCACAATGGAATATTCAATGCAAATCACACATGCAAAGTAAGATGTAATGATATCTCTTTCTCCAAGTGCATTTCTTAATGAAAGTTATAGGCTCACTATTGCAATCCACCTTCATAGATCAAAGAATGCACAAGTACACAACACATTGTGATGGGAAACAAAATCCAAATGCTCAAGTCCTCTACTCACATGATGGAGTGTTTCTCTCAAACACACAAATAAATTAAGGATATTAAAACACTCATCAACCAAGTCATGCTATGCAATCACCATATGCTTGCCCAACTTCTACTTTCTACATGCACTCAAATGCTCAACAATGTGATCAATAGGACTTAATCAAGGATGTAACATTGGCTCTTTGGTTAAGGTGGGGTAAATTTGGATGAAGTAACTTATAAACTAGTGGAGAGCGAGAGATAAAGACGTACATCTCAAAAACTTCTCAAGATAAAGTTACAATTCCGCGGATTGCAACTCAAAAACTCTAACTTCCACAATTTATTTGTTCTCTTTTAAGCACATTCTACACCACAAAACCATTGAACACTTTTTTTCTTTTCAAGCTTTTGGGGCTCTTTGTCCCTCTTTTCTTTTCCCTTGATTTTTTTTTTTTCATCTTTCTCTTTTTCTTTCAACTTTTCCACTTTCTCCTTTCACCAAAGATATTCATTCAAGCACATGTTTTCCACTTTGTCTTTTATTCTCCACTAGATGTAGGTATCAAAGGCTCAAAAAAGGCTAAGTGGTTAACATTGTAGTTTGCCAAGAAAATGAGGGATTAAGCTCAAGGGGCTAACTACGGAAGATTACTTCGGTTTTGGGAAATTTTGGCTAAGTGACTTTTCTTAGAACAAGATGGCCTATATCACATCACATCATCTCACACAATCATGCTTTCAAACAAGAACTTAGGCAAGTTCTAGAATCACTAGCAATAACTTAGTCCACTCTCAAATGAACTAAACCGCATTACATGCTCGATTTAAGGCTCAATTCTCACCGGTTAATTCAATAGGACTCTCATATTCATCAAATGTTCCCAAACAACAACACATCATGCATCCATGCTATCAAAGATCACAAATATGAACACAACATGATACTATATCAAACATCAATCATGCTTACATTCAAAGCAAATAAACATCATCACAACTACTCAACAATGGATTCCAATGACTATTCATGCTCACATTTCACCAAATGTCCACTACCCAACATATGATCAAAAACCAACTAAACCAATATACTCATGTGAAAGCCAAGTGTGCGCCGGTGCAAAATGTGACACAAGTAAAATGACGAACCGGTGCAAGGGTAACAACTAGTAGAAAAATAAAAGAAAAATAACTCCCCCAAACTTAGAATTTTACTATGTATAAATTCTAAGTTTGGGGCTACAAGTTGTTACCTCCCTCCTTGCACACCAAATGCTCTTCAAAGATCACCATTGCACCACTTGCTCTCTTTTTCCAAAGTTGGTCTTGCTTCTTCTTCATCTTCCAAAGCAAGGTATCCACAATTTTCCTCATCCATACCTACAAAATAAACTAAGCTATCAATACTATCAAAGCAATAAAAACAAGAAAGCAATAAAACCTTGGGTTGCCTCCCAAGAAGCGCTATTTTTAACGTCCTATGCCGGACGGTCCTTCCTAAAGGGGAATATCAAGTCACCCCCTTGTCATCCTTGTTCTTGACCTTCTTAGCCCAAGCAACCTTCTTGAAACCATTAAAGCATCCACTAGCCACTCCATCCGGCTCTTCAATCATGTCATGTGAGGTTGATGCCTCATTCATCCCCAAGTTCGTATAAGTAACTTTTCTTGATTTGGGGGAGTTTTTGAAAAAAACTCCCCCAAACTTGGCCTTCTTGCCCATCTCTAATTCCTTATCCTTCTCTTTGGGGTTCTCCTCCATAACATTGATTTTGAAATCTTCTTCCACCTTCTCTTTCATTGACTTCGGAGGGTGATCTCCTCTAGAGTACCCATACTCTCCATCTTCATCGTCCCAGATTTTGATGGCTCTATAAATGTTGAACAAGACTTTCTCATCGTTCACTTGAAGTTCTAGCTCTCCTTTCTTCACATCAATTTTAGCCCCACCGGTTGCCAAGAATGGCCTTCCCAAAATCAATGGAACATACTTATCTTCTTCCATATCCAATACTACAAAGTCCACCGGGAATATAAACTTATCAACCTTAACCAACACATCTTCCACTATACCCAAAGGGTATGTCACGGATCTATCCGCCAATATAAGGCTCATTGTGGTTTGTGTAAGCTTTCCCAAACCAAGTGACTTGAATATGGACAAGGGCATGAGATTAATGCTTGCTCCCAAATCACACAAAGCTCGAAATGTACCTCCATCTCCAATAACACATGGCAAGGTGAAGGATCCGGGATCTCTAAGCTTTTGAGGTAGCTTTGCTTGAATGATTGAGCTACACTCCTCGGTCAAGTGAACCGTTTCATACTCCACCATCTTCCTCTTGTTGGACATAATTTCTTTCAAGAACTTGGAGTAATGGGGCATTTGTTCTAGAGCTTCGGCAAAGGGGATGTTGATGTGGATCTTCTTGAACATCTCAACAAACTTAGCAAAGTTGTGATCCAAACCCTTTTTCTTCAATCTTTGGGGGTATGGAAGGGGTACCTCATTTTTGCTTTTGTCTTGAGGAGGGATTGCCTCCTCACTCTTCTTCTCCCCTTCTTTCTCTTTCACTAAGCCATCATCTTTGTCAACACCCTCGGGTGCTATTACCACTTCCTCCTCTAACGGCATCTTGGGCCCTTCGTAACTTGTCCCACTTCTTAGCCTTATGGCATTGCATTGCTCCTTGGGATTTAGCTCCGTGTTAGAGGGGAATTGCCCCGGAACGTGTTGCTTTCCAATGGCATTAGAGAGTTGGCCTATTTGCTTTTCTATGGCTTTCATGTTGTTTGCCATATTCTTGATCATTTCTCCTTGTTCATCAAATCTTTGCCGAGTTATGTTATCATTCTCTCTAGTCTCTCTCATGAATTTCGTGGTTTCCCCCATAAAAGCACAAAACATATCCTCCATTGATGGCTTTGATGAAGACTCCACAATAGCTTCATCTCTAATATTAAAATTTGGAGGTGGGATGATGGCATTCCTTGTGTTGGCATAGGAGAAATTCTCATGTTGCCTCAATCCGGGATGGTAATGATTCGGGTTAGGGGGATTTTGCCTCTCGTTCCAACCTCTTTCTCGAAATTGACGGTCCCTTTGATTGTTCATATAATGGGCCTCTTCATATTGATCTTCACTAGGTCCTATCAATGACTTGGCCGCCATCATCGAAGTCAACTTGTCCATCTTGTTGGATAAAGTAGCAAAATCATCCGACTCCTTCGTGGAAGCAACTTTCCGGGCTTGCCTTCTCTCGGATGGCCATTGGTGTCCATTCTTTGCCATCTCCTCTAGAAGCACATAGCCTTCATCCGTCGTCTTCCCCAATAAAGAACCCCCACCGGCCGAGGCATCTACCATCCCTCTCGTTCGATGGTCCATCCCGTTGTAGAAATAACAAATCAATTGGTCTCTTGAGAACCCATGTTGAGGACAACTCCGTATCAAATCCTTGAAGCGCTCCCAAGCCTCGGCTAACGACTCATCATCGTCTTGCATGAAAGAGGAAATTTCTCCTCTTATCTTGATGGTCTTGCTTGGAGGAAAGTACTTCATAAGGAAGGCATCAACAAGGTCGGCCCAATTCTCAATGGTTCTTAGATCAAGGGACATGTACCATTGCTTTGCACGATCACGGAGGGAAAATGGGAACAATTGGAGACGAATATAATCTTGAGGGACACGATTGATCTTAACCGTTCCACTTATCTCTAAGAATTGAGATAAATGGAGGTTAGGATCCTCCTTTGACAACCCTCCAAATTGGTTGTTTTGAACCATCATGATGAGAGCCGGTTTGAGCTCAAAGTTATGAGCATCAACGGGTTCCCGACCCGCTCCTCCATAGGGCCTTGGAATAGGGCGAAAATGGTCTCTCAATACTCGATGATTCCCGTTTTCCTCCCGTTGCTCTCCATCTCCTTCAACATTGACATTCCCTTCCATCCTCCGATTGAGGTTATCTCTTATGCCTCCTTGTGGTCGATTACCACCATTCCCATTAGGCTCTACTATGCCTCCAACATCCTCTTGGTTCCTTTCTTCTTCCACTATTGGATTCTCTCTTCTATTCATGGCTTCCAATTCAATCCTTCTTCTTTCGGCGTTTTGTCTTCGACAACGAGCTTCGATTTCCGGGTCTAGAGGTAGCAACTCTTGTTGATCTCTCCTAGCTCGGGTGATCATATGCCATGTCTAGACAAAAGTTCAAAAGAAAGTAAGAATCACAAGTGAAATCAAGGTAGAACAAACAAATATTTTTGGATTTTTGCAAATAAAGAAAGCAAATAAAGTGTCTAAACTAAAACTCTCCTAGCCTACACTCTAGAGCTTATAAAAACCTCCCCGGCAACGGCGCCATAAACTTGATACACGTGTTATGCAACACTAAATAAACAACCGCAAGTGTACGGTGTCTATCGTAGCGTGATAAGCACGAGGTCGATCCCACGAAGAGGTTAAGCGTAAAAGTAGTAGTTTGCTAGTCGAATTCTAAATAGACGTGATCGATAATTTGAGTGGTGTGAATTACTCTAATATTACCTATCAAGTGTCACAAATAAGTAATAAAGAGCAAAGACGAAATCGATCAAATGGCATACAAATCACAAAACGAAAGTAAAATGGATGTAAACTCAAAGAGAAAAGGTGGGTTCCAAGGCAATTGTAGTATTTAGACGTCCGTTTATAAGAGTTGTCTCGTTTAAAGGGCCATTAAGGTTATCTCAAATAGGGTGATCACACAAGAAGAACTAATCGATCTCTCGATACAAATTAATCCAAAGACGCAATGTAATATAAGCTCGTATGTCTACATCACAAACATTACACCATCTAAAATAGCTCCTAAGACCATTCGATTCCCTCTCCGATAATTAATCCTCTCTCGAGATCATAATAATACCGGGTTGCACATTCGCATACGATTAAATGGAATAAATCTCTCGATACTACCCCAATTAACAATGAATCAAGCAAATCATTATGGCCACTAACAACATGCTTTGCAATGGATAATTGAATATGCAAATAAGAAATAAACACCAATTAAAGCAAGAAATTACTCATAAACATCAATCCAAATCTCTACAATGCCTTAGAACCACAAAGTTGTTTAGCTACTAACTAGCATAATCAAATTACAAATCCCAAATGAAATAACTAAATAAAAAGGAAGAGAAAGAGAAAGCTTAGTCTAGAATGTGGTGTGGAATGGAATTTGGGAGCTATTGCATCCTTTCTTCCTTGATTTGATGAAGAGATGAAGAAGTTATGGCCAAAACACCTCCAAATATGTGTAACTATGTGTGGATTGGGGGAGAATGTCTTGGGTTTCAAGAATGAGGCCTTATATAGTGTTGGGGTAGGGTTTAAGGATGAAAATTGCACTTAAGTCCTTGGAAATTGGACAAAATATGCAAAAGGCACCGAGAGCAGGGGTGACTCGGCCGAGTGGGACAGCTCGGCCGAGTTGGGGTGTTAAAATCGTGGCCAAAATCTTCAGGGCTCGGCCGAGTTGCCCCACTCGGCCGAGTGCAATTGATTCCAGCGTCCAAACTTTGTTCAGCAGCTCGGCCGGATCAGCTAGCTCGGCCGGATGGAAATTGGTTCCAGATTCTGCATCCTTCAGTAGCTCGGCCGAGTGGTCCAACTCGGCCGAGTTGTTTCTCCAAGCTTTTCCTCGCAGCTCGGCCGGATCAGCTAGCTCGGCCGGATTGTCTCTCCAATCTTTTCCTCGCAGCTCGGCCGGATCAGCTAGCTCGGCCGGATTGTCTCTCCAATCTTTTCCTCGCACTCGGCCGGATCAGCTAGCTCGGCCGGATGGAAGTTGATTCCAGAATCTGCCTTGATCAGGGGCTCGGCCGAGTTGGCTAGCTCGGCCGAGTTGCTGGGCACTCCAAACTTGTTTCGTGCATATCTTTCGCCTCGGTTGTCCGATTGTCTCGATTCTTTAGGCTATTCCACTCCGATTTTCGAGACGAATCCAACCGTGCACTCCTCTTCCTGATCCAGTGAGGTATGGTTGGTGTTTTGCTCCAAATTTCATCGTATTTCCTACAAAATCGACAAAACACAACCTTTCTCTCATTTCGGCTTAAACAATCATATTCCATGCATAAATCAATGAAATCCACATCAAAACACGCTTCACATGTGCCTCTAAAACGTGTAAATTCCACCCGAATCAAGTTTCCATTATGAGGATATCCCATTACCTTCTCATTAAAATCAACATCTCTGCTGATTATCACTTTCTTATGACCAGGTTCAAGGCACCACAGTCTATAGCCCTTGACACCTATTGGATAGCCAATGAATATACATTTCAGAGCCCTTGGCTCAAGCTTATCCTGTCTAATATGTGCATATGCCTGACATCCAAACACTTTAAGTTTTGAATAATCAGACAACTTGCCATACCAGATCTCATCTGGGGTTTTACCTTCTAAAGCATATGAGGGAGTTTTGTTTATCAAGTAACATGCAGTACATACAGCTTCTCCCCAAAAGCTTTTAGGTAATTTAGCATCAGCTAACATGCATCTGACCCGTTCTAGAATAGTTCTATTCATTCTCTCTGCTAATCCATTTTGTTGTGGATTAAGAGGGACAGTTCTATGTCTAGTAATGCCCTTCTCTTTACAAAATTCATTGAATTCAGCTGATAGATACTCAAGGCCATTATCTGTCCTCAAATGTTTTAAGGACTTTCCTTTCTTGTTCTCTATCTCAAGTAGCCATTCTTTGAATTTTGTAAAGGCCTCACTCTTCTGTTTGAGAATGAACACCCAAACTTTTCTAGAATAGTCATCTATAATTGACATGAAGTACTTACCTCCACCAATGGTTTCAGTCCTTGATGGCCCCCAGACATCTGAATGAACATAATCCAGCAGCTCCTTGGTAGTGTGCTCACCCTTCTGGAATGACTTCTTCTTGGCCTTGCCAAGAATGCACTGCTCACAGAACTCCAGACTTTTGAATGTCTTCTGGTGGAATGCCCCCTTCTTGGATAACTCCATCAGACCTTTCTCACCTACATGTGCCAGCCTCTTATGCCAAAGCATAGCATCTTCAGAACTCATGGTAACATCAGCAGCACCTGTGATTGTCTCACCAATTAAAGAATATAGACCATTAGACTTCTTCCCTTGCATCACTATTCTATCAGCTTTGGTGACAAACAAACATCCTTTTTCAGTCTTGAATTCATAACCCAAAGCATTTAGTGTGCCAAGAGATATAAGGTTTCTCTTTAAATCTGGAACAAATCTGACATTGGTCAGGATCACATGCTTATCATTAAACATCTTCACCCTCACAGTGCCAATACCCCTCACATTGCAGCTTTCATCATTACCCAACAGAACTGATCCACCATCCATCATTTCCAGGTTTTGAAACCAGGATTTGGTGGGACACATGTGAAATGAACATCCAGAATCCAACACCCATTCATTAACAAGTTTGCTATCTGTTATGCTCATGACTTCTGCACTATCATATCCTTTTGCCTCTGCTACATCAGCTTTGGCAGGATCAGTAGACTTCTTATGCTCAGGACAGTCTTTAAAGAAATGTCCTTCTTTATGGCATTTGTAGCAAGCTCTGCTCTTGGCTACAAACCCATTCTTCTTTTGATTTGGCTTGGCATGAAACTTCTTGCCTTGCCCTCCTTTCTTGTCATTCTTGAGTTTGATATTAAGACCCTCAGCTTGGTTCTTGGTCTTCTTGGTTGAGTTTGCTACATGTAAACTCTTAGTTTTCAGAATGGACAAGACTTCTTTGAATTTTGCCTTACCCTCCTTGGTAATCAGCAAAGCATCCTTGAAGCTATCATATGAAGGTGGTAAGGACTCCAAAAGTAGAAAAGACTTTTTGTGATCATCTAAGGTGACTCCAACATTTTCAAGATCATCAACAGCTTGCATGAACTCTATTAACTGCTCATCAAGGGTCTTATCATCTGTCATCTTGAAATTGTTGAGCTTCCTCTCCATAAACATCTGGTTTGACAAAGATTGTGTCAAATACAGATCATCAAGGGTCTCAAATACAGCAGCAACATCCTTCTCCTTCATAACTTCCCTGAACACATTGTCTCCCAAACTTAGAACAACAATGTTGTAAGCTTTTTCCATAAGCTCTTCTTTCTTGGCCTGGTCTGCATCGGATGCAGCGGGGTCAAGAGGAGTAAGGGCCTCTTTCAGCCCATGGTGTGACAGCAGAGCCTTCATCTTGGCTTTCCATAAGCCAAAATCTGTCTTACCATTGAATTTCTCTATCTCCAACTTCACAGAGCCCATTTCTGATTGTTGACTTTATCTTCGACTTCCCACAGACGGCGCCAATTGTTACGGAATTTTATCCACAAAGCAACTCCTTACAAATGATAAATCAAGACAACTCGAAACGCAATGAATTGAAACGTATAAAGAACTCAAAGAAAGAACACGGGATTTACGTGGTTCGATCAAATGATCTACGTCCACGGAGGATAGAAGACTCTCTTCACTAATCACAATATGAAAGTTACAGATTACAAGTTTCACTAAGCTTGATCTCTCAGAACTCTCAAATTCAGTCACCCACAACCTATGCACTAGATGGTGTATTTATAGATGTACAATGCATTGGATAACCGCCACTAACCAACTAACTAACTAACAGAAAAACCAGAATTAACTAACTCTGAAAATCTAGACTTCAGCGGAGTTGTCTCAGCAGACTTGTCCAACTCTCCTGAACTGACTTCAGGCAACTTGGCTTAAGCAGACTTGTCTTCAGCAGACTTGTCTTCAGCAGACTTGTCCAAACTCAATAACTTCAGATTAGTTGACTCCTAATAAGACCACTAAACCTTATCAGTTGAATTACTCCTTAACTCAACTTTGCTGAACTCCAAGATCAGAACAATAGCAACTCTTCTGATAGATAGAATTAGATGACATCCAATATTGCATTAATCCTAACATATATAATATGTTGGTAGTAGTGGTTGGATAAATTAAAATTAATCTCTCAAGTATTCAAACAACGAATTATTGGCTACCAACAAGACAAAGACAGTAATCAGTAGTAATAGTAATAGTACAATAATGCTAGGATCCAAGATTGGACAAAAAAGAGGTTGACATCATATATAGTGTCTTTATCTCATCATGTTTAAGATATTATAATTACTCTCTCACCTTTCCAAATTGAGCCACGAAATCGAAATGTCAACTCATACAACACATCCTGCATACCTACTACTACTCTTGGGGAGGTCAACACAGTAATTTCATTCAGGAAAAGATTCTCTCTTGGCTTAAAAGGCAAGGGAGTTGTTGTTGATTATTACGTGCCTCCCATGTTAAGGATATGCACATAATTCATGTCATGTTTCTGTTCTTCTTGTATCCCATATAATTCATTCAGACTTGTAAACTTGAAGAAAACTAAAAATGGCATCTCTTGTCCCTGGTGTACTAATCAAACTCCTCCAAAATATGAATTCCAACTTAAAAGTTCGAGGCGAGTACAGATCAATCCTGTTACAAGTGATCAGCATAGTTCCTGCTATATCAGGATCCGAGCAGCTCTGGCCCGATCATGGATTTTTCATCAAAGTTTCCGATTCCTCCCATTCTACCTACGTCTCCCTCTCCAACCAAGACACGGATCTCATCCTAAACAACAAGTTGCAACTAGGCCAGTTCTTGTACGTCGACAAAATGGAGCCTGGCACTCCCGTCCCAATTTTAGTAGGCGTTAGGCCTATTGTGGGGAGGCATCCGTTTGTTGGGAATCCCAAGGACTTGATGCAGCTTCTGGAAGCTTCTGACAAGGAGAAGGAGTTGGTGGAGACGAAAGAGGAAAACGGGATGAAGAAGAAGAATAAGAACTTTGTGATCAAGGAGGAGAAGGAAGCAGTTGCTTCTAGGTATATGCAGGGTCACCAGCACAAGGAGAATGAGAGTGGTGGTGGTGAATTGCCTAAGAAACATGCATCTTTGAAATCCAAGCAACTTTTGGTGGTACGTCTAGTGATTTTATTTATCCTTGCAAGTTGGTGTGAGTCTAAAATTTGATTTTTTATATAGACTGCAGGGCCAGGGGGGGATAAGAAAACAGATACAGATTCAGTTACAATATCCTCCAAGTTTCCTACACCAAAATCCTCAAACAAAAAGCAATCTGTCGAGGCAACGATATCGTGGTCCAATCTACCATCCACTCTTGTTAAGCCTGGAAAGGTGAACACAACACTACTACTACTACTATATCATTTTCGTGTATGTTTCCAAATATGCTTTATACATTGTTAATTGTAGGGCATGGTTAGAAGGGGGAGCTTGGCTTCTTCCATAGCAGCACAAGCTCAAAAAGAAGCAAGTGTATCCGCAAATCTTGCAAAATGCCTCAGGTAAAATATCAGTAGATGCCTCCCTATTAAATATATGATGTTTTTGATACACACAAAACTTGCTTGTTATTGCAGTTTATTTAGCCATCTTTATTCATCTGCATCACCACAGAATCCTCATCTCTATCTATCAAACTTCTTCACACTGCAACAACTTATTGACAAAGCCGACGCCACAACTGTCCCAGCAAAGGATCATGTATTGGAGCAAGAAAAGGACAAGCCACCTACCAAAAAGTATGGTCGTCCCAAAACTTCACTAGAACTCACCAGTGCTGATAAGGAAGAATGGTTGAAAGGAGATGGGTCGAGAGAAATCGTGGAGCTAAGAAAGATTCTCTCAAATGAAACACAATCTTGGTTCCTCAAATTCCTGGAAGAAGCACTTGAATTTGGATTCCCGGGTGTCCAAGAAAAAAAAGGAGTTGAGAAGAACAACCACATTGCTTTAACATTGTCACTGCTCAAACAAGCCAATGAATGGTTAGATAAGGTGAGAAGCAACTCTGACAAAAACAACCAGTTTCTTGACAAGATTGATCGATTGAAGCATAAAGTTTACGCGTGTTTGCTGGTGCATATCGACTCTGCAGCATCAGCTTTGGAGACTCGAACAATGCACGTATAACAACAAACTCATCACATATTGTTTGCAATAACTAATCATCTTGTGTCCAAAAACCTCAAAACCAAAAATTGTTTTGTGTAGATTGATTTCATGGATGTAAAAAGTTGTTTCATTTTGTAATTATTTGTTTTCTCAATTTTTTTAGAACAATGATTTGATCAACTATCATAATCCATGACTATAAATACATCAACATGTAGTTTGTTTTTTTTCTTTAAACACGTATCTTCTATAGTAATTTTTTATGTAGTCAAAACGACATTCGAGTTTAATTTTGATTAGAGTTTGGATTATTCTATTTATTGAATGTAACTAAAATAATTTTTATAGATGGATCTCAATTTAAATATGGGTTATGGAGCAATTATTACAAAAATAAAGTATTTCGTTATTTTTTTACAAAAAATAATTCAAATTTAATGGTCAGTCAAAACTCAAAAAAGTGTTTTTTTTTTCCTATTTGCATTATTTTATATATATATAAAATAAATAAAAAAATCATACTTGCAAAACCCCTATTTCTGTTCTCATTTTGCGTTTCTCCCAAATCAAATTCTGTAAACCGCATTTATCTTCTCAATTCTTCACCCTTAGATCGATCGAGTTTGCACAAGCGTAATCCGTTTGAAAGGCTCGAATCCGGCGAAGAGCTCGTATTCGCATGTAGTTGGTATCTGAATTTCGTTATGCATTTCTTTCTGAGTGCAATGGTGGCAGAATGTTATCTGTTTCTCGTTATTAGACTTTTATAATTATGTTTTGTTTTTGATATTCACTTGATGTGCATGCGTGTGTTTGATTAACTTGTTTTACTTTGTTAGAAAATGAGCTGAAACATTTTAGACGTCCGAGAGGTTGTAGTTGATGCTCGATTAGGAATAAGATCTAGCGGAGACTGATATTTTCTTATGGCAGAATCCTTTGTCCTGCATTTTCAATTCATTAGACTGTACAATAAAAATATCTCACAGATGTAGCTCCAGCTGTGTTAGAATGAAAACATTGGATATTTTAACGAAAGTTGTGGTCTGTGTCTTATCTCTAGATCTTCATCTGCTGCTATGAGGCAGATATCCCCAACATTTAGTCTAGTCTTTCTTCCACGTTGCCATAGTTTGGCTGGTAATTTGCAAAATCTAGCAATTCCCTATTTGATTGCTGATACTTTCCTTTTCCATGAACAAAAAACTCTTTGCAACATTCACACTTGTAAATGCATTGTGAAGTGTTTTTAGTTGCCCAGACTTTTTTTTTTGGGGGGGGAGGGAGTGTATTAGGATTATGGCCTCCATATTTTTATTTGTCAATGAAGTTTTGATTTACGATACAGTTGCATCTCATTGCTCTCGAGGAATGGCAGAATTTACACATAGGAACATGATAAAATTTCAGTGATGTTCGAATCATTTGTATACTTCAACAGAATCATTAACTCATTAAATATGTTATAGTAGTGAGCTCGTGATAAAGATGGTGAAACTGACAATGATAGCTCGTGTCACTGATGGCCTTCCATTAGTTGAGGGACTGGATGATGGTCGTGATGTGCCAGATGCCGACTTTTACAAACAGCAAGTTAAAGCTTTGTTTAAAAACCTCTCAAGGGGCCAGAATGAGCCATCAAGAATGTCAGTTGAAACAGGGCCATATATATACAAGTATCCTTTTTCATAATTTGGTTAAGTAACTAAGGTTTTCACTTTCTGGACTGTTCTTAGTCTTGCAAAGGCTCCGTTGATCATTAAAAATTACTGGATATGTGATACTTTGCTGCATGTTTTCCCATCAGTTAATACTTTTCAATTAGAAAAATAAAACTGTTATGTGTTTCTGGCAAGTTTCTTATTAGCAACTGTCCAGGTTATTTATAAACTTTTGCACAGAGAAACTCTGCTGCACGTGTGGCGCCAATGCTTGATATCAGAAAACCTAGTTTTGCTATGATGTAATGGTTTTTTTTTTTTTTTATTAATTCCGAAATTTCCTTAAAATACCTTTGGCAATTTAGGTAAGACTTGATGTTTTCTATGGGTTTAAGAAACTTTCAGTAGTGTTTGGTGATGTTCCTTTTTTTCCCCTCATTCCCTGGAAAATTAACCTTAACCTAGGAGCCTAGTTATATTATTGAAGGGCGTGTGTGCTATTTGACAATGTGTGATCGTGCTTATCCAAAGAAACTTGCCTTTCAATATCTTGAAGACCTCAAGAATGAATTTGAGCGTGTGTATGGGAATCAGATAGAAACTGCTGCAAGGCCATATGCTTTTATCAAATTTGGTAAGTTTCTTTGTTCTTTTAAATTTTACTGAGCTTTCTGTAATTAATTTCTGTATAAGGTATTTCATTACATTTCTTTCATATAGTTCGTTTTCTATAAGTGGCTCTCTTATGTTTGCTAGATACATTCATACAAAAGACAAAGAAACTCTACCAGGATACAAGAACTCAACGAAATATTGCTAAGTTAAATGATGAAATCAATGAAGTTCACCAAGTTATGACACGCAATGTACAAGAAGTTCTTGGTGTTGGTGAAAAGTTGGACCGTAAGTGATCTTGTCATCATCTTTTCCTGTTCTCAATATTTATGTAAACACTAAGCAGCTTATCTGTACTTTGTATGCATGCTTTCACAAGCTAAACTCTCCCACCATGAAAGTTTCTAATTGGGAGACTAATGCATCTTTCTAAATCTCACCGAATCTTCTGTTGCTTGTTTTTCCACTTTTCGATTACATAATTTGTTTTTAGCCCTTGGTTATTTGATGCTATATTTTTTTAATTTAAACTTGTGCAGAAGTCAGCCAGATGTCCAGTCGCTTAACATCTGAATCCCGCATATATGCGGAGAAGGCAAAAGATTTGAACCGCCAGGTTAGTTTGATAATTTGTTTTACAGTAGGCTTTGGCTTACTGGTTAAACAACACGAATGTTAACTGTGATGATCTTTCTACAGTTTTATTCCAATGCTCCAAATTTGAGATTAGACCTCTTTTTCCAATATTCACCACCAATTAAGTACTCCCTCCGTCCTGGGGAAAGCTCCCCATGAGCTCCGGGAACGGAGGTTAAAAAATACTAATATAATAAGTAGATGTATTAGAGGTGATGTGATTGAGAGAGAGAATAATATAATGAAATTGAGAGGGAATAGTTACCAAAAAAGAAATGGGCAGCTTTCATTGGGACCGACGAAAAAGAAAAGTTGGGTAGCTTTCACTGGTAGGGAGTATCTTATCAATGCAATTAAAAGATTTGTACTATCCATTACAATGCACCCTTATATGTGATTCGTTTATCTTTTGACTATAGGCTTTGATTCGAAAATGGGCCCCGGTTGCAGTTGTTCTAGGAGTTGTTTTCCTCCTCTTCTATGTCCGAAAAAGATTCTGGTGATGCTGCACCTTTTTGCAGTTGATGGAGCTAATTTGGTTGGGTATCTCTTTACAACATTTTGTGCAGTGTCAATATGTTGACACTTACTGACAAAATTTGTTACAAGGAATCCTCCTTTATTCTTGGATACGGCATTCCAGGATTTCTCTTTATTGGATTGTCGGAAAAATCTTACTCGACTATTTTCTGAAATACTTAAATATTATCTTTGCCATTTAGAGACCTTGCTTAGTTGAATGACAGATTTTAGGTTTGCTATGAATTAAGTAGGATTTAAAAAAATGACTACTAATACTATTTGAATAGTATCAAAAGATGCCTAGGTTAATTTAATATCATCGCATTTTTACCTTAATGGTAGAAAATCAATCAATTGAAAGAAGCAGTTAAACCAGAATGAACATCAAAACAAGTATTCTTCTTCTTCTAGTTTAGTTGTTGTACAAAATCTCAACTGGATGATAGTCAACAATTCGGCGACTCCTCAGCAGCAGCAGCAGCAGCATCCATCTCAAATATTGAATAATTTCTCTCAAACAACATCACTTCCTGCAAGATGCAAACCATATGTTCATATTAATCATTTTCACTTGCAAAACTTTTAACGAATTCATAATTCAATCAACATAAATTCTTGATGAATATTTTTTACCAAAAACTACTTTGGAGTACTATTAACTATATTGAGTGGAAAAAAGAAGAATTTTAGTTGCGAGGGAAAACTTACCTGCAACTGATCCTGGCTGAATAAATGGAGAAAATCAGTTTCCGGAGAGGTGATCATCTCTATTAATTCATGATGCCTCTCCGGTGGATTCCCAGACTCCATCATTGAAACAGATACCTAAGCAAAATGAACAACATCATCTCACTAGGAAGGCGGTTTACGTCATAAATATCTTGATGACATTATTTTATAAAAGGTTCCATTACCTGCATGCATCGAAGAATAATCTCTGGAATGCAACACTTGCGACAAAGGCCACAAACTATGTATGTTGCCGCCCCTTCTAAAGATCCATCACTAGTTGAATACCAAGCATCTAAGCGGGAGATCTCCATGGTTACCCCAGCTTGAAATCGAGCCAGCTCCCCTGCAACTCAACAGATTTTATTTTGTGGACAGAGTAATTAATAAATTTGAACATTTCATATATTTCCGGTGTTCTTGACAAACTAAAATTGCTGAGGCTCCATGCATTTAAATCGACCTCAAAGATAATCTCGATATTTAGGAGTATGAAACTCACAACACTTAAGACAGAACTGGCTCCATAACTGCCTTCAAACCCATCAAAACAGAAGCAATAAAGATATGAAGCCATTTGTCAGTAAATACCTTTGAAGCCAGTCGCCAAGACATTAGCCAGAATTCCACCATCATTGAGATCATGAGGTCCAAGCCCATCACCCTCCACTGCCAAGCAACGAAGGGCAACTTCAATGCAAGAACTATCCCTGGGTGAGATAGCAACATTTACCTGCACAGTAATAATAAAATAATAATAATTTGACAGTGCAACAGACAACTATTAAGCATCAAAGCTGAGATGCACTGGAATTAATAAAATCACACAACTTGATCATATGAACTTAGGATATTTGAAATTCTGGAGTAATTTATTATTCTATTAGTTGTAATTCATCTATATAAATAGTGGTCATTTAATGCAAAAATAAAAAAGAACTTCAACTTCTTTGTTGCTGTTGTGTTAAAAAGGAAATTACAAGATTTACCATTAATTCTCGATGTAGAACTTCTTCTTCTCTAACTGATGAGTAAAGGGCACTTGCCAACGCAGTGCACAACGTAGCATCGGGGGACATACACTCACCAGAAGGTAGACACAGAGCAGCTGTAGCGTGCAGCTCCAGGTATACAGGTTCCATAGATTCATGTAAATGATCTTGAGTGGGAATCAACCAAGGATTATCTTTCCCTACACGTCAATAAAAGCATGAAGCACCGCACAACAGTTCTTAGAAGTGTCATATTGAACATACTCACAAAAAGACCGAGCTGACAAACCCATTCCAGAAAGAAGATAACCAAACCAAGATTAATCTTTTAATATATTTGACAAAAGCATAAAAGTGAAGTTGAATAGCTCACTCTGTAGCAATAAAAAAGAAGATTCAAGAGTTTCTCTAGCTGCAGTAATTTCCCTCTGGTTTTCATCGTGTGAGAGTTCATCAGGTGAAACCTCGGCATTTGCTAGCTGGATTTTTAGCCAGTTACGGTATTTTGCGTCGCATGAGTAATATTCACTCTGAAATTACATGAAACAACAAGAAGAGTCAGTAATAGAAGTCATCCATCTTTTCAATAATAGCAAGACTTTATGTCAATGACATACCCAATCCTGGAACTCTCTCAAATTCTCAGAAACTTCGTGATCCTCGGTGGAAAAAAGAATCTCTGTCTGTTGTTTCAATGGCTCAGCAAGTAAACTGAGCACTGTGTGAGCCCCAATGGGTACTGCAGGCACCCTCCACATAGAAATAAGAGCGAACTCCCGGAAAAGTAAATTGCTATATCAATTAAAACATGTCTATCAGTCAACTAATATGAAAACAAAATGAGAATATGCAAAAGGAAAGGATGGAGAAACCAAAAACTGACAGTGTTTAGTACGTGATAAGAACGTTATAATGAAAGTGTTGAACTAGAACTAGTAGAAAATGAAAGGAAATTTATTACCAATTAAGGTTTAGATCAAGAAAAGAAAATACCTACAGAAGGAAAAGCAGGAAAAAAAATACCTATGCTTTAATGCTCGAAGAACAAGTTTTTCAGCAACAGATTTGGCATCAATAATTGTGGAAGGAGGAGTAAAGCAGAGCCACTGAATAACTATAGCTTTCTGAAGGCTCTGCAGACGATGTTGCTCTGCAACATCAAATAACTTTTCATGTTTTCCAGCATTAATTTCACGAGATCTGGTCAAAATCCTGTTAACAGCAAAAATTATAATGCATGAGCAGCTCTTACACTCTTTCACAAACTTTTTAAAGAGAAGTTCTAGAATATTACTGAATGTACCTCTCAATGATTTCTTCGAAACTGCCTTTTGACTCATCTTTGGGAGAAAATGGTAAATACTCAATAGCAGAAATAAAGATCTTGTACTTGACACGCACACTGTAGATAAAGAAGATGCACTGAAAAATATCATACAACTAAATCTGGGAGCTATTAGATAAAGAAGATGCACTGAAATTTTTTCTTGTTGTGGCCAACGCAAGCTCATTGATGAATTGGATCAAGAATGTAAAAGCTCCCAAGGGATGTACTAGAGCACGAAGAATGCCTTTTTTCAAAGGCCAAATTTTTAAATAATGGAGAAAAAGTTTAAAATTGGAATTTTGATTTATAAAGGGGAGGGAGAGAGAGAGGGATCACATCAAGAATGTAAAAAATCAAACACATCACATCAAAATCCTCATAGTGCTTCTGCTCCTCGGGAGTCGGTAATAAACAAACTGTAGGATTGATTGAAATCAAATTGAATACCTGCTATTTAGCCTCAATTCCATCATATGGACAAAGAGATCAACACAACGATGGCGAGCCAGCTGTGAAGCATAGATCCCAACCAACTCCTCATGCTGCTTAGTGAACAGAAACATAGCATACCTGGAAGAGAAACTCAGAATGAAAGCGTAAACTCGGAGGTGACATACGTGCATCTTGAGAAATCCTCAAGCATCACTCCAGCTAAACAGAAATCCACTTACATGTTAATAATAAAGTCACCAACTGTCATAATCTTCTCTCTAAAAGGACCTTTCATTTGATCTGCAAGCAAGTATCTAAGCACCAGAACTAAGTGTGCACCAAAGCGCATCATCTGTGGATCGCCATGAGGCCTGAAAACAGGATGCACATTCAAGAAAACCTTGTTAAAATATATTCAAAAACAAAAATCAAAGCACCATATAGAGTGTTATCATCCACTTAAAATGATGCATCTAAGACAGAGAAAAACATTAAATTGATATAACTAAAGTGAAGACATTAGAAAAGAAAAAAAAAATCATCTTGAGTTAATGAATGATAACAAACTGTATATAATACCTGAAAACATTTTCATCCTCCGGAGGTGAAATCCATGTATAAATGAGGTCGAGCAAATGAGGTATGTCTCCTAACATAAGATTCATCTGTACAAAGGTTTCTCACATCAGTAAAATGCAGTCACATGTTTGTCATGTTGCAAATTATGCTCTTCAATAATAAAGTATAATAAGCTCTATATCAAAAAGACAACATCATGAAGTTACCATAACAAAAGAATAAAAGCCATCTCAACAATTTAATATCTTCATGCTGCAGAAAGAAAAAAGTGCTAGCATTCAAAGGTGAAACAGAGAAATTTCACTATCACAACATGCACGAAACAGTGAGGAATCACTTCCACAAATAAAATAAAGAGAAAACTGAACAGAATTATTTTTAATCCTTGAAAGTGAGACGAAAAGAAAACCATAGGATGTGTTCTTGTATGAGCATCAGCTGCCGGATTCAAAGTAAAATTTGGGATTACAAATTAATTCTGAACTTCCAATTACCCGTACATTTCTAATCTAACCTGCAGTAAGTATTCCAGATTAACAAAGATCAACATATTCGATCATATCTCCTATACCATCTATGCTCTAATGCAAGCATCAGTAAAAGGCCATGAGGATCATGCAGTAGTCAATATCATATTGCTCCAGGTATCTTATTCATAGAAAGCAATGTCAAACAATTAAGATGCAGCATTGTTAGTTTGTTAGGAAATAAGCCTCTTGATATGTTCACAAAGAAACCAAAAAAAAAAAAATGTGGCGGATACCACTCAGGATCAACATCGAGGAAATAACAGTTTTGTTAATGAAGAAAGATCTTGATTGCAGAGTACGTGTGCATTTCTAGTTTAGACATATTGTAAATTTGAAATTAATGGAAGCAAGAAAGGAATGACAATCTAACTTTAGGCAAAAGCTTAATAGTTTCAAGCATAATGTCAACTCAGTCAGTCTGCATTTCTTCCATGTGGGGACAGCCATCAATATTTATTCGTGAACATGCAGAAATTACTGACACGAACTAAAGAGTGAGAGTTCTCAAGAATGAATCAGTTGAAGCAAAAAAAAAATCCCTTCCACATATATTGTTACCTCAATCTGCCGCTGCTGCTCCTTGCATGCTCGAGCAACAGCTTCATGCACGGTATCACTAATTATATACAAAATAGATGTACACAATATCAGTTGTTGATAATTATGGAAAACAATTTCCACTAACATGACATGTGAACCTTGAATGAAGCTTCTGAAGTAGGGAAGAAAGATTCATTGGTTGCTGATTCAGAACATGAAGCGGCCAACTATCTGGTGTACTAGGTTGAGACGCAAGATCTCCTTTCCCAGGACTTCTCTCAATAGCTTCTTCAAAACTCTTGAACTGGTCTACTCGGCCTGGTCGCAAGCGAGCTATTTGAATATCAACTTGGACGTCAAGCCATGATTTAGCCATAGCCCAGCACGCAGACTGAAAAGACACACATATAACATGAATAAAAGCACAAGGACAACACCAAAATGGGAAAGCAATGGACTCAATTATCCGACTGATGGAAGCAAGTAAAACTCTCAAGACTATAAAACTACTAGAGATATCTGCATCACTACTCACCACCCCAACACACACACACAAAATGTCGCAATAGAAACACATCTTTATGTGTTCGTGTGTGTATGCGTCTGAAAGGGGGAGTGGGGCCTTCAACAGTGCTTATTAGTAAGATGCATCTAGAATGTCCCGTGGTACTTCCCTAGCAAGCCATGGGAATTCCCACCTGCAGTAAATTTTTTGGCATGGCAGTTCAAGGATACAGTCCAGAAATGGCTGCTGCCTTCCGTAAATTGTTTAGCATGAGACATTTGATGCTGAAATACGAGATATTGTATAAGTTACTCTACAAGGAGAAGACCAAGAAATATGGCTCCGCTCTGCCATATTTTCCTATTATGAAATTTTTATTGAGTGAGAAACACTTTGCATTTTGTTATTAAGATGTATTTAGTTACCTAACTCTATGCCAAATAATATGTTTTTTTATGCACTTTGCAAGAACTTGATACAGCGCAGCTACTGAAATCTTTATTATCTATCTGGGCACTCAATGTATGCTCATTTCAGCATTCTGAATAGGCACACCCAAGTGAAGCCAATTGAAGCTGAAATTTGTCAAATAATACCGATTGAACAGCCACAGATATGTTTCCTATATAGGGATTAAAAGTTCCAGGCTGACCTGCTTGCAAAATTTAGCACAGTAATCTACAAGTCATAAAGCATATATAACAAATCATCACGCAATTCTGCCTTACGTTGTTGCAAATTCAAACCTAGAACTTAAAAAGGATTTGGCATAATTAACCAATAATTTCAGGCCAGCATCTAAATAAGGAACATTGATAAGTATTTCTTGATAGAAACATATGTCCCAACGGACATTAGAAAGAAATAAAAAAATTGAAAGTTGGGAAAAGAATCAAAAGATTGAGAAACAAAGAATTTTTTTAACCTTATAACTTTACAGCACTCTTAATATTTTTCATTTTCAAAAGACAGCTCAGCCAAGTATATAGTACTCAAATTTCAAGGGTTAAGAGAGCAAAACAACATACTTCCCAATTAGTGCAGACAGGAAGAAGGCGCTTCAAATTGCTGCATTGGGCTGCATATACCGCACTTTCATACTTTCCACCATCATGCTCAGCAATTTTCTCCAATGACAAAACCAGAAAAATAATATCAGTACAGTAATACCATATAAACCATGGACAGGCATTACACAAATCTGTAGTTTGCAACACAGGTTCAATATGCTAAAATTTTCAGTGGTCAGTGGTCTTCACTTTGTGAAGCTCATCAAGATTAAATATCTTACGCACTTACGTGGATGAGGTTTCATAAACAAAGGGCAGTTTCCGGATCCTGAACCCAAGAGGTAAAATATGGATGGCCATGGAAACAAGGAACAGAAGAGACTTTATTAAAAATGTAAAGGAGCACCCTCGGCATTATAGGAGGTCCCTCAATTTACTTTCCTTTATTTGTATGTCTGATGCACATATGACATGACTAAAGACAACATTTTGATTCTCTCTCTACTTACTTCAGATGCACGATAGGAGGCCCATTTCCAGAGACACCATTGATGACCAATTCCACTTTCCAGTTCAATGGCCTGAAGCATTCTTCTTTTGCCATTTTTCTCCAAGGCTTCTAGAGATGGGGAAAAGTCAAACCCTCCAAAGGGACACAGACTTGCAGCTCTCCATGGCTGTCAAAGGAAAGTTTCCATTCAGGTATAAGGATGTCTGGCTTTCCTTAGGCATTATGGAAAAACGAATGAAGATACATAAATCTAAAAGTTTTTAACAGATCCTTCTTCTACCTGTCCAGCAGACCGGCAAAGATCGCATGCCTCTTCTAGTCTTCCCGCTTTCAGAAGAGTCCAGACGTCTTCCAAAAGAGATTCATCTTGTTTCTAATACAGAAAATATGCACTTCAGTCGTAGCGTAATATCAGCATGCAAGCTTATTAGTAATCAGTAACTATAGATTATGGCGGTAATAAATGAACCCCTAATATAACACCTCTACGCATCTCTTCATTGGTAAAGGCTACCTAGGAGAAATTTATTTTCGGTAGTAGCCTAATGTTTCAGTGAAAAGGGAAAGCAACAAGCATTCAGACAAGCAATCATAACACCATTAGAGGACTACCAATTAAAGAAGTTAATCGACTAAAAGAGAAACCAGAGATCATAAGGTGATGACAGATGTAAGTGTCTAAGTGAACCTGCATTTCAGCTTTAACTAAGTATGTATTCATATGCCAAAAAATTTCATGTATGAGGAAGTACTTTGTCATCAGGTAGCTGCTGTTTATGTTCACGTGTTGGTGCATCAAAATCCAAGTGTTGAATCGTCTTTGGGTTCGAGGCACCTCTTTGAAGATATCTCTGTGTATGATGCCAAATTCCAGAGCTTGGAAGGTAAGTGCCCACATGAGACTCCCTGACCTGAAAATTGAATATTGAAAGTAGCAATAAAAATTTGAGGAAATGCTTGTATAGAACAAAGAGGGTGAAATGCTTGTAGCCTCTTCATTATTTGGAGACACTACATACGTCATTTACCTTATTGTCCAAATCGAGTGCTTTGGAAGCTAATCCTTCTAGCCACTGAACAATCCTAAGGCATAACTGTGCTGTATGATCTGTTGAAACAAATTGGCAGGCATCCAAATGTGATGTTGTTGGGAGCTGCCATAAAGCATTTGATTCAGCTTATTAGATATATTAGATCAAACCAGCAAGAAAGAATATTAGATAACTATAGTAAATCCCCAGGGAAAAGTCTATAGTGACCGATAAATTCAAATCAAACCCAGTCATGCTTAAATAGGGTGCTCTTAAATATTATATATGGTTTCATTATGGATGCAATCACCAGGATTAGATCGTTGGGAAGTTCTTCATTGCCTGCAACAGAATAACAAGATTTAGCCTCAAACATTATTCATCAGAACATCAAAAAAAAAAAAATACAAATCACCAACATATAAAAAGCAAATATATGAAGGATGAAGTATTTTAGTTAACATGAAGATGTGGGCATTGAAATTGTTATAGCACAAAACCAGACAATACAAGATTTATTTATTGAGGATGTAGGATGCCATTAAATTTCTATAAATGCTTCTGCATATGATATGGAGAGTAAATTTTCTGGAAGAAATACTCCCACAGGCGAAAAGTAGCTGCAAGAATAAAAAAATCATTTTGAGTGAGGTATATTACCCTTTCCATATAGATACCACAGCAGAGACCAAGTAGCAGCTTCATCAAGCAAAAACCGAGCTTTCTGCCTCATCAATTTATCCTCGACTACTCTATACCTCTCATTGGCACCGTAGCTGCACCAAAAGCGAAAAAGGGTTTAGTAAAACCAAAATATTGGCACAAATTTATCTGTCTATACATTCTCCGACGTGTCCCTTCACAAATTGGCTGGTTAATGTAAATCAATGAATCCAATCAGGTCAATTGTATAACATATTGTACAATTGGGTTATAGTGAGAGCTATAAATTATTAAATGTCCAATGGTATAAAGATTGAACTTACAGTTCAGACACAAAACTAGAATTATATATGTTGACTTTCAAATAGATACTGTTGGAAGATATTAAAATATTAAATTGCATTCCTCGCTAAAGAGATCGTGCTTTTAGATTAGGTGTGGTCATTTGAAATGGTACAATCAGAAGCAGGCCAAACAAAAGGTCCTACGTTCGAATTTCCAAACCAAACTTTTACATATGTTTCAATGTGCAGGTTAATTACTTTAGATGCGTGAAGAGGATATCAAAATATTGAACGATGATCCTCCAACAAGCTAAGAGTCTTAAGTATGTAAATCAAATGCCAGCATAAATTAACATTCGCAATGACCACAACTAATCCCATTCACCCACCCCCAGAAAACAAAAGGAGATAAAAAGATAATTATAAATGGATAAATTTGATAGTCAAGTGTTTAAGTCAAGACCTAATTGACTCTGAAGCACTGCGACATGCACTCTCAAATCGTAATATCAGATCAGGGATATGCATCAACCCTGCAGAAAACAAACGCAATGCAAAGTCAAATCCTAAATATACGCCTAGTCAATGATTGAAAATTTGTATAAAGCTGGATTCAAGGATATTCAATTTTATCATAGATCAGATAAAGTTCAAGAATATATGCCTCCAACTTTCATCTAAAAGAAAAATGACCCACGAAGATATGTGGCACAAAATGAATGATTTGTCCACTCAACTAAGGAGTAAATTACAAATGTGGCTTGCAGATCCATATACTCAACTGTGATTCCAACTCAATTATCATGGGGTAAAATAAAAAAGTTATATTGCTTCAACTTAACATATGTTATGCCCAACTAAAGTTCTGCTTGTTGCATAATATGCCCATCATCTCTCAAGCAGCAGTTTATGTACCTTTCTTCAGCTTATCCAGATTCTGAAATACTTATTAGCTCCCCAGATAGAGACCACATGCTAAAAATGTGCTTGGTCATTGTCAACTATTACTAGTAAAGATCCCATGTTTTGTCTATATACATTAATAATGAAGTTGAGTACTACATGAAAAGCTACTTACTATAGCTAAGCATTTATCACACTATAGGGTTGGCTATATGGATCCTGTTCCACCATTGTCCTTGGTTGAAAGCCTTAACTTAATTCCTTATAGTATCCATACATGATACATGGAAGGCTATTTTTTTAAGATTCCATTTTGCAAATTGGCATAAGATCCCATACTTCGTGTCACTTGCTAGCTGCTTTTCATCTTGAAGAGCTGAATGGAGAGGGAAATACTTAGCACATTTGGAGAGCTCCATTCATAGGTCAATCCAATTATTTCTCTCCTTATCTACAACAAACTGCCTATCTGGACACTTGAAAATGATAGTATGCAAAGCAATACCAAAACATAGATATATAATAGTAGGTTCCCACATAAACAATCCTGCGTCACTCTAACACACAGACTTTAGAACTTTCTATCTGCAGAAATACCCAACATAACATTAGCAGTTGAAAAATTATTAGATAAGCAACTTCACTTATGCACCTTGAATACCAGAATCCAGCAGAGAAGCAAATAACTTAAAAGTTGTATCTGCACTTTCAATGTGTTCATCCTCTTCCTCTTTACAGACCTTTAGAGATTCACTTCCCCTCCTGTGTACTGTATCAGCATAGCTGTCAACCATCGATGCTCCCAGACCATCACTGTGTGTTCCCCCAACAGGTGATTCATACATATCAGTCTCATTTTTTATTTTTTCAAAAAGTAGTGCAGCGTTCTCAAATCTTGAGGCTGAATGGTCATGATGTGGTGACACACTAGAACCAGGATGACGTTTCCTGCAAGTTAGTATTACTTCAGTGGCAGTATTCAATCAAATATAACCCTTAAAAACAAGTGACGATATTTATATGATCAACTTCCTGAACATCTCTGAAATTGCACACTTTCGATTACTAAAGACTTGTAATCTGCTATGATCTAAAAAAATCCCTGACTAAAGCACCTAGACGTATAAGCAGATCAAATAAGTATCAATATGCCACAACTAGCTGCTACACGCCTCTGTTTTGATTCAAATATTCAATCACACAAACATCAGATAATTACAGAACCAAAAACTAGTAATAAAAATCAACCTCCAACAACTGAGAAAACCAACAATAGCTATGCATTAGCTCTGCTTACCTGGTACAACGAATTTACAAAATGTTTCCAAATGCACATTAAAACTCGAATCTTACATCACAAAAAATTGAGCTATAAAATGACTATTTCAATAGATAAAATTGAAATTATTGAGTTTACTCTCAATGCTTTTTACGGTATAAAATCAAATACCCGTATCGCCGGAAGCGCTCTCGACTGCTGAGATCCTCAGGGTCAAAATAGCTGGGAGACGCCTCCATGTCCACGTCCATGGCTGGAGAAATTACCTGAAAACTGATCGTTTTCTGAGATTCAATGAGACTGTGAGTGTCGTATTTTAACACAGAACATGGTTTAGGGTTTTATACGCGGGAAGGGTTTTGTTACAGGGGGAGCCGGGCGAGTTTAAAATAAAGATAATATTTTAATTATCATATTTTATGTGTAGAATATTTTAAGCATAAATTAATTGAATAAAATAAATTTAAAGTAATTTTCATAGTATAATAATAAACCAAAAATACTTAATAATAAGTCTACATTAAATAGTATGTCCACTTGCAAGCAAGTTATTATCTCAACATTGTTAAATTATGGCATTTTCTTGTTCGAAGGATTTTTCTTTATGTGGTCATATATTAATAGACTCCTAAGCAAAAAATTAAAATAACCTCCAATATTGATAACTTTATTTTCATACATGTCCCCGATGATTATTTGTGTACAAACTAACGTGTTTATGAGTTGGTGTATAAGTTATTACTCCATCCGTTCCATACTTGAAGACTCATTTTACCATTTTGGGTGTTCTCAATTTACCATTTTGGGTGTTCCATAGTTGAAGACATTTATCTAAAATAGCAAAAACACTTTTAAACAATCTCCTTAAAACATCACAATATTACAGAGGGAATAATATTTAAGAGAATCACTACAATTTTTTAAGAGCTAGTTGGTTAAACTTATTTTAAACATTTTACAAACTCCGACATCTCCTGATAATTTGTTTCAAGATTTTATAAAATACTATCATTTAAATAGTTTATAAATGTTTAGCTAATAAAACTTAAAAGTGTTTTTTATAATTTTAAGAAACGTTTTTTTAATTTAATACTATAAGTTAGTTATATTTTTATTTTCATAAAATCAAACTTCATAAACCAGGTAAGTACGTTCAGCAAACATAGGGAAGTATAATCTAAAATATGGTATCGAAGAGGAAGCATTGCAACATGAATTAAGCCACATACAACTCTAGTTTAAATTATAAGTAAAAATAAAAGTAGGCCAAACAAACCTCTCATCAAAGATACACCACTTAACTCATTCCTACAAGAAAAACAAACACACAAAACAACAAATACAAAGATTTTACAAAACATCCTAATACACCTCAAATAGGGCATCACTGACAAATGTGACAAATTACTGGTAATACATGAGCTGCTGGGCAGCAGCGATACTCTGGTAACCACCATCATAGATAGCCTGGCTTGCACCAGCACCCATCCCCATAGATGGTTGCTTCAGATGATGTTGTTGATGCATAAGTGGGTGATGGAGGACACCCCCTCCCATCTTGCTCATGCCAATTTGTCGTTCATATGCCAATATGTCATCCTCAGAAAAGCCATGCTGCTGCAAGGGTGCCGCTGTGGGTGGTTGGAGGGGGTTCGAGCTTGTTCCGGGAGGAGTTGGTTTGTTACCCCATGAACACTGTAAGAACCAATGAATAAATAATGGCTCAACTAATTAAGACGAATGGGGACGAGACAGGTGTAACAAAAAACCATGCAACATTAAAACCCCACAGCATATTGTCTATTGCACTTTTGAAATTGCAAAGGCAAAATTTGCACTGCTATCAAAGAATTAATTAGCTTTTTCATATTTTACAAGGGGCAGTCCCAGAAAGTCAATGGGAAGAACGATGAAATGAAGGCATACACTTGCGAGGAGAGGCACGCTTTCTCTTTATAAGACAAATGCAATAAAATTATAAGTCTTGCTCAACAAGTTATCAAACAGAGAAGAACTACTGCTCAATAAGTTTATTCTTAGAATCTTAGTCAAGTGAATACCTCCGGGATATAAATAAGTGAATAAGTGGTAATGAATACAAACCTTAATTGGCTTGCCACAGAGATACGACTGATTATTTCCCAATTGGATAGCCAATGCAGCATCTTCATGAGTGCTATACCTTACAAAACCAAACCCTTTATCACGCTGGACACGAACTTCTTCAATTGAACCAGCATTAAGTGAATGGAAGTGGCGATGGAGGTCAATCTGGGTTACCTGGCAGAATAAAATCAATGGAGGAAATCTTTTAAAACCAAGCAAAAATGTTTCAGAAATATAAAGGGTACTTGCTAAGTGCACCAATTTATTCTCTACTATCCATTTAATCCGATAAATTATTCAAGGGCATCTGTTTTCCCACAGCTCCAATAAGGAATGTCATGCCCCTCCAAATTTTAACATGCAAGCATCAGCACTATATAAAACCTTGTTAAGACCATAAAACAACTTGAATGTCCCGTAATGCAAATTAAAGTTTTACCCTGAAGGTGTAGAGGACAAGGTATCTCCAATGAGGAAGCAAACAAAATGAAAAGAGAACTTACTTCTGGAGCAAGATTACCGACATACACGGTAGTGTACTGGGGGTTATTTTCAGGAGCATCATTATTGGCAACATCCTTAACATCTTCTGTAATAGCAAAAGCCTCCATTAGTATTGTTATGTGAGTTGAGATGGCCAAGTAAAATCATAACTAAAACCTAGAGGCCAAAGAATGTTCTCACACGACATGTACACACTTGAGAAAATTGTTAGGCTAAAAAGGTAATTCCTGGAGCAAATAAAAAATGCCCAACAGCCAAAAACTACAGGGATTGTAAGAATCCATTTAACTTCAAGCAGCAACTACAACTTAGTCTTTCTCATCGATAATTTTTTCCTTTTCTTTCTTTTCCACCAGCATACTCACCAGACGAGCCATTTGTTAGTTCCACAACACTTTTAGAATCTGAATTCTGCTTGTCATCACTGGTACCAGCACCTTTTGTGGCCCAGTTGCAACGTATCTGCCTGCTACCCAGCCACTTTCCTGCAATGTTTTCATAAAAAGCAACCTTAGAATCTCTGCTGCTCATGGCAAGAAAATAATATTTTTCTTTCAGATGGTTTAAAAAATGAATTGTAAAGAAAATTAATCTAAACAGCTCTCACCAGTTAAATCATTTACTGCACCCTGGGCATCCTGTTAAAACAAAAAACAATGAATCGTCAGTCACGGAAAACACTTACTAGATTGGGAGACTATGTGTATATAACCGACGTAACTATACCTGCTGATTCCGGAAAGAGACAAATCCAAACCCCCTAGAACGCCCAGTCTTTTGATCCCACATCACTCTTGCATCACTAATACAAAACATGACATGATCAACAACTCATAAAACTAAACCATAAACTGAGCAAATGAAAGCACTCTGCATTACTCTTAACAGATACAGGTACCAGAAACTAAACTGTGTGTATGTGTGTGTGACAGAGAGAAGAGACAGATTCTTACGAACAGCTGGGATAAACAGAAAAGCATGCATACAACATGGCATCAGTGACTTCTGGGCTGAGATCACCAACAAATATGTTGAAATGGCCTACACAAGAGATTTAAGTGTTTCATGGGCACAGGATCAGTGGAAGGGTAAAATTTTATGCTATAGTGAGCAATGCCACAGGTATAGAAACATTAACAATGATAATTACTTGATGTGTCCTCCCTCTGACCACTGGCATAGGCCCAGTTGACTTTGATAGGCTGCCCAAACCTGAGATTCACCCAAAAAATTGATATATTAATCTGAACTACACAGGAATATTGAACCGATTCTACCAAAAAAAGGTACTCACAAATGCCTCCCATTGAGGTTCAATATTGCAAGTGCAGCACATCTACGGTCAAAGTAATGAATGAATCCATAGGACGACTGCACATAGCAAGAGAAAAATGTCAGCATCGTCACTCACAGAGACAAATTAAGATCAGATGTATGTAAATAGAAAGAAGAATGATGATACTCGATACCAGCACACCTTTTCTTTCCTAACAAGCTTGCAGCCCTCCACAGGACCAGTACTAGCAAACACTTCTTGAAGAAGTGGTTCAGTCACCTGAGTATGAATGTTGCCAACATACCTGCAATTTTCACGATTTGAGGATACAAAGATAAAAATAATTAAATGAACTTAAAAGAACCTCCCAAGATATTACAAAATGAATGACAGATAGTGCATGCGATATATATATCAACAGTAGTTTGGTAAAACAACAAGACACGAAGCTCACTTTTGGTGATAGAACATTGGGACTTAAAATAACACGTGAACTTGCAAGGTAAACACAGCATGCAACAAATTAGAAGAAAAGGCAAATAATGAAAAAGAAAAATGTCTTTCTTTAAAAAAAATGGAACAAACACTCACACACTGCGGCATGTACTTGGATCAAACCCAGGGGGTAGATTTCCACTTGGTATTGGCTCAATCTGCAAATCAATAAGAGAAAATAAAAATAAAGAAAAGAACTTCCTGATATACTAGCCAAAATTGACCACCCACCCCAAGAATAAACACTGGAAGAGAACACCGGATTTGCAAGGCACAGGTGTCGAAATGTCATTAATGGCGACAGAATCAGATAAAAGAGGGAGAAAAAATACAATGTGAAATTGTTCTATTGTAGGAAAAATTATACAACAAATATGTCTAGAAACACATGAAAATGCCATCACTGGGAAATAACACCGTTACTCCTAACCAAACATTTGTCAAACTAATGTTCCTAAAAACTAAAAAGCTCTGTTACTCCTAACTCAACTCTTGTGCCGAAAGAATGCACTTTAAAAGGTCCTAAAACTTGGAACCTACACTATAGCCTTGGTCCTTATCAAACCCAACACAGCCATTTGCAGGATAATACTTTTTGAGTTATAAATCCTGCTTCTCCTTTCTATGTAATTGTCATGTCTAAATCCTGCTTTGTGCCAACATTCCTGGTCTATTAAATCAAACACAAAAATGCATATTTTCAAATGATACACATCATTTTGTTCTCTTTATCGACTCTACAGTCAGAAATTCAAACCCTCTCTATGCATAATGATTGCATGTCTTCCACACAATTTATTTTATTTATCCCACACTCAGGAGAAGCACCTCAAAGCTTGTAATTCATTTGTGCAAAAATATCTTTCAATTTGTGAATTTACATAAAATGAGCATAATGAACAAACATTTGTGGCAAAAACAAAGCATCACACTTTGTTTGGGCCTTATGAAAGACACCTCCAATGAACTTCTTGGGTCTATGAATTTGGACAGAATGATAGATGTTTTTACTATATTATCCACCAAAGGTCATACAAGGAAACCATAAAATTCTCACACGACAAATTCACTCACATTAATACAAAACAAGCAGATAAAAAAAAGCTGACCACTACACTACAAAACGGAACTAAAAATCCGTGAAACCCTAAAAGGAAAACCCAATCCATAACCGACCAACGTAAAACTCACACGAAACAAGACAACAGAAACATGAACAAATATACACAGACCAAAAAATAGCATGCCAATAATCTCAGTGAAGGGGAAGGAAAAACAAACTGAACCAAAACCTAAAGTACACCAAAATATGGACAAATGATCTATCAATATTCATGTCACTCCTAAGAGAAGGAGTTAAAAAAACTTAAGATTAACACAAATGAACCTGCGGAGCAGCTAGGAGGCCAGGATGATAAAGCGACTGTTGGCTAAGGAGAGCTTGCTGCATCAAAGCTTGATGGTGCTGTTGTTTCAATCTCTGATTCTGCATATTTTGTTTTGTTTTTTAAAACTTGAAATCGATTCAATTAACTGATCGAGAAGGATAATTTCAATTCAATTAGGGTTTGTAGAGCGAGGGAAAAAGAGAAAAGCCTCGAACAAACATGAGAAATGAAGAAACAAAAAAGAGAAAAAAAGAAAAAAGAAAGAAAAAAAAAAAGACCAGAAAATTCCCTTGCTGAAAGAGCGTAAATAATTCACTGAAGGATATTTATATCTCAAGCTTTCAATGGGTCCCACCTCACGCGGTAATAAACAGTAAGCTTTCAATGGGCTTCACAATTCAATAGGGGTCTGACTATTTACACCTTCATTTCGGTTTAGAACACTCCTCTGTCAATTTAATAATATACTGTAAAAAAATAAAAATATCCTTTAAATTATACTCCATTACACTATTAAATGCATCTCTATTACTAGATGCACCCCTCCTTCAACCTTTAAACCCTAAACCTAATTTTTACTCCGACACCACCACCAAACACCAAACAACAAACAAAAAAAAATTAAGATAGAACTTAGAAAATTTTCAATTTTTTTTTAATTTTCGACAAACTAGTGTCGACCATATTCACTCTCGTCGACAACAATTTATCGACGAGGGTGTATATGGTCGACCTAAGTTGATCGAAAAAAAATCGACAATGTAATGTCTACTATATAAACTCTCGTCGACACCCTGTTGTCGGCGAGAGAGAATATGGTCAACACTTGTTGGTTGAAAAAAATATTGAAAAAAATCGACAATCAAAGATCGACGAGTGTATTTGGTCGACCTAAAGTGGTCGAAACAAAAAAAAAAATCAAACTTGGAAGACCAACGGTGGAGTTGTCGCGCGTCTGGATTGGGTTTGGGAGGGCGGCGTCTTGCGTGGGGAGGGCAACGGTGGCGTATTGGGTGGGGTGGCCGTCGGCGACGATGGGAAAAATGACGTAAAAAAAGAAAAAAAGAGGGGAGGGAGAGAAGAGAGGGGGAGGGGGCGGCGGCCGATGGACAGGGGTGGCCGATGAACGGGGGCAGCAACGACCTCTTTTTTTTTTTTTACAGAGAAGGGAGGGGGAGAGCGGGGGCGGGGAAAGGTGGGGCTGGAGGGGGCGGTGGCTGGCGGCAGGTCGAGGCAGTGGCAGGTGGAGCGGCCATGGCAGGCGACGGCTGGGAAGGGAGGGTGGAGAAGGAGAATGGGATAAATTAGGGTTTGGAGGGTGTGTGTGTTTAGTAAATAGTTTTTTTTTTCGAGCCTTAAATAGTTATTTTTTAGATAACAGGGTATTTAAGATAATTTAAGGGGTGCATCCATCTGGACATATTTGAGTGGGTGTGCATCAATTGGAGAAGTGTTCTAAACCGAAATTGAGGTGTAAATAGTCCGGTCCTACTTTTTAGGCCCAATTCGGATTGGTCTAAATATACTCATTGAATATTTCGATTTAAAATTAGAGTGAACTTATAGTACTAAAAAAAAGTCTCAATGTTTTTTAGATATTTTTTTATCAGTTGTGCGTAATCTTGATTTCATATATTTGATCAGTTTTTTGAATGAGTACAAAATTCTCTGAATATAAATATCATTTTTTTTTTAAGTCTCAATATTCCAACCTTTGAACAAAATAATTTGAAGAATCAATTTCACAAAGATATCTTTAAAATCACTAACACCTTATAAATTGTTTGTACTTTATAGAGGTTAGGAGCATATTTTTAGAAATTGGATTACTTTAATTGAGATTTGAGAGGCCGAAAACTCATGCAAATGGAACTTGTTTCACAAATGACGAAAATTTAGAACCAATATAAAATTACCCGATTTAGTTTAGATTTTAAATATTTCGTTCACACTAGACATAGTCTTGAAAGTCATTTTATAAAGTTGTTATTTATTTTGGAAATGGGAAAAATGTACTCCATTTCCTTTTGTTTTTCACGTAATTTCAAATTCCCCAGGACCACACAACAGATATTATCTTGAATTTGTCTAGTGACATTAAACCTTTTCATTGCAACAGTAGTACAACACTACTTGTATACAGCTATCCTACTACAAAACGCCTAATAAAAGGCTGAATATTTTTGTTAACATTGAAGGAAATAAAACAGAAGGCTATAATCTGAGCTCAAGTTGTTGATCATCATTGCTAGACGAAGAGGCTGCAGGTTGTTCTTCAACTCGATGATACGGTCCTCTAACAGCAGCCCTATAAATAACATAATCATTAATATACACACTACTAGTTCATAGTATTGCACTGAACACTACTTCACAAGTACTAGTATCAGATTGATGTGAGTCAATAATGTAGTTTTTTTGATCCATGATGTATTCATGGTAAGCTTATGATAAGCTAGCTAATTTATACAAAACGTAAGAAACATACCGATCTTTCCTCTTCTCAAGAAACCGATTAAGTGATGATCTTCTTGCAATTGGCAAATCTAGATACACAGTAAAAAACTTTAAAGAGCTAGGAAGAAATGCAATAAAATACTAAAGCAGAATCAGACCTCCAGATCCTTTAGCCTCAGGGTGTGGGGAAACGGAAAGGGGGCGGGGCGGAAGGCCGTCCCTCGGGCAGGGGGGGCTAGAGGTTAGGGTGGGAGCACTAGTGTTGGAGAAAATGCCATAAGACATCTTGGAGGTTTGCTTTTTAGCAAATGCTATGACTTGTTTAGCTTTATCAGTTGGACATTCATCAAACACTAACACTCTGCCTGAGTAAAATATTGTCAACTGCCCCTCCTCTTTACTACTGAAATTAATTAAGTAATAAAACAGGATTAATTAATCTTTCTTCAATCAATTCAATACTTCATATAGTGTATAAAGTGTTAACGAAGGGTAAGATCGAAGAAAGAACCTAGTAAGCTTATTAATGGCCATAGATGCATGTTTCTCGATGGATTTTCCTTTATCACTCAAAACGTCCACTGTTGTAGAAGCTGAAGCACCGTGAGTTGATCCAGGTTTCACTACATTAAATCAAGCAAAAACATGTCAAAATTCAATATTAATTCCAAAGCACTGAATTTAATACTAGTAATTTGTAAGGGGACATTTCACAAACACATGGCGTGGGGTGGGATTTTACCTATGGCTTCAAGGCTCTCAACTTTTCCACCGATTTCAAGATTCAAATCTCGGAGACTTCCTTTCTCCTTCATAAACCGACTTAAACGATTACATGTTTGAACAAAATTTGATTTCTCCGACCTCCGACCTTCGGAATCGAACATGTTTCCCACAAAACACAGAGGAAAATTCCGGAACAGAAAAAAAAAAAAAAAAAGGATGAATAATGGTGAGGCTTATCAAGTAGTTGAAGGTCACATTTATTTGAATATTATTTTAGTGTTTTATTAGCACGTGGAAATTGCTAAGAGAAAAAAAAAAAAAATGAAAAGAATTTTGGTTCTCTGTGCCAGACTAGAAAATCGTGCACTTAATCTGCCCATTTTAATTACTCCACATACACACCCCATGTGAGGGATATTTGTGGGACCCATACCCACCGAAATAATTAGTAGTACTCGCTAGGTCTCTCACGATTATTTCCACTTTTTAATTGGAACGTCTTAAAATTGTTTGTACTTTTTTAGTATGGCTCATAAAATTAATACCCTTTTTAACATTATTTTATTTTTAAAATTATCATCCCTCTTTTATATACATTTTATTTTATACATCATCAAATTCATTTATTAAATTGTATTCATGTGACATCATCAAATTCATTTATTAAATTGTATTCATGTGAGATCTATATAGTTTTGATGTGGTGAGTGGAGGAGTAGAAAATTCTTTGTCTGTATCAAGGTTTTGTATCCACCCAAAATCGTAAGGTTTGACTGTAAAAAGAAAAGAAAAATTGCAAGTAAGCTGCCGACATACGCATGCATTGCTGCCGACGTGGTGGGAGCGGAAGGAAGGAAATATACAACTTTCTTTCACCTCCACAAATTAATTAATCCATCTTCCCACGTGTATCATGTAGTGTTGCTCTCTCTCACGTGTACTTCAATATAAATACAACTATTGTTTAGGTTATTAATTATGATTCAATAATTATTAGATCAATCCAACCCTACATTGTACCATATGTGTTAAACTTCAACAAAAATCAAGTATATATAAAATAATTTATTCTCACTTGTTGTATATATTTTAGTGTAGTATTATTATACTACTATCTTTTAACTAGTGTAGTATACATTTTTAATGAAAAGTACTGGCTTTTTTAATAAAATATTATTATTTTAAATTTGAATTAATAGAATGCAGGGGTTTGAAGAGGTTTTAACAAAATACACTAAAACGCCGTATCAATGGGCGCCTAAAAGGAACAATGTCAGAAATCTGGAAGGAAAATTCAGACGGAGAGAGTGGCGCCTGTAGAAAGGGCGCCCATGGAATCTTTGTGGGTGGGTGGGGATGAAGGTGGGTGGGTGGGGGGATTGAGTGTATTTTTTATTTTTTTTATATTAAATAATATTTTATTTTTTCCTAATTTTTATTATTATTTTTTAGATGCTTCCAAATTTCAATATATATTGGATTACTTATTTTACCTTTTGATAAATACGTTTCTAATTTTTTAATAAATAACCTGCTTTTTTCACTTTTTTTGAAATGTTTATCTTTAATTTTATCCTTATCCATTTGTAACTTATGCTATTATTTCTACATTGTAGACTACTTTTATTATAATATATACTTCCTCTTTTTATACTTAATTCATGTAGACTACTTTTATTATTCTACAAAATATTTTAGACTAGTTTTATATGAAATATTGCATATATTCTATTCCAATTAGATAAGTTAAAATCCTAAATTCATTTAGCCCAAAGTCAAATTAAGACAATTTTAAAAAAATTGCGGGTCATAAGTCCGAATTCGAGTTGCCCATAAATACCGCGGGTCGCAAATAGATGGTTTACTACATGACCAAAATATTGTTATTATATGGTCAAAATATACCACTACAAGGCTAAAAATTTAATACTACATGTCAAAACATTGATAAATTCACCCAAAAAATTAAGTGTCCATAATATTTTTGAACATGTAGTGGAGTAATACACTTTTGACCTTGTAGTGATAAAATTTTGGTCTTATAGTAACATTGTTTTAGTCATGTAGTAGCCGAATAAGTCAGAATTATTTTAGTATTTTTACCCAAAAAAAAATTAAGTGTTCAAAGTATTTTTGGACTTACAGTAATACGTTTTGTAGTAAGATAACATTTGAGATTAAGATTGACTCGCGTTTGACCCATGAATTTTACCCTCAAATTAATTAATACTAATAATTTAAATTAATTGCACTTTTTTTTAAAAAAAATTACCCTCAAATTAATTAATACTAATAATTTAGATATTAATAATTTTAAAAGTATATTATAAAACTTCATAGCAATTAATTAGGAGTGTAGTAAAAAGTCATTAATTTTTATAATATGTATGAATAAGTTTAAAATAACATACATTTTGTACACTCCTACAAAAGAGTATTTATTAAATAATAAAAAATTTAGATAGAGTATAATAAAATAATAGATGATGTATATCAAAAATAAAATGAATAATATATGGTGAACAATTTTAAAAAAAATTTGAGTAATATATATATATATATATATATATATTGAATTCACCTAAAAAAAACATAAATAATACGCCCAAAACCCCCCACCCCACCCCACCCCACCCACCCACCCACCCACACACACACACACAAATCCATTGGCGCCCTTTTTATAGGCGCCTCTCTCTCCCTCAGAATTTTCCTGCTAGCCTTCTGACATTGTTCCCTTCAGACGCCCATTCATACGGCGCTCTAGTGTATTTTGTTAACACTTCTTCAAACACCTATATTCTATTAATTTAAATTTAAAATAATAATATTTTATTAAAAAAGCCGAAAAGTACTTGTCTATTGTTATTTACCGGTTCTCTTGATGGAGCAATAACACTAGTTTTTATAATAATAATTGAATTCTTATATAAAAAGATTTAAATCATATGAACACACCTTATTCAAAAGGCTAAATTCTCATTTAATTTCTGTATGAGAGAAAACTCTCTTCATGGATAACACACACACCCCTAAAAAAAATTGTACTCCCTCCGTCCCACAAAAATAGTCACGTATTTTTTTTTTGGATGTTCCAAATTATAGCCACATTTCCTCATTTACTTTAACATTAAATGCTTTATTGTCAATTTTACCCCTAATTGATAAGAGTGAATTAAGGCTTAGTAGATTTTTTAGTATGAGATTCTAAGGGCAAAATTGACACATTAGCTAAATTTGACTAAATTTATTGATTTTTCTTAATCTGTATGTAAAGTCAAATGTAGCCATCTTTTTTGGACGGAGGGAGTAATAGTTTTAGTGATGCACGATAAACAAGGTTTGCATGATAGTCTTAACATTTATTACAATCTGGTTCATGTGTATTTATTTCTAAATTTATAGACTTCAAAATTGTAAATCAAGTCCGTACAAATTTTGTGCATAAATCATTAATTCATATAAATAACAAAAAATTATACTCATTCTGTCCTTATGCAAAGTTGTTCATTTTTTTTTCACACTAATTAAAGAATATATAGTATTATATGTATAGTAAATTGTTAATGTAGAGAGACGTACCAAAAAAAAAAAAGGTAGAGAAGGGTAGTATAAAGAAAAGATAGAGAGGAATATATAGTCAAAATAAATAATGGAGAGAAATAACGAGTGTTTAAAAAAAGAAAATGAATCACTTTCGATAGAAAGTTAAATTGTAAAATTAACAAAACTTTCAAAAGGAGGGAGAAGGTACAATCATGGATAAAAATATCCGGAAATTTCCCCGATATATTCTCGATATATTCATTTTTTGCTGTCACCGATATCGATATTGAGAAGAAACGATATTTCCACGATATTTGTAAAAAAAATAAAAAATATCAATAAAAATCGATATACAATAACAATATCGAGACTAATATCGGTAAAATATCGAAAGAATATCGGAAAATATCGGAAAAATATCGAAAGAATATCGGAAAATATCGAAAAATATCGAAAAATGTCGATAAATTTCAAAAAATATCATATGAAATAACATTGTATACTATATTTTATATAAATTTATCATAGATGTAAATGAATTTAAATTATTTTTTTGAATTTATGTATTAAAAGTTAGTTATTAAATTTCCATAATTTTTAAAATATACCGATATCGATATTCGATATCGATATATCCATCGATATTTCCACAAATTTAAGGTCTCGATATTTTTATCCTTGGGTACAATTAAGGGCACTCGAGGCTTTTCATATTCACTACTCCATAGTACAAACATGTGTAGTTTAATTAAAAAATCTAATTAAATATAATAAATTGATGGATTTCTTGCTCTAGCTAATTATTACACTTCCACTCCATCGGTAACACATGTTTACTTGTTAACTTGGGTCCCAATAACAAAATTTATATATGACACAAAATTCTATTTAATGTTTTTTTTTTAAGAAGTAATATATACTTTACTTTAAAACTAGATACCCGCGTATTATCATTACATATTAATTTATTATATTTAAATAATTTAAAGAGAATATTTTATAGTAATATTTATTTTAACAACTTCATATTATTTTTTTAATTTAGTCAAGCTAATTTTATCTTTTTTTTAAAAAAATTTAATCAAAGTGTATAAATGTGAATAATGTATATGAATAACTTATTAGTAATTTATTGTATGCATGCATTATATTTATTTTAAGGAATAAAAAATAAATAAATGAATTGTGAAGTACTAATTTATTTAATTTAGTGCCTAATTAAAAATTTCATTAACTTATGGTATATATGTCATGAGGATTTTAGTAAATTAGTTAATTAATTAAATTTTAAAGGTGATAAAACTTTCTCCATTTAAAAAACTTCAATCAATAATTTAATTACACGTCATATTTTAAAAATCAAACAACTTTATCAAATTGTCACACATGTCATCAATTAAATATAAAAATGACATGTATGCAAAATTAACCAAAAGACGACACATCAACAATTTAAACTCCTTATTAGTATATAGGGGACATGGTTTCAGTAAAATAAAGTACTACTAGTACTTTGGCAATTAAGCATAGGGTTGGTGGAAGTTGATATGGAAACTGAACATTCCTCCCAAGGTTCACGTTTTTTTGTTTTCTGGAAGATCGCTTGGGATATCGTGGCGACAAAGTCGAATTTGAGCCGTCACTATATTTCGGTTAGCCCGTGTTGTTTTATTTGTGGATTTTCAACAACAACCGAAGCATATGCCCTTCTTTTGCAGTGTTATGTCAAAAGTGTGGAAAGAAAGTGGGATGTGGGAGTTTTTTTTTAAAGGAAATTTATGTTGTTGGCTGACATTTTGTGGGGAGTTCGGAAGGCGCACCGATTGAGGTTTCATAATTTTTGTTTGCGACTATATATGGGTTGTGTGGAAGATGAGAGGTTGTCTTAAACATGATCCGAAGTTCCAGGGGGATTGTAGTGATCTTAATTTTAAAATTAACCCCTATTGGGCTGATGGTTTTCTTGTTGACTTCCAAAGTGTAAGTGTGGCCCTCGATGGACGTTCATCACCACGACCATCAGGCAATCATATGTAGGGGTGGGTAAATATACCGAAATTTCGGTATACCGAGCTTTTCATATCGAAAAAATATCGAAGTTTTCGGTATGATAACAGTATGGAAAATGATCATACCGCGGTATTTCGGTATACCAAAAAAATTTCGGTATTCGGTATGAAGCGGTATATGGATATACCGAAACCTTAATAAAATTAATTTTATAATATAATTTATAATTTTATATTATTTTTAAAGGGTTATAAACTAATAAGGTCATTTCACTACTAGTTTTTTCTAATAAAACCTACACCATAAATTCTTGTCTAATAGAGTCAAAATTTGAATTTTTTGTCAATTATGCCCTTCCACCATATTTTGAAATTTTGAATTTATAGAATACACAATTATTAGTCAACTAAACATCCAATCAATTATTAAATGCAATTTTTCGAATTTCCGAAAATCTATTACTTTCTAAAATTTAAAAACTTTCCTAAAAGGTAGGTCTCTCCATTTATTTCGTTAAGTTAAGAGATTCTGGAAATCTGCATTTCAACACACGTATATGCAGTGTCGAATGCATATTCATATGAACTTGTAACCTTTTAACTATAGAACCACGTAAACTATCAATAACTAATACATTGCATATCTGTATGACATATATCATATGCATACATAATAATATGCGTAAGTAGGTGCATATCATTTAAACACTTAAATATCGGTAAAATATGTTTGTGCACAGGAGTCGACATGTCTGTACATGTTTCAAATGCAGAAGTTAATGCATATCATTTAAACACTTATGCATAATTCAAAATAATTTCTTCCAATTTAATTAGAATCTGATGATTATTTTGCATATAACATTATGTATAAAACAAAATATGATGATTATATTGCATATAACGTTATGCATAATGCTAATGCATTCGATTGAAATATGATAACAATTTTGCATATCACATTATGCATAATTCATATCATTTCCTAAAATTAGATTGAAATATGATGATTATTTTGCATATCACATTTACTAAAGTAATATGATGAAAATTTTGCGTAACCTAAAAAAACCCTTAAATATAATTGCATAAACGATCAACTAATAACAAAATTTCATAACACTGCATAACTTAAAAAACAAGTTTATTCAGAGTCTTTGATGCCACAAGCGACGGGTTTACACCAGCAGACCTAACACGTTTAGATTTACTTTCAAGAACGGAAACCGGGCTTTGAGTCTCTTGAATGCTGGCAGATTTGTTCTATCGGCAGATATGTGAAGTAGATGCTACAACACCGTTGGACAACGATATTAAAAAATCGAGAAAGATTTACTAGAAATAAAACATGTAAATCGTATTACAAGGATATTTTACAGCGTAAAGCAAATTACACAGGCCTCTTGTATAGACAATCTTTACACAGACACTTAAAGGCCATAACTGGTATATTCCACATAATTAGAATGGATCAATAACAACATTTACTCTAATTCATAATCTTGAAAGCTGCAACAAAAATATGCATCAACATAGGGAGTCTCATAAGCAACTGGTCTGTGAAGACATCAATCAACGCCTAAGAGTCACAAAAACCTTTGAATGTCGATCAACATAGGGAGTCTCAGTTTTTTTTTTCAAAACAATTTGAGAAGGCAAAGGCAGATTGGGAGGTTTGTTAAAATTCAAAAATAAAAAACCAACAATCGAAAAAGGGTGAGAAAAAAAAAACTTACATATAAAAACACCATCAATAAGAAAGCCTCGCGGTCGATAGATCGGCGCATCGGAGTCGAGGGGTTGCGGATCGACGGCTGCTTCGTCTTCGACGGCCAAACGGCGGTGTCCATGGGAGCCACATATCGATTCTGATATATATATTTTTTAAATAAAAAAAAATTACTGAAACTAAAAAGGGGGAAAGCAACGATGAGGTTAGAGAAGATTAACACTCAAGAGTCAAGACTCCACAATCTGACAATCCACAATTCCATATACATAATAAATTAATAATATAAAAGAACGCATACTAACTTAATCATTACATTTGATAATTGGATAAAGCATCAAAACATAAAAAAAAAAAAACTGCATTCTATAGATCGACACAGGGGAGAAAAAGAAAAAAAGAAAAAACTGCTTACCGTCGGCTGTCACAGCGGCGAAGGCTAAGGGCGTCGGCGAAGGTTGAAGGCGGCAGGTGGAGATTGGAGAAAAAGTCTCACGAAGGCACGAATGTTAATTTAACTTTCTGCGGCTGCGCTGAAAAAAAAAATTATTGACGCAACAAAACTAATTGAAGAGATGTCAATAATACATTTCTTCGACGGCCAATAGATCGGCGCATCGGAGTCGAGGGGGTTGCAGATCGACGGCTGCTTCGTCTTCGACGGCCAGGCGGCGGTGGCCACGAGGCTTTCTTCTTCGGCCACTTAGTCTTCTCGGTCAGTGCGGCGGCAAAGCAACGGCGACGGTCAAGGTGCTGCTTCGTCTTGGTTTGGGAGGCGACGGTTGTAAGGAGGGCGGCGGCCATGTTCAGCGTCGAAATCGAGGGGGGCAGTTGCAAGAGAGGGAGGCGGTGGGAAAAGGGGGCGGCGGCAGAGGGGATGTTAGGGAGGGGCTAGGGTTTTAATTTTGGTTTTTGGTGAATGTGGAGAATGAATTAAATGAGTATAGGATTCTTATTTATTTATATAAGGGTATTTTGGTATTTTTAACTCTATTTTGACTCTATTAGAAAATTATACATCTTGGTGTTTCTATTAGATTAATGAGTTATAATAGTGGACTTATTAATCAATAATCTCTTTTTTTTCTAAATTTTGGTTATTTTTTGAAAAAAAAAAACTGGAAATTTTATTTCATAATTTTATTTTTGAGTTTCATATATTTTTTAATATTCGTTATGTTTTTTATATTTATTTTTTAAAAGTTAAAAAAATAGAATAATATTTGACTTCGTGGTGTTTCATTGGGGAATCGATAGTCGGTGTATAATTATAATTTTAATGAGTTGTATTTTAATTTAATTGATATATTGGTAATATAGTATTTTACATGTATTTTTGTTTTAAAAATTTGGGGGTGAAATTAATAAAAAAGAAGGTAAATAACTAATAACCCATATAAATAATTGGATTTAGTTACACATAAATGCCTAAAAAAAAGAAAAAGGGAGTGTCTAAAAGAAAGAAGTGTGGACTTAGTTAAAAAGGAGGGTAAATAGCCAGTTACATACATGTAACTGTATGTAACTGGTACACATAAGTAATTGCCATACATATTGATGAAATAGATTGTTAAGATGAATTTAGTTTAGAATTGAAAAGTGATCGATGGCCTAATTCAATTCAATATGAGCCACCGATAGGTCGCTCAAAAGGGAGCACCACTCAAATGTGATTAACTATTACTACGTTACTATGAAATTATTTTAAAAGTTGCAAGTAATTAAGATTAGTATTTTAAGCTAGCAAACAGCAGGCAGCAGCATAACTATTTTTCTTTAATCACTACTTCGATCTCCATATTATTTAATACATTTTATTTATATGGATGAGTATAATATACTCCAGAAAGAGAGAAAAATAAATAATAAATTAAAAAACAATATTAACCACCTGAGCTGAAAGACCAATATTGGTACGTGGGGTTGTGTTATTGGTTGACCCGTTTCCATAATAATTTTGAATATGAATGAATATCAAGTTCCATTTATAGAAAAAAAAAAAAGAAATGTTAATTTTGTGATTTTATTCTGGTTCATTAATGCTTGTTTGAACGTGTTTTGTGTGATTACAGAGCGGAGAAATCATCTACATTTCATTTGGGATATCTGTAGTTTTCGTGAATTAGAAGAAGAAGAATTTCGCTCTGTCGGATTTGAATTTGGATCGCGTTGTGATTGAAGGATTGCCAATTCTTCGTCTAATATTCCTTCAACGATCCTCCATATTTTTCTTCCTTTTTCGAGGAAAAATGTAATGTAGCATGTTTATACATTCGTTGCTTGGCCACTGCAATATGAAATTTATTGATTTTAGGGCGCTGCCACGTCTATTGTTGATCAAGGTTAGGGATGGTCAATTCTGGAATTTGATTCTTGTGACTGATTGAGAATTGGAATTGGAGAGGAATTTTACTCACATCACATTTAAATGGAGAATGAAGAAGAATTGAAGAGCTAGTAAATCATTAATTGATCGAAATTTAGATTTCAAGGTTTCAGCCGAATCCGAGTAGGTGGTGAAATGAAAATATCCCCCCAATGAGAGGCAAATTAAGGCGATGGATGCTCCAAATAAGTCATTCTCCGACCTAGTAGGTGTAGTGAAATCGTGGATCCCTTGGCGCTCTGAGCCTGCACATGTGTCGAGGGATTTTTGGATGCCAGATGAGAGCTGCAGAGTGTGCTATGATTGTGATTCACACTTCACGTTGTTCAACCGCAGGCACCATTGTCGACTCTGTGGCAGAATTTTTTGTGCTAAGTGCACTTCCAACTGGATTCCTACACCGTCCGATGAAGAACCCAAGGTTGTGCTTCAAGAGTGGGATCAGATTAGGGTATGTAACTACTGTTACAAGCAATGGCAACAGGGAATATTAACTGCTCCTCCTTTGGACGAGAATGTACCCAACCTGGATCTAGTAGGCTCTTGTGACAGTTTCCTTAGCACCAAGTCCAGCGATACCTTTGTATCAGTACCACAGTCTGCTAGGCTCAGCCCCTATCCTTCCCCAAGAATGGAAACAAAAATAGATAGACTAAGTTTTGTGTCAGCAATGAACGGTGGTGACCGTGATGTCGAAATAGGAGGAGGACACAACCTGTCTCAAGACCAATTAGAATTTTTTGCATGCAGGTTCTTTTCCGTGCTGCTCTATTTTCCAACATACCTCAATTTTGTTTCTCTTAATGGTCACTCTTCTTATACAGCCTCGAATGGCCTCATACTATATTATGTAACAACTTGATAAAAATGGAAACTACTTCAAAATAATGCAGTGGCGTGTTTGTGTTAGTGTATTTTTGTACATTGATCTTATTGCTTTGCAATGCCTGAAAATAGAGGTGTCTCATACTTTTGATTCAAATGTACAATCTCTTTTATTAATTTTTGTGTTGGTTTGAAAACAATACTTTCATTCATGGGGATGTTTGGAGTAATGGATGGTACTCGCCAATATTCCAAATATTGTAGTTTTATTTACGTAGGAGTTTTATGTGGCATCAACATGCTGAGGGCCTTACTTAAGAAGTTAAATTGTGGTCGACCAAAGCTCTAAGATTCTGCCATCTTAATATACAGTATATTTATTTATGTGTTCTTATCTTCTTATTGGTTTCAACCATTATATTATGTAACACATGTTTCTTAAACAGAAGTGACAGTGAAGATGATGATGATGAAGAAACTGGAGTGTCTCAATTAAGTTCCAGAGCAAGTCACTTTTCAGACGCTATTGGCTACTTTGATAATGTTCAGTTTGATGACATTGACAATGAGTATAGTCCATATAAAGTTGTTCATCCTGATGGAGATGCTGTAGGTTCAAAAAGTGTTGATTCTGAGGCTCCAGGGGAAGTCCAGAATGTTCTGGAAAAAGGTATTGAATATGATACTGGTGATGAATGTGAGGCACCTTCTTCTCTATATGCTGCTGAAGTTGTAGATACTGAACCTGTGGATTTTGAAAACAATGGAGTTCTGTGGCTTCCTCCTGAACCAGAAGACGACGAAGATGAAAGGGAAGCACTTGTGTTTCAGGATGACGATGATGGGGAAGATACTGAGGAATGGGGATATTTACAGAACTCTAGCCCCGTTCAAAGTGGAGAGTACAGAACCCGAGACAAATCAAACGAGGAGCATAAGAGAGCTATTAAGAGTGCTGTTGACGGTCATTTTCGGGCTTTAGTTGTTCAGCTCTTGCAGGTGGAGAATGTTCCTCCAGGGGAGGAAAATGACAAAGAGAGTTGGTTAGAAATAATCACATCATTGTCATGGGAGGCTGCTACATTATTAAAGCCAGATACGAGCAAAGGTGGCCAAATGGACCCAGGGAGTTATGTTAAAGTGAAATGTTTAGCTTCTGGGCGTCGAAGTCAGAGGTAAATCATTTGTATATGAGCTGCTCTTGCTACATCTATCATTATAATCTTTTGTTTTCCTCTTATGATGATCCTTTTATACTAGAAAAGTATGGTTGTCAAAGGAGTCGTCTGCAAGAAAAATGTGGCCCATCGAAGGATGACAACAAGAATTGAGAAACCTCGTCTGATGATCCTTGGAGGGGCTCTTGAATACCAGCGTGTTTCTAATGCTCTTTCAAGCTTCGATACTCTGTTGCAGCAGGTTGAGTCGTTTTGATAATTTGTTTTGTAAAATGTTGTTATGTTATACTTTTATTGAGTCTTAAACTCTGCACTTATTTTCATATCTCCCAGGAAATGGATCATCTTAAGATGGCTGTTGCAAAGATAGAGGCACATCATCCTGATATTCTTCTGGTGGAAAAATCTGTTTCACGATATGCACAAGAGTACCTTCTCCAAAAAAATATATCACTTGTTCTAAATATTAAAAAGCAACTCTTGGAACGCATATGCCGGTGCACTGGTGCCCAAATAGTTTCTTCAATTGATCATATGTCATCCCGGAAATTAGGAGATTGTGAAATGTTCCATGTTGAGAAGTTTCTAGAGGAGCATGGCTCTGCTTCTCAGGCTGGAAAAAAGCTGGTGAAGACTTTGATGTATTTTGAAGGTTGTCCAAAGCCACTGGGTTGCACGGTGAGTCTGTAACTACCTATATGATGGAATTTATCTGATAGATCTCATTGATTACATTTGGGGCCGCATAAGTTCATTAAAATCTCATATATCCCATTAATTCTCCTTTAGATATTACTTCGAGGTGCCAATGGTGATGAGTTGAAGAAAGTGAAGCATGTTGTGCAATACGGAATTTTTGCAGCTTATCACTTAGCTTTGGAGACATCTTTTCTTGCTGATGAAGGTGCCTCACTGCCAGAACTTCCACTCAATGCCCCAATCACAGTGGCACTTCCAGATAAGCCTTCTAAGATTGACAGGTCCATCTCAACTATACCTGGTTTTACGCTCCCAGAAATTGAGAAAACACCAGGACCTCAATTTGTTAGCGAACCTCTGAGGTCAATAAGTCTGCCCAGTTCAGATCTTGTTGAACTATCAGTTGAGTCCATTAATGAAAATGAACTTGAGAAGACATCTAACCTTTCTGCTGCTATGAGCTCTCAGTACAATGAGCCCCTGGCCACATTTTCTATTGGAGATTCTTTCCATGCATCAGAAGAAACACAGTTTGATGATTCTGAGTTCTTATCTTCTGAGGCAAAAAGTTTTGATGCAACGAGATTGACTGCTACTGGAGATCATAGCGATCCTGGTGATTCAAATGTCAAAATCACGCGAAATCAGTTCTATGGTAGCAGAAGTGTTCCAAATCCTCTATCCCTCCAACTTATTGGAGAAAAAATCGTCGAGCCCACATTAAAAGAAGAGTTTCCCCCTACCCCGGCAGACAATCAGAGCATTTTGGTTTCCTTGTCATCAAGATGTGTGTGGAAAGGGACTGTCTGTGAAAGATCCCATCTGTTGCGGATCAAATACTATGGGAACTTTGACAAGCCATTGGGTCGTTTTCTAAGAGATCATTTGTTCGATCAGGTACGTCACTCTTCTTCTATTTCTAAATACAGAATCAGAGAGAAACTATGCTGTAGTTCTGTTTCCTTGGGGCATGTTTCAGCCTAAAGGTGTAATTTTGTCGCAGAATTATAGATGCCACTCATGTGAGATGCCTGCAGAAGCCCATGTTCTGTGCTATACTCATCTACAAGGGACCCTTACAATCTCAGTCAAGAAACTGGCAGAAATTCTTTTGCCCGGTGAGAGTGATGGAAAGATTTGGATGTGGCATCGTTGCCTCAAGTGTCCCAGAGCTAATGGCTTCCCTCCTGCAACTCGAAGAATTGTGATGTCTGATGCTGCCTGGGGACTGTCCTTTGGAAAGTTTTTGGAGCTAAGCTTTTCAAACCATGCTGCTGCCAGCAGAGTGGCAAGCTGTGGCCATTCTTTACACAGAGACTGTCTTCGATTTTACGGGTATTGATATTCTAATCAGTGTTATTGACCCCACTTATTACTATCATAGATTTCAAAATATTTTGTTGGACAACTTGCTTTTTCAAGGCTTGCCATGAGAAGACAATCAAATATAGCATGCAGCATTTGAATTGGGGATAAGTTTTTAATGTATACTGCATGATTTATGATGTTGTGTTGCATGCAGATTTGGGAATATGGTTGCTTGCTTCCGCTACGCATCAATTGATGTTAACTCAGTCTTTCTGCCTCCTCCAAAACTAAACTTTAACTATGATAATCAAGAGTGGATACAACGAGAATTGAATGAGGTGAAATGAGTTGGCTTGCTTGTTTTTTTCTTCTGGATGTCTACATTGTAACTTTGTTAATCTCCCATCCTTGTCTAATCTGACAGGTAAAATTCCGTGCTGAGCTTTTGGTTTCTGAAGTGCTTAATGCTCTGCATCTTCTTGTACAAAGAAAATCTGGCTCAAGTCACTTAGAAGATCTAGAAGTGATGTTGCATAAAGAAAAGTCAGAATTTGAGGTATGGTATCAATATCAGATGTATAGTTTTCTTGTCCATATCAAGTTCCTCTCGGTAACTGATCTGTGAAGAAAAATCTCAGTTCTGGTTGGTAAACTTAAATTAATCTTCACTGTCACTTATTTTGCTTACCTGGAGATTATGTAGTATATTCCTTTTAAAAATGTATTTGTAATGTGGCAGGAGTCACTCCAGAAAATTGTGAACAAGGAAGCAAAAAGAGGTCAACCAGTTGTTGATATTCTTGAGCTCAATCGTCTGCGGAGGCAACTTGTGTTCCAGTCTTATATGTGGGACCACCGCCTGATATATGCAGATAGTTTAGATAACAAGACACAAGCAGATGACATGGAGGACTCCTCTTCAGAAACCATTCAGAAACCCCCCCTAACTGCTACTGAGAAAGATTTAGATATAAATATCCCGACTAAGACAGGCAAAATATTAGGTAGTCCTGGTTATGCAAAGCCAGAAAGAAGCACTAAACCTGGGTCAAGCAGTGAGAAAAGCAACCATCATCCGGCTGGTCTCCATCAAAGAACTAGCTCATTTTTCAGCACTGATTCTGGAAATCAAAATTTGAAAGCTACTGATGAATCTGATACTGTGGAATCTGAGGGTACACTTCGTAGAGCCCTGTCTGATGGGCAAGTTCCCTTTTGTTTATCAGAGACTCTTGATGCAGCATGGACTGGTGGGAACTTCTTAGGTTTTGGCTTCTCCAAGAACAGTAATTTAACTGAATCTGTTGATGCTGATAAGTTATCCACTGAAAAGTTGGATCCGGAAGACCACAGAGAAGATCTGAGCATGTCTAGAGTGTCTTCCTCACAATCTTTTTTGTTTCCCATAAGTGCTGATAACATGGAAGACACTGTAAGCTGGTTGAGCATGCCGTTTATAAGTTTCTATAAGTCATTGAACAAGAATTTTTTGGGGAGTTCACGAAAACTGGATACACATACGCTTGGTGAATATGATCCTGTCTACATTTCATCTTTTCGGGAGTCTGAACTCCAAAGCGGGGCCAGGCTGCTCCTGCCTGTGGGAGTTAACGATACCGTTGTTCCTGTGTATGATGATGAACCTACCAGTATTATATCTTATGCTCTTGCTTCAGCTGATTATCTTGCCCAACTGTCTGATGACCCAGAGAGGCATAGGGACGTTGCTGATTCTATTTTTTCCATGCCTTCCCTTGATTCTGTGAATTTCCAATCGTTTCTTTCTTTGGATGAAATGGTGTTGGAATCATCCAAAAGTTTTAGCTCTGGAGATGAGGCCATGTTATCCTTTGCGAATTCTCGCAGTTCGTTGCCCTTGGATCCACTGTCATACGCACATGCTTTGCATGCAAGGGTGTCATTTGTGGATGATGGACCCCTTGGGAAGGTGAAATACACTGTCACTTGTTATTACGCAAAGCGGTTTGAAGCTTTGAGGAGGATGTGTTGTCCATCAGAAGTTGATTTCATTAGATCTCTTAGCCGTTGTAAGAAGTGGGGTGCTCAAGGTGGTAAGAGTAACGTCTTCTTTGCAAAAAGTATGGACGAGCGATTTATCATTAAGCAAGTGACTAAAACTGAGCTGGAATCATTCATCAAGTTTGCTCCAGGATATTTTAAATATCTTTCTGAATCAATTAGCTCACGAAGTCCAACATGCCTTGCAAAGATTCTTGGGATCTATCAGGTATATATATATTGTATTACTACTATATACTGTAGTAGTAGTAGTAGTAGTAGTAGTTTACTTACATACATATATATGTGTGTGTTGAAAATGAAGGTTGCTTCTAAGCATGTTAAAGGAGGCAAGTATTCAAAAATGGATCTTCTGGTGATGGAGAATCTTCTATATGGACGAAATGTGACCCGGCTTTATGATCTTAAAGGATCCACTAGATCACGCTACAATTCAGATTCTTCTGGAAGTAATAAAGTTTTATTGGATCAGAACTTGATTGAAGCAATGCCTACTAGTCCAATTTTTGTTGGAAATAAGGCCAAGAGGGTATTAGAAAGAGCCGTTTGGAATGATACGGCTTTTCTCGCTGTAAGTTTTAGTACTAGTATTTCTTCTGCAAAATTAATTATATTGAGAAATGAATATTCAAGTGTAAATTTGGATTGGCAGTCAGTTGACGTTATGGATTATTCTCTTCTGGTTGGGGTTGATGATGAGAAAAACGAGCTGGTTCTTGGTATAATTGATTTCATGAGGCAATATACATGGGACAAGCACCTTGAGACTTGGGTTAAGGCGTCGGGCATTCTCGGGGGACCCAAAAATGCTTCGCCCACGGTCATATCTCCCAAGCAGTACAAGAGGAGATTCAGGAAGGCCATGACTACCTATTTCTTGATGGTTCCGGATCAATGGTCGCCTCGTACCATCGTTCCTACCAACTCCAACACCGATTTGAGCCAAGACAACAATGCTTAATTTTGAGTCTAGGATTAGGCATTTTGTTAGAAAATAGAGAGTTAATTTGCAACTAGTATATATTGTATACAAGTAGAATGAAGTTGTTTTCTTGTGTAATAAAGGTACATTCATTCAACTTACTCAACAATAATGCATCATATGATCGAACCAAATCCCTCTCCTCTCCATAACAGATGTGTGAAGTGTGAAGAGAAGTTAAATATTACATGTTGTATGGGTATAAAGTTTTATAGGAGTACAAATTATTACTCCTTTCCCTTTATGTCGTCACTTACTTGAAGCCAACATTTTTGAAGGAGTTGGATTATCTCAACATCTCTGCTGTCAAAGAAGATTAAATAAATTCTTTCTTGTTAAAGAATAAAATTCATTAGAGAGATTTAGTTAGTGTTGAAAAGAGCTAGAGTACCGGCGGGTATTGTGATTAAATGTTGGGTGAAAACGAGGACCCTCGTCGTAGCCTTCACATGTTATCTCCCCATTTTCATCTCTGTAGCAAACAATACCAGCCGATCCATCCTCGAAAATCTATCATTCTAGCTATCAGAAGAAGAAAAAGAAAAAGGCTACAAAAAGAATTACTAATATATAATTACTACCTTGTTCTTGTGAGATGATCTGCTGCTGCTGGTCTGAAGAATATGATTAATCTTGTTGGAACACATCACCACAAATCCTGCTCTTCTTGTTGAAGCATGATCATGATTCTGAGTTGTTATGATATTGATTGGAGCTGCAGGGAATCTTGTACTTGTAGTAGCCATCCGAGAATATGAATGTTTTCTTCTAAGATGTGGGACTTAAATGATCATTCATCAACCTTAATTTATAATCAAATTAACACAACATAAATTTTAATATTATTATGTGTAACTAATAATGCATTATTCTCTGATCACATCACATGCTAAAGTAAAGTAAAGAAGTGGAGAAAAAACATAGTTTGGTGGGCTCCATTTGCCTTATCTTCTACCTGTTCATGCTAACCATTTCCCATCTGCAATCATTTTATACATTCATTCAACTCTTCTATAATCATTTTAACACTTTTCTTTTTCTTCTCACACTAGTAATCTCTCAACAGCCACTACTTTTTTTTCCCCACCTATTAGCTTTAAAATGTCGTTTATATAATTAATTCATCTTTTGTTTAGTAATTAGATTAAATTAGTTGATACCCAATTGGATTAAGTCGAAACAAAGGTTTTTGTACCGATTCGAACCTGATTGAACGAGTTTCGTGTGAAAACTCGGAACTTTTGTTGAGTTCTACGAAGAAACTCGGCAAAAAGTTCTAAGTTTCTAATGTTTGATTTTTTTTTTAAAAAATGTACACATTCTATGGAACTTTTTCCAAAAAATATATACAATTCGTGGAACTTTTTTCCGAAAATTCTCACAAATCTCAGTGAACCAGTGCTAAGTTTTTGCAAAAAATTTTTAAAAAAATCGGGAACGAAATACACTACACATATATTCATTACAACTACACAATTATACAACAATATGGTCAAAAAATACAAAGAAATATATATTTTGGGAGAGAGAAAAATGCAAATAGTCTGTTTTTTTTATTTATTTTGAGGGTGGAGACGAACTCAGCACAATGAGTAGTATAATCTTTTTACCTATTAGTTCAAAAAATAAATTGGGATGAGATGAAGACGAGCACATCCCCATTTACACCTCAATGGGGCTGACTATTTACACCTCCATTTCTGTTGAGAACACACCTCCAATTGATGCAACCCCACAAAATTTGTCATGATAGATGCACCTCCCTTAAATTATCTTAAATACTATTTTGTCTATAAAATACCTCTACTAACCACACACCCTCTAAACCATAGATATCCAACTCATCTCTCATTTCTTCCTCTCTCTCACCATTGCCGCCCACGACTGTCGCTTCCCTCGCCATCGCCCATGGCCGCCAGCCTCCCTTCCTCTTCCCCCTTTCTCCAGTTTTTTTTTTTTTTTTGCCGTCGTTTCTTTTCCTTCGGCCGCGACGGCCTCCCCCTCCCTCTCCGATTTTCTGCAACTTTTTTTGTTCATCCCTCCGCCCCCCCCCCCCATTGACCTCGCCGCCGCCGCCTCCTGGTCCAAGATGCCGACCAACCCCACCCCAGGTATGTGCATCGACCGTCGCCGCCTGGTAAAGTTGTAATGTCGACTACGACTTTTTCTACATCGGCCCCGATTTTTTTAGGGTATTCTGCAATTCAGTCGAAACCTTTTTTTTTATATATATTTTCGACAATGTTAATGTTGACCACATACAATTTCATCGACAAATTGTTGTCGACGAGATAGTATATGGGCGACATTACATTGTCGACCACATTTTATTTTTTTTCGACCTTTGTAGGTCGATCATATACACTCTCGTCGACAAGAATGTATATTGTCGATATTGGTTTGTCAAAATTTTTAATTTTTTTTTAAAAGATTTTTCTAAGTTTTTTCTGAAATTTCTTAATTTTTTTTGTTGGTGGCCACCGAAAATGGTGGTGGCAGTGACTACTGGCGGAGAAATTAGGTTTAGAGTTTAAAGGTGAAACAAGAGCTCATTATTAGCAGGGGTTTTGTGGTTTTCACATTATTATTAAATTAATAAAGTCATGGGGGGAGTGCATCCAACGCAAATGGAGGTGTGAATAGTCAGCCCATAACTGAATTACGGGATTTGATTTTGTAACCCAATAATAAAGCCCAAACCAATGTAGCATCCGGGTCAACCCAAATACCCGTATTCTTAATTCTCCGAATGCTGCCTTGCTTGACAAGAAGAAAAATTCCGCCTCAAAACATTAAATCCCAATCGATTTTCCTGCTTAATTTTCATCTCCTTCCTCCGTGAAGTTAGGTGGGTGAGATTCAGATCCTCTTACTTTTTGTTTAAAAGTCTCAATTTAACTCGTATTTACATCTTTATGCAGGATAGTTTTCAGCTCAAGGTTTTTGTCCTGTCGAAAATGTTTCTCACAAGGTTAATAAGAATATAAGTTTGCAGTCATCGTTTTTGTTCATTCGGGGTGGTGCTTTAATTGTTTCGGTGTTACTGATTTTGTTTCTATTTTGTAACTTTGTTGAAGGACTGAGTATGATAGAGGAGTAAACACTTTCTCTCCTGAAGGCCGATTGTTTCAAGTGGAGTATGCTATTGAAGCTATCAAGGTTAATTTTTTAGCCTATTTGATTTAAAAGATTGTTTTCAATTAAAATAATTTTAAATTCACGGTTTTCTTTGTTTTTGTTTTAGTTGGGTTCCACTGCAATTGGGATAAAGACTAAAGAAGGAGTGGTTCTTGCTGTTGAGAAGCGCATTACTTCGCCACTTTTGGTATGTTTTTCTTCCATTATTTGGTAATTTTCAGCTAAGGGTTTGTTTTAATTATACGGTTTGAATTTATGTCCAAAAATTTGTATCAACGATCCTTTGTTTTTGACTTTTGAGCTTGTTTTGTTCTACGGCTTTTGTGAACATGTTTAGCTGTCTTGTATAATTTTGAGGAATGAGGGATATAGTAACTCAATAAGTCGAATTTGAGCTACTAGTTTTAGATTGTCACTTAGTCTGCATGATGGTGAAATTTCATGGAAATGAGTATAGTTTAACCATTAGGGTATTCAAATGGGAAAATTCTCTGGGCTTTTCTTTTCTGCAATCATTTATGACCTTGCTGCAACATCATCTATTGTGGGCTCTTGTTCGAATCTTTGTAGCAGTTTACTGTCATATTTTATTGATACTCTGTTTTTTTAATAAATATCACATCGCTGGCTTCTTGCAGGAGCCTAGCAGTGTTGAGAAAATCATGGAAATTGATGAACATATTGGATGTGCCATGAGCGGTTTGATTGCTGATGCACGTACTCTAGTTGAGCATGCACGAGTCGAAACTCAGGTACTCTTTTCTCCTGAGTCTTATAATCCTACAGTCTATATGTTGTTGGTATTGTCGATTTATATGGTGCTTTTTCGTCTTCTAGAATCATAGGTTCTCGTATGGTGAGCCCATGACAGTTGAGTCTACTACTCAAGCTCTTTGTGATCTTGCCTTGCGATTTGGTGAGGGGGATGAAGAATCAATGGTAAGCATCTAGGCTCTTTTACAATGAACATTGAATGTAGTCGATGTACAATTTTTTTGAACAATTCTTTTATTTTATATCTGATTCCTTTTATCTTATGCAGTCGAGACCTTTTGGCGTATCTCTTCTCATTGCTGGCCATGATGAGAACGGACCAAGCTTGTAAGTTCAGTCAATTTTCGTGTGTTTTTTCCAAAATGTTTTGATTCGATATCTAACTGACAGAAAAAAGAAAAGAGATATTGATATGATAAAGGCACTCTACCTAACATCACCAAGAACTGCCTCTAGTCTTATTAATATTCCTAGTCAGTTGTGATGCCTGATAATCTTTAAGGAGTTTGTCAATAATCAAGCAAGCATAAATCTTGATCTGTTTTGGCTTTCTGTGGGTCACTGCTGCTCCGATGATCTATGTAGCCTTTTTCTCCGTGGCCTGCTGTTTGTGAAATCTACATGACATTTTAACATTTAAAAACCTAATTGCTAAAACTTTTTAAATGCACTATCATTATTCTTACAAACTGATTAGCACAATTGCCAGAATCAAATCTTAGCAAGAATATTACAATTGAGACAATCAGCAGTAATAGGGATTCATAATTGACAGATACTATACAGATCCATCCGGGACATTCTGGCAATGTAATGCAAAAGCCATCGGATCGGGTTCAGAAGGAGCTGACAGCTCTTTGCAAGAGCAATACAACAAGGTACGTATTTGTGTAAACTGAAGTGCAACCTCTCATTATTCCAAAAAGTTGTGTGCTGTTCTTGCCTATCCCCTTGAATTAAATTGTAGATTAAGCCTTATCATATTTCTTTTCATGTGCGTTCAGGATCTAACTCTGAAAGAGGGGGAGACTATTGCACTTTCCATCCTGAAGCAAGTTATGGAGGAAAAGGTAGACTCTAGAATGTAGTATAATCACTTATTTGTATAATAAAATAATCCATACTTACTGTCATTGGATATCAGGTTACACCCAACAATGTTGATATCGCAAAAGTGTCACCAACGTACCAGCTTTACTCCCCTACTGAGGTTGAAGCAGTTATGAATCGTCTATGAGAGATTTTGTTTTTGCCGATCGAGGTGCTTGAATATGCATTGTTTATTGGCAATGTTTAGTCTGTTAATCCCTTGATGAATGTTGGTATTATTCAACTTCTTTCTAACAATCTTGAGGGGTGAAATGATGATCAAACATTCATTTAAGATCAATCGGATTTATAAACAAATTTGGTACAGAGATTTTGTAATCAAGTTCGATTCTTATTTGAATTTGATTATTCATAATTTGTTATTCGATCTGATAGTTTCTTCTTCACCAAAAATATAAACAAACAGTACTCCTTTCGTCCCACAATAACTTTCACATTTTTCTTGGGACGTTCCACAATAATTTTCACACCTTTAAAATGAAAAACTTTTTATAAACTACACCTTCACAATATTCTCAATTTTATGCAAATTCTCAATTTTATGCAAATGTCAATTACTTTTTCTGCACACATACATAAAAGTCTATTCATTCTTTATTTTATACATAAAGTTTTCTTAATAGTACTTCTAGATTAATAATGACAATTCAACCAACAAAACATGCCACTCTTTCAAAGTTTGACACAAAGGAGGTAGGAGATCAAAGTTTAGCAAATTTTGAACATAAGGACAAAATGACAGTCTCATTTGATTTATTATATTATTCTACGTCGGACAGATCAGTTGCGAAATTCATCCATGAATTTTTGATGAAAGTGAGTGAGGCGTGAAATGATAGCAGGAATTCTGTCCTCTTGAGGTAATATGGTGCACCTAAAATGCCATGTTCCCGGAACCTGACAAACCAAACCAACGTTATTTGGATTAATACGAGTTTCAGATGAAGATAACATTTTGTTTTATTTTATTTTACCTGTTTAAAACCTGAACCAGGAACGACCACGATTCCAGTGGCGTTAAGGAGACGACGAGCATAAAATGCATCAGGACTTGTGTTAGCAGCCTTCGCTCCTTCCATTGCTTTTGGGGGCAAGTTTATACGCGGAAACAGATACATAGCTCCTTCTGCTCTGTTGCAGCTCACTCCTTCCAATTTATTAAGCGCGTCTTCCAGTTGCTAAACGAAATGAAACATGGAAAATGGCAAACTTGAGTGAGCCAGCCAAGAAACAAAATTAACTAACTGTATTTGTGTTGATACCTAACCTGGGCTCGTCTCACTAGGGAGGATAAGATTCCATTTTTCTCCTCAGAATAAGACTTGTGCGATTCGTCCCCAACCTAGACAAAATCATTAAAGTGTTACTATAATATATCAGGATTTTGAGGACCATGTTGGTTTTCTAGGAAATACAAAGGAAGACCTTTGGTGGGCTCATGACAAGGCTTGCAAGAATCTGTCCAGATATGTTAGAACAAAGGTTAACAGATGCTAATTTGTATATCTGCTCCCTAATCTCAGGTCTAAAACCTGTGATCTCCATGTAACCTCCTCGTTTTCCACATTCTCCGTAATAACCTGAGGGAGTGAAGAAATGAACGATCGAGTGACTCCATAAAAATCAAAGAATTGGAGTACATATATATACCTTTTGACACTGATTGGAATGACACCATGGTAATATCTTTCTCCCCATAACCCATTGACCGGGCAACTTTCTTAAACGAGTGGAACTTCTTGTCCGCTACATATATATTTTCCTGATAAACCTGCAGTTATCCGACCAACATAATTATCTTATTAGTTACTACATATACCAAGTTGTTTTTGACCTATCCACATAATAAGGGTTACCTCGTCTGCCAAAAGAACAAGTCCTTCATTCCTGCAGAAATCCACAATTTGACGTTGATTGTCCTCAGATAGAACCTGTAGAAGAATCGTACGAGTTTGGAATCAATAGAGAAGATACAGACTATGAGAAGTCGATAAACAGATCAAAGGCTAGCTAACAAATAAAATATAGTAGTAATGGTTTTACCTGTCCTGTAGGATTTCCAGGATTTATAACCACCAATGATCTGACACTAATACCCTTGGATTTAGCTGTTTCCAACTGATTTTTAAGCTCGGAGATCTCCAGTCCCCATCCGGCTGCTTCATCAAGATAGTACGGAACCTGTAAAACATATACTAGTATCTATCATAAACTGGTTGTATACATATGTTTGATATCAAAGCTAGCGGTTGAGAATGTTGTACGTACAAGAGTTCCTCCATGGAGAGCAATTGAAGCAGAATAGAGAGGGTACTGAGGAATGGGGCAGAGAATGCCGTCATTTGGTGATCGTATCAATAACTGCATCATCATATGAACCGCAGGGCTTGCACCATCGGTCAAGAAAAGGTCATTTGGATCAGCAGGGAATCCATCACGAGCTTCGATTCCAGCAGCAATAGTATCACGTAGTCCTTTGATGCCCTGACTGTGGCTGTATGCACCTGTGGCTCTTCCAGGAATTTGAGCTAGGATCTCAGATGCTCGTTTTATGGAATCAGCACTAGAAGAAAATCAATCATTATTAGTAAGTAAAGAAAGAAAGAAAGAAATCATACTCCATAAATGAGGGGATGATGGAGAATATTAATTAGACCTGAATAAAGTGGGGGTTTCAGGTCTATCCAAGAGAGCAGGATGATCGCATAAAGCAAGGACCTGAAATTAATACTATTAATTTCTTGAAATCTACAACTACAATAGCAATAGCAATAGGAATAGCAATGAAGGAACCTCTCTAAAGAAGGTGAGTGGCTTCTGGCCAAGGGATTGAGGGTTCCCGATATTGCAATACAGAATCTACAAACACAAATATACTATATTATCAAATTAATTTAATACTCCAGTTCCAGTCCACTACTAGTAGTGTATTAGTGAATGAAAGGTACGGTACGTCGGTACCTCATCGAAAGGATGAGAGTTTGGGTTGTTGTTGAGTTCTTCTTGTAATTTCTGTTGAAAACACACACACACACACAATTATAAGTTGAGAAACCATATACTGCTATTTATATATAGTTACCTGAGCAAGGATCACAATTTCGCCTCGGACTGCATACTCGCACTCCAACACCTGCAAATCATGCATTACGGTGTTTGAAATATACTACTCCATAATAAACCCTCACAAGAAATAATAGGAGTAATTCACTCAACAATAACATTAAGGGTTTATAAAAGCAAAATACGACTTCAAACTCAAAACAACCACATCAGACCATTCTTTCCCCAATTTATTTAATTTCCGACAAACAAAAATCCAACAATTATTCATGATGCATAAATATTCATTAAAAATAATCATGATCGGGGTTTATTTATTAAGAATTAAATTACCTTAGGATTAATTGTATCAAGAGTAACGGGAGTGGAGGCCATATTAGGAGAGATGCTGCGACACGGGAATGAAATTTCTTTTTGATGCGAATCGGAGAAAACAATTTATTTGTCAAGGGAAGGGAAGGCGGAGAAGTTTCTTGTAGCTTTCGTTAAGTAAAAGGGGCGGCGCAGAAATCGAGATGCGCTGCTTTTTCTTGATGTCCAAACAATTCGTTGCCGTTTGTGTTTCTTTTTCACACACAAAATTAAAAATGGAGTACAAACTTTTTGTTTGTACGGATCCACAACGAGAGAGAGCAATACTCATATATGACGAACGACGACATTATTATTATTATTATTATTATTACTATTATTATTCCATTGACAAAATTTTCCTGCTCATATTTTAAATACACTAAGTTTAAGTTTGATAAGATCCTTAATAGTTAAGCTGGAGGACTCGGTCCAGTGGTCTGCCTATTTTCATCCCTACTCATATACATACATTATAATAAAAGTTATTAATTTTTTTATATTTTTACTTTTAATTAAAAGTAATATTTATAAATTACTAAAAAAAAACTATTCAAGTGATTTTTAATGTATTTTGATTAGTTATTTCATGAAGTGCGCTCATTTCTGTTTCAACTTTGTTAGAGAAAATTATTTAATATAAAAGTATCAGCAATTGAATAAATTTATTTAATTTCTAAAAAATGGAAGAGTGAAAGGCTATGACTATAACGGTATAACCTCTCGAAAGTCTGAAACTAATAATGCCTAAATTTTTTAGGAGAATAATCCTCTCTCTAGCCTTTAATTGAATTAGAAAGTCACTGGTGGCAACTTGCAATTAGTCCATTTAAAAAATTATAAACACGGGTAAATAGTGGGTGTTCACAAATACTACTATATATTTAAAAGCACTTATTTTTTTTTAAATATAATCCTTTTTAAAGTGTTTGTAAACACAACTAAATGATTAAATTAATTACTTAAAAGCAGTATTGATAAAACACGGCTTCTAACAGCTTCTAAGTGCTTATCATCATTGCACACAAATTTTACAATTTTGACCTTACAATTTAAATAATATTTTATCAAAGTGTAATAAATGTATTTTTTGTAAAATTATAAAAATGTGATTTGTTTTGCATACACCACAACATATAAAAAAATTGATTAGAAGTGCTTAATTTTAAAACACTGTCCACTTTTAATATTACTACAAAAATAAATTTTAATCACTTTAAATCAATCAATATTGTTTGCAAACACACATTTAATCTAGTACTTTAGATTCAATAGTCCTATTATCAATTTAATCATGACCTTCACGGTTATTATAAAAAATTTCAACCTTTCATCGTCGTGTTACAATTTAATACACATTTTTATTTTCCAGCCAGCAATCGATGACGTGGCGAGCTCCGTGCATTTTTTTTCCACATCTCAGTATATGAATAACACTTTATTAAAAAAATAAAATAATAACCGCACTTCTTCTTCCCGACTTCTACTTCTGAAACTCAGTCCTAAAAACTAAAAAATCATAATGACAACAATGTTGATAATTTCTAAAGAATTCGGGTATGGAGCCACGACATTACGGTTAGGAGTGTTCAAAAAAAATAATCGGACCGGAAAAAAGACCGGAACCAGATCGACCGGTTAGATTCCGGTCCGGAAAATTTTGGATTCCGATCTTCCAGACCGGTTTGGACTGTAATTTATTTTTTTTATTTTTTTATTTTTACTAATGCACTCTCAATTATTTTTCAAAACCAAGTAATTGGTGAAAATGTGTTGAGATCTATTACATTTTTTGCAAATATATAATTTATCAAGCATATTTAATTTATTTTTAGGGTCAAAAGATCATTAATAATAATGTAAATAAAATTTACATTGGCCTAATGAAGAGCAAACACTTTAATTTTCATACACAAATTCATCAATCTTGTTATTACTTCCATAAAAAAAAAAATCGGTCCAACCGGTCCAAACCCGGACCGGATTAATTACGTTCCGGTCTCTAGTCCATACATTCGGACAGATTCCGGTCCCGGTCCAAACCGGTTCCGGTCCGATTTTGGACCGGTGCACACCCCTAATTACGGTGGAGAAAAGTCGGGATGCAGGAAGGTGTTTGAATAATTGCCCCTGTAGATGTTGTTAATCCTTAAATGCCTTAACATTATCAACAACATCTTAATTTGACCTTCCGAGATTTTTTCTAAGTCTTTTCTGAAATGCTACATTAAATGTTGATCTAAATGTTGTCGCATTTCTGGCAGGATCTAGAAGCTTCTACAAGGATCTGGAACCTGGAAGATTCCAGAACATTGGAGAACATGCTAGAACGGCCTAGATACATTTGGAACGACCTGGAGCAGCCTAGAAGGATCTAGAAAGATCATGGAAGTTGTGGAAGTTGAGTTTCCTAAAAAATAGGACCTCAATGTGGAAGCCTCTAGAATCAGCACCCCACTACTATAAATACCGATGGAAGGCTTCTCAAATCAGTGTACTCTATTCGATCAACTTCCTAGACCGAGCGTATATCCCTGTTAGGAATTGTGGCCAGTAGAACTACCTTTTAGATCATACGTTCGTATCCCACCCGTATGGCTGTGTGTCTTCTTATCTATTGAGAGTGTAATCTTTAGATAGACTAGGCATTTCGACAGTGTATACATTATACACTTAGTTCGTTTTTAGAACAAGGCACCTGCCTCGTTTGTAGTTTCTGTTGTGAATGTTAATGCTGTAACATTTCACACAACATTTATACTTGAAGATAAGTATTGGTTTTCGCCGTAAGGCTATCATAGATTTTTATTTATAAAATCTATGTGAAAAATTATTTGCATTGTGTCACGTTTTTGTTTTTAGTGTTTCAAGTCTTCCGCTGTGTTAATCATAATTTCTGATATTCTGTTAGAGTCAGTGTTGTACCAATTGTCACAACATTTAGTACAACATTATTCTACTTAAACTTAAACACTTCATATTCATACACACCCAACACACTTTCAGTTGGTATCAGAGCTGATACCTGACGACACTAGGTTAGATCTTTGGTCAAGTGTGTTTTTAGTGTAGGTTAGCAATGGAAACACATCACATATCCACGGCACTTAGGCCACCCGTATTAGATGGATCGAATTACGCTTATTGGAAGCCTAAGATGCGTATGTACATCAAGTCAGTTGATGAACGTGCTTGGAGGACTGTACTTACAGGTTGGAAAGCTCCAAAAAGACCAGCAGACGCAGATGGTGAAATACAACTCAAGAGAGAAGTTGACTGGACAACTGATGAAATAACAACAGCAAGCTACAATTCTAAAGCTTTAAATGCAATTTTTACTTCTGTTGATGTTTCAATGTTTAAAATTATATCTAACTGTTCTACTTCTAAAGATGCATGGGACAGGTTGCAAGAGCATTGTGAAGGTTCAGAAAGTGTTCGAAGGACTAAGCTTCGAATGTTGGGAACAAAATTTGAGAATCTCCGAATGAAGGAAGATGAAACAATTACAGCCTACAATGAAAGGTTAAGTGAGATTATCAATGAATCACATTCTCTTGGTGACCCTATTTCTAATGTTAGAGTAGTTCATAAGATATTAAGATATGTTCCTAAAATATTTGATGCTAAAATTTGTGCTATTGAAGAGGCAAAAGATACAGATAAGTTAAGTCAAAATGAGTTAGTGAGTATTCTTAGAACATATGAAATAAACACTAATCAAGATGATGAAGCTAATGCTGATAAGAAAGTTGTAGTTTTTAAAGGGGAAACATCAAACACTTCTGAAGCTCAACCCATCATTACTGAAGTTGACTCTGATGAAGAATTGCTTGATGAATGTCTCAACAATCCTAACAACATTGCCTTGCTCACTAAGCACTTTAATAAGTTTCTTAAGAAATCTATGAACAAATCTAGAAATATTCAGCCTAAGATTCAAATCAATACATCAACACCTCAACCAGAAAGGAGGAAAGGTCAATTCACACCAAGACTGTCAAAGAGTAAAGGTAAACCAAGGTATGATCCTGAATTTCGAAAATCAGTTCAATGCAATGCTTGTTCTGGTTATGGCCATTATGCAAATGAATGTGCCAACACTAGACTTAAGCAAAAGCTGAACTTTAGTGCTACCTTGAGTGATGAATCTGATGATGATGATCTTGATGAATTAAATCAGAATGAATATTCTAATTTTACCAGAATTGATTATAATGATTCCTCAGATGATGATCTGGATGAAACAGATTCTGATGCTGTACCTAATGTCTCAACATCTACAGCAACATCAGAACAGAGTCACCCAGATTTGAACTGTTTTAATGGTTTAGTTGATGATGCAGGAAAAAAGAATGATGACAATGAATACCAAAAGCTGTTAGATGATTGGAAAAATCAGAAACTCACCCTTGATTCTCTGAATAAAAGGAATGAGGATTTGACAGACACAATCACCAAGCTAGAGGTTATTCTTACCAAAAGAGATCTGGAAATCTGTAACTTAAAGGAGAAATTGATAAATTCCACCTTATGTTTCAAGAAATATTCCAAGAGTGTTTTTGAGGTAAATAATGATATAGCTATTGGTCAGTCTAATAATCATGGTTTAGGTTATGATGGTACTACTGCTTCTATTTCTGAGAAATTTAGAAAACCTGTGAAATTTGTGAAGGCAAATGTTGTCACATCTGATGCAACATCTGCACAATCAAATCCTCACAAGGTTAAAAGGAAGTATATCTGTCATTACTGTTCTAAAGTTGGTCATATTCGCCCTTACTGTGTAAAATTGTTTGAAGAACAGAAAACTTTGAAAATGCTGCATAAAAAACTGTCACATTCTAGTAAACAGTTTATGAAATCTGCTTGGAAACCAAAAACTACCTGTAATGTTGCTCATACCTCCTTAAAAGCATGTCTACCTGACTCATGGTACTTTGATAGTGGTTGTTCTAGACATATGACAGGTCGTACTGATTTCTTATCTGATTATGTGACCTTGAATAGTGGTAATGTTACATATGGTGGAGGTTCTAAAGGAAAGATTCTTGGTAAAGGAACTTTGAATGTTAAAGGTTTTCCTAAGCTTAAAAATGTCTTACATGTTGATGGCTTACTTGCAAATCTGATTAGCATTAGTCAACTTTGTGATGATAATTTGCATGTGAAATTTGATAAAGATTCATGTTATGTTCTTAATAAAGATAAAGTTTGTGTTATGACTGGTACTAGGTCAGCTGATAATTGCTATCTTATTGGAACAAATATGTGTAACTTGTCAAAATATGATGAAAATGTCTTATGGCATCAAAGATTGGGTCATGCAAATTACAGAGCAATGAATAGACTAATCAAAGCAGACGCAGTAAAAGGGATTCCAAAACTAAATCTTCACAACAACACTGTATGTGGACCATGCCAAAAAGGTAAGCAGGTAAGAATGTCGCACAAAATGCTGTCACATTGTACTACACATCGATTTTTTGAATTACTGCACATGGACTTGATGGGTCCTATGGAAACTGAAAGTATTGGAGGAAAGAGGTATTCCTTAGTTGTGGTAGATGATTTTTCTAGATATACCTGGGTAGAGTCTTTAAGAGACAAATCTGAAGCATTTGCTGCATTTAAAATTCTTTATAAAAGGTTCAAAAATGTGTTTAACTTGAAAGTTGGCCGTATTAGAACTGATCATGGTAGGGAATTTGAAAACAACATGTTTAATGATTTTTGTGATAAAAAGGGTATCTTGCAAGAGTATTCATCTCCTAAAACTCCACAACAAAATGGAATTGTTGAAAGAAAGAATAGAACTTTACAAGAAATGGCTAGAGTTATGCTAACATCCAAATGTCTTGCTAAGAAATTTTGGGGAGAAGCATTGAATACTGCATGTCATGTTATTAATAGGGTTTTTATTCGTTCTGGCACAAGTCAAACACCATATGAGATTTTGAACAACAGAAAACCAAGTGTGAAATATTTTCATGTATTTGGTTGTGTGTGTTATATTTTGAATGATAGGGATCAACTTCATAAGTTTGATTCTAAAAGTGATAAAGGTTTCTTTTTAGGCTATTCTAGAAATAGTAAAGCTTATAGAGTTTATAACCTTAGAACTAACACTGTTCAAGAATCTGTTAACGTTGTGTTTGATGATGATAAAGGTCTTACAGATGACAAGGATGAAGAAGATGTATCACAGGTTACTGACACTTCTGAGAATACACTGAAGTCTGAAAATGTTGCACCAAATGTTAACACATCTGGGTCAACATCTACAGAACAGTCAGCTGTAAATTCACAGAATGATCAGTACATTCCCAAAACGAATCCTTCTTCAAGAATAGGCAAAAGTCATCCTTCTGACCAGATCATAGGCGATGCTACAGTTGGAGTGCAAACAAGAGGAAGAGTAAGATCAAACAAGGTAGATGTGGTAAGAACAATATGCATGTCTTCTATGTGTAATGTTGTAAATGCTGAATGCTATTTATCTGAAATTGAACCTAAGAGTGCTAAAGAAGCCTTAACTGATGAAAACTGGATTAATGCTATGCATGAAGAACTTGGTCAGTTTGAAAGAAATGAAGTATGGACACTTGTTCCTAGACCTAGTCATACTAATGTCATTGGAACAAAGTGGATATTCAAGAATAAAACTGATGAATCTGGTAATATTGTTAGGAACAAGGCTAGGTTAGTAGCACAAGGTTACACCCAAGTTGAAGGAGTTGATTTTGATGAGACTTTTGCACCTGTTGCTAGGATAGAATCTATTAGATTACTGCTAGCTATTGCATGTTTTATTGATATTAAACTTCATCAAATGGATGTAAAGGCTGCATTTCTAAATGGCATATTGAATGAAGAAGCATATGTTGAACAACCTATAGGATTTGAAGATCCACTATATCCTGATCATGTATATAAACTTAAGAAAGCATTGTATGGTCTTAAACAAGCTCCTAGAGCATGGTATGGTAGGCTTACTGACTTTCTTTTGGAATATGGATTTATTAGAGGAGAAGCTGATAGAACTTTGTTCATTAAGCACACTGAAAATGATATACTAATTGCTCAAATATATGTTGATGACATTGTGTTTGGTTCTACTTGTGATAAAATGTTGAGTAAATTTGTTGAGGCAATGACTGCAACATTTGAAATGAGTATGGTTGGAGACTTGAACTATTTTCTAGGTCTTCAAATCAAACAGTGCAGAGATGGTATTTTCTTTTCCCAAAGTAAGTATGCTAAGAACTTGGTTAAAAGATTTGGTCTTGAGAATTCAAAACCAATGAAAACTCCTATGGGATCTACTTTGAAACTTTGCAAAGACAGTGCTGGAACAGATGTTGATCCAACACTTTACAGATCCATGATAGGTAGTTTACTATATTTAACCTCTAGTAGACCAGATATTATGTACAGTGTGTGTGTTTGCGCTAGGTACCAAGCAAATCCAAAGGAATCACACCTGAATGCTGTGAAGAGAATCATCAAGTATGTTTCAGGAACAAGTGACCTTGGAATCTGGTATACTAAGGACACCAACAACATTTTGATTGGTTATAGTGATGCTGATTGGGCTGGAGACATAGATGATAGAAAGAGTACGAGTGGAGGATGTTTCTACATGGGAAACAATCTTGTATCATGGCACAGCAAGAAACAGAATTGTGTTTCACAATCCACTGCAGAATCTGAGTATATTGCTGCTGGAAGCTGCTGCACACAACTCTTGTGGCTGAGCAAGATGTTCCATGACTATGGTATGGAGAATGGTATACTTACTATCTTTTGTGATAATACTAGTGCCATTAACATTTCTAAAAATCCTGTACAACACTCACTCACAAAACACATTAGCATTAGACACCATTTTATGAGAGATTTAGTAGAGAAGAATATTGTTAAGTTGGAGTATGTACCTACTGAAAAACAGAATGCTGATATCTTTACTAAAGCCTTAGACCATGAGAGATTCTCTATCTTGAGGAAATCTCTTGGCATGAGCACTATCTGAAAAAATTCGGATGGATGTTGTCACAAATGGGGTAGCATTTGGGACAACATCATGGGTTGTAAAATTTTATAAGTTGAATTTATTTCTTACTTAGTTAAATAATTCCTTTGTAAAATATCTACGAATCTAAGAACCTTGTAGTGCAAAAATAAACATGTCTTACACCTCTCAAATGCATAAAAATGAGAATGTTATTAGCATACTAAAAGATGTACCAAATCACTGAGTAACTATGGAGCACGGAGTTCACTACTACGATGTCTTCTTTTCAAAAGGTGATATTTGGTAAAAACATCAACATATTTGTAATCCATTAAGTAAGTATGGGGCACGGAGTTCGCTACTACGATGTACTCTACAGGAACAATGGATCAATACAAATTAGATGCTATAACACAAAAAGAAAAATATGGTGCAACACTAATGAAGCAAATTCATGTAAAAACCGTGTTGAGGTGTTTGTAACAGTTTTGAGCACAACATTGCCTGATTCAAATTTATTTTTATCTGTGTAATTATTTAATTATTTATTGAGATTCAATTTATTTATTTAATTAATTACTGACCCTTATCTTTTTTTTTTTTTCAGATTATGCGAAATTAATTCTGGAATCTTCCTAATTAATTTAATTAATTGATTTTTCCCACTAATTAACCATGATCTAGGTTGTGGCTAATAATGTGGAGCACTTTCGAAAATTCTAGATTAATTCTTCTGTTTTATTTTTCTTAACCTCCAACTACATTACTCTCTCTATAAATATCGAACATAAGATGCCATTTATGTGCTAAATTGTGATTTCTGATTGTGTTGAGTACTAGATTGCAAAATTGTTATTTGGTTGTGTATATCTCAAAGAAGTGTGTGCAAATTTCCATCTTTACCTTGAAATTCCAACCGCCTAACTTAAATGGCTGGAACAAACTCGAATTCCTCACAATCTCTCTCTGATTCGAAAACCTCATCTCACTCTCGCACAAATCCTCTCGAAATTCTTGCTTCCATGGCTTCACAAAACTCTATCGCTTCAAATGCTGACTCGAATGTCTCTGCAACTCCATCAACAACCACTCCCACTCCTCAAACTGCTCCTCAAACCATTCCACCAACAACCAACATTCCTCAAGATGCAACTGTTGAACAGTTCAACAAGGCTATCGAAGAAGTGTCTGATTCTCTTCGAACAACTGGTCATCTGCCCGTGATGACATTTGGAGATATCACAGTGGATATCTCAAGCTATTTGGCTGATCAAACCGCCCAAATGGCTGCCGCTTCAAAAAGCCCTAAATCACCCTCTGTTCACGAACTGCAAACTGAAAATGTTGAAGCTTCTGTTGAAGAAGAAGCAACTGCTACTTCCGACCCTGAAGATGTTGAAATGGAAGATGCAAACATCTCTGAAGACGGTACAAACTCTTCACTCTCTGTTTCTGATGAATCTGCTCCCATTCCTTTCAAGAAGAATGCGCAGAAAGGAAAAAGACAAAGGAGTCCAGTTCAAAGAAGAAGATCATACCGTGTATTCACTCGTGTGGATTATTCTGAATCCATGAGGAAGAAGAAGAAAGCTGGAGCTGATGCTGGTGAACCTATTCAAGTGTTCACAGATTCTGAAGATGAAGCTCCTATTGTTGCTGAGAAACCAAAGAAAACTAAGACTGTTGTTGCTGAAAAATCCAAAACGAAGGTTGTTGCTGAAAAGAAAGGGAAAGGAAAGTCTGTTGCTGAACCAAAAGGCAAAGAAAAGATGATCACTGAAGATGAACCAGCTGAGTCAGAGTCCAATTTTGATTCTGAAAGATGCTTGAGAGACATTCTGAAGTCTCTTAGGAAAAATGCTGAGCACAATGCTGCTGCAAAGGAAGCTGCACCAGAACCTGAAGATGGTGGCAGTGGAGATAGCTCTTCCAGTGCAGCAAGCAGCCCTGAACAGAGCTCTGCTAAAAGCTCTACACCAAGCTCAGATGACCTTGCTTCTGAAGAGGGAGGTATTTCTGATTCTCTTGATACACTAGAGAATAGATTGGCCATTTATTCTAAAAGAAAACTGCTGATAGAGAAGAGGATCAATATACCTGATTTTGATAGTAAAGGCATGGTTAGTTTCTTAGAGGAAAGGAATTTGATGCATGCTGTAAATTTTGGTGAATCTTTCTTGACAAATTGGGCATATGAATTCTATGCATGTTTGAAAAAGAGCACTGGTAGGAGATCTTCTAAGTGGTATGGAACTGTTAATTTTAGGGGGAGGGATGTACCTTTTACTCCTGAGTTGATAAATGAGTTTTTAGAAATTCCCAATGTTGAGGTTGATGAAGAACCTGACATGGATGTGGTCATTTCTGCTATAACTGCTGGTAGGGTAGTTAAATGGACTAGACACATGCTAGCCAAAGACCTCACTTCCCTACACTCTGTGTTATATAAACTCATCATCTATAATTGGATTCCCACCACAAATACTACCAAGATCACTAAGGATCAAGCTGTTTTGATATATAGGATTTTTGTGCTTAAGAAGTTTAATTTGGGTCTCACAATATTCCAACACATGATGAGATTTACTGGGATAGTTTCTGAAAAAGGCAATTTACCCTATCCTGTTCTGATTTCTAACTACTTGAGGCATCATGGTTTTGTTGCCAAGAACACTGATGTGTTGAGGGGGAGAGTTCCACTGTTGGCCATAGCTCCTGCCTTACTCACTGGGGATAGAGTAATTGATCTGCCCTTGCTTGCTCCTGGTACTGAACATCAGCAAAGACCCTCTACTTCTGCTCAACCAGAACCAACCAGACCCTCTACTACTGATCATCCTGAATCATCCAGACAAAGACAGAGAAATGCAACCCCAAATGTTGAGAACATCCGTATCAACATTTTTGGTAATGTGTATCTTTCACAGGAATTCATCAAACTCCAACTCCAACACTTGCAGGACACAATAGATGAGCTTCAGTTCCTGAAGAACAGGTGGACCACCCTACTTTCACCTACAACAGGGGGAGTACCACCACCATCCAACTCCAATGTGGTCATTGAGGAGATTAATGATGATGGAGTTCCAGCTGCTGCTGATGTTGGTGATGGACCTGATGCTGCTGGAGATGCTGCTGTTACTAATGTAGTGGCACACCTTGCATCTACTTACTTTGTTGATGAAGGAGATGATGATGATACTACTGAGATGGACACCTTGTATGGTGATCTACCTGGAGAAAGCTGTTAGACAGGGGGAGATCTGAATTCCACAATGGCTATGGTGCAGGAAGATGATGCTGCAGCTGTTACCACAGCAATATAAGCCATTTATTCAGTTCTACCTTTGTATTAATGTTTAAGTTTTTGAATTCTGAAATTCTGATACAATTGTTTTTTTTATTCCTAGATGATAGGATGTTTATTTCTGCAACTTGCTTAATGGTTCCACTTGATATTTGTTTACTGCCTTACTTAAGTTGTTTGCAGATTGACATGTGTCTACTATTGCAGGTTGTAGTGTAGTTTATGTTCTTGTTTTCTATGTTTGTTGCTCTGATTTATTTTTTGTTGTTTGTTTTATTTTTGTTAGTGTCTTACTTAGATTTTAAGTTAATTTCTTCCAGTTTAACTTATGATCTTAGTAAAGTTACTTATGTTGTGAATAAGTGTAGTGTTTATACTTGTTCTATTTTGGATAAAATTTATCTTGATCTTATGGCACGGATCATTGTAAAATTATCCCTGATCTTCATTTGATTTGATCGAACGGTTACAACAGGTATTGTCTTGACTAGTGCTTAGCAATGATGTTAACCTCAACTAAGTACATAATACTGAGTATGTATAGAAATATATGTGCATCAGGTGTGTTGTAGTCGAAAGGTCAAATTGGGGGAGATTGTAGATGTTGTTAATCCTTAAATGCCTTAACATTATCAACAACATCTTAATTTGACCTTCCGAGATTTTTTCTAAGTCTTTTCTGAAATGCTACATTAAATGTTGATCTAAATGTTGTCGCATTTCTGGCAGGATCTAGAAGCTTCTACAAGGATCTGGAATCTGGAAGATTCCAGAACATTGGAAAACATGCTAGAACGGCCTAGATACATTTGGAACGACCTGGAGCAGCCTAAAAGGATCTAGAAAGATCATGGAAGTTGTGGAAGTTGAGTTTCCTAAAAAATAGGACCTCAATGTGGAAGCCTCTAGAATCAGCACCCCACTACTATAAATACCGATGGAAGGCTTCTCAAATCAGTGTACTCTATTCGATCAACTTCCTAGACCGAGCGTATATCCCTGTTAGGAATTGTGGCCAGTAGAACTACCTTTTAGATCATACGTTCGTATCCCACCCGTATGGCTGTGTGTCTTCTTATCTATTGAGAGTGTAATCTTTAGATAGACTAGGCATTTCGACAGTGTATACATTATACACTTAGTTCGTTTTTAGAACAAGGCACCTGCCTCGTTTGTAGTTTCTGTTGTGAATGTTAATGCTGTAACATTTCACACAACATTTATACTTGAAGATAAGTATTGGTTTTCGCCGTAAGGCTCGCATAGATTTTTATTTATAAAATCTATGTGAAAAATTATTTCCATTGTGTCACGTTTTTGTTTTTAGTGTTTCAAGTCTTCCGCTGTGTTAATCATAATTTCTGATATTCTGTTAGAGTCATTGTTGTACCAATTGTCACAACATTTAGTACAACATTATTCTACTTAAACTTAAACACTTCATATTCATACACACCCAACACACTTTCAGCCCCATACCCGGATTCTTCAGAAATTATCAACATTGTTGTCATTATGTTTTTTAGTTTTTAGGCCTGAGTTTGAGAAGTGGGAAAGAAAACTATTGGAGAAGAAGCGCTGATTTTTTTATTTTATTTTTATAAAGTGTTATTCATATAATGTGATGTGAACAATAAAAAAATACGTGGCAAGCTCACCATCGATTGCTGATCGAAAAATAAAAATGTGTATTAAATTGCAACACGATGAAATGTTGAGGTTTTTTTCATAATAATCATAAGGTGGTGTATTTATTTAGAATTAAGTCTTAGTTAAAAGTAACGAAAATCAATGTAAGAAAACTAAAATAAAAGTGGAAAAATAAGCAGAGTTTGTGTTCCATGCATGAGTATATATAACGACTACTGTATATAACTAATTAACTAGGTTGAATCATAAGCGACGGTTGTAGCAGGCAACCAAGATGTGCCCTGGATGAGTTCGTCCACATTATATTTTGAGGCCTCGTCTGCTGTAAGACTGGGCTTGTACCCATCCCATGTCACCCGACTAGCTGTACTTGAACCCAAACCCGTATTTTGATACTCTGCATACAAAATGGAGCTTGGCGGATCCACATTTGGAAGCCAAGAAATCCATCCCTTGGGATTCAAGAATCCACCAATGTTACTCTCCATTATCACTGTCACTGAATACTCTTTCCAGGGCCTGCCCAAATATGTTGGGGCAGTCAGCTGCTGGGTGGAATCCAATGGGGCCATCGTACACCGCTGGATCGAAATCCCCGTGTTCTGATTCGGATCTTTTTTACCCTGGGCGGTTATGGTGACGAATTGATTGGCAAGGGGCTGTCTAGGCAGAATGTTGCAGTTTTGGAAGACGACGGCTGCATTTCCGAAGATGAAGTCAATTGTACCTGTGATGTCACACTCGCGGTAGAATTGACGATTGGAGTGGGCGTAAAGGGTGTCCTGGAAGGAGTCGAACGAGCATCGGTAGAACACCGATTCATCAGAACCCGATCGGAGGGCTACGGCTTGGTGCTTTATTGCTCCAGCTGTATTTATGAACCCTATGTCTCGACCAACGAATCCTTTTCCCATAACCACTGCACATAACATCACCCACCTACTCACTTTTTTTGCTACTCTAATTTATTACTCCATATTAATTCATTTTCGTTTTCCTCGATCTTAATTAATTAAATAAATATGTTGTTGTTGACGACTGAGCGAGAGTGATTATAGGAGTATATATTATCATTAGTTTAATAAATATGAGTCCAGGTAAAATCTTTCACCAGTCTACGCGGGAGTTGTTTAAATCTGTTGGGTTGCGACTTTTTAAATATATACTATAATTTTTTTTAAAAATAAATTCAGAGTGGGCTATAACCCCTAACCCATGCATAGATCCGCCCTTGACACACGCTATGTACAAGTACAACAAATGATATTGTTAATCATCATGTGATGTGTCTAAAGTTAAAATTAATTAATTAGTATCCATTAATCTTTTTAGCGAATGGGTTCCAAATCAATTTTTTTTTTTTTTTTTTTTTTTTAAGGGGGTTATTATTATATTCTTGATTGTGGACAGTTGCATATGTTATGATACCAAAATGGTACTGCACATGGTGTGATATAAATTCTGCTACATGCGACTCTTAATTTAGATATCTATCACATGGTATGTGTCAATCAATTGTAGGCCACCCATTTATTCGATCTTGATAAGATTAGATCCAGGGCTTTTCAGTTCAATAAAAAATCCCTTTACCTAAAACATGCACTTTAATGACTGATTAAATTTGTAAATTGAAAATCTCACTCTAAAATATTACCTTCCGTGCTATAAAGCTATATTTTCTTTTTTAAAAAAAAATTATAGCAACATTTTCATTTTTACTTAAGTGTTAAATGTTTATTGACAATTTTAACCTTAATTAAAGTCATTGCATAATTACTTTTAACACCCAACAACTTTAAAATGTACACTAAATTTATAGAATATAAGATTAAAATAGATATATTAGTTAAGTTTAACCACATTTATTAATAAATTTTTAAATGTAGCTATCTTCTTCTTCTTCGTTCGTGGGAGAAGGGTGTAGTATTGGGCAAAAAGATAATCTCATGTATAATTGAATTAAAACTAGAGAGAGAGAGAGAGAGAGAATATTACCAAACGTGGCGGTGGAGAAGGTGGGAGTACCGTCGATGAAATTCTTGCTGCCGGAAATAATGGTGGCGGTTTTGCCGTCGCCATAGATCATGATGTTCCAGTAAGATTTATCCAAAATGACATTCTCAACATAAGTTCCGGCTTTTACGTGTATAACATATCTGGTCCCGTTGTTCTTTTTGGGAATTTTGTCGACCGCCTCAGCAATCGTCTTCACATCTCCGGTGCCGTCCGCCGCCACCGTCAAATCTGGGGTAGGTAAGGTCTCCTGAAGCAGGCGGCGGTCAACCCACAGCCGCCGACGAGATGGAGGATTAATATTATTGTCGACGAGGAGTATCTTGGACACAATTGCCAAACTAGTGCTGGCGAATTCGGTGGAATTCGTCATCATAACTTTGATTTCCTCTACGAAACTTGCATTCACCTCTTTCAATGCGTCTAAGCACGTTTCTTGATCCGTTACTACTGTGCTCAACCATGTTCTCACGTCGTTCAACATATTTTTCTTTTTCTTCTTCTTCTGCACTAGTACCACAACGTCGTCCAAGGACTCAAGGGCGTCGTTTAGTGCCTCCGTACACACCTTTAGAGCCTCTTTCACCACAGTTACATTATTAATTAATCTCTTGGCATACTCATCTGGGAAATTAGTGGATAGCAGCTTCTTTAGAGAATCCCTCACCAGTGTTAACGAAAACTCGAAAATCTTTTCCGGGTTTGTTGAGTTTGAGGCTTGCAAGCTGGTGTAGCAGGAGGTCGGATACAGACTCAAGCTGCAAATAGACTTGATGGCCGCCGAAACTTTGCCGGAATGATCATCCTTGTCGTCGTCGTTGTTGTTGTTTATAGTTCCGACGACAACTCCGATGATGAGAGCTAGTAAGAGAGCGACTGAAATAGACACAATGATGATACGTTTGCGGGTTTTTCTTTTGTATGTAGCAGCTTCTTCTTCTTCATCTACTTTGCCGTACCCCTTGAACGACTTCACTCTATCCATTGCCCCGGCCTGATTTTCCTTTTCTTTTTCTTTTTTAAGAATATAATAATACTTTAATTTGATGATCTCGTAATTTGTGGCATGTCCTTTTATATGAGCGAGTGAGGTAAGCTTCCTTTTCGTTACTCCGCGTTACTTTTTGTTTCAACATGTAATTAATGTTTGGTCCTTTAAAAAATAAAAAATGTTAATGTTTGGCTTTTCTTCAGTTCAATTCATTTATCACTGCACTTTCACTTTTAACATCTAAAACTAATTTCTAGCTTCTCACTTTAATTTAAGACTTAATTTTAAATAAATACATCACCTCTAATCTAACTATTTTGTCATTTTAATTTAAGAGTTAATTCTAAATAAATACATCACCTCTAATCTAAGTATTAATTTAATCATGATATTAACAATTATTATTAAAAATTTCAACCTTTCATTGTGTTGCAATTTAATACACATTTTTTCTCAACCTTTAGTCCTTGAACTAGTATCGAATTGCTACACAGTGAAATGTTGAGATTTTTTTTATAATAATTGTAAAGTCGTGATTAAATTGATAGTGAAACTAAATGTGATGTATTTATTTAGAATTAACTCTTAATTTAAACATTATTAATTCACTAATAATTACTTATCAAAATTCGCCTTTCATGACAAGTGATTCTTCAATTCCATCGGCTGCAGTAGAGTAAAGACAAAGTTAACTACTCAACAGTAAGAATTGGATAATGCTTTTCACCTTTCAAATTCTATTTCATAATTTTACCGACAACAAACAAATAAAGGTAAAATTGACGCATTAATGTTATTCGAAGTGGACCTCTTTTGACAAATTACTACACATTGAAATTGAAAGAGAAATCCCAGCTAGCAAGAGACCGACATTAATTAATCTTACGCGTCAAGAAGACCTCCACAACATCCTATTTCTTTCTTTCTTTCTGTTTTTTTTTTTTTTATAATAATACTACTACTAGTACTAGATATTCGAAAGATTATGTTAGGATCTTGGTTCCTTTTATTGAAAAATAAATTAAGTTGGGCCGGGGCACTCGTAGAAACATGGGCCTGCCGAAATTGATGGGTTTGACTATTTACACCTCCATTTCGGATGGATGCACAACCCCGATCAATTTATTAATATAATAATAATGCGAAAAATAAAAAATAATATCCTTCAATAAAATGTATCATACTAGATGCACTCCTATATTGGGCGCACCCCCTGTTGTTGTTCCTTTAACCTTTCCCTTAAACCACACTTCCGACCGCCTTCGCCACCATTTTCAGTGACCACCAAACAAAAAATATTCAAAATTTTCAAAAAAAAAAAATCGATCATTTTAGGTCGATAAAATACACCCACGTCGACGAGGGTGTATTTGATCGACCTAAAATGGTTGAAATATAAAAAAGGGAAAAAATATAAAAATGAAGAACAAGGAAAAAGTAAGAAAAAATGAAGAAAAAAAGAGCAAAAAACCTAAACATCCAAACCTGGGACCGCCATCTTGAATCGGGGTGGGGCGGCCAGCGGCGGCTAGTGGGTGGGAGGCAATGTCGTTGGATGGGGGAGGGGAGCGGTTGGACGGGGGCATGTGGAACAAAAAACAGAAGGGGGGGGGAGGGAGGGCCCCCGATGGCGGGTGTAGGGGCGGGGGTGTTTTCTGTTTTTTTTTTATAGGGAGGGAGAGGGGATGGGGAGCAACAGCGGCGACCAAGGGAGGGGGCCGCACCGGTGAAGAGAGAGAGGGGGAGAGGAAGGGGATTGCAGCGGCAGGGGGCAGTTGTCGACGAGGGGTGGCGTGCGGCGACGGGGGCGGTAAAGTGGAGAGTGGAAAATGAGGGATAAATGAATTAGAGTTTAGTGAGGGTGTGGTTAATAAATATATATTTTATAGAAAAATGGGTGGAAAAAGGTATGTATGACAATTAGTTGGAGGGTGCATCTATTATACTCCCTCCGTTCCGGAATTATTTGCATAGTTTGACCGGCACGTTGTTTAAGAAAAATGAATTTAGTGGTTGATGATGTAAGATAAATGAGGGATATTTTAGGTAATTTAATGATGTGTAAAGTGAAATGTATGGAAAAAAGGAGTGATAAATTTGAAAATAAAATGATGTTGTGAGGTTATTAATTTTATAGGGTATTTTCATATTAAGAGTGTGCAAGTAATTTTGGGATGTCCCAATAAGAAAAGTGTGCAAGTAATCACGGAACGGAGGAAGTAGTTATATTTTGTGATGCATGAATCGGGGGTGTGCTCTGAACGGAAATGGAGGTGCATTTAGTCAGACCCAAATTGATGTAGTAGAAATTAAGCAATATGGGGCGGGCCATCTGTAGAAAATATGAAATGGCGCGGCTAAAGGCACCCAAGGATCCTATGAGAACACCCACGCGATGAGGACACCCACAAAATGGATGAGGACACCCACGTGAAAAATACAAAGATATCCTTCGTCCTATTAAAACCCTAAATCCTCCCCATTCTCAAAATTAAAAGAGTACACCCACCTTGATTGACGACCCATTTCCTCCGTCTTCCTCCACTCTCTTGAAGACCACGGCACCGCCTTGCCTCGTCGTGCACGCCTCCCTCTACACTTCGCGGTCGCACCTCTTCCCTCTCCCCTTCGCGGCCGTTCGCGGCCGCTGTTCCCCTCCCCTTCGCGGGTGTTTGCGGCCGCAACTCCTCCCTCTTAGTGCTGTTATTCGAACCGAGCCTTAACGAGACTCGGCTCGGCTCAACTCGTTAAGGCTCGACTCGCTTAGCTTAACGAGCCGAGCTCGAGCTCGTTAAATACTCGATTTATTAACGAGTCGGCTCGAGCTCGACTTGTTAGGCTCGATAACTAAATTTTTGTAAAAAATTTCATTAGGCTCGTTAGGCTCAGCTCGACTCGATAGGCTCGTTAAGCTCGTTAGACTCGTTAACGAGTTGAGCCGAGCTCAATTTTTAACTCGGTAATGTTATCGAGCCGAGCTCAGCTCAGCTCGAGTCGAGCTCGAACCTCAAATACTCGGCTCGACTCGGCTCGAATAACAACCCTATCCCTCTCCCCTTCGCGGTCGTTCGCGGCCGCAACCCCTTCCCCTTCCCTTCGCAGCCGTTTGCGGCCGCAACCCCTCCCACTCCCCTTCATCGCACCCAGCTACCCACGCCGCCGTTCGAAGGTAAGTTTTTTTTTTTACAATTTTTACAGTCCCAAAAAATTAGGGTTTTGAAAATTTAGGAAAATTAGGGTTTTTAGTAGTTTGGAAATTATTTTCGAACATATCGAGTTTGTTTTGGAAAAAATTTCGAACAAGATGTTCGATTTTTTTTTCGAACAAATCTAAGTTGTTTTGAAATTTTTTTCGAACATATTGGGTTTGTTTTGGTAAAATTTTCGAACATCTCAACTTTGTTTTGGTAAAATTTTCGAACATGTTAAGATTTTATTTTTGTTGTTGAAATTTTGAATTTTTAGGATTTTTTATGTTTTGGTGTTGATGGTGGGAATCCGAAATTGATTCGGATGAGAAATGATAAATAGCGTGTGAATCGGAATAGATGGGTGTACTCATCCGGTGTTTTTTTTTAAAAAACTACAGGAGGGTAAAAACGTCTTTTCGCACCACTCTGCGGGACAAAATATTCTCTGTCTCTGTGGGTGTACTCATAGGAAATCCGGGTGCCTTTAGCCGCACCCAATATGAAAATGAGATTAAGCAGCATGGGCCGGGCCGGGCTTCTCTTCTGTGCGGCGGTCATGGATCGCGCATCCTCCTCCGATCATCTCTCTCTCTCTCTCACTCTCCTTTCCACAATACATACAATACACTGCAAAGCAAAAGTTAAGTTAAATAGGGTTGGTATTATTAATTTCATCTGAAAATGGAACCTAAATTACCCGACGAAGAGGAGGGACACGATGGCCAAACCGCATTATCTCGCCCCTTCAAAAAACGCTACATTTTAGCCATTTCTCTCCTCGTCTCGATTTTGGTTCTGTGTTTTGCAGCGGGTTTGAAGAATTGGATTGGGGATTCTTCTCTTAATCAAATGCGTGAGTCTGAATTGCAAGCTCTGTCTTTGCTTAAACAGCAGGAATTTCAGCTTTTTAATTTCATCAATAAATCACAACTTAACTCTTTACTTGTAAATGGTAATAGTAGTAGTAGGGATTTGAGTTGTGCTAATTGTGGTGGATATTCAGTGTTAGATCAGATTTCATTGAATAGGCGAATTCAAGGGGTTCTATTGGGAAACGGAAGCCAGACAAATATTTTGAGGTGTGATCCGAGGTTATCTGAGAGGAGGGGGAGAAGTATAGAGTGGAATCCAAGATCAAATAAGTATTTGTTGGCTATTTGTGTTTCCGGACAAATGTCTAATCGTTTAATTTGTTTGGAGAAGCATATGTTTTTTGCAGCTGTGCTTGATCGAGTTTTGGTGATTCCGAGCCCAAATGAGTTTAAAAAGATATTAGATATAGAGCATATCAACAAGTGTTTGGGGAAGAAAGTGGCGGTGACGTTTGATGAATTTTCAGAGAAGAAGCTCCATGTTGATATTATTTTGTTATGTTATTTCTCATCACCACAGCCATGTTTTCTGGATGAAGATCATGTAAACAAGTTGAACAAGGAGCTGGGGCTCACTTTGAGTAAGGTTGAAGCTGTTTGGGAGGAAGATGTTAAGGAGCCAAAGCAAAAAAAAGTTGAGGATATTTTGGCTAAGTTTTCCTCAGATGATGATGTTATTGCCGTTGGAGACGTATTCTTCGTTGACGTTGAAAGAGAGTGGGTGATGCAGCCCGGGGGTCCTATTGCTCACAAATGTAAGACTTTGATTCAGCCAAGTAGGCTCATTTTGCTCACAGCCCAACGCTTTGTTCAGACATTCTTGGGCAAGGATTTTGTAGCTATTCATTTTCGGTATTATTCATTCATTCATTCATAAAGTACATAGCTAGTTATGGGAAGAGCTTGCTTAAATCTTAATGATTGTTCAGCAATGCAAAGAAACCAAGTTGCTTTTACCCCATTCCTCAAGCTGCAGAATGCATCAATCCTGTGGTTCAAAGGGCTAATAGTCGAGTAATATATCTTTCGAGTGATGCTGCAGAAAGCGAAACTAGTTTGCTGCAGTCATTTATGATGGTTCCACTTGTTCAAAGACCAGCTACTAGTACTTCAGCGGAGAAGTGGGATGCTTTATTATACAGGAATGGACTTGAGGGGGATCCTCAGGTCACTACTTTACATGACATGATGATGCCTTTTATTTTTTTAAATCATTATACACTAACTTCAATTTTTTTTTTTTTTTTATTATAAAGGTTGAAGCAATGCTGGATAAGGCTATTTGTGCTTTCTCCACTGCCTTCATTGGATCTCATGGCTCTACTTTCACTGAGGATATACTGCGGCTGCGCAAGGACTGGGGATCGGCTTCGCTATGCGATGAGTACTTATGTCAGGGGGAAGTCCCACGTTTTATTGCACAAGATGAATGAATGAATGAATGAATGAGTGAAGAATATGGGACTAAACTATTCAAAATTGTGTGCAAGGAAAGGAATGATAGAGTTGTTTCTTTATCTGCTCTAATTCATCATTATTAGCCTATGCTGATGCAAGAATGTCTATTTTGCCATTTGTAACAAATTGAGTTAGTATTAAAATTTGGCACTTCTGGAATGGAACCTGCTATCAAGCTTATTTTCAGCCACTTCGAATAAATAACCGACCCCTATTTGATGATTAATTTTACCATTTTGTGTGTCCCTTATTTGATGACACATTAATTAAAATAGTAAAAACACTTTTAAACAATTCCCTTAAAACATCACAATATTTCAACAAATGTCATCACTTTATTACACTAAAAAGTAACTTTATTACTCTCTCCATTCCATTTAGATAGGCTTGTTTGACTTTTCACGAAAATTAAAAAATTATATTGAGAAAACACATTAGACAAGTAAAATTTCTATTATAACTCAATTTAATTTAATGTATGTTATACTTTCTAATGTAATTAATGCATAGAGTTATATTAGTAAATGAATTAGAAAATATATGGAAACAAGTCTAAATGGGACATTCATAAAAGGAAAATAAATCTATCTAATTTGGACGGAGTGAATATTATTTATAAAGTTAAAATTTTTTTACTACCTTCACTTTATCTTTCATAATACTAATAAAAAATTCATTCATTAAAATGAGTCTCAAATAATTTTATGTCATATCAAGTAGGGAATAGAGGGAGTAGTAGGGTGGAAGAGAAAAGAATTTAAAAAGAATGGGCTGGACATCGAAATTGGTCCAGAATTTAATTGGGCCACTCTCAACAATAGGGTCCGAGTATGGGCGCGGCTAAAGGCACCCAAGGATCCTATGAGGACACCCACGCGATGAGGACACCTACAAAACGGATGAGGATACCCACGTGGAAATTCCCAATATATCCTTAACCTACATAAAACCCTAATTCTATCCCTTTCCTTCCAAAAAAAACCAGGACACCCACCTTTTCCTCTTTCTCCTCCACCCGTCTCCCTCCCCTTCTTCCCCATCCACCACATCGGCACCCCCTCCGCCCCTCCACACTCGCCGCAGCGCCGCCGTGCCCTACCCTCTGAGACGCGGCCGCCGTGCCCTACCCTCTGAGACGCGGCCGCCGTCGCCTCCTCTCTTAGACGCGGCCGCCGTCACCCTCGTTCGTCGCGACCGTCGTCGCCCTCCTCACTGAGACGCGGCCGTTGTCGCCCTCCTCACTGAGACGCGACCGTCGTCGCCCTCCTCACTGAGACGTGGTCGCCGTCGCCCTCCTCACTGAGACGCGGCCGCTGTCGCCCTCCTTCCTCGTTCGTCAAGGTCGCCGTCGCCCTCCCCCAGAAACGCCGTCGCCGCCGCTCGGTTCAGGTAAATTTAAGAAAATTAGGGTTTGTTTTGGAAGTTCGTAAATTATTTACGAACATATTATGTTTGTTTTGGAAATAATTTCGAACAATTAGAGTTTGTTTTGTAAAAAATTTCGAACATTTTTTGTTTGTTTTGGAAAAAATTTCGAACGAGATGTTCGATTTTTTTTTTCCGGACAAATTTAAATTGTTTTGGAATTTTTTTCGAACATATTGAGTTTGTTTTGTAAAAAATTTCGAACATCTTACCTTTGTTCACTTAAAATTTTCGAACATTTTTGTTCACTTAAAATTTTTGAACATTTTACCTCTTTTTTTGGTTGTTTTCTTTTGGAATTTGGATGTTACGGTGGTGGTGGGGGAAGATTTTTGGGGCAGTGGTGGTGGGGGAAGAATTTTGGGGGCAGTGGTGTGGTGGTGGGGGAAGAATTTTAGGGGCAGTGTTGGTGGTGGGGGAAGATTTTTGGGTGGTGTGGAAGAGTTTATAATGGTGGGTGTACTCATCTTTCGTTTTTCTTTTAAATTTACACGAGGGGTATATAAGACATTTTACAAGCTCCCTTGTATGAAAAAAAAGTTTGGTGGGTGTACTCATAGGATCCTTGGGTGCCTTTAGCCGCGCCCTCCGAGTATTTGCACCTCCATTTCGGTTTGAACGCTCTCCTTTCAGTTTAATAATATAATAATAATGTAAAAAATTAAAAATACACTTTAAGTTATATTACACTATTAAATGCACCCCTCCTTCACCTTTAAATCCTAAACCTAATTTTCACCCAGCCACCACCGCCACCACCAACAAACAAACAAACAACATTCAACAAAATATCACCACAAACAACAAACAAACAAAAAAAAACATCAGAACTTAGAAAAATTTTAATTTTTTTTTAAATTTCGACAAACCAGTGTCGACACCCCGACATTTGTTGGTTGGAAAAAAATTGAAAAATTTCGACCACTTTAGGTCGATAAAAAATACACTCGTCAACACCCTGTTGTCGACGAGAGTGTATTTTGGTCGACCTAAAGTGGTCGAAATATAAAAAAAAAAAAAATCAAACCTGGAAGCCAACGGTGGAGCTGCCGCCGACGGATCGGGTTTGAGAGGGCGGCGTCTTGCGTGGGGAGGCCAACGGTGGCGTATTGGGTGGGTGGCCGTCGACGGCGAGGGGGTTGTTGGGGGTGGGGGCGACGGGAAAATAGACGTAAAAAAAATGAAAAAAGAGGAAAAGAGGGAAGGGAGAAAGCGGTGGATGTTCTATTATTTTTATTTTTACAGAGAAGGGAGAGAGGGAGGGGAGAGCGGCGGCGGATGGGCAGGGGCGACGACCAATGGACGAGCGGCAGCGGCAGATATTCTGGTTTTTTTTTTTTATAGAGAAGGGAGGGGAAGAGCGGCAACGAATGGGTTGAGCGGGGGCGGTGGCAGGCAGCCGTCGACTGGGAAGGAAGGGGAAAGGGGAAGGAGAATGGGAGAAATTAGGGTGGGTTTGGGGGTGTGAGTGTTTAGTTTTAAGGGGTGCATCCATCCTGACATATTTTAGGGGTGTGCATCATTCGGGGAGTGTTCTAAACCGAAATGGAGGTGTAAATAGTCTGACCCCAACAATATTTGGTTAGGGCCCAATAAAACACGTGCAGCGCGCGTGACAACCGCCATTCCCATTTTCTTACTATTTAAATCTTCTTCTTCTAACAGTCTCTTCTTGATCAAGAAAACTTTCCCTACGGTTAAATCGCGAAAAGATAACAAAAATCGAATAGAATTCAGTAATGGCACCAGACCCTGAGGATGAGATCAAGGACGAGAAGAACCCCAAGCCCCTCGATGAAGACGATATCGCTCTCCTCAAGACCTATGTACCGTTTCCTTCCCTCTATATTTTATGCAGCTTAATTTTAAGCTATTGCTTACCTGAGGATCTGATTTTATTAAGCATTATGTGTTGTGAACACATGAATTGCAATTTTTGCTGCTTTCATGTTGTTATTTGACAATTAAGATCTGGGATTTGGATATACATTAGAAACTACGCCCGCTTACCTCAGTTAGTTTTATGCTTTCTGAAAACTGGGCAATGAAGTGCTCCTTTCTTATTAGTGTAGAACCTTTTATTTTGGGTAAACTGTTTAATTTGTTCTATGCAAGCGTTAAGTCTAATTATTCTCTTACGGCCGGAGAAATCTAGCCGAGTTTCTGCAAATTTGGATCTTAGGTGGATACTTATGCTTTTTTATACAAAGCACAACTGAACAGGTTATAATTTGTGATATAACTATTCATTAACATGAACTCCTTTGTTTTTTGTATTTGCCAGCCTATTTGTATTTGAGTATTTTCATCTTTGCCCCATCCCCAGTTTCATTTCATTTGATTTATTTGAAGCAATGATAAAAAAAAAAAAAAAAAAAAAAGTGTTTTCTAAGAGAGGACATGTGCATTGTCTGCATTCTAATTATGAGCATAGAGCAATGGGAGTTCTTTTATGTTATATATTTAGACATCTGTGTATTACTTGTATAGTATTTGCTTCTACTGACGTTTCAGAGAATGATATGTTCATCAGGGCTTGGGACCTTATTCTACGAGCATAAAGAAAGCTGAGAAGGAAATTAAGGACATGGCGAAGAAGATTAATGACTTATGTGGTTTGTTTCCTCCCTAACTTGTTTTTATCATGGCTTAAATATCCACCTCTGAGAATTTATGCGTCAAGAACTGATCATTGATAACCTGTGTCTCAGTAAATGCTCATTAATCTCCCAACTAGATTTTGGTTATATATAGTCTGTTCAGTTGTATCTAGCAATAGTGCAAATTTTCTTTTGCTAGTTGTTTATTTGATTATCTCTTCTTGTTAGGCATCAAGGAATCTGACACTGGTTTAGCTGCACCCAGCCAATGGGATCTCGTTTCCGATAAGCAAATGATGCAGGAGGAACAACCTTTGCAGGTAGAGTATTTTCTTGCTTGATTGGTGAATTTATTCCTTCCATCTTATTAATACTATATAAGATATAACTGGTTGTTGTGACTAGGTTGCTAGATGCACAAAGATAATTGACCCAAACACTGAAGATGCAAAGTATGTCATCAACGTTAAGCAAATTGCAAAGGTATGCTAGTTAGCCTTTTCCCTAGACGTGTTTTCTGTGCCAACTAGTCCATTATATATTGTCTAATATGTGTATATTTTATCTGCAGTTTGTTGTTGGATTAGGTGATAAAGTTTCACCTACTGATATTGAAGAGGGCATGAGAGTTGGGTAAGCTTTTTCTTTGTTGGGTGTTCTTTAGGCGATGACTAAGTTTTTTTTGTGTTCGTTGCTGGGTTAACAAATTTCCATTTGCTGTACTTGGTCAAATATTATGCTATGACTATGATTTGGTGACACTTTAAGTGTTTTTAGTTTAGCCATTGAAGTATGCCTATGATGAGTAAATCTGTCTAGGGCAATTGATCATGCAAAGCAACTTAAAATAATTGTTTCTTTTTCAAATGTCTATAATCCAAATATTGTGTTGCAAATCTTGGGACCGTTTAGTAACATTTGTCACTTACATTAGGGTTGCATTATCACTATCTCAAATTCTCAATGACATGCATATTTTAGGTTGATATAGGTCTATACTACCTCTCTGAATTCTGCTATCTTTTATTTTCCTGATTTGCCTGTCATATAAAAAAAATCATGAGAAGAAGCTTAATGAAGCTTGAAATAGTAGACTCAAGTTATATTATTACTGCACATTTAAGCTGTTTTGATGCTCAGTTAGTCAGTTTGACTCTTATCTTTTTGTTGCAGTGTTGATCGAAATAAATATCAAATTCAGATTCCCTTGCCCCCAAAAATTGATCCAAGTGTCACAATGATGACAGTGGAGGAAAAGCCAGATGTTACTTATAATGATGTTGGGGGATGTAAGGAGCAGATTGAGAAGATGCGAGAGGTGAGCTACATATAAATGTGTGTTGCTATGCTGCTAATTAACTGTTGAGATGGTTCTATAATAGGACTCGTTTTTTTGGTAGGTTGTGGAGCTGCCGATGCTTCACCCAGAAAAATTTGTGAAGCTCGGGATTGATCCTCCCAAGGGTGTACTGTGCTACGGTCCTCCAGGTACGGGTAAAACTCTGTTGGCCAGAGCTGTGGCTAATCGAACTGATGCGTGTTTTATCCGTGTTATTGGAAGTGAGCTAGTCCAGAAGTATGTTGGTGAGGGTGCTCGTATGGTTCGTGAACTATTTCAGGTTAGACCGTTATTACATTTTATCAGTATTTTGTACTTCCTCCGTCTCAAAATAAATGATGTTTTAGCCACCCACAAAAAAAAAAAAAATTAAGAAACTCAATATTTGGACAATTTTACTCTTACTCAATTTTTATCTCTCCAATCTTCTTTCTCCTCCCTTATTTCATCTCTTCTTCATTTCCTTACATAAATAAAATTTTGTCTGCTTAATGTCTACTTAATTAAAGATATGGGAGATGAATAATAAAGATTAAAAAATTCTTATAGATTTTTTAGCGGGATAATAAAGATTAAAATATCAAATGATTTGAGAAAAAAATTGGAGCCTAAAACATCATTTATTTTGAGACGGAGGGAGTATATTTGTTCAAGTGAGTATTTCCTCAGAAGCTGATAATGATGTGGCATGACAGATGGCACGCTCTAAAAAGGCATGCATCATATTTTTTGATGAAGTGGATGCCATAGGAGGTGCACGGTTTGATGATGGGGTGGGTGGAGACAATGAGGTCCAGCGCACCATGCTTGAAATCGTAAATCAGCTTGATGGATTTGATGCTCGTGGAAATATCAAAGTTCTAATGGCAACCAACAGGTTTATAAACATTTTTAATAAGCGTGGGGTTGAGCAATTTGTGAGACCCTTGTTTGCTGATTGATTCATATGGCTTTCTTTTTTATTAATTCAAGGCTTGAAAGATAGTAGAACTATCAATTTAGGGCCTGAAAGATGGTAAAACTATCAATTTAGTGCCTAAAAGATTTTTCTTATTCCTAAAATGAATTGTCTGTTTTTTTTTTTAACTCCAGGCCTGATACTCTGGATCCAGCACTGTTACGTCCTGGACGGCTTGATCGGAAAGTGGAGTTTGGACTGCCTGATCTAGAAAGTAGGACACAGATTTTCAAGATCCATACACGAACAATGAATTGTGAGAGGGATATTCGGTTTGAACTTCTTGCAAGGCTTTGCCCTAATTCTACAGGTAAGATCAATTTATACATTCTTTTGTGCATTAGGTTCTTGATTATTCATACTTAGCAATGGGTAATTGTTTTCAGGAGCTGACATTAGAAGCGTGTGCACGGAGGCTGGGATGTATGCTATTCGAGCAAGGAGGAAAACGGTGACAGAGAAAGATTTCCTAGATGCTGTCAATAAAGTCATCAAAGGGTATCAGAAATTCAGTGCAACTCCCAAGTATATGGTCTATAATTGAATTGATTCCCCATTTTTAGTATCTTGAATTTCTTTCTTACCAAACTCTGGATTTTGTAACATTTATTCCACTTAAAAAATTCCCTTCAAAACAGAGTGTATAATATTTATGCTAGGGGAGTTTCCTTTTGATGGGGCCATTAACTGTTACTCTCCCCTATTGTCCATTTGCCAAAATGATCCTTTCTTTTACCCTTAATACCAATAAACTAACTTCACTCTTTTTTACTATTCTCTACAAACATTTTAAAATTACATCTTATGTTATTACTTTCGTGTTCACAAAAAAACATCATTATCCACTAAAATGATTGAAACACTCACTTTACGTCTTTTAATATTAATAAGCAACTCTTGTAATTTAAAGACGGAGGAAGTACTTTGTTTAATAAATGTTTTTTTTAGTCTATGTTTCTTGTTATATGTCATTTTAGCTACTTCTCCCTTTAGCTCTTATACGAAATGGAATCAAACAATCATTGCTTTTATACCCGAGATCACCCTACAAACTTTTGTTATATTGTATTGTACCTTTTTTTTTTGGTTATATTGTACTATTGGTTAGAGAACGTGGCAACTAGGAGTTGTGTTCTCTCTCTCTATCTTTTTTTTTTCTTTTTTTAAACAAAAAAGCCTAAAATATTTGGGTACTTTTTAATTAAGGGTTTTTTTCATTCTTCATATTATACTTTTATTTTTTAATATATTATGAATTACTTTTTTCGAATTGAAAGAGAGTGAAAAATGTCTAAATTTTATATATAATTTACGTGTAAATTTTTTGAGGTACACTTGTTGCTCCATTCTAACAATAGTATTTAATTTAAGACAAGTTATGTGTCGATCTAATATTTAGATTTCAATTTACTTTAAAACATAATTCGTTTGAGGAATAATAAGTTAGAGTCACTCTTGTACAATGCAATTGAATTATAATTTTAATTAAATTTTATTTAGATTTCAATTTACTTTAAAGCATAATTCGTTTGAGTGGAATAATAAGTTAGAGTCACTCTTGTACAATGCAATTGAATTATAATTTTAATTAAATTTTAGTATGAGAATTAGAAATTTAACTAAACAATTATTTAAAATTTAATTGTATGCATATATTCAAATGGTATATGAATGTATAGTTTTAGTTTTTATCAAATGATTTGACTTTACCTAACTGATGATAATGTTTTTCTTCACTCTTTGAAAGAATTGATTTGGTATGAGTTTTCATTAGCACAATTAAATTTTATTTCATACAAAATTTTGTATTTATGTAGTAATTTCTAAATTACTAAGATGAAAGAACCAAGTCCTGTGTTGTTGAAAAGAAAAGTGTTTTTATTTCCCTTTTTAGATTGCCGTTCTTTCTTTATATTTCATTACATTTACTTTATTATTTTTATATTTCATCACATTTACTTTATTACTCCCTCCGTCCTGGAATTGTTTGCACCACTTTATGGGCACGCAAACTAAGAAAAATGTGTAATGAGTGTAGTATTGAGGGGTAATTTTGTAAAGTTATATGGATAAAGTAAAAAGGTGATTGGATTGAGGGTAAAAGTAATGGCATTTTGTGTAAATATGTGAATATTGTGAGGGTGGGGTTTAAAAAAATGTTTCCTTTTAAGAAAGTGCAAACGGGACGGACGAATAAGGAAAGAGTGCAAACAATTGTGGGACAGAGGGAGTATATATAAATAAATAATATTCTTTAAAGTCTACCGTAAAAAAGATGTAAAAAGCAATGGCAAGTAAAATGGAGTGTAAGCAACGGCAAATGACGCATGTAACCCCCAAAACCTCAAACGGCAATTTGTTACTCCGGATAGTGCACACATTTCCATGTCCTTTTAATTTACCTTTTTATTAAATATGCATTGCAGTGCTCTATAAATTCTACAGAATCATTCTTTCTTGTAACTGTCGAAAACACTATGAATGGGAATGGGGGTTTCAATTTCTTGATTGTGAGGGCTGAGTGTGGGATTTTAGATTTGTTCAAGTTCTTGGTGTTGAATGATGAAGAAAGTGGTTCCAAGTTTCTCCACAGTTTTAATGGCGGAGGAGATGCTGGGGATCACAGGTGGGTAATAGTAGTCTCCATTATAGCCAGGAAAATTATCAAAGTTTTCGGTAAGCCCATGGAATGGACTGGCTATCTGCTCGAGTTCTTTCTCAATCTTTTGTCTCTCAATGGCAATTTTCTTGGATTGGTCTACAATATTCTCAAAGGTATGAAGTCATTATGCGTATTTCAATTTTGTCTTTCTCTACTAATTTTATAAATGTTGTCATTTTGTCCCCTGGCTCATACAATTTTATTAAAATTAGTAGTATATGATAGGAGTAGTATTTTTTAGTAAAATTATAAAATGAAGCTGTATTTCAGATGATGTTGGTTTTAACATTTTTTGATCAACTCTTTGATTGCATTCATATTTAGTTTGATGCTTTTGATTTAGACAAAAAGTTGAGGAGGATAAAACCGTGATTCAATATTTTTATAAGCTTGGGTTGAACAACTTCAATTTTGGTGCATTGCAAATAGGAAATGTAACAATCCCAATACGAGACTCGGAAAATTTCCTAAGTGCCATTGGACACTTAGATGGGCGTTTGAAACTGTACAATACTGGTTTCAACGTGGAGATGGGAAATCGAGGTCTAATTGACCTGTGTATGATGGCTTCCAAATTAGCATACGAGAATGATAAGGTTGTTAGAAATGTTGTACAACTTTACTGGAAGGTTAGATCTCTCTCTATTGCCCTCCCTATCCCTACCCCTATAATTATTGGATACTAATTCCATGTTTGATGCAGATGCATTTTGTGGCCTTCTACAACTGCTGGAATGGTGAGTTTTTACGTTTTTCTCGTCTATATATTACAAGTAGAATTTTGTTTTGTCACGTTCGTTTTACTTTACTTGTCAGAGTATCAGAAAGAACGATCAACGCAAGTTTTCATAATGTGTGATAAGCCAAAAGATGCAAGTTTGATACTCATTAGCTTCAGGGGAACAGAGCCATTTGATGCGGATGATTGGATCACCGACTTCGACTACTCATGGTACGAGATTCCAAAGCTGGGAAAAGTACACATGGGATTTCTAGAGGCCCTAGGTTTGGGCAACAGAGCTAACACCTCCTCATTCCTGAATGTTAAATCTTCTTCTTCACCGGTGGTAATGGGAGAGATGACGGCGTACTATGGTGTAAGAAATAAACTGAAAGAGCTGTTGCAAGAGCACGGAAATGCAAAATTTGTTATTACAGGGCATAGTTTAGGTGGGGCCCTAGCCATACTGTTCCCGACAGTGCTAGTTCTGCATGAGGAGGAGGAGATGATGCAACGGTTGTTAGGGGTGTACACTTACGGACAGCCAAGGGTTGGTGACCGAGAGATGGGGAGGTACATGGAATCCCATTTGGAACATCCTCAGCACAAATACTTCAGAGTAGTTTACTGCAATGATCTAGTTCCGAGGCTGCCTTATGATGACAAAACCTTCTTGTACAAGCATTTTGGCATTTGCCTCTACTACGATAGCCTGTATATTGAGCAAGTAAGCTGCTTATGTTGTTGGTATTGATAATTGATGTGATGTGATGTTTAACTAACGTTGTTGGTTGATGTTGTGCAGAACGTGGATGAAGAACCAAACAGAAATTACTTTGGTTTGTGGTATTTGATCCCAGAATATGTGAATGCCGTGTGGGAATTGGCGAGGAGTTTGATGATGGGATACGCATACGGGGCGGATTACAAGGAATCGTGGGAATCATTTGTGCTGAGGATGGTAGGTTTAGCAATCCCTGGTCTGTCTGCTCATAGTCCAGTTGATTATGTCAACTCCGTAAGGTTGGGGAGGAAAACAACATCTGATGAAATGTAATATTAGTTGCTGTCTGTCTGTTAATAAGGCTATTATACTCTTATCTTAAGAGTTTTCTTATAAATAAATTCAATTGTAATTTCCATATTCATTGATGATAAATAAAGTTGATGAGTCATATAATGATACAGTAATTTTTAAATATAAGCAGCAGGTATTGGGTAAAAATTATCAATTAATTTGGAGTTGAATATTTGTATTGTATTATGAAATAATTTCTCATCTAATTGAATAATATCACCCTCAACGATTATACAAACATCATATCTGAAAAAAGTATAACTAAGCTTGTCATTTGTCGATCCAATCTTTGAATACGAGCAACACGTATAGAGGAAGATTGAAGGCAGCAATGGTGATCACTACTCGTACTGCTCGCAACAATCTCCAGATTGCTTTAGATTTATTATTTGTTCTACCTGCTGCAGATACTCCTCCTCCTCCTCCTCCTATCTGTATACTCACTACATCTGGAACATCCCCATCCCCCACTGTTTGTTTTCCAACATTTGATCGCATCACAGCATTGCCTCCCCTGCAGTAAATGAAATGAAAACACGCTTTTCATAATCATTGCTCAAGAATTATAGTAGTAGTTATGACTATAAGGCTTAACTATTACCTCCCAAGTGTGCTGCTGCTCTCGTTCAAGAATGTGGGGGAAATCTTTTTGGTTTTCTTGATAAGGTGCATCGTGCCTTCTGCATCCCACATCTCTTCATATTCATAATTCTCATCATCATTTTTCACTTTCACAACATTGCTAAAGCTTCGAAATACATCTCTGATACAAACTATGAGATCGCCAAGCTTTCGTGTAACCACCACTTCATGTGCTGGCCAAAGGAGGACGATAACAAGGGTCATTGCAAACAGAGATAAATACCTGACAGACACATCCATTAGATTAAATTAACTTCAGAATGCTGCTGCCTGCAAGTGCAATGCAAGTATTACATAGATTAAGGAAAACCACAAGTGCTAAATACCAAATGTAGATATGTGTTTGCATGGGAAGAAAGCAGAGGTTGGTGGAAACAGCATATTCTCGAGCAGAGTCTGTGGAATTACGAGCAGATAGTAGCATAAAAGAAGGGTACAAATTTCCTTGCTGCCAGCTTACAGTTCCTACAGTATGCTGCACTATTCCGTCAAGTAACTGTTAGTATCAATTAGAAGTATATGAAGGTGAACAAAAAAAACAACACAGTTTACCTCAGTGACTGGACCACGCTTAGACATGTGGACAACTGCACATTGATCATGATCATGACCCGAGAGCACTAGTTCCTGCCGAAACACTCACTAATTACTTCAATTCTAACGATATATATATATCAAAGAAAGATGATACATACAGGGTTGATTAGATCCAGTAGGTCATTTGTCGAGTTTTCAGTGACATAATTCTGGTACCTGTATCACACAACAATCAAATTAGTACACGTGGAAACCAAACCCTTCTTATTCAGAGAAAACAAAAATAGCTTACGCTATTTCTTCATCACCACGACCAGCACGGTAAATTCGCTGGAATCAGTCAACATAAAATCATGCATCAGCACTGTATAAATATGTATAACAAAGAAAAGTAATAAAACAAACACTATAGTATCTTTACTTGATTGATAATTGGTGAAGATCGATGAGGGCCACAAGGAGTCCAGTCAGGCCGATATAAAGGGATGTGAGTCAATAAAACTCTTGGATAATAAGAAGCATCTGGATTAATTAATTTAAAGAATATATGTCAAGGGGACTGATTATATTATATTCGATGTACAAAACAAAAAAATGTTAAGGACTTGAAATAAAGACTTCAGTACCTTCAGAAGCACCTTTAATGAATTCCCAAGTAGCAGATGTGAGGTTACCTTGTGGATGACCTGAAAATACAAAGAGAAAATTACTCATGTGGTTTAAAAGCTCGCAAAGCAGCTGACTATATATAGTTACTGAGTTACAACCAAGTATACAGAATTAAGCGTTACCATCCACAGTCTGTGCGTCAATGGCAATGAAGTCCACTTGTCCAAGTGTAATTTTAAAGTTCCTAGCACCAAATTGTCCCTCATAGCGTTTGACAATCTGAGTAACATAAATTAGAAGACCAACGGCTGGCTAGTAATAGACATAGTTCCCTTTTACTAGCATATGATATGATGTACCTCTGGCTTTTGGGAGTAAAAAGCTTCGTACCCAATGTCATGATTTCCAGAAAGGTAGACTACTTTTATGTTTGAGGTTTTCTGAATCATATCCAGGTTGAAAATATGCTTAAAACGGCCCAACGACTCCTGCCATCTACATGTATAATAAATCAAAAACTGCATTGATGATGAGATGATTCGTCCTTGATTTGACTTGTATCATATAAGAAGAACGTGTTCAGAACTTGGTAACAAGGACAAAAGAAGCAAATATTTGAAACTATACTCACTCTTCATCTGACAGTCTCCCACCCCCATCAAAGTAATCGCCGAGAAACAGAACAGCATCCGGATTGAAGGGTAAAACAGATGACAGGAATGCCCTGCGCATGTATAAATCTGTATAGAATTGAGCAATCTCCAGAGCAAGTGATTTCGGAGCAAGACCATGGGAGGTGCTATCCATGAGCTATCAATTAATTAATAGTTCAAATCAAAACAATAACATTCTCCAGTTGACAATTATTATTAAATGCAGAAACGATTTCAAACCTGAGGGTCTGTAATAACAGCAATTTTCACATAGTTACTTGAATAATCAACTCCATTCTGCTGAGATGTTCATAACACCGTGAGAAATCATGGCATGCTCTAAGAAAAAACGAGCAGAAATAGATAGTGGAACAAATACACATTTTACAGATAGCAAGCAATCGCATTAGAATTAATCAATAATCAGTGGAAGCAAACGTGCTCTACAATTAAAACAACATTAGCAATCATCAGTGTAAGGAATCAGCCAGCCATCTATGTTTTTAAATTAAATTATAATCCTTCACTTTCTTGAAACAGTGAAAGGAAAAATCCAAATCCAAAACAGTAGAAACGGAAATAGAAATCGAAAATAGTAGTAATAACCAAACCAAACCTAACCTAAAATCAGATCAAGATTCCAAGATCCAGACATTTAGACAGAATCTTCAAGTCTTTTTTTTCCAGTTCCAGCTAACAGTAAGCAACTTTATTAATGGGGTTTAGTATATTTTACCGAAGATGAAGATGGGCGTTGAAGATGAGGCCAAGAACAGGTCCAGAGTGAAGGCACCAAATATGCAAACCATTCTCCATAAAGCAAATTCAGAGCCCAAAATATGCTCAAAAACAAAGTCAACTTCATTTCCTCTCTTCTTTCAGGTCAGATTAATTTCTCAACTCTCTCCCTTCTTTCATTTCATTTTCATACAAACGTAAACGGAAATCCACGGTCTTCAAACTTCAGTTACTTCCTTTCTTCCGTTTTCTTGTTTACCAAAATTCTTTTTGAGGGTGTACTAGTTAATTTGAGGAAAAAAATTTTATTTTATTAAAAAATTAATACGGAGTAATATTTAGTTTAATTTTAAAATATTTAAAAGATACTCCATCCGCCGGCCCCCTCGAAAAGTTTGTGGGTAATCTTGGACACATAATTTAAAAAAAAAAAAAGTAATGATGAGAGTCTTTTTTTTTTTTGATTACAAGTTAAATACCCATCCCTTTTTCCCCCTCCCCATGACTCGAACCCAAGACCTAAGGCCTCCCCATGACTCGAACCCAAGACCTAAGGTCTAGGTAGTGGTGCTCTAACCACTTGAGCTATCCCACTTTGTTGTCAGTAATGATGAGAGTGTTGAGGGGTAATTTTATAGTAAACTTTTATATGTAAAGTAAATAAAGTAGGTGGGTAAAGTAAATAAAGTAGGTGGGTTGATTGTATGGTGGGTCCCAAAAGTAATGACATGATGGATAAATATGTGTATATTGTGAGGGTGATGATTGTGATGATTATTTCTATTTTGGTGTATGCAAACTTTTAGGGCACAAATAAAAAAAGAAAGTATGAAAATTTTTGAACGGAGGGAGTAGTATAATTAAAAAAAATAAAGTTATTTTTTTAGGAATATTAATCTAATAAAAAAACATATTAAAATAGAAAATGAGTAATCTAATTAGGGACAAAGGAGTATTGTACATGGATTTTTAAGAGATGTTTGAAAGGAAACATTATGGGATGTTCTACAATAAAATTTTTGACATATTATTTTTTCTCTCTCAATTACATTACTTATATTTTATCTATTATTTTATCATACTTCATCTCATACTTGACTATTATTTTCTCCCTCATCATCCTCACTTGTATTACATCAATTATTTTATTATACCTTTTAATCAAAATACTCAAAAGAAAGAGAAAACTTATAGTAAAATAGAGACAGTATTATACAAATATGACATCATATAAAATTAATGGTTATCAAAATTAAGAAGGCAATATGCCCCCAAAAAAATCCATCAATAGTATATTGAGGGATGCTACACTTTGTTCAATTATACTATCATATCTATTAAAACATGTGCATAATAAGAAACATTTCAAAATGGCCAACTGTAGGTCCCTAGTTGAGTTTATAATATTGAGTAAGCTAGGAAAATGTCTAGAGGGGGTGAATAGACTTTTCAAAATCTTTTAATATATCAGAATACACAATGCGGAATTTATCAGATTAACAATGAGCCCAATAATTTATACTCAACTAAATCGATGAACACTGTTCTTCTAGTCTAGATGCAAATTAATCAATTAAACACAAATAGAACAGAAAAAGTAAACAACACACAACGATTTATAGTGGTTCGACAACTTGTCTACATCCACTCTCACAACTCCAGTTGCGAAATTCTTATTACTCTTCTCTTCGAGTAGTGTGTTCTTGTGGCTTAGAGTCCCAAGAAATAAGACTTTGATCTTCTCGATTATACTTACAAGTGTATCTTCGATCTAACTAGCTATTTTACAAGTAACTAGCAACTTGAACAACAATAACAAAAGTAAAACTTCTCTTAGTCCAGTAGTAGCCTTCTTCAAATTCTTCACTTGTCTTCTGGCTTGAACTTTCTAAACTTGAACTCTATGAGTTTGTTTGCTTCGAATATCTCTTCTGTATGCTTCAAATCTCTTGGTAACAGTACTATCAGTAGTCTTGAATCGTTGAATACTCCAAGGTATTTATAGACTTCAAACTATCAAGAACTTTTTGTTATCAACAACCTTTTCTTGATAACTAACTCATAACGACTTCTTCTTATCCTTCCACGCGTTTCTTCAATTAATTAGTTATTCCATAACTAACTCTTCAATATGACGTCTTTATCTTCATACGCGTTTTTCAACTTAAAGCAGTTTCTTCTTCTAACTTGCGCACTTGTCTAGTCTCCATACTTACACAAATCTTCAGTCTTCTTCTTACTTGTCTTGTCTTGCGCAACTTCTAGTCTTCAATAGTAGACTTCTGTAGTAGACTTCCATATAGAACAAATCTATACTAGTCCTATCATCTAATCCTAACAAGACTATTACATTACATTAAGCTTTATAAACCAACTTAGTCAACTTAACTATATACATCAATATCAACTATCATATGAACTATGAGCTTCTATACATCAATCATTTAGCTCAGTATAAATCCTAAAAAAACATAACACAGTACTTATAAAACGTACTTGTCTTTCCTTTATACTTAAACTTTTCTTTGTTATTTAACTTTGTACTCTACTGGTCTTCTCAAGACGACTTCCATAATTAGATCAGTCCATACTTAGAAAATATTCAAGTCTGTTTTTGGCTTATCAAACTCATCTTTTCATCAATTAGGACTTTATATTAGGATTCATATCCCAACATTAACTCATTTTTTTTAAAACAATTTAGAAATTTAGACTTAGCATTTGATAAATCGCATATAAATTAAAATTTATCTTCGTTTATTAAAATATATTGAAATTGTGTGGTTTTGTAATCTTCATCTTTGTACAATACTAGCTAAGCAGTGTTTTTTTTTTTTTTGTTAAAACCCATTTTAAATAAACTGTCCTCTTTTCTCCTGTTCTATTTCAAGATTGTTATTTGTAAGGTGAGATTTTGGATGGTTTCGAGATCCAAGTTAGTGAAATTTGGAGAAAGAATGAGGAATTTATTTGGCCAAAATAAAAAAATCGTTATGTTGAAGCAGAGATACTATATACTCCCTAATTCCGTGATTATTTACACACTTTTTTTATTTGAACGTTTTAAAATTATTGCATACTCTTAATACGAAAATACCCCACAAAATTAATACCCTTCCAATTTTTAAAATTGTCACCCTCTTTTTACATACATTTTACTTTACACCTCATCATATTTCCTTTACATCTCACCAAATCACCTAAAATACCCCTAATTTATCTTACAGTCAATTAATTATCCACATGATTAGACGTCTCCAACTAATATAGATAATTAGACCCTCAAACCATCCAACAAAGAATAGCAATTCACAAATATAATTAAACGAGAACAAAAAATAGAGCACACAAAAATTTAAGTGGTTCGATCAGTTCGATCTACATCCACTGGACATACGATTTCAATCTTAATTGATAAAAGAGATGTTTACACACGCAACACTCAAAAATGGATTTCTCCTCACTTAGCTCGTGAACTCACAACTCAAGACGAATGCTCGTAAGCGTCAAACTTTATAATTTACAAGCTATGGGGTATTTATAGGTATCAAAGCTGATTGCAGCGTGTGTTGATTGCGTGATCCTTGGTAAACTGGAGTTTGTTGTAATCGCCTAACAAACTCACGTGTTCAGCATTGCCCAATCTGAATTCACATCCTTGCCCTTCACTTGTTTCTCGTAAACAGATGACACAATTAGAAGACTATCAAAAGACCTTCCTCTTCTGTTTTACTCTCTGATATCCCAACACTTAACCAAAAGACTAACTCTGCAAACAGAACTCTACTTAGCTGATAAGAACTCTTCTCATCTTAACAATTTAACTGATTCTAAGCATCACCTTTTGTTAGGTTCTAGATAGGAATTGGTAGATTGTGAAGACTATTTTTGTATTTTCTGTATATTAGCTGCAAAAGTATGAATGTTTGAGATGAATAATAGAAATGGGAGAGAGAGAGAGAATTGGAGAGAGAGGAGAGTTTGTTAAATTTTCTCATATGCCTTCTTCTGTCAAAACTGGCATCAGAACTACATCTTGGGACCACAGTCCACTTTTGTAAATTTAAAGAGATCATATGCTGAAATATGCTGAAATGTAAATATAAACTAAGGCGAATTAAAACAACCAGCCAGTAACAATTTAATTAAGCCCAACCAAGGATGAAAATATCGATATCGGTGGAAATATCGAGACCTTAAATTTATGGAAATATCGACGGATATATCGATATCGAATATCGATATCGGTAAATTTTAAAAATTGTAAAAAATTAATAACAAACCTTTAGTACATAAAATCAACAAAATAATTTGAATACATTTTATATCAATGATAAATTTATATAAAATATAATATACAATGTTATTTCGTATGACATTTATCGATATTTTTCAAAATTTATCGATATTTTCTCGATATTTTCTGATTTTTTCTCGATATTTTACCGATATTAGACTCGATATTGTTATTGTCTACCGATATTTATCGATATTTTCAATTTTTTTACAAATATCGTGGAAATATCGGTTCTTCCCAATATCGATATCGGTGACCTCGAAAAATGGATATATCGAGGATATATCGGAGATATTTCCGGATATTTTCATCCTTGAGCCCAACTAGTAACTATTCCTCAGTCCAATTATCCTTCAACTTGGAATTCAGCCCAAATTGCTATTTGGCCCACTTCTCATTTTCAGACAGCACTTGCTGGGAGTATTTGCGATTGTACTTCCGTTTCCAAACAACTTCGACTCTGATGGTGAATCCTCCTCCCTCAACTCCGGTGGCGAGTCTGTGACACCTTCTCATCTGACTGGAAACCTTCAACTCATCTGATCAGGCCTAAGTTAGCCTGCCTGACTCCACCAGCTGATACGCCCAACAGGTGAGTCCATCAGCAGACTAGTACTCTGTTGATCTTACCAGACGAGTACAACTCATTTGATATGAGATTATGAGAATTCTCCACCTTTATATCAAAATCTTCACCTTGAACTAAACAACTCTGAACTACACCACTGCTCCCTGCCAAAAGAACAACAACCTTCTCCTCAGAGGACACTAATGCAAACCAACCAACCTAAGACATAAACCAAATTTCTCTTTTGGTAATGCCTTAGTGAATGCATCAGCAGGGTTCTCCTCATTAGCTATCTTAACCACTTGGACTACACCCTTCTCCACAATGTCTCTTACAAAGTACAACTTTACATCAATATGCTTGGTTCTCTCATGATACCTCCGATACTTTGCAAGATGAATTGCGCTTTGATTATCATAGAAGATAGTCACACTGTTCTGAGATAAATCAAATTCTTTCAGAATTCCCTTCAACCAGATGTTTTCCTTAACTGTTTAAGTCAAAGCCACGTACTCCGCTTCAGTAGTAGATAATGCAACCACGGACTGGTGAATAGACCTCCAAGACACGGCCGTATCAAATAGAGTGAATACATATCCTGTTAAGAATTTTCGAGTGTCAACATTGGTTGCGTAATCTGCATCCACGTATCCCACAAGTGCATCCCCCTTACTTGGAATCTTCTGACATCTTAGACCTTTGTCAGTTGATCCAAAACATATCTAATAACCCACTTAATAGTCTCCCAATGACTTAAGCCTGGGTCACTCATATATCTGTTGATCACACTTATAACATGAGTCACGTCTGGTCTACAGCACACCATGACATACATTAAACTCCCTACAACACTGACATAAGGTATCTTACTCATCTGAGCTCACTCTTGGCTGTTCTTGGGACTCATCTAATTGGACAATCGGTGATGTTAGCCAATAGGAGTAGAGACAGTCTTTGCTTTATGCATTTTGAACCTCTCTAACACCTTCTGAAGTTAACTTGGCTGACTCAACTGAATTATTCCATCAACTTTGCTGATCTCCGTCCCAAGAATTACTTTGGCTTCACCAAGATCTTTCATCTCAAACTGCCGTTTGAGGATCTCCTTAACTTGATTAACACTGTTAATAGACTCTTCTGCTATTAACATGTCATCAACATACAACAGAAGATAGGTAACAGAAGACCAAACCCGTCTGAATAGACACATTTGTCATTCAAGCTCCTTGTAAAACCAGTTGAGCAAATGTACTCATCAAATCTCAAGTACCATTGTCTAGGGCTTTGTTTCAGGCCATAGAGGGATTTTTTCAACAGACATACCTTGTCCTCCCCTTCTACTTTATCCAACCCTTCTGGTAACTTCATATAGATCCTATAATCTAGAGATCAATGTAAGAAATGTGGTAGATATTTTAATTGAAAAGTGTAATTCTTATTATTGAAAAGTGGAAATTTTGTTACTGAAAAGTGGTAATTTTGTTACTGAAAAGTGGTAATTATTATTAGTGAAAAGTGAAAATTTTGTTACTGAATAGTGGTAACTGTTATTAGTGAAAAGTGGAAATTTTATTAATGAAAAGTAGCGACTATTATTATTGAAAAGTGGAAGTGAGTAACGAAAAAAAAAACGAAAAAAAAAAAAAACAAGTTTGAAAGGATTTGAATGTGTCACCTCATGCTTATGAGAATTGTAAATTAATTAATAATTGTAAATATTGGTCGATAAAAATAGAACGGTAATTATATAATAATGGTAAATTAATTAATAAAGTAATAGATTATAAATAAATTAATTAATTAATAGAAAAAAAAAAGAAATTATAATCATAAGTAGAGAAAAAAGAATAATAAATTAGAGTAAGAGGATAAGGACAAAAGCATGTGCACATTTGAGAATTTCCCTAATTTATGATGTAGGAGTATTATATATGAACATTTTTTTATCCACGACTTGTGGAAAAAACTTCAGAAAACTTTTTTAAAAATTCAACAATTTATGCCAAAGTTTTTTAGAAATTTTGACGTACCAGAGTTAAAAAACACATGTTCACAAATAAATAAATAAATAATCAATTAGAGTTAACATAGTATAAATTTGCAAGGGAAGGGGTGAGGAGGGTAAACTCAACTCAGTAATTAGGGATAGAAGTGTCTTTTCACTCCATGCTTCAAACTATTCAAGAAAGTGAAAATGGAAGCTATTGTTGTGGGCATGGATTCAATTTAATCCGTGATAATTTTTCGTATAATTCAGTCAGTTCATACAAAATTTGTGACAAGCAACCGTAATCATAAGCAAACGTCTAAAAATGTCCAAAACTAAAAAAACTTGATTAGAGAGAGTAAACACTAAACAGAAGAAAGTAATCATGCGCAAACGTCTAAAAATGTCCAAAACTAAAAAAACTTGATTAGAGAGAGTAAACACTAAACAGAAGAAAACGCACACACACGACGCATATATTCTTCTCTCAAAAGGAGAAGGGGACAAAAAATCTGAATCTGAAAAGCAAAAATAGGCATATCTTGCAATGCAATGTAATGCTTTTTGTAGACAAAGAAACGACATTCTCTGTCCATACATGTTAACATTAAATTTACAGCATTTCACCGATGTAGTAGAAGAATATATTCCAATTTCAAGAAAATCTACTAGAAATAAGGAATCCAGCTTCTACAACACCCAAAACCAGTTATAGTAAAATGAACCGTATTAAACAAGTTCAATGTATGGTGCATCAGTCCTAGAAGTAAACAGAATGGACTCACAGACTGGGAAAAAAGAATATGATCACATGTCTCCACAGCAAAATGTTTTTTGGTTCATCATTATTCACCCTTCTTATGCATATTTGCATACCCTGGATACTTCATCAGCATCTAAAGAAGCCATTATTGGAATCTCCTCCTTTCATAAACATCTTTTCAACCAATAATTTTGCCTTTTGCAACTACCGCTTAGATGGATATGAACAATTTAGCAATTAGGGGTAGTCAGACAGACTGTTTTAGTAAGAATTTAGCACACACACAAGGTATGAACTCATATAAGGATTCCATGAGGGGCAAAACAAATAATGTAAATGTAATCCAACCTGTCATATATTCATAACTTCTCCCTCCCAACTTATCTCTTTTGCATAGTATCTGTACAGACAAAGATAATATGAATAATAATAATAGTAATACGGTAGATGCAATGCAATCCAACCTGTCATAAGTTGTCCAATGAGAATCACATTCAAGCAAATATGTTGTCCCAATCAAAGAATGAAATAACACGGAAGTGATCCCCTGAAATAGCATAATTCATTCATTCCTTTCAACGGTTTAACATCATCATCAAGAATCAAGATCATCGTAGCTCGAAAGGTAATTATAGCCTCGAGAACTAGTTATACACCATTACCTACCCAATGCCTTTCTCCTAAACATCCGGTTCACAATCCATAATTCAACACCATAAAACTAACAAGAAAAGAAAATCAAGATGACAAAATTTATAAAACTTTTCCGGTAAATAGTATATCATGCAGATGAAAAATGAGGGGGAGGAGGGGGTAATAACTGATGAACCTGATTACTCCCACTACTCCCATTATTCCCATTACTCCCCGGAGAAGCGTACTGTGTTATGAAAGGGTGCCTCAAGAGCTGTCCAGCCGTCCATCGCTTGGCCGGATCCCTCTGAAGGCAACAAGCTATGAAATCCCTGAACTCCCTAGTGGCAGAAGCAGGGGCCTCCGGTGGTTGTGACATACATATGGCGCACATTAGACTAGCCCAATCCCCTTGCCGTCCAACTGCAAATGGAAACTTTCCCAAGTAAAATTCAAGAATACTAACTCCTAAACTCCATATATCCCCTGCAAATCCGTCGTATTTCCCATGGTTGAGATCCGTGTTGATTCTTTCAGGGCTCATGTACGCTATCGTCCCGACCGAGGAATTACAGTTGTCCATCGTTTGAGCTAAAACTCGGGATGTGCCGAAATCGGCTATTTTGACTACCCCTCGCGAATTGATGAGTAAATTGGAGGGTTTGATGTCGCGATGAACGATTTTGCGCTTGTGGAGGTAGTACAATCCGCAGAGAATTTGTCGAGCGAGATCGGATAGAGAGCGTTCATTGGGGATGTGGGTGCCCTCAAGGGATCCTTTGTCCATGAACTCGAGGAGGACTTGAATTTCGCCATTGTGATCGATTAGGCTGTGGCATCTGACGACGTTAGGGTTATCGACATCTCCGAGAATCTGGATTTCTCGGCGCATCTGATTGCGGATGGCGTCATCGTGGTTGCCGTAGATAACTTTGAGGGCGTATATTTTATCGGTGGGGCGGTGGAGGACTTTGTAGACGGTTCCACCGGCGCCGCTGCCTATGCGGCTGACGCGCTCGAGGTCAGAATATTTCAATTGAAGAGAGGATGAGAGAGAGGAAGGAGCTGAGCTGGGGGGAAGAGGGAGGGGAACGGCGAGGGAGGGGTCGCGCTGCGGCATAGGGAGGGTTAGGTCGGAGCGCCGCCGTGGACGGATATGCCGATTGGCGGCGGATCCGGAGGAGGGTGAGGATGGTATCATGATAAAAGGGAGAAAGGTAACCACCGGCCGGGAAGATTGTTGAATCAGTTTTCAGGTATAAAAATCAATCATGGGAATCCGGATTCTCTCTATTGTTTTAGAGTTGGTTGGTGAAGAAAGGAAGCAAGTCCATGGTTTTAATCAGCAATGACGGAGAAGAAGAAGAAGAAAAACGAGGGGGAAAGAAGCTTCTTGGAAGGAAGACGGAACAACCGAACAAAGAAGATGGAGCAGACCAAAGGAAAGAAAGAAAGAGGGGTATCTCATTTCATTTCATTAAAAAAAATATTTATATATATATATATATAAATGTTGTGTGTCACTTGGAGAGAGGATAAACATTTGAGTAAATTGTATTTTTGCTTTTACAAACCATGTCTATTTAGATTTTGTATAGTTAATTAAGGTTAAATGAGAACGCTTCACATGTAAAATAAAGAATTTTTGGAAACACAAGTGTTGCTCAAAATGTTTTATACTCTTCATTAATTATGACTTACACTTTAACGTAATTTTATACATTTGTTGTTTAGAAAAGAAAAAAAATAAAATAAAAGAGAATGCCTTTCCACTCCATCTGCCACGTTACCTATTAACAAAGCATTTTCCTTTCCTTTTCGTATTATGTGCTCAGACTCTGTCGACATGGATCACAGAACAAGTGAGATAAAAGAAGTTTGAGGGTGTTAAAATTGCAAGAAGTGCATCAATGATAGCTTGATTTGTTTCAAAGCATCCAGCCCGCAACTGTGAGATCCTTAAGAGTACCTTGCAAGCCTATGAGAAAGCTTCGGGACAAGAGATCATTTTTGATAAATCGGCGGTTACTTTTAGATCTAACACAGAGATATCCCATAAGGAAAAAGTCTTGGATACCCTCCGAATACGTTCTTCACAAGGCCATGCCATTTATCTGGGGTTACCAACGTTCTCTTTAAGGGGAAAAAGAATGCAATTCTATTATTTGGAGGACCGCATGGCTAAAACAATTGGGAATTGGAAGAATTTTCAGAAGAAGGAAGACAGGTTCTTATTAAAGCAGTACTACAAGCTATTCCGACTTATGATATGTCCTCTTTCCGACTCCCAATACAAACGTGTGAGGCAATGAAAAAAATTTGTACAAAATTTTGGTGGGGAAAGGCTCAAACAAGATTCATTGGCAAAAGTGGGACAGATTGTGCGTCCCCAAGGATGAAGGGGGAATGGGGTTTAGGAAAATGGAGTTCTTTAATAAGGCCCTTCTAGCAAAACAATTGTGGCGGATGATTGACCAACCGACATCCTTGGTCAGTAGAGTCTTTAAGGTGAGATATTTTAAGCACGATGACATTATGGAGGCGGAAATTGGAAATAATCCTTCATTTGTATGGAGATCTCTTTGTTGGAGTCGAGATATTTTGCAAGAAAGATTGCGTTGGAACATCGGTAATGAAAAAACGATTAAAATCTTTAAACATGTTTGGGTTTTGGGCAATCATAGTGGACGGGTCCAATCTAGAATTACAGTCGCTCCTAACATTGATATGTTTTTAATCGACCAACGAGAGTGGAATGAGGAGATGCTTAAGATGGCTTTTGGAAAGACGAAGTTGAAGCGATTTTACGAACACCGATAGGGGATGTAGAAGATGAGGATTCACGCTTCTGGAAATGGGACATATATGGGAATTACACAGTTAAATCAGGATATAGGGTGACATGGGATATTGAGAGGTAAAAACAGGTTGAGACGTCGACTTCGGATCTGGAAGGAAAGCACATTTGGTGGATGAGTATATGGAACATTAATGTGCCACCAAAGGTGAGAGTTTTCATATGGAAATTTCACTAGGACATTATTCCTACGAAAGGCAATCTTTGGTTCAGGCATGTTCCAATAGATCCTTTCTACTGCCTATGCGGTGCCAGCTTTGCGTCCTCAACGCATACAATGATCTTCTGCCCGACAGTTAAAGAAATTTAAAAAAAAAAAACACAATGGTGGAGGATAGTTAGAAGAGGTAAACTGCTTAAGACTTTGGATTTTTTTGGCTTTTATCAGGAAGGAACTCTTGATGAACGAAGTGGAGAAAGTCATAATGATAGCATGGGGTGTATGGCGAGATAGATGTGAGCTACTCCATCAAAAAGAGGATGCGCGATTTAAGATTCGCTTAGATACATGTGTTAAGGTGCTAGCTTATTTGGAGGACTTTCAAGATTTGCAAAGTGGGGTTTTGTTGCATGATAGAGTCACCTATCAAGACCTACATGAACGCGAACCAACAACCCGGGATGTCGCTATTATTGAAGTTGACGGGGCATTCAACGAAGGCCAAAGGAAATATGGGGTGGGATGCGCCGCATATAAAGAGGATGGTACTGGGTAGTGGTCAGTTTCTAGGAAAATCGCGTCTCAAAGGTCGGCATTGGGGGTGGAACTTAAGGCCATTGAAATAGGATTGAGAGAAGCAAAGAATCACAATCTTACAAGGGTGTGGATCAAATCAGATTCCATGCAGGTAGGGGTGCGCACCGGTCCAAAATCGGGTTGGGACTGGAATCTATGCTAATGTGTGGACCGAAGACAGGACTGTAATTAATCCGGTCCAGACCGATAAATTCCGGTTCAGTCCGGGTTTGGACCAGTTTTTTTTTTTTTAAGTGTTTTTTTCAAGTTTATGGAAGCAAGAACAAAATTGATGAATTTGTATATGAAAATTAAAGTGTTGGCTCTTCATTTTAAATCAATCTACGTCAATGTGAATTTTATTTACATTATTATTAATAATCTTTTAACCCTAAAAGTAAATTAAATATGTTTGTTAAATTATATACTTGAAAAAATGTACAGAGTAATAGATCTCAACAATTTTACCTCACATCCTCACTGATTATTTGGTTTTGAAAAATAAGTGAGAGTGCATTACTAAAAAAATATAAAAAATAAACATAAAAAAAAATCTGGTTTGGACCGGAATACTAAATTTGAAGGACCGGAGACCGGACCGAAAACTAACCGGTCGGTCCGGTTCCGGTCTTTTTTTTAACACTCCTACATGCAAGCGATTACACTCATTGAAAGTGACTGAATTGTTTACGGACCTGAAAGATTGACACTCAAAAGTATCTCCTTGCTTAAAAGTGAATTTGTAGTGTGCAAATTCTCTCATATTTCGAGATGCCGAAATTTGAAGGCTGGAGTATCTAATTGGATATTTTCGGTAACAAAAAAATATTAGAATAATTTTTTTTATTTCCCATAACTTATACCTTTAAGCAAAATGTCCCAAATTCAATTAATTGATTTAATTGCTCAATTTACATTCAAATACCGTTGAAGTTACAAAAATTAAAATATACTCCAAATACTAGTACAATATATAGACGTAATTTTGTACACCATACTGCAAAACGGTGTAATATTGGTACAGAGCGCATTTGAGGAGTAGATCGAAGGGTATTTAATCCTGAGAAAACATTTTCAAACTGCCATAACCGCCATCATCATCAGCTTCAACTCACAGATGCGCGCGCTATAACCTCCAACAATACGTCTCAGAAACCCTAGAAAATCCAATTTGTTGACAAAATGCCGGAGAAATTCTATTTTCTTGGGCCTCCATATCTTCTTTTCTTCACCATCACTATTCTGGTTTCTTTACCCCAACAATCAAATTGTCAGCAAAGTAATTATCCTACTTAATCATTATTGAAGCTAGATTAAAAAATTTATTGGCTAATTTTGTGATTTGTATTTTTACAGGTCCAGCATATCTTGGAATATTGTCAAATGCGACGGAATTTCCCCCGGAAGATTACTACGATTACATCATAGTTGGAGGCGGCACCGCCGGGTGCCCTCTAGCAGCGACGCTATCGGAAGGTTTTCGAGTTCTTGTTCTTGAAAGAGGAGGCGTTCCAGTTGGGGACTCAAATTTGATGAGTCGAGATGGGTTTCTGGCAGCCCTAATGGAAGTCGATGCATTTGAGTCCCCTGCTCAGGCTTTCACCTCCGAAGAGGGAGTTCCCAACGCTAGAGGCAGAGTTCTTGGAGGAAGCAGTACGATAAATGCGGGTTTCTACAGCCGAGCTGACCTCGGCTTTTATGAAAGATCCGGGATGAAGTGGGATCTGCCATTGGTGAATCAATCTTATGAATGGGTAGAAAAGGCCATTGTCTTCAGGCCCGAGTTGAAGAATTGGCAGTCCACTGTTCGAGATGCCTTCTTGGAGGCTGGGATTGCTCCCTACCGCGGATTCACTTTGGATCACCTTGTGGGCACTAAGATTGGTGGTTCTACGTTTGATAGCTATGGTAATAGACACAGTGCTGCCGATCTTCTCAGCTATGCGAATCCTGCCAATATTAATGTTGTTGTGCATGCTAGTGTGGAGAGAATTATTGTTTCTTCTTCTCCATCTCCCCCCGAGGCAATTGGTGTGGTTTTCCGTGATCGGAATGGGGGGTTTCACCGCGCCATGGTGAAGGATAAGGGGGAGGTCATAGTATCAGCAGGAGCAATCGGAAGCCCTCAACTGCTGCTGCTGAGTGGGATTGGGGCAAGGCCTTATCTGTCTTCGTTGGGGATTCCCGTCGCCCACCATTCGCCCTACGTTGGCCAGTTGATGTACGACAATCCAAGAAACGGAATCTCCATCGTGCCACCCGTGCAGCTGGACCACTCTCTGATCCAAGTTGTTGGCATTACAACTTCGGGCGCTTATCTTGAAGCAGCATCCAATATAGTGCCCTTCGTCTCCCCTGCTCGTCCCGTCTTCATTAGGTCACCATCATCCCCCCCTTACGTCACGGTTGCCACTCTGATGGAGAAGATAGTAGGGCCCCTCTCAGCCGGGTACCTAACGTTGGCATCCACGGATGTGAGGGAGAATCCCAATGTCCGTTTCAACTATTTCAGAAACCGAGCAGACCTGGAGTCGTGCATCAATGGGACGAGAAGAATTGGGGACGTGCTGAGAAGCGGTGCAATGGATGGCTTTAAGTTTCAAGAATGGTTTGGAGGTAGAGAATTCCGGTACGTTGGGAGGGGGTTGCCGCGAGATGAGGGGAACGAGGAGGAGATGGGAGAGTTCTGCAGGCGAACGGTGAGCACGATATGGCACTATCACGGAGGGTGTGTGGTCGGAAAGGTAGTTGATGCGGAGCTTAAAGTGATGGGAATACATGGGTTGAGAGTGGTGGACGGATCAACATTGACACTCTCGCCGGGTACCAATCCTCAGGCTACTCTTCTCATGATGGGGAGGTAATTTAATTAATTAATTAATTATAGTGCTTACTTATGCTTTTTACTTTTACTTTTCTTACTCATGTGTTGTTTGCTGGCGCAGGTACTTTGGGGTGAAGATGCTTAGGGAAAGAATGCAATAGAATAGCATAGATATATATGTACAGTACAACTTTTTCATTGATTCAAAGTTTTTAGACAAGAATGACTAGATAGTTTGCTGATTCATATGCGCTTGTTGCAATTTTGTCAAAAATAAAAATCCTGCAAAACTTTTCATACCATTAAACTCGTCGTTTGTTACTCTTATAAATTCGAGACGAGTAAAATAGAATTTTATCGGCTGGCTATAAATTGTGAATCGAGTTAGTATTTTGTTGATAAAATAATAATAATAATAATAGTGGAGTTTAAAAATAGAAAAAGGTAATGTGTGTGGTGTCCATAAATATCTTAGCCGCTTCATGTACGCAGATTCAAACTCTCCGCCTCCCATCCCATCCCATATTCTCCAACCAACGATTTTCCTCTTAATTATTTTCACAAGCAGAAACAAACAAACACAAAATCTTGTTAATTTCTTCTAATCATGGCTTCTACATCCTCCTCCCCTGCAACTCGTTGCTATCTCAGAAACCAAACACCTTCGCCTGACTTGCCTCATCGTCATCTCTCATTCTCTTCTCGTTCCTCCATTAATTCTTCCCTCCACAAATTCTCCTCCCTCTCTTGCAATACTAATGCCCTCCACAATTCACAAGCTGCAGTATGCAAATTACAGGCCCCGGTGGTGCACAAGGCTGCACCGACCATCTTAGTTTCGGAAAAGCTGGGAGAAGCGGGGCTGAATTTGCTGCGGAGTTTTGGGAAGGTGGAATGCTTGTACAATCTGTCGCAGGAGGAATTGTGCGCTAGGATAGGGGAGTTTGATGCGCTGATTGTGCGCAGTGGGACAAATGTGACGCGCCAGGTGTTTGAAGCCGTGGGCGAGGGAAGGTTGAAGGTGGTGGGACGAGCTGGCGTTGGGATTGATAATGTGGATCTACAAGCGGCTACTGAGTTTGGCTGTTTGGTGGTTAATGCTCCAACGGCTAATACCATTGCTGCCGCAGAGCATGGCATTGCCTTACTCACTGCCATGGCGCGGAATGTTGCACAATCCGATGCATCCATGAAATCTGGTTACTCATACTCCTTTTTATTATTTCAAAGAATTTATTTATTATTGATTTGAGCGTTTTTGTGATGATCAGGAAAGTGGGAACGCAATAAATACGTTGGTGTTTCTCTGGTTGGCAAGACTTTGGGAGTGATGGGATTCGGTAAAGTTGGTTCAGAAGTTGCAAGACGTGCTAAAGGACTCGGAATGCATGTGATTTCCCACGATCCGTATGCTCCAGCAGAGAGAGCACACGCTCTTGGTGTGGAATTGGTGTCTTTCGATGAGGCCATCTCCACTGCCGACTTTATTTGCCTGCACATGCCTCTTACTCCCACAACTAACAAGATATTCAATGATCAAACATTTGCAAAGATGAAGAAGGGAGTGCGCATCATCAATGTTGCCCGTGGCGGTGTTATAGATGAAGATGCTTTGGTCAGGGCACTCGATACTGGAATAGTTGCTCAGGTACATCATTCAACTAATTCTCTTTATTCCTATTCCCTTTCCTATACCTATTCCTCTTGTATTGTGTTGTAGGCGGCCCTGGATGTGTTCACAAAGGAGCCCCCGTCCCAAGATAGCAAATTAGTGCTACATCACAATGTCATAGCCACACCTCACCTTGGAGCTAGCACAAAGGAAGCTCAGGTCTGAATTAGTTAGTTATTCCTTTGATTAACTAACTAATTAATCAATTAATAATAATGCTTCTGCAGGAAGAAGTTGCAATTGAAATAGCAGAGGCAGTTGTTGGTGCACTCAGAGGGGAGCTCTCTGCCACTGCAGTAAATGCTCCCATGGTTCCTCCCGAGGTTCTGTCCGAGTTAGGTCCTTATGTTATTCTAGCTGAGAAGCTTGGTAGACTAGCTGTGCAGTTAGTTGGTGGAGGAAATGGAATCCAATCGGTGAAGGTGGTCTACCGCTCCGCTCGGGATCCAGACAACTTGGACACTAGGATTCTTCGAGCCATGATAACAAAGGGCATTATTGAGCCCATATCCAATGCACGTATTAACCTCGTCAATGCAGACTTCACAGCCAAGCAAAAAGGCCTCAAAATTAGCGAGGAAAGAGTGGTAGTCAGCTCCTCTTCCCCTGAGCAGCCTGTGGAGTCCATTCAAGTACAAATAAGCAACGTTGAGTCCAAATTCGCTAGTGCATTGCTGGACAATGGCAACATTATTAGCATTGAGGGGAGGGTCAAATACGGGATACCTCATTTGACGAGTGTGGGATCATTTAGTGTGGACGTGAGCTTGGAGGGCAACGTCATACTATGCCGCCAAGTTGATCAACCGGGAATGATTGGACAAGTTGGAAACATTCTTGGGGAGCATAATGTGAATGTGAGCTTTATGAGTGTGGGCAGAACTGTTAAGAGGAAAAAGGCCATTATGGCCATTGGGGTTGATGAAGAACCCGACACCATTACCCTCAAGAAAATTGGCCAGGTGCCCGCAGTTGATGAGTTTGTATTTCTTGATCTTTGTTGAGGTTGTTGACAAACTCTATTCACAATAAAGAACGGCCGATGCATAATGAATCTGGCTGTGTGTGCAGCAGATACATACATTATTTGAAGAGGATATCTTTTAAGTAATATCCCTCTTGTATCAGAGAGAGTTGTTTTAGGATGAGTAAATAGCTACGCGGAAGCATTTTGATGCATCCACTTCATAATCATACCTTTTGTTAGTCATTGTGTTCAATGTTGAACGGTCCCCGATCGATGCCTGTAAAAATGTTGCTTCTAGTGAACTAACTAGATAATCATCACTTGCATTTTCCTAAGATATCCTTATTTCACTATTTTACTTGTAATGTATTTAGTTATTAACACACATAGCATAAATGAATCAAACCTTATAAATCAAACTAGCTAGAACAAGTTAGTTATAAAGCATTGGTCCATAGATGCGTCCAATAAAAAATTGGATTCATCATGTTTGCCACCCCATCAAGCTCAAAAAAGTTCAACTTGTTCTCTTTATGACTAGAGTCCTCTAAGAATAGTTTTCTGCCTGATGTAGGATCAAAAACCATATCTCAGGCAAGATCTGTGATGTTGTAATCTTGAGACATCTATTTGGTGCCATTTCAAGAATCTATTTCCTCCTAACTTTAGCAACAACAATCAATACAGAAATGTGGATGTAAAAGACACCAAGCTACATCATAATACTGTTATTATAAGAAATGCAAGCAATCCAAGCACCACTAACTAAATGTGATTAGTCATTTGCCCCTGGAGTAAAAAAAAAACATTGTTACTCCATTGTGGGGATCTAGCCACATATATCAGGCAGAATTAAAAAGTTGAAGACAATAGAGCAGGCTTACGTATTCATCATTAATGAGATGTTGTCTGTCTCCTTTAAGCAGAATCCTTCCTGATTGGTGAAGGGAAACCCATATCAGATCATGCTCGAGTGTCATTGCTAACCGAGTTGCTTTCTGCTGTGCTTTACATTGACTTCCTCAGCTTCATCAAGCACCAAAATCATATATTCATCAAAGCCCTGCTAAAAATAGCTTCACATTCGTGAATCTTCAAGAGAAGTTTGGGATGAGTTATGCAGTAGGTTATACATGGAAAGATATGCTATTCAACTAGCAAATTAGAACACAGAACAAATAATTGGATATTAGAGTTAGTACACAAACAGAGACAGATATGTCTGACTGGACGTCACAATGGTGACAAAATTCTTTACTTGCTCAGAAAGATGGCCGAAGATTAAGGCAGCCTCATTTACCTCCGCCTTAAGAGCAAATACTACTAAATTCCTACTTCAGTGTGAACAAGGCAACCCTTTTTTCTTACGTGTAAGCTGCAGTTTAAAGATCCCAATTGCACAGATTTACTTCAAGATATACAGCAGCAACAACCACTACCATCTTCAACAGAAACATAAAATATTAAATGCAACTATTCAAAAGGAAAATTTCACCAAGGAGCAATATTATATGCACAACACCGGAAGTAAAAGTAAAAGCCTTACTATTATCTGGCCTTCAATCCTCAAATCCTTTTGTTCAAATAGCCATATCTGGATGCAGCTTTCTGTACATTATTCACAGCTAGAAGCACAGTCATTAACCTTATTGACAAAAAAAGATATATATATATAATTAAAGACAGAAAAAAGGGAAATGGTGAAAATACAATAGGTTGGGCAATAATCCTCTGAACTTTAGTGCTGGCCATTGCTGCTGGACGTCTCCGAACTCTTGAGTGATTTCTTATTTTCTCGGTAGAAACCCTAGCTGAACATTATTCTGTTACTGATTGATTATTTTCAACATATGGCCGGTAAATAATGGTAATATAGTTGAGTGATATTGAGCAAGCCCAACAAAGAATGGAACATTAGAAGCCCAATAATTCAAGAATTTTATTAGACCACTTGACCTCCTCCATTACCATTTGTGGGAGAGTGAGATTCTGGAAGTGGAACTCAAACCCTCTTTCTCATTTTCTGTAATTTCTCTACCCTAGGCTAAAATCTAAATCCATTCATTTTTTTGTTTCTCTCTTCTTTCATGCTATTTAATTCCTATAGCTGCGCTTGTCCATTTTGATTTCGACACCATCTGCTGATATGGCTGGCACAGGAATGCATCCCTACCATCACCAGTGGCCGCCTGCCATTGCTCCTCCCCCTCCTCCCCCTATTCCTATCCCTATCCCTATCGATAGCCCCACAGCACGCTCCCACTCGGACGAGGTACCCATTCGTTTATTGCTTCTGCGAGGAATCTTGGAGTTCCATTTAGTTTCTAGGGTTCAGAGTTGGATTTTTTATTGCAATTGTTCATAAAATGAAGTGAGTCTGATAGTTTGTTTCACTAGCAGCAACGGACGATATTTATTTCGGGGTTACCTGAGGATGTGAAAGAGAGGGAGCTACAGAATTTGCTCAGGTGGCTTCCGGGATATGAGGCGTCACAGGTGAACTACAAAGGCGAGCATCCTATTGGATTCGCCCTTTTCGCCACTTCTCAGCATGCTCTTGCAGCTAGAGACGCACTTCAGGTCATTTATCTACTTAGTTCAGTTCAGTTACTTATTTTTGGTGAAAGAAGAAACAAGTTTTAGTTTTATGTCACTATTTTGGGGGTGTATAGGATATGATGTTTGACGCCGAATCTACGTCTGTTTTGCACACTGAGATGGCAAAGAAGAATCTATTTGTGAAAAGGGGTGAGATTTGTTTATTTTTGTAGGAAGAGTTATCATTGTCTAGATTGAATTTGATACATAATCTTATGTACAATACAACTTTTCCTAACTAGTTTTTGCTCGCAGGGATAATTAATGAATCAAATGCTTATGACCAGAGTAAACGTATGCGAACTGGGGGTGATTATACACATACTGCTGCTTATTCCACATCTCCTTTTCACCCTCCCCCATCAGCTGTTTGGGGACCACATGGGTATGCCACTCTTTCAAAATTAATTCTTAAACAAGTCCTTTTTATTGGAGAAATATATTGAAGCTTTTATAATAGAATATGATGATTTTACTCAGGTACATGGCCCCAGCTCCTCCACCTTATGATCCATATGCAGGCTACCCAGTTCCTTCAGTGCCAATGCCTGCTTCAACACCAGTACCTGCACCTGCACCGAGTAGTTATGTACCCATACAGGTATATTCGTCACTCAAAACACCATGTCTTATTGGATATATACTCTTGTCAGAAGATCTGGGAAATACTGTGTATATATTGAACCATGTTAAGCCACCCACACCCCATGTAAAAAAGGAAGGTTTTTATTCATGTTGTTAGTGGATATCTGCTGATGACTTATCAAATGCCATAGCCTGTCGTGTAATGAGTTTTGATTTGCAGATTTTCTTGGTTCAGTATTTGTTACTTTAATCGATAGACTTTCTTGTAGAATACCAAAGATAACCCTCCATGCAATACCCTATTCATTGGCAATCTTGGTGAGAATATTAATGAAGAAGAGCTGCGGGGCCTTTTCAGCAGGTACATTTTGCATTTATTGCTTTGTTTTCGGACCCACACACAGTTATCAAGAATTGGCCATTTCATTGCTATTTCTTGATGCAGCCAACCTGGTTTTAGGCAGATGAAAATGTTGAGACAGGAAAGGCACACTGTTTGCTTCATTGAATTTGAAGTAAGATCTGTGCTTTGTCATTTGGGTTGACGTTCTCATTCTCGTGATTGTAGTTCGTGACATGCTTCTTTCTGTTCTTCCCATCGCCCATGTAGTACTAATTGAAGTTCCTCTGCATCACGCAGGATGTGAACAGTGCAGCTAACGTGCACCACAGCTTGCAGGGTGCTGTTATACCCAGTTCTGGTTCAGTTGGCATGCGTATTCAATATCCTTGTTCTTTATTTCTTTCTATGAGTTTATCCTCTATGTTTGATGGCGTTCTTTTACTTGATATGCATATTCAAGATTCCAAAACCCACTCCTAAACCCTAAAACAAAGGGATTCTGCTGAGATGCTCTGTGGTTTAAGTAAGCGTTGAATGTTCTTTCTTGACTCTTAGATACATATTCGAAGAATCCATTTGGGAAGAGGAGGGACTCCATGCACCATGCTGCTGGCTCGAATGTGAATGGAGCACCGCCTCTGATGACCTACCAGTAACTCTGTTCTCTATGCACTGACAAATACACGATAGGATGCATCATGCAGGAATTGCATGCATCCATTCGTCATCAGCATTAGCATCTTCTCATTCATATGTGAATGCACTCAGTGGAAAACATACAAGTGGTCCCGTTTATATAATATACTAAACATGCATTCAATGCTGTGCCATCTCACTGACTGACCTTATTGTGGTGTTCATGTTTTTGATGTGTGCACATTTCATGTTATTCCTGTCATACTATAAAACCACTTGAAGTAAAATTGCATTTATATGTGAGTTGGTACATTTGAACTCATTAGAAGCCATTTCCTGACAATGAATTTTTCATTCATGCACTCATTATATTTTATCATATGAAATGCTTGGGAGTCATCATCATAAAAAGTTATTGCCATTCCGAGCAGTTAAATCATAGTCTTCACCATTTGGTGTCTGAAGTTTGATTGAAGTTCATATAAACAACTCATCAGCGTTGAGGATTCAAAGGTTCTGGATAGTTATGGAGAATCTATGAGTATTATGCAGGTTGTTTTAAGAGGGTGGTCAGGACCTGGATTTACAGAACCATCGGGTGGAGACCCCTCAGCCATTTAGTAGAAGTGGGTAGGGGAGGGTGGTTGTGAAATTGTGCAGACCTTTTTTCTCGGAATTTTTTTTTTTGCAAAACACAGTGTATCATATTATGTTGTCTTGATACCATTACTATCTTTCAGATAATAATCACTGATTGTCTGAATGTCTTTAAACCGTGAATTCTAATATAAACCAACCCAATCAGGTTAGGAATTAATATAACCAGATGTCCCCTCCACTCCCCTCTTGGCAAAAAGTTGGTTTCTATTTTTATATATTCTAGTATTTACTTTTATATGCATTACTTAAAAAAAATGATTACAATCACCAGTAACATTTCCAGAATAATGATATCATGACACAAATGACTTTTCATTGCGACCGGGTTAGTGGCGTAGGAGAATTAATACTGGAATAAACAATTTGTAACAAAAAAAAACGAGCTACAACCTGGAACAGGTTCAGATTAATATCCTAAAGAGCAAGGTATATGAAAACTATAAGTGGACATCCAATGTGATGATAAATGGTCGAAAATAGAGTTTTTCCTAAAACCAAATTTCACATTCATTCCACAAAAGAATGTTCAGAATGAGTTACAACCTGCTCTTTAGGTAGGTGTCATTTCCCACTCGTTTTCCACTTGTTGATAGGAAAGAGAGTTAGTTTTCGATTGGGGGAATAAGCGGCAACCTCTTTAGGCTGCAATACTGAAATGGCAGCAGCTCCATCATGCTGACTCTTGTCCATGTTCTCCTCTGTCAAAAGTTTCAGCTCAAATGTCCCTCTGCTTAGCCCTCTAGCCACCTGCACACACACACACATTTCAGTTTTGATTCTGAGGATGATTGGAAGGAACTGTTCCAGTTTTTTTTATTTGGAATAACAAGGGAACATCTATGGACTAGATTATTTTCATCACATTCAATTTGAAGTCATTTTCTTACTATGCACAAGACAACAGCAACCCGGTAATAAAACTAGGAAGGATATTGTTCAGTAAGACTGTATATATAGGTAGAAGTTGGAAATGCTAATAAGAAGAAAAGAGTCAACTTCACCCATTTACACATTGATGCATTAACTTCCCTTGCTTACACCAATATTTCTATGCAGCAGATTTGCCTTTTGCAGATTTTACATTTTGGAGGTACAGCACTGACTAAATAGCAGTAGTATAAAACATAGATTCAACATTAAAAATTAGGTTTAAGATTACCAGAAAACAATTCTAATTTTTGTACCTTTAGAAGAATCCAGACTTTAAGAGAACTACTTAAAACCGCTAGTCTTGTCCTCTTTCCCGAGGTCAAGTAGTTACACATATGCCGATCAACCCTTAGAATAAACCGTGGCCAAGATTTGGGGTTTTCAGGATCTGCTTTCTGGTCCATTGTTGACTGGTCAAATGGAATACGGGACAATTAATACACAAGAAACATAAAACACAGCAAAAATGTGAAGTGGCCTAGTTTTGTGTTGTATGGCCAACAAATGAATAACCAACTGAGGCATAAAGCCATCACTCAATAGATAAAACTGACAGAAAATACTAATTATTCATGTAAATGCATAGTAGGTAAGAATGGAGTTCTAAACAAAGTTTAAAGAATAGGCAGACAAAAAGTCCAGCAATATAAGTTAAAGCAGTTTTCTGCACACACTGAATTCTTGCTCAAGTAAATACATGTTCCTAAGAAAATCACTCACCAGAAGTCGACAGATTTCATGTTCAATTTTGGAAAATGAAGTCTCCAAAGCTTCCACTCTCCCAGTTGCATGGCAGCAGGTGCATGGTTCACTGATCATGAATGTGACACTGGGACGAACCTGTTAAGCATCATTACAAAAACTTTATAAACAATTGGAAAAAAACTGTTGTAATTAATCGGGCTAACACCTTTTCTGGCTCAACACTCCCAGAAGTAAACAGCTAAAGTGGGAGCATCTATAGTTCTAAAAAGAGGTGAAATGTATGTCTATCATGATGTTTTGAGAAATCCAGACTATGTTAATATACCCGCTTTCGAGTTATTTCCATAAGCCCATGCCTGGACAGTTCAGAAACTTTAACTGTTGACCTGTCTCTCACGACAGCTTGCTTAACCTCTTCATAAACAAGTCTCTTATTTGCTGCACAACAAAGATTTTGTTAGAATGGAGGATATAACATAAAACAGACTTCTGCAATTCCAAGTCTCCCTCTTCATATTAGGTTGTCCCATTTTTGTCAAACAAATACTACATTAACTCCAACTTCAAAACATCATGAACCTATACTTCTAAGGTAGTACGTAGGACTTGCACAGGAAGAGAATGGAGTTGGAGAGAGGTGAAAGCAGAATAGAAGTGCAAACAAGGATGTGACAGGCTTTATGAATAGGAAGAGTGGATAAACTGTATACTTACAGTCATCCAACATATCAATAAAATCTACAACAATTATTCCACCAATATCTCTCAGCCTTAATTCTCTGGCAATCTGCAATCAAGAAATAGCAGCACAGTTAACTATTATAAGAATTATGTGGATGATTACTGATATGAATCCATTCAAAGAATTAGCTATCACAGTTAATTTTTACAAGAATCGTGTGAATGATTACTCCAAGTCCAATGGACATCTGATAAGACACATATTGAACGGAAATCTAGAGGGCTTCTAATAAGCATAAACAAATGAGAAAATACAATAAAACAAACGATATTTTAGACTGTGAATATGACTGCACAGCGCGTGGTCTTGTAGAAGTCTAATCTGGTGAAATTGTGAAAAGAAGTAGCATTAAGATTATGCCAAAAATGTTTTCTCTTAAATAATCTGTCCTTTCAATTATCAGACATTCATTGGAACGCTAGTTTCCCTGCAAAGCCAACATTTTACTGATCTCTGCATCATCACAATAGAAGAGAGCGATCACAATAGAAGAGAGCGATCAAGGGATATATAGCAATCTTTTGTGACATTTGGAATGACAGGGCATTCAATGTCTTATTTTTAGGATGACCAATTAAACATTTGCAGGTTGTTATCATGCAATCGTATTCTTACCATTATACCAGCCATTCAACTTTATCAATACATACAACAAATTTTAATTTTTCCTGTAACTATGAAAGAAGATGTTAGATTCATCCAGGATAACTATTCAGCTTAAACTGAATACAATCATTCTGTTAAAGTTACCAATTAGTTGCCATTGAAACAGTCATCAATAGTTCCATTATTCCATTCCTCTTAAGTCTTAATTGGCATGTTGGCATTTAACTAACCCATGCAGTAGTGTGAATTTTCAGTATCCAAATAGCAAGAAAAGAGAAATAAAGAAAAATCATAGAACATTCACGCAAACTGATTTGCAGCGAAAATGACCTTCAAGTAGAGCCTAAATAAATTCCAATGATGGAAAAAAACCACATTTAATTTTAATGCTTTCAAAACTTGCACACACACATTGATCTTTGAACAGGCACTGAGCAAAAACCCATGAGACTAGATTATTGATTGAAATAAAAGTACTTGTTTGGCTGCTGCAAGGTTCACTTCAAGAATAGCTTTCTCTTGTGATGTTCCTTGACCGAGCATACAATGGCCCCCATTTACATCAATGGACACCAATGCCTCGGTTTGTTCAATCACTAGATAACCACCATTAGCCAGAGGAACCCTGAGAAAGAAACAAATTCTTGTCAGGAAGAAAGAAATTGACTTGCAAGTTAATAAATTTTAGTGCGAGACCAAGTCACATGACTTAATGCAATACCAAGTCAAGCGAATGTGAAGCCGAGAACTCAACTTGGTATTTGTACTAAGTTGAAGGTGGAGAATATAAATGCCAGTCTACATGTAACATCAATCATATATATCGTTCTTTTATAGTATAGCATCAAACCATGGGCTTTGCTTCCTTTCTCCTTAGTTTGTTAGAAAACCTTCTAGCCCTTTTGTTAGGGATATATATTATGTCAACGTCATATTCCAGAAGAAATGAAGATGAGTGCAAGAAAGATTAGGAAAGTTCTCCAGATTAAGCGAAGCCCAATCTAATAATTCCAGAATAATATAGCTCCCAGATAAAGTATCCTATGGTGTTCTTTGTTTAGCAAAGACAGATTCATGTCCCTGTTTATCTATCTCTGACGTACAGACAGTTTCTACAGCTAAAACCCCATTTGCAATCTTCCATTGATATTGATAGAGAAAGACAGAGATAGTGAAATAAAGAGGGATTTGACTAATAGCATAATTTTAGAGTATATAAGGTGAATAGACTCGGAAACAACAGTTCATTAACCTTTTACTGAGAATGTTATTGATTTCTTCCTCTATACAGTATTCATCAAAAAGGGGAGTCCTTTTACTGTATAACTCAACTCTGTCACAAAGATTGGGAGCTATATCCTGAAGATAGTTGGTAACCTGTTATATAAACAAAAAGAAGTCAACAGCATGAATTAGGAAGCAAACAGCCTTGGTATTATAGAAAGGAAGTATCTGCAAGATTATCCAATTATGTTCACAAAAACTTAATTATAATCATCTTTCTCCTTTTCAGTTTTCATAGATGATCACTTGCCAATACATATATAATCAACATTTCTGATGGACAAGCTGATTTATAACTAGAAATCCATTCCTTCTAAATTCACTAGTCACTCACTCACTACAATTGTTCAAACATTTTTTCCCAATTCATGAAATTTTCATGAAGAGCTAAAAGCTCATTGCCAAGCACTTAAAGTACCAAGTTGTCAATTGATTGATTTCTCAGTTTCTCAGTGCACGTGAAAAAAAGTAAATACTACCCATGCCCCACAAGATTTTATGTTAGCAGTTTTTAATGACGCCCCTTCATTACCTTTGGCCAGGTTGTGGCTCAGACCTTTTTTTTCTTTTCCGCTATTTATGATATCTCTATTTAGAAGCAAATACTACCCGCGAAATGAGATGAATCTGCAAATATTATCGGTAATAGCTACTCACTCTCATACCTCATGATATGTCCTTGGAGAATCAACTATCATGCTCGCCACCTGAAAATAAGCCAACATAGAAGCTGAGATGTACAATCTATGAGACTATGAGATTGATTGGCAAACAAAACGCAATACTGCAAAACTATAGATTATAGAACAATATCACCCACAGACTAAGGTTGAAGCAGTCACCGTCTCATTAAAATAATCTTGCGCGACTGAAAGTGTTTGGCCCATTGCTCTATGCAACATAATAGGAACAGCCCCATCAACACCTTCATCAGCAGCAAGAGCTGCAGATTTTGCATGGTCCACTATACTTTTCCATGTTGATAGAAGACCTTCTAAATCTCTCTGCAGTTCCTCTATCGAATGGCCAGAAGCAACCGTCCTTACAGTGAGCCCAAATCCAGGTGGTTGCAAAGTTTTAGCTATAACTCGTAATCGTGTTCGCTCAACGCCAGAGATTTTTTTTGAGATTCCTATTGATTTGCAGCGAGTCATCAGTATCTGCAGCATTAGGAACTATTAGAAAACTTGCTTGAAAATAAAAAAAAATCTTGGAGCATAAAGCATAGAAGTCGAGGTCACCAAATATTAGATACCCAGAATCTGCTTTTAAGCTTTGGATAAGCGGTCAATGTGGGGCCTTTTGTACCCAATCCTTCCTTAACAACTTGCACAATTATCTTAGAGCCCGTTTTAACGTGTTCCCATTTATTCTCTTCTGTCCCAATAACCTTATCACTGACATCCTGGTGTTGGATTCTACAGTCTACCCCTCCATTTAGCTGCTCAAGTCCATGCCCAACACCACCACCATTTACATTTTCATTAATAATATCTAAACCATCAATATTAATACGATTCCCATGGCCGTCTAACTCTTCGTTTATGAACTCATCTTCACTTTGATCCTCCTCCTCCTCCTCATCTGGCTCTTCAACTCCGTTGGATAAGGCTCCATTTGCAGGAAAATCCACAGATTTATCAAATAAGTCTCTTTCCTTCATAGGGCCATGAAACGACTGCAACACAAATGGCTCCCTGTTGGGCCTTATATCCATGAAAGATGGCCTAGGACTGCCAATATTTACAAATGCACCGCCCATATGTGGAACTAACTTTGTTACTACTCCTAGATATACACTATCACACTGCACATTGGTTTTCACAGGCTCCAACAATAATTCAACCAGTTTATCATTTTCCAGAACAGCAATCCTTTGGACGGTACAGATGGAAGAATTGATCAATATCACTGTGGAAAGAGATTCTTCTTTTGTCATTGCGATGTTTTCATCCTCATGCAGTAAGTTCTCAGGAGTGGGATGATTCTGTTCATCAAGTGCTGACTGAATGACCTCATCTTTATCAGATTCATTCCTGACAAAGCCTGAAATCATGTTGACTGTAGAGCTCATTATAGAGATAGATGATTCAAAAATCCAAGGCTCCTCAACCAGATGATTACTTACTAAAGAAATATACGGCTCAGAAATATTCATATCATGATGAGACTTATGGTTAGAATCCTCACTGATTGTAGATTGATTTGAGGTTTTTGGCTTTTGAATGTCACCATCGGAGTACTTGGACGTCTCTCTTTCATTATAAATATCACTTGATATGTCTGCAAAAGGGCCAGAGACAAGAGATGGCTGCAATAGCCAAGGCTCCTCGACAACCTGGTCTCTTACTGGAAAAGCCTCAGATAAGTGTGATTTCTTTCTAATGCTAGAATTCTGGCAATCACTTAAGAACAACTTTGATGCCAAGGAGTTGTTCCCACAAAATCTTGCAGTCTTCTCATCATCTGTAAAACAACTGGAAGCATTTGAGTTTTCAGCTTCAGCAACATATTGAACTAAAGTTTTACATTAAAAACAGACAGGAATACAAATAACACCTCTTGATAATGCTAGAATGAGAAACATTTGACTTCTCTTCCCCATCCATGACTGAAATAAGTGAGCAACTGGTCTTCTTCTGGTACGAGATCTAAACTTTGCCATACGTTTTCTACATTTTTGGCTTGGGGATTGTGCCAGCATAGAATATTCAATTCTCGGTCCACACACAACATCAGACGATGCCCACATGTCTTCCTTTGCAAAACAATTAAACTTGATTTCCTTCATGGTGCCTTATAACAATAAAGAAGGCGGGGAGTAAGTAAATCACACTTAAAGGTACAGGGAGCAAGAACATCAGGAATTCGCAATAATCACTGATAATGGAACAATAATCATTTCCCAAGTATTTGACTATTGACAACAATGATGCATCTTATATAAGAGGATCAATTACAAAGAAAAAAACAGGTTTTTTCCTCAAAAACTGTTACACTTACTGGCATCCCCCAGCTAAATGAGACCCATATGCCCCCCACCCCCACCCTACCCCCTTCTCAAATTCAATGTAGAGAGAGCAAACTGATAACTTTATTGCACTAAGAAATCAATATTTTGCAAGAAAACACGACCTAACAGGTTTTTCCACAAAGAAAAAGGATTAAAATAATGAAAAGCCGCAATTTTGAGATTCAACACAACGAAAATAGAACTTGAGAGCAGTTCACCTATTAAGTCTTCGTCGAATATCCATTCTTACACAGAAAAAATGGTGTATGATTGAGCTGAAAATGCAGTTAAAGATAGTTTTGTAGAAGGAGAAGAACAAACAAAGCTTTAGCGTCGTTGCGTTGTGGAAGAACAAGGAGCACCGTTTTCAGGGGTTTATTTTCAGCAGGTTTATCTACTTTCAAAATGTTTACACTACATTTAAATACCACTTTGCCCCCTCCAATATGCAAATTTCCAACTTGGCCTGTCAAAATTTACTAGATATATCAAAACAATTTGTTCCATATTAATATTATGCATAAAAAAAAAAACATAAAACATTGATATATTTAAATATTAGGAGGTGAATTGACGATTTAAACAAGCATAAACATTGATATATTGAAATTGTTTTTGCCCATAACAATTTCGAAGATGTCAGTGGGCAAAATGTTTTTTTTTTTTTTCTTTCTAAAATGTTTTTTTAACATATATTCACATATTGATTATATTCGACATAACTATTGTTTTTAATAATTAGTTATACTGGTTATGAAGTGGGGGAGAGAAGTTATTGGGTTTATATATAGTTTAAAGTTTAAGCTGCAAACAGAGCTTGTTGGACCTTGATGACTTGTTCCTTTGTTTATACTCCAGGAATTGACTATTTACACCTCCATTTGCATTGAGAACACCCCCATTGATTGACCCTTCCCCCCAAAATTTATGGATAGATGCATTCTCCTCTAATTGTCCTAAATATTTTTTTATCTAAAAAAACTATCCCCTCCGTTACACTATAAGTTTTCCACTTTCCTTTTTTGGATGTTTCACTATAAGTTTCTCATTCCATTTTTTGGTAAATTATTTTCTCTCTCTCAATCAAATCACTTATACTTTATTTATTATTTTATCATACTTCATCTTATACTAATATACGTATTATTTTTTCTCTTACCATCACATCACTTGTACTACATCTATTATTTTATCATATTCCTTAATCAAAACACCCAAAAGAAGTGAGAAACTTATACCGGGACGGAGGGAGTATTATTTACTAAGACGTCGGCCGTCGTCGCCGACTCCACTCGCGGCCTCTGCCCCCCTTCCTCTCCATTCTCTCTTCCCTCCCTCTCTTTCTTCCTTTTTTTCCAGCTATTTTTTGTCGTCACCTCCCTCCCCCACTCACTCACCGCCGTCGGCCACCCCCTACCTCCCTCTCCCTTCTTTCTTCCCCTTCCCTACCTCTCTTTCTCCCTTTCTTTCTGCGTTTTTTTGTTGTCGCCCCCCCTCCCCACACCCACCTACTCACCCCGTCGCCCGTCCCACCCCGATCTAAGACGGTCGCCGACCTACCTCCCTCTCCCTTCTCTCTGCCCTCTTCACTCCCTTTCTCCATTGTTTCTCTTTTTTTCTTCGTTTTTTTGTTGTCACCCCCCCTCCCCATACCACCCACTCGTTGCCGCTGGCCGTCCCACCCCGATTCAAGACGGTCGCCGCCTTACCCAGGTTTAAATTTTAGGTTTAGAGTTTTTTTTTTTTGTGTTTTTTTTTCTGCATTTTTCTGTTTTTTTTTTTTCGACCATTTGAGGTCGACCATATACGCTCTTGTCGACGATAGGGTATATGGTCGACCACAAATGGTCGATTTTTTTATATATTTTTTTTTTAGTTTTTGATATTATTTTTTTTTGGGTTGGATGATGTTGGATGCAGAAGTAGCGGTGGTGGTTGACAATTTTTCGGTTACTTTCTGTAAAAAGTGGGGAAATGAAGTGCGTTCAGTAAGAGGGTGCATCTAGTATAATGCCTTTTACTATTAAGTATTTTTAATTTTTCATATAATTACTCTCTTTGTCCCATGGGAATTTGCACACTTTCCATATATGGATGTTCCATACCAATTTGCACACTCCATAAAAGGAAATATCTTCATAACATTCACTCTAAAAATATACTCTTATTTATCCATATGCCATTACTTTTTCACACTCAATCTAATTTTTACTTTACTTTATTCATAAAATTTTACAAAACTAACCCTCAAAACATCACTCATTACACTTTTTCTTACACATTTCTTAAATTGTGTGCCATTCCAGATATACAAATTCCCCTGAAACCGAGGGAGTATTATATTATTAAATTGAGTGGGTGTGTTCTAAACCGAACTGGAGGTGTAAATAGTCGGAGCCTACAATTTATTGGCTTATCTACCCATCAGGGGAGGGGGAAAGAAGGAAAAAAATAGAGTTAGAAAGTCGCCGGACTACCCAGCGCTTTTAGTTAAAAAGAAAATTTAGTCTACTGCTACATCCACGCGATTCTTCCGCTGACTTTCATTATCATCGTTGAGAAGAATTGTATGTGCTGTTCTGAAATTTTATCAGTTAAATGATTCCCCACGCCCAATATCTGACCTCCAATCTCCCACCTTCGATTATCCCCACAACCTATATTTCTAAACCCTCAGTTTCACTCTTTAATAGGAGGACATTCTTTAAATCCAACAGATTTAGGATTCTTCCATTGAAATGCACAGTTTCTGTGATTTCAGAGCCACTCCATTTGGAATTGAGCAAAAATCACAAGCCTTTCTCAGCTGAGGTTTCAAGAACTATTGTGGAATTGTCCTCTGTTGCCACCCTCTCCACTCTCACTCAGGAGGGCTGCCCTTTGGGTTTCGGAGTCCGCTTTGCTGTTGACTTAAATGGAACTCCGGTGATGTGTTTCAATAATAGACTTTCTGTTGATAGGAGGTGTAGTCTTCATGTCCAGGTGCGTATTTCACTTGTTTATTAATGCTTCATCTGGAAAGTAGTTTTAATCTTGCTATGTTATATTGTGATTTGTGAACTAGTTGGAGCAGTGCGGAGTACGGACACCTCAATGCACAATACTAGGGAACCTTGATAAACCCGGAGATATGATGGCTTTGAGGGTAAAACGAAGAGATTTCTTGAATTTTACATTATGTCATACTGTTATTTGCTACTTGCTGTTATGTTGGAGTAGAAGCGTGAAATGGGCTTCTAAATTTTATGCAAAATCCTTAGCTCCTTAATTTTGTGCTTCTCAGAAACTGAAGAGTGCCCCTACTCACACCCCAAAAATCCTCCAAGCACACCCCCACCTTCTTCAATCTGTACGGCCCTTAGGCACTTTGTACATTTTCAAGGGACAAACACTGATTTTATGCATATTTTAGAAGGATAACTTAGTCATTTTATGCATGTCTATTTTTGTCCAAAAATATGGTGTGTGTTTAGAGCATTATGGGGTGTGGGTAGTGAGGTCCAAAGCTGAATTCAGGTTCGGTTGGCTTGAATATTGTTCTGCACTTCTGCTGATCCTGGATGCATATTGATGCTTAAATTCAGTATACGACTTCTAATAGGTGTGCTTATATGCTAAATGTGTTTCTTTCTACTGCTGTGAAGTCATGCGTAGAGCTGTAGATTGGGGCATTAACAGTATGTCCCCCATGGAATGATATTTTATGTTTTACCCATCTCATGTGACTGTTGTATGATTTCCTTCTCTAACGTAGATAGGTGCGTTAATGTTTCCATCCTTCACTGAGTACCATAATATATTCAAAAAATGGATCAAACGCGAGCATTAGATTGCTATAGCGGTCAACCAAAACTTTTCACATAAGTTGAATTCAAATTTGGTGTCATAGGTTATAACATCTTTGTATAACAGAGACTTAGTTTGGCGTGGAGGAAGCGGTTTAACGAGGAAGTGGAAGAAAGTTGCATATATGTTCTTGATGTTGAAAGAGTACTTCAGATAGAAGATTATGCTGAGGTATGGCTTATTAATAAATCTTGGATTTTTAATCATCAAAAAAATGTGGGTAGCTTCATGGAGATGACTAAATAATGCAAACAACACTTCAGGATGGTGTATGGGTAAGTTCATCAGAATATGCATCAGCTGAGCCTGATCCACTTCGAGACTGTGCAGAAAGGATTGTTGATGAGATCAATGCTAATAATAGAGAAGATGTTCATCGCTTCTGCAACATTTATGCAGAACTGGATTTCCAGGTTCATGCTCATTCAATCCCATAATTTTGTGCTATCTTTTGCTTTTGACTTATTAGCAAAAAAGAAAAAAAAAAGAAAAAGAAGAACTTATTAGTATTCAATTCTTCTTTGAGACTTGTTCGATTAATGGTGTATGTCCTACAAAAGTTATGTACGTTGGATAATTTTGCAACCATGCTAGTGGAATTGAGAGTTTGTGCACCCTATTGATTTGGTATGATTACTCACTCTTCTTAGGTACTGGATGCTAAGATGGTGTGGGTTGATCGATTAGGCTTTGATGTGCACGTGAGGTCAGTACAAAAGGATGTATATGAGGTTCGAATACCTTTTCCTCGAGAAGTGGGGGATGAGAAAGGTGCAAAATCATCGTTCAATGGTATGTCTCAGCTTGCCTGGGAAGTGGAAAAGAATTTCCATGTCCTCGAGTTCAACAAGGTCAAGCGTCTGAAGAAGGTTACTGGAAATGCACTTCACAGTTTTGATGTCTAATGATTTCAGTGTTTCCCACCCCTACATCTCCTATATCTCTTCCATGTGTATGTTTTCTCGAGGTGCTCAGATATTGTTGTTTTCTTGTATTTTCTTTCGACTTTAATAGGAGAGGGGTTTCACTTTCATCAGATATTGGTAAAATTTGTTCAGCTCCATTAACCTACTCCTCAAGGATCATCCTTTTTAAAGGGAAATCTAAATGATTAGATGGGGTTTAGGCTTTTAGATGAACAATTGTATGGAGGTAAGAGGCACTCAAGTCATTCCAGCTGGTATTGGTGCTTTGGAAGTAAAAACATCAAGCTGCATAGTGCTAAATTAACATCAACATCACACCATAACTATATATAATGATGGGTGATGCAATACAGGTGGATATCCTGAAAATTATTTATGTACATAATGAAATGTGGCACTACAAAGAACTTTCATTCAAACTTTACTTGGTTCCATACTTGATATATCTCAAGAGAGAATTGATCTGTTGGCATCTTCAAGAAGTTGATTGCAGTATTCAGTAATGAAATATACTAGCCTTGAAACGTTTCCATCCGATGGTGGACTAGACACCCTTTCCAATTCCACTTGTGCCAAGAGTTGACCAAAATTTTCACAAGCCCCATCGTCAGCTTTCTTGACAAGAGCCCTTGTCCGCATTGCACAAAATTCCCCAATTGAACATGTCGTTAAATTCTAATCTTAGTTTGTCTAGTGTGGAGAAAACTTTGAGCAAACTCAACAGCTTGATTGCTTCTTTATTGCATTTACAAACTGAGCTACCAAAATCAAATATATCAAGAAAAAATCACTTTGTTGTGATCTTCGCAAAGCAAAGCATCCATGCGTGTGATCCAAATTTCTTGTGCATAGACTGTCTTTATGGAGCACATTCCCCGCAGGCAGTGAACTCCATGTGCTAATAAATGCATGCCTCAGTTTGGCGACCTCGACCCACAGAGCCATTTATTCGTTAAAATTTCTTTCGGTTAAGATCTCACTTGCTTGCTGCAGGATTGTGTACCGAGAGTATGAACAAGACGTGTTTGGTAAACTTTCCAGTGAATTCTAGTCAGTTTGCATGTATATTTGGGAATTTACACTCTATAAATGTCTAAATAATGCCTTTGTGATTCAGATGTGGACAGCAATTTCCTTCTTTGTATCAATGTTGCTTGTGAAAAATGTTTGCTCACTATATAAATTGCTTTTACTTGTTTGGTCTGTGTTTTACTTCACTTGTTAGCTAAGTTGATTTTATTGCTTAGAGAGAGTCTTATTCTTGTATTTCTATTCTGAATGCTCTGCCGTTACAAACACTGCACTGCACTGCCCTATTAAATCATTTTTTTTCCTAGAGTGGCCTGTTAGATCACAAGTCACAACTTCTCAAGTTGATAGTATAGTTGTTGATATGGGGGCAAAGCACACTCTTCAGTGGAAATGTGGTAAACACAAAATGAATGTGTGGTGTCTAAAATTTTCATCAGGAGTAAATGCATGTAAATTCCATTCTACAACAATACATTACAATACCATATGAATCCCCTATGTAAGCGTGAATCTAGCTAGCTTGTGCAGTGCCACAACCTCTAAATTCTCTTTTAAATGAAGGGTTACGAACAATGATACAATTGACTCCAAAAGAAGAAAAATAATAAGAAAAAAGAATTAAATAAAGATATAAAAACACATACAGGTTGTTACTGTTGTTGTACTTGTTCAATCTTTTTAACTGCCTCTTCCAAATCTAACCTCTTGTCCAGGTCCTCTTGGCAGCAAGCTATTCCAATCTGCAAAAGCTTCTCAAATTCAGCTCTGCAGCTCTCGCTGTTAATCTCCATTTCTTTGTCGAAAGCATGGGTGTTTGCTTCCTGGACAGCGTCATCGATCCATTTAGCTAAATCGGTGCCATACTGTTCGCAGCCCTGCCCGAGGTACTTGGCCACAGGCTTTCCTGTCAGGGTCTCTAATATCAAAACCCCTAAGCACCAGACATCAGTTTTCTTGGAAGTGCGACCGCTTTGGGCATATTCAGGGCATTTGTAACCCACGAGGACTTTGTGGACTTGGTTTGGGTTCACCACTGGGCCTAGGGCGTAGTCCATGAGCAGGGCATTAAAGTTGTCGTCAATTAGCACATTAGATGATTTTAAGTGGCCGTGGGGGACCGCTAGGCTTGAAAGCTCGCCGTTAAGATAAGCCAGGCCCTTGCTCACTCCTTTAATAATCTTTAACCGGTTTGCCCAGCTCAGCCTCGGCTGCTCTTTTCCTGCAAGCACGACATATTCAAGACCATGGAATGGATAAATGAATTAGGCACATTTCATTTGATTATACGAACCATGTAGGTGGGTGGCCAAGCTGCCATTGGAGACAAAGTCGAAGACCAATAGCTTCTCTTCTTTGCGATACAAATAAGCCACCAATGGCAGCAAGTTGGTGTGTTTGAGCCTACCAATTCGTCTCATGTGCTCGTGGAAGTCTTCCCTTGCGATGTTATTCATTTGCTTAAACCTCTTCACAACCAATGCCTCTCCATCAACCAACACTGCCTTGTATGAAGCCCCAAAGTTGCCACTTCCCAGCACCTCCGCAGATGCTCTCATCAAGTCCTGCAAGTCAAACTTCTGCCTATCGTCTCTCACAAATGACAGCTTACTTGCCTGTTGTTGTGGTAGTTGGGCTTTTGTTTCACCACCGATAGCACGAGCAGAAGCAGCAGCAGCAGCAGCTACTGCTGCCCCACTCTTTTCAGCGTAGGCTGGTGACATTATTTCTGCCCCTGTGTGTTGTGCTTTGCTACGCCGGCATAGAAGAAGGAGCAATATGATAAGGAACAAAAAGAGCAGAATGGATAAGATGATAATTACAATTGTTGTGGGAGACATGTTTTGTTTTGTAGGGGGGGTAGGAGGAGCAGCATCCGCAGCAGGCATTGGTGGAGGGAAAAGAGATGGCTCCAAGTCTGGCGGGGGGATGGGGGGATCACATGATGCTCCCAGAGGCTGACCGCACAACGCTTTGTTGCCTGTGAGTGTAGTAGGTAATCTGTGTTTAATTAATTATTATACATATATGTATGGAATGGATTGGATTGATTATTGGAGTGTATTTTTTTATTAATGGAGGAGGGGAGGGGAGGGGGGTCAGCAATACAATACAATACCTGCAAATGAGCTTGGATCCATTTTGAGCAGAGGTGGAGGGATGGGACCCTCCAACTGATTGTTGGACACATTGAAAACTTTGAGATTATCTGAGCTAATGGCCGGCATGGATCCGGTGAATTGATTGTTGTCGAGCCTCAACTCAACGAGTTTGGCGGATTCAAGAGAAGGCGGAATAGGCCCCGTAAATTTGTTGTTGGCCAAATAAACCTTCTTGAGAGAAGTCATTCCCCTGAAAGCATCTTCCGGAATCTTGCCGGAGAATTGATTGTCGGACAAGTACAAGGACTTGAGAGCACCCAACTTCCTCCAATCGGGCATCGTCCCCTGAAAACTGTTGTTCATGAAGCTCAGAGTGCGCAGGAACCGTAACGGAACAAGTGAGTCCACGTCGATTTGACCTCCCAGCTTCATGTTCTCCAGCTGTAGCCCCCACACGTACCCATTGAAGCATAGAACGCCCCTCCAATTCCCCGTATTCCCCGAGCATGGAGGTGTGGACGAAACCCAATCCTCCAGGGCCGGATTGCTGTTTGTTAGGGCCGTTTTGAACTTCAGGAGAGCTTCCGACGAGTTCTCTTTCTGCCCTACCACCTGCCTTGTCGACCACGAAAACACCATCACCATCATCACCACCATAACATTATTATTATTATTATTATTACTTTTACTTTTACTTTGACCACGAATTATTATTGATGTTCTTGGAGGGCGCACAAAATTGTATGTTGCAGCTTGCGCGCCCATTGCTACCATTAACTTACTGCAACTGTAACTTTCAAATAATAATAATAATAATATTTTTCTTTTATGGCTAGCTAAGCTAACTACCTAGCTCAGGAATTCATTCAAATTCAACATCAATCTTTTGTTTTTTTTGTTTTATGATTTGTTCCTCTGCTTGATTTTTTTGGTAGGAGAGAGAGAGAGAGATAGCGGGAGAGAGAAACAAAGGGACGCAGCAAGTAGCGTAAATTGTTGGCAATGACAATAGTGGTGGGAGGAGGAGTGAGTCACGATTTTTTTGGAGATGTTCGTTGTGCTAGAGATATCTTAGGCATACCCTTAATTTATTACTAAAATTAGAATACACAGTAATTATTCACTTGCAAAATGAATTTATAAATTAATACTCCCTCCTGCGGTTTTTTTTAGGGTGGTTTTTTTAGGGAGAATTCTATGTTTAGATTAAAGTTTAACAACTCTCTACCAAACTAAGATCTACACATTTAATCATCCATGCATAAAAGAACACACTAAATTGATGAATATTAAAATTTGCATGTAAAATAATTGAACATTAAATTACATACATTCAAATAAATGGACCATACAGTAAATAATCATTGTACAAAAAAAAAAGGGCAAATCAATGACTTTAAAACATTCTGAACTAACGGTATAAAAATAAAAGGGCATAAGTTCAAATTTTGAAAAAAAAAAAAGGGACTTACGAAAGATTAAGTAATCGATAATATAACTATAAATGTTAATTGAACCAAAAAAAATAACAAAGAAAAAGAAATGAATAAGTTCAATAAGTTTTAACCGCATCTCCCACCATCAATCCCTTAACCTAAAATATTACTCCGTAATATTAACTAAGCTTACACATTTTCGCACACGTAACCAACTTTTAGTACTCCGTATAAGTTATTTAATCGGCCAACCAACAGGTAATCAGTGGAGACGGTTGAGATATCCAAGAAGTTAGGATATCTATATGTATTTAATTTGACATTTACTTATGTGTACTAGTTAGTACCATTTTTTTAAATGGGCCAGATCTATAACCCGTGGGCTAATTTTTTAGAATTTGCATTTGGTCTCAGACTCTCAGGTATCAAACGGTCATAACCATTCATCTTCATCAATTCATTAAAATTTTCCGCCTCTCAAAACTCCAGCTTCCAGTCACTTTCTCGAATCATCGTGCTTCCCTTCAATTTCTCGAATCATACTTTTTTTTCTTTTCTTTTTTTTGCGTGATCTTTAATTTCCTGGTCTAGTGTCTTTTCTTCTCTCAAATTTCATTCGAAAATTTATTCAGATTTGAACTTTCGAATTTGATTTGTTCGCCGGTCCATTCTAGCCTTGTGTTGAAGTGATTTAATTTGTGGAAGTGTTAGGTTGAGTACGACTTCTTCATTCGAGAGAATTTTATTATCTGCAAAGATTGTTTTCTTCACTGTGAGGTAATTGTTACTCATTTTGTACGCATTTATTAGTTTTAAACTCTACATTTGTAGTTTTAAACCCTAATTTATGATTTTGGGCTTTTTGAAAGCACTTGCGAAGAACACAGTTTATCTGTCGTAAACTGTTATTTTCTTGTTTGAGATGTTGGTGTCAAATTCAGAAATGCTAATTAATAATATATAGAGATCACTTCTATTTTTGTGAAATCAAATAGCTTCGTTGTGTAATGAAATGCTGGATAAATTGTTGTCTTCTTTTGAACTCTCTTGTCCATTTGTTATTATGATTTTGGTTGGACTGTAATGTATTATTTATATTATAATATAGGTATGCAATTGTTGATTGTAAGTGAAATGAGCTAATTCTTGGAAGTTGCAAAATTGTTGTTTAAAATTACAATGAGATTTTGAAATTCATCACTTGTCATTGATGTTGATATCTTTTTTGAGAACCTCCAGTCCAGTTCTTATTAATGGTTGTTTAGAGACCTGAATTGTTTTGCTTGTCTTTTTATTATCTTGAGTAGTTTATCTTAGGCTAGTCTTTATATTTTTCATAAGCCAACATGACAAAAACTCTTGAGAAAACAGAAATCAAGGAATGACTAACAAATGTGTCAAGAATAAATGAGATTTGAGGTGTAATTACAGAAGAAGTAATTGCTTTAGTGGTAGCATAGCATTCATTACAGAGTGATTGCTTGAAAATACCTCCAGCAAGCAAAATATGTCACCTTTTGTATCCTGAGAGGATTTTTATAAACATATTCACAGAGCTTAACATTTTTTTTTGGGTTAATTGCAAAAAAAATCAAAACCTTTCATTCAGTTGCAATTTAATCTAAACATTTGAAATATTGCAATTAAATCACAAGCTTTCACACTTTTGGCAAATTTAACTTTCGGGCAGCTCCCCTTTGCCCGAATCTGACGTGACAGTTCTAGTTGACTTCTTATTATTAAAAACAACGCTGTTTTATTCAATTTGATTTTAAAAAAGTATTAATAAATTATATTATTTCTCATTAAATGGAATGCTTTTTCCATTAAGAAAAAACCCCAACAAAATAATAAATTAAAATAAACAAAGGGTTTGAATTCTAAATCATCAAACAATAACAAAGAAACCCAATTTCATTCGATGCTTTCTTCCACTCCTTCTTCATCTACGCAATTTCTTCAGCAATTACTCTTCCTCTACGCAATTTCTTCGGCAATTACTCAGAAAGTTCTCAAAATCTTGACCTTCATCACCAATACTTTCTATTACGACCCCAATTTCATTTACCCGAATTCAAATAATTACCCCAATTTCATTTTTTTCCAAATCGAACCCTAGGGAGGAACGTACGGTTGAAAATTAATTTTTAGTAATCGACAGAACCCGTTCATTTAGTGAAAAATCATTGATGTCTATGACTGATGAGAATCTAACTAAAAGGTTCTGGAGTTCATAATCAATTGGGGCTCGTTTGGTTTGATAGATGGGAAAGACAACTAAAGATAGGAAATTAATGGATTGCACTGTTCATTGAAATTAAAATTTGAATTTTTGTATATGTTTGGGTTTATGGATTAAACTTTTAAAAATTGGTAATATTTATCTTTTTGTAGTTTGGTATGTATGATAAATTGTTTTTAATTGTTAACTTCCAGAAATACCCTTTTCTATTAATTAAAACATGTTTACAATTTTTTTTACATATCCCCTGTTTCGTGTTTCTTCAACAATTCGCATAAACAATTTCATAAATCAATTCTTCTTTCACCCAAATCTTTATTTCTTCATCAATTCGTATACTCATTCGATAACGTGCTTTCATTTAGAACATTGAAGCTGCAAAGAAAACAGTAGAAAAGCTACCCAAATCAATTCTAATACTTCTATAGACTGAAACATTAATCAAATAACATATGTTCATTCATTCAAATTAATTACAACTAAAGCATAAATCCCTCCAAACATCTACTCAACAAGTCTGTTAAAGACAATAAAAAAAGGTTGGGAATTTGGGGTTGAAAATGTGTTGTGGCACAACAAAGTTCTGTATTTTTCAGTCGACGACTTTGCAAACTACGGCCAACACAATGCTAAAATACAAATAAATGACGGTCGAATATGAGTTTTCCCTCAAAATCGAAGTGAAATCGGGTTGAGAAATTAATGTTTCTCAACAAATTCGTATTTTAGCAATCGACGAGTCTGCAAACAACGACCAACACAAGGCTACAATACGAACAAAAGGGAGATGATGATGATGCTTTAATTACACGATTAAAATAAGAAAACAAGTTGAAAATCAATGGGACATCGAACAAGAATGTCGACGACGTGCCCTACCTTCATTCATTCTGAAAATGGTGCAAAACTGAGATGTAGTTAGGGTTATATTTGTGGCAGTGGGTACGGTAATTTGTTGATGAGTGAGGGTGTTTTTGTCCAAATACTTGTAAATTAAGGGAGATAATGGACTTTTCACATGGTCCTTTATTCAGATGTTAAGTTGGACAAATTTAACTCACCTTTCATTTGAGATCAATTTTCACACATACATGGGATTTAGTCCAATTAATTCTCGGGCTTAGCCATAGTCTCGGGCTTTAAACAAACAAACCAAACGTGAGAATAGATGTGCTTATTTAGTTTTTCATGTCTTTTCCTTCATACCAAACGAGCCCTTGGTGTCAATTGAGCCGACGATTTCCTGATCTATTCTCCCATTTCCCCAGGTATGTTTCTCTAAGCAATTCGCAAAAATGCGTTCGTGGCTAATGTGGTTGAATCGTGAAGTTTTAGTATCTGATTCCAATTTGTTGAGTTGTGTTTTTTATTTTCGTCTGAAGCTTTAGTACAGTTGAATTCAACTTGATTTATGATATTTTGATGGGTTTTGTTAAATCTCATTCCAATCTTTATGACAGATTTTTGTGGTAAGTATGTTTTGGAAATTGGATTATATTTCTAAATTGATATTCGATGTTTAAAAATGCAAATGAACATTCAGGAATTGGTGTGGATAACATGCATTAAAAAAAGAGTTAATTGGAAAAAAAATGTTATTGTTTAATGATTTAGAATTCAAATCCTTTGTTTATTTTAATTTATTATTATGTTGGAGTTTTTTAATCGAAAAAGCATTCCACTTAATGAGAAATAATTTAATTATTTATTATGTTTTTTTTTTTAAATCAAATTGAATAAAACAGCATCCTTTTTAGTAATAAGAAGTCAACTAAGACTGACACATCAGATTCGGGCAAAGGGGGAGCTGCCCGAAAGTTAAATTTGCCAAAAGTATGAAAGTTTGTAATTTAATTTCAATATTTCAAAGGTTTAGATTAAATTGCAACTGAATAAAATATTGCAATTTTTTTTTGCAATTAACCCTTTTTTTTCGATGTGAATTTACTTATTGAGTCATAATAGATTTTCTTGGCAACTGCCCCTTCTCCACACGTTGCATGTTAATGCATTCATATGCTTATTGGGTATGATCGTGTTCATTAATTGTGTAGTCAGTGTGCTATTTCTCACCTTTTTTTTAGATTATGAAAAGTAAACAGTGTGCAACTAAGGACATGGGTCCTTACGCTAGTATTAAGAAAAAGAAGTGGAAGTTAAGCATTTCTTCTCGGACGAGGTCTAGAACAAAAAAAAAAAATGCACATCTTTCAACAAGCCCCTGTTATCGTCGTGCACAGAGGAAGCAGAAAAATTGCTTATAATGATCTTGATGATTTCAAAGAATACATTAAGCTCGACTAACATGGTAAGAGTTGTTACAATATTTTTTTAGTTTGTTTTCTGTATAATATTAGTTTAATTGTTGTATAGTATTCGATATAATATTGTATAGTATTAGTTTATTTTTTGTAAATATTTTTTTTTTCTGTATATTGTTAGTTTAATGGTTGTATAGTATTGACTAGAATATTTAGTATTAGTTTAATTTTTTTTGTAATATTTTAGTTTTTTTTTTTATATAGTATTAGTTTAATGGTTGTATAGTATTGGCTAGAATATTGTATAGTATTAGTTTATTTTTTATATAGTATTAGTTTAATGGTTGTATAGTATTGGTTAGAATATAACCCCTTGAAACTTAGGTGCAAAAAATTTCTATGGGGCCATGTCCATACAGAGCGCAAAACTCTGGCTTTAAACGAGACCCTCGTAAGTGGGCGGTGGGATTGGTCCGGTCCAAGATCGGATACCCGAGACTTCAAAAAAAAAAAGTATTGGTTATAATATTATATAGTATTAGTTTAATTTTTTGTAATATTTTAGTTTATTTTTTGTATATTATTAGTTTAATTGTTGTATAGTATTGGTTAGAATATTGTATAGTATTAGTTTAATTTTCGTATATTTTAGTTTATTTTTTGTATAGTATTAATTTAATTGTTGTATAGTACTGTATTGGTTAGAATATTGTATAATATTAGTTTAATTTTTGGTAGGCTAATTTAATTTTTGGAATTGATTTTTTTTAATTGATTTTTTTTCTTTTGTAGACTGGAATACGAAATGTATTAAGGTCTCAAATTGTATCAACAATAATTCTGGCAGAGACGAGTCGAGTAAGAACTTTGGTGATTTAAAAAGCTTATGAATTTTATAAGGAGAAGCCGTCACATATAAAAGTTGTTGTTGATTAAAAATAAATAAATAAAAAAAAAGAGCTGCACAACTTGTTGAACAAATAAAAAATGAAGTTCAAGAGAAGTTGAAGAACATGAGTGTGTATAGAAGTGGGACTAGGCGGATGGGTTAATTTTGCAAATAGAATCTCAAGATTATAAACAGTATTCTGGCTTTTGTGCTTTTAATTGTGTTGGTTGTTAGTTTATTTTTTTAGAATTATGAACGATGCTGATGTTTTATCATTTTGGAATGAAATTGATTGTGAACAAGATGAACAAATGACACGTACTCCCTCCGTCCGCCTATAAGCTTCCCATTTTACCATTTTGGTCTGTCCGCCTATAAGCTTCTCATACCCTTTTTGGTAAGTATTTTTTCTTACACATCACTTTATATCTTACTTTTTCTCTCTATCTCTCTCCTTCTTCCAATCATATCACTTGTACTATATCTATTATTTAATCACGTTTCTTAATCTATGTGCCAAAAAGTAACGGGAAGCTTATAGGCGGACGGAGGGAGTATTTTTCAATACTCGCCTCTCAAGTGTAAGAGGTTCCTCGTAGTAAAAGTAAGTGCCCGGTTAAATTATCGAACCACGAGACTAGTTTGCTTGCGTAGCCATAGTGTTGTGTGTGTCACGTAATTATAGTGAAAGAGCATGGGGTGAGCGACTAAAACTAAATGCAAAAATAACAAGATAAATACTAACTAAGAAAGAAAAGCAAGTAAAACGATGATCAAATATCAAATGTGAGAAGTAGTGTTCGGGTGTTCTTCATTATGTGGAAATCGATTAAAGCTTAACTTGGGCGTTTAATTCATTGGTTAGTGTATGATAAGAGCAATCATTAAGAATGTATCTAATAAATCACCTAAGATCGGGAGGAAGGATAGAGTCGTTCTTACCCGAGTAATCACACAATTAGGGGGTTCTACTCTATCTAAATTAATCTAATCTAAGCCTTAATCATGCTTTTCCACCTGAATACCAAGCTCCTATGGTCTCCTCACCAATTACCCAAACTCACATTCAAATAATTAGTGTAAATTAATGGGGTTCTAATGAAATTTACCCAACTCTCGTTGCGATAAATCAATATATACTCAAATCACACTATCCCAACCCTCGATTATACAATCTACACAATTAACCAACTCTCGTTGCACTAATTATGCTTCAATATAAAATCTAATAATTGAAATCATGCAATTGATCAATAAATACCCAATAATTTAATCAATACACCTTCCAATTAAATTAAACAATCAAAATTAAGCTAAAAATCTAATCCTATCATAAATCCAAACACCAACAAACCTAGCCAATAACTAAATTATCAAATAAAAGCAAGCTTATAAAAGATAAATAACAAAGTATTAAATTAAAGAAAGGTATCACCTCAAGTCTTGTGTTGCTTGCAAGAAAATGAAACACTACATTAAAAACTAGCTAATAAACTAAATTAAACTAAGAGTGTATTGAGTGAAGGTGTAAATGGGAGGAAGGAGGGTTTCCCCCAACGCGTGCTCTGTTTCGTGCTCTCTCCCCTAGCGTGTGTGTTCCCCTTTTTTAATCAAATGGGCTGCATTAATTTGAGAAAGGTCAAATGGGCTTAGGCCCATAAATCATTTAAATTCCAGCTGCATGCTTTCCATTTCAGAGCTCGGCCTGACAAAAAAAATAAAAATTCCAGGAGCTCGGCCGTGCACTCTCACATTTGATTTGTTGCTGTATCGGACACGTCCAGCTCGAGCCTCGGGCTCGGTCGTGCCCCTCATTCACTCTCTTCTTGTTTTGCTCATATCTTTTGATCCGGGTGTCCGATCGACTCGATTCTTGTCTCGTTTCGATCCTCACTTCACCTTCTTTAATGTCGTCAACTCATGGACTCAATCCAACGGCCGATTTTCCTCACAATTTGATTCAAAACACCTCATTTTACCTACAAAAATAGCAAACTACACCATTTCTCCAAATCACGTGTAATTAGCCAATTTAGTGTAAATAATGCACGAAATCCTATAAGATTATGCAATTTAAACATATGAATTTCAAGCAATTTTCACACTAATCAACAAATGCTGATGTTTAGTGCATTTTCAGATTTTTTTTTAATAAAGTTTTTTTTGGCTTTTCTCTTGTGTTTTGAACAAAGTTTTACATTATGCATGTGATCCTCGTTTTTACAGTATTTAGTAAAAGAAATTGGTAGATTTGCTCATTTCCATTTCATTTGTGGAAAAACAATCTTAGATTTTGGTAGAAATAAACAAAAGAATCTCTATTGTTGTTGTTTAACTCTGTCTATCCATCCACTGTATTTTTTATTTTATATATTCTTACATCACATTCACAACTTTTTTCGAATTATAATCTGCATTTATTTTGGTTACAATTAATTTACTTTATTTTTCAAATTTATTAGAAATCTGCAGGCACCTACAATGTTTAATGACGTTTAGCTTTCAAAAATAATCTGTGTAGAACTAATTTAATAATAAATAAAATAAGTAGGCTGTAATCGATACATATTCTTTTCATTTCATTTTTTGTAAAGGGCGTTGCTAAACAACACAACGAATTCGTGGAATTAATTAATTGATAAAAAGTTTTTTTTTTTAAAAAGATTGATACAAAGATAAAATAATTGAACCTTAAAAAATAAACTAAATTCTAATTTAACTCACTCTACCAATTTAGCAATTAAAACTATGATTTGTGGAGCCGTTATTTTTTTGTAAAATTATGAGCGCAGGTTTTAAATTAAATGGGTCATGGGCCTGGGTTAAATTATCTAATTGAACTCATTTAGTTTTGATGATTGTTGTAAAAATAATGTAATTAGATTTAAGTAAGCTACATAATTTGATAGGTCTAAGTTGATTGTAAGAAACAACTTATATTCTTAAGTCTTTAGTCTATGAAACATTTATATGTATCTTAGATGGTCCATATTAGAGTTGCTCAAAGGGTACTGAACCACATGTTCATCGTTGGAAATCTGAATTGGAACCGCCGAAATCGGAACTGTCAAATTCACGGTCCAGTTTCGATTCATCCTTCCTGAGTTTTAAAATCGACAGTTTTACGGTTCTAACCGACGGTTCAAGAATTAATTTTTTATTTATTTTTATATATCCAACCAAGCCCAATTAACTCTTCACTCAGGCCCAATTTTAAAAGGTAAAACCTAAAAAGTTTAATCTTACTCCTCTTTCTTCACTTTACGTGTATTCTTGCCTCTGCGTCTTCTTCTTCGCTACTCGCAAGCTTCTTATTTATCATAAATGTCTTGTGCGACGGCATAGTTGATCTCCGACAGCGGCGGCGACTTAGAGCCCTCCTCTAGGGTTTGAGGTTGTGTGCACCCTGTGGCTGGAGGCGGTGGGTTGGGTTTGTCGTACGGGCGGTCCGTGACGCGACGGAGGTGTGCCGCCGTCTGTATTTTCAGAAAGATTGGAGGAGGCGATACTCGATAGTTTTCTTCCTCTGGACTTTTTTGTGCGGAGCAGTAGGGTTTTCTGTGTAGCAGTGTACGGTTTTCACTCTTCTCTTTTGTTTTCAAATTTAGGCCTTGGGCAGTTGAGCTTGGGGTTCTCAATAACAACCTAATTCCCTAAAGCCTAATTGCACTGTACGCGTTTCTTCTTTTTGTTGTTTAAAATATTAAATAATCGCAATTTAATTTTTTTTTTATCAGCGAACGGTTCCAACCGACCGGTTTCAATTCTGGAACCGAAACCGCCTTCCAAGCGAATCGGCAGTTCATGAAACGTGAGCAACTCTAGTCCATATGGGTTACATACTTGTTTGCTCAACACTTAAAGAGTAGAAGTCAACACTTAAATAGTAGAAGACAAGATTAAAGACTAAAAAACCTTAAAAATGAAGTTTGTGCTGTGAATCAGATGACTTGGTCCTTGTATACCAAAGTCAGCTAAGACACACGAGAATATATCAGTTGAATGACCAAAGCTAGAACCACATCTTTGTTGTCTGACAGCCGATAATTGCCCTTCAAAATTTATCTATTTGGGATCATGCTAGTTTGTCACCATATAGCCAAATCAGTCTGGGTATGGTCCGTATGGAGCTATATCTATCTAATGGGTCTGCATATGCCAATTGCCTAAACCATGCAAAATTGCTTATTTGAAATTTTAGGGTGAATAATCTCTTTCTCTCTCTCTCTCTATGTCCCCTTTTTATTTCTTATCTGCAATAGAAGATATTGAAGTAATTAGGTTATCTTTTTCTTTCAAGATATTGAGTGAAAAATAGTTGGGAAATTTCCTCGCTTCGACATTCTTCATGACACCATTCTTGAAGCATCATTTGGAATTAGCTAATGCCTAATGTAGTTTATTCACTATCTAGATTTGACATAGTGTTTAACTTTTTTACTGAAAATTTTCTGGCAGAGCTTAAAGCACAATCCTAATGGTAGGTTCGTTGTTGTATGCGGAGATGGTGAGTACATAATATACACAGCTTTGGCATGGAGAAACAGATCGTTTGGCTCAGCGTTGGAATTTCTAAAGAGGCAACTACCATTTATTTAATCTTCTAATCAAGTATGCTTATCTTGTCTTTTCTATGTTTTTGCTTCCATGCAGTTTTTTCATGAATAAGACGATTTTTGCATCGAAGGACACATAAGCAGCAAGCTGTAGATTTCTTTATATTTCTTAAGCGAATATGCACTAATTTTAGGGTTTAGGGTTTAGGGTTTAGGGTTTAGGGTTTAGGGTTTAGGGTTTAGGGTTTAGGGTTTAGGGTTTAGGGTTTAGGGTTTAGGGTTTAGGGTTTAGGGTTTAGGGTTTAGGGTTTAGGGTTTAGGGTTTAGGGTTTAGGGTTTAGGGTTTAGGGTTTAGGGTTTAGGGTTTAGGGTTTAGGGTTTAGGGTTTAGGGTTTAGGGTTTAGGGTTTAGGGTTTAGGGTTTAGGGTTTAGGGTTTAGGGTTTAGGGTTTAGGGTTTAGGGTTTAGGGTTTAGGGTTTAGGGTTTAGGGTTTAGGGTTTAGGGTTTAGGGTTTAGGGTTTAGGGTTTAGGGTTTAGGGTTTAGGGTTTAGGGTTTAGGGTTTAGGGTTTAGGGTTTAGGGTTTAGGGTTTAGGGTTTAGGGTTTAGGGTTTAGGGTTTAGGGTTTAGGGTTTAGGGTTTAGGGTTTAGGGTTTAGGGTTTAGGGTTTAGGGTTTAGGGTTTAGGGTTTAGGGTTTAGGGTTTAGGGTTTAGGGTTTAGGGTTTAGGGTTTAGGGTTTAGGGTTTAGGGTTTAGGGTTTAGGGTTTAGGGTTTAGGGTTTAGGGTTTAGGGTTTAGGGTTTAGGGTTTAGGGTTTAGGGTTTAGGGTTTAGGGTTTAGGGTTTAGGGTTTAGGGTTTAGGGTTTAGGGTTTAGGGTTTAGGGTTTAGGGTTTAGGGTTTAGGGTTTAGGGTTTAGGGTTTAGGGTTTAGGGTTTAGGGTTTAGGGTTTAGGGTTTAGGGTTTAGGGTTTAGGGTTTAGGGTTTAGGGTTTAGGGTTTAGGGTTTAGGGTTTAGGGTTTAGGGTTTAGGGTTTAGGGTTTAGGGTTTAGGGTTTAGGGTTTAGGGTTTAGGGTTTAGGGTTTAGGGTTTAGGGTTTAGGGTTTAGGGTTTAGGGTTTAGGGTTTAGGGTTTAGGGTTTAGGGTTTAGGGTTTAGGGTTTAGGGTTTAGGGTTTAGGGTTTAGGGTTTAGGGTTTAGGGTTTAGGGTTTAGGGTTTAGGGTTTAGGGTTTAGGGTTTAGGGTTTAGGGTTTAGGGTTTAGGGTTTAGGGTTTAGGGTTTAGGGTTTAGGGTTTAGGGTTTAGGGTTTAGGGTTTAGGGTTTAGGGTTTAGGGTTTAGGGTTTAGGGTTTAGGGTTTAGGGTTTAGGGTTTAGGGTTTAGGGTTTAGGGTTTAGGGTTTAGGGTTTAGGGTTTAGGGTTTAGGGTTTAGGGTTTAGGGTTTAGGGTTTAGGGTTTAGGGTTTAGGGTTTAGGGTTTAGGGTTTAGGGTTTAGGGTTTAGGGTTTAGGGTTTAGGGTTTAGGGTTTAGGGTTTAGGGTTTAGGGTTTAGGGTTTAGGGTTTAGGGTTTAGGGTTTAGGGTTTAGGGTTTAGGGTTTAGGGTTTAGGGTTTAGGGTTTAGGGTTTAGGGTTTAGGGTTTAGGGTTTAGGGTTTAGGGTTTAGGGTTTAGGGTTTAGGGTTTAGGGTTTAGGGTTTAGGGTTTAGGGTTTAGGGTTTAGGGTTTAGGGTTTAGGGTTTAGGGTTTAGGGTTTAGGGTTTAGGGTTTAGGGTTTAGGGTTTAGGGTTTAGGGTTTAGGGTTTAGGGTTTAGGGTTTAGGGTTTAGGGTTTAGGGTTTAGGGTTTAGGGTTTAGGGTTTAGGGTTTAGGGTTTAGGGTTTAGGGTTTAGGGTTTAGGGTTTAGGGTTTAGGGTTTAGGGTTTAGGGTTTAGGGTTTAGGGTTTAGGGTTTAGGGTTTAGGGTTTAGGGTTTAGGGTTTAGGGTTTAGGGTTTAGGGTTTAGGGTTTAGGGTTTAGGGTTTAGGGTTTAGGGTTTAGGGTTTAGGGTTTAGGGTTTAGGGTTTAGGGTTTAGGGTTTAGGGTTTAGGGTTTAGGGTTTAGGGTTTAGGGTTTAGGGTTTAGGGTTTAGGGTTTAGGGTTTAGGGTTTAGGGTTTAGGGTTTAGGGTTTAGGGTTTAGGGTTTAGGGTTTAGGGTTTAGGGTTTAGGGTTTAGGGTTTAGGGTTTAGGGTTTAGGGTTTAGGGTTTAGGGTTTAGGGTTTAGGGTTTAGGGTTTAGGGTTTAGGGTTTAGGGTTTAGGGTTTAGGGTTTAGGGTTTAGGGTTTAGGGTTTAGGGTTTAGGGTTTAGGGTTTAGGGTTTAGGGTTTAGGGTTTAGGGTTTAGGGTTTAGGGTTTAGGGTTTAGGGTTTAGGGTTTAGGGTTTAGGGTTTAGGGTTTAGGGTTTAGGGTTTAGGGTTTAGGGTTTAGGGTTTAGGGTTTAGGGTTTAGGGTTTAGGGTTTAGGGTTTAGGGTTTAGGGTTTAGGGTTTAGGGTTTAGGGTTTAGGGTTTAGGGTTTAGGGTTTAGGGTTTAGGGTTTAGGGTTTAGGGTTTAGGGTTTAGGGTTTAGGGTTTAGGGTTTAGGGTTTAGGGTTTAGGGTTTAGGGTTTAGGGTTTAGGGTTTAGGGTTTAGGGTTTAGGGTTTAGGGTTTAGGGTTTAGGGTTTAGGGTTTAGGGTTTAGGGTTTAGGGTTTAGGGTTTAGGGTTTAGGGTTTAGGGTTTAGGGTTTAGGGTTTAGGGTTTAGGGTTTAGGGTTTAGGGTTTAGGGTTTAGGGTTTAGGGTTTAGGGTTTAGGGTTTAGGGTTTAGGGTTTAGGGTTTAGGGTTTAGGGTTTAGGGTTTAGGGTTTAGGGTTTAGGGTTTAGGGTTTAGGGTTTAGGGTTTAGGGTTTAGGGTTTAGGGTTTAGGGTTTAGGGTTTAGGGTTTAGGGTT